>OX637572.1:4491215-5761291 GCA_951800085.1 Comarum palustre | reverse complement strand
AGTATTTGAGTATCCACTTAACAGCTTCCCAATGCTCTTTGTCATGGTTAGATAAATATCTACTAACAACACCAATTGCATGAGCAATATCCGGGCGAGTACATACCATGACATACATAAGAGTACTGCCAACAGCTGATGCATACATGATACCTATCATCTTGTCTTTCTCATCTTGTGTAGTTGGGCATAGGAACCTACTTAACTTGAAGTGATTACCTAGAGGTAAGCTCACAGCCTTGGCTTCTTTCATGTTGAACCTTTCAAGAACCTGGTCAACATACCTTTCCTGTGACATCCACAATTTCTTTGCTTTCCTGTCACGAGTAATCTCCATGCCTAAAATCTACTTAGCTGGACCTAAGTCCTTCATGTCAAAAGATTTTGATAAACATGCCTTCAACTTGCAGATCATAGAAACATTTTACCCCACAATCAACATATCATCAACATAGAGCAAAAAAATGATAAATTTACCACCAGCGAATCGGCGAATATATAGACATGAGTCTGTATCAGTCATTTTGTACCCATGACTCACCATGAAAAAGTCAAATTTCTTGTACCATTGTCTTGGCTCTTGCTTCAGCCTATACAGACTTTTGTTAACTTGCAAATCATGTGCTCATTGCCTTCAACATTGAAACCTTCAGGTTGCTTCATATATATTTCATCCTCCAAATCACCATGTAGGAATGTCGTCTTCACATCTAACTGCTCCACCTCAAGATTTGTGTTAGTTTCCATGCTCAAAATAAATAAATACCCAGAAGTGGACTTTCTGTTTTCAAGGTCCCCACCTAAATTTGCATTTGTAAAACCCTCCAAAATGGGTTCAGAACCACTAAAAGACTAACACAACTTTAAGGTGCCCCTCAAGTATTTGAGTATCCACTTAACAGCTTCCCAATGCTCTTTGTCATGGTTAGATAAATATCTACTAACAACACCAATTGCATGAGCAATATCCGGGCGAGTACATACCATGACATACATAAGAGTACTGCCAACAGCTGATGCATACATGATACCTATCATCTTGTCTTTCTCATCTTGTGTAGTTGGGCATAGGAACCTACTTAACTTGAAGTGATTACCTAGAGGTAAGCTCACAGCCTTGGCTTCTTTCATGTTGAACCTTTCAAGAACCTGGTCAACATACCTTTCCTGTGACATCCACAATTTCTTTGCTTTCCTGTCACGAGTAATCTCCATGCCTAAAATCTACTTAGCTGGACCTAAGTCCTTCATGTCAAAAGATTTTGATAAACATGCCTTCAACTTGCAGATCATAGAAACATTTTACCCCACAATCAACATATCATCAACATAGAGCAAAAAAATGATAAATTTACCACCAGCGAATCGGCGAATATATAGACATGAGTCTGTATCAGTCATTTTGTACCCATGACTCACCATGAAAAAGTCAAATTTCTTGTACCATTGTCTTGGCTCTTGCTTCAGCCTATACAGACTTTTGTTAACTTGCAAATCATGTGCTCATTGCCTTCAACATTGAAACCTTCAGGTTGCTTCATATATATTTCATCCTCCAAATCACCATGTAGGAATGTCGTCTTCACATCTAACTGCTCCACCTCAAGATTTGTGTTAGTTTCCATGCTCAAAATAACTCTAATAAAAGTCATCTTGACAACATGAGAGAAGATCTACTCAAAGTCGACTCCTTTTTACCCGAAACCTTTTACAACCAACTGGGCTTTGAACTTGGTCAACTTGCCGTTCTCATCCCTCTTTAGCTTGAACGCCCATTTGCTTTTGAGTGCTTTTCTGCCTTTGAGAAGTTCCAACAACTCATAAGTGTCATTTTTCCTCAAAGACTTCATCTCAGACATCATAGCTAACATCCATTTGTCACTATTTGCATGAGTCTTTGCTTCCTCAAAGCATTCAAGCTCTCCATCATAAGTTAACAGAAAATATCTGGCATATGGATTGTCTCCATCATTGGTGAGCAAAATGTATTGAGAAGAATGATAATTGATGCTTGACTTCAACATTCTTCGAGATCTTTGAACTGATACTTGGGCATTCTCCTGTTGCTGCTCTTGATTAGGCTCCTCCCGAATATGATCCTCTTGAATCTGATCATCATTCGCGGCAGCCTGATCCTTATTCGCAGCCTTTACAGCTTCAACTTCATTATTCACTGCATTTGCAACTTCATCCGTGACATCATTCGTGGCACCTGCAGCTTCATTCGCGACATCATTTGAGGCACCTATAGCTTGAAGTAGTGATGAATAAGTGAGGTTGTCTATATTATCAATTGTCTTCTTGTCAAAATCCACAACAGTCTGATCCTCATGGATAACCGCATCTCTGTTTCTGAACAACTTCTTAGTTATCAGATTCCATAGCCGGTAGCTCATCTCTTCATTACCATACCAAGAAAGATACATGGTATGACCTTGTCATCTAGCTTCAATATGTCCTTTAGGACATGTGCAAATGTTTTGTACCTAAACACTCTCAAGTGCAAGTATAAAGCGCTCCTACCGGTCCATACACTCTCTGGGGTCTTCAGGCCCAGCGGTATACGTGGTGTTCGGTTGATCATATAACATGTGGTTGTCACAGCTTCGTCCTAAAACTTCTTTCTCAGGTTTGCTGTCTTCAACATACTTCTCACTTTCTCTAGAATGGTGCGGTTCAACCTCTCCGCTACATCATTATGTTGAGGGGTATCAGGTACTGTCTTCATGTGTCTAATGCTAAACTTCAAGCAATAACTTCTGAACTCGTTCAAAGTGTACTCTCCACCATTATCACTGCGGAGACACTTGAGGGTTCGCCATGTTTCTCTCTTAACCATGACATGAAACTCTTTGAAGGTTCCAGCTAAACTCGTCTGCGAATAGTGCCAGATCATTCCTAGGGATGGACCTGGATTACCTGTTTTCAATCAACCAACCCCCCAAGTTTGCCCTTATGTAGTTTCCAAAAAAAATTTCCCTTACGTACAATCTTGCTTTGATACTCCAAACATTCTCCTCCATTTCATAGCCCCTTTACCTTTCTTTTGTTAGAACAAAGTCAAACTGTCTCTGCACGAACACTATAACTGAAAGTAGGGTCGACTCTAGGGTGGGCTGCTGTTATTTTGAAGGGAGAAACTCAGCAAGTTCTCATTTCATCTTGGTCATCGGTTAAAATCTCGTCATAGGCGCTAGTCGGACTGTAGGCAGGTTTCCAGAGCAACCGAGCCTCCAAAAAGATCAAACTGGAAGGCAGCATTTGATGGAAGGAGCAACTGCGAATGTAAAGTGTGGACAAGGTCCTGTTGAAAAAACGAAATTGGTTTCACAAATCTAGTCCACTAACTTACAATAAACTCAGAAAATATGATTTTTGGATAACTTGGCCCATATGGAGGCTGCAGAGTATAGCTCGTTCTATTGTTTGCCAATGAAACCTTAGAATTATGGAGTAAAAAGCAATTTTATCTCTTACAAAAGCTGGTCTAGCCCGCTTAACATTGCAATAAAATGTTGCTTTGAAGATGGAATGTTGTTCTTTTTGAACGACAGTGTCATGTGACATGAAAGGTGAGATGAGAATGTAGTTAGCCAAAGAATGCAAAATAAAAAATTTCCTCTTTTTGACGGTTTTGAATACACCCCTTCCCTCTGGTTTCGTTCTTCATTCTCTCTGTTCTTGTCCTTCAGCAGAGAACTGTTACAGTCCACAAAAAATAAAGAAAACGACTTCAAACTTGGAAGATGACAATAATCATAAGAAGCATGGCTAGAAAACAATGTGGAGTTGCATAGGTCTACCCGTTTCGTATCCACTGCTTTCTCTTTCCCTTGCCAACCATTGAACCAGGGTCCCTGGTAAGATGACTTCCATAAGCATATATGTATTCCCACCACCTCCGGAGGCTTCAAATACCTGAAAGCAAATACGATAGACTGTAAGGTCAGACAACCAATTGCACTAGTTCAATTTTGTTATGTGGAAGCAGTAGCTCCCTTGCAATCAGAGCCGAAGAAGATCCAGGGGTTTTCTCTTGGTCCCTTTAGGCCGAATAGGCAAAACAAGTAGAGCATTGTTGTTTCTGTACCTTGACAGTGACCATAAGCAAGAACGGAGATAAGCCATTGTGGTGTCACCATGGCAAGCACTACTCTAGGTACTCTGGGAGCGAAAACTAAGCTTCATCATGGAAGGTACTTCTGCAGAGATGTACCATTTCAGAATCTACTTGGAAGTGCAGAAGCAACAAATAAATCATCGAGGGAAAAATCAAACAAGAGTGCTTCCACATTCATCACAAGTCCTCGAGCTGTGGCATCTGAAATTTCCACCACACAAAAAGAGGTAAGCAACTGCCTCACAATTACAATCTTCTGCTGCAAATCATTTTGCAATTAATATCTGATGGCCTGAGAAACTAAGACAGACATAGCAGCATGAGTTTAAATACCCCGGTTGGGCTAAAACGTGCATTTGGCTAAATAAGTGGTAGGTAATGTCATGAGGCAAAATAGGAACCAAATGACTTTACTGGCTTTAGTCATTTTGTAAACGTGTGTAAAAAATAATAAAAGAAATAAAAAAATACATCTGAGAAAAAAAATGAATATGATCATACAGTTGGAAGTGGTCCTGATGGCTAAGACATAAAACCCCATGAACATGATTTTATGCAAAGATAAGGTGCCAAAGAAGTTTTCTTTTCCTTATTACCATTATTGATATAATCTATACTATAAAAGGAAGCAGACTCTGAGTAGTAAGTTGTACCAGTTCCGACCTCCATCCTTACAGATATATCTCAAGCAAGAAAACCTCTTTGGCTCTTTCTTTACAATGCAGGATGCACCTACACTCACATACGATGAGAAGATGCTCACAAATTATGTGCCAATCTTTGTGATGCTCCCCGTAAGTTGGAAACAACCTTCTTTCATCATTTATATATGTATGCAGTGCATTAGTACAAAGTGATGTTCATCACCCTGTAAAGTGCTAATACTTCTACGAATATTCACTGGTACCAGTTGGGAGTTGTTACGATTGATAATGCTTTAGAAGACATAGACACACTTGTGAAGCAGCTCAAGAAACTGAAGGAAGCAGGTGTTGATGGAGTAATGGTAGATGTATGGTGGGGGATCATAGAATCAAAAGGGCCAAAACAATATGACTGGAGTGCTTATAGGAGCATGTTTCAAGCAGTTCAAGATTGTGGACTGAAATTACAAGCTATAATGTCATTTCACCAATGTGGTGGGAATGTAGGAGATATTGTAACAATTCCTATTCCCCAATGGGTACTTGATGTCGGAGAATTGAACCCTGATATCTTTTATACCAATCTCAAAGGTAACAGGAACAAGGAGTACCTCACTTTAGGTGTGGATAACTTGCCTATCCTTGATGGAAGAACTGCTATTGAGGTAAACATGACAAATATTTCACTATCCATTGTTAAATATCTCAAGTACATAATAATCGTTGTATTACAGATATATAGTGACTACTTGAAGAGCTTCAGAGAGAACATGTCAGATTTTCTAGAAAGTGGACTAATCATAGACATTGAAGTGGGACTTGGCCCTGCTGGAGAGCTCAGGTATCCCTCTTATCCGGAAACACAAGGATGGGCTTTTCCAGGAATTGGGGAATTTCAGGTGAGACAGGTTTGAATTATTTAATAATTCTATCATCCTGGCCCTATTCAAACAATTTTAAGTGAAAAATGCCTTACCTATCACTTAATTGCAGTGCTATGATAAGTATCTCAAAGCAGAGTTCAAAGAGGCTGCAACAAATACGGGCCATCCTGAATGGGATTTGCCAGATAATGCAGGAGAATACAATGACACTCCTGAATCTACAGAGTTCTTTAAATCAAAAGGGACATACCTTACTGAGAAAGGGAAGTTCTTTTTGACATGGTACTCTACCAAATTACTGAGCCATGGTGACCAGATCCTGGATGAAGCCAACAAAATTTTCCTGGGCTGTGAATTAAAGCTAGCAGCAAAAGTAAGAAAATTCATGTGAGTAGCATTTACCACCAATCAGACATTCATCCATTGTTATGATTAAAATTTCATGCTTGAACACCAAAACAGGTCTCTGGAATCCACTGGTGGTATAAAACTGATAGTCATGCTGCAGAGCTTACTGCTGGATACTATAATCTGGAAGACAGAGATGGGTACCGACCTATAGCAAGGATGCTGTCAAGGCATCATGCCATTTTGAATTTCACATGTTTAGAGATGAGGAACTCTGAACAAAGTGCTGATGCCAAAAGTGCGCCTCAAGACCTTGTTCAGCAGGTAACTATAAATTTATTAACGCCTGCGTTCAGTTGAAGTGATACAACTAGTGAAACCGAAGCTCTAGCTAAAACCTATCAATATGTGTCTTGCTAACCATGAAGTCTTCAATTAAACATATAGAAAAGTTTGAAAAATAAATTAGGTTTTTGATTCTGGTGTAAGTGTACACCGAGTTTCAAAATGAGAGAATACAATTATCATTATGATGCATTCAAATACTTTAACAACTACAATTTGAACATGCATGTGCAGGTTTTGAGTGGAGGTTGGAGAGAGAACATAGAAGTTGCAGGGGAAAATGCACTTGCAAGGTACGACAGTGCTGCTTATGACCAAATCCTTTTAAATGCTAGACCAAATGGCATCAACAGAGATGGCAAACCAAAAGTAAGGATGTATGGGGTGACTTACCTTCGTTTGGTGGATGAACTTCTACAAAAAACAAATTTTGAGATATTCAAGACATTTGTGAAGAAGATGCATGCTGATCAGGTAATCTTGAACTTCATGCATGCATCTTCAGAATATGCACTTGCATGGTTACAGAAAATAAATGTTATTTCCACTTGTTTTCTGCAGGATTACTGTCAAGACTCAGAAAAGTACAACCACCACCAAGGTCCCTTGGAGCGTTCAAAACCAAAGTTTTCGACTGAAGACCTTCTAGAAGCAACGAAACCAGTGGAGCCATTCCCATGGGATGAAGAAACTGATATGAGTGTCACCGGTGGTGGTGGTTTACTTTCTTACTTGATAAGCAAAATCTTATCTTTATTTCAGTGATACAACCAGCCAAGTCGGAGGAGAAGCAAGCATCCATGAACAAGTTGTTGGATCTGGATAACCAATGAATTGTCATAGTCACAATTTCAGATGTCTACTCTCTGAATAAAAGAATCTGTGTATCCAACTCCCAAGCAATGAATGTACAAATATGTTATGAAGAAAGACCGGTCACCAATATGTATCCAGCTCCCAAGAGCAAATTCCATCTCTAAAATGGTGGAATCACCACAAGGCTATCACATCTTATACGCATTACCCAAATTTCGAGTACATTGCAAGAAGAGTATTGGCCACATAGAGATTTGAAGCGAACCCACTAACCACCACCTCACCGTGAACCCTCCTCCCGATTTCAACAGTCAACAAATCACCACAGGCTTTAAGAACAAATGGGTAGGTGAAATTATCCGCCTTTGGGGAGGGACTGTAGAATGGCTCCGCATTGGAGAGAGGTGAAGGGTGGGATGAGAAGTTGATGTTTTGAATAGGGAGTGGAGGTGCAGAGTGATCTGTTGAGGAGTTTGAAGTTGAGAATGGCATTCATGTTTGAGGATTGAGAACATGGAGTAAAGCTTTAAGAAGACTGGTCAGTGTTGCGGAAGAAGGAACATGGGCAAAGACTGTTTATTATCATGTATACAATTTGCAAACCAAATAACGTGAACGGGGATGTAGCTCAGATGGTAGAGCGCTCGCTTAGCATGCGAGAGGTACGGGGATCGATACCCCGCATCTCCATATTTTTTATTCATCAACAAATTTCCATCCATAGTAAGTTAGTAACGGTTAATCGGGTGCCTAGCATTTTGATCTCTATTATTTTCGTGTTAATTAGTTTTTTTTGTTTTTATAATTTTTTTACAATTAATATTTAAATATTCTTTTCATTTAATCTCTTAACTTCTATTGTTTTTCTGTTCTTATAAAATTCTTTTGCAATTAATATTTAAATATTATCTTCATTTAATCACAAGTTAGGAGCCATATATTACAAAATTAACCAATTATACATGTTAAACTTTTAATTAAAGAGAAAGCCGGGGCTATAATGGCTTAATTAAAGCAAAAGTATTTAGACTGATAAGATGAAAGCTAGCAAGAGGTCAGAAACAAAAAAAATCTTGTGTATATCAATTTATAGATTCTGAATGTCAAATGAAATTAGGCGTGATGATGAATCATGGAGGTAAAGGAAGACAAAATAGTTTTTTTCATGAAGGTTAGATGTCATTAAATATATTTTTGGTCAAGATTCTCTATAAATTGGTTTTACAAAGGTGATAATGAAGCCACATAGAAAAAGAAAACTAAAAATAAGGGTAGTTAAGACTTTTTAACTCTTGATATGGTCATTTAACTCTTTATAAAAATATGGTTAAAATCAATTATAACACTAAAAAGTGGTTATTTATCAAAATTTCTCAGAGAAAATGAGAAAGATTAAAAGATAAAAACCGTGGTAGTGGTAATCAACTGAAAAATTGATCTGTTTTGAAAATTGAAAAAATATTATCCTTTTGGTTTTCATTTGCTTCTTCTAGTTTTACCCTTTTTTATTTTAGTTCAAATTTAGTAGATTTAATTTGGAGATGGGAAAATACAGTCTTAAAATTTAACCATATGACGGTTACATAAGAAATTGTCTTAATTAATACTGATAACTTCCTCTCATTTCAATTCTCATCTCCAATTTTTTTCTCTTCCAATGAAAAATAACATGATTCTCAAGTTGGATGTCAATTACTATTTTATCTATGGTTATTAAAATCTTAAGTTTGCAATTTTAATTAATTAAGAGTATTTTAAGTACTTTAAAAATTTAATCATTCCCAAAATCATTTTGGCTTTATTTATACCAGTCTTTTCCTATGTAAATATGTATGGTGTCAAAAATCTGTTTTTAATTTGACTCTCACTATCTCACTCTCTCTTCATTACCCATGTTTGTATCTCCACAATTTTCTCTTTTTATTTATTTTGTTTTTCTATTTTTTGGTTTACCTTATTATCTCTTGTATATATTACTTCTTCCTATTTTTGATAGTTTTTGTATCTAGTAGGGGTATTTTTGAAAGTTTAAAATTTTGATGAATCTGATGACACCTAAGAATGAACATCTGGGGGACGGGAGTGGGGACTCCAGGGGGATTTTCCCATTTGAAATGCAGGGGCGGGCAAATTATTTTCCCCACAGGGGTACAGGGTTTAGATAAAATGAGTGCATGGGGGCTTGGGGGAACGGGGGCATGGGTGGGGACGTCAAGGTGAGGAAAATTTCTCATTTACCCATCTTTAATGACACCAAAATGGGTCTGACTTTATAATATAGTATAGATAAAATGAGTAAACGACATGTTTTGTACAAAAACAGTTATCGCATATTTGAATAGCATGGTGCCTTATTGGAAGATTAGGAGTGAAATCGCTTTGATTAAATATGGTGGGTTTAATTGTATCAAATGTTAAGTACTTTTCCCCTTAATTGAAAGTTCATGATTTTTTTATGAAATACTAGTATTTTGACCGACACTATATGCGTGTTAACTTGTTTTTATGTTTTTGTGAATTTACTTATTTATATTTCATCTTCACTTTTTATCTATATATAGGAAAGAGAATCGCATTCCCATGATCATGAATTGTTTATTTTATCCATACTTTTTTAAATTATTAGATTTAAACTTTAATAAATCAAGAACATAATTAGAAGTTTAAAAATTTAACAATTCTCACTGTTTTTTAAATCTCTTCTAGCTTTATTAATATAGAAATATGAATATTCATTTTATCTTGTTGTTTGTTTTATTGAAACATTAAAAAAGAAAAAAACGATATCGATGAGCTATTACACTTGTATTTTGGAGGTCACTATAAATTGTAGAGAAGAAACAACCATAAGCTTGACCAAACTATCAATCACTGTTTCGCTCCCAACAAATATCAAATAGCTTAAAAACTTTAAATTTATGTCGTAAATTTGTGTCTTCTAATACACGTGAAGTGTTTAGATTTTGGATTCGATTCATACTAAATTACGAGACAAACTGAAATATGTCATTTTTATCTTTTGCTTAATCTTCCGATTAAATTTTTTTAATACATTGGTTGAAAAAGAAAAGAAAAAAAAGAATTTGTAGAGCTTGGAGGATTAAAAGCCAGTGGAAATAGAAATTTTACGGCGGCAGCATTGCCTTAGCGGCTGTTTTGGGCTTCGCCGACGCTTGGTTTCGCTGCCGGACGGGACTATTCTATACCCTTGTAGTCTCTTAAAGAAGTTTGGTTCAAGAAACGCTCGAAGTTCCTGTAAGTCGGTACAGTCTGTGCCTTCAAGCTGTGGCGCTGGGGTGGTCAACGGATAGGGTTAACGACGTGGTTTTTGTCGCCGAATGCGGGTTTGCAACACTTTGGGGAGGCTGGTCGAAGTTGGCGTGATACGCGGGAAGATTTTTGCAAGGCTCATGGAGCAACAGTGGCTCTGCCTGCTGATCGGCGATGTTGGTGGTCCGAGACGACGGAGGGAAGAACGGGTGGTAGCAAATCAAGCCTTATATGTTTGTTATGGTTACGTTGTTTTTGTTTTAGTTGGTTAATTGTTCTTTCGTTGTCCTTCTCTTTTAGACGAGATATCCTTTTGGGCGAGGGTTTTGAGGTTGATGACGTTTGGTGGTTTTGGTTGGTCATGGTTGGTGTCATGTTCAGGGACAATCAGTGCTAACGTCAGTGTTTTCTTGTGGTCGATGTAATAGAGAGGTTGTCATGCATTTATGTTGCGCAGACACGGACACAAACACGATGACACGACAAATCTCAAAAACGGCAATCCCGACACGGCAAATAAATAATATATTTATATTTTTTAATATATAAAAACATTTATCTCTTCCAAAAAATAAAAAATAAAAACATATAAAAAGCCGTAAAAAAATTAAAAAGTTATATATATTTTTTAGACTTTTTGATATATTATTTTCCGACTCTAACACTTCAAACCTCAACATAATAATTAGAAGGTCTATAATATTCACCAAATCCAATCCTAGGGCTGGCCCATCCTCCTCTCTCTGCAACTTCCTCTCCTTCGTCAAACCCTCAAAGCCCTCATCCCATACCAAGTGTAAGACTCCGTAAAATTTTTACGTGGTTTTTCATGGAGTTACTGAGGGTTTTCATGAAGTTAACGAGTATGGTTTTGTTCCTCCTTCCTTGTTCAATTCATGCATTTAAATTTCTTTAATCGTGCCCTAATCTGAAAACCCCTTTCTCTGCCTTTTTCTAGGTTTTCACGGCAAGACTCCGACAATCTTCTCCGTCTTCTAGTGACGTGGCGTGTCAGAGACGTGTCGGGGATGACATGGCGTGTCATCAACATATCTAGAAAGTCAAAATTTTCGGACACACCACGTGGCATGTCGGCGTGTCCCGACGTGTCGGACACTCTGACATTCGGAGTTTTGACGTGTCCGTGCAACATAGCTCTATCTACCTATATGTTGACGGTTTTAATATATAGTGTTTGATAGAGTTGTTTCTTCTTAAGGTTGGTTGTAAGAAGGTATCAAAACTTCTGGATGGAGTTTGTAGTAGGTTGCATTTGGACCCATTCTGGTTCATGATCATGTAATCATTATGTAGGTAAGGAGGGTGTGGGAACTTATTATCTATCACTAAGATCTCCCATGATGTAATTTTGTTCTGGTTAATACAATTCTTATGAGTTTTCCTCAAAAAAAGCCAGTGGAAATAGGACGGGAAGATAAAAAGTCCATGACAACCATGGGCGTCCCACATTGTTCTCCGCACGTCTACCTTACTCTGTCTGTCTTAAACCCCCCGAAAATCAAGAAACATCCCTACGACGAAAAACTCTGTAACATAAAATCATTTTTTTTTCGGAAAAAAAAAATCCCACAGAAAAATCCTCGCTGGGTTTTTTCTCCGGCCGGCTTTCTGGGTTTGCTTTGATCCAAGCTCTGCACCACTCTGATTCATTTGCATGTTTGTATTGAAGTCATTGCATGTACCATCCTCCTCCACGGTTCAAAAACAGAGCATCGTATCTGATATTGAAACCTCATTGATCCCAAATTGCAATTGTTGTTGGTTCAAGCTCTGCACCACTCTGATTCATTTGCATGTTGGTATTGAAGTCATTGCATGTACCATCCTCCTCCACGGTTCAAAAACAGAGCATCGTATCTGATATTGAAACCTCATTGATCCCAAATTGTTGTTGGTTCTTCCCAACATGACAAGTCTGACGTGGGTTGTTCCCAGGTTGAGCTGAAGAAGAACGTTGGGAATTTGCTGCGGAAACGTTTCTGTAGGACGGCCGCGGCCGTTGTTGGAAGAGTGGGCCGTCGAAACGTTTCTGTTTTTGGTTTGCCCGGAAAAAGAAGGATGAAATGAAAAGGTGGGATGGTGATTTTGGAAGGAATACAAATGAGAAGAGCGAGTTATGGAGTTTTCGTGTTTCTGCTCTGTGCTTTGGTCATTGGGGCGTCTGAGGGAGTCAGGAAGACAAAAGAAACGTTTTATGGAGGTGATTGGGTTGTGCACGAGAACAAGATAGATGAAGATATGGTATGCAAGATAGAATTTTTTTTATTTTCAAATATTTGTCTGCTGCAATTTTTCTACATTTCATGAATATAGGTGTGGATTATGAGTTTGCTACCCATTTTTCGATTAGGAAGATTATGCTGTTGGTGGAAGTATTTTGTCATTGTAATGAAAAGAATGGGGGAGACCTTGGTCAGTTGTTCTTGGTTAGTTACATCTATGATTTAAAAAAAAAGATTCAACTTTTTTATATACATTAGAGACTTGGTTTTCTTCTTTCTGCAATGTGTTATTTAGAAAGAAAGGAAAACAATTGTGTATAGGTGACTTGGTTTATATTCTTTGATAAATACATAAAGAAATTGATCGATTTGAGTTTTTTGGTTACTTGAAAGTTCTTGTTACACATGCCGCCGAGCTATATATTCCTTAACTTGCTCTTCATTAGTCATTTGATGGTTTCCGGGGTCTCTAGTGCAGCTAAGAGCAAACGGCTCATAGAAGTAGGTTCATTTAAGGTATATGATGTTGACAGACAAAGATTGAATGAACAAATCATCAAATAAGAAAACTAGCAATCATGGTATGTATGCCATAACCGCATTTTTCTGGGTGGGAAATGAAGGCTGCAGCAAATCAAAAAGTGAAAACGTTTTTGCAATTGTTTTATTGAAGTCATTATAATTTGTGCTTCTTATCCAATTGCATGATCATGAAATTTATTTGACTAGATATTTGATTGCAGGCAGAGCAGGTATGGAACCATTGCAGGCGAGAATTGATAGGTGAGATAGATGGGGTGGAAGATCTTGACTTGTATATTCCACATGACTCTTCCAGTGAGTCGGGAGCAGTGTTTTCTTCAAAAGGCAACATACACAATGCGATTTTAGTTCTTCCTCCTCATGTGAGACAAGCACTTGTTGATTGCTTAAAAAAGGAAGGTATCGGGTTTCATGCTTCTGGCAAAAGGGATAGTCCCAACAAATGGTTGATCAACTGCTTTGAGTGGCTTTTAGGTACTGAAATTGCTCCTAGAAGATATTTGGCCAGTGGTTCCCTGGAAGAGAATGGTTCCCCGGATGAGAACGCACCATCCCCTGCTCCAAAAAAAGCACCAGCACGAGCACCTTTACGCTCACCTATTAAACCAAGAGGGAAAGGAGGTGTCAGTCCACCAGGAAAACCAGTCGAAACTGAGAACAGTATGAGTAGGACCAAAATAATTTTAATTTCTGCGGCTTCAGCAGTGGTACTTATGGTTGTTGTACTGGCGTTCTGCTGCTGTTGTATAAAGAGAACGAAGAGGAGAAAAGTTGGTCCGAGATATGTACGACCAAAGGATGACAGGCCTCTTCTCTATATATCTTCTGCTGGTATGCTATTTTATGATTTCTGTTATCTGACGTATGTTCATCTTCAAATTATAAAGCTAGCCACAATCTTTGTGACACTGCAGGTTCTTCACTAGTGTCCGATAGTGTAGGTTCAAGTAGAGAGTTCAACGCTGGTGGAAAGGTGGGAAATGTGGCTATGAAAAATGGAAATCAATCTTCTGAGGCAATGTCAGACGCTACAGCAGGACCACCCAACCCTTCAATACCACCTCCTCCTGGAAAAGCACCTCCTCCGACACCTGGACCACCACCACCACCTCCTCCTCGTCCTCGTCCTCACCCGCCCCCTCCTCCTAAAGCTGTACCTAAACCCCCTGGTATAGGTAAGGCCCAAATTCCGCCTCTACGAAGTCGCAAAGCAAGTGATGGCAATGCTGCTGATGTTGGAAATGATTCTGGAAAGACTAAGTTAAAACCATTTTTTTGGGATAAGGTTAATGCCAACCCTGATCAATCGATGGTCTGGCATGAACTCAAAGCAGGATCATTCCAGTAAGGCTATGACTATTATCGTGACCCTAAATTTCCACTGATAAGCTAATTTTGGTAATGCTCCAATTGATATTCCAAATTGTCTTCAGGTTCAATGAAGAGAAGATAGAGTCTCTCTTTGGTTATGCAGCAGGGAACCAAAGTGACCGCAAAAAGGATCCATCATCCATGGAACCTGCAATCCAATATATCCAAATTATTGACAGAAAGAAAGCACAAAATCTATCAATTCTTCTGCGTGCATTAAATGTGAAAACAGAAGAAGTTGTTGATGCCCTCCAAGAAGGTGATTTATCTATCTCCCCCTCCCTTTTTCCTTGCCTCCTTTCCTCTCTCCCTCCAAAACAAATTTTCTTGAACTTTAAAATGTATTGGTTTAGAAGTGGATGAAGAGTTTATAATGAGGACCTTATAATGAGGATCAAGTGGGGACTTTCAAATGAACGGTTAGATCAAGGTTTTCACTTTTAATTGATAGTTTCTAATTCTCATATGCATTTGATCCAACCGTTCATTTGAAAGTCCTCAGTTGGTCCTCATTATAAGGTCTTCATTAGAAGTTCCCCCTAGAAGTGGAACGGCTGCTATATTTTTTGTTGATTTATTAATGTTGGGAAAGTAAATAACCATGTGTACAAATGAAAATTATAAGGCTTCTCAAAAAAATTATAGTGTTCCGGACACAACAGATATGGTGACCCTTCCACATGTTTGTACACAACTTTGATTTGTTTAATAATTTAAATTTACTTTCTTTTTTTTCACCCATGTTGGTCCCCCCACATAATTCAAGAAATGTTATTGGCCGAGACTACTTGGGACCATTGCCACCTGGTGTTCCCGGAACACCTAATAATTAGTCGTGTAGGAATATTGATTTTTAATAACTATTATATATCATGTCCTCGATAATGGACTGATAAAGTAGTTTGGGGTTCAATTCCAAAACCAATTGACAATAAAGAGAGTAACCCAAACCCTTATAAGCTCATAGGCAATGTCTTATATTTCTAATGTGGGATAGATATCTCAACACGCCCCCGCACGTGTGACAAATCTTCAAGTCTAACACGTGGACAACAGATTGGGGTTGACGTGGCCTAATAATTAGTCGTTTAGGAATACTGATTTTTAATAACTATTATATATCATGTCCTCGATAATGGACTGATAAAGTAGTATGGGGTTCAACTTCAAAACCAATTGGCAATAGAGAGAGAGTAACTCAAACTCTTATAAGCCCATAGACAATGTCTCATATTCCCGATGTGGAATAGATATCTCAACACGCCCCCGCACGTGTGGCAAATCTTCAAGCCTAACACGTGGACAACAGATTGGGGTTGACGTGGAGTTCGTGTGGCATTTGGGTTTCACACGTGGACGTGGGTAACCCGCTCTGATACCATGATAAAGTAGTCGGGGGTTCAACTCCAAAACCAATTGACAATAGAGAGAGTAACCCAAACTCTTATAACCTCATAGGCAATATCTCATATTCCCGATGTGAGATAGATATCTCAACATGAACTAGTATGTAAAGTTCTCAGCTCCTAAGAATTGAGTCAGTTATGTTTAAACACGTTATCGACTTACGTTCATTCACTGAATCAGGTACTGAGCTTCCTGTGGAGCTCCTCCAAACCCTGCTGAAGATGGCACCAACTTCGGAAGAGGAACTGAAGCTTAGGTTATACACGGGTGATGTTGCTCTACTCGGCCCTGCAGAGCGGTTCCTCAAAGTCATGGTTGGCATACCATTTGCGTTTAAGCGGATGGAGGCACTGTTTTTCATGTGTTCGTTCACAGAGGAAGTCTCTAACACTAAACAATCCTTTGCAACTTTAGAGGTGAGACATTAGAGTTTCTTTTGTATTTTGTTTCAAAAATTTCCTAGTTAAATAGTTATTCATGTGACTCATGTTGGGTATTTATTTTATTAATCACATTAAAGCATCGCTTAGTCTGTGATGCAGATAGGTATGGTATACAGACCCTTATTGTGTGGCTGATGTGCTAGCAGGGGGATGGGTGGGTGGGGGTGTGTTTTGAAGAATGAATGGTTAGGATTGAGTATGTATGGGATACATATATGTACCACAGAATTTTCCTTGTTTCATGCTGTATTATCTAAGTATATAGCCTCGTCTCTATTGGCAGGTTGCTTGCAACAAACTCAGAAAGAGTAGGCTATTCCTAAAACTTTTGGAAGCAGTACTAAAAACTGGCAACCGGATGAATGATGGTACCTACCGTGGTGGCGCAATAGCATTTAGGCTTGATACGCTCTTGAAACTGGCTGATGTTAAAGGAACTGATGGCAAGACCACACTCTTGCATTTTGTCGTTCAGGAGATCATCCGTTATGAGGGCAAGAAAGCTGCCCGTAATGCTAGAGAATCGGGCCAAAGCATGTCCCATATGAGTACACAGGAGTTTGTTAAAGAAGTTGGTGAAGAATCAGAAGAGCACTATCGTAACCTTGGTCTTCAGGCTGTCTCAGGTTTAAGCGATGAGCTTCAAGATGTGAGAAAGGCAGCAGTTATAGATGCTGATAACTTAACTGCAACAGTTTCAAGTCTTGGCACAAATCTAATGAAAGCTCGAAACTTTGTAGAGACCGGCTTGAAGAACAGTATGGATGGAGACAGCGGGTTCCATTGGGCACTAGCCAGTTTTTTGGAGCGTGCAGAAGGACATGTTACATTTCTTCTAGAAGAAGAAAAGAGGATAACGACTCTTGTGAAGAACACGGCAGATTACTTTCACGGAAATGCAGTGAAGGATGAAGGTATTCGTTTGTTTACTATTGTACGTGATTTCTTGGTAATACTAAACAGGGTATGTGCTGAGATCGGAATGCAAGAAATGAAGCAAAAGAAGACGAATTCCAGGAAAGTGGCTCTTGCAGAATCAAGTTCCAAGAAAGAGGCTCCCGCAGAAGCAAGTTCAGAAAACCAGTCACAACTGCAGAAGGAAGAAGCAAGTTTGGAAAAGAAACAAAAGGCTCCCACAGAAGATAGTTCAGAAAAGAAAGAAAAGGCTCCCACAGAAGATAGTTTAGAAAAGAAAGACAAGGCTCCCACAGAAGCAAACTCAGAGAAGAAAGACAAGGTTCCCGCAGAACCAAGTTTAGAAAAGAAAGACAAGGCTTCCACAAAAGAAAGTTCAGAAAAACAGCCAGAAAGTCGAAATTCATCTTTCGATCACGATTTTAGGCATCGACTCTTTCCAGCAATTGCAGGACTGCGAATAGAGGACGATTTCAGTTCAGATGATGAGGCTTGACTGATCAGCTGCCATTTTGAATAGGTATAACAGAGTTTTAGACAAGGTAAGCATGCATAATTTTCCCTCATTTAAGTTTATGAACATCAAATTAAAAGTAAATTGATGTCAAGTACTGCAATTGTGCGATAAAAAATATAGGCAGAATGGAACTGTCATACTTTTTTTGTATATTAGAAGACGATTAATGCTTGTTGAAGCTGCTAATAATTCCCTTTTTGTGATATACATTAACTACAAGCTTTGCTCACTAAGTTTTCTTCTCTGTTGGTATTCACTATTAATATGACATGATGAACAGATGGTACCTCGCACAGTTGATCGATTTCAGAGTTTCTATCCGGCAAGGAGCAAAAAACTTCGTTTTTGAGAATTTTTTGTTATATGATCATCTGTGTCGACATAGACTACTGGCTGAAGTCCTGTAGAGGGACCCCAGAGCTCCGAAGGCAGATTCTGTCTTTCAATTTTCAATTATACGGAAAGATCTGTAAATGAAAATTCAAAAACAACACGACATAATTAATTGTTTTTGCTATCCCTTGTCTTGTTACACTCTCATACAAACCAAATGCATCTGGTTTGAGTTTTGAAATTTGAATTTGTATATATTTTGATGGAAGTGATGAATTGTTACACTGGTTTTTTGCTTATTCCTTTGGAAAATTGCTTTATGTTATGTGATCGATTTGCTACTAAACAGTAAACAATGAAATGCTCCTGAAGTTTAATCACAAGGTTTTCGAATATCAACGTTCGGTAACCATGAGATACCCCATTACACTTGATATTTGGTGGCTTTCTTTTGGTCAAATACTGAGTAATGATACATTTATTTGGTAATCACAAAGACATTATTTGATAAGCAACCAAGGAAACCAATAAATACTTGCCTTAAGAACTCAAATACAGATGAACTTATCTTTTTACATCTCACCAATCACAACAAGGTAGTCTTAGAGTAATTTTGTAGAACAAATAATGATATAGGGTGAGCTCCACAAAAGTAGGAAGGAAAAGTTTTTGGGTTTTGGCTTCGTTGCTTGTCCGGTGGCACCCCTAGGCCCCGTTGGTTTCTAACCTTGTTGGTGTGGCTTGGGTCACTGCCGGATGAGCACTGTGGTGTCGGTGGATTCAAAGGGGAGGGACTGTCTTATGGGCTGACCAAAAAGGTGGCGGTGTTGTGTTGCAGATCGGTGCGGCTTTGATGGGAGAGGTTTTGTCATCGTCCAAGGCGTGGCAAGGTCAAACCAATCTACGTTGAGGAGGGGTGGTTCGGCTGGTTGAGATGACAGGGAGAACATGACGGCGATGGACTGTCCGGTCGGCTACCCGATTTGGGTGATTTGTCAAGCCTCGTTTTGCAGAGAAACTTGGGGAAAGGATGGAGGTTGTCTCGCAATAGTGGGTCGCTGACGATGCTATGTTTTGAACGGCGACCAGAGTCAACGTTAGGGCAGCAGATTTGCTACAAATTGCACCAATCTTCCATGGATCGGATCTTGGGTTGTATGTTCTTGGAGGTCCATTGGTTTGGTTGGGCTTATGCCCATTATGGGCTCAAGCTTTTAGGTTTGTTTTTGGTGTTTTGTTGGTTGGTTGTGTCCCTCCTCTATGAGCGTGGGTTTTAGGGATTTAGGTTTTCAGTGATTTGGTGTTATGGTGTCGTGTCTAGAGACTATTTTAGTGTCGGTTAGTTCTTGTTGTCAATGTAATAGAGATGTTACATGTGCATATATGCTGGTAATTTTGGCATGTAGTGTTTGAGAGAGTTGTTTCTTCTTGAGATTGACTGTGAGGATATATCAAGACTTCTAGATTATGTTAGGTTCCGGTTGAACAAATATCAGTTCTTTTTCACTGTAATCATTGTTTTCGGATAGGTAGTGAGGAGAGTGGATAATTTATTTTCACCACCGTCATCTTTCATGGTTGTAATATTGTATTCTCATTTAATGAAATTCTTGATATTGCTCTAAAAATAAGGTAGTCTTCGAGTGTGCTCCCCAAGTTAGATTTGAATCCTGATACTGGCAAAGTGACCAGGGTAAGGGCTCAATTCCTTGCTAACTGATCTGTCGCCCAACAGATTAGTCCTTGGGTGTAAGTGTTCAATAAAAAAAAGAAAATTATATCTCACCAAAAGCTCAGCTTATGTGTCCGCTTATGTGATATATAACATTTCAATTAATGACTTGGTAGTGTCACATAAACACGTAATGTTGGTTTTAGTTGGTTCTAGATGGGATCCAAGAACCTTACGTGCTTATGTGTTAGCTTACGTGATAATACGCCACTTAACTTTTCATTTAATGACATAGTTGTATCATATAAGTTGACACATAATGTTTGTTTTAGATAAAATACAAGAACCTTACGCGTTAGCTTATGTGATATATATACTAATGACATGGTTATGTCGCATATGCTTACACGTAATGTTGATTCCATACGAGATACAAGGAGGTTGTTCGTGGAGCAATATTCCATCAAATATAGTAATGTTGAAAAAATGATGAAAATAATTATTTCATTTAATCAATTTAAATGAGAATTTAAATGAGTTATAAGGTGAATAAGAAATAGTTACACAAAGATGAGTAATTGCTTGAAACCATGCATTATAGATTTTATATAGTCTATTAACTGATTGAATTCTATGAACTATAACCTCACATAATGTGTAAGGATGTAATCTTACTAATGTGAAAGGTTGTAACCACACATTTATGTGAAATGTTGTAACTATAGAATGTCAAAGGCTGAAAGTAATGTTAAAGATTGTAACATATCAACCAGAATTCATGGCAATTCAAGTAGTTGATGGTTTCCCTCATGTATAAATAGGTGACACTTCCTTTGTTTTAAACACAATTGAAAAACATCATCATTGAAACATTTTTTTGATAATCATCTCCTCCTCTCAAAGAGTTATTTTCTCTATAACATTCTGGTGATAGATTGAAGGTACTACAAGTTCGTTGGGTGTTCTTGGCAGCAGTGCATCTCCAAAACACTAGTAGTCGTTGTATCTTAGGAGACAAGTGTCATCAAGCCTTTTGCACCGATAGAGGAGACATAATTTGCCTTAAGGAAAGTGTGTGAAACACACGACTCGACTTCATCACTTTCCTCGTATCCTTTGTTTGAGTTTGGAGTCATGATACGATTTTGTTGTTCAGTGTACTAAGTGTTCCAAAGCACGTGATCTAGCTTTTACAAGTTCCATTTCTCTTTGAATCAAGTGTGGTAACTAATGTTGTTCATAATAATTATTTTTATGTTCATCATTTCATTATTTATGATTATTGATTAATTATAAATTGAATTTACGTATATATATATATATGTGCAATATCTAACCCCATTTTTGTTACAATCTTAAGACAAATTACAGGTATTGCATATATTGGTGAACACTTATATTGATGGTTGCATAAATGGAATTGTTGGCTATACGGATTATGTTGACTTACAAAATTCGTAGTTAACGATGTGTTGCCTTGAGAAATAAGTGGTTATGCAATTAACACTTACAGATGTGTTTTAGAAATGACAACCTAAAGTGGTTATAGAAAATCTGAACCAATGAGTCGACCTCAGTGCCGACCATGCATGTGAATGCTATTGTACTGGTCTTAGCCTCATATAGAGGAAATTTTGAGATATTCAATGAGCTTCACTTGAAGAATGAATATGACATTCAGGATGTCACTAAATAGTGATCAGAGGTGTTGAGCACCATATGTGTTAGAAAACACATCGAGTCTCATGGTTTTTCAAAAGGACATGACAATGATGATGAGGATTAGGAATTGAGCATCTATATTTATAAACAAGCAATATAGCTAGGGAATGAAACTATTGTAAGTTATAAGTAGCCTTCACTAGATGTGAACATGTATGGCAACACAAATAAGTCATTGTTGTGGAATAATAAACTTTGGGTTTTGGTTTGACAAAGCCAAGTGTAGAAAAGAAGGTTCATGCGATGATCTCTGAAAATGAACTAGACTTTAAATAAAGATGTTATTAAGGTCTTATAAGTTTAGACTTAATGATGACGATTTAGTTTTGTCCAAAATAAAATAGTGCAATGGATGGTGGATTATTTATATGAAAATTGTCATGAAAATAAATAAAGCTAGTTTTTCCACACATATGCTTAAGTTTTCCATTTTATGGCATGGAAGACTAGGATATGTTAAATACGTTGTTTTGCAAAGACTAATTAACATGGATCACTTATTTTACATAAGTGTAAAAAACTTTCTTTTGGACAAAACTAATAAGTTCATCTTTTAGAGAAGAAGTTGAAAACTATTTAATATAATTCATAGTGATATATATGATTTGAGATCAACGCAAACAAGAAATGATAATAAATACTTTATCATCTTTGTGATAACAATACACAATATTGTTGTGAGTACTTGTTGGAAAGCAAAGGTGAAGGAATGGAGAAATTGGTTCTCTATTTAAATGTGGTTGAAAATCAAACTTAAAAAGTTATGATACCTAAAATGTGGGGAGACACCAATTTTATGGCTAGTGACATTTTTGAATAAGATACCCAAAAGAAAAAAACTTCATATGAACTATGAAAATGAATGTTATGAATCATTCCACCTAGGCTTACTCAATTGGACACGATGTCTAGGCAAGAACCATCGAGGCAATGTGCCTAAGCGAGCCACGCTCCACTAAAACCTCATCTTCTTACCTGGTAGTGTTTGATTGGAATTACCAAAAGGATTGAGTAGTAATATTTCAACTGTCCAAAGTCATTGGAACTTTGATGTACTCAACGTATTGTATAAGACCCGACATAACTTACTATGCTAAGAGCAAGTTATGTAGTACATGAGTAAGCTATACATTGGCAAGCAATTGCAAGAGTACTCAAGAACTTAAGGTACTCTCGGGGTTATGAGCTGCACTATACCAATTCTTCAACTGTCCTAAAAGGATATAATGATGTAAATTAGATTTGACATGAAAGAATAAAATTCCACTAATGGTTATATGTGTTTACATTGAGAGGTGCAGCAATATCCTGGAAATCCTCTAAACAAAAAACCATAATAAGATCCATGATGGAGTCTGAGTTTTTCGCACTGGACAAATGTGGGGAAGAGAGAGAATGGCTATGCCAATTCATAAAGGATATTCCAGATGAACAAAATATGTGTCTGTAATATGCATACATTGTGATAGTAAATCTGCAATTGGTACGACACATAACAAGATGTTATAATGATAAGTTAAGACAGATTAATCGAATACATAATACCATTATACAACTACTCTCGACTCGAATTATCTATATTGACTATGTGAGGTCAAAGGATACTATTGTGGATCCGCTAACTAAGGGGTTAAATAGAGAGTTAGTTGATAATCATCAAGGGGAATGTGACTAAAGCCCATTAATTAAAAATCTTTACAGTAGACACCCAACCTAGCTAACTGGAGATCCTAAGATTTAGGTTCAAAAGGGACAACCAAACTGTAGAGACCGTGTCAGATCACTATGAGGATTTTCCTCATTTCTATTCCTATGATGAAAACATTGATGCATGTAAGGAATGAGGTTAAGCGAAAGCTTTTAATGATTCTTATGCGTCGAAAATCTGAGCAGAGTAATGTGGGTTACTCATATTAAGAAATCACCTATGTTAGAGAGAAGTGAGGTTGCTTCTAAGGGAGTTGTTGATGACACAACTCTTGCAAACTCTCGCAGAACCAGACGCGTGTCCAGGGAATACTCATGTGTATAGTATGTTATCATTTACACAAATGACGGATAGTTCAAAGACATCGCGTCTATTGTCTAGTTAGTAAAGTCGACATATTTTCATAAGGAAAGGTTCAAAGGGTAAAACATACCTATCCTATGCAGGTTTCGACCGTAGAAATCTATCACTAAGTCTATCAAGTCTTTGGTCGCCTATTTTATTCATATGGGGAATTGTTGGAAAAATGGTAAAAATAACCATTTTATTTAACCAATTTAAATGAGAGAATTTAAATGTGTTATAGGGTGAATAAGAAATAGTTACCCAAAGATGATTAATTGCTTGAAATCATGCATTATAGACTTTATATAGTCTATTAACTAATTGAATTCTATGAGCTATAACCTCATATAATGTGTAAGGATGTAATCTCACTAATGTGAAAGGTTGTAACCACACATTTATGTGAAATGTTGTAACCACACATTTATGTGAAATGTTGTAACTATAGAATGTCAAAGGCTGGAAGTAATGCTAAGGGTTGTAACATATCAACCAGAATTCATGGCAATTCAAGTAGTTGATGGTTTCCCTCATATATAAATAGGTGATACTTCCTTTTTTCTAAACACAATTGAAAAACATCATCATTCGAAACATTTTTTCGATAATTATCTTCTCCTCTCAAAGAGTTATTTTCTCTCTAGTTTATAACATTTCGGTGATAGATTGAAGGTACTACAAGTTCGTTTGGTGTTCTTGGCAACAGTGCAGCTCCAAAACACTAGTAGTCGTTGTATCCTAGGAGACAAGTGTCATCAAGCTTTTTGTACCGATAGAGGAGACATAATTTGCCTTAAAGAAAGTGTGTGAAACACACGACTCGACTTCATCACTTTCCTCGTATCCTTTGTTTGAGTTTGGAGTCATGATACGTTTTTTGGTGTTCTGTGTACAAAATGTTTCAAGACACGTGATTCAGCTTTCACAAGTTTCATTTCTTCTTGAATCAAGTGTGGTAACCAATGTTGTTCATAATAATTATTTTTATGTTCATCATTTCATTATTTATGATTGTTGATTAATTATAAATTGAATTTATATGAATATATATATATATATATATATATATATATATATGGAATATCTAACCTTTTTTGTTACAAACTAGAGCCAGTATAGAAGAATGAAAAATCGTATGGTCTTGTTCAACTTGCAATGTGATTTTGAACCCACCCCAACAATATGGTTCACCAAATAGCTCAATCTTATTGTAGACCTCTAAACTTGAAAAATGAAAATTGGTGAATGAAATCCGCATTAGACCTAGCAAGAAAGAAAATTAATGTAAAAATATTGGACATTAGAGTTTTGCTCATTGGACCCAAAGAGAGGAGCATAGTCCAATAAGTTTGCGACACCAGACCAGATTCCTGGTCAAAACCCTACTACTCCAACCTCTCTCTCTATATATAAAACAAGCCTCTATACTGTGCTATACCGTGCCACTCGATTTCTTTACTCCAAGAACCGTCATCAAGAATCTCTCTATGGCTCCCAAGCGCATCCTAGAAGACCCTCCCGCCGCCGCTTCATCCATCGAGGAGGAAGACTCCGACGGAGAAGAGGAGGTTGAAAATGACGTCGTTGAGAGAAAATCTGGTGATGAGGAAGAAGATGAAGACGATGAGGAAGAGAATGTGAATGCTCCAAACCCTCAATCGGAATCGGCCTCCGAGTCCGACGCCATGACCCACTCCCCAACCGCTTCCGATTTCACCGTCAAGCCCATTGTCTCCAAGCCCACCAAGAAGACCACCGCCAAGAACGCTGCTCCGGCCAAGAAGAAGAAAAAGCGATCCAACGACAGCGGTGAGGATGAGGACACCAAGAAGGCTGGCCGGCTGTGGGGCGAGGAGGATCAGGTTGCGATTTTGGAAGGGATGATTGAGTTCAAGGCCAAGAAAGGGACCGACCCGTCTAGCAATATGAGCGCGTTTCATGAATTCCTCAGGAAGAATTTGAAGGCTGACGCCAGCAAGAACCAGTTGATGGACAAGGTCAGGAGGCTGAAGAAGAAGTACCACCACCCCAAGGGCCAGGATGTGTTTTCCAAAGGGCATGAGCTGAGGTTGTTTGATTTGTCCAGGAAGATATGGGGTGTTGAGGCTAATGGGGGTGAGGATGGTGAGAAGAAGCCGAGGAAGAGTGCCAAGGCGGCGGCTGACAACAGCGCTTCTCCGGTATTGGCATTGCCTGTCCCTGCAGAGAACAAAGTGGAGACCGAGGCGGAGATGAATAATGTTGCTAATGGGGGAGTCCATGCTAAGGCTGAGTTGGATGACTTGTTCTGGTCCAAGTACCCATTCTTGAGAGATTCCTTGCGGTTTGGAAAGTGGAACGGTTTGGAGACAGTTATGATGCAGGGAATGCCTTCAATTGGGAGCTCAAGGGCCAAAGGGTTAGATGATAGGTGGAGGAAGTTGCAGGTCTTAGAAATGGAGTTGGTTGCCAAGAAGCTTGCCTTAGAGGATGAACAGACTAGGCTTATATTGGATTCGATGAAGTCGTGAAAGGATTAGAGGCTTGCTTGCAGGAGGTAACTCATGGTTTTGGTGGAGTTTATGTTGATATTCTGAGCTGAAAACTTAGTTGTACAGGCTTTGTTCTGATGGAGGGACTGTTTTGTTTAATCCATTGGTTTGCAAGCTTTCTTTTTGCTATTATATATCAATTACATGTAGAATTGGAGGCTTATTTATCTAAAATTATATTCTGACATTGTAGTGGGGTTTGATAATTTGATATTGCTATCCTTTAAATTCTTTAAACCGGTTTGTGCTCTTCTATTTGCCTGTTATTTGTAGTCCTAGTCCTTTGTTCCAGGGTAGAAAATAGGAGCTAATAGCCTAATATGACCAATATGCTATTGGGAATATCTATGCCCTTCCAAAAGGGGTGTCAGTCGTTCGAACCCTATAGTCCCATACTTGGATGTGGGTTCACATAACTCGCTTTTATATTGCTTTGCCATGTTTTGTTGCTCATGCATGTGTCCCATGTTAAACCTTAAGTTGGTTTTCAGTTCTTCTGGAAAAACAGGATAGGTCTAGGATGTCACCTAGTTTAACCGATTGAATTTCGGTTAGCCTTCACTATGCAGTTTCCTTTGTTACAGATCTGTTGTTGAGTAATTAAGATAGCAAAGATGTCCCATGATGCTTAGATAACCTTTCTTCGTCATTCTAGTTCTGTATTTGCTGGCTCAATTTTCAGGCAAAATCTATGTATTTCTTTGCTTGTGGCTTCTGTTTCATAGGCTAATATGCTGCTGGCTAAAGTTTGTATAAAGTATTGTGCCCTCTTGTCAGTTTTAATTGGCAACTCTACCATTTTGAGCTTTTCTGGCTGATTTTTCTTGTTGAATATTTCTGCTACTTGTTGAGCTGTGCTCCCTCAACAGCTTTTCAGTTTTGGTGTGCAACTTAGCTTGGTAGTTCTGCCCTGAATATATTTCTGCTTCTCTTTGAGCTGATCCCCCTCCTAGACAGCTTTGGCCTATGCCTTAATAATTGTTGTTATAATAATTCATTCTGAGCTGAGTTTATATGATTATACATTCCTAGCTGATTTATATGAGCTTGCTTTGGATGAAAGCACAATACTTCACGCATTCTACTTGTGAGAACAAGTTTGTTTACCTGAGATTTTGAATAAGGCAATAAGCTACTAAATGTTTCTTACTTTCACTTGCACATACTTTGCAATATTGTCTAAATCAGAGGCACCAGCAGTCATATTATTAGTTCATCTTTGGTTCTACATCTGCTCCTTAATTGCTAGCTTCGTATCATCTGAATACCCACTGCATTTGATATTCAAGATGATTTCTCGATACGACATTTAACTTCATATGTACTTCAGTTCATATTCCACTATAGCCGACGAAAAAAATAGTTTAGCCGACATTTAACTTTTCAAATTTCGTCGGCTAAAGTTCACAGACTATAGTCTATGAAAAAATCACTTTAGCCGACGAAAAAAATAGTTTAGCCGACGAAAATAACCAAAAACAGAGAACGTTTTCAATTGTAAACTATAGTTCACGCGAGAAGAACAAAGACATTTGTATAAAAACAGGTAGTTTGATCAATCCTAAATCCAAAAGGAACAATGAGTCTTCTGCTCTGCTCCTTCTCTCCCTCGTTTATGTTCACAAAACTCACTAGTTCTACTAGATACTTAAGAATGCTCATGCCAGCACCTATACTGGTGCATGTACATCATACAACAGCAACAAAGCAATCCTCCTTAACTCTCTCAAACTCGTCTGCCAAGGTTATTGATCCTTCGGTAGCTCATCAACGCCGAGTAGCTCAATATCATCCTACCATTTGGGGTTCCAAGCTCATAGATTCCTTCTCCACTCCCTGCACTGTACATTACTCTTTTCTCATTATTTTGGTTAACGCATACTCTGGCTACACTATAAGATAGTGTCATGAACTCACCTATCTGGCACTTCTAAGTTCTAGATATTAATTCATCTCTGTTTTGTTGCAGCATGAATCATATGCCTCAAAATTGGAGGGTCTAAAGCAGAGAAGTTCCTAGAGATTTGGTTGTATCGAGTACTAAAGGCGATGCTTGTTCGATTTTAAAGCTCATAGACTCGATGCAGCGGTTAGGAGTAGCATACCACTTTGAGAAGGGGATCCAAGCAGCTATAGCCCATGTTTCCTCCAGTACTGCTAGTACCACAACCGATCTGCAAATAGTTGCTTGCAATTTCGAATACTAAGACAACATGGTATTTCAATTAGCACAGGTAATGATACGAATCACGGCTAAGTTGTTAACTGCGGAAACGAAAACAACACGAACACGGTTATTGGTCGAAGAAATTGTTCTTCTCTTATTATTGTGCTTAAAGGCTACAATCTTTGATGTCTACTCCTTTGCTACAATAACACTATGATTCGATGATAGAACTAGTGCTAGGCATCTCTATTTATAGAGTCACAAACCCTATAAATCTTTATCTAACTAGAAAACTATACATTGTCCTAGTTAGACAACTATTCCTCTCCCATAAAGAAGGAATCCTAATTCCTAAAAGCTAAAGGATACACCCGTATCATGGCTCCCCCTCTTCTAGGAACTTAAACTCCCGTTTAAGTTAAAACTGGAGATTAGGAAACTCGAGAGTTCCCTTTTCCTTGCTGAACCATTTCGCCTTGCTTGGAACTTGACCCGCACGTCCAATCAAAAACGCCGTCCGCTGTCCTTTACGTGTTGTAGTCACCTTCCGCTCCAAAATGCAATCTTCGGCTAATGAATCCTCTTGGTCAAACTATAAGTCTTCAACTGATGGTAGAACCGTCTTGTCGTCATTGTTGTCACCGTCATCATCAAGCAGTGGCGGCTCAAACAGCTTCAGATATTCGGCGTTGATAACCGAGTACATGCCCAAGTAAGGTGGCAAGTCGAGCTTGAAGGCGTTGTCTCCAATCTGCTCCTGTACACGAAAAGGTATGTACCGCAGTGGTTTGATCTTCTTACCTTCTCCCTTAAGACGCTCCTTACTCAGCTTTAACCACACTAAGTCACCAACTTCGAAATTACAAGGCACTCGATGCTTGTCATGCTTAGCCTTATACTTTGCTTGTGACTTCTGTAGTTGTGCTTCAACAGTTGCATGAATCTGACTAATCTTCTCCAGGAAACGCTGTGCTCGTAGCCTATCACTCTCTCCCTTTCCCTGGTGACCGTCTCCAACCGTGAACACCATGTCAAAAGGACTTGGAGGCAGATACCCGTAGCACGCTTCAAAAGGTGACGTTCCTGAAGAGCTATGTACTGCCTTGTTGAACGCAAACTGCAGATATGGAAGACTCTCATCCCAGATCTTCGGATGTCTAGCATTGTAACCCCTTAGCATATGCACCATAGTCCTGTTAACTACTCCTGTTTGTCCATCGGTCTGAGGATGAAAAGCGGTGCTCTTCTTCAATCTGGTATCCATCATTCGCCACAAAGAATCCCAAAAGTGACCCAGGAATCTGCTATCTCGATCCGAGATGATCAAACTCGGCAACCCGAAATGCTTCCATACATTTTCGAAAAACAATTTAGCAGCCCCTGCTCCCGTCACCGTCTTCTTGCAAGGAATCAATATCACCATCTTGCTAAACCGATCGACCACAATGCACAAGTAATCACAACCTGACTTGGCGCGCGGCAACCCTCCCAAAAAGTCCATGGAAATACTCTCCCAAGGCCGTGAAGGTACCGGCAACGGTAGGTACAACCCTCTCTTCCTATTCGCGGGCTTGAAAGTGCAACACAACTTGCAGCCGCGAATGAATCTAGACACATCATCCTGCATCTTTGGCCAGATTTCCTCAGATTCATGCACAGTTGTGCGGTATAACCCTGAATTTGGTAAATGACTCTCCCCTATCAGCATGATCTCGTGCTCCCCACTTCTTCTCGGCGGCAGACCTGGATTCTCCTTAAACAGATCAGCAAACTTAAGCTTCAGCTTCTCCACGTCTTGGTTTTGCTTCCCGGACAAAGAAGTTAAGCATACTTGACTCGAATATTCCTCCTTGGGCCGAATCACTATCAGAACAAACTTCCCGCATGCATTAACCAGTCGTTTCGCTTGTGTTGCCGTCACCAAGCTTGCTTCAGGTGGGGAGGCCGCCGCCCGGATGACAAAACGTCGTCCGTCCTTAATGAAGGTGTACTTCTGAGCCTTCCTTTCATAGATAGCATCTCTATCCCATAAGTAAGGATTCCCCAGAATTACCTGACAAACATCCAATGGTACCACATCACATGTTACTTCATCAATGCATGTTTCATGAAGAGCAAACTTGAACGTGCATTGAGTAGTAATGCTTAGTCCTGCATCTTTCTGAATCCATCCTAATGGATATGGCTTTGGATGTTTGACTGTTTGAAGACCTAACTTCTGAACCAAGGCCTCCGAGATAAGATTCTTTTGACTTTCCGGATCTACTATGGCATCAACTAGGCTGGCCTTCAATTGCAGCTTTACAACAAAAAGCTGCTCTCTTAGGTTCTCGTCGTCCTTCCTCATCTGAGTTCCTGCCATGAGGTTGAGCTTCGCATTCGGCTCCGTCATTCCTGGTACTTCGGTGGTTTCGTTAGCAAGCAAAGCTGTTTTCTTCTTTTCCTCCTTGCGCCGTAAAACTCTCGGTTTCAAGTGTGGAAATTTTACCCAGCATTTATCTGACCAATGACCTCCCTTGCAATGCACACAGGTTTGACTCCCCGCTTCACCTTTCTTCTGTTCCTCTTTCTTGGCATAGACTGACTTTCCCCCAAGCTGCTTTCCATCTCCTTTGGTGTCGCCCTTCTTGAGCTTCCATTCAATGGCGATGGCCTTCACACTAGCTTCGGTAACTGTTTGTACTGTAAACAGTTTTAACTCTTTCTGAAGGTATTCATGTAGTCCGGCTACATACTTCATAAACGCCGCATACTCCACTAAGGAGATATCCAGAACCAGAGCTTGATTCTGGAATTCGGTCATGTATTCTTGCACGGACTGGTTGGTCTTCTGGTGCAGGTTGTACCACTTGAGCCATCGTTCTTCCAGAAATCCGACTGGATAGAACTGTTTTCTAAGCAATTCCTTGAACTGCTTCCACGACACTACCTCCTCACCATGATTCCTTCGGTAGGACTTCCACCAAGTCAATGCGTGAGAGGATAGTTTCAAAGTCGCACAGGTGATCTTTTCCTTCGATGTAAACCGATGAAACGTGAAATATGTGTCAAGCCGCTCAAGCCAGTCGTCGAGCTTATCCACATTGACGCTACCATCGTACATCGGAACTTCAATCTTGAAGTCAATCTTCAAGCTACGAAAAGAACTCCCTTCTTCTTGCGCCGGCTTGCGAGAATGCTGCGAATCCTTCCTCTCAGTATCATCATCATCCTCGTCGGATTTTTCTTTCTCTTCGTCCGAATCCGAACTGCTTTCTTGCTTCTTCGTCGGCTCTCTTGAAAGCAACTCCTTGACGAGGTTGGTGAGATCCGCTATGGCTGAATTCGATGCAGACACCTGCTTCTCCAATGCTGCAAATCTCTCTTCGGGATCAGTTTTACCGTCCACCATCTTTACCCTCGGCCTTGTAGTATTTTCTAAAGACACAAGAGTTTTCCCTAGCTTTTTGTACAGTGAGCGAGTCAGGACCATGCACCACAGACTCCCACAGATACGGCTAGGCTCTGATGCCAACTTGATACGAATCACAGCTAAGTTGTTAACTGCGGAAACGAAAACAACACGAACACGGGTATTGGTCGAAGAAATTGTTCTTCTCTTATTATTGTGCTTAAAGGCTACAATCTCTGATGTCTACTCCTTTGCTACAATAACACTATGATTCGATGATAGAACTAGTGCTAGGCATCTCTATTTATAGAGTCACAAACCCTATAAATCCTTATCTAACTAGAAAACTATACATTGTCCTAGTTAGACAACTATTCCTCTCCCATAAAGGAGAAGGAATCCTAATTCCTAAAAGCTAAAGGATACACCCGTATCAGGTAATGTACTGTACCACATGCATATAACTATAAAGTACTCGCAACTAGCAACTTGACATACTTTTGTCAGATATTGACATATTACTTGGAAACTCCACAGATTTGTTTAACAAGTTCAGAAATGGGGAAGGAAGCTTCAGAGATAGCTTAAGCAATGACATTGAGGGACTTTTGAGTTTGTATGAAGCCTCACACTTTGGAATGCCAGGAGAAGATGTTCTGTTGGAAGCCAAAAGTTTTAGTTCGAAAAACTTGAAACAACAATTCATGACAACGATACTGAACGACGATAATCTACGGAAACGGGTAGAGCAATCACTGGAAAACTCCTTTACACTTGAGGATGCCTAGGATAGAAGCTCTGAACTTCATCAGCTTGTACCAAAGGGATGATTCTAGTAACCTGGCTCTGCTTGAGTTAGCCAAATTGGACTATAATCTTGTTCAATCAGTACATCAAAAGGAGATAAGGGAGCTCTCAAGGCAAGATATACATCGGTTGATATTGTGACTGTTGTCTAACCTGTGGTGCATGCATGATTCATAGTTTGACAAATGTGTGTAACTAAGAGTTGATTTCACTTATATGCAGGTGGTGGAGAGAGCTGGATTTCAAGTCCAAGGCAAGTTTTTCAAGGGACAGATTGATGGAGAACTACTTGTGGGCATTAGGGATTACTTGCGAACCCCAATTCTCAGAATGCAGAATAGGCCTCACTAAATTCGTATGCATATTGTCAGTCATTGATGACATGTATGATGTGTATGGAACTGGATGAGCTTGAGCTCTTTACAAATGCAGTAACTCAGTAAGTACGTTGTTTATCAACAAATCAAAGACTAATGAAATAATTATATATGTCCTAGTTTAATTTGTTGTCGTATAACAGATGGAATCTGAAGGCTAATGAGGACCTTCCTGAGTACATGAAGCCACTCTATTCTGCCATGTTCAACTTTGGGAACGAATTAGCTGACCAAAATTATGGGTTGAACACCCTTCCTCTTATTAAGAAAGAGGTACGTACTTAATCAAGTCTCAGTTATATATACATATCAAAATCATGATAGTATCATAGCATGGCATCTAAGTTAGTGCCCCTTATTATATAATCACTCTCCAAAACTATGTCTTTGTTTGATTAATTCCTCGAATATAAAACCAAGTGACGAGGAATCTAATTCATTAGAATTACTGAACCCGAATAACACAAGGTTTTGGTTGTTTATTGCAGTGGGAAAATCTTTGCAAGTCGTATATGGTGGAAGCACGGTGGTTCTACGGCGGATACACACCAACTCTGGAGGAGTATTTGAAGAATGCATGGACTTCAGTGGGTGGTCCTGGAGCAATGCTCCATGCTTATTTGTTAGCAGAAGGTTCCCAACTAACAGAAGCTTCACTTGAGTCCTTTAACCATGGCTCTCAACTGATATTGGGCGTCTCTCGTGACTCGACTTAGCGATGATTTGGGCACTTCCAAGGTATAAATCATATTCGTATAGATCTGACATATTATGTTGAGTGATATTCTAATACAAGTGCATGCAATATATATAATGTCTTACGAGATCGAACTCACCATATGTACTAAACTATTTATTTTCAATTGCTCGAAGGCTGAAAGCGAGAGAGGGGATGTTACGAAGTCCGTTCACTGCTACATGAAAGAGAGGCATATCGGAAGAAGAAGCACAGGATTCCATTAAGGGCTTAATCTGCTATTCATGGAAGAAAATCAATGAAGAGAGTGCCAAGGCTACTATACCAAAATCGATTGTAAAAATGTCACTCAATATGGCACGAACTGCTCACTGCATTTTTGAACACGGTGATGGTATTGGGAACTCAATTGGGGTGACTAAGGATCGTTTGGTCTCCTTGATCACAAATCCTATCCCTATCCACGTTATTCATGTTACACAATAACAACTAGTTTAACATGTAAATCTGTAAATAACTGCATATATAGCAGACCCATGTTTTAGAGAACCCATCGATGTCTTTCTTTACAAAACCCATCTAACCATTCTTCTCCAGTGAGAAAATACTTCTCACACATAGATGTCCATTCTCTTTCAAAATCATCAATACTTAACGCTTCATACACTAGATCAGTCACAATAATCTTCACCTCCTCATAGATCATTTGGTAGTGCTGGAGCTTTTTTGGAATCTTTTCCATAATATGCCACAAACACCATCTATGTTTAGCTTCTGGAAATACAACCTCAATATTTTTCATCGCTGCACACTGATCAGTAATAATAGCATTTGAAGATTTTCCCTTCATGCATGTCTTTCATACCTCGAATAATCATATGAATGACATTGTAGTCTCATCACAAAGCAAACCACAACCTAATAATATAGACTGACCATGATGATTTGCCCTAACAAAAGGAGCAAATGGCATATCATATTTGTTGGTCAAGCAAGTGATGTCAAAAGTGATTACCTCTCCAAAATCTTCACAAGCTTCTCTACTCCTAGCATCAGCCCAAAAAACATTTCTTAGTCGACCTTCGGCATCAACTTTAATTGAATAAAAAAAATTAGGGTTATTCTTTTGTATCATAGTAAAATATTTGTAAAGGGCATCTACATCACCACTCTGAAGCTTCAATTTTGTTCTCTTATTCAAGAAATTTCGTGCATCTTTGTCGGTGTATCCCAAATTTTCGTATCCACCTTTTTCAGTCAGTATAGCATGAATACTTTTGGAAGGTCGAACACCAACATCTTGATTAGAAGAAAACCTATGTATTGAATGTTGATCCAGCCCCCTATATTGCTTTATACGTTTGACTGTTTCTGGGCATAAAGGGTGATTGTGCTCTAGAGACATTGTTGTTAATTTATGCACTCCGTCCGACTCGACCACTACTTGAATACGTGCAGAACACCCCGTTATCTGTGAAGATTTGGACTCACTTTCTCTAAGGGATTTACCTCTGAACGTCCTCGAACATACAAGTTGATTGTGCCGTTTTTTTTGAGTTGGATCTTTTTCTAATTGCCTAACCTGTCTTCATAGCATAAGCTTTGCAATAATCATACATGGCCTTGTAGCAATTGAATACCATTCCTGGTTTCGGAATATCTCGATCACCTAATACAACTTCATCGGATGCAATCAAGTCGTCATCTTCCTCCGCATATGGTACTTGCGAAGTATTATTTTCATCCATCGATCAGTTTTGGTTCAATGCAAAACTACGAACAAAAATATTATCAGCATTAAAAAAAACATAAAAGATTATCACCAATGTAAGAAAAAACAAGAAGATGCATGACATACCAATCACACAACTTTTCTTGTTTGTTCAAACTGTAATAATTCTACTGTTAGAAATCTCCATCGAAATTATCATAAATCAATTGAATGGATGAAATCAATTGAAATATTAGCAAAACAAGAAACGTGAATATGGCAGGTTACATAGATCAAGATTCATTTTTTGGTTACAACCTAGATCAAATTTTTCAAATCAAATCATAATTGAAAATTTAATTAAGTTATCAAAATCATTTTTAATTATGACGATCAAATTTAATTTTATGTCAAATCAAAATCAAATTTGGTTACTTAATTTCTTGCTCTTCAATCACATCGTTTCATTTATATATATATATATATATATATATATATATATATATATATATATATATATATTTTGTTTCCATTCTACGAATTTATTTAAAGTTTTGATTTTTCGGATTACCTTCTTAGTGCAAGGGTTTACCTAATACCGACATGCCTAATTGCATATATACCAAATATAATTTATTATTAATGATCTACGTTATAATCATACCAAACGAAGTAGTAATAATATATTTTTTTCATCTAATATCAAGTTACCTTTTTTTGAAATAATCAAGTTACCTTTTTTATAGTTGATTTAGTCACCTTACATAAGCTATATGAAATATATTTCTTAACTGAGTCTAATATTATAATAATTTAATACAATTTAGGGTCACAAACTCAATTACGATATATGAAGGAGATTCCATTTATTGTCAATCAATATTTAATTTTAGGAATTTTTAATCGTCATTCTTTTTCTTTAAATTTACGGGTTATAAGCACAATATTTCCGTTTGATAAAAAACACAATATGTCAATATAAATCCCCATATTGATTGTTTGTTTTTGAAAATCACCATCGAAATTCAAGAATATTATGTAAAATAAAAAATCTCATATCGAATTTCTTTTGGATGAATTATTTATAATTATTTATAGACGAATATATGTATGTATATATGTATTAATTATTTTCTTCAAAAACTATATATGTGTATATATACGTACACAATGGATTCATTTTTTGAATAAGTATAATTTCAAATTTCAAATATATATATATGTATATATATATTACAATATATTTAGTTAAAATTTAAACTTAATCATGAAAGTAATGAAAAAGATGGCTTCAAAAATATTTTATTTATATAATATATAAAAACAAAATAATTTAGGCCGGTAGATTTGAAAAGGTTAAAATTATATTTTTAATTAAAAATGACATTACACGACATTTTAGATTGATGTTGTGTATTGATGACATAACATGTCACATAAGATTAAGATCACAATTTTTAGACCCAATTCACTAATTCAGATGGTTGGGAATCATCGGAAATGACAGAAGTTCTGCAAGTACTCGAGGAGAGAATATATTATCACTTCAGAGTTAGAAAATTTGAAAGGGATGGATTAGTTAAGTTGAGAAAAGGCTCAACAGTCCTTAAAGCATGGCTGATATAATGCTACTACTAATCACTAATTAGTCGGCAGAAGTGGCAGTAATATAATATGCTACACAAAAGAGGCCATGAACAAAGCACAAGATGCCTCCAATGGAAAGAAAATGATGGTGTGTGAATCCACACGAAGCTCTTGACTTGTGGTTCGACCAAGTCCCTATCACCAGCATTGCCAATCCAACGGCTAGAATGACCCTGATCATCATCAATCACAAACATACTAATCAGATTAAGAACGAGAAATTGATAATGAATAATTAGTTCTAATTAATTAATTAATCATATGTTACCAGGTGAAGAAGAGGCATGCGAGTGAGAGTTGCCTATTAGGAGGAGCCTTCTGCAGCTCATCCTGAGAGCAAATGCAATTGTTGCATCCACCAAGCAAGTTAGCAATGACATGAGCAAGAACCAGAAGTGCTGCTGCACCTAGTCCTAGCTTGAATGCTGGATGGCTTGGCTCTCTACACTCAAAGATCCACAACCTTAATTGCTTCACCTATTCAAAAAACCAAATCTGGGTAATTAGTTTGAAGTTTGAACTAATTTCTAGTATAAAATTACCAATATGGAGTTAATAAACAAAATGAACAAACGTTTAAAGATATTTTAAAACCTTCTGATATGTTATTTCTTTTGAAAGACTGGGTCGGAGGAGCCTGCTGCTACATATATACGCATACCTTGTTTTGTTCAAGTTCTGCTTCGATGCCGAGGATCCCAGCTACGATGTCCATGGCCACAATCAAGAGACAGACAAAGACGCCTCCTACTTTAACCATTCTGTTTCTCTCTTCACTCTAATGTAATCTGCTGAGTTTGAAGGTATTAAGAAACAAAGCTCAGAGAATGAGAGCAAATTGAAGAGGGCAAGGCGCATTTTTATATGTATGAAAAAGGCTATGTAGTAAAGCATGAAGAGAATGGAATGGCTTAGCTAGGCGATCAAGATAAGTGGGAAAAAAGCTTACTTTTGTCAACACACAGTGCTCAAGCTTTAGTTTTAGCTTGCTTTTGGGTCTTCTTTCTCCTTTTTTTTCGGTGTTGGATTCCTTTGATGGAGGAGCAAGGAAAGTAGAGCATAACCACAGAGGAGGGTGTCTAATAGCATCTCTGCATGCCCTAGCCCACTGCCCAAGATGAATATCGTTTTGCGGGTAATTCTTCGATCCAAGACCTAGTTTTTGACTTGTGATAGGAAGATTTTGATCGAACACCGTATGCTCGTTTGGAGTTTGCACCAACAGGTCTTGTCTCAATCATTTTCTTTCTGCAAGCCTTAGAAATTGTAGTTGTGTTTACACACATTAAGGTACGTAGTAATAGTACGTAGACCAAATCATTCAGACCAAAAGATCGAGTTCTCTCTAGTCTCAACCCACACTCATGCAACCTTCACTTTGGCCTTTAAGGCATCGGATTCTGTAGATCGAGTAACGTGATATTCCCATTTTCTGATCTTGGAGATTGGAGAAGCAAAGAGGATTCGTTTTTAAGATAAAGAAATTAGGTAAGATCGAGTATATGAGCTGACAAAACTGGAAACTTAACCTCGAGACCCATGAAAAGCAAGCCTACTCCTATGATCAATAGTATAGTTTGTAGTCTACAAATGAAAATTAAAATCTATCCAATTTAAGAGTCAGACCCATAAAAACCTGAGGCTCATAGTCATGTTCCTCGGTCAACAAGTCCAAGCCTAAGTCCTTAGCAAAAACAGTAGTAGCAATGGAGGCCCATGTAGGCCAAATCCTAGTTTCAGTGGCAACCTTCCATGCCTCCACGCCGTCGTCGAAGAAAGCAACTTTGGTTCGGCCAACTGTTGCCCTTCAAAAGACGTAGACGTCCCTCATATCGCCCTTTATAGCCGTGCAACTATTTTAGCTAACAAAATCGATGATTGGGTCTTCACCCCATTATTTAGAAAACCAAATTGAGGGATCAACCTGGCGACAAGTAGTTGTTTCTGACCATTTACATTGAACAACAGGACAAGCATCCAAACGACAATATTTCAAAAACTTGCAATTAGCTAGTGGCGTACCTCCACGCTCGTATGAAAAGGGACTACAGTTATATCCATGGTTACCAGCGGTAATGTATATGCAATATCAATCTGTCATATCCCTTGTGCAAGTTTGATCCTCGATAATCCACCATAAAAATGGGTTACCTAATGAGGCTCCAAGGTGGGTTATTGAATTTGTTGTTTTTCTTTTAGAAATGACGACCATGGTCGCAGGTTCAAGGTCCCTAGAGGATCTTTGCATGCCGCTGGGAGACGACTTGAGGTCGATTGGAAACGACTTGGTGTTTGCGGCAATTGCTACGAATAGAGCCCAAAGTCATGACAGCTAGGGTTTGGGAAAAATGGAAAGATGGGTGACGGAGAAGCATTTGCTTTAATTTCGTTTTACTCTACTGAATGTTCTTATTTTCTTGCTAAAGTTTTGTTTATCTTTAAATAATGGTTTTTAAGCACATCTAAAACTAAAGTAACTTGAAAATAATGACGTGAATTATGTTTATGAAACTTTTTGTCATCGTAAAATCGAAAAGCAAACAAATTGTTGTTATTATGGTGATCCACAACTTCGTGCAAATTTCAAACTCACTCTTTTACGAATGTTAAGCTCGTGATACATGTGAATTTCAAATGAAACAGATAATTTATAACAATTGCTTCAACAAACATTGTTCTCAAATGTTCTTTTTAGTTCATTTCAATTTATTCCTTAATATCTCAATACAATGGTTCAAGCCTCCAAGGAGAGCTGTACAATTTTTGATATTGGAAATCCGATATTGCTAGTGAGCACTAGTTGGGTTTTCTAGTGCGTGAAATATGGGCTCCCCCGCGCAGAACATTAACTCATCTTTTATTGAGCCCAAATGAATAATAGAAATTGGACCCAAAAAACGGCTAAGAAAATATTTGCTGCAAATATAGGCCCATTGAACATCATTTCTTGGCAATAAAGCATGTCCCCAAGAGGTGCCTTTCCTCAAAACACAGTCATGAACATAGGAAGCATGTTGCTTCTTAAAACCATACAGCATATTAGTGTCAAGTGTGAACTAGAAGATCCCAAAACACAGAAATAATAAATATTAATTCTTGAGGGAAATCAAGATAAAGATCAAAGCACAATATATAGTCATAACGAAACAAGCCAAAGTTTCTTGCAGTTTTGTAATTTCCAAAAACACCAACTGCATTCTGGTACCCCCTATTGCCTTAGCTACGTACTCAGCTAGCTACTGCCTGCTTGTACTGCTCACTACCCAAAAAAGGCCCAAAGCCGACAACTTTTCTGTCCATATATCTCTCTGATTCTGATCCCACTGACTGAAAACCTCAAAACTAAAGTAATTATTAGTCCTACTAATAGAGACTTAAATCCTGCAGAGTGAAGCCAACTTAGCAGAGAGGCTCTAAAGTTAATTACCCCTAATTATGCTTAATTAGCGGTAAAGGCAGAAGCCGAAGACTCAAAGAAGCCGGAAGGGTAGTAATGGCCGGAACCTGAAGCAGAGACCATGGCAGACCTGATGACACTCTTCTTGTTGAGCAAAGCCAGCTGCTCCACCGAGAACACACACCTCCCTTGCTCCGCCATCCTCATCAGAGCCACCGGCGAGTTCACAATCACCTGCAGCATCTGGCTCCTGCTCAGCCTCGACATCACCTCCATGTCACCATCGCCGTCGACGCCACGTGTCAAGACGGGAAGGGAGCAGTCGGAGGCGACGATGGGCATGGCTTGGAGCGCGGCGACCTGAGCCTGGAGGAAGCGGACGTAGCGGTGCGCGGCCTCGAGCACGGTGGCGGTGTCCATCTTGTTCTCCCAAGGAAGTAGCTTCTGCAGGCACCGCGTCTTGTCGCTCAGCGTCTGACGCCGCTCCCTCGCCAGTCGGCTGCCACGTGGAGGAGGAGAAGGGTAAAGTTGGTAGGAATTGGCTAGGGTTTGATGAGAGGAGTCGAGGAGGCGAGTGCGCTTGCAGGAGGGGGAGTTGTCGAGTGTGAGGAGGTCGGGGAGGTGATTGAAGATGGAGGTGTAGTCGTTGAGGTTCGAAACGGCGGCGTATTGAGGAGGCTGCTGCTGTTCGGTTTTGGTAGTAGTAGTAGTGGCGGAGAGGCTGCAGCAGGTGTCAGCGAACAAGGAGAGAGGGTGTAAAGGCTGCGGGGTGGTGGTGGTGTTGGCGGCGAGGATGGACTGGAAGTTGACGGAGTTGTAGCAGGTACCAGAGTCCTCCGCCGCCACAAGCAGAGACATGAGGCTCTCTTTCTCCATTTTTGTTTCAAAACAGACAATGTCACACAAATGAAATGCGCCTCAGAGGATCCTTACATATACCCGTCGAGGACAGTGATGAGAGGACACGTGTTTCCAGGGGCCCACGAGGGGGAGTACGAGCTTAGGGGCAGTTTGGGGAATTTACGCGGTCGGATGTCTGTGGCGTGTCTCAGTCTGTTGGAAATGTTGGAAATTTTGTCCTGTAGCAAAATTTGGCTTCTTGCTTTGCTTGGTGACTCGGTAAACTACTGCTCCGTCCAGGTAACTTCCCACGAGAGAGCTTCATTTTTACCACGCGTATCTTACGTTTAAACCCTTTCATGCTAATTCTAAGTGGTAACAGACTCGACTATTTCTTGAACGTTGATGTTGTATGGAATGGTAAAACTCTTGATCGAAAGATGCAAATGAGACCTCCGTAACCGGGAAACTGGAAATCAGAATGGGGAATTGATGGATGGAGATGCAGATGTTTTTCTAGACCGAATGTTATTGAGGTTGGTGTACAGAGTATGAGGGAATGCGGGTAAATACAATTTACAGGCCTCAATTAGAGGATTAAATCGACAACGTACAGAAGAAAAACTACAAAACAAAAGCTAACACCATGGACTGCTTTTTATATTTCTTTCTAAAATTAGATGGAACCAAAATGAATGTTCTACGGCTAAATGATGAATTACAGATTACATAGATGAGCTGTACATAAGAATGAGAAAGCAGCGGAAGGAATCATGTTTTGGAATGACTACCAGCTACCCACATTTACAAGGAGAAAGCTGTAAATTAAAACTGTAAATCATTCCAAAACAATCTACAAAGCGTTGGCCAGTAATCCCACTGCCGGTTCCTGACACTAGCTTGCAAAACATCACCGATCCCACACAGCTTGATATATTGCAGGTCTGTGCTTTAACCAGTGCACCATTTCTTTGTCCAAGGAAGAGTTATTCACAACAGCATCTAGCATGGGACTGCCAAGAACTTTCGGTTTGCTATTAAATGACCATATTCGATCCTTGGGCCAAGCTTTTTGGGGCAGCTTCTCCTGGAAAATATCAAAATGGCCAAGTTAAACAACCAACAATACTTAAAAAGAAACAAGTTCCCACTCTAACCCCTAAATCAAGCCAAAGAATCGCTGTCACTTGTTAAATCCTCTAACGGATAAGATTAGACAAAATATCATTTTATCAACGAAGTCTGAACAGCACCTATACACTAACTGGAAAGGATGTCGTATAATATGGCATTATATGAGAGATATTTAAAGCATTCTTTCAAACATGTAGCCCACAAAATTGCACTCCAGAAATACTAAACTGAAAACCTGACAAGTGAATTACACAGGACTACATTTGTCTAACAAAAAATGGGAACACGATCTAGAAAGCAACTAATTGGCACAATTGAAAATATAACAAGGACAGTGTAGGACACGGAACTTATCACCATATAAAATCACGTCAAGGAAATGATAAGAGGCAAAAGACTCACTAACACAAAATAAACCCTTCTCCGCAGGAAAAGGATCTGTTCTGTTAGTTACAACATTCATGCACAGGTTGAGCCCCCACAAACTACCAATAATCACAGTTTGTCCACTATATATTTATATGAAAAGAAAAAAAATGAATCTCTAAACCAGTGTCCTGGAGTTTCAAAAGCAACGAAGACAAACATTACAGAAGATACCTCCTGACCAAGGCATGGTTAGGAGTGGGGTTGAGAGTATCAATTCAAAAACTCAGGCACCAACAAGATAAAAAGACTCACCATCCTTGAAAGCATAAATTTGACAGCCTTTGGACCATAAACACGCTGCCTTGACGGTTTTGAAATCTTGGCATAGAAGGAACCGATCTCCGGTAAAGACAAGCAACCCCTACTCGCTCTAGCCATACTACAATCTGGCTCTGCATTAGACTGATTATACCAAAACATTAGCTGCCCTAAACAATAATTCTCCCCGTAAGTCTTGCAATACTCCTGAAAATCTGCCCCCGATCTGTTAGTGTACTTGGGGCCCAAATCAAGTGGACTTATGTATACCGGCGGCGAAGTTACTGGTTTGTATTCCTGAAAGTAAAAGAATAGATTCTGAATCAAAAAAGTATAGCACAATTGAGTAAGAAAACTTGAGAGGTTCCCATAAGAAAACCTTACCCGTATTCTAATGTAGCACCTCGTGTATGCATAAATATGGATCAAGTCAGCAGCAGCATCATGCCGAGACCTGTATGTACAGGGAAGATTCCGGACCTCATCTCTCAACCTTCCAAAGAAATATAACCCATGAAGTCAGCACCATTTACAAGATAAATATTCATGACATTGCGTATGAAAAGCATCCACTTACCATAGTAGTGATCTCTTAAGTTCTTTCCAAATGTCATCCGACCCCGATGGATCATGAGCAAGCATCTTGGACTTGAGATCATTTAAAAATTGCTCCTCCACATGAGGGGCCATACTCTGAAGGAGTTCCTCAACAAGTGATCCTTCTCCCTTCCATAGAAAGGCAACAGCTTCTTCTGGACTTAACCTCTCCAGTGGAGGTGGAGCATTCTTTGGGTCGCCAAATACAGAGCTCATAACATACCTCACCTGTAGATCCATCAAGCAGAAAGTCATAAATACAAAAAACTATATAAAAACCATAGAAGAAACTAATAAAAAAGGTTATATACATTAAGCTCCATCAAGTATTTCCCCATCACAAAAATATAGGAAGGCCCAACCAAAATCCTCGACCATCAGTTATGATTCCCCATATCACTTTCATGCAGTGTTTTGACCAGTAAAGCAAGCCCACTCAACAGATCTTTTTATCATATACTCAAACAAAAAATTGGCGAAAAATGGTAACAGGCTAGTTTACTTAAAATAGAAAAGAGCAATACCTTGTCAAGAGTAACAGCCAAATTCTGAAGCCTTTGGTTGAACACGCCCTCAGACTGTGTCAAGCAATAAGCAATAATAACACAATGTTACCCACAAAAGATGTGTACATTACAGAGAGAGAGAGAGAGAGTATGTAAAATAAATTCACCTGAATTCTCGCATCACTCTTCTCAACCTCAAGATCTATATCTGAGAAATACTTCCTCTTTTCTTCTAAGTTGTGCTTCAAAATTACCTCAGGAAGCTTTGTTCTTTCAAAGTTTATGAACCTCACCTTCAAGTGAAGCAAAAGCAACAACATAAATAATGGTTGATTTCAAAATTAAGTTAAGTGAAAAAGGCAGCAGGAGCGAAACATACCAAACGAGCTGTATATGCAATCACCCAATCTGGTAACCCCTCAAGCAAACATTTGCCTAAACCAGCCATTTCCAGGTCAACAAAATCCTTCCCAGATACTGAATTTAACTCGCAAGCTTCCAGCATAAGATGATGACGATCCAGAATTCCATGCCAATCCTTCAGCACCTGATGAATAGACAAATTGATAAACGTTTCAATGAGAAACATAAAGGTAGTGTACCACCAAAACATCACCCTGGTTGCACCAGCTATCTATGGGCACCAATGTTACGCTGTTAAAAATACGCTCGGTTCCAATAACAGACGCAAGTTAGATTTTCTAATACCTGCAGGAATGCTTCTTCGCCTGTCAAATTCAGGTAACTTCCGCGGCAAACTTGACTACCACACAGACAAACTGATGCTTCATATTCTTCCTTACTCTGTCACAAAATAGACTTCCAATGTCAGATACAGTCATGCAAATTGCAATTCTAATAGCACATGAGATTCATATAGGCAAAAGAGTCGGACCTCTGTAACAGAGTTGTAGTCAAATGTGATCTCTTCACCATATTGAATTTTACGTACAGTGTAGATCCCAATCTGGTAACGACCATCTACAGCAGTAACTCTGCATTCAGGAAACAGTGAATGTTTATCAAACTAGTAGAAAAATTTTGGCCAGACTAGATTCTAGCATTATAATGCAACTGATTTCTACAGGTACTTATACCCAGTAGAAGACATAAACCGCTAACACATCTAAATTCCATACTAAAACACATCAAGATGTGCATATTCAGATATATATTCTAAGATGGCAAGTTGTTCCTACACGGCTACACCAATATATAAAAGTCTAAACATCATAAACAACAAAAGCTCTATTACGTATAATCCAAAAGGTAACCGTAAAACAAAAGTTGCAAGAATGAACTGTCAACTATATGGAGCACCATATAGCATGGGAACTCCAGACTGCTCTAAAATTTCCCTATGCATAGTAAGACGAGGAGGGCAAGGTTACCAACACACAAAACAAAAACAAAAATTGATAGAACTTACTTTGCTTCACAATTAGGTCGGCACGAGTGACAAATTCTACTTGCATAGTTTGCTTTATGCATGGCGTCAACAACAACTAAATCATACCCATCAGCATCACCCTGCCAAATAACAATCAACGATCAGGCACAAATCAGGAAAGCAAACAGTAAATACCAATGAAACTGGGCAACAACAAAGCACCTTGGGCCTTTCAAGATAAATGTTGTAAAATTCCGGAGCTGGATCTTTACTATTTTTCTGCAGAGATCGAATTCCATCTTGCTTCTCAAACCATTTCCAAACAGGATACACCTACAATTAACATTTTCAAGTACAGTAAGAACGAACTCGAAGGATCAACAAAGAAGATGATTTACTCCAAAAGAATAAACACAACAGAATTGTCACTACAAATATGACAAAAACTTTCCTATTACGACACTAAAGCTATCAGCTTTACAAAAAAACAAAAAATAAAGCTTGTAGTAAAGGGGGTCTTAGCAATAACTCAGCTACTAGTAAAACAATGGAATTGTCCACACCAAAAATTCACATCAGAAGAACTGAAGAAATGTTTTTCATCAAAAGTATTAGGTATAACAATCAATTATTGATAAGCACAATCAACAGACGCCCTTGGAACAAGATCAGATCTTGCACATCGTACATAAAACAAGGAATAATCAAAGAGAACCCTGGTTTGCCCAAGTCGACTCCTAATTTCAATTACCAACCCACAAAACCAGACACATGACAGACTTTAGAAACCAGTTTATTTTCTTTTTAGTAATGACTGGGTTCAAACTTCAGGCTAACAATTGAAACAGATACACTAAAAGCAGTTCATTATAAAATGAGCAAATCAACTGAGGGAAAAAATATCCATTAACAAATATGCAGCCATACCTCCCCCAAGAATTCCACGACAAAATCTTCTTCTCCAAAACCTTCTTCTTTGTTGCAAACGACACCAAGCCCCTGATGGTCATAATAAGTTAATAATCACAGAAGAGGTCAGCATCCTAACGGCATAGAAGAAATCCAGGTGAGTAAGAAATTAAAAGGCAGGAAACAGCACTGGATGAAATGCATTTACCTTTCTATAAGCAACATACTTGTCATCAGGGCGACTGTCTATGGCCTTCAAAATACCCTGGCACATTCTCACAGTTCGAATATCAACATCCTCTTCAGCAGTTTTCAGAATATCTTCGACAACAGGCCGCAAAGGATAGATCATGGGAGTATTTCCAGTCCCGGTGAAGTGTCGAACTTGCTTATTCAGGGTGCAAAGAAGCACATCTTCTATAAACAAATGTTTCTCCAGAAGAGGCCAATCAAACTCGTCAGGCATGGAATCAAGCAAAAGATTATGGCTATAGGGATCAATTCCATAAACCTCTTGCTCTAGAACCTCATCCCCAAGCATTTTCCTGGGCTTGTAGTCCTTGACTTCAGGAATATCCATATCAGACTCGTCAGTTCCATTCTTCTGTGAAGCAAGCTTCTCAGCATAGTCCTCTGGCAAAGACACCTGCATCTTCCGCTTTACATCCTCTTCATTTGATACAATAACATATTCATGAATGACTTCATATTTTCTTGTAACAGGAGGAACCAAACTTGATTTGGTCATGCGAGCACCCCACTCACGATCATCAGTCAGCGAATCTGAACCCGCATCATGATCCAAGAATCCATCAGCTGTTGATTGCCCAGGTTGACTTTGTGATCCAGATTCCAAGTCACTTTCTGTATCCGAGGCAGTACTCTCAATATTGCTCTTGTCATCTTCAGATGACCTATCAATATCATCAGACGTTTCACTTTCTGAATCCATAGATTTTTTATTCAACTTGGATAAACGCCTTCTGATTTCTCGATCAGATGCATATTCTCCATTATCCATACTACCATTCACAAAGGAACCATTACTCCTCAACTTCCTTTCAGATGTCTTATTGAGCTTCTTTTTACTCTTGGAGGCAGAAGAAATCCCTGCAAGTGTATCATCTTCCCATGACTTGATCAGCTCATCCCTTGCATCCGAAGACTTAGAAGCCCCTTCCAAATGTGAGGCAAGTTGTATAAATAAATTAATAATGTGATTCATGTCTCCAGCTTCACCACGATTCTTTGCTCTGAAAGAAATAGAGTATTTGTGTGTGTGAGAGATGAACAAAGAATGTGACACTTGGTCACTAGAAAGATCACTTCATGGATAGAATTGAAAAGTACTTACTTAATTGCATCCCTGCAAATTCGACTGATGTCATCCTTTACAGAACACAATCCTCGGCGAATGTAATACCCATTTCTCATTTTATCTTGAATTTCAGCAACCTGGTCAAGCAAAAGGAAAAAATGTTGTTTATTTCAAAAGAAAAAACTCAATACTACAGCTTCATCCCAAAAAAAGGAAGACTGCCACATACCTTGGGTACAAAGAAATCAGAGGTATTCTCCTTCATGATGTCCTTCAGATTTGAAGCAACAAATTCCTCCATCCTCTTATAACCATTTTCTGATTTCTTAATGGACAACCGCCTCATACGAGCATCCCTAGATAGAATTGATGAGGACCGTCTAGCATCAAATAGTTTTGAACGTTTGTATAAACTTCCCCGGAATGAATGATTAGCTGAGTCTCTCTTATCCACACTATCAAGGTACACTTTCATTTCACTAAAATCATCCATATCATTACCTAGAACCTTACTTCTTGAAATACAAGAAGATTTTTCAGTGAGATATTTCAGACTCTTTAATTTTGAATTGGAATCATCATGTATCTTTGTACCACGTGAGCTTTGGCTCTTAATCCAGTTCAGGTTCTGGAATTTAATGACCAACTCACCAAACTGGTTGCAACCCCTAATATCTATGTTAGATAGACAAGGAAGTGAACCAAGAATCTCTTCAAGAGTGTGAGGTGTGATGTTTGTGCAGCCAATTAGAAACATAGAATTAATCTTCTCTTTGCCATAACCACTCTGCAAGAATGGAAAAAAAATGACCATAAATTCATGAGGAAGTGAACATAATTCCAATTGCAGTGCCAAAAAAGAGCAAATCTTACCATAATGTTCACAATCATGGAGTCGGTGCACTTCGGACCCAAGGATGACAAGTCAACATGCCTTGACATATCCTTATAAAAACTGACCGCAGCTCTCCAGTGCTTACAAGTCAGAGAAGCAATGGTAAGAGATTTCATGTCTAATCTTAAAAAATGAAAGACCCGTGCCAGCACATGCCCATTCAATAAACCCCAGCTTGAGATCTCTGATCCATAACTCAAGCCGTCTTCTCTGACGTAAGAAGCATTACCAATGAGATCCTCAAACGTGGATTCATCCTTTTCTATTGTTTGCAAATCCTCTTCTGCGTCATAGTCTTCTTCACATTCGTCAACCAGCAACCGAGCCCTTTTAGAAGTATGTGCATCACCATCTACAGTTATCACAAGTAATTAGTGTGCATAAAAATGAAACTTCATAATGAATAGGGACCCTAATGAATATCAAAAGAAGATGGCAGAGTATATAACGACAAACAAATCATATGTACAAGATAAACCTATATAAGTATGGGTCAGAGAGACAGGAAAGAAAGAAGCAGTCAATTTATCAAAGATGTGCGACTATGTGGGATGTAAATGGCAAATTGGACTAGCAAATACAAATATGTCTATAGTATAATACATAACTGTCCATGACAAGCCGTTACTGAACAAACCAGTCTTGGCCTTCAGAGAAAGAATAACTCAAATTAATATAAAGTACAGAAACAAAGACAAAAGGTTATATCAAATAGGGTTACATGCTATCAAATAATTTGCCATCAAAATAAGGTTATATCAAAGACAAAGACCCTATCAAATAATACATATGAATACAAAATATAGCACATAAAACAGTCTATATATTATATTATGGGTCAGAGTCCGTCACAAGAAGTTAGTAACCAAAAAACATAGAGCTAACTAAATTAGTGAAAACTAGTAAACTATGCCAAAATCTATTCATGAGTAGGTGACGAGTGAAAAATAGCGGGATAGAAGTCACATACAAGTCTCATAGAACCATAGTACATTTTTCTAAAACAGAAAAGTAGAGATGTTCAGAAAACCAAAAGACAAACAAATAACTGAAGAATGATAACTGAGCATCAAAACAATGCTAAAAAGTCCATATTACTATTACCTCGAATAAATATGCTCAGAAAAAGAAAAGAAAAAAAGCAAGCAAAGTTTAAGTTTTAGTGGTAGCGTACCTGCTTTCCAGTACATGTGCTTGTCCAACTCTTTCTTTGGCTGCCTTGCATTAATCCACGGGTCTAAAACCTCATTTATGGCTGCAGCGAACTCCCGACTTTTATAAGATTTCATCACCAATTCATGAAGCTTTCCGCAGGAATAACCAATGAACTGAGGGTGCAGGTTCTGCAACCAACTCAAATTTGTTCTTGATTCTGAAAACACAGCACTTTGGGATTGCCCTGAAGAGTTACTTGATGTTCTGTTCTTCCCCACCTTATTCATTTTGCTAGCATTAGAAGTCTCAATGGCAGAGGTAACTGGAACCCAGACATTATCAAATTTCCGAAACACACTGCTATGTTTCAGGATCACTCCTTGATCAACTAAGGCCTGTAGCTCAGAGAATGATGAAGGTCCTCGTTCATGCCCAACACCATCAAGGTAGTACCAGTCTCCCAAATGCAATTGCAAGTCATCAACTGTGCCAATACGGTCTTGGAGGATTTTAATGGATGACATGCATTTTGAAGATCCCTTTGAGCCTCGGTCACCTACCGTTTTCATTTGAGAATCACCTTCACCAGATGACCTCTTCCCGTCACTACTTGCAGAATATGACCGAGCAGACCTCGAAGGATGTCTTTCAATTCCTCGAACTTTTATCCGCGGCTCAGAAACAAATGAACCATGGTCTTTTACAACACATACATTTATCTTGACTACTGGAAGGATCGTTCCTTTTATTCCTTTTATGACAGTAGGCTTACTTTGAGACACTCTATTAGCATCATCTGGACACGAAAAAGCCCAAGTAGGTAGATCAAGCCTTCTGTTCTGTGAAGGATAATACAGTTCATCTTTTCTATGCCATCGAGGGTCTTCATACCCAGACTTTGACATCTGGCATAATGGGAAACCATCATTGACAACAAGTTTCTTTCTAGGAGACCTATCTCGCACACCCTCCTCATTCCTTATCCAATCACCACCCTTGCATGACCATCGACCAGAAAACCAGTCACCGGAATCACCACAAGCAAAAGCATCTTTGTCAGAGGATACAGTCAACCCTATGTCTGATGCTTCTTTCATCTTAATGTCAGAATATCGTGGTTCCTCAGTTTTCTGATCGTTCTGTTCACCAATATGACCTTGAGAGAGACCTGAATATCACAATATGCATATGTTCAGGCAAAAAGGAATATGCAAATTCAGCAATTATCTCAAAAAAACTTGTGCAACTCTCAAACTGCAAAACTTCAAAATCCAACCCAAAAATTAATTTCTGAGTCCTATTTAACTCATATATATGGTGTCAAAACATTAATTTGTCATTTCATTGAACTTACATCCTGTGGTCGCAGAGCTTATCCATATAAGTATAAATATAGCAAGATAAACATATGAAGTTGGAATAAATGATGAGTGAACAATTACAATCTCTGCGTACCATCAGTGTTTCCCCATACTTCCCATTGAGCACATTCAAACGACATTTGCAAAACTTCTGCAAAATGAGAAAAAATCCAGAAAAGTGTCAAAAAGCATAGAACGAGTCAAAAATCTCCCAAGAAAAACATATTAAATAAATAAATAAAAATGAAAAAAGTTTTCACAACATAATTTAAAATTCATACAAATATAACCAATATAAATATATATCTCCTTAGAATAAAAAGTTTTCACATAAAATATAATAAATAAATAAATCTCCTTAAAATTCACACTCCGTAATTTGCAATCCAAACTCCTTTCCTTTTTTGGTTGAAATTCTAACCAAAATATCTTAAGCTACCAAAAAAAGAAACATGGAGTATTGATTGGAAAATGAGGAATAATAAGATAGAATTAAAAGCTCTTTTTTGTCTGAAAAAGGAATAATACAGCAATACTAAGGCATACCTCCAACAGCTTCAAGTTCCCTGCCAGGAATAACTGTTAAACCCTCCATCAGAGCTCCAACCCTTTCTTCAATGTACAAATCTTCTAGAGGCTCAGAAGCAAAGTCTGCAGGAAAACTCCCACTCTGAGTACCTAAGTGCCCAGTATGTCCAGTATCTGTCAATAGATTGCCAGGGGCATCTGGAGGGCTTACTAGTCCAGTTATCGAGTCGGATACAATGGATGGAAAATTCACAGTAATCAATGGTGAAACTGCATTTTCAACAGTTACCCACCTATCACTATCTGAGTGCTTGACCATGTGATCAGACATCAGAGCCCCTTCTTTAACAAGTGCTTTAAGCTCACACAATTTGGAAGGCCCACATTCCACACCACAATAATCAAGGTAAAACCATTTCCCTGTGGATGAATCAGCAATCACTGGGACATGTGGCGGTGTGTCGCATATATCCATATCTTCTTCCATAGAAGGCAGCTCTTCAGGAGGTGCTGCACTAATATGAGAAGCTTCCATGCAATTTATATCTGAACTTTGACACGGTTCTTCTTTGTGAGACTCAGAGTTGGTCACTGTCTCTACGGATACATTAATGTCAAGAACACTGCTTTTATCCTGACATTCTTTGGCAGAGGAATTCGAGTTCGTTCCACTGGGATCCTTCTGCACTAGCTTATCTTCGTGAACTTTATGTTGGGAGCTGCGCCTATCACTTGCTCCACTTTTCCAGCCTGTACCTCTATAACTAGTAGCTCTACCCCGGTCACGTGGTGACCGCTCCGTATAGTTTGGGGTGTGATCCCTGCGATCATGGTACCTAGATCGATCTTGGGGAGACAGACTGCGGTTTCTGTGATCAAAATTACGGTTCCTTTCATATGGAGATTTCTCCAGAACATAAGGAGATCTGTCACGACCATATGGAGATCTGTCACGTCCATGTGGCGATTTGTCGCGAGCATATGGGGATTTGTCACGAACATATGGAGATTTGTCATGAACATATGGAGATCTCTCACGGCCACATGGTGATTTCTCACGGCTAAAAGGGGACCTCTCTTGATCATATGGAGATCTCTCACGGCGCACCGGACTCCGGTCCAGGTGATCATAATACCGGGACCTGTCACGTGGGGACCGCTCAGAGAGACCTGGACTTCGCCCATGCCTTTCATAAACCACTCTGGAAGACAAAGAAGGTTCATAATGCCTGGAAGAGTACTTGTCAGGTGCTACTCTGATAGAAGGATTTCGATAAGATCTCTCCACAGAACGCTGTGAATAATGTTCAGAGCGAGCAGAGCGATTACTTTCATCAGAAAGCTTGCGACTTTTTAATCCTGTGTAATCCCCATAGTCTCCATAGTGCTTCCGTTCACTACTATTTGAATCAGGACCGTACCTCTTCAACCGATTAACAGAAGAAAATTCCTTTGCATGATTCTTACCGTTGCTGTACTCATTGCTATACTCATTCTTGTAGACACCCTCACCATCAACAATTTTAGAACTGAGCCTCGTATTCCTCTCCTGGCCACTATCCCACTTGAAAGTACTCTTGCTGTGCTGACCACCACCTCTACCATATTCTTTCCTTCTAAAACCGTCATCACTGCGATACTTGCCAGAAGGGGACTCAACTTTCCAGCCCCTTCCCCTACCTTTCCCACCACCCATATCATACCCGGTAGGAATTTTTCGGCTAATGTAGTCATCTCTGGCCAGCTCTCCTTTTTGCCATCTATCTGGAATGTACTCACCTCTTTCAATTTCATCCTTGGGTGGTCTCCACGAGCCGAATTCAGCTTCACTGTTTCTACTCTTCTCCGGATATATATCCGCCTTCTCTGCATCACCTCTACGCCATTTCCGGGGAAACGAGTCCCCCTTCTCCACCTCACTCCTCCTCCATTTCTCACCCCCAATCTCCTCCTTCTCAATCTCACTCCTCCTCCACTTCTCCGGCACAAACTCACCGTTCAAAGTCCCCAACTCACCCTCTTCCACTTCCTCCTTAATCTCCCCATTTTCCACGTTCTCAACTTCCCAAACACCACTGTTCTCCGCTTCCTTGGTGCCACCGTTTTCAGCTTCCTTCACACCACCACTCTTCCCAGCTTCTTTTGCACCGCCACTCTTCTCGACATCCTTAGCACCACAACTGTTCCTGGCTTCCTTAGTATCACTTTTCTCACCTTTCACCGATCCCACCTCACTCTTCACCGACTCCACATTACTGTTGCCAACTTTGGCCTTGGGCCTCTTGACAATCCTCTTCTTGATCTTCATCACCTTCTTCTTAACAACCGGCTTGGAACTGAAGCCATTGTTATTGTTAGAAGTAGTAGCAGTACTTGTATTCGCATTAGTATTGCCTCCGCAAAGTGCAGTCTTCTCCGGAATTGGAAACCTGTCCATGATATTATGCTGCAAAGGCATGCATGCGACTCCTCCATCGCCCATGGAAATCCCAACCTCTAGGACTCAAAATTTCAAAACCCTAATTCTCCCCTTTCCCCGGGGCTATCGATGCTCATGCTGCAATTCCACTTCGTCTTCTTCGTCACCGCGAAAATCCTGCTCCTCTTCAAAACCCTAACAAATTGAGCAAACGAAATCAATCCAATGTAGGGTTTCCAATTCCTCAAATTGACACTGATGCGCAAAACCGAGCCCGAGGACGAGACTCCGAATCCGATAAGCTCCCGGAATCAAAACCCTAACTCGGAGAGAGAAACGAAAAAGAAGAGAATCGAAATCGCGGGGGAACTTACCTGGGTAAATTGAGGAGCTGAGTGAATAGATCGGAGGTGGGAATAGAGCTGCGAGGCGAGGAGGCGCGTGGGGGAATAGTCAATTAAAGACAGATCGAGAAGCGGCGCGTGAGGGAATAGCTCCGAGCCCAATGAGAAAATCTGTCTCAGAGTTTTTTTCTGTGTCTATTTCTCTCTGCGTTCGTCTCTCTATTTCTTTTGTTGCAGTTCTTGGTCTGAAAGAAAGACGAGGCCTTCCTCCGTGTGCTATTAATCTTTTTCGTTTTCATTTTTTTTAAGTGGGGGTGTTTTCGGCCTTTGGGCTTTTGGTTTGTGAAATTATGAGAGGGTCGTGTGATTTTACCAAAAGACCCTTGTGAATGTTTGGGTCTACGTATAATGAGCTCGTGTGGATCGGGCAAACGTGCAGCTCTCGACGGTAAAAGTGAAACCGGGGAAAATTAAAAAATTGGAATGGTGAACATTTGTAATCCAGAAATTTAAGTCTTTAGATTTGCATTGTTTTTACTTGATAACCATCTTCTGTCTTTGTATGGCCATTAATGATTTGATGAAATTTATTATTTTTATTTTTTATATTATTTTTCACATAAGAAAAGAATGAAAATATTTTGAGCCTTGAGTTTTGAATTTAAACTTTTAAAAGTTTGATCTTAAGTTTAAGGTTTGTAATTAATTTCAAATATAAACAATTTGATGATATTTTATTTTGTGTATGCTCTTATATATCGTGATAAATCTTATTTTTTATATAATTATAGTTTTTTATAAAAACAAATGAAATATAGTGTTTTTAGAGTCAAAGAAGGTTGCAAAGTTGCAAAATTATTTGTGAAGACTACCAGATCTATGGATCGACCAGCATCATCACCATCCCCAAACAACAAAAGGAAGGTTGCAAAGTTTTTGTAATGTGTATTTACTGTATGCATTGTTCTTCTTAGAGTAAATTTACTGTATTTTTTTGAGAAATTAATTCACTGTATTTAGTATTTACAGTATACATGTTTGATAAAAGAAAAGGGGTGTAAGTGTCATTTTGGTAGAACGGTGGGTTGTCCGTACGGGTATGGAATGGTTAGAACAGACGGGTAGGGTTATTTCGGTAAGGAGGGAAGTTTTGGCGCTCAACTCTACTTGCGCGAAAAAAAAATACACGAAATGGAAGGTCAAACTCGGCTTTCAGTTATAGCCAATGCTTCCAAATTTATTGGAAGGGAGTTTGTTAAAAAGTAAAAACACCCGGTTAGTTCGATTTCATTTGGGCTCCAATATAGGATTGTGAGTCTCAAAGATAAGTGAAGCGAATGAAGCCTATACGGTATCTTTTTGAAAACTATCATGAAAGTGTGACTGAATTAGAATTTTAAAGTTTAAAGTTATGAAGGTCTAAATAAAATGTTCAAGAACAAATATTTTTTTTCTCGTAAATTTACCATGAAAAATAAAATAAGTTTAGTGAATCTCATTAAGAATAGAGATAATGCCTACTAGCCCTTATTTAGAGAATTTTATTTGCACAAACAAAATAAGATTTTAAAATTCTCATTAACCAACTTAAACAACAAAAAGTCAATTATACTCTTAATAAATTAAATAAACTACATAGACCATTGTAAGAATAATAAAAGTCTATTTTGCAATAAAAAAATTATAACTGTTGACCGAACTCTAGACTTGTAAATGGACCGGATCTTATTCAGACCCGCTCCGGATCCGTGGTTTGTAAAAGGGTTTAGATCGAAAATTTGATATGTTGATCCGTTAAGTACCTGGATCTATTAACCCGTTTACTAAACGGATCCGGATCTTGGTTGATCTGACCCGCTAAGGACCCGGATTCGTTTAAAAATAATTAAATAATATTTATATAAATATAATATTATTAATAAATATTAAATAATATGATAATAATCTAAATAATATAAACATTCATATCTAAATTGTCTCTAAAGTATGATTTGATAAAGTTGAAGGTTGTTAATGCTATGTATCTATGCTAAAAAACATTGGAGGTCAAGTATTTTAATTATACTAGCGTACCGTTAAGAAGTATTTGAGGCATATAATTCAACTTTTGATGTAAATCTTTATTTTCTTATAAAATTTTATCAATGTTTTATAATAAAAAACTATGAAATTATTATTAAAAATTAAAATATTTATTATTATAAACGGATCAGATTAATAGGTCGGGTATCTGTAAACCCGTCAGATCCGGATTTGGATAAAGCTATTAAAGATCTGGCGGGTAACGGGTCGGATCCGGATCTAAAATTTCTATTACGGATCTGGATCTAGGTGGATCCGGTCTAGATCCGATCCATTTACAGGTCTACCGGACTCCTATGACCATTGATCGATCTTCACTGACCGTTGACCGGACTCCGGTGACCGTTGACTTGACTCCGACAACCGTTGACCGAAATCCGGTGACCGTTGACCAGACTTTGACGGCAGTTGACAGGAATCCGACGACCGTTGACCAAACTCCTGTGAACGTTGACCGGACTCTAGGGACTGTTGATCGGACTCCGACTTCCATTGACCTGACCTCCTACTAAGGTCAGTAGGACCCCTACTGGGGACAGTAGGACCTCCTACTAGGGCAGTAGAGCATCTTACTGAGGGTAGTAGGTGCTCCTACTGGGGGCAGTAGGACCTCCTATTAGGGCAGTAGGGCATCCTACTAGGGGTAGTAGATGCTCCTACTGGGGGCAGTAGGACTTCCTACTGCGGGTAGTAGGCCTCCTAGTGGGGGCAATAGGTCCTCCTACTGGAGGCAGTATGTCTCCTACTAGGGTAATAGGACCTCCTAGGCTCCTACTAGGGTAGTAGGACATCCTACTAGCTACAGTAGGTGTTCCTAATGGGGACAGTAGGTGCTCCTACTGAGGTTATGTCTCCTACTGAGGGCACTATAACCTCCTACTAGGGGTAATGGGCCTCGTACTAGGGGCAATAGACCTTCTACTTGGGGTAGTAGGCCCATCTACTGAGGGTAGTAGACCCTCCTACTAGGGGCAGTACGTGCTCCTACTGGGGGCAGTAGGTCCTCTTATTGGGGGTAGTAGGTCTCCTACTGGGGCAGTTTGCGCTCCTTAGCTAATTTAAGAAGATAGAATTTGTTGCATAAATTTCATAGCTAATTTACTAAAAATTATTAAAGTTCTAGTGAGATTCTTCAGATAGGCCTAAATTGTTTCACCAAAAACATCTAGGCTACATTTGTGGCTTGGGCAGATTGCCTCTTATTGGCCTCCTCAATGATGGTAAGCTTAATACCCTTGCCCTTAAGAAGGCTTACCCATGGGGTGGTCCCCTTACCTATTGTAAACACATTCCCCAAACGGGTTGCAAATTTATGTTCAGACATGAACCACACTAATCAATGATTCCAAAATAGTTTTCTCATTTTGATTGTTACTCAATTCATCACAAATTGGAATCAATGAACAACTACGAATCGAATTGTGTAAACCAATGAGTGTGAGAACAAGTATCTCAACAATCAAGATCAACATAATTGAAAATTGATTTAAATTCCAAAAAACGAGACCTGAGCTTGAGTGAGATGCATACAATCGTTGTTGATATTCACACCAGAGTTCTTGGTATACCATCGATGTTGTCATCATTGATGCCTCACCACCACGGCCCGAGCTCAGCCCACACCACACCTTCTCTTGTCCACATCTCAAGGCCGAATGCATCCGAAATCAACCCTAGAATACTGAAATTACCGACGTCAGAATTGTTCCCCCTCCAGACTAAGATGGGAGGCGCGACAACGTTCGAAGGTGATTCAGATTGCTGCGGTTGAGAAACAATTTGCAAACCATCGGCAGCGTCGGAGGTTCCGACGGTGTGATTCTCTGGCGGCGGATGAGGAGGGGCGCGATTTTGGTGGTGGCGGAGAAACGTCTATGGTGTTAAGAAATAGACACGATATGAAAGAGTGAATATGTTCAGAGATAAGATAAAGGTAATTTGGTCAGGAAATAAACATAAAAAGTTGAAAATTTTGTTAGTGGGAATAGATCTATAAGAGTATATTGGGTTTATAAGAATTTTAGAATCTTATATTGTTAATGGAAAAAAAAATCTTTAAATTTAGGGTTGTTGGGCATTTTCTTTTAAGAATATTAGCTAAATGAAAAATAAATGTAACAAATATGATATTATGATTAGATAACGCAAAATTGAAACCTATCAAATGTTTAAATTTGAATTGATAATGTTAATATTTGGATGGTTCATTAACAAAATTAAGGGTAAATTTGCTATAACTCAAGCTACCCAATTAAGACCAATAAAAAACCCAACCGGACGGAAATGTAGTTCCGCACTGGTGTTAATATATACCCAAGTGTAAAGAGTATAACTTATACCTAAGTGTGAAGAGTATAACCAAATTGAATCTCGAAGAAATTATAGTCTCCAATTATGTAGATGTTGATATCTAAAAAAACAACACTCATGCTAAATAAATATTTTGAAGTCGATAAGGAAATATACATGTAAATTACATTCGAAAATACAAAAGTTATGTATTTATTCGAATATTAATGACACGCATGTGGACCCAAGCCACAATCACGTTCTTAGGGCTTACAAGTTTAGGTGTGGTGTGAAAGGTAATGGAAGTACATGAAACTCATTCTAGATTTTACATTGTTGACGATTTCGGACTTGAGACCGAAACTTATGCCCAATAATATAAATCTCTACACGGACATGCAAAGATGAGAGGATACAACCCACTAGCCTAGATATAATCATCTACCCTAACCTTAATGCCAATACATTTTGCAGCCACACAAATTATACTACATGATCTTACCCCTCAGTAAATCATCTTTCTCTTGCTTTTACCCAATGATATTTCTCATCTTTTATGTCATATACAAAGCCTCTCACATAATTTCTTCTATTGTTTATATATTCTCAGTCCACTTGCACAAGTTATTGTTTTTTGGTTGTTAAGCTGCTCTATTCTGCAGTGATTCATTGGACGAGGTAGCTTACGTGGTGACCTCGGTTTACCGAGACGGTTCATAGAAGCTTGGAGCTTACGTAAGAAACCATGTAGGGAAGCTAAACCCCCTTTGTTAGTGGTTTTGCCTGATATATGAAAGTGCATTATTTTTGTACGCTCATGGTCGATGTCTCAGGAAAGTTTTCTTTATATTATGTGATAAATGATTTATGATTGGGCTAAGAAAACCCGAGGCTAGACGTAAATGATTTTTATGTGATGATTTGGATCGAAAAGTAGTATAGTTGTCCTGATTTCTGGTGCTTGGCCTGAGAGTGACAGGACCTAGTATATAGCACTCTCACGGTGTCGATGACCGTGAACATCTAGAGGGGCAATTCCCTGTTTATTTTATTTTCTGACTTACGCTTGTCTCGTACATAGTTAAGAGAGTCGTAAATGCGGTGTGTACTACAAATGATGTGTTGGGCATTAGCTGTAAATAGACACTCTCGCTATTATTCGTCTTCAGACGCATAGGTAGTTGGCCCCAGTTTGCTGTATAGACAAACCCGGGATTCGGCCGCCTAGATCTGTGAAGCCCTGCAAGCTGTATTTGTTCATTGAGCGCTCTGTCCCTGTTTTAGCATACTGCACAGTTTTTCCCAAAAGATATAAAATGATGATTTTGTGTGCCAAGGATTTCCTAGTGGTTTTATTTCGAGCTCAAATCTATATGTATATATATATATATGGTTTTATGGATTTCAAACCTATCATTAGTGGGCCTATATGTGAGCACGCGAGGATGACGCTCACTCCTACAATAGGTTGTTCGTAGGTATTGTGTACTGTGACAGGATAGATAGAGAGAGTTGTGTGTGTAAAGCCTCATTTCTTACTCAGTGTGTCGTTCGAGCCATAGACACTTGACATACTTTATCCTTCGAGTCATTTACCAGAGTATTTAACATAAACAGTAAAGGTGTCTTCTTGATTTATTGACCATGTTGTATATTTTTATTATTGTCGCTAAAGTTTTTAATTGACCATTTAATTTGTCCACCTTCCGCGAAATTGGAAAAACTCTGATGAATGTTTTAAGAAACTATTGTGATGCCACTCGAGTTTAAAAATTAATTTTATTTTACCTACTAAATAGCCTACGACTTTAGGTTAATAAGTTATCAGCACGTCCTTCGGACGTGTTGGTTTCTTATTGGCTTAAAATCATGTTCACTGTAGCTCCCCCTCCCGGACCGCTACATATGAGGTGTGGGACATATCTGGTGTTTAAACAAAATTAATCAAAAAAGAACATTGAGGCCCTTTATATCTCCTTGTTTCGACATTACATAGTCTCCACCTTCATTTCTCTTTCTCTTTTATTTGACTTCATGACCCATGTAGCAAGTAAACTGCAAGTAGCTCCCAAACCACTTGGCTTTATGGTACTAGACATAACAAGGATATCCCGAAAGGCAGTTACTCGAGTCAAAGTCCATACCATCAAGGGACCAAGTCATTCTCATTTCTATCTCAGTATCTTATATCGTTCGCCACGACCAAGGCATGTTTACTTTGGGAATAGCCTAGCCTATTTTCAGACCATTCTTGTTTCTATCCCAGTACCTCATATCGTTCGTCACAACCAAGACATATTTATTTTAGGAATAGTATGATCCAGCTCCGTCTAATCACAAACTGATACTTACTTTTCTTAGAGTAATCAATCAATATATATAACATAAACATATCAAGATAATCTCGTACCACCACAGCAAAAAAGAGTGTGCAAGTGAATGTTTCAAGGCAATAATGATTATTCCAACATGCTCTAAGATTACAAAACTATGTCAACCAATATTGAAACATGCAGACAAGTTTATCAATTTTATACATATAAAGTCATGACAACTAACCTGGTAATCTTAGTTCAACTCATATTTTCAAACAATTCAGGATTGAACACAACATGCAATCCTCAAGAAATCTAGGACAATTTTTTTTAATACTAGTAAATAATTGCTAAAAATATGAAAACAAATGCACCTATATAAGCTAACATGATATCATACAATATGAATGCATGCAAAATGTATCAACCTAAGAGAGACCATCAATACTTAGAGCACACACCAATGCCACAATTAAGAGATTCATCAATTTGACTTGAATTACACTTAGCCAACAAATAAGGAGCATTCACAGTTCCTAGACAATCAATATTATCAATGCTATCAGAGAAACAATTTTGTGTACCATTTTTCTTCTAGATTTGCTTCTTATTCGAATTATGTTCTTTGTGGATTGAAACCAGATCTGCAATCTTGTTCATCAAAATCAAGTGATCTTTTAATTATGCACGTAGTGACTCAGAAACATTAAATATAATTATTTTTCTCTGTTTTTGAACATTCTTACTAAGAATATTGCATCTTGGTCGAATATGACCCAATTTTCCACAAAAATGACATGTATGAATGAAAGGTTTGAATTTAGAGTCATATCTAGTCTGACATTGAAGTTTCTGATGGTCACTGCTTACCTGAGTAACCTTAATATGAAATGGAGATAAATTCAGAGGCACACCTTCAGTTTCTAAGTCATCACTCTCACATTTCTTCTCTAGGATTAATAACTCATTTCTATCCTTCTAGAGCTTTCTTTTGCAATTCAAGTTGATTTGCTTGTCTCTCCACTGAATCCAAGTCATTGTCTGTTTCCATAGCTCTTCTCAAGCTCAATCATTTTTGTCACTTTGTCTGAGCTACTTTCAAATTTATTGAATCTCTTGAGAGCTCCAGATAACTCAGCCTTGATTTCAACCTGCAAGATTTTAATCTTGTCCTCAAAATCAGTCTCTTCTTTGCTCGTAACATGTGACTTACTCTCAACCTGTAAAGAATTTATCTTTTCAATCAAGTTAGTACATTCTTTTAACCAAGTATTATGGTCTAAGTCAAAACTGACCTCAATTTCTTCTTTTTCTTTCCTGATGCATTCCATATCTTCTTTCAACTCATAATATTTCTTATGTATAAGTTTTGTAACATCAATAAGTTGAAGGTACATGTCATCTTCTTTATATGATATCTCACCATCATTATCAAAACCCTCATTATCAGAATTATCATCAGACCTCTCAAGATAAAGAGACGATATAAGTGCAAAATTCTTTGATGGTAACTCCTCATCACTATAGCTCCATGTGGATTTCAATGATCTGTTCTTCTCAGAGCTCTTTTTCCTTGTTGCACACTCAATAGCTATATGACTAACATCACCACATTCAAAGCATTTTGGTTTATTTTCAAATCGATTCTCAAAACGATTATTTTTTCCTTTATCAAAAAAAAATTCTTGAAGAGCTAGAAGATGAATTTTTAGTTTTCAAGAAATTTTTGAATTCTTTTGACAGAAAAGCCAAATCTACAGTATCATCAACATCAGCTGCTTTCTTTTTAACAGAAGAAAAGCCAAATTTTTAACCTTATTTTCAGACTTACCTATCCTCAACTCAAAAGTTTTAAGATTACTTACAAGTTCCTTTAGATGATATGTGTTCAAGTCCTGCATTTCTTCAATGACTATCTGCTTTGGTTGAAACTTTAATGGTAATGCTCGTAGAAACTTTTTCACGATATCGTGCTCTTCAATGACTGCCTCCTAACTCTAACATTGGTTTACAACATACATCAATCTCACATATAAGTCGTCAACAATTTCATCTTCATTCATGGGCATCGTGTGAAATTCTTGAGTTAATCTTTGAAGCTTTAGGTTCTTGAGTTTCTTGTTGCCTTCATGTGTCATTTTCAGCAAGTCACATGTTTCTTTAGCAGTTTTACAATGACTTATGCGTCTCATTTCCTCCAGAGATAATGTATGATAGAGATTATTCTTGGCTTTCTCATCAGCTGCATACCGACGAATTTCATCTTTATCTCATTCTTCATGTGGCTTTTTCACCAATTATGGTTTAAAACCCTCCTCTCCTTTACCTTTTGCCTTCATGGGTTGAGTCCAGCCCTTCTCAATGACATACCAACACATATCATCTTGTGCATAAAGGAATGACTTCATCATAATCTTCCAATCAAGATAGTTTTCACCATCAAACAAAAGAGGTGTGTTAACTGCAGTATTGTTCCTGTCGCGTTCCATCTTTCCTTGGATCTTCTAGACGCTTACAGAACCTGCTCTGGTACCAATTGAATGTACTGAAACGTGCATTGGGGATTGAAAGTCAGTTTCAATCCTCGACGAATAGATAACAAGTTTGAAGTAAAAACACCAGAATTTTGGTGTTGTGTAAAAACCTCAAACTAGAGAAAAAAGCACAGCGAGACACACACCCAGAAAATTGAACTTTACTAGATGAATTTGAATAGAGTTTACAAACCATGATTATAACCGACAACTATTACAAATTCCCAACAATCTAGTTCTTCAATCTTCTCTTCGATCTTCAAAGAACTGGTCACGTTCTTGACTCTTCTCAATCACTCTCTACTGGCCTCGAGAGAATGATAACCATACGAAATAGAAATTCATTTTTAGAAGGATCAAGTAAATTTTGACCTATCAATGAGTTTTGCAGCGGAAGAACTTTCTCTCCAATATTGCATGCAAAAAAGTGATGGCTCTAGATTTTGATGCACAACATATATACGAGCAATAACTCCACCTTGGTTTAAAGTCTCAACCCTAATTTCCTTCCTACAAGGAAAAATCTTTATCGTTAAGATCATCAATTAGATACAACTCCATATATTGCATAAAAGAAAATCTTTCTTTTCCTTTTCCAAATCTGTTACGCAAGGAAGTCTAATTTAATTAGGACTTCACCACTTCTAAATACATATGTATATATATATATATATATATAATTGAAGTCACTCAAATAATATATTCAATGTATTTAGTTTTGTATAGGAGTGTCAACACAAATATATACTAACACGTGGTCATTGTTGTGTTATGAACATTTGAACTAAACACATGTCTTTTTTTTGATATCCAAAGGTTTTATATCATTCATCAATGCATTACCTTCACCTCCTCTTACAATAAATTGAGGTCTTTAGTTACTGCAAAGACAACAACTTCCAAGCAGTAAACCCTTAAGCGATCTCATATCCTACAAGCAATATCTCAAGCAACATTCCAAACATCCTTTCCTCCACTTTAAAAACTAGCTTTACCTCTAAAAAACCTTAAAACTTATGAAACACCACCATATCCTTTCTTCCCACTGCAGTAGAATACACCAGCAACCTCTAGCCATAGTAAACATCTCATATTTTGCAATTCATGTACTTCTAGCTCTCATGCCGCATGTCATCTTGCAAACTCTTTTATGTATTTTGTTCATATGTCATGCTATCAAAACCATATTAAGTTACTGCTAACAATTCATAAGAAGTATGTTGTTGTAGCAAGTTATTGCAAGGAGATTGGGAAAAACACGCACAAAGCTTATTGAAGCATTGAGCCCAGTTCTTGAACTCAAAATGAAAAGAAAGAGGAAATCAAGTCATTCAAGTAAATCCAACAACTTCTGTTGAAAATAACCCCAACAGTACACCTTCAATAATTTTTTTTATAATCAATGTTTGGATTTTGGAATAGACATGCTCAAAACTCAAAAGTTAACATAAACGCCTGTTTGAGTTGAGATTGACACCACTTTGAAGCACATTAATTCCACTCACAAGCTCCAATCACTCTTAACTTTAAACAATCGGGATTGTTGGTAAGAAGAGTGGTAAAATAAAATCTGAAGAGGCTAAATAGAAACTGCATTATTAGATGCAATGTTTATGTACAGAGTACACATGTTCACTAACAATCGATTTTGTTAGGTTTTAAGCTTACATATAAAGATAACATTTTGCGGATAAAGTCTTTCAAAGCAAAACCAAAAAACAAAAAAAAATCAAGTTTGCCAATGTTGTGACAATTTTTCTTTTCTCTATTTTTCTTTCTGGTTGAGAAGAGAAGTGGTAACAGTTCAATCCAACCATTAAGACATCTCCAACAACATACTCTACCTAAAACTCGTACTCAAACTCATTTTTTTGACTCACTTAAACCTATTATATTCAAACTCATATATTATCTCCAACCATATGTCAAAACTCCTACCAATACTCAAATTTTAATAATTTCTTATAATTATTTAAGGACAAATAAATTATAATAAATCATACATAATAATGTTTCAAGTTTATGTCTTTTTTTTAAATGTTATCATTTATTATAAACCGGTGAAATCAATTCATAGAATATTTAGGGCCATCAGATTAGAAATCCATTAATTATATATGAATTTTTGTTTTTGAGAAATGAATTGATCTGGATCTTCAATTTGTAATGAAACGAAATCTCAACCATCATTTTTATCACCAAATTTGAGGATGACCCACGCTGCCAACAAGTTGAGTGCGTGCAAAACGTGTTTGATGATTCCCTCCCATTATTTTGTCTTGTAGGGCGCGTACTCCTTAGCTTCAAGTGATGGTGCATTCTCCAAGCATCTTCAAGCACCTTCATGCGCCAACCAAAATGGGTTTCCTACTTCACAGTTGACCTAAAATAGGTCGCTTCATTAGTGGGAACCCATATTTGAGCGGAGTATCTTTCATACACGGTCGTGTATGTACATGATACATATGAACGGTTGAGAATAGAGAATATAATATTGATACATGGGTGGTCAAACATATGATTTATTATGAATGACTAAAATTGTGTCGTGTACATACACGACCGTGCATACAAGAATTTCTCAAATATGAATGGTTCTGATCAACGTAATATAACTACATACACGACACATATGAACGGTTGAGTACGAGTTTTGATGGTTGGAGATCAAAAATTTTGGGTTTTACTATGAGCATGGGTTTAGAGGGTATTATTGGAGATGTCTTTGCCAAAATTATAGCTAGTAAAATATGGTACATAAATTATATATTAAAAATTCGTACGTGTATAATTTGAGAATTATAAATAAAAATTACGTTTAAAAATTCGGTCAAAAACACGGATACACCAAATTTAAAAATACGATACGTGCGCATTTAATTCGGGATGTAATAAAAAATACGAAGACAAATTTGTCATTTATAGTAGTTATATGTATTTTTATAACATCTAAACTATAAATAGTCATAGTTTTATATACAAAGATTCAATGCATGTTAAATATTTAATGAATAAGAAATGTAAATAGTACTATAATAATAAAGGATTTAAAATTCACATTTTTTCTTAATTGACTTTCTTAGTTGAACAAAAAATATATTTAACCAAAAAAATTGAACAAAAAATATATTTTTTAATTTTTTGCATTTTTTTCGTTTTATAATACGACATATACGCTAATAATTCGGCTAGTTTTAAAAATATACGATTTTTTTTGTATTTTTTTAAAAAAATTCAGAAACTGGATACGTATATAATTCAAAAATAATACATATACACATATGTCACGAATTAACTAAATAAGGTAAAAACTCAAAACCCAGCTTAAGAGCATCTTCAACAGCTCTTGTATAATTTATCTATTCAAAAGAAGGAAATCACAAAATCTCTAAAATAAAATGAGCTCAACTCCAACAGCCCAATGTTTTATTGTACAAAATTTAATATTTTTCTTTATAATTTATGAATCTATATAAATATTATATATTTATTTAAATTAAACCTCAAATTTAATATTAGATGTTTTTAATTTTTTGACGTTTTTTAGAAGAGATCATGAACTCTATAAGACAAAATAATAAATTTTAAAGATTTTTTTAGTTAAAAATATATTTTTAAAAACTTTATAGATATAGAAGATATGTTACTATTTTTTTATTTTTTTATAAAATAGAAGATGATCATTTATGACCAAAAATGACGTTTTTCCGTTGGAGATTTGTACTACTAACATCTCAATCAATAATGAATCAAACAGTAAAAAGCAAATTCACCACAGTAAGAATCGGCTCATCCTTTTGTGCCGACAAACTACTGTATGTACAAGTACAACGCAACAAACTGTGCATAGAAAAACTGGTAAAAGCCCGTAAAACTGATCGGCGATCCATCAGAACATGAACGGCGTGGCCCAGATAGTCGTCGGAATTATCTTCGGTGCTTTAACTGGGTCAATGCTAGCAATACTGCGAGACTTGGCCACTGTCTTGGTTGACCCCTCTTTACAACTCTTGGATGATTCATCAACAGTAGCAACCCCATCCTCCGAGATCGCGTTGAGAACCGGCCGCCACTGCTTCCTCAACCTCCGCATAGGCAGCGCGTGATCAGCACTCGCCTCCGGGGTTTGTCGCCTCCGGTAGCAAGAGCGGAGAAGATCAGAGAGGAGATACTTCATGATTTGTGCTGTGTTGAATTGGTCATTTGGTGGTAAAAGTTCTGTGGTTTTTGGGTGAGATTTGGATAATGATATAGTGTTTATAAATATAGGAAGGCTGATTGATTGGGATGGTTAATCTGATATGGGTAAGGCTATCCTTTATCCAAAGCGTTTCAATGGCGGTTACGGTGTCCGTTATTATGAGCTGTAAATGTAAAAGTGAGGGGGAGTTTGTGGTGTAAATGGGGGATCTGTTTTTACTTTTGAGTGATGTGGAGGGTTAATTTTTGACTCCCTGTCCAGTTTGGATTTTACTGATTTGATTCTAGACTTTCGGGTTAAGCACGCAATAAACATGTCATCATCACTGGACTTTTGAAAAGAGGAAACTCGCTTTAACATCTTCTTATCAAAGGATGATCAAACAAAAACTACCAACTGAAACTATCTTATATGTTCTTGCTGGTCCGAATATAAGGGAGATAAGATAGTGTTTTCAAGCTTGAGATGATAATCATGGGAGAGTTTCCAATGAGGATCTTATAATAAGGATCAAGTGAGGACTTTCAAATGAACGGTTAGATGATATATGCATTGAAATTTGTATATATTAAATAAAGTCAATAACACATATCTAACCGTTTATTTGAAAGTTCTCACTTAGTCCTCATTATAAAGTCCTCATTTGAAACTCTCACTGATAATCATTATAAAAAAACTTGAGATGATAAAGAATGTGCCAGTGTTTAGATCAAAAATGCTTATTCAAATTTTAAAACAGACGCAAAGGCTAAAACGGGTCACAGTGTTCAAGCTTATAGCTTAGTTCAAATCCCTACCACTTACGGCTTCTTTAGTCTTTATATTTGACGATTTAAGAATTGGTTATAACTTGTGAACTTATAGAGATTCTCGTTCAAATTTTAGTTTTTTTACCGTCACTAAATAATTGGTCCCGACACAAGTCGTCATTTAAAGAAATTGGAGAATATAAATGTTACAAGATTTAGCTTTTCGGTAGTGACGAAGTCTTTTGTATCAGCTTCCCACATACGACGCCACATGTTATAACTGGTTTGGGATGTTGGTTGTTATGGGTGATAGTGATATGCGACATGTGTTTAATGACAAAATATCTATAGTGGTTCATCTTACATTCAGTGGGTAAGATTACGCCTAATTAACATGTACTAATTTTAGGTGTCGAAAAGACGAATTACAAAAGTAACAGTAATTAACAGATATTTGTCTAATAAGGAGTGAGTATCCTTTATATAGAAGAATGAGACTCCATCATTTTACATATTTCTGATGTAGGACAAGATGTCCAAAATGAGTTTCGTGAGGACATGTTGGTGAGACTGGTAATATGACTTTCTGATGTCGGATCAACGAATTCCGAGTATTGTTGCGTAGCTTGTGTGAAAGACTTCGTGATATATGTAGTGGTCGAGTCTCGTTATAGCTTGTGGGTCAACATAAATGATGTTACTTATATTTGAGGGTGTAGTCATACTAGTGTGTTGGTACAAGATTGGTTGGCTATCCCTTGATGATCAAAACATAAGGATTCAAACTACTTGTTATAATGTAATAACAAGGACTGCTCAAAGTGATCAATATGGACTAAACAAGTGAAGAATGAAGTACCAGGCTGTCCTCAACTCCTCATAGGGATTAGGTAGTTTCATGCATATGCATCACATTCTTTCACTACTGATGACAACCTTACTTGAAATCCAGATCTGATAGGTACCCATATTGTATCTATCCTATCTGCCTAGCCTTATCTATACACGTTTCAAATGTGGTTGCTTCAATTATTAAGTATTTGAATTTCAAATATCTTTTAAAGCACAACATTTGAGCAATTGCTTTTGGGCTCCAAGTCAATCTAGAGAAGTGTACCAAGCCTACATTTGATCACATGTCTTGAACTTTTTAGACCAGTTGGGTTTTGTGGAACACAACCCAAGTTGGCGGCTGACCCATGTGGTGTACCGCCCAAGCTATTTCAGTCGACCTATGTGGCCGCCCAAGCTACATGGGAGTTGACCCTTGTGTCTCTTTTGCAAAGTGGTTTTGTAGAGTTTTTTGTTTATCTAAATATTGACATAATTTTCTTAAAACCCATTGTCCTTTTCTTTTGGCTTATTCTCTTTCTGAAATATTCTTTTACCTTCTGTCTCATGACTGGAGGGATCCAAATGATCCTATTGGTCCTAGTTTTCTTACAAAAAGTTTAGAGTCCAAAAGACCTCTTAATGATGTTGCTAATGTGGCTACTTCCTAATAGCAGTGCACTTGGCCTATAAATAGAGAGCAAAGTTTTCTATTGCTCCTTGGTTGTCTTAGTGTAGAAAATTGTCATTGTTGTTTTCTTCACTTTGAGTCCATCATTGTACTAATTGCTCATTTATCTCTAAGTCTTCCTTGTGACTGTAAATCTTAGAGGTGAGCATCAAAACTTTTTCACTCATTACATTGTGCATGGCATACCTTTGGGCCTAATTCTAACGGTTGTTCATATCGTTGGGCCCTATATATATGTGGACACAAGGCTCATACCCTTGATTCAAACAAAGAAGGGAAAACAAATAGGGTGTGCCATGATATATAGAGGTTCCCAATTGTCTTGAAACTGGGACTTGTTCATGTCGTTATAATATTGTTATGCACGAAAAGCAGTTCGATTTTGTAAACACATCGTATGAGGCCGATAGGTACCTGTGTGTTTTCAAATTTGTTGATATCCTTACATGACAACCACATAAGAACCAATTTGAATTTTGGAAGTGAAGTATGGGTGAATTTTCCTATGCTTCGATCAAGAACTTTTATATACATCACATCCAAGTTAGCATCACTGGCTACTATCTCATTGTTTTAACGTGGCATAACTGCTGTCTTGCCCTACTCATTTATCTTTCAAGGCAAACATGACTAATTCCATTAAGGAATTAATTAGCAAATATCGATTATATTTTGCTCCCTCTAATAATCCGGCAACAAACAAATTAGTGTTCAAGCTATATGGTGCTCCATTGGTGTCAATATTGTTCGATGCATGGTTCTCATGATCTCGTCTATTTGTATTGGAGCAGTAGTAGATATCACCATTATGCAGATCCAGTCTGAGCATCAGTAGGATCAGGTCGGCTGTTTACGAATTCATATTTTTGGTCGACTTAATAAGATGTACAGATCCATGAATTCAATATCAACTGCAGGATGATATCAAGGCTACTTCATCTACCTGAATGTGGCTTCTGCGTGCATGATTAATTGAATCAATATATCATCTGCTATGGTTATGATATGGCATGGAGACAAAGGCTTTACATACAAAACAATTCCTTTACCAACAGTAAAAGATTATAAGATTCTCGAATCGTCGAGTAAAGTGAGAATGATTAGTCAATTCCACGCAGAAGATCTTTTAGTAGCAAGTTATTCGGAAGATATATGAAAGCTACATAGTCGCTTATATTCATAAACAGAGCACATAATGACTTCATATTGGCCTTTTAAGAATCTGTTGCCCCAGGTTAAAGTCATTCTCACGTCAAACCGATCATTGTGGCAACTAAATATCAGGATCAAAAGAAGATGGACGGGTAAAGTTACAGATGAACATAAAAATGGAGTCGACAATTCACTGTTTCTGTTTAATTAGTTCATTTTGACAGAATCAATTAGGTTCGCCATTTGTATATATGTAAGTCCGAAGAGTCAGGTACGCTATTACGTAGCACCATGGTATATATGCAGTATAAGTTTTGATGAGTCACTACTAATTTTAGGTGCTTAAGGATTTTCTTTCAGTGGCGGATTATTTAAGGAGCAGGAGAGGGTTGTGGCCGCTCCGGCGATTCGAAACTTTCTCGTAATTATTGTTCAATTATGTACTTATTAGTATTAAGTTTAAGTTTTTGTATATATTGATCCTTTCGGAAATATCTAAATCAAAGATTCTATATGAAGCTATTATATAGCTAGCTAGAAGCCTAGAACTATACATCACTAGTAGAAAAACGGTCTTAGGTGACGGACATGTCTTGTCGCTTTAGCTTAACTTTCCGTCGCCTAAGCGCCGTCACCTAAGATTAGTCGTATTTTTTTAGCCACAGAAATACATCAATCCGTTGCTTAAGCCATGTACATATGTGACGGAAACATGTCTTATGTGATGCAATGTTTCCGTCGTTTAAGGCTTAGATTTTTTTTTTAAATTCTCCGGCGGATTTCCGGTCGGATTTTTTTGTTCTACAAAATGTTTCTACTTCTTCTTCTTGTTCTTCCTCCGCCACCACAATCACCGTGCCACCTCCTCCGCCACCACTACGGTACCGCCACCGCCATCACCACCTTCTTTTTCTTCTTCCTCTTCTTCTTCTTCATGGTTTATTCTTCTTCTGCATCTTCTTCTTCATTTTTTTCTGCTTCTTCCACTTCTTCTTCTTCAAATTTTTCTTCTACATCTTCTTCTGCGTCTTCTTCTTCCAGTCTCTTCTTCTCCTCCCGGCCTCTTATTTTCCTCTCTTCTTCTACTTCTTTTCTTTTACAGCAAGAGCGGGAGAATATAATTTGAAATTTGCTTAAGCGACGGAACTAATTTCGTCGCTTAAGTCAGTTTCAAATTTTGAAATTCATTGTTCGAGCATCAAACAGTATAAATTTGAAAATTAACTTAAGGCAATCGTTTCTGTCACATAAAAAAGTTTGAATTTTTTTACCCAGTTTTTGAGCGCCAAAACGAATAAATTTGAATTTTTACTTAAGTGACAAAAAATTTCGTCGCTTAAGTCATCCATTTTCGTCGTTTAAGTAAATGTACGTCGCTTAAGCAAATAATTTCCGTCGCTTAAGCGGAAGATCCTAAGCGACGAAAAGTTAATTATTCCTTCGCTTAAATGCAAGCTTAAACGATGAAAATAATCTGGTCGTGACCACTTCCGTCGCTTAAGCATGTTTTTGTAGTAGTGCATGTAAATGTACCGTTTCTCATCTTATGGTTAGATATCACCAAATTTTTCACAATTATGTGTTATTGTATATTCACCACCAATTCTTCTTGCAATCGTTTTAACCCTTCTCTATTATGAAAATAGATAAAAATTTAACCCTCGTAATTTACTCCATTTTACAGTCACCAATGAAAAGAATACCATGCAACAGTAATAAAACGACAATGATGTATCCAACAGTCTATAAGCCTCTTCAATATGCTGCATGCTTCAATATTATATAAACCACATATATTGAAAGTTTGAAACAATGCATGATTGACCACGAATGTTGATGTTTACTTGCGACCTTAAAATAAGCACGCAACACTACTGATTATATAGAGGTTAATTATTTATGCCAAATATTATTCTTCGGTCTTTAACCCATATAGGAGTGACATCTTGGTGAGCAAACCAAACTTTGTCCCCGTGGGGAAGAGGTCTAATTTGTCTTTCGCTGTGGCTTCACATGCCACAAGAAACCAAGATCGAAGAAAGAGATGAACTCGATCTCCTGTATATACATCGTGTATGTGGAAGGATGTGAATGTAAGGTAGCCATCACAAAACTCAGAGGCATGCAAATCCATTTCTCTAATTAAACTAGTATTGTGATTCTGTCTTAAATCGCATTCCGTAAGTACAAGTTCGACAAAAATATGGCCGGCTAAGACAGCTTCTTTAACCTACTCTTCACTTTCCATCCTAATGATCGAGATTAATTACGGTACATACGTGCGATGCAATTAGGAATAAGCCAAATTAGCTCAAACCTAAGTTAAAAGAACTTGATATATATATATATATATATATATAGCTCAAACCTAAGTTAAAAGAACTTGATATATATATATATATATATATATATATATATATATGTATTAAGAGGAGTTGATCACTCAAAGCATAGGGCTGATTAGTGATGATTTTGGTATATCTTGTTGGTGTTCATTTAATATTTTTTTTCTCGTTGAATAGGGGCTAGAATGGCTGTCCTCAAGTCTTAACCATAAACGAAACCAGAGAATACAAGGAGGGAATAAAACGTAAATCTCATATTTCAACATCCTGAAATAATATCAGGAGTTTCTAATCATATGTATTCTAACAAACATTATTTAATAAGAAGTACATATCATTGACTACTCTATTTGTTAATTTATAAATTTGACGACGTACAGGAAAAACAATTTTGATGTTCATCAAATTGTTTTAGTAAGACTATGATATCTATACTATTTCAAATTTATATTTGAATTTAACGAAAATTGCTTAAACTACTTCACTTTGGATATTAACATTCACTTATAACTCGGAAATTCGAAAGAATTAAGGCAATCCATATTGTAATGTAATCACTACAATAGAAAATTAGTGCAGTTTTGCAGCTCTAACTCTATAGATCGATTAATTTTCACACATACGTACAACACATAATAAAATTAGTTCGGACAATTCAAGAAAAGAAAAAAAATTACAAACAAGCTACGAACAGTCTAGCGTGTAGCTAATCAACCAATGTACTCTTGTCATTTTACCATTGTGAATTCCATTTGTGGTAAATAAATGTCTGTGGATAATTAGGGGATTAGAGATTCACTCTCTGGCCGGTACTATAAATATGGTTCAAGTAGCTACCAGATTAGCTAAATACATAGCTTTCAACTCTATACCTAGCTCTGTGCATTTCTCAGAGACAGAGAAGCCATAAGCAAACTGATTTCGATCTCCATTACCCAAGAGACCTCATATTTCTATCTCTTCCACCTGTGAAAAGCCACATACCAATAACCAGATAAAGCCCTAGCTCGATCTTCACAATATCCCTTCCACCAATAACTACAGGCCGCGTGTCCAGCAGCTTGCTAGCATCTTTTACTCTCCCTCTTCCTCTCCATCGTCCTCATCTTTCTTCTTCCCTGATCCCCCAAATCAACCCTAATTTTTGTCACCAGAGCCATGAAAACTGAAGTGAGAGTAGGAAGCAGTACGTCAATTGCTGCTTTACAGAATCCGAATCTCTTGATCAACAACACCGCCACCTCTCAGAGCGCCTCCCTTACCGGCGCCCTCAGAGGATGCCTCGGAAGCCTCGACGGGGCTTGCATAGAGAAGCTGTTGCTTCACTGCGCCAGTGCCCTAGAGAGCAACGACGTCACTCTAGCTCAGCAAGTGATGTGGGTGCTCAACAATGTCGCTTCTTCTGTTGGGGACCCTAACCAAAGGCTCACCTCCTGGATCTTAAGAGCACTGGTCTCAAGATCCTCTAGAATTTGCCCTAATGTCAGCGGAGGCGGCGGTCATAACCCTAGCAGTAGTAGTAATTCTACTAGCACCACCGCGGCTGAGAGGAGGCTGATGACGGTGACGGAGCTAGCCGGGTACGTTGATCTAATCCCATGGCACAGGTTTGGATATTGTGCATCCAACAGTGCAATCTTCCAAGCAATTCAAGGGTGCTCAAAGATACATATCTTGGACTTTAGCATTACGCACTGTATGCAGTGGCCTACTCTCATAGATGCTCTGGGGAAAAGACCAGAAGGCCCTCCTGATTCACTTAGAGTGACTGTTCCCTCTTGTAGGCCTCTAGTACCTCCTTTGCTCAATGTCTCAATTGAAGAAGTCGGTCTTCGTTTGGGAAATTTCTCTAGGTTTAGGGATGTCCCATTTGAGTTCAATGTCATCGAAAACTCGTCTTCTTTCGAGTTGCTAATGAGCCAGTTGAACCCTACTTCGTTAAATCTCGAGGACGACGAGGCCTTGGTAGTAAACTGCCAAAACTGGTTACGCTATTTGTCCGATGATGAGGGTAGTTCTAACAGTGCTCGTAACACTTTCCTTACCATGATTAGATGTCTCTATCCTAGAATCGTCGTCGTCGTCGACGAAGATTCCGATCTAATTTCTCCGAGCCTAAGTTCGAGAATCACCACATGTTTTAACTACTTGTGGATACCCTTTGATTCCTTGGAGACTTTCTTGCCCAAAGATAGTAACCAGAGGATGGAGTACGAGTTCGACATTGGTCAGAAGATCGAGAACATTATCGGTTTCGAAGGTGTCCAGAGAATAGAGAGGCTAGAGTCCGGCGTGATGGCGTCTCAGCGGATAAGGAACGCCGGTTTCTTGAGCTCGCCGTTTAGTGAAGAGACTGTTGGGGAAGTGAGGACCTTGCTCGATGAACATGCTAGTGGCTGGGGAATGAAACGTGAAGAAGAAATGTTGGTACTGACTTGGAAGGGTCACAGCTCGGTTTTTGCCACAGCTTGGGTGCCAAATCAAACAGGGTTAATGTTGGAGGATTAACTGCCCTTGGAGTACAGTGTCTGAGAGGCAAAGACAAAGAACAAAGCAAGTAGGGGTTTGCTTTTTTCTCTGTTCGTCAAAAGCTGCAAAAGTAATGATCTAGCACACGACAAGAATAGCTAGGGAGAAGATCATCATCATCATCTTGTGTTTGAATAAAATGTTTTTTCTTTTTCACGAGCAGGAGTAAGTTTGTATTCAAGCTCTGGGAAAAGGCTATGAAATATGATTCACATCGAAGGCGAAGAGAGACGTACGTGTTGTCTTTTGTTGTTGTATGAGACAAATTCTAGCACTTTAATCTGTTTGCTCATCTGTACATGTGCAGGCTTTTGTTTCTTGAAATAGTACATACTACAATGAAATTATTTAGTTAATTACTTGTTAATTGGCTAGTCCTTTCGTAATCAAAATATATGGGAAGGTAGAAGAACATCTAACACTTAATTAAGTGTCAACTATATATATAATGCAAATTTAAACAATGTGTAATGAGAACGGTTGAGTGACCTAACTTAATTTGGAACCTCCACGGTAGTGTTCGAATCTAAATTCCCACAAGTTTTTTGGTTACAAAAGGTGTCTAAAAGGCACAGACAGAAGAATAACAAAAACTAAATACTAAAACAGTTGCCAGCTCTCATGGCTTTAGAAACAGAACAAAGGTAATCTAGAAACGTATCAGCAGCATGAGCATGAGGGGCTATCAAAGCAGACATGGCCAAACTCATGAGAAATATTATATTTAGCTAGGGCAGCGGAATTGCATTCTCTGAAGATATGATATAAAATTCCCACAAGTTTGATGCGTGGTAGTGTTCGAATCTAAATTCCCACAAGTTTGATGCGTTTTCTGGTTGTGCGCTTGCGACATGGATCAAGCATAACACAGGTTTTCTGGTTTGTGCGCTTGCGACATGGGTCAAGCATAACACCAGATGTGTGGGCTCGCACCAAAGCAAAATGGTTGTCAAGGATGCTGCAAATCAACGGGAGATCACAAGCCTCGAAGAGATCTTGATATATCAAGTTCTGAAGTCCCTATAAAAGGCTCCTTAATTAATGCACGAATGCTATTTTAGTAGTGAAAAAATAGAAACGAAAAACATAATCCGACCTACCGGATTCGAACCAGTGACCTAAGGATATCTGTTCGAAACAACTACAGTCCTCCGCTCTACCAACTGAGCTAAGGTCGGTTTGATGATGACTCCTTGTGGTTATTTATATATTTATTTATTAAACAAATCTATAGAACATGATTGGCTCAAGCGGTCAAGCCTTGCCAATACGACAATGATTGGGCTTTTTTGGTTACACAATGATTGGGCTTTTTAGAGTGGACGAACTGCTCGGTTGATACTCGGACTGGCCCAAGATTCTTGTTCTTTTTCCAACAGCGCATGATCTTTTCACAACATTGTACCAATATCCTCTCATTATCCAAAAAAATCTAATAACAATATGGCAGTCTTGTAATCCAAAATCTGTAGCTGAAACATGTATTAAAAACAGAAAATACTTGTGTTTGATATCTCTCATATTTACATATTTTTAACAATATCAATCGTAATTTTAACCGTTTAATAGTTAAACTAAAAAATTAAGATCACCTTTGTAAAAAATCAATGTAAAAATAAATCGTTTCCTTAACTAGATGCATCAACCAAATGAACGGCTAATCATAAGGGCCTTAACTTTAACAAGAACTGTCCATTTGTTTGATGCATTTGGCTAATCATTAGTGGTGTCCCTATTGCTTTGTCCCCACATACACCTGATAAATTGATTTGGGTTTCATCTACATCAGGAAAGTTAACTACAAAGGATGTTTTCCACTTTCTTCATCCATGGCTTCCTAATACGAATTGGGGTAAGCTCATATGGTCTAAATATATTATTCCTCATATCTCTATTCACTCATGGAAGGTGTTACATGGTAAGATATTGTCAGAAGATGTTTTGCAATGAAGGGGAATTTCTTTGACATCCCGTTGTGCTCTTTATGGTGTGGAAGGTGAATCATTGCTTCATATTTTTTTGTCATGCTCTTACGCATCTTCCTTGTGGGGACGCTGGATATATGGGTTTGAGTTAGGTCATATGCCACTCACTATTATGGATTTGTTATTCTCTGGTCTAAATGGTCGTAGCCAACAACTTAAGAAATTGTGGCTGCTTTGTTTTACTACTACTCTATGGTTCATTTGGAAGGCTAGGAATAAAATGAAGCATGATGGCTGTTTTTTTTTGGTGTGGAAGGTCTTCATATGCTTATTTTGGGGCACATAGAGGCTGCTAGTAGATTAGCTACATGTTGTATGTTTAACTGTTTAGAGGAGCTGCGGGTTTTGAAGAACTATGATATTTGTTGTCGTCCACGTAAAACTCCGCGTATTATTGAGGTTAATTGATATCCTCCAATCCTTGGCTGTGTGAAAATTAATACTGATGGTGCGTGGTAGTTTGCATCAGGAAGAGCCGGTTACGGTGGTATTTTTCGCAACTTTTGTGGTTCTTTTCTTGGTGTTTTTTCTTCTAATCTTGATATCCTAGCTCCGTTGAGGTAGAGGTCATGGCAGTAATACAAGCTATTGAGTTAGATTGGGTTAGGGAATGGAAACATATATGACTTGAAGTTAACTCGACTCTTGTCTTTCACTATCTTCGGGATCCTCATCTTGTCTCTTGGCTGTTACGGGTGGCTTGGAGAAATTGCTTGTATCATATCTCAGAGATGCATTTTCGGTCCTCTCATATTTTTAGAGAAGGTAATCAGGTGGCTGATGCGCTTGCTAATATTGGTTTGACATTGACGGGCATGTCATGGTGGGATGTTACTCCTCCTTCCATCGTTGATCTTTGTCGGAGAGATGCACTTGGTTTTCTAAATTTCCGTATTTGTTGAACAATCTAGGTTGTTCATGATATCTTTAGCTCATAGGTTCTTTTTGTTCTGATGTAAGTTGCTATTTCGTTGTATTCAATTTTACTTTTTTTTTCAATAAATTGGGATTGGAGAACTCTCCAATCCCTGTTCTAGCCAAAAAAAAGATTCATTCGGCTGAACAAACAATCTCCTTTTATATTGATTTTTTAGATATTATCTTTATTAGTTAATTAAACTATTAAACAGTTAAGATTACGATTGTCGTTGTTATAAATATGTAAATATGAGAGAGATCAGACACGCATGTCTGACCTAGATCGGACACAAGTATTTTCCATTAAAAACATCCCCAAGACATGAAATTTGTTTAGTTATGACTATTACTTGTATGAGAGTTTGTGTCATTGATATAATTTGAGTTCACTGACAATTTCGTAATAAGTTAATTTGGATGGAGTCATACGCGAACAACTTTTTATATATTATGTTTTCTTGAGATTTATGCATTTCCATTCTTGTATTGTCAAACAATATAACGTATAAATTTGTATGGGGTTTATCACAAGAGTCATTTAGTGGAGTTATGCTTTAAGATTTAAGATTATGTACTCAAAGTACATTCTGTGGGAGGATGTATGTAATAGCTTTAAATTTTGCAATTCCGACAAAAATTGGCAAATGTGATTGACTCACTCCTATGATTCCTCTTCTCTTTGCATGGTCTTTAGGGAAATTCTTTTCAACAGATTAACCAAAGTTTTGTGTTTGATAAAAGAAAATAACAAAAATGAAACAAAGTAATGTCATGAACTCAGGATCTTTGTGTGCGACCCGGAAATCAGAACCGAGGGTCCACACCCGAAAACAAACGTCCAAATATCTCTGAGCTAAAGAACCAGAAAGAAAATCCGATAAGGACCCAAGGTGGGCATTCAAGTCAATTCAACAAACCTAGCACGAGAGGACAAAGATGAATAAAGGTAGTGTGACCTGAGGAGGGAAGGTAATGGGTGGTTTACAGAGACTTGCAGCGAACAAAACCATGGAGGAAAGCCAGCAACAAAGCTTTCCTTCCAACCTCAATGGTCTCCCCCAAGAACATCACACGTTAACATCAATAATTAATTTACTTCCACTTTTACCATTTCCCCCAAACTGAGATTCATCTCCTCTCTGGGAATGTCAGAACGGGGGCAACAACCATACTAGTATTACTCTAATCAAATTTATTAAACACACACTTCAACTGCTCTATGGATTCATTAGTCAAATATTATATGTCACCCTTTTCTGTCTTTATACTCCTTGTCATCTCACAGTTCCTAACGCACATTTAGATCCCGTGTCTCTCTGTATATCCCAGTTAATTGAGGCCTGAGCCAGTAGTACCCATACTTGCGTTAACCAAAGAAGCTCCCCTTAACCTCTTTCACTCTTTGTGTTTGTCTTCTTGCCCATTTCAGAATATATGACCCTCCCTTGTGTGAGTTGTGTCCCTCCTCCACTTCACTCCTCTCTTTGTTTCTGTTGGGTTGTTGTAAAGTTGCTTTCGTTTTCTCTTCTGGTTACATTTTTCCAGAAAAGACTCTTGATTTGAGGTGGGTTTTGTGTTTTTGTTTCATCATATTGGGTACAATGGAGGCTTGCTGTGATCTTGAAGTCGATGTTAATGGTGAAGAGACTTTCATGGTGAACAAGGTAAAAGAATAATTCTCAAATGCTTGCGAACCCGTTTGTAAAGTTTGCATCTTTTGCAAGTTCTGTGCTTTGTGTGTGTTCTAGTAGTTTATTTTCATGGCTAAATTCTATGTTACCCACCATCCACCATTTAATATCTCATCTGTTCTGCATTGAAGTGGGTCAGCTTTTGATGCTTCTGTTCAGTCTATTTTTGTGGAGGGTGTAAAGAGCGATTCACATAAAACTACGACGTTGAAATGTTATGGCAGGGAGGTCTTATTTTCCCTTTGCTTCATTCTTCTCTCATTTATAGGTTCATGTTTATGGCTCCATGGGCCTGCAATGTCCCCCCACCTTTTCTTTTCACGAATTTGGATCGTTTGGTTTGGAAACCATTTATTGCTCAAATTATTTCTGCCCTTCATTGAAGGGATGCCCTCTGATAGGTAGACATCGCTTCTGGGGTTGCTCTCCCCACAATTTATGGCGTATAAGGACCTCTATCTGGTCCTTTCTTTTTTACCCAATTCAATGTGTTCATTCTCTTGGTGGGTTTCCATCAATTCTGAAATTTGTTGGAGTTTTGTCTTGTTTATATTTCTTTTGGTTTCAGGAAGCCTTGATACTGCATAGCTTGGTGACCCATGTATGAGTTGTAGGTGTTATTTGCTTTGTTCACAGGCTAGTTCTCTCATCTAACTCTGGTTTCTTGAATCTTGATGACCATTTCTGCAGAGAGTTGTTGCTTCCTATTCTAGCAAGTTGAGCAAGTTACTTGGCAAATCAAAAGGTTCCACAAGAAATCTTAAAGTTGTGTTCCATGACTTTCCTGGAGGGGCAGAGAGTTTTGAGCTCATTTCAAGGTTCTGCTACAACAATGGCAGCATTGACATAACTCCTTCCAATATTTGCCTCCTACATTTTGCTTCCCTTTTCATGGAAATGAACATTTCTGCTTCTGGAGCACGTAATTTGTTCGAAAGAACCGAGAAATCACTTGAAGAGATGAGGTATTGGACTTGGTCGGAGCTCTTGGTTACTTTGAAGCAGTGCCAAGATTTACTTCCGGCGACTAATTGTTTGCCTTTACTTGAGAAATGCTTGGATTGCATTGTGGGAAGACTGGCTTTGACCAGTGAAGCAAGTCCATGTCCTTCAACTTCGTCCCCAGATAGCTCTGGCATTCGGTTTTCGTGCGACACTAGAAGCACCGAGAGCTTGAAAACCAGCTCCTCTCGCGCAACGTGGTGGTTCGAGGATCTTCTAGTTTTAGGTCCCAATTTGGTTGAAATGCTGGTGAAGTCCATGGTTACTCGAAAATTTGATCATGTTACTATCTGTAGGTTCCTCTTTTATTATCAAAAATCAAAGTTCTACACTGCCAAATCTGATGCCAAACGCACCATTGCAGAAACAGTCATTGATATGCTGCATATTCTGGATCAGAGCTCTGTTTCATGCAAAACTTTGTTTTGGATTCTTCGAGTTGTTCAGAATCTGAACATAAACAAAATCAGCAGGAATAAGTTAGAGAGCATGATTGGTTCACAGTTAGATCAAGCATCATTGGATAACTTGCTTGTTCCTTCCCCACATGGGATCGATCACTTGTATGATGTCAATCTTGTTTTGAGGTTTTTGAACTCATTTCTGCGCGGAGGAACAGCTAAAGCTTCTCCTGTGAAGTTGAGGAAAGTTGGAGTCTTGGTGGATTTGTATATAGCAGAAGTAGCCCCTGATCCTTGTTTAAGGCCTTCAAAGTTCTTGGCTTTAGCCATGGCCCTGCCAGATGCTGCCAGAGACTCTTATGATGAGCTTTACCGTGCCATCGATATGTATTTAGAGGTATTGCATCTTTCTCAAAGATTTATTCTGTCTTCTTGTTTCTAGTACCTATAATTTTAGCCTTGTACATAAAGCTATGATCATTGAATTAAAATATCAGTTTTGACAGCTTAAAACATTGAGACTAATTTTAGATTGATGTGTATGAAATCTCTTATAGGTACATGGAGGACTGTCTGAAGAGGAAAAGATGAAACTCTGTTGTTTATTGAACTATGAGAAGCTATCGGAAGAAGCTTGCATACACCTTTCTCAGAATGCAAAATTCCCATCAAAATCGGCAGTCCAAGCTCTCATTTCTCAGCAATACAAGCTTAAAAGTTTACTCCAGGTGACAAACAATCCCAAGTCCTATGGTGACTCCCCTTTTACTGTCACTGAGGTAGATAATAAGGGAAGGAAAGGTCATGATTCCAACGAACAACGTGTGCTTTACGCCGGAAAACTCGATCTCTCAGCTGATAACGAAAAATTGAGAGAACATTTACATGGTATGCAGTGGAGGGTCATGGAGTTGGAGAAAATGTGCAAGAAAATGCAAACCCAAATGGCAAAGTTCACAAAATCAAGAGTGTTGTCAAGCCACAGTCATGCAAGATCTTTGCCCAAACTTTGTTCATGATAATTTTGCATTTCATTTTTCTTTTTCCTTTTCTTTCATGAAGTACTATATCTCATAAATGTATAGCAAAAAAGGAGTGAGTGGGGGTTTATGACTTTTTATGTTTGTATCAGTGTTTCTTTCTTTTCTGCATAACTAAAGGTGAACTCTTGGTTGTATACAGTTACAGAAAGATAACTTCTGTTGAGCCATTTTGTTATGACAATTCCCTGTTAATTTTTCTGTAGTGCTCTTGGTAGAATATGGGAATTCAATGTTCAGTCATTTTCCTTAAGTCACTCTCACATTGGGGCATGGACATTCTGTAATGCAATTCAAGCTGGAAGGCATCATGATGCGAAATTTGGGAGGGAATGAAAAGCTGAACACATTTCATTACATACTTTTCCATTTCAAGGCTTAAGCTGCCTTATATAGCACATGAACAATTTTCTTTTCTTAATCATCATCATCACCAGCTGCAAAAATTCTACAGATATTCTAGAGAATTGTAGAATTTTTTACATTGTAGACTAAATACAGGTTTCTCTTGTCTCAAATTATTTGTCAACTAATGAAACAAAGAATAGAAAGCTAGTACTATGATATTATATGCAAGCAGTGTAGTTGTTGTTGACTTGCCATGGATTAATCGAAGTAGGAAGCTGAATGACAAGGCTCACTTATTGACGACTCCAAGTCGTCTTCTGCATTATTGACAGCAAGCCTGTACATATATTTAGAAAGACACAAGTGAGCTACTCTCAACATTCTGTTCTCTTAACCTGTCAAAAATCTAAGAAAACCATTCCTGAAGGAGTGAAAACCAACAGTCAAAAACTGATAGCCAGGTAAAAAAACCATTGATTATTGTAATTGAAGGAATCAAAACATGAGCAGGGTTTTCACTTACAGAACATAAGAAGGTAACCAATAAGCAGTATTCTACTGCATTGTTGACTGCAAACCTAAACCCTGATCAATAGCCAACTGCTAAATATTCACTGCAACCTTCATGTGTAAGTTTGAAACTTTGAATAGGTAAAAAAGGTCTAGATAACATAAAATTGTAATCCAAGGAATTAAAGCACGAACAGGGCTTTTTGCCTTGCAAAACACAAGGATTCAAAGAAACCTAATGATAATAATTTCAACTTGCCTCGAACACCTAATTTTAAAGAGAATTAATGGATCAAATATTCTTCTAATTCTCAGATTCCGACCTGTATGCTTCTAAAGAAAATTCATACCAAATCATGCGTTGGGTCTTGTTCTAGTGACTCTCTCCACTAGTCCACTGTTACAATACCTACCAACAACCTACTCTCACTAAACTCTCGCTTAATCCATTGAGTGGCACACCAAGTTTTGTATGAATAAAAGGCTTTGACATCAGTGATCAAAGCTGCAAACATTAACACACACGATTAAAAATTGTAATTAGACAGTAACAAAGACCCAAAATCATCTCTGTAATACAGAGCTGAGCTTTTGGTTTCAGCAACTGGACTCAGTCGGTCCTTCATTAACGTAATACTACCATGGCGTAAGATGGAAGGAGATTCACTATTCACATGGCGGGACCTGAATCGTGTGTGGATATAATAGGTTGGTTTTCCGGGTCAATCTGAATCTTGATGAAACCAAGATATATACACGAATGGATTAAGAGTCAAGAGGGACAGAATCCCATAGACCCATAACTTGGACGCCACTTCCATCTCCTGCAAGTTCCCAGGTCTTTCTTTCTTAAATCCTTTATTGTTGGTACTTACCGAATGATCGATCCGGATAATAATATAGAAGCTAACTTAGAACTCAAGCATAAAGAGAAACAACCACATTCATCGATCAAGTTGAGGATTTCATTAAGGAAATGACTATTTCTAGTTTGGAGTTTCTTGGGTCCAGATATAAAGAATCATACACTGCAAGGAAGCAGAATGTACTAATGTAGCTTATCTAAAAGCATTTTGGCTAAATCGCTCATGCTACACCCTCAAACCCAATGTTTTAAAAGGCTAAGCGTAATCATGACGTTTTCTTTATTATCTTTTTTAACATAATTATTTAATCATGACCCTTTTATTAAAGGATTTCTTTTTGTGACTTATATTAGGGATTGAGCATTAGATCAACTTTTCAATTACAAATTCACATCTTTACAATCTAAATTTTAGGTGCTAATATATAGATCACTTCTGTGAAATTTCATCTAAATCGATGATCATTAACGTACTCAAAACTACTATTTGCATGAACGATTCAGATTTGACATATTTGATCCTTTCGTTGATTTAAGCTGGTTCGAGACCTTAACGATCACCAAAATTTATGAAACTTTATAAGGGTGATCTAGTCATATAAACCTACAAAATAAACGATGGAGATGTGATTTTATGATTGAAAAGTTGGTCTAATGCCTAATCCCTCATATAAGTCACAAAATGGATCATTTACTGGAATAGCCCTAATTATTTAATTACACTACACACTACTAAATCAAAACAATTTACACTATGTGAGGTATTAGGCATTAGAACAACTTTTCTAAATTATGGATGACTGTATAAAATATTAGAAAATATATTTCAAGTAGTGTATAATTTGTTAGTAGAAAATATATTAACTACAAGTGGAACCCAAATTTCTGTATAATTGTTAGCTAGTTAATATATTTCAAATAGAAGACTTGTAGTCCAGTATCATTTGGTTTAGTGACATTAGTCTCTCCTTAATAAGTGAGAGATCGTGAGTTCGACTTACAATATTGTAGCACAGTTGTGCATTTAATAAAAATAAAAATAAAAGACTTGTAGTTGTCCCTAAACTGTTGTCTCCAACCAAGAATTAAAGATTTTTTAGGTAGATAAATCTTTATATAATAATAACAACCATTACAACCATGAGAGATATCAATGGTGGACAAACAAGTATCAACATACACTCTTTCCTACCACATACCAGCGATTAGATGATCATGAACGGAAAAATGTCCAAATGCAACATACTCCAAATGTCACACCCCGAATCTTTTGAAGTTAATAAAAGTTATCTTCTCCGTTTACTATTAGAAATTACCGTATCTATTTTGAAAAAGTGTCGGTAATTAAATTCTCAGAGAATAAATTTTGAGAAGATAATTAGAAGATTTAGGTGAATTTTATTCTAGTTGACGACGTCTTATTTCGAAGAAGAAGGAAAAATGGTAAAGGAGTTAGAAAAGTTTCCGTTTCAGGAAACTTTCCATTTTTCCTTTATTTCCTTTTCTTTCTTTCCTTTTCCCCGGTTTCTTTCTTTCTCTCTCCTTCTTCTTCTTTTCTTCTTCCTCCTGGCGCGCTCGACTCCCTCTCTCTCTCGCATTGTGCTCGCCGCTGTTCTCCCTCCACCGGCCACCGTTTGACGCGCCACCGGTCCCGGTCGACTCGCCTCCACCTCCGCCGTCGATCTGGGCGGCCATCCGTGGCAGAGGAACGCTGGAGAGGGAGAGGAAGCTTGCAACAGTACTGCTACAGTTGGAGCTCGCCTGGGTCGACCTCCTCCACCCGTCGCGCCGATTCTGGTGGGTAAGGGAAGGACCGCCGCCCTCCCTGGAAGCTCCATTTGCAAGGAGACAGCCCATAACAAACCGGGTAAGGAGATCAAGCTCCGGGTTGTGATTTTTGGAATTTTACTGTTCATGGTTGATTTAAGATAGTTAGGCTTTGATTCGAGTTGTGTTGTGGTTAGAGAAGTTGTTGTGGAAGAGGAGGCGGTGCTAGTGATGGCCGGAGATCGTCAGTCGGAGGCTTGCCGGCCGGCGACTGTGTTTGCACAGTGAAAGGGGTATTTTGGTCATTTTACCCATGATTTTTGAATAATTGTTAATTATTTACTGATGTGGTAAAAGTGGTTTCACTTGGGGTAAAAGGTATGTTTGGAAAGGGATTGGAAAGCTTTGGTAAAGAAATTGGAATGACCGGTAATTAGGGTTACCCCGGTAATTGTCGTCCGACATAGGATACAATAAGGTTGGACTTGAGTATAAGCTGAGTTGTTGGTTAAGTCGGTAAAGTGTTATGGTTATCGGAAATAAATGATAACTGGAAATCCTGGAAAATGTCGGGTCGGTAATTGGGAATTAAATCTAATTGTTGAAAAGTTGTTAAAAGAAAGGAACTTGGTCAACACGTGGTCAAATAGGATTTCCTGGTCAAACTAGGAAAAGACCAAGTCAACTGTGAACGACTAATATGATGATTTGTTGTACAGTCTCTGGTCGGACGTGAGACGGGCTCGACTACGCGGGTAGTTCGAGAGTTTCGCTCGAGGAGCTTTCCGAGCGGGAAGAAGGTCGCAATAATACTGTGAGTGGACATATTATTTTAAATGAATGCATGCCTTAATTATTGATTTAATTGCATGGTTTTTATGATTGTTTTTGAGAATTATATCTTTCTCGGGTTCTTGAATGTTTTATTGGGTTTAAGTTCAGCGGGAACCTCGTTTAAGGATTTTTACTATGCTTGAACGTATTTACCATTATTGCTCAAATTTTCTATTTCTTTCTGAAAATGGTTATAGACGGGGATGGCCCGTCCTTTGAATGGAATTGAACCCGAGACTTCGTTGGAAATTGGATTTATGCATATATGACAAGGAATTGTTTTACTTATTTATTTTGGGAAGAGAATTTGAGTAAAGTATTGTTTTGAATTATATTATAAGGGTTGACCAATGAATATGCTAGCTAGAGTAGCGTGAGGGCGCTACTAGAGCTTTTAGCTCCGACCCTAGCCTGAGAGGTCAGGCAAACTACGTAGTGCACTATGAGGGTTGACCGTTATCATTTTATCTAGAGCTCTTAGCTCCGACCCTGGTCTGAGAGGACAGACAAGCCTGAGAGGTCAGGTTGATATTATAAGGGTTGACCGTATTATTTTATATAGCTAGCATAGCGTGATGGCGCAACTAGAGCTCTTAGCTCCGACCCTAGTCTGAGAGGTCAGACTTATTATTTTTGTGAACTTTTCTCTTCCCATATTCTTTATTTGTTTACCTTATCAAGCAATTGTGGGCATGCATAAATGATATTTAAATCAACAAATTTTTGGGAGAACATTAGCGGATTGTAGAGTTTTTATATTTCATTTTCGTCCACTCACTCTAACTGTTTTCAATGTTTCTCCCCTGGGCCCTTCGTTTTTAAATGCCCAGTGATGCAGGGTTCTTGAGAGGAGGTCGAGCGCGTACGAGAGTCGAGGCATAGTCGATCAATCTGTTGCTGCCGCAATATCTTAGGGTAATCATCTTTGTAGACTGCTCTGACTAACTCAGTTTAGCTAGTTACGTAGGTTAGGGAGCAGGATGTCTTCATGAGTTAGGGTTTGTTGTTAGATACTCATGGAAGTGCTGAGTTGGTACGTAGGAAGGGTTGGCCATTTCAAGGGGGTTTCGGTAAGAAGTTCCCTTGAGGTGGTCCCCGCAGGATTTACTTCGGGTTAAAGGGATTTAACTCGGGGTGGGTCCTGACACCAAACCCCATCTAGAAGCCTCGATTCCTCCTTACAGCCAACCTCAAGAAAAAATAACTCTGCCAAGTACTATATACTAAAACAACCAATATATATGCAAGAGCAACCTCCCTATTACATTGATAACAAGAGAATACAGACGTTAATAATGATCGTCCTTGGACATGACGCCAACCATGGCCCAACAAAAGTCATCAAACGACACCAACCAAACCAAGAGTCCTAACCCCGTCGCTCAAAAAGGAGGGACACAAACAAAACCAAAAAAAAAGAAACAACATAGAGACCTAAACCTAGGCCCAGATGGAGCACATACCCAAAACCCAATGGACCAAGAATTAGAGTTTTAAACTTAATTAATCACTACTACATAGCCCATAAACTATACAAATCGATCGAGCCCCGAAAAGAAAAGTCTTCCAAATCTAAATCATCTAAATGTCATGTGCACATCTGATTTATGAGATCAAGAAGTAAAATGAGACTATTCTCTGCCTATCATCTCTATATTTTTCTGCATATGTTCTTGTTTTCACTTTGATTGAACCAAGGGACTTATTCATCTCCCTCGTCAGGTTTGAATCACTCGCTTCTCATGTATCTCATTTTATGAAGTTGGTGCTCTCCATCCTAACTTCAACATAAATTCTGTTTCAAAAAAAAACTTGAACTTGAAGAGTCCGCCTTAAGAACTTGAAGGCACGCTTAGGATGCATTGTAAATATTGTTTGGTACTTAAAACTGTAGTAGTGGAATATTAGTTCACTAGTCATCTTATGTCCATAAAATGTTAAGAAGATTTAACATGGACAAAGTACATTCTATTAGCACTCTCATGATTGTTCGAATCCTATATCAAAAAGGATCCATTTCGTCCAAAGAATGAGGACGAAGAAGTCTTGGGGGCTGAAGTGCCATATCTAAGTGCAGCATGTGCATTACTGTACTTAGCTCAATGCACAAGAGCGAACATCTCATTTTCTGTAAACTTGTTAGTAAGATTTCGCTCAGCGCCCACGCAACGTCATTGGACTGGCATAAAAACAATATTTCAGTACTTAAGTGTACGATAGATATGAGTTTGCTCTATCCCTACAGAAAGGCACGAAGAAAAGGTTTCGTTGCTAGAAGCAGGGACACCACCAGTGGGGTGCCGCCACTCCTTCCTTCGCCTCCTACACCAACAATCCATGTGATGTGTTGGTCGGTTTTGCTGATGCTAGATATATCTCTGACCCGCATAAAGGTCGTTCCCAGATTAGTTATGTCTTTACTATGAGAAACACCGCGATATCTTAGAGGTCTACAAAGCAGACTCTCATTGCTACCTCTTCGAATCATACTAAGTCTATTGCTCTACATGAAACCGTTAAGGAATGCATATGGTTGAGAGCAATAATTGCACAAATGAACCTACATGCATTTATAAGGATAATGTTGCATGTATTGAGCAGATGAAGCTAGGTTACATCAAAGACGACAACACCAAACATATATCGCCTAATCCATGTCTGGAGCTGATCCTTCAACCTGATGCATTCAGAAGTATTGTGATTCCACAAATTGTGGAATTTGTAGTATTTCTTTCCTTTGATTTTCTCTTGCTTTAGACAAACCTCGAAGTCATGTCGTACCTTCCCTTGAGCGAATAATTCATCAAGGATTTCAGGAGCCTTGTGAGCATTGTATGTGTATGACTCATATTCTGGTTTGGCGAATGCCCCAGTTGTTACCTTTACTGGGTTATTCTCCATGCGTAAAGCCCTAGACTTGACAACCTGCCTTCCAGCTAACTCCACAGCTGACACTTCCTCCTCTTCATTGTCCTGAATATACCCCTATGACTCCACATATTGGTGTTGTGGACTATAAAAATGATCAAAATGAGAGTATATAGTGGACACCATCCTGCTCCTGTTTGGACCATACATTGGCTTCAAAGTTCCTAGAATATAAAAAGTTGGTGGTCCTTATGGAGCTCCAGTACCTCCATCCAACTCATCTAAGAAATTCCGATAGCTGGCCACCTTACTCATCAGATCTGTCATGCTCGCAAAATGGACATCATGATACTTAGCCCTTTGACAACGCTCTAAGCCTTTGATAGCTATGCGAATTCGAGATTGGAGTCTTACATTTCGTCTGCTGAATTTTAAATCTCTTCAAATATTCCACAGGAGACTCCATTGGTTGTTGATACATGGAAGTTAAAGAAGATAGGTCAACCTCGTGCTCCACTGTACCAAAGGTTGTCCTAAACATGGCTTCTATAGTTGGCCAGTCAGGAATTGATCTATGGGTCAATTTAGTATACCAAGTTAATGCAGACCCTGCAAGAGAAGACCCAAAAACTCTTAACTTAAAGATATCATCGGTCCCATACGGACCGCATTCGCTCTGGAAGCGAGAAATATGAGTAGCTGCATCTTCTGATCCTTCTCCAAAAAAAAGTCGTGAATCGAAGTTGTCTATAATGATCAGGCCATGGCATGCGCGTCACTTCATCTGGATATGGATTAGAGTAAATTAAATTGACGGGTAGCTGGTCCTGCATTGTCCTCACCGTCTCTTGGATCATCTGCATTATCTGACCTATTGTGCATACTTGGTCATTCGTCACTCCGTTTGGAACCTCTATTTGTGGTTCAAGACCCCTAGGTGGATCCTGATTCCTCTGACGCCTCACATTCTCATGTCTCGCAGACATCTCAACCACTGGTTCCCTTGAATCTGTTCGAACCAATGTAAATGGTCTAGTTGCTTTAAGAGTCAAAGTTTGTGCAGATGACGATGGAACTGTCACCTCCTCAAATCTCTGTTGCTCTGGCCCTTCTTCAAGCTTACCTTTCGCTCTGGCAGGTTTATGAGCCTCATGATTTATTTCTATTCCCAGGATTTTCTCAACTTCTCGAAGGTGTTCAAACTGCATGTCGATCTTGTCATCTGTATCAGCAACATCCTGAGAAGTAGTATTATGCAGCTTATGTATGTTCTCGTTTGCTGCACTAATTTCCTGGTTATGCTGCTTTTGAGTCTGCCTAAACTGTTGCATGGTAACCTCGAATTGAGCCATATGCTCAATGAGAGCTGTCAAATTCCCAACAACAACTGCCAATAACTGTTTCGATTCTTCATCCATAATAATTTTACTGCAACTAGTAGACTATGTTTGTTTTTTAGGTAATAAATCGAAACACAAAATCGTTTCTTCAAGAGTTAAACTTCTGCACTTCGCTGAATTATGTGGATTAATCTGTGAATGCTGTGATTTGTTGCACGATGGGTATGGTCTTGAATACTCGTTATCATCTGTAATGTTGACACGCTAGGATGGGTCCTACTGGGCGTTCCAAATGTTCGGTGTGAAAATGGCTTTTCTTCAAACAACCAGACTTGAGGTGTGTCAGTACCTATGGGTCAGGTACAACTTTGGTCTTGATGCTTGTTCGTCTTCTGACTTCTTCTCAAACAACTTTCGTACAGGCGCTGGTCAGGCCGACACTTAGGTTCTTCACAGACTTAGCTGAGGAGCAACTAGGATTTTCCGCATCTTCTCACGAAGCGGACGTTTCTTACTCAGACTGGAGTGGTTGAGCAGAGCTATAAATCAAGATTGCGAGACGTTCGCCAAAGAGTTGTTTGACAAACAGAGGATATTTGCCAGGGTTATTCATCCTAACAATGGTTTTACGGGTATTCGCCTACGGATATGGTTTTATGAAGCGGTGGGGGACTGTTCACTCACGGATGAGGCTTGGTGAGGTAGAAGCGGGAACTACCGACAGATCGGGCTTTAATGAGTAGCAGCGAAGGATGCCTACGGATAGGGCTTTGGTGAACAAAAAGACCCAAGCAATCTTTTTGGTAGAGGTGCTCTGAGGGAGACTTGTTTTGCAGTGTGCAAAAGTTGTTTGTTGATTGATTGGAGATGTCCCTTCTTCATTCGTCATGACCCCTTTATATAGTGAACACTAGGATTTGTTCTTACTTGCGGATCAAGACATATTAAATCTCTTTAAAGATTTGATCCTTAAGCAATTGCAAATCACGCCATGCATGACCTCAAATAGAAATAAAATATTTATAATTACTTAGACCGTAAGAATCGGTCTAATGAACCTTTTAAACAGACATTCATCGAAAGATATTATTTTAACCCAAATAAGAGGGAGAGAGCATGGAGGATGACATAGCATATAGATAAGTCCTACTGCCATAAGGGAAGTACGTGACACATATAAGGAATTCAACACGGCGGAGGCAGCCCTAGCTTTATGATCAAGTTGCATTTGCAATGGAGTTAACGATATAGTTATGAGATAGTTAACTGTGGTTAGACTAAAAATAAAAATTTTAAGTAATAATGACGTGTCAATACTTCAGACCTTTGGATTAGATAAAAAACCTATATTTTATAAATTTAGATTAATTTCATGAACTCTTTACTTTAGAGGAGCCCGATCTCACCGTTAATTTATAAATACATATGAAACCAATTTGCGTATGTAGGATTCAGAAGGAATAGAGTAAAAGTAAACATACATGTATTATCTAGAATATAAAAGCAACAGCTACTCGAAGCCAATGACATTATGACAGTTGCGGTATATATAACTACGGTATAATCTACGGTAAGGTAAAGATACGTATGTATGCTATTATTATTATTATTATTATTATTATTATTTATATGCTTTCTGCTCCTGTTGAGTATTCTAAACAAATTTATTTTTACACCAAATTTCAGATAGTGGGACTTTCGTTGATGTCTCAATTCTATAGGCCAGGTGATTCTTTGTTTTGGACCTAAACCGGAGTTGTACATAGCTCTATTCCCTTAAACTGGTTGTAGAAGCACAGCCTGGATTCGGTTCTTGACTATTTTGTCCGGGGTACTGATCCCGTCTCCATATTGGTATATGCATTGGGCAATCCGAGCAAGGTTTGTTGCTGCTGCTATAAATTCCTTTGTAAATGGACTACTAGCAGCACCATTTAGTAATCCATCTTTGTTCATCTTCTTCCAACTTCTTTCAATCATATTCCTGATGAATATGCGAGCAGATGCCTCATCACAAGCATAACTACTTCCACGCATGATGAGGCAGGATATGGAAGTTGCAGTTTCACCTCTCTCTAGTTCTGCCTGCAGCATAGAAAATTTCCAACATGTTAACAGAGAGAGAGAAGGAATGATTAAGATGGAAATGAATTAAAGTCCAATTAATTGAAGAAAGACCTCTGAAGTAGCCAAATCGTTTGAGAGCCGAAAAATGAGAGACGGCCAACGCAAGAGATCATGGTGATTCTCTAAGCATTCAAGTGCTTCGTCTGAGACATTTTGATTCAGTAGAAAGTAGGTATGCACAAAAAGAAGCACCCCGGACACAGAGATCCATGCATTGGCAATATATTCTTCAAATGTGGGTGTGTACTTGTTGTTACGCCACTCCGCCTCCGTTAAGAAAGCTTTGCACATATCAGTCCACTGAGATACAATGTGCAAGCAAGATGTGAGAGTGCTTATCATCAAAATATAGCCAATGCTAGGACAATCGATCCCAATACTTGAAATCGAAGTATGCTAATTAGTAAGGAATTGTAGGCATGCATATATATATATATATATATATATATACGTACAGCTTTTCTCAAGTAAGGAAGGACGTCCACTCCTTGCTCCTTCAAAGTTTCATAAGCCATTTCATTCACAGTGTTGTAGAGGGCAAGGAAAGAGAGCTTCAGCTGGTAGTCTTGGAGATTTTCCACAGCATTCACATCCCATCTGAAATAACACAAATGGGGTACGTAGTTTACATACACACGTAGTTATCACATGATATATGAGTCCAGGACTTGCTAGTTTACTTTTATTGCCTTTTCTAGTTGAAAATATGGAACTAATATATTACCTTTCAACAACAGATGTGAATAGCTTTAGTTCATCCAGAGTAGCATAAACATCATAGACATCATCAATTGTGCATACTAGAACACTGACTTTAGTCAGCCCTTTTCTGAGATTGCTGAATTCATGTTCGGGTGCTATACCAACTGACCAAAAGAAGCACTCCATCAATCTGTCTCTGCTGAAGGACAACTTCTTTGCTAACCCCATTTCCTTCCACCACCTGTTTAATGGAATTATGTCATTGGATTTGTAAATGATGAAAAGTAGAATAAATTGAGACTTAATTGATAGTTAATAGTATAATCTATATTTTTTTTCTCACCTTGACAAGTCCTTAAGATCTCTTTGGTATGTTTGTTGCACCGCATTGTAATCTAGCCTGGCAAATTCAAGTAGCACCTGATTTGCATCTGCCATTTTGTTGTATGCCTCAATGTGCAGTCTAGCTTCTAATCTTTGCATTCTGTGGTGCAATGGCATCTCCAATGCATGACTCACTTTCTCTAATACATCTCTGCCTTGAGTATCATGTAACCTGCAAGTGAGGTTCTTTAGGTTCATGCTGGTGAATGCAAGGGCCTCATCCAAGAGGGTTTCATCTTCAAACCCAAGGAATGAAGCTTCGTACAGACTCAGCATTCCCTTGACATCTTTGCAAAGGTAATCCATGAAGCTGCCGACGCTGTTGGTGAAAATCTTGAAGACATCTGATGGGAAGAGATGTTAGAATGGATTGACGTGTGAACTTAATTATCTTATGAGATTTCATCTATGGTAGATGCATTATGCGAAGAAGCCTGGCTACTTAATTACCGTACCTTGGGAGACTTTAAACCCATGCTGTCGAAGGAGCCTGAAGCTAAGAGCAGTGAGGTGGAGACTTGGGGCATCCTCGTCTGTTATTTGATCAGGATTCTTCATAATTCTATGAAGGGCTCCTGTTATATTGGCCTCCAATCGGTGTCCCAAACCTAATCGTTGAATATCATCAATCAATTCAAGTGTAGTCTCTATTGACTGCGCATCATTATCAGAATCAATCAAATGTTTCACATACTCCTCCATGGACTTCCACCTATTATCTTCGTATAGTTCCTCCTGCAAAATCACGCATATATAATTATATATATACTTGTTAATTAGCTGAGTAATATTGAAGATGATCAGTGTGACAGTGTGCACTGAGTTGATGTGATCTTCATACATACATGATTACGGTCATCAGTATTCTGATGCGAATTAAGAAACTCGTAACTCCAAATGCTTGGCTTGTAATCTGCTGTTCGTCTTTGAACACCCAGATATGGAGTTTCAGCAGCAGTGCTGCCATTGCTGGCCAAGCTTAGGGTAGACATTTCAAAGAGGCTTTGGATTACTCTCTACGTACTATAATCAAGCAACTAGGCAAGAAGCTGCAATTTCGGTTCAGTGTGAGCAACTGAGCATATTGATCCTGATATATATAGGCGTGAAACTTAAAATATCACAAACATTGTGTACAACGTTGTTCATGTATTTGACTGATCACCTGTACAACGTTATTGCAGGAGACATTTTTTGTGGTCCGAAAAAGCTCGAAATATCATTCCGAAACTCATAAATCATGTGTGAACGTACACACGTTTATTTGATAGTATGTGTGTTGAACGTTGTTCATAGTAGCAAGCACAAGAGGACATTTGTTTGACTGATCTGCACAAGGTTCTAGAATGTACTGTTACGTGGAAGTCATGATCAAAGGTCTCCCATCTGTATTGCATGTTACTTCTCTTATTTTAGTTATCCGGTGGGTATATATATATATATATATATGAAGTTTTAATATAAAAGGCTTCCTATTTGTGTGTAGTATAATTTCTTATTAGTGGTGGACGTTTTGCACCGTATATACGTTTACCGATCTGAATTGTACCGAAAAACACGATTTGATAACCACACCAAACTAAAACGGTGTCCTTTTATGGTCACGCAGTACCGAACCACATATGCAGTTCGGTTACAGTTTGAGGTTATAATTTAACCGATTTAAATCGAACCGCACCGAATTACATTTTTTTAATTTTTCATTGATGAAATTTGATTTGTAATATATATATATATATATATATAAATTAAAATTAGAGAAAATCCCAAAAAATTGAGCATCTTTCAAGATAAACCAATCCACTTATTTCATTTTAATTTACACCCAATTCAAATCAAATGAAGCACATATTTGAGAACGGAATACGCCTCACGCGCTGAAAACGTAGCGAACTTGCGTGAGTTTTCTTGTCCTCATCCGGCTGCGCCGCGACGTTAGTGCAAGCCTCTGGCCGTGCTGGCGCATGATGAGTGCAGCCGGACGAGGTGTGTTTATGGTGGGCGTATCAGTTGTCTGGAGGATAGGGTGGGAGAGAGCCTTTACTCGTCTTGATTGGCGCCAGATAGCTGCTGCATCATGGTTGGTGTTAGGGTGGTGGATGGTGATCAGACCGGAGATGGTTGAGAGCAGATCTGAAACGTCGGCTCGTGATGATTAACGGGTGCGTAGAGATCTCGATGTGTCTGGAAGATCGCTGGCCGCTTTTCTAGAGATGGGATCGGGTTATGTTTCTGGATTGTTCAGATGGATTTGGAGCGTTACAATGATGGTAGGAGTCCAGCGCAGGTGGTGGGTTCCTAACGCTTGTGGTGGGGTGGCAGATCAGGTGGTAGTGCGACGGTGGAGTGGTGGGTCGTCCGACAGTACGGCAGGGCTGACGTTGTGGTTGTTTTGGGCTGGGAGGGAGGAGTACGGGCTTCTTGCGGCTTTCATTCTTTGGGCTTGGATATTGCCTTGCTGGACTGGTTGGTTTTGGGCTCAATTTTGGGCCTGATCCGAGTTGTTTTTGCTATTGTGTTTTATGTTTATTATTTAGTTAATAAGTTTAGGTGTTAGTTGTCCCTCGTTTGAGAGAGAGTTTAGGATTTTGGTGGGGTGGTGTTAGTCGTCCCTCCTCTTTTGGACGATGGTTTAGGGTTCTAGTAGGGTAGTGTTGGTTGTGTTGCTGGGGGAGCTATGGTTATGGTGTCGTGACCAGAGACTATCTTAATGTAGGTTAGTTCTCGTTGTCAATGTAATGGAGAGGTTACCTGTGCATATATGCTAACAGTTTTGGCATATAGTGTTTGAAATATTTGTTTCTTCTTGAGGTTGACTGTGAGAATGTATCGAGGCTTTTGGTTTAGGTTAGGTTACAGTTGAACCCGTTTTGGTTCTTGTCCATTATAATCACCGGTGTTTTGTGTAGGTAGGAAGGAGTAGGAGAAATTTATTTCCTCCATCGGTATCCTTCATTATTGTAATATTGTATTCCCATTTAATGAAATTATTTTCTCGAAAAAACACTCAATTCAAATCATTTAACATGACTTATATGTTTTATTTTTAAACTGAAATTTTTCACCATTTTCTCCTAACGGTTTTGTCATTCTGATTTTAATTTTGTTTTTAGTAGATTTTAAGTCAACCATGCATTTTGTTTTCTACATTTTAATTTATGATTATGGTGTAGGTATCAACCATGCACTTTGTTTTCTACCTTTAAGTTAGGTTACAAATAGAGAAATTAGGTTTGGGTATAGGGTTTTAGGTTAGGGGTTAGAGTATAGGGTTTAGAGTTCAAGGGTTAGGGTTTAGTGTTTAGTTTGTTTTCTATATTTTAATTTGTGATTATGGTGTAGGTATCAACCATGCACTTTATTTTCTACTTTTAAGTTAGATTACAAATAGAGAAATTAGGTTTGGGTATAGGGTTTTAGGTTAGGGGTTAGAGTATTGGGTTTAGAGTTCAGGGGTTAGAGTTTAGTGTTTAGTTTGTTTTCTATATTTTAATTTTTGATTATGGTGTAGGTATCAACCATGCAGTTTGTTTTCTACCTTTAAGATATGTTACAAATAGAGAAATTAGGTTTTAGGTATAGGGGTTAGGGTTCATATATTTATGGCGAAATGTCATTTCATTAACGATTAGAGATAATGACAACTTCTGTAATTCTAGAAAAATAGGTTTTATTATTTATCCTAAATAATAAATAATAAGTTTATTTTGTTTACGAAAATTTAATTAATAAGTTTAGATGTATTTTAAAACAATTTTAATGGTGGGTGTAATTTAAAATGGGTCTACCAAATTGAGTATAACATCAAATACCTCTAAAAATCATTTTATATTCAATTTTGTAGTTTGCAAGTTGTGTTTGCATGATAGTTGATATATGTTGATTTATTAAGTTATTAAATATGGTGTTTTTGTTAGTTAATTGATATTTTGATGATATTTGTAGACTTGTATGGACTCTAAATGCATTTAAATTTTGTTCATGTCTTATAGGAATTGTTGGACATTCCTTGTTTGTTAAAATAAATAAATTGGTTCACACCAAAACCAAACCGTACAGAAAAATTATGTAACCGAATTATTTGAAAACAAAAAAACGGTTTGGTTATGGTTTGAAATATTATAAAACCGAAGTTGCGGTTTGAGCCTCAAATCGAAAAATTATAACTGGTTACGGTTTGAAATATTATAAAACCGAAAAAGTCATCACGCCCACCCCCATTCTTTATTATCTAATGATGACTTTTTACATTTTCAATCTAAGTCACATGAGTAATGCTAGATGAACCACCTCAAAGTCCACCTTATGTGGCATGTGACGTACGTGACATAGCCACATAATCAACTTATAATTTCTGTTTTTCTTTTTTCCCCTATTGTTCTTATGATTTTTTTATCTTTTCATTGGATTAATCTTTTTAATCCTACTCCTTGGCTTTCTGATCGTATCCATCACTTCTTCATCGGACGTTATCTTCTCTCCCCATCGCCCATGTCCTCTCAAATGTATCTCTCATCTCCCCTTCAACTGAACATCATCTTTACGATCTGATTAAGGTTTCCTAGCCAGCATATATAACCAAAGCTCTATCATTCTAATTGTTGTTAATACTTCCTTTTCTGATGAAAATAATAAAAATTAAAACATGTTTGTAATTAGGGTTTGGGGAACTTGCTGCAACCATTCCAAAATCTTCCAAATATGTGCTTTACAAATCTATAGAAATTACTATTAGATTTAAGCCATCTATTAGCGGTTATGTCAAATGAACTTCCAGTACCCGATCATTTGAAGAACTCAAAGTAATAATGCGCCTAATGCTGCAAGGAGAGATGAGAGGGAGAGGAGAACGTCATTGGCCTGGGTTGTGATACCTGTTCATCAATTCGTTTTGGGCCATTATTATTCTTAATGGGCCACGGAAGGTATACCTGATCATAATCTTTTTTTTTTAAAAAAAAATCATTATATACAGTTAAATGCTGTACGGGGTTTTAACATCAGCCGTGGTCGAACGACGTCGTAAAAGCTCAGCAGAGAAGAAACCAAACTAGTTTTGCAGAAACATCTAAAGTAAGATTCCGTCTTCTATATCTCAACTCGTCTTTCCATATCTGATTCACTGTTTACCTTTTTTGTTTATATTTTTCCGGCTAATCGGTTCAATGGTAATTGGTTTCTGGGTTCACCTTGATATGAATATTCATGGGTGCAAAATTTGATCTTTGATCTTTCTGTTGGGTTTTGTTGATGTTTTGATTACAACTTACAACATGGTTTGGTAGTTGTTTATGGGTGTACTAGATAGAGAGATAAGTTGAAGCCAAATTCATCCAAGTGGAATTGGAAAGTTTCCCTATTAGTGGTAGCAGCTGAAATAGTATCAAGATCAAAGATTATGATCAAAGTTTCTGCTTTCTGCTGATTTATTGAAACTTATTCAGTAGAGAAGAATGAAAATTGAAGTGCACTAATCTTTTAGGGAGTTCATAATATGTAGATTAGATGTAGATTAGATGTAGATGCACTTATTTATAAGACGTAATCACTTCTCCTAGGCCTCCTTTGTGTCTTCCTAATCCGATTAAAGATGCAGATAATGACACTGAAAATAAGCATCCCCTTAAGTGATGACATTATAATGGTGACAGGCGCTTTCACTCTCTTTTTCATCTTAGCATCAGCAATGGACTCTTAACCAATAAACTGAAAAACTAGTCACTATGCGCTGTAATTATCAATATATTTCATCCGCCATTTTCTTTTTTTCATTACTAATATTCTTTTCTGACATTTATTACTATGGATTGGTTTTGAGTTGTAGTTTGCTACTGAGTTTAGTCTTTGTTTGAAGCGTGCTCTCCTTTAGTCTTTTGCTTAATATTGAAATTTTAGCAGATGGTGGAGCTGGCAGCTGGAAAACATGCTCAATTCAATCTATCAAAGGCAAAGGTCAACTTTTTAGTCCAACTACACATAGATATTTTGGTTTATAGATTATGCATAATGTTAACAACAATGCGATGCTATCTCAGGAAAAGGACTCTTATGAGTCAGTTTTGTTGGAGCATATAAGATTGAATGGGGCATACTGGGGTTTGACCACTCTTGACCTTTTGGGAAAGCTTGACACTGTCAATGTCATTGAAGTTGTTTCGGAGGTCCTCCACTGCCAGCATGAATCAGGTATCGAGCTCGTATAGATTTCTTACCTCCAACAATATTAAACTTGTACTTTTATCTTCATTGTTTCTTTAGTGATTTGGAGTTGTAAGGAAAATGTTGATTCAGAGTGTGGTTTCTGCAGGTGGTTTTGGTGGTAACATTGGACATGACCCGCACATACTTTATACGCTGTGCAGGTTTTGGCCTTATTTGACACGGTTGATGTATTGGATATCAAGAAAGTTGCAAATTGTATCCTTTGGCATATATAGTTTTTACACTTTGAAATAAATCTTCATTACTTTTTTAATTGGTCAGTGTAGGGATGCTTTTAAATTAGAGCTTATAGAAGTATTTCGAGTTGAGACATGAATTCACTAACTACTCAATTGACTATAGAAGGAAACGTGAATGAATTTAGAAAATTTTGTCTGGCTCAACACAAGTCAGATGTAGCTGGGTTGCAGAATGAAGATGGCTCATTTTCTGGTGACATGTGGGGTGAAATTGATACGCGGTACTCTTTTTTTATTTCCTTTGTGACAGTTTATTATCTGTTCCGAGTAGCTAATGAAAGGCATTGAAAACAAAAGAAACTGCAAACCAACTAAGAATTTTATTTTTCCTTTCTTAGGTTTTCATATATTGCCATCTGTTGTCTAGCATTACTACATCGTTTGGATAAAATTAATGTGGAGAGGGCTGTGGACTACATTTTGAGATGTAAAAATCATGATGGCGGATTTGGATGCGCACCTGGTGGGGAGTCTCATGCAGGTCAAAGTATGTTATTTACCCTGAATCACTCTAACTCTGTTATGTCATGTACACACCTGATGGAGGCATTATTCACTTGCTCTTTAATGCTTTATCATATCGTCATGTTATGTATCTATTTTTGGCTTCTTTTTTTGTAATTTTTCTTGTTATATAAATCTGTAAAGGTTTTCCAGTAGGGTTCATGCTTAGGACAGATTCAATCACTATCAATACCAGTTGTATTTCAAATAGGGAATTCCAAACATTATTCGAGATGTTTCTTTTTTTTCTTTTCATTGGCAATAGCACCTGATCTTGCTAACAAGTTTGAAGCTTCGATTTGTCAGTGACATAGCTAACTTGGTTGTAAGATGAATCTTGTGATAATCTTTTAGTCCAGAATAAAAGTTAAGCACCATGAACTGGTGCTTGTATTTTTTGAATTTGTCTACTGATTTATTATGTCATGCATGTACAGTCTGTTGACAGTTTACATAAAATTTTCTTCAGAGCAACTTTTCTGGTGCTTCGATACATATCTTCTTAAATCTTTTGTCCCAAGTTTATAGATGTATCTACAATCTTAGTATAAAGCAACATGTCTGATCCAGTAAGGAATAGTGATCATGTAGTTGCTATATATTTGTGGATATAAACTCAATACTGATGATCTGCTTTGTCTATTGTGATGCAGTTTTCTGTTGCGTGGGTGCTCTTGCTATTACAGGGTATTTACATCGTATTGACAAGGACCTTGGATGGTCGTTGTGTGAGCGGCAAGTTAAAGGACTCAATGGCCGTTCAGAGAAGCTTCCTGATGTGGGTGTTGCATTGTATTTTACTTTATAATTTTTGTTCTCTGTTGCATATGTTCCTTTTATCATTCTTGAACTACCTCGATACATTTTCATTTTTTTCTGCTTTGGTGGGTGGGGATGGCCATCCCGAGAGATACTCGTGTGGTTTCATGATTGAAATGTGAATGTCTATAGTACTATTGGAATCTTCTTCACTGCATTTCTGCTTTGTTTCAGGTGTGCTACTCTTGGTGGGTTCTCTCTAGTTTGATCGTGTTGACAGAGTTCATTGGATCAATAAGGAAAAGCTTGCTAAGTTCATTTTAGACTCTCAGGTTTTACCTAACCTGTTTGTATATTTAGATCTTCTTTAGGAGTTTCCAAAGTGAAATTCTAATCATGTGAATACGGATTTATCTGAGATGTGCTTAATTATTAAAAATTTCAGGACATTGAGAATGGAGGAATTTCTGACAGACCAGATGATGCCTACCATACATTGGTCTAGCAGGTATAGAATTGCTTTGGTTCTGCCTTGTTGTTTTACTTAATAAAACTGAGTATTTCTCAAGGATTACAGTGGATGCCCATTTGGAGCCTCTGCTTCTAGATGGGATAGTAATCCTATAATAATGTTTACATAATATGTACATTCTAATTTACCATCTATAAGTATCACTGGTGAGATGAGATCAGATGTAATCAAAAGAGAAACTTAGCTTGTACTTGAGCAGCCATTGCTTTTTGGAGAACCAATGTAGAAGTTTTTTTTGTATCAGCTGTTTACTTGCCACATTGTGCATCACTTAACTGAGGTTGGTGGCTTGGTGCTTGTTGATGCAGGACTTTCCCTTGAATATCATGGGGTGAAACCCATAGATCCAGCTTATGGTTTGCCAGTGGATGTTGTAAATAGGATTATTTTAGGCATAAAGGAGTACACACTTGTGTAAGAACTCTAATTTGCATCTGTGGCAATTCTCGGCCCTTTACAACTCTTAGCTTGGAGCATTGTTAGCACAGTTCGGACTTCATATACGGTTTTCACTTTGGTGAGGATTGTGTGATTTCTGGATATAAATTGGTTAGAGAATCAGTTGGGTGATTAAGAACTATTTGGTTCTGGATCACTGCAATTCTATCAAGTTCTTCTGCAAACATAGATTTTTCCTCCCTGATCTGGGATTACACTGTTTCTTGTGAATTTGAGTGAGTAATTTGCACCTGATGAGGTTCACATGCCTCAGTGCCACAATCAATAAAATCACACACCCATACCATGTTAGGTATCATCCCAACATTTATGTTTTGTGCTTGGAACTTGTGACAATAGGGCATTGCATTTTCGAAAACAATACTCCTAGGCCTCGTCACGAACGCAAAATTTGCTTGCCGGAAGAATAAACTATTCGGATCACATTACACAGAAAAAGTGTATGATTCCCGTTCAAGGGCAAGAACAAAACCAACACCCCAGGTATCACAAAGGGTCATTAACATGAGCCAAATCTATGTAATGGCGTCCAACTTTCCAAGGTGTTTTGCAGGTTTTGCATTCGCAAGAAAATAATGGAGATCGATATACAGAGAGGTAAAGCTCAGCTGCACCTGACATCAATTTTTTCTGTGTTATAATATTATATGGTGTCACGTGTGCTAGATTGAGCTTTTCCATTTGGCTCTGTCTTCTTTGATTGGTCACCTCCCATGAAAATGGAAACCCTCACATAATTCAAACGCATTTCACGTGCCCAGTTCCCTCTCATCTTCTCGTTCCATCGTCACTCATTGGCTACATTCTAAATTTTCTTCGAAACAACAGTAGCTTCGTTTAGCTCACTTCTATCTATTTCATCATGTGATGTATGAAAACATTACATGAAGGCTCTCTTCTATCGATTTCATCGACTGAAATCAAAACATAACAAAAAAATAGGAAATATGTTCTGAGTTATTGTCTCGTTAGCTCTTTACTATCTTTTCTTAGTGTAATATTGAAACATTACATGAAATATCCCTTGTCAAATACACATTGCAGGTTCCATTTCGAGCTTTTCCTCGTAACAGCTTCTTACACCTAGACAAGAGCAAGACACCTAGGAAATGGTGGTGTAATCTCATCGTGTAATGAAGCTTCAGCTGCTAAACCCTAAACCTAAACCACCGCCGGCTGATAGGCCAGGAGATCGGCGAAGTCAATAAACGGGATCAAGTCAATAAACAGTGAAGGCAGCAACAAGATCATCGTTCGGATCGATAAGACATAGTGACGTGAAGATGCGTGCACTCTATCACCATCTATCTGCTCCACTCCCTCATCAAATCAAAGTCCTAGTTTAATCTGACATGTGTTTTTATTTTTTAACTTAGGCTTTTTTCACATTGGTGTAGCTGTAGATATATTCCCAAATAATTTATCTTTTATCCCTTGGCATTATTGCCTCTTTTGCATCCTTCTCTAATTACTCTGAATCCATGTCTGGTTTTTTCTTCACTTTTAAAATTGTTATGTGTGTGCTCCATGGTGGTTTAGGTTGAAATCTCAGAGGGAGGGACGTGGGGAATGATTGTGATCCAAATATAAGGTCTGCGATGCTTCGAAAATGAACTGCTAGAACTGGGTATAAGTTTCTGAGCTGGTTTGCCAAGAATGGTGTCTGTGACCCCATGAAGGTGACGAAGGCTATCCTATATTGCTTATACAGTTCGACTAGTCTTAATTTCCCTGTATGTAAATCGTGATGATGGGTCATAGGGTCATAGCTATCTCCATTCCCCTTTGCTCTGAGACTGTTTTTGTGTGCAAGAAACCATCAATTGCAATGATTCTTGTTGGCAGATGATCTGAATATCTATATTTTTGAGTTCTAGGAATTTGAGATGGATAATTAACCAGAACCGATTTATCAGATCGCAACAGAGAATTTGTACGGCTAAATTGATCTGGATTTAAATTTATTATCTAGAAAAATATTTAATGGTTACGGCCTTAAAAATAAAGAGATTACGCTTAAAAATTATAATTTGTAGCCTCAATTACAACTTACATTTACTATCAAAATTAAACGTTTTAAAGTAACCGGATTCACAGCTTGATGCCATAATCATTGTTTTTTTCCCGATCAAATTAAATCAGTTTTTTTCTCTCTTTTCAGAATGAAATGATGATATTTTTTTATTTTTTAAATGAAAGGACGCGATAATATTAATCTTTACCAGAACAACCGTACTCCATACAATTGAACCCAGTAAAATACAAAAAAAACCCAGTAAAATACAAATGGCACGGCTTCTGTACATTTTACCTAATCTTTACCAACATATCTCAAGCCATTTGGATCCGAGCCATTCATTGCCCAAGCTCAGGACCTTTATCTAAGGCTGTATAAAGCACATTTAACAGTACTTTTGCAGATTTTAAAACAAAAATGTAAAATGTAATAATGTGCTGTATTTACCAAAAGAGTTTACCACTTTTTTTTCCAGTAGCTCTAGTACTTTCTAATTTTATACACGAGTAAGATATGGCATAGTTTAATTAATTGCTTGTGTGCCTTACGGAGAAAGCATGATTAGCCATTTGTATTAGAGCATAAAGCTTCTCTAATAATGGAGCATCAAGCCCTATTTAAAATGGGGATCACTACCATTAGCCAAGTTGGACCACACCCACCCATTCTCTCAGCTTCTCTATAACTATAGGTAGTCCCATTCCAAAATCAATGCATACTTTAATGCTCTCATTGTAACAAAATAAACAACATTAAGAGCAATGTTCTACATCCCTCATTCTTAGGTCAAGTGCATTTAGTGTGGTCATTATTAGGCTATAGTTTACTTCTTCAATACCTTGTTGAGGAAGTCTTGTAATACTAACTTGATCCTCGATAGCTCAATATTTTGTTGTATCTTAATGACCAAAATCCTTTTCTATAGGGCTTATGAAACAAATCTCACATGAAAGAGTGATTGTCTATTCTATTTTACCTACGAATATTGACACTTTCGTTTACTGGATACATTTCAATATGAGACCAAACACATTAACATCTCCCTTAACATCATAAATTATAGATAGAGGATGGGTGAAATTTTTGAAACCTAATTGACGTAAATTTATTATTAATGGGATATGGCATTTTTATGACATTTTTTTACTTGGCTGAAAATTCAAAATTCTATATGAATATGGCACGCATGTCGATGAGGCCAAACAAAAACAAAGGTTTAAATTGCCATTATGGATTTTGCATAGTGCGATTGGTACACTGAGCTGACACACTGCCACCTTCCATCACTCAAAGCCCAAAAACAAAGATAAAGATAAATCAAAAGCCGAAGCCTTCCCACATACACCGAGATTCTTCCCCGCACCCCACGCGCCTCCACCCGCGCGTCCCCCTCTCCCGGCTTCAGTTCCCAATCCCCTTCTCTCATTCGTCCACCGCGCTTAGGCCCCACTCACCTAAACCTTCAAACTTTCATCAAATTTGTCTTATCACCGGTGACAACTGGCCAAGTCAGTGCACCAGCTGGAACTCCCACGTGCTGGTCCCTGATTGGGCGAGATCTGTACACTTTACTTTTTCCGGATTAGCGACATGTCGTAGCCTCGCGACAGGCGCACAGCTTTGGCCAGCTAATATGTGGGTGCAGAGTAACGGCTACAATTTTAAAACCATCGATATTTGTAATCCTACATGGCCTGTCTACGTGGAGGCTGAACTCAGATGACGTGGACCATGGGGGTCCTTTTCCTCATCGAAGCCTTGGGCTATAAAGGTGGTGTTTTTCTCACAGACTCTGAGCTTCTCACTCACGCTCATCTCCACTATTCCAAAGCTCTTAGGCCCTTCTTCAATGGCTTCAGCCTCAAAAATCATGTCTCCGTTTCTGAGTGTCATTTTGGGTCTCTCGTTGTGTTTGGGTCCGGTCAGCTCGGCCAAATTCGACGAGCTTTTCCAGCCGTACTGGGCTTCTGACCATTTCACATACGAAGGCGAGCTTCTTCATATGAAGCTCGACAATTATTCCGGTGTGTACATTAGACAGTCTTCGTTTCATCGATATGAGCTCTGGTTATGTGTTAATCTTTACTGGTCCGGTATTGTAATTTTACAGGTGCTGGATTCTCATCCAAGAACAAGTATATGTTTGGAAAAGTGACCGTACAGATTAAGCTCGTAGAGGGTGACTCTGCCGGAACTGTGACTGCTTTCTATGTGAGCAAAATCTACCCTATCGTTAATTTCTTTTAATTGTTTATTTATTTTATTAGATTTCATTCCTGGGTTGAATACAGCTCAGCTATATTGGATTTAGTATCTCTACCTACTCTCTGTTTCGCTTGTGAAAATTCTTAATCCCTGCATTCATTGGTTTTGTTCTCATCCAGTCAATTCTGGTTTTTTAACTAATAGTCATTATGAGATTATCTTCCTGTTTTTTAATCTCAGTAAATGATGAAAGATTGTAACTTTATACAATCAATTCCTGTTGTCTTTATGCTACTGGAAATTATTGAATTCCAGCGACTCTGTGTTGGTATTGACTATTGACTTCACTTTTGCAGATGTCATCGGACGGTCCATTGCATAATGAGTTCGATTTCGAGTTTCTGGGCAACACTACAGGGGAGCCTTACTCTGTTCAGACCAACATCTACATCAATGGCGTCGGCAACAGAGAGCAAAGGCTCGACCTTTGGTTTGACCCAACTAAGGACTTCCACTCCTACTCCATTTTCTGGAACCAGCGTCAAGTAGTGTAAGCAACAATTACTTTACCACTCAGTACATAGTTTTTATGTCAATCAGTAATTGCTATGATACATGAGCCCAGTGTGGGACTGGAGGATGATATGAAGGCTGGAAAGTAAAACAACGAAGTTTGGGGTACCCCATGAAAAAGGGGAACGAATCTTGCATGATGATGTCTGTATGGTCTGTTTTGGTCCGTTTGACCTTTGCCATTAACAAGAATCATTGTTATTTTAATGGATTATGATTCCCTTAATCTAATGCATTGTTTCATTTTTCAGATTTCTAGTAGATGAGACTCCGATTAGGGTACACACCAACATGGAAAGCAAAGGGGTGCCCTTCCCCAAGGACCAAGCTATGGGTGTGTACAGCTCAATCTGGAATGCCGACGACTGGGCCACACAGGGCGGAAGGGTCAAGACCGATTGGTCCCATGGACCCTTTGTCGCATCTTACACAGGCTTTGTCATCAATGCCTGTGAGTGTCCGGTTTCCGTGGCCGGAGCCGATAACGCCAAGAAGTGCAGCAGCAATGGAGACAAGAAATACTGGTGGGATGAGCCTGTGCTGTCTGAGCTCAACGTCCACCAGAACCACCAGCTGGTTTGGGTTAAGAACCACCACATGTTCTATGACTACTGCACTGATAGTGCTAGGTTCCCAGTCACTCCAGTCGAGTGTGTGCACCACCGTCACTAGGGTGTAAGGGGTAAAATGGGGGAATGGGATGTTGTGTAAAAAGGATCTCGGTGTTGAAAAAAACATAAGACATGTCCTTCATGTTAATCGGTTCCATTTTTTGGTTGTTTGGTTATGATCTTAGTTTGTACGATATGGAATGATGGATGAGCATGAATGTGAAATATGAAATTCCTTTTACCATTGGGTAATCTTTTTACAGTTGGCTTTTGTTTTTATTACCAGACAATGTACTGTGAACTGGGTACAATTTCGTCACGGGTGAGTTACGGGGGAATTGAATTTGAGGTTGATGGTAATGGGTAGGTGGGGGGTATGGGGATGAAAGTTATGAAACGGTGAAGAAAACAGAGAGAATCAAGGGAGTGGACCCTGAATTAGGTCATTTTTTGTGGGGGGAGGTTTTGTTTTAGGGGTGCCCTTAGGCTTATCTTGAAGCTAAAGTGGAGGACATAGATGGAGAAGGGCCACAAAGGCTAGAGGTGAATGTGTGTAATCATTGAAGAAGTCACATCATCAAACAGAGGCCCTTTCTGTAACTAAGAGAACACTGGGGGTACATGGAAAAAAGAAGCCAACGTCGTTAGTATTTTTAGCTATGCATGAGAACATGCGTGACATGTTTTAGTAGTTTTACATTATGGATCGACTCCTGCAGTTTTAAGTTATGTGTGAGTGAAAGATGCATACCAAAACTAACACCGTTTTTCATGTTTAGCATATATGATATGTTCATATGGTGAAAGTTGTCTATATCAAGTTAACACTCTTCTTCACGTGTGTAATGAGAGTATGACTTGTTTTAATGATGGATCGACGTTATTTTAATGTTCAATTTTAAGTTACGACCCAACAAATGAAAAATGTAAATCAAATTAACACTATTCTTCCTATGTATCATATCTTACATGTTCATATTGTAAAAGTTATGTTGAGTTTGAGTTCTATACTTCTATTTGATTAATTTAGACATGTGAAACTTGTTTCAATGATAACACTATGTACTAGGGTTGCATTCGGATCATATCTATTTTTAAGAATTAGGATTTGTGATCCGATCCGTTTAATTATTTCGAATTTGATTTGCATTTTCAAATACGTGATCCAAAAGGATTCGGATTCAAAAAATTCAGATCGGATCTCGGTTTAGCGATCGGATACGTAAACTTGGAATGAGATATTTTTACATGAAAAAACACCGTCATGTTTCCAAGTTTCTAACTTTGCAAAGCAAAATATGGGAATGTTCAAACTTCAATGAATAAATGAAGTTCTAATGTGAATTAAAACATTCACTACAAGTCCACAATAATAAATTTAAGTCTGTAAAATTAACTAGCAAGAAAAACAAAAATAGCAAAAGCTTAAAACAAGTTTCATTACGTTTCAGTACTCATTCTTCATCTTGTGAGGCGGCCACCTCCACGGATAAAGGATGAAATGTTAACAACCTGCCTCCTGCAAAATGACAAACTCTATGTGCTTAGATGATGGTGAAAGATGAAGATGATCATAATCGAAACAAAGTCCCACAAAATGATTAAGCATATCACTAACCATTATATTATAAAATCAAGCATTGATACATATAAAATCACATATCAAGAAGACAAGAACTAGACCACCATTGATCTAAACATGATTCTAAAATCTACAAAAGTGCCTCTGACTATCAGCTTCTTCCAACACATATATACATAAAACATAGAGACTACTTCTATATATACTTCTGTAATTACATGGATAGATGTGTGGGAGCCAGATTTCACAAAATGGATGAACAAACTATAAAAGTTAAAAACAAAATTCACTAAGAATGTAAAACAAAGAACTAGTTAATCAAGAACCACCTAGCATACGAATTAAACTTGAAAACATGAAGATCCAAAGAACATAAATCCATAGCATACGAATTAAACTAGGGCCAAAGTCTTGCTAAGCTTACCTCTTGGAGATAGGAGATGGGAGAAGAACGAATCTGGCGAGGGTTGTGCGACGGGTATCTGATTGATTTGTGAGATTGATGATTTCGATTGATATGTGGGATTGACGATTTCGATTGATTTGTGGGCGGAGGAGGACTGAAGGATAGTCGAGAGAAAGAGAGGCGAGGGTCTATTTAAGACTTTAGGGTTGCAGCCTCTAAGTGTTGTCTTTTATACCTTTCCTTAAACTAAGAATCTAACTGTCTAAAATAGATGTGCTTTAATCCTACGGTTATTCGGATTTTTACATTTGTTTTAGAATCCGATCTGATCCGTTACTTTGTTAAACAGATCGGATCCATCCAAAGCTACTTTTTTCATAATCAGGATCTGATCCGTCTTATTCGGATCGGATTAGATCGACTTGAATTCGAACCAAATATGCAGCCCTACTACGTACTTCTTGAACTCTCTTCTTCACATGTATTATGTGAAAATTCTTGTATGGACCAAGGTGAGAGTGAACCAAACATTTATTAGAAAATCTTAATCGTTGATAATTATATTTAGTTTTTATTTTAAAAAATAAAAAGTGTTATAAATGCAATCTAACCGAACATTTAACTTAATTTAAATACACTATGATGCATCTAAGACGCGTTGTGTATTATGAGCTCAAGTAGTTAGATGTAGGGGGATACATATTTTTGATCCAAGAGATTTGATTTCCTTTTCTATTATTTAATTTCATAAAAATATCTCATCTTCAATGAAATTAAATCTCATGATGTCGACGATGGTAGATCAAGACTCACCGACAATAAGCTTTATTTCCCGACTTTCTACTTTATAGGAAAATGGAACTAAGAGTCGACTTGAATCGGTTTCTTCAACAAAATAATCCTGTCGACACTTCTTGACATTGACTTAGGAGAACTTGAGGAAGAAACCAAAATAAGCATCACAAGAATACAATTAATCAAATTGTTTCCAGTGAATTGCAGGTTCCTTCCTTCTTTCATGGGATGAAAGGAGCCTTCTTCCTGTACGCTCTTGGCTTCTTGCCATAATGCTGAGCTAGATATTTCATATAACCCTTAGGAAACAAACATGTGAAATTGTGCAAACTTGTGATTGTTGTAGAGTAGCAATAGCATGCATGATTGAGATAAACAAAGGTGTATGGACCCAGAAAACTTACGACTCTAATGGAAGCTTTCCTAACCCGTTAAGGACCTCATAACTTACATATTCAAAGATCTAGGTCCCATTACATGAAGGGAGGGGTTGGGAAGGAGTTGATGGTTATCCACAAAGATGAACACAATTGAAGAAATAATAGGAGATAAGGTAGATCGATCTCAGGAAATAGTAAAGGCAATAATCAATAAGCAAGCACATCAGGACCCATTTATACCAACTAAGTTTGATCACTGAGTGTAAAAAAGAAAGTGAAGAATCGAGATACATAAAAAGGCATCTATGGCATCGAATTTTAGTTCATTAGAAGCCGAAAGAGCTACATGGCACTGAGGAAAGTGGGCGACAGAGCTAATTGTACAATTAGCTCAAAGTGATTTGTGCAATTGTTTAACCAAGATGAACAATAGGAGCATATAATCAGGTGCTTTAGGAGAATATACATACTTCATAAATTAGTGTGTATTTTAGGGTTCAATCAAGACACTGCTAAATGATTAAGAATTTTATCATTGGTAGAAGAAATGATATTTGTAGGAATATAATAGTTATATGTTGTCATTCCTATACATGATTAACTTTTCAACAAATTGATATCTTGTTTATTTTAATATTTGATTGACGAATTTTAATGCATGTGACATTCATTATTTTTAGAACGTGTATCTTGTGTAAATAGGATTCTAATTTGGTTAGATCTGTTTACATTATTGTTGTGTGAGAAAAGAAAAGAAACCTAATTTGATTAGGTTTTATATGCTTGAGTATCTGAGTATAAATATCAATATTATTCTTGATATTCTGATATGCTAATCTGTAAGGAAATAAGTTCTAACCAAGGTTATCTAATTATATTCTTTCATTGATTAGCATATTATTTTGAAAAAGATTTATTCTTTTATGAGTCAATGAATATCTTGTGATTTATATTAGTATTTGATACTAATAAGAATTCATATTTTGGATATCCATTAGCGTTGTTGGTGCAAGGATATAAAGAAGACACCAACAATATGGAAGACCTCCTTTGCACGTATTTGAGAAAGCAGGTTCTGTTGCGAACATTGAAAGGTCAGAGGTTCAACTAATTCATGTTGAGTTGAATTAGTTGAACTTCTTATTTATGTTATTGAAGATCCAAAAAGATGGTTTATTGAAAATCGAATAGATTCTTTTGATTATATTGAGTATTACTGTTGCTGCTGTGGTTGCAGGATTTATACACAGAACTCATAGAGATTGTCAATTGTACCATTCATTGTGTTCTTCGTCTCCAGTAGATCTGGAGTAGTGTTGTTGGAGTGGAAGACGTGTTCAGTTTCTTCCTTAGATATGTCATTGGTCATTAGGAGATAGATTAGATTTACAGTTATAATAAGATCAAACTTGTTGGCTTATAAAAATGATTGTGATCACTGCATGATATACTTTGTAAACTCTGATTATTCATAGTGGATTTGATCTTAATGTGGACTACTTTAAAAGTCTCATGGTGATGTTTCTTCATGGGAGGTTCACATCGTAGTTAACAAATCTTATGTTCTTATGTTTTGTTATTTACTGTGAAGAATTGAATCTTCATATTCAACTCTTCTACATTTTATACCATCCTAATAGTTTCACTATTGATCATTGAAACCTTACTATGTACAATATGTACTGATCTCATGTTTCATGACTATGGAGGAAGTGGTAAAACACCAAGGGAAATAGAAGATAAGCTGCTTCAAAAATGTTGTACAATTCATTAGGTGGCATGTAACATCCCGTACCTAAAAGTTACCTTTTCCCAGAGGTTTACGAGTTACCGAGGACTTTTAATTGCGATCGGTAATTTGTTAAGTTATCGCTCGAGTTAATTTTTGAGTTTTTCTAAACTCTCCAAATACCTAATTTAATGACTCGATGTTGTAGTACGTGTCGACACGAGTCTCCCGGTATTTTCGGAATATTTTTCGGAGCTTCCGGCTAATTTCTGTGAATTTCTGAAGTTTATGATAATTTTCAATTACTATTCCGGTAAAAAGGAGTTTTACCATTAAACCTTTTTACTTTTCACCTTCTTTGAATCTGAGCCATTGGATCGATTCCAGATTGAATCTGGACCGTTCAATTCCCTATAAATAAGGGAAGAGTTTTGACTCGGTCAAAACTCTCCTCCCTCGGTCAACTCCCTCCCTCCCGATTTCTCTCCACCCTCCCTGCCTCAGTTTTCTCCGGCAAGATCTCGGCCGCTCCGCCGCCCCACACCGGCGCACCACCACCAATATCTTCCTCTCCTCCTCCTCTTCAAAACCCCTATCACCAGTCACTCTGAGAGGCAAGGATGAGGGAGATCGACCGAGTTGGGGTGCGGTGGTCTCCGCCGGATTTTGGCCGTTTCAGGTGGAGTTAGGGCGCGTGGAAGGTAAGGTTCTTCTCCTCTGCACTTCCTCTTCCTTTTCCATGTCTTTGAACAATCGATTTGAGCCTGAACGAATTCTTCCTTTTCCTCTGTGTTCACTGTTTCTGGGTTCCTTGTTCTTCCTCAGGCGATCGAGCTCTTCGAACTCTTAGTGGCCCTCTCAGCCTCCTAGTGACAACCTAACTACGGCAGAAGTCTTTGGAGAGCACCTGAAGTGGTGAGGTGTTGGTTTGGAGGAGGCAGTGACCGAGGCGAGACTTGGGTGTACTCAGAGCTCCTGTAAGTCGAGTAAGAGGATGACGGAGCTGCTGGGTCTTGAAGGGGAAGCCCTGCAAGTCGACTCTGGGATTCGAGGGGGGCCACTGTGTTCCTACCTCGGATTGGAGTTAAAGGTGAACTTTTAGTTCTAGGATTACAGTGTTGTTGAATTTGCTTGGAATTGATGTTTGTGTTGTAGTGGTGTTTAATTGTGTCGTTTTTGGTGCATGTGTCGATAACTGGGTGAATCGGAGGAAACGGGGAGGTTATGGCGAAATTCCGGAAAGTCGCCGGAATCCGACGAAGATTCCGGTGATACGGTAAAACCGGCTGAATGCCGAAGAGGTAGGAATCGAATTCCTGTTAAGCTTTTAGTCGAGAAGTACTGATAATTCCTAAGTTGAGTAATTAAGGAGAAATTGGACGTAATTAGGAAGTTTCCATTTTGGGAAACTTCCCATTCTAAAGAACACTTGCCATGTTAGGAAACTTTCCATTTTGGGAAACTTTCCCTTTTTGGAAGGTTACCATTTTAGAATGGTTGACCGATAAAAGTAAAAAGGGGAAGGTCAATCTTAGTAACCGGTTAAGTTAAGGCAACCGGATCTCTAAGGTAGATTCTAGATAACTCAGGAATCTTAGTCTCCGAGTTGGGTGCTGTAAATAATTCGGATAATTTCTTACCGGATGTATCGACTCATAACTCGTATTGGTAAAGTGGTTGATTGGGTGTCCATAGTAATTCCGCGAAATTACTATGCGATAACCTATCGTTAATAAAATAGTAAGGAAAGTCGATACGCTGAGATTACAAAGTCGGAAACTAAACTTCGAGTCGATATTCGGAATTAAGCGTTTTGTTGAAAAGGCTGTTAAAAAAGAAAGGAACTTGGTCAACACGTGGTCAAATAGGATTTCCTGGTCAAACTAAGAAAATACCAAGTCAACTTTAGAATGACTAATATATTGGTTTATTTGTACAGTCTCTGGTCGAACGTGAGACTGGCTTGACTACGTGGTTAGCTCCAGGTTTCGCTCGAGGAGCTTTCCGAGCAGGAAGGGAGTTGCAATAAGTACTGTGAGTGGACCTTGCTTTTAAATTTAAACTGCATGACATAGACTTTATTTGTTTTCTCCTTTATTTATGTGATTTCCTCCATTTAATGTTTTACGGTGATTTTGGGAAAATGAGGATTTACTATTTTAAAGATAAACGAGCCGGGAAAGAGGTTCCTACCTTTCCCGGGGTTTTAAAGGATTTTCTCGGATTATGGTTTATTGGTTTTCACCGTTTTGTGATTATGGAGTGGGATGTTTTAAAAAGGAGAAATTTAGCTCTTGGATTTAAAGGGTTTTAAAGTAAAGGCAGAGAACCGGTTTTTGTTCCTGGAAAGGTTTTTTAAATCCAATGTATTTGGGGTGAAGTCAGGGAGATTTGACTTGGTTTTCGATTTATTATTCCCACGAGGTTTTGCGAGGTTTTACAGGTTTTACAGGTTTTAAAATGATTTAAAGGATAAGGATATATATTGCATGCTAGCATGGACCCTCTCCAGATGGAGCGGGTACCATCTCTGGATTGTAGCATGTCTGACCCTCTTCGGTGGTAGCTGGTCAAAGGACCCTCCCGAATAGAGCAGGTCAGGACCCTCTCCGATGAGCTGGTCAATGGACCCTCTCGTTGTAGAGCGGGACGGGTTTTCTCTTGGATGAGGTTAACACCCCACATAATTGTTTATATTTGAGCCAAGGCATTATTTATGTTTTACTTGCATGCGGATTTTCCTAGAAAAACTTAGAGGGAGAACATTAAAGGAATTAGAGCTTTTAAGTTTTATTTTTGTCCACTCACCCTGACAGTTTTTCAATATTTCTCCCCTGGGCCTTTCGTTTTCAAATGCCCAGTGGTGCAGGGTTCTTGAGCAGAGGTCACGCGTGTACAAGAGTCGAGGCATAGTCGATCAATCCGTTGCTGCCCCAAATTCATTAGGGTAATCTTCCTTGTAGACTGCTCTGACTGACTCAACTCAGATAGTTAAATAGGTTAGAGAGCAGGATGTCCTCATGAGTTTAGGGATCAATTCAAATACTCATGGAAGTGTTGAGTGGGGATGTAGGAAGGGTTGGCCATTTCAAGGGGGTTTCGGTAAGAAGTTCCCTTGAGGTGGTCCCTGCAGGATTTACTTCGAGTTAAAGGGTTTTAACTCGGGGTGGGTCCTGACTTAGCATACAGTCAATTCCATACGTACCATGTCGCCTATTCTCTTCGTTCATGAATAAGTTGTACAAGCAAGACACACCTTTTTAAGAGAAATAACAAGAGTTTCATTAATGGTGATACAAATTACAACTATGAGAGACAACGGTGGTGGAAATAAATTTTCCACTTTCCTCTACCTACCCGAAACCTCGACGGTTACAATGGTCAAGAACTGAAATAGGTTCAAGCGTAACCTAATTTAATTCAGAAGTAACGATACATCCTTATAGTCAACCTCAAGAATAAACAACTTTTTCAAACACTATATGCCAAAACTACCAGCATATATGCATAGGTAACATCCCCATTATATTGACAACAAGATCTAACCGACATTAGAATCGGGTTTGGAAACGACACAATTACCATGGCTCCCCAACGACACGACCACCCACCACCATACTAGAACCTTACACCTTCACCCAAAAGAGGAGGGACATCAAAAACCAAACTTAGAAAAAAAACCTAAAAACAAACCAAAGACCTAGGCCCAATGCTACAGCTGCACATCCAACGCCTCTCTTCTTTCCTTCGACATGTCGTGTCGCAGCTGTAACCGGGTCTCGACCACCTGGACTGAGAACCTCCCATAACTTGTCATTAAGAAGCAACCCAATAGCCAAATCCAATTCCAACTGACGCCACAATCCAGCCAAGTCCACTTGTGCAACCTTTACCACAACCAAATCTCATACCAAATTACATCCTCTCTTCCCCAGCTGCCGATCAAAAGCCTGCAAGCATCACAACATCCCGTCAGGCCACACTCGACACTAGCTGACAAGGCCAAAGCCTCCCAACGCGACGGCACAGCCGGACAAGGAAGGGTTTCTAGTTTGTAGGGTTTTTCTTCCGCTCCTTAGAAAACGGAGTAAAAAAACCTTCGTGCGTAAAATAATTTTAGCAAGACTCACCCTCCTCCAAGTGCACCTTCTAAATGATGAAAAACTATGCACATTCTAATGCTACATAAACACTACCCCGATGCTACATAAACACTACCCCGACCGTTATGCAAAAACAAAAATTCCTCAAAAAATCACCAGCGATGCACCTTTCTAATTGTCGGAGACCATAACATACGTACTCGAAATTTTTGTTCGTTACAAATCGAGCTCTTGTATTACGTCCTCTCGTGATAAAAAGTTCATTGTGGTGAATTTAAATGTACTCAAATTAGTGCAGTAGAGTACTCTTGATCATAATCAAGAACGTTTTACGGCACTAGCTTTTGATCATGGTACTTATGTACATGTTCGTCTTCAAGATAACAAATCCTTTGCTAGTTGCTACACAAATGAAAGTGGATCTTTCGGCCCAAAAGCTTATTGGGTTAATGGGCTGTGTAGTTTCACATGGTCGGTCCAAAATTTCAAATAACTGAATGGTGGCAATTTTCGGGTCGGTGCAAAAAGATTTCAAATAATTGGGCGTCGGGTAGGTAAAGATAAAAACGGGAGCCGAATACTAAATCTCAGTTTGGGGGCAATTTTTCAATCTAAATTAGGGTTTTCGTTCCGGTCACCGTCAACGCTTTCGCCTGCTCTCTGTTCTCTATGAGGCTATAGAATTCTAGGTCTCTATGGTCTATTTTCCCTAGCCCCCCGTTTTGAGATTCAAGGCTGGGGCGTCAGGGAGCACAACAAGGTAAGATGTCCGTTTTTCAAATTTTTAATCGATTTCTACTTAGATCTGTGTGAATTTATTTATTAGAGATGAAATTGCAGAAATTATTTAATGGATTCGGTTTTTGGTTCAGAATTGTGTGTTGTTAGTGTTATGTTGGTACTTGGTAGGTTGATTCATATGGACAAGAATTGGGTTTGGTCAGGTTTGTATATTTCTATGCAGGTATCAATTCCTTTGTGTGTTTGATTTAAAAGGCTTAAATTTATCGAAAAACGTGGGTTCTAGGGCTTAAATTAAGTTAAATGGAGGATTTTAATGTACAGTGAAATTCTTAATTGAGATAAATGATTAGCTTTATAAATTGGGTTTTGAAGTCATGCGGCCGGTGAAGCCAATGTTGAGTGTGTGCTCGAGGGATTTGGCACCGATGGTTGTGAAGCAAGTGCCGTGTTTGCATGTCCTGATTATATTCAAGTACATCATGTTGTGAAATTTTGGTAAGGTGATCCATAGTTTTGCTGCAATGGTAAAATTGGTTGGAGATGACAATTGCAATTGTGGGTTTAGTTGATAGTAGCCACTATGCAAAAGAGCAGAAGGTTAGGAATGAATATGCCATGGCATACCTACTGAAAGTGTTCATTTCGAGATTGCTTCAAGTGATCCGTAACATGCTGTTGCAGTTACTTGTTTCTTTCTGAATGTACTTACCGTGCAGTTTTAGTGCAATGAGGCATTAGTTTAATGTCAATATGATGATTGCATATGATTGTGCGTGAAGTTGTTGTTTCCCCTTTATTTATTCCCTTGATGGGCTTAGCATACATAAGTAATATCGGTTTGAAGACTTGATGTAATTTCTGTATTCTGAACTAGTAAGGGAAATTGTTGTCGCATTTGATTCTGTATTGACATCTTGACTGTTCCAAGTTTTGATGTGATGGTGATTGCATTTTCAGTGCATGCCTGCATGGAGGGTTGTTGCTTTGACTTTAGTTCTTGTCTAGAGGGGTTTAGCTTAGTCAAGTAATATCATCCAGAAGCTAAGTTTTAGTCTTTAAAGGTGATCTCTAACGGAAATCCCTCCTTCTAGTATTGGCAGGTACCTCTTTGTATTCCTGTTCAGTATATATTTGGACAGTATGACCAACTTGAAGAAAGTCCATACTAAACAGGATGGACCTGTTCCTGTCGCTGACATCCTTGCGAAATGGAAAGAGTATAATGACCATCTCGAATCATCCAATGATGGGGGCAAACCTACTCGCAAAGCTCCTGCCAAGGGGTCTACGAAGGGATGCATGAAAGGTAAGGGAGGACCCGAGAATTCTCGATGTAACTACAGAGGTGTTAGGCAGAGGACATGGGGAAAGTGGGTCACAGAAATCCGTACACCAAATAAGGGGTGTAGGCTGTGGCTAGGTACTTTTCGAACTGCAATTGAAGCTGCTCTTGCTTATGATGAAGCTGCCAGGGCCATGTACGGTTCTGCTGCCCGTCTCAACTTTCCTAAGGTTACCTTCTCCAATTCTGGTAAAGCAACTGTATCGGGTTCAGAATCATCGGGAACATCGGGTCAGTCTGAGGATTTTTCTCAGGATAAGGTGAATTCTCATTCACCTCGCTTAGTGAACAAAGATGTCATCGATCTAAATCAAACTGAGGAGGAAGGATGAAGAATCACAAGTTATTGGCCTTCTTGGTCATAAATGTATGTGTTTAGTTTATATATACTTGGGTGATGGGGGAGGGTGTTGGTTGTTCTTAATGGCTGATTAGCTATATGGTGAAGGGTAGAGTTTGCTTTGTATCTTTGAGATGATAGGAGTGTTGGTACTTAAGATTAAGCAATTTTCCGTTTTTCAATGCTCATTTCCTTTTCCGTATCTTGAATTCATTACGATCTTAGTTTGTCAGTTTTTCAATACTTAAAAAAATCAATTTCCAAGTATTACTGTTACAAGAGCCACCGCCACAGAAACCTATAAATAATTCACGACCTACCTCATCACAAAACTATTTCCAAACCCACCCTAAAACAAACCCTTTCCTCCTTTGTCATATAAGCATACCAAACTACTTATCCTTGCTCTGGAGAGGTTGAAGGAATCTTATACTGGAGCAGCTAAATTGAAACAGCATCAAAGAGAGTAGGGTCTCATTGAACAAGCGTGATAAATTGATTTGGGTGGCTTGGAGAAATTGTCTGCATCATATCTCACAGATGCATTTTCGGTCCTCTCATATTTTTAGAGAAGGTAATCAGGTGGCTGATGCGCTTGCTAATATTGGTTTGACATTGACGGGCATGTCATGGTGGGATGTTACTCCTCCTTCCATCGTTGATCTTTGTCGGAGAGATGCACTTGGTTTTTCAAATTTTCGTATTTGTTAAACAATCTGAGTTGTTCATGATGTCTGTAGCTCATAGGTTTTTTTTGTTCTGATATAAGTTGTTCTTTCGTTGTACTCAATTTTACTTTATTTTAATAAATTGAGATTGGAGAACTCTCCGAGGTACCTGTTCTAGCCAAAAAAACAAGCCTATGATAATCCGAATGAGACGTTGATACCGATAAAACGTCACTTGATATTACAGCGTGCCTTCAAAGACGTGAGCATAGAGTTCATGGATCTGTACAGTCATCATATTCCATGTTTTGAGATTGACCTCTTGAGAAGATTACAGATGCATATCTTGATCAATATCTATGGTATGAGGCTGACAAACGTCTGCTCTTCCCAAACTGGAACGAGCCTGCAGACTCAGAGCCTCCTCCACTTTTGGTCTATTAATGGTGTCAGAGAATAAACAATTTAGAGAATATATGGGACACAAGTGAGGGGGAGTGTGTAGTGATGCTTCAGACAACGCTAGAGATTTTCTGAAAAGATTGATTTATGCATGGGAAGATCCCAACCTTGAAGACTGATTCAGATATTCCGTGCGCACTTGTGGCAGAAGATTCATGAAACCATACATCCTAGGAAGAGTTACAAAATGAACAGTTCTTGTGCAGACATTCTCCTCTTTTCTGCTCATAAATGGCAAATGTCAAAACCTAGCAAGTACTGGATAGACGTGCAACTCTGTTGGGGAGATCATGATTCAAATGATATTGAACGTTACACCAGGGCGAAGTTTATGGACTATACGAATGATAACATGTCTATCTATCCTTCTCCGTCAGGAGTGATGATTGGAATTGATTTAGCTTATAATGTGCATTCTGCCTTTGGTAACTGGTTTCCTGAACAAGATCATGAAGTCAGATCGGGAGCGTATAAGGAAAGGATTGCAGTTGTATTCCTCTGAGCCTACAGGGCCATATTTGTCTTCCCAAAACTATGGGGAGCTCTTCAACAATCAAATTAAATGGTTCGTTGACGATACAAATGTGTATCGTGTTACAATACACAAGACTTTTGACGGAAAACTTGTTACAAAACCGATCAATGGTGCTATCTTCATGTTCAATGCAGGGTCAGGGCAACTGTTCTTGAAGGTTATCCACACGAGTGTGTGGGCAGGACAGAAGTGACTTGGGCAGTTGGCTAAGTGGAAAACTGCAGAAGAAGTTGCTGCTCTTGTGCTTTCTCTACCTGTTGAAGAACAGCCAAAGCAAATTATTGTGACTCGTAAGGGAATGCTCGACCCATTGGAGGTCCACTTGTTGGATTTCCCGAACATAGTCATAAGGGGAAGTGAACTGCAGCTTCCATTCCAGGTATACTTGAAAATTGAGAAGTTGAGTGATCTGGTACTAAAGGCTACTGAGCCACAGATGGTTCTTTTTAATGTTTACGATGATTGGTTGAAGAGTGTTTCATCGTATACTGCATTCTCTCGGCTCATTCTGATTCTTCGGGCACTACATGTGAACAGAGACAAGGCAAGTGCGTTGTTGAAGCCTGACCGCACAGTAATTACTGAGCCACACCACATTTGGCCTTCTATTTCTGATGAGCAATGGATGGAGGTTGAGCGTGCTCTAACAGATCTCATACTGTCAGACTATGCAAAAAAGAATAATGTGATTACACATCAGCCCTCACAAAGTCGGAAATTGGTGATATAATAATTGGAGCAGAGATTACTCCACCTTCTCAACAGAGGCAAGAGAAACAGGCTGAGAAGCAAGTCATCTGACAGCAGTCACCACGAGGACTACAAATGTGCATGGAGATGAGCTTATTTCCACCACTACTAGTCAATATGAGCAAGCTTCTTTCAAGTCCAAAACTGATTGGCGTGAGAGCAGTATCAGCCACAAATCTACATCTTCGTGTCAACCATGTATATGTGAGTTCAGAAGATGCAAAGGAAACAAGCTACACTTGCATCATGCCAATGAATGACAACCCTCAGGTTAAGGGAATCTGTTGCATTGTGATGCCACCACAGTGGGGCACCCACCAAAAAGTTCATCTTCCATCAACTCTTCCTGAGCATGATTTTCTCAACTGTTTGGAACCTCTGGGATGGATGCTTTATGCTTGCAGTGAGAGTGAGAGTAGTTTATTTCCATCATATCTTGGAGACTGTTCCAGAGGATGGCTTGCCATGTTTCCCTAGATGCTATCTCTTATTTTCTTTTTCCTTTTTATTATTTGCCGAAGATTCTTGTTCAGTTTATTTACTATATAATGATTTTTTTTTCAGATTGCTTTCACTTCATGTGTCCTTGAACTTCTATTTGCACTTGCAGTTTTCAACTCAGGTTCATTATCTACAATGTATTGCTATTTGAAATTGGCCGCATGAAATTGTTGTTGTTTTTTCCTTCAAGTATTGAAGAGATTTTGATGGATACTGATTGATCCCAATGCATGAAGATGTGACTGAAATTCATGTATATACATACACCCAGGAATTGGAATCTGTTTAAACTATAGTTTGGATAAGATGTGATGCATATTTATAAGACAAGACATTTAAGGTATCTTTGATTTCATGCATGGACTAGTTCACAGCCGACAAACTTCTTGCATTCATGATGCCAGGCAACATGTGACTCAAAATTTAAGGGCATGCTTTGCATCCTTCAACTGATAAACAAAGGCCACAGGTATTATGTATGTTTCAGGTTTCTGTTCAAGCGCGCAGTCTTGTTTGATAAATGTTTTGTTTTTATTTATTAGTTATTTTTTATGTCATAAATTCATAATAATGATAAATCCGGATAAATACTACTGCAATGCCTTCAGTCAAAGCATGCTGTGTGTTTAATATTTTACCTGCCTGATTTGTAGATGTTAATCTTTTCTTCACTTTGAAGCAAAAACTTGTTCTGGCCTGACTTTGGCTTTGAGAAGTGTAAAAGTAAAGAGGTTGTGTGACTTTGTTTGAATTTTGGGGTCTCCTTGTACTGTAGACAGTTGGGTTTGGCTTGCATTTACCACCACTACTCAAAGCAGTGTGTTCATGTTGGAATTCTGAGCAAGTATAATTGTATCAGTAGTAATGCACCACCCAATTGACCAGTGTGCTAGCTCTTCCTAGATCAATTCACACGGTTGTTAAGGCAATAGGAAGCCATTAATGGAGATGAGGGCGTTGGTTGAGTTCATAACTTGGTGTAGTAGAGTCCAAAGCAAACACTGGCAGTCCAAGGGCCAACTGGATATCTGTTTATATATTGCACAATTGCACACCTACTACTTTTTCCAGCTAACCCCAGCTGTGCCATAGCTAAAAAAACCTCACCACTCTAATATGGAGGTTTTGGTGAGTCTTTTAAAGCCCCAATGCAAAATTCTTATGCCACATTGTGATTTTGTTGGGCTCAAATGCTCTTTTCTTTAGTGTTTTTTTATAATAATAATAATATAAGAATGGCAGAAGAAAAATATCTAAAACAATGAAATTGGAAGTAACTAAAATCAAATCAGGGTGTACACTTGGGGGAAAACTAATCTTTGGTTCTATCATATGTTAGAACATATGAAATCTGCCGGAAATGACCTCAAACAACGCGGCAATCTGCCGGAATTTGATGTCTACTCTGATATGCTGCTACCATTTTATGTCACAAGTGAGGACTTTTGAGCTGAGTAAACAGTACCCTAAACCTAAAGAATGCAAAATGGTCCTTTTGTTTATGTCAATCCTCGGCTCTATTACATCAAACACCATAATCAGTTTTAACGAGTAATAACATTATAACAAGGACAACCAATTTGCTTGAATGATACTTCAGCAGTTTTGCCTTTTGCAGCTACAATTTCCATAAAATAAGGATTTCGTATCCCCTCAGTCTTAAACAATGCAAAATAGGAGGAAAATAACCTTATTTGTTTATTTCCTCCAACTTTACTTTGCACTATTTTTGACCATCTACTTCAGTGCTGTAGTGCACAGAGGTTCTAGTTGAATGTCGTTTAGTAAAGTATTCATCTGTTTCCCTTCACACTCTTCTCGTAAGCTCTCTCACTCCATTTCTTTTTCTTCCGCGTAATATCAAACTTTCCCAGATACCACCCCAAAAGACTCAACCTTTACATACCTCATGGGACCCATTTCCCAACAAATCAACCTCAACCTGGAAGGCACCCCAAAATCCCAAAGCCACCCCATCCCTCTCCTATATAAACCCCCCAACCCCAACTCACTTAAATATTCTCAACAGCATCACAGATTTGCTTCAGCACCCAAAAGGCCAAAACCACTATTATCCCAGATACTCACTTCCCCAAATACTACCATTTAGTTCCTCACATGGCTAGAGTTGGTCTGGTATGGCTGGTTCTTCTAGCTGGGATCCTTGTGGTGCATGCAATGGCTGAAAAATCTGAGCTGAACCCAACTGAGGTTAAGCCCAAGAATGAGGTTTTTGCAGCACATTCAGAATCAGATTCAGGTTCAGATCAGAGTAGTGTATCTGTTGCTGAAGAGCCATCTCATAGTATGGAGGAGTCTCAAATGGCTGAAGGTCCTTCTATCAGAAAGTTGGGGTACTCAAAGCATCACCAGGATAAGTCTGTTGCTGGTGGAGGTGTCATTATTGGTGGGCTTGTCACTGCCATTTTTGCAGCTGTGTTTTGCTACATCAGGGTCACCAGGAAAAGGGGTGGTGTTTATTAAAGCTCCAATGATTTCAGGGTAGTTACTAGTTTGTATTGTAGAGGAGAGTGATTTTGATCCACACAGAAACAAAATACATGATATCAGTGTAGTCAAGTTTAGTGCTTTATTTGTTCATATATGATGATGACATATTAGATTGAGATTCTTATCATGTTACTCCAATTTTTGTGCATCTCTGTTCTCTAATTGCTTTCTTTTTCTCTCGCTTTTTCTGGCACAATCTAGGTGGAGATTTAGTATCTAAAACAAAAAGTAGTTTTCCTTCATCTGAAAGAAAAGAAATGCAAAAAGAGGCTGTTCTTAAAAAACTAGCACTGCAGATTTTTTCTTCTGCTTTAGTAAATATCAGCTCTGAAAGCTTTTATGCCATTTGAGATCTGCTGCAAACTTAAATTAATCAACATGGTTTCCTCCTCAAGAATTACCAAAGCTCCGAACTTTCAATCACTGTTTGTAAATTAAGTTGTAACAATTGTTTCCTTCACCTGAAAGAAAAGAAAAGCAAGAAAAGAGTTCTCAGCAAACTGATCGATACTGCAGGTATTGTTCTGTTCTGCTTTGCTGAAATCAGCTTGGAGATCTTCCCAAGCTTATTATTTAATCATTTGCATAGAAACTTGAATATGAAAATGGGTTCCAAAAGAAAAACCAAAGTTTAAACTTTAAAATTTCAATTAGTGCTTGCATCATGAGTCAATTCATGCATACTTTAGTAGTCCAAGAAAGTGGGATATGCCAAAGCATATAATTTTCTCTATTATGCAAAGTCCAGGTCGGTGCCTCTTTTGCAAACCCAATAATAATTCATAAAATGAGAAGCTTTGATTTAAATTTCTGCTGCATATGGTTCTCCATAATATGATACCAGAATTGAACGCGGAATCAGCTGAATGCATAGATTTTAGTTACACCAACCTAATGTTTTTCTGGATCTTTTTTTATGTATTTTAGTTACACCAACCTAACTTTTGTTTGTCAAAAATCAAGCAAACAAATTCTTACAGATGAATAATAGTACTACAATGTTCCTATCATAGCAACTTCGCATGGTGTGATTGGTGTCACGGTGATCACATGTTACAAGTTTACACCAGAAAAAAGTGTTGATGTAGTTGTCCAATGCATGAAGATTAGTGACATTTTCTTCGTTCAAGAGATTATAAAGAAGTTAACACGGTAGTTTTTCTTTTTGTTATGTCATCCTTTTTGTTTATTTAAAATCTCTTATGTGATTCATCGAATACACTGTTTTAAATTTCTAAACTTGTCGTGCACCTTAAAACATTAGAAATTTAAGTGAATGTAATTTCTTCGCTTTCAAAAGTCCCCTTCCTAGATCTTCCCTGGTCTTAGGGAAAATTTTCAATGATCTGAAATCTATCTGCACCAAAATCTCTTCCAGTCGACATTCGTGATATTAGTTTCTTACTCTCTAGAATTCACAAACCTCTTGGGGTTGACCTTATTTTATCAAAGCCTTGTGATCTTCAAGTCCAACTTCTCTTGTGAATTAAAAACGAGTTCACAAACTTGACTGCAAGATCTTTATTACAATCTGCAGCTTGTGGTTTAGCAGCAACCATTTTAATTTCCTCAGATAAAAGAACCTTCTTCCTTTTCGTGGTTCATAAGGAACTGTCATCATGTGTCTTCAAAATGCTTAGTTAGATGTGTGTCAATGTCATTACAGACAGTGCTGCATTATTGCCATCTACGATCAGTCATCCTCAATGAACCAGAAACTAAATACGTAGCGACTATTCAGTACCAGATTCATAAGCTTAGGCAGTTGGGGCGAAATAGAAGTGTTCAGAGGAGACCTCTAACCAATAAGTTTAGTAATGGAGGGGATGGAGTGGTTTAAGAAGGATGATCCTTATATGATAGCTTTAAAGGGAAAGATGGCTTTTAAGACTACAACATAACATGAACTAGCTTTCCAGGGCAGGCAGCATTGAGGTCGAAATATATGATTCACTGAAAGATTGAGGGGTTGGTATTGGTAGTAGTAGCAGGGATTGATCCCCAATAGCAAGTGACAACATAGTCTAAATGCTAAAATAATCTCTTAATCCACTTGATGTGTCTTGTTGACAGCATTGAAATTCGTTAACGTTGCAAATAACTGTACTTTATGTGACATACTTGGAGCCTAAAAGCCATAATGTTATATACAAAGGTTCAAATTTAGTCGTTACTATAATGTTCATATTATTAGATATCTCGGTGTAATCCTATTAAAATGTCATTTTCACCAAAATTTATAAGTAATAACTCATGATTTTTTTCCTAAATCAAAAGTTCAAAACTTCATTTTTCTTTTTATTTTTCTAAGAGAATCCTCCCATTTGGTAGAATATAATTTCAAACTGCATCTAAACTGATCAGAATCAATAATGTCAAATCAAGGCAAATAAAAAACAAAAATGTTCAGCTGAAGAACACTCAAATGGGTCATTTAAAATTAAGAGCTAATTACCACTAGCTACATTTTCAAACAACTATTTACTATGAGCAGGTTCTTGTCAAATTCTTCCCACTCGTAAGCTACACTAACGGGGCTATTAAACTGCCGTCTCTCTCTCTCACCCACCAATACTATTCCCCTCTTTCACAGTACCTAGCTTTTAACCATGGCTAAGTACCCCTACTCATCAAATTTCTTCACACGTCTCTTCAAATTCACCCCTCTTCTTCATCCTCATCATCGTGAACACCCTTTGATTTCAATCTATCATCCACCTCCACCTCCACAACCACTACCACCTTGACCGAACGACGACCTAACGCACCGCCGACTAAGCCGGACGCCAACCTAGCGACATCAGATATGCCGACATCAATCTGGTCTAATGTTGACCAAGCCGAACCCAACCTAGCGGTATCAGATCTGATCAAAGAAGATCCGATCAAATTGTCAGAGTCCGGCCAGTGAAGCCGGGAAGGGCGCATAGTGCTGTGATGCTAAGGTGCAAAAGGAGACATCATATAAGCATTTATCTGAAGCTGATGGGGGTGGTGCTTCGATGTAATGAAGGGTTGGGCTGCCAAAATTATGGTTAGAGAAGGAAATGGGCTAGAAAATTTGTGATAGCAGATGTTGGATGCCAAGCACCTGCATCTGGTTAGTCGGACGGTGTACATCATTATAAGATAATTGAATTTTGTGTAGAAGTGAAGACTTAAGTAGGGCTCTTCATGGTGAGAATGAAGATTTGTCTTTTGAGGCTTGATTATAAGGTTTGGGTTACTACGTTACTGAGGGTCAATAGATTACTGAAGTTCAGTAGTTTTAGGTTAAAGATGCTGGGTAAGAGATTGGTGCAGGGATTATTGAAGAGGGTGGGTTTTATCTTGTTGCAATTGATGAGGATTAACTTTTTAGTTTAGCTTTTAATCGGATGTCCATGAAGGGACTAGTTTAGTTTTATATTTGCATATATGTAATGTTACAAACATTTAGTAGTGTAAAAAAATATAATTGCATATATCTAATGCTAGTAACACTTAGTAGTGTTGTGTCGTGAAAAGAATGTGAAAGATATATGTATGTACATGTAATGGTTTTATAGTTCTACTGAGGACTAGTATTTTTATTTCTTATAATGCTACTGATCCTCAAAAAATATGTAATGCCATTGACCTTCATAAAATGAGGTAATGTTATTGACTTTCAATATTTTCGTGGTGTAAGGGTAATTTCATAATTTAGTAGTTAACAGATTCTATTAGTTAAATGGATGAAAAAATAAAAGACAAACTAGCTAGTTGTAAATAAGTGTTGGTGTATCTTGGTAATTATGTATAAAATTAATATGGGCCTTCTCACCCTTAACCCCGTCCGAAACCAAAAGCCCAAGCCCACCTCCACAAAGCAATAGGTCTAACGAACTAGTCTGCCATAACCGTCTTCACTGGCACGCTTTTCTCTCTCCCTCCAAAACTAACACACAACCGAAAAGACCATTCTCTTCCTCGCTCCCTCAACTTCTCTCTCTTTCTCTCAACAACCACACTACACCGGAGACCTTCACTGAAACCAACAATGGCGTCTTCCTACTGCACCCGCTGGCACTCCATCCTCTACGTCACCCTCGCCGTTATCCTCGCCGCCGTCTCCATCTCCACCGTCCTCCACTACGACTCCGACTCAGACTCTCAAACCCCCCAATCCTCCACCGCCATCAGCCACGTCATCTCCCTCAGCGCCTCCCGAACTCTCCGCTCCTCCGGATTCACCATCACCGCTGCGCTCCTCCAGATCTCGCCGGAGTTCTTCCTCACCTCCCCGAACTCCACCATCTTCGCCATCGCCGACTCCCACATCTCCAACGCCTCTCTCCCTCCTCACCTCCTCCGAGACCTCCTCAAGTACCACTCCTCGCCGGTTAGGGTTTCCATCGAAGACCTGATCATCCTGCCTCAAGGTTCTTGCTTGCCGACTCTCTACCGGAACAAGACCGTCGCGATCACCAAGATCGATCGGAGGAATCGGACGGTCCAGATCAACCGGGTCAAGATCTCGCACCCGAATCTCTTTCAAGAAGGATCCGTCTCCATCCACGGCGTCTCCGGTCCCTTCGCGGCTGTACATACCGAATATGACGTCATCCACGGACCTGAGTGCGACGCGGATTTTGTTGTCGTTTCTGGTTCTGGCGAACTGAAGAAGAAGAAGAAGACGACGAGTCGTGTGGAGTGGGCTCGGGTTGTGCGTTTGCTGAGCTCCAAGGGGTTTGTGTCGTTTGCGATTGGGCTGCATTCTGTTCTTGATGGGATTCATGAAGACGAGAGGAACGTGAGCTCCGTCACGATTTTTGTGCCGCCAAGATTGGAGCTTGGAGAAGATCGTCATTACCCTCAGGCTTTGCTTGAGAAGGTTGTGAGGTTTCACATTGTGCCTCAGAGGCTTACACATAAGGAGCTATTGGCATTGCCTGTGAGGACTCTGCTAAGGACTATGGCTCATGGTGATCAGCAGCTTCTTGAGGTCACTGGGGTTGTGAGTTTCATGCCGGAATTGGTCATCGATGGCGTGAGGATCGTGGCGCCAGACATCTATGTTTCGGAGAGCGTTGTTGTCCATGGGATTTCTAGAGCTTTTGAGGTGAATGATCTGCCTAATAGTCTGTAAAGAGTAGATTGATTCTAGCTATAGCTATTATGCTTAGTGTGAACATGTTAGATTTGTTGGTTTGGAAATGTTGGAGTACATGGTGTTTGCATAGAGTGTGGCATTGTTGTTGCTGCCTTGCAAGAACAATGCTGCCAAAGCTGTAAAGTGGAAATTAGATCAATGCTACTGGAAAATTGATGCAACTGTGATTTGATTAGTGTTGGTAGAAATTCATGACATTGCTCATTAGATAAATGATACTGGAAATTCATGTCATTGTGATTAGATTTATGCTACTACATATACATGACAATGACATTGCCTGTTAGATGTTCTGCTTGAAACTCATGAATATGCATGACACTAGTAGTTGAAGAGTAAGTTTTAACAGTGTCTGCAGGCTTCAAAATAATATTTGAAAGCCTAGCTTGTTCCATCCGAGCACAATATATCAATGAAAATCTACTTAAGTAGCATCAAGCTTACGTGGGAAATTGCGACAGAGATCAGGAATCGTCTCCCCACAAAGGGTTTATCAGAGTCTGTATATGCACACACAATCCAGTGTTTCAGAGAAAGGATTTATCTAACAGATGACCAAAGAGATTATCACTTATCAGTACTAGCAGCCATGAATTTTGAGGCCGGAGAACCTTCCGGGAGCGTGACTGAAGTGTACAAATATAGAAACAAATCAAGAAAAATCATGCCTATAGTTTGTTTGCTCAAACCATGATACATAAATCAGTACAAGAGCCTAGCATTTTATGAAACAAGAACCAAAAGATACTTGAGCACTGCACTCATGAGTCATGACTACATGATGGCTTACCTCTTACAACCCTCTAAAATCTTTATCCCAACGCGCCATAGGATCAATAACAAGTTTCTCCAATGCGGCAGCCTCCATTACAAGGTAGAGTGCGAGTTGATCGTGACAATGACTACTATGGTACCCTACTATCTCTACTACCTCGAGGTAATCATGGGGGAATCTGGTAATGCGGCCAATCTTCCTGCATTTATCTCCAAGCCTCGTACGCTTACAATTGTGCAAGTTCAACACCAGTGTATGCAAGTAGGGAGATGCCTCAATGAAACATTTAAAATAATGAAAATCAACTTCACGGTGTGAACCAAATTTCAATTCTAAATGCCTGAGATTTGTTAATAGAGTGGGATTACATGATTCGGCTTGTAGTCGCCTCCACTTATATCTAAGCTGAGAATCTCTAACTGAGAAATACAAGATGAAAGTTCGGTGAAGAGACACTGCCTGGATCTCAGTTGGTTGAACCATGGTGGAACCTATGATGCACGGATACCGCAAAAATTTTAGTATGCTGTATCGTATCCATATCCGATACGGGTAAGCACGGGATACGCCATGGATACGTACCCAAAGATATTCAAACGTATCCTAGATCATTTAGGGAGGTTTTGACCAAATTAATACTAGGTTGTTGACTTTTTGTAGTAATATCTTATTTAATTTGTAGCAATCTCTGTTCTGTTTTAACTCTTTCACGATTATAATTGAATATTCTTCTGTATTTTCCTTAATTAGATGATTTAGATTAGATTTATTTGGAATTTATTTATTATTATAATTTTTTTTGTGATAGATCTAGTAAAATTAGGCTATTTTCGTGTTATTTCCCATTAAAATTATCTATATATTTTTAAATTATATTAAATATATATAATATCAAAACGTACCTGTATCCTATTTTTTTGATAAAAAACGTATCTGCGTATCGTATCGAACCCTTATCCGTGTCCCGTACCCGTACTGGTGCATCATAGGGTGGAACTCCATCTATGGATCTCAGTGAGGTCATGTAGGATACATCTACAAGCAACGGTACGTTAGTGAGAGACATGTTTTCCACATCCAGACCAGAGAGATGGATCCATATCTACTGATCACCTGTATCACCAGATTCTGTGCAGAACTCCAACTCAAGTATTTCGACTTTCTTTCTCATAGCAAACTGAATCCAATTAACAATGTCTTGTGTAAACCGAGGATGTACAATAAAGCAAACCCTGAATCGTTTGATGGTAGGATTGCTATGTAGCTCAAGCGCACGATTTAGCCAGTTGACATATCTCTCGCTATTTGGATGATTTTCCAGTCGACGTTGCAGTTGAAGGAACCTGTGATAAGCTTCGTCAAAAAAGTCGAGATTGGTTGTAGATTTTCATATATGCTTCCATCGCTGAGAGAATACTAGTGGCTGCTGCTTCCTTTACAGGTAACAGATAGACTATCAGAGAGAAACTCATCCGCCAACACAGTGATTCGGTCCTCCAACTCATAATCACCCTCGCTTTTCTCACTTTTTCTCTCCATTAAAAGTTGAAACTGATATTCCGGGTCTCACCGCAGAGTTAAATTACCAGAGCAAGAGATTGTTAGTGTTTTTGGTTTATTTAGTATTGAATAAGTCCTAGTCCTAGTCCTAGTCCTAGTCTACTAGGAGTTTGTTGATTTACCAAGTCTTTTTAGGAATCCCTTTATACTTGGGGATTGTTTTTCCAGAATTTGTGCTCAAGTTTGTTTTCTACTCGCTATTTAACAGAGCTTTCCTGGCTTTCAGTCAATAATATCATCGCAGTTCAATCCAATATTCTCAATACTTCTCTAGTTTTATTTACTCTGACAGAGATAAGTATCTTCGATATGGAATATAGTATTAGAGGTAAATGAATGGCACTAGAAATTCATGCATAACACGAACAGACTGAAAATCAAAGCATGAACTTTTCACCTATCTTGGTCGTTTACAAGAAAAAGCTTATGCAAGGTTAAGAAGGAAGCAAATTGATGTCTGTCCATCAGTTGCTCCAGCACAATCTTGTACTGAAACTAATCCTGCAAGACTCGGCACAAACACAATCTGGATTTAAGATGTAAAGATTCCTAAACTATCATCAAATTCTCAAATCCAATGCTACACACAGATCACCTCACCACAGATCACATCTTATTTGCACTCATGACTGATTCAGCCATTTTTCCCTTCTGTGGATGAAACAAGCTGCACACTCCATCCTGAAATAACACAGCTACTCCCTTCTCTTGAAGCTGGCCTACACTTGGGAGGTTGTTCTTCAACTCAGGTACACAATACACATTACCGAAGGAATAATTAATCCCCTCTAGCATTAATTTCACTACTCCCTTTCTAATGACAGTCATCCTTGTGTTATTTCCAAGTTTGACAGAATGAGAGAAGCTGGTATCCAGACTTGTAAACATGCCAGGATTTTCATACATGTGATTTGAGCAGCCTGAGTCAACAAACCAGACATCTTTCCTCTTTGTTTCATGCAGCTCCACATATGCCATTAGCAAAATCTCTTCATCCTCCTCTAACTTAGCATAGTTGGCATCTTTACGCCATGTAGGACATTCATATTGAAAATGTTCTAAATTGTGGCACTTGTAGCATTCTACGGTTGTTTTGTTGAAGTTTGTCCTGCCACGCCCACATCCTCTGCCTCGAGGAACCAATGCTCTCCCTCTGCCTCTAGCTCCAGCCCGATCCTCTATCTTCAGAACATGATCTTCACCTTCAGTGCTCATCCTCCGAAATTTCTGCTCATGAACTACCAGAGTACTCTGCAGTTCATCAACAGTCATGGTGTCTGTGTCCTTTGCTTCTTCTATGGACACAACAACATAAGTGAACCGTTCAGTCAGGGTTCGCAAAATCTTCTTCACAATCTTGGAATCTGCCATGACTTCTTCATTGCTCCTCATCTGGTTGGCGACAGTCATAACTCTTGCAAAGTATTCTATGACTGTCTCATCACTCTTCATGTCCAGAATCTCAAATTCTCTTCTCAAAGAGTTAAGAAGAGACTTCTTTACCTTGGTATTGCCTCCGAACTTCAGCTTCATGGAATCCCACACGATCTTGGCAGTGCGACGATCCAAGATCTGTTGGAAAACAGATCGATCGATGGCCTGGAAAAGGTAGTGCTTCACCTGATGATCCTTGGTTCTTGCATCCTCAAGCTGTGCTAACTGTGCTTCAGTCAGCCTTACTCTATCATTCGGCTCCTCAAGGCCGTTCTCCACACAACTCCAAAGCCCCTTTGCCCTAAGCAAATTTTCCATCAACTCACTCCAGTGATCATAATGACCATCGAAGTGAGGAATTCTGGTTAGGGTTTTGTCTTCACTCATTCTCACAATGTTTGATCACTCGAAGACTGCGGCTTCTTTCCCTGAGCGTGCTGGCTCTAGTACCAAATGTTAGGATCTAAGTTTAGATAGAAATACCAACAATTGGATCGAATGATCTAAATTTATTGAAAACACTACACGGCTATATATAGCCTTACAGCAAAACAGAAACTAAACCACTAAAGCTTGATCTACGGCTTAGTAGTAGCAACCAACAAGAATGATTCAAACTAAACTAACTAATCTAAAGACTAGGTCTACTCCTTTATTCTCTGGACACAGTTAATGACTAATTCCAACACCGCTTCAGGGAGACCTCTATGTGATGATCCATAGAGGAAGAAGAGACAACCAACAAATCCAAGTGAATCGAATATGAGAGGTTTTTGCTGACGCTCTGCGGAGTCGCTACTAATGGGACACGTGGCAAGAAAGAGAAAAAAAATAAAAAAATACTTATAACACCCTATATTTTATTTTTAAAATCAATTAGGTTCATCATTTTTTAATTTTCAACTGAAGTAGTTAGTCGACCATGTTAAGTTACTTAAAATGATTAAAATGGCCCTATTAACAATTATTTTTATTCTTCCCTCTCTTTACTAATTTTTTATACTATTTCTCAAAAAATATATTAGAAAAAAAATAGAAAAGAAAGAATAAAATTTATTTTTAATAGGAAAAATAAAATTATTTTCAGTAGAAGAACTAAAATTGATTTTAATAGAAAAAAGAAAAATTGTATTTCAATAGAAAAAATTAATTGATTTTTAATAGTAGAAGAAAATTGATTTAAGAGGAAACAATTAAATTGATTTTAATAGATAAATAAAATTGGTTTTTAATAGAAAAAATAAAAATTGATTTTTTAATATCAGAAAAAAATTTGATATTATAAATTGATTTTTAATATTAGGAAAAAGAAACAAAAAATAGGAAAAAAATAAAAAATAACTGTTTATATAGATATTTTAGTCTTTTAAGTAATTTAACGGTTTTTTTAACGATAAGGCAATTCGATTGAGAATTTAAAATTTTAAAGATATATTAATTTAAATTTTAAAGATAAAGATAAAGATAAAATACGGGATGTGACCAAAATTTGATAAGAGATTGAATCCTAAAAGGAGGGAAATATGTAAAGGAGAGGGGGGATCAACTCTATTTATCAAATCTATAATTAGCTTGTATCTCTTCTAATGTAAGTTTTCCAGCTGCAATTACAAATAGGGTAGACGCCATCTCAAACTTCAGTAAAGAACATTCAGAAGCGATTCTCTTTTCTCAGAAACAATGGAAGAATCCAATACAGCAATTCAAGCCCCAAATCAAAACCCTAATCGAAACCTAGACGACCTCCCGGCCGAAATCCTGATCCACATCCTCACCTTCATCCCAACCTTAGAAGCCATCCGCACCTCCCTCGTCTCCCGCCAATGGCGATTCCTTTGGTGCCGTCTCCCCGTCCTCAACTTCCCCTACGACCTCTTCCCGGTCAACAACGACGCCGAGCCCCTCCCCGTCACCAGCCACCGCTTCGCCGAGCTCGTCGACCGCGCTCTCATCCTCCGTCACAGCTCTCCGATCAAAGCCTTCCGCCTCTCCTTCATCTTCTACCACTACTACACCTCCCACGTCGACTCCTGGATCCGCTGCGCCATCACGCGCTTCCAGGCGCGTGAGCTCCACCTCGACTTCTTCGTCCACAAACAGTATCATCGCCGCAGCGAAGGAGACTCCGCCCCGCGTGACACGTACGAATTCCGTTTCTCTGTTCTAAGAGAGAGCTGTGTTGAGAGTCTGAGCCTCACGCGCGTTGATCTCTTGTTACCGGCGAGCATGGCTACTGCGGGGATGGGCTCGCTGAGGTCCATGTATCTTGAAGAAGTGAGTTTGACGGACCAGATGTGGGAGCTTTTGATAAAAGGCTGCCCTAATCTTGAGGATTTGGAGCTTCAAAATGGATTGGTGGAGGAGAATCTGAGGATATGCAGCACAAGTCTTAAGAAGCTCAAGTTTGGGTATTTTTATGACAATGATGATCGGAACAGTCTGGAAATTGATTGCCCCAGCCTTGTCTCGCTAAGCTTTGATTGCGTTAGCTTTACTCATTTTCGACTTAAGAATGCTTCGTCCCTGGTTGAGTTTAATCTTAGTATCGTGCACCACGTGTCTAGCTACTATGATTTGTGGAGCAGGACTGCCAGGCTGCTTGGATCAGTGCCGAATGTGAAGCGTCTTAATCTGCAAAATTGGTGTTTCAAGGTGATTTCTTTTTCTGGCTTGATCAAGTATTGTTTTCCTGTTTCCGTTTCGGTTTGTTTTAAGCTGTTTGAATTTATATGGTGAAATGTTCTAAGAATTTGAGTTGTATGGGCACTTTACAGAGTGAAGCTGCTCTTCATACTTAGGGAGTCTAGGTATGAAATAATGGAAGGGACTGTTTCTCCCAAAATTGAAAGAGAGAATAATGTAAGCGTAACTAGGGTTTCTTTGGCATGTCATTATATCTTGGAATGAGGTCTGCTTGTTATTGCATACATTGAGGATAAACAGAGGTAATTGATCCTTGCTTAATACTCGTTAAACATTTGTGAATTGAAAGTTGCTGGGGGACTGGATGATAAAGAAAAAGAACCTGGTTGTTTGCAGACTCTAGTTCTCTAATGTGCATGTCTCTTACCAGAGTTGGGGTCATTTCATTGCTGTAAACCTTCTGGATGATATGGTTTAGTTACATTTTTGTGGTGTGTGTGTGTCATTTTCAAAAGTACTCTACTGTGATCTATTGCTTATCACATCCACTATACAGTCATTTAGCTTTCTGCATCTAGCATAGTGCTCATGGGTTAAAATCTCGAGACAATGCGATTTGTCTAAAAGAACTTTTGATTAGTGCCTTACTGCCTTACTACTTCTAATGTAATATCCTGAAATTATTAATTAGTTCATTCAAATTGTTTGATTAAGATGTTGTATCTAAAGGACATTGTTTGAAGAATGCTGCCTATATGTCATTGCAATGTAACATTGCAATCAAAGATCTGTTTTGAAAGGTGATTGCTACCCATTAAACTAGGAGATTCTGCAAATATGATATTTTTGTTTCTTCTAGATCTTGATGACTGGTTTTAATGGCTTATATTATTTTTTTGTATTCCTTAGCTATTTAGCTTCTATCTTCAAAGAATCCTTTCCTAACAAGTTATGTATTCCACATTGCTCTCTCTATGAGCGTGGAACGGGTTATTTGTTATTTGGTTGCTCCCTCATCTAGTGGATCAGTAGAATGAGTAGTATCCTTAATCATGTATATCTTTTATTTATAAGCATGCTCGTTTATTATATCCTCCTGTTGTTTGGTAGCTCCCTCATCTATTGGATCAGTAGAATGAGTAGTATCCTTAATCAAGTATATCTTTTATTTATAAGCATGCTCGTTTATTATATCCTCCCTCCCTTCTCTAGTTGCATTTTACCAGTCTCATCTTCTTAGAGCTACCATTGAATGATATTCTTCAGTTCATGTGGTTGTCATCCTCAGTTACTAGTATCCCAATTCAACCTTCTACTGTACAATGTACTTGCTTGTTTTGATTTCTCTTGATAATTTGGGTTTAAGTGACTTTATGACTTAAAATTGTAAATCATCATGCATTGATGCTTTATGTGTTTATGTTTGTTAAGTCTGGAGCTGATGTGTTAAAGGAGAACCTTACTCCTAAATTTATGTGAATTACCTTCTGAACCTATTAGCTAAGAACACAGTTTAATCCGTAGTTCAGGTTGTTTATTTAGTTAAGTCTGGAGCTGATGTGTTAAAGGAGAACCTTACTCCTAAATTTATGTGAATTACCTTCTGAACCTATTAGCTAAGAACACAGTTTAATCCGTAGTTCAGGTTGTTCATTGAGTAGTATCATGGAACAACTTGAGAATTCAAATTTGACTTATGTTTGAACACTGGTTTCTAATGACATACTATATTTTTTAGGAGAAACACACTATTATTGAACCTCATGAAATGTTTTATTTATTTATTTACTTATTTTTTTTATTTATATTTACTTATTTTTTATATATATATTTTTGGATAGAAACCTCTTGTGATATTCTGTTGTTTGCTTCCTATGCATATTGTCAGTTGCTGACATCAGAGGAATCTTTCCCAAAAACTTTTATGCTCCGCAACCTCAGCTTCTTAGAGCTATGGACTGGGTATACTCAACATGATCTGGTTGGCATGGCAGCACTACTTGAACTTTGTCCCAATCTTGAGACATTTATTCTTGATCACCTTCTCAAGATAGAAGTCGATGTGAGTATTTTGACATACATGCTTGCAGCAATCCTATGTTATATGGCCTATATTAATCATTTCTTTTGTTTTTTATCTGATCTAAACTTTGATCTTATCATTTCCAGGAGAGTTTACCAGAAGAGATCTCAAATAAACCAGTTAGTTTGAACATACCAAGACTCAAGGAAGTTAAGATGCTGAAATTTTTGGGATCAGAAGATGAAAATAAGTTTGTGACTTTATTGAAAAAGCATGGAGTTGTCTTGCAAAAGATTACCCTTTTTCCTTTCAAAATCGATGGGAACTCATGCCACCCATGTCCTCCGGTAGTTCTATGTAGAAAGCCTCGCGAATGTGAAGCAACAGGATCTTCTTCTCCATGATATAGTAGACTGGGCTTTAGATGGGCAATCCGTTTCCTCATTTGTAACTAGGTCAGGATATAGTGGTTGTTATGGATATACATTTCTTCTGTGACTGGATTATCTTTTAGTAGAAAAATCTTTTACCATATAATATTATTGGATTATCTACTGTTTAACATTGTTGGATTTCTCTAATATAAGGATACATTTATGATTAATAACTTATGAATCTGTGAAACAATGAAGTTCAACTGCCTCTTGGCACTATTATGCAACAAGGAACATGACGAAAAAACTCTTTTGTTGTGTCAAAGGCTCTATTGGCAAAATACCTTTGCTGCAGCAACAGCTCTAACATTACAGAACAGTAATAGTATGGTTTTCAAATACTGGATGATTGATGACTAAGAATAGAAAGTGGGAGTGTGGATTTGACTTCCCTTATTGTTGGTACTTAAGCAAAGTAAATTGGAAAAGTCACAGTTATATGGTAATCTGGACATTTTGCTTGGACTGATGCATCTCAGAATGCACATGCCTTGGCATAGTGAATTTATTAAAGCTCAGCAAACACAGTTTAAAAATTGTACAAGCCAAACTAAGTACTGGTATTCTGCTAGCTCAAAAACAGTGTTGATGGAGCTAGCTCAAGTACATCAGAACTTACAGAATTGATTTAATCTATTCTACAATCATTTGTTATTTCTTGTGCACATATGTGATTATGAGTAACACAAATAATTTGAAACAAATACTACTTCCATCAATTGTAAGAATTTCTTGACACAAATCAAAAGTTCATTGCCAGCAGCTAGCACCCATAAATATAAACATATACAGATCCTCAAACACAAGCCAAAGTCTCCATGTACCAACTTCATACATTTCATCTTCTTAGTGAAATTCTTCATTCATCTCAATATCCTCTATAGCTAACTCAAATTATGTCGTGAAATTGTTATTCCTAAAATTATAAGATATGACCTCTTGATCATCCTTTTCCCTCTCCCGAAAAAGGCACAATTTAAACAAAGAATCCAAATCATGTTGAGGAAGAGCCGTCGGATTGAGATCAACATGATACTTGACAAACCAACCAGAGTAGTCCCTCTCCATCTCCATCAGTCCATCACATCAAACTGAGTTTACAATGACTATAAATCTCAATCAAATACAAACGCCCTCCAAACTCCCCAAAGTATCTATGAATCATATCCGGAAACTCAATGGGAGTATTGAGGCCACCACGGCACTCCACCTGAATGTTTTTCACAACCATGGGAATAGGAGGAGTAGCAGCCACTACTCGAAAACTTCTTCTCCAATACAATACATCACATTCTTCCCTAAAGAAGTTACCAGCTATCTTGCAGAATGATAACTCCGATGTTTCTCTTATCCAATGAACTGCGCCGTTGCAGTATACAGAGCCCTCCATACTTCTCTCATCTAACTGTCAGCAGGCCCGGACCTGAAGGGAGTTTTATGTGGCAACCGCCTCAGGTCCAATATTTTGAGGGGCACAGTTTTCTGTCTTTCCGGTCAGGTATTGGCGTCGGTGGTTGCTATATATATTGTAGCACTAATATGCATACATCAAACATAAGTAATATGTGGGTCATCAAGTAATAACGAGACTCCACAATATATATCACGAAGTCTATTATACAAGTTACGTAAAATTACCTGAAAATCGCCGATTTGATATCGGGAAGTCACATTACCAGCCTTACCAACATGTCCTCACACAACACATGTTGAAGACTTGTCCTACATCAGAAATGTATAAAAGGATGAAGTCTCATTCTCTCCCCCTCATTTAGTAGAGAGAGATCATCCCATTGTAATACTTTGAGGAGCCACTTCGTCACCCAACACTAATACATGTTAATTGAATGTAGTCCTACCTACGATGAATCACTATAGATTGAATGTAGATGAATCGCGTTAATTGAATGTAGTCCTCGTTGACACAAACCCAGACGCTAAAGCCTTACACCCTAAAAATAAATCTGACTCCCCGGAGTCATCATCATCGGTGTGAAGCTTCTTAGAGCAATATTTCGTTCCTTTCCCTTTGATATTTGTGCTCGTTTTACACGCGTATCGATAAGAGTAGAAGAAATCACTACTCGTAAATTATTTCGAGGTGCCACCGTCGACCTACATTCATTTAACGCGAAACGCAAGTGGTGTGCACCCTTACTCGGTTACTATTTTCTATCTTTCACGCCCGTGCGGTGACACACCCACACCTTCTTTTACTTTTATTGTTATTTATTTTTACTGAATTTGTATTATCTTCCAGTGGAAGCGTGACCAAGGCATTGACACGTCCAGTGATACTGGGAGTAGTTTTTTTCTAATTCATCATTGAGAATCCAGGCGGTTTGATTTACGACACACCGAATCCTGACTACCCGAAGCACAAAGTCTCTTGATTTAGGCCCCACAACAGTGCGTGATCCAATCCTTTGCTTGGACCAAACCAGAACATGAAACTTATACCTATGAATTCCAAGGATGCTCATTTGGTTTTGAATGATCTAATCAAGGCCAAATATGTTAACCTCGATAACAAGGTCCCAACCAAAGAGGAGCTGAATGACAAAATGTATTGTGTTTTCACGACATCTATAACCATGACACCAAGGATTTTATTAAGCTCGGTGACTAGATATAGACATGGTTGAATGCCAATGAATTGTGTCTCAAGACTCCAAGCGGTGTCGCCTCACTTGTCGATGTGGAGGCATTCCCAAACACGGTGGGATGGTCGAAGTAAACTGGGATGAACCTGACAATGCCGGTTCCCGAAGACAGTCAAAGCGAGTCCGCTCAGAAACATGAGAGAGTAGCTCTCAGGTTTGCAGGTATACATATAACGTTGACTTTGCACATGCGGTGCTTGACGACCTAATAACAGATGGACTAGTAACAGTCGCGTATTTCTTACCATACATCGAGTACAAGGAGGGATCCTAGCATTACAAGTTCCATAATAGCTGGGGGCATAGAACGTGAGACTGCCAACAACTCAAGGATCAGGTCCAGGAATGGCTCGATCCTGGTTACCTATGTTTCGAGGACAAGGGCGGCTTCATAATGGCCATGGAGGCATGGAGGATACCGCTTTGCCTAAGATCGGTCACAAAAGGATTGGCTTTGGCCTCTCTCCAAGCGACGACTTTCATAAAGGCCCTGTTGAGACCCTAAATGACCAGTGAATGACTATAGGCCTAAGGAGAAAGTAGAACACTCCCCACAGCTAGCATGACGTCCAATCAGGGCTAGTTCAAGTTAGAAACACAAGGCCCCTGCATTGCCTGAGCGGTAGGCTAATGGTAGTGACAACAACGAAGAGCTATTACACCACCTCCCCCGATCGAAAACATAAGTCCAACAACATTGGCAGGGGAAGAATCCTTTCACCCCTCCAAGAACAGAAGATGCAGGTACTAGCTCTGGAGTTAGGCAGCAACGCAGCTCGGGTACAATACCTCGGGAAGGAGTATTGACGGATCCATACATGTGTCGAAAGTCAATTCTTCGAGTCTGCTAAATTTGACAGGGCTCAAACTGCTCTCATCTCTCAAATTTCTTCTCTAGATCATATCATATCAAGGAGAAGAAGACAGGGATTTCAACAGCAGTAATGACTACATACTCATATATGACTATATACAACAGCTAATATGGTTGCGCATAGCTAGGGTTAGGGTTTTATAATTAATCTCGCCCCTTTGAAGATAGCTTCCAGGCAACCTAGCTAGCTATAAGTAAGGAAAGTCGCATCGACGTCCTGGCATCCTCTGAAGAACTTCTAAACCCTAACAAAGACGAGATGGAAGAGACGATGACCAAACGCCTCCAAAACCCTAACCAGTGGAACCTAAATGACCTCCCTAATCGTCCACATCCTCTCCTTTCTCGACATAGTCGATGCCATCCACACCTCTCTCATCTCCCGCAAGTGGCGAACCCTCTGGTGTCTCCTTCTCTCCTTGAACTAGGACCACGGTACGCTTTTTTCACTTCGTCACTGGCGTACTCGACACGCGCCGTTACGACTCTCAGTGCATCCAAACCTTCCGCCTTCGTTTCAAGCCCTTGCTCCGACGTTGTCGACTCTTGGATGTGCTGTGCCGTCACCCACCTCCGGGTGCGTGAGCTCTACCTCAGCTTCTTTAACGGAAGTTATTACTTCCCGTTTTCTGTGCTGAGTAATGGGTGCGTACAAGTCTTGACCCTAAAAAGCTGCTGGTCTCTTACATTGCCGACGGCATGTCCTCCATGAATCTTTGCTCGTTGAGATCCATCTATCTTACCAGGGTTTATTGACGGATGAGATGGTCCATGATTTGATTCCGGGGTGTCCCAATCTGGAGGACCTCAAGCTTAAAAATTGTTATGGGATAAAAAAGTTAAGTACTTTCTTCTATCCTATTTGGACTGATATGGTATGGAATATGTTTTGCTATTTTCATGTGGGTGCATGTTTGGTACATTTCGGAAATTAAGTGCTAGAATTAAGTGTGAATTCTTTCGCATCGTTTTGTAATTGTCATAACTCATAAATGAGATCAGAAATTATAATTTTCAACGATCCCCCCTTTATTAATGTAATCAATTTTCAAAGAATAACTTAACTTAAATCTCTTTGCATCTGTTCAAAAAAAATCTCTTTGCAGCGATCCGAAAATTGTTCTAAAAAGATTCACGAGGCCTAAAGACTCGTCACTTGATAACCATTATGTCACTAATTAAAATGAAGCCACCCTTTTATGTCGGAGTATCTTTAATACAGGGTTGTGTACGTACACAACACATGAACGATTGAAATTAGAGGATATAATATTGATACATGTGTGATCAAACATATAAATTGTTATAAATGTCTAAAATCATGTTTTGTATATATACGACCGTGCATACAACAATTTTTTCCGTTAATACTGTTTTATGTCAATCATATTGGATGGGTTCACGAGTCGGGTCCAAATGCCTAACCTGAGTCCGGCCCAAAATCCAACCCGAATACATAAAACCACCATTTCTGCCAAAATACACGAAACCCAAAACCCCTTCCAACGGAAGCTCCGACGATCACTCATCGGAACCGTAACCGGACCCTAAACGACCTCCCCGACGAAATCCTCCTCCACATCCTAACCTTCTTCCCAACCCTCGACGCCGTCCAAACCTCCCTCATCTCCCGCAAATGGAGGCCCCTCTGGCCCCGCCTCCGCAAACGGCGCCGTCGCCGTGCTGAAGCTCACGCGCGTGGAGCTCACTCTCCCGGCGAGCATGGCCGCCATGGGGCTCGTCTCGCTGAGGTCAACGTACCTGGATGAGGTCTATCTGACGGACCAGAATGTTACTGATTTGATTTCTGGTTGTCCGAATCTCGAGGAATTGGAGCTTCAACATTGCTGGGGGATGGAGAAGATGAAGAAGCTGGCCTTTTATTACATTTACGACAATGAATCGAGGAACACTATTGAGATTGATTGCCCCAATTTGTGTTCGATAAGCTTTGATAACTGTAGTTTTACACAGTTTGTGCTTAAGTTTGCGCCGGCCCTGGTTGAGTTTAGTGTTAGCATTGTGCAAATTGAGGAGCGGGATTATGATCTGTGGGCTGCTCGAGCAGGCGCCTTATGTGAAGCAGCTCAATTTGCAAAATTGGCGCCTTTGTGGCTTAATTTTGGAATATCTTGCAATGTGGTTGGTATAGTGATATTATGGTGGATAGGTTCAATTTTGGGAACTTGTGATTCGGTAGTTAAGAAAGATGACATTGTTGTTCGGAGAGTCTAATAAGCTCTGTCACTAACAGGAGTGGTCATATTTGCTGTGCAATACTTTTTTTTTCTTTGGAAGAGTTGAATATGGTTGAACAATATACAAGTTCTTTCAGTGTTATTGAATCTTGGAGTTGGACGAAAACAGAAATGGTGATTAGTTGTGGAGATATGCTGTTATTGTGTGCATTGGGACAATACTTGAGAATTCATCCACTAAATATATATAAATGGTTGAGAAGAAGTGATTGGTGAATTGGATGGTAAGGAAAAAAAGGTGGTTGTTTTGTGACTCTTGTAGGTCTAATATGCCTTTCTATAACCAGATTTAGGTACATTTTACTGTACCTTTTGAAGTTAAAGTAAATAGTTTAGGATACAATTTTTTTAATGCGTGCCGTATACGTAGGTAAATGGAAACTATTATCCTGCAGTATTACATCTTTTGTCATTAATTTTTAATATACAAGCTTCTTGCTTTGTATAATGTATTGCTTTGCCCTGCTGCTGTATTGGCTTTTATGTCTGCTTATATAGGTTTGTTGGGGAAGACTAGAACTTTCTCTCAGCCTGATTATTGTATATCCATGCATATGTTATATAACTCTGATTATATCTATGACATAAATATTGTGACTTCACATAAAATTACTAATATAGTTCAGGTTGTTATCGAGATCTAGTGGTTTCCTGATTTCAAATTTATCCTTTTACTAACTTTTATTAATCATCTAGCAGCTCATACTTTTTCATCTGTCTTTGTGTTTCACACCCTCACCCTCTGAATGATATGATACCTTTGCCCCCAAATGATTTCAATCTCTCGGACAGCTAATAGATGATAGACTCATCTATTAGTTCATGATGTTATTCTGATTGAGTGGTGTGGTTTGTACTCATCTATTAGTTCATGATGTTATTCTGATTGAGTGGTGTGGTTTGTAACTTAAGCAACTACTTAGCCTGTTTGGGGTTGGGACCTTATTACTAAATTGAACCTCATGTCTTTATGTCCATTCTTATTTTTTGTCTCCTCATTGTGAGATCGAGTCCCTTTCTTCATATGGTCATACTCCGTCAATCTCCTCTTACAATAAGTGTCTTTTACCCTTTCATAATACTACATAATTTCTGTATCTGCTTACTTCCTCAGCTTCTTACATCAAAGGATTCTCTCTCCAAAAGCTTTATGCTTCACAACCTCAACCATTTGGAGCTGCAAACTGGGTATACCCATTGTGATCTGGTTGGCTTGGCAGCACTGCTTGAGCTTTCTCCCAATCTCGAGAACATGATTTTAGATTATGTTGAGAAGAATGCGAAAGATGTGAGTATTGTCATATATATAATTTCAGAAATTCTACATGTTGCTGCTTTATAAATACGTTTACCATTATTAGCTGTATCTAAACCATGATCTTCTCATTTCCAGGCTATTGTACCTGAAGAGTTCTCAAATAAACCAGATAGATTTAACATGCCAAGTCTGAAGCAAGTGACCATGAAATCTTACTCTGGAACTCGAGATGAAGCTAATTTTGTGAATATTTTGAAAAAGCATGGGGTGGTCCTAGAAAAGATAGTAATCAATCACATCCAAGTTGGTGAGATATCATTTTTTCCGGTTGTTATAAGTAAAATCCCTTGCAAAGTTTAAGCCCTAACAGATCTTAGTATAGGAGCTGGGCTCCAAGTAAAACAGAGAATTTGTACAATGGTTTATCACAAAATTTCTTGGTTTTGAACCTGATATGATGTTAGATGCCTTTATCCTTGAAATAAGAATCATGTGCTGAATACAGAACATAATATGCACCACATATTCATTTTATTATCTTGCATTGCATATATGCACTGTTGTTTCGACTGCAAATTAGTCCTTTGGAACACACACTTCTCTTTTTATCTATCACTCAATTCACTCATTAGCATCCTAAAACCCAGATTACTTATACTGCAAGAAATAACTGTTCGTCCCTATTGAACATCAGTATGGACTAGGATCCCAAAACCCGGATTACTTGTGTCTAGAATACCTTGACCTTCCTCTATTGATAGAAACCTAGTAAGAATACATTGTCCCTGACTCACATACGTCTGGACTTCCTGAATTGATAGTTAGGAACATGTAACGGTTTCTTAAATTTTATTTTGCAATCATAATAATACATTATTATTTTGCAAATTGAATCCCTTATTAATAATTCAACGTTCGAAACAGACTCAAACGATGTTCCCGTTCTCACCCCACTTCAAAACTTTGAACTATTCAACCCTAACCAAACTAGCTCGAGCATCTCTCTCACCACCAAAGACCACTGAAAAAAATCAGGAGCAAACTTCCCCATGCATCAATGGAAACAAGATCCTCCGCTGCCAAGAAGAAAAAGCTTTCCTTCTGCAAAGAAAATGAATCCATCCCCGACCACCACAACATTGACCGCATTACCGAACTTCCCGAAGCCGTCCTACACCACATCCTCATCCTCCTCCCAATCAAAACCGTCGCGCAGACAAGCGTCTTGTCAAAACGGTGGCGTTCGCTCTGGTCCTCCTTCCCTGACCTAGACTTCACAACCCTAGACCAATCTCTGCAACCATGTTCCTCATCTAAGACAAATCCTCTGAATTGCAAAGAGTCCGACTTCATCATTCAGGTCCTTAACAACCGAGACAGGCACTCCGATATTCGGATCCTCCGGTTCCTTGCCCGGCTGAGCTTCTCTCGTCTCAATGGCCTGATCCGCCTCGCAATCAGACACAAGGTGCAGGTGCTCGACGTCGAAGTTTTCACAGAAGATTACTTCAACTTCCCTAGATGTGTCATTGCTAGCGACACATTGAGGGTTTTCAAGTTGAAGTCCAAAAGACCCGGTTTCCGGTTACCTCCTTCTTCTGTAATGACAAGCGGTTTCCGATGTCTTCAGTCATTATCTCTCTCCCGGATCAGTCTATGCAACCAGCCTTCTCTGTCTGATATGTTCTCCGAGTCGTCTTTCCTTCTGCTCAAGAAACTGAGCCTGGACACTTGTTTTGGGTTGAAGCATCTTAGGGTTGGGTGCCGTGTGTTGCAAGACTTAACCCTAGAGAACTGTTTCGAGCTGCAAGAGCTGGATGTGTCGGGTTCGAAATTAAAGAGGCTGCGGATTGCGAAATGTTTTGATGGGTATGTTGAGAAGAGCTGGGTGAAGATTGATGCGCCTAGGCTTGGAGTGGTTTTGTGGGAACACAATGGTCTTAGTGATAATATTTGTATAGAGAATTTGAGTTACTTGCATAAGGCCTCCATTGGTTTGCTCCATGAAGATATTAGTGTTGCAAAGCTTCAGAGTGTATCTAATCTTTTTTCGGCTCTCTCACTTGCAAATTGCTTGACACTCGAAAGCAATTGTATTGAGGTACTACAATATTTTCTTGTGTAGAACTGCAGATCATTGTTAAATAACTCACGTATCTTATATATGGTGAACTTGTGATTTAAGAGTTATCAGTTAAGTTACTTCACTAACCAGACTAGGATTTAACAACAAGCTGTAGATCATAGTATGACATCGTTAGTTTAGCGAAGAATTGTTAGAATTTGTTTCATTTCTTGACATACAAAACATCCAAAAACAAAAAGAACTGCCAAACAAACCAGCCTTATCTCTCACTTTTCCTCTTTCACGAATGACTTATACATATAGCCTCTATTTGTTTTGCAGATTCTATCAAACAGCAATTATTTTGCAGTGTATTTGCATCAGTTCAGCAACCTGAAATCTTTGGAGTTGCACACGGGTTTCAGGAAGAATAATGTCCCAGGATTAGCATCCATATTCAAAAGCTGTCCTATGCTGCACACTCTGATACTAAACATTATTAACGATTTCAAAACTGAAAGGAGAGTACGTATTGTGGAGATTAATTATGATCAATCAACACATTACATTGCTCCTTTTATTTTATATATCTTCTTTTAAAAGCTAATTCAGATTTTTCATCTATGCATATACAGCAATGGAACAAGGATTTGTGGGAAATGTCAAACTCTGAGGAAGAGAAATACTGGGAATCTCAAACCCAAAACTTGAAGTCGTTCTTGCATCACCTTAAGATAGTGAAGATTCATGGGTTCCTAGAGTGCGAGAACGAAGTCAGCCTGGCAAAGTTCTTGCTCAAGCATGGAAAAGCCTTGGAAGAAATGATTTTGTCTACTGGGCACTGCAAAGCTAGACACTCTCTTCAGAGACAAAAGATTAGGTCACAGATGATGGGATTTTCTTGGGCTTCTTCTAATGCTAAAATTACATTTAACCAAGCTGGTTAGCTGGTTCGTAGTGCGCTACTGCTATACGTACTTTCTCTAATGAAATTGGCTTGAATGTCCATACACTTCCATTGAGGTTGTGTATGGATTCGTCTAATTTTCTTTCTCGTTTCCATTTCGGTACGTATGTGAATATATATACGAAGTAGAATATGACATGGATTAGCAGGACCGATAATTTGTGAGACGTGTGAGTAAATATTTGCAGCAATATCAAGGTAACAAGGTGGACTCTTTCAAATTGCAATGCTATCTTCATGCAGATTCTTGTGTTATTGTTGATGATTGGATTCGTTTTGCAACTACTAAAGGGGTGGAAAAGCTTATACTTGGATTTGGTTTTCTTATATCACCACATCAAACTTATGTTTTTCCTCGGAGTTTACATGTTGGCTCGAATTTAATCTAAAACATCTGTCATTGAAGGAATGTATTCTAAGACATCCCAGTACTGATTGTGACGCCTTCAATCAGCTAACTACTCTTTCTCTGAAAAACGTTCACTTTGATCAATCTATGATGGCAAATCTCTTCACTGTTTGTGCGTTACTGGAAAACTTGGCCTTATATTGGTGCCGGTTGAATGGTAGTTATTATCCCAGACGTGATGCTTGCCCTTTAGTTGCTGGTGATCGTCTAACTCATCTGAAAGTGTTACTAAACGAACTAACAGAGAGTATAATTGTTTGCTCAAAAATGGTCTCAGCCGAAGCAAGACCGAGGTTTTTAGCTACAATGTCCTTCTGATGTGTGCGGGCGTGCCAACTCGCAGCCGAAAGCCAAGCGAGGTTTTAATTGATGTAGTGCGCTTGATCTGACTTCTTCAAGTGATTGTAGGCCGAGGAAGGAACCCTCTCGGCCGTATGGTCCTGATGCCTGTGTTTTCAAGGACTTTCGGCTAGGCGTCACCGGGATCCTCGAAATCGTTTACCTTTGGGTGAACTCGAACGTTCGGGTGACGGGCGAGAGATCTATTAGATGAAGATACTCGCAAATCACCGTGAACACGAAGGTGAAACAGACTTGGTTGTCGAATCTTTGTGAAGTGATGTGTGTGCGGACATCGAATCGCATCAACCCAATCCGGACTGGCCGAAAGAGATCAATGGATGAGAATTCTATGCTAAAACTACTCTAAGTAAAGAGCATGTAAAGTAAAAAAATGATAAGATTAAAATGCAAGAACCTAAAGAACAGAATCAAAGTAAAGCTTAAGAAATAAATTGGTTTGGAATTTGAAAGGAACGATAGAGTACCTAACGATGGAACGATAGAGTACCTAACTATAGAGAGATAAGTTTGTATGAAAAGTTGTATATTGATTTGTTTGTATGGTGCATGACCTTTTACAAATGAGCTACAAGGTTCTATATATACAAGTTAAAAGCCCTAGCTAGATTGTTCTCTACGTCATGAAATCCCATCAATATTTTGTTTCTTTTCTTGGGTTGGATCACATATGATTGTCTTGATTTGGCCGAACTTTGAGATAATCATATCATAAGTTTTTTTTTGATTTGGTTAAAGACATTCCTTGTAGAGATTTCCTCCTTTGACACGATCTTTCGGTCGCAATTGATGTATTGGGCTTCTACCGAGTGTCCATTGTTATTTTGTCTTCACTTGTCTGAAATAAATATTATGAGCTCTTTTCTTTCCTCAAACTATATGCCCAACTTATTCATTTTCGTCCACGCGGACGAATTACTTCACTTCGTCCATATAGCCAAGCTAAATATTTGACCTCGTCCATACGTCAACGAGCTAGATATTTGACCACATCCATTCGTCAACGAGCTAGCTATTTGACCTCGTTCATCACTTCACCTTGTCCATGGCCGAAGTAACTTCGCCTCGTCCATAAGGCCGAGATAACTTGACTCGTCCATGGCCGGATTCACTTTACATCATCCGAGTTAACTTTGCTTTGTCCATAACCGGATTCACTTCACCTCGTCCATGGCTAAACTAACTTCACCTTATCCACACGGCTGAGATAACTTTGCTTCATCCACGACCGAATTCACTTTACATTGTCCGAGATAACTTTGCCTCGTCCATGACCGAATTCACTTTACATTGTCCGAGATAACTTTGCCTCGTCCATGGGCGAACTGACTTCACATCGTCCGTACGGCTGAACTCACTTCATCTCATCTGTATGACCTAACTCATTTCAACTCGTCCATATGGTTGTGCTCATTTCAACTCGTCTATATGGCTGTGCTCATTTAATTTCGTCCATACGGTCGAACTCATTTCAACCACTACCAGGATAAGCATTTTAGCCGACGAAATTTTTTCGTCGGCCTGTTCACATTTTTCGTCGGCTATAACCTTAGCCGACGACACGTCGTCGGCTAAGTAGTCGTCGGCTATAAGTCGTCGGCTAAGTGTTGGAGTATAGCCGACGAAATAATATATTGTAATTCGTCGGCTATACTCTAACACTTAGCCGACGAAATAATATATAAAATTCGTCGGCTAAGTGTTAGAGTATAGCCGACGAATTACAATATATTATTTCGTCGGCTATACTTCAACACTTAGTCGACGAAATAATATTAAAAATTCGTCGGCTAAAGTTTTAAAAATTAAAAAATAAATAAAGAATAGCCGACGAAATTAGCACAGTTTCGTCGGCTATAATATTTTTAGCCGACGAAATATGGCAAATTTCGTCGGCTATTGTCTATTTATTTTTTAATTTTTAAAACTTTAGCCGACGAAATATGGTAAATTTCGTCGGCTATAGTACTTTTTATACTAGAAACCCAAACAAAATTTATACATTACCATCCAAGCAAGCTGCAAATTACAGAAACAATTTCATAACCAACAACAACACACCATCTAAAGTAACATAAATATTTTGCATTAAATTTTCAATTCATAAATTGTTCATAAAACCTAAAAAGTAAATTTATATTTGTTCATAAACCTAAAAAACTAAATAAATAATTGTTCATAAACTTAAAAAACTAAATAAAATCGATATCGTCTAAATCAATATCTGCTCCAGGATGAGGTTGTTGGGGAAGTTGGGGAGGTTGCGGCGGCTGAGGTAAGACAATAGGCGGGGGCATGGGCGGAAGCGGAAGTCCCTGCTGCTGTGCAGCTACAAAATCTTGCATGTACTGGTACATCTGCTGCTGCTGTGTCTGCTGGGCGGCATGGGATGCTATAGTGTACTCCTGTAGAGCGGCAGTATATGCTTCTTGGGCGGCCTCTCTCGCGGCAGTATATGCTGCTCGGGCGGCCTCTCTCTCGGCATTATATGCTGCTTGGGCGGCTTGTTGTTCCCGTAACATCTGAACTTCCGCCTCAAGCTGAGTCGTTCTGCTGCTGGTCGAGGCTCCTTTTTTCTGAAACCCAGGAGTGGTTTTCAGTACCCCCTCGCCCTTCTTTCCCAGGCCCCGACAGTAGAAGTTATTTCCTCGCGGTGGGAAGGCTGTGCCCATGATCCTGGCCCCAACGCTGAGATCCGAACTGTCGATCCGGGACATGGCTTCGGACATGTCCTCCTCTTGCGTGTCAGGCCATGTCTCCCTGACTATAGCAGCCATCACCTCGTCACTAGCCTGCCTCACCCTCGCCTAATTTGATAGGAAAAAAAAATTAATTAACATTTTAAAATATATATATATACATATAATTTACTAAATTTTAAAACGTAAAACGACTTACAATATCCTCCTGGGAGTCAGGATATGCCCTCTCGTACGTATAGACGTACTGGTTGACCTCTGGATGTTCCCTGGCCGCCTCCTCCATCAACGATGCGAACGGTCTAGAACCGGCATGATGGTTCCTCATGTTGCGTTGCCGGTTCTGAGCGTTCACCCGGGAAACGGCCTACAAAGGAATCGAATTAGTAAAATATTTTAAAACGTATTAAATATAATTCAATATAATAAATAATTATTTTTAATTACCTGTAGAGCTTGTACCATATAAAACGCATCAAATTACGTAGTACAAATTCAAATAACTAAGAAGGCTCGTAATCAGAATCATCCGATGAGTCTTCTTCGGTGTCAGAATTAATTTCCGGTAATCTATGCATTTCTACATCACAAGAGTCGTCGTCTGTTTCTTGATTTGGATCCACATCAATAAGGTGAGCGTCTAAATCACGAATTCGAACCGAACGACCCGGTTTAAAATTATTAAGGCGAATTGTAGAGGAGTCAGGAATATCTATTGCACTGTGTTCTTGATACGCAACATTTTCTTCCTCGTCTTCGGCCTCTCCAAGTGTAGCCGCCCGGTAAATGTTTCGAGGGTGCACAAGATTGACTACTTTCCACGCGTCACCCTTAACAAGGTCATCAAGATAAAACACTTGTTTCACCGATGTCGCAAAAACAAAGGGGTCATCTTCGTAACAGCTTGTGCCAGTGTTCACCGATAAAATCCCGTACTGATCAATCTTCATGCTCTGCGAGCTTCTAGTATCAAACCATCTACACTTGAACAGGTGCACGGTCATGCCTTGCCCATAAACGAGTTCCACCACTGAATCAAGAACACCATAATAATCAACTCCATTCCGGCCACCATGCGCCATAACCCCAGAATTCTGTGTTCTTCGTCTGTTGTCTCTCATTTCACATATAAATTGCACGCCATTGACCTTGCACATCGGGTAAACTCTTGACATTATCGGCTTCATAGCTAGAAGTCTTAGTTCGTGAGACCAATTTGGGTGACCATCAAATTGAATATGGTTCATCTGCAACCAAAGATTCAATGTATTATAAATTAATATGAATAATTATGCAATCAAGGAGACTTGCAACATACAAAATTGGAGAATTACATACCCAATCGCCAAAATAGTTCGCGAACTCCTTGTTGTGGTAGTCGAGATCACCTTGAATGTCTGGACAGTGTAGATGGATGTCTTTCCAGTATTCAACTTCTTGACAGTTAATCAATACCCACCAATGGGCTATGACGAGCTCATGGGGTTGCAACTTGTAGGACTCTGGTAAAATTCCATAAACTTCAACATCATTTGAGAGTATGGAAAGGTTAAACTTCGGTTCATCAACCGGCATGGTCTGTGGAGTTTCCTTCAATGCTCCTAGATACAACTTCATGTAGGTGACGCACTCGTGCGCAATATATGCTTCTGCTATACATCCTTCAGGCGCGGATTTGTTAGCCACATAAGCTTTGTAGTCTCCAAGTTGTCTGTAAATAAATAAATTTGTTGTCATATGTTACGATTATACAATGAACATGTACAATAAAAACATTAGGTGTAAAAAACATACCTTTCCATAGGATACATCCAAGTATAGTGTACTGGACCGGTAAGCAACAATTGCTCGGGAAGATGGATCATCAGGTGCGGCATGATGTCAAAAAAATTTGGAGGAGAATCTTGACAACGCTACTAACGGCTCCACCACCTGACGGGGAAGGAATGGTCGAATGAAAATAGGGAAGAGCCGTTGTAGCAGAATATGACAGTCATGACTCTTTAACCCGTACATTTTATTGTCCCGAATGTTTACACACCGGGCTATATTTCCTGCGTAGCCTGAAGGATACTTCACAGAACTCAACCACCTGAAAATTACGTTCTTCTGTTCAGGCTTCACGGTGTACGGAGCTTGAGGCATTTTTTTCTTCCCTTCTTTCAACCACAAATGTCTTCGTATCTCCATTTTTTTAAGATCAATGCGTGCCTTCGGACCGTCTTTCGTCTTTCCCTCCAAGTTCAGCACGGTTCCCACCACACTGTCACACACATTCTTTTCTATGTGCATCACATCTAGGTAGTGCCTGATCAACAACTTACTCCAGTATGGGAGTTCCCATAATATGCTCTTATGTGTCCAAAATTTATACCTGTCGGGTCTGTCAGGTATTGCCGCCACTATATTGGGATGATTGCTGAGCTGCCCAAAATCATACTCATTAAGCACTGCTAAAATTTCTTCCCCTGTCCATCTTCTAGGAGGCACACCAAGTTCTACAGTCCCATCAAATGCCTTGTCATCGAACCGCCATTCGTGATCATACGGAAGGAGAGTACGGTGACCCAATCTACATATCTTGTTGCAATGACTACTGCTCCCCTCATCGCTTAGGCACTCTGGACAAGCCTTGTATCCCCTAACAACGTTGCCCGACAACATCCCACGAGCAGGAAAATCACTAATGGTACCAACAACCATAGCATGCATCTGGAACATCTCGTGCATGAACTTATCATAAGTGGGATGACCAACGTCCCAAAAAAACTTAAGCTCTTCAATCAAGGGTCTCAAATACACATCGAGACACTTCCCTGGATAACCGGGTCCCGGAATCAACAAACTCAACATATTGTATTCCTTCTTCATGCACATCCATGGAGGAAGATTGTATGGTACCAAAATCACCGGCCATACACTGTATTGAAGACTCATGTTGCCAAAAGGATTGAACCCGTCGGATGAGAGCCCGAGCCTCACATTTCGGACCTCAGACGCAAAATGAGGAAACTCCCTGTCTATATGCTTCCAGGCCTCCCCGTCAGCAGGGTGTATAAGGGTATCTTCGCCTTGCAATTCCCTATCAGCGTGCCATCTCATAGATTTGGCCGTGTGTGATGACATGTACAACCGTTCCAGCCTATCCCTCAACGGAAAATACCGAAGTACCTTCATAGGTTTCCTATTGCCTGCAGGAGTCAACTTATACCTGTCACTCTGACATACTGGACATGTGTCAAGGTCACCAAGGTCATTCCCTTCTGGATCTTTACCCCAGAAGAGAACACAATCATATCTGCATGCATGGATCTTGATGTAGGAAAGCCCAAGATCTTTCAGTATACATCGGACCTTATGATGAGTGGTAGGAAGACGATGACCGTGGGGCAGCATCGAAGCAGTGTACTGTAGATACTCATCAACAGCCTTCACAGTCGATTTTGTCTCAACTTTAATCTTCATAACGTCCATCACACTTTCAAGAACCGTTTTCTGACAACCGGGGTACACAGGGGTCTGTTGGAAAGCAAGTAGTTTGTTGTACCTGTCAATACCAGCAGTGTTGACAACTCTAGGGAAGGGCTGCACCGGGTCAGACATATACGGTCCTTCAGAGCATACACCCCTCTCATAAGGAAACATATCGTTGATGAAGGCCGTTGTTGGATCGTTGGATGTACTGCCCGTCTCAGAAAATTGCCCATGATCATGCGGACCCCTTGATGATGTTTCACCGTGATATATCCAACATGTGTACTTCTCCCAAAACCCATTACTTTGAAGGTGCTGCCAAACCTTGTCAATTGGAAATTGATACATATCGCTGCGACACTGACATTTAGTGCACGGACAATAGAAAATTGTATTCCCTTTAGCATTATTGATCACATATTCAATAAAACTAACAACTCCTTTAGCATATCTTTTGTCCCATTTTGGAAGCGAAATCCAACTCTTATCCATATCCTGAGAAAATAACATAATATATATGTATAAACGCTAATTAATTAAATTTACGAATCATTCAATTTATATTATATCTGAGTTAACGTACAATTAATATATATAATAATTACTAATTAATATATATATATATATATATATATATATATATATATATATCAACAACTTCATATATATTATCAAACCCAAATCGATCAACTCAATCACACTCAAAACACAATATAATCAACTCTAATTAAAACACAATATAATCAACTCTAATTAAAACACAATATAATCAACTCTAATTAAAACTCAAAATCAATGTGCATAACGAAAATAAAACTCTTAAATCAACTCAAAAACAAGATATATACATATACGTACCTATATATAGCGCCACAAACTAATTTCGGACAGATTTCGACAACACCCAACAATTTCGCCAACCCCAAAACTTTTTCTCTCGTTTTTTCTTTCAAATCAGCTACTGTCTAGATCTGGAAATATAAAGCATTTTAGCCGACGAAATTATATATATCGTCGGCCAAAGTTTTAAAATTTCGTCGGCTATAGTTCACAGACTATAGCCGACGAAAAAAACTATTTTAGCCGACGACACAACATTTCGTCGGCTAAAGTGGACTTTTAGCCGACGAAAATTTAACTTAGGCGACGAAAGTTTTTTTCGTCGGCTAAAAGTCCACTTTAGCCGACGAAAATTTCACTTAGGCGACGAAATTTTTTTTCGTCGGCTAAAATGGACTTTAGCCGACGAAAAAAAATTTCGTCGGCCTGCTATAATTAAATATTCGTCGGCTATGATACTTATTCTGGTAGTGAACTTGTCCATACGGCCGAGCTCATGTCATCTCGTTCATACGGCCGAACTCATTACACCTCGTCTATATGGTCGTGCTCATTTCATCTCGTCCATATAGCCGAGCTCATTTCAACTCGTCCATATGGCTGTGCTCATTTCATCTCGTCCATACGGTCGAACTCATTTCATCTTGTCCATACGGCCGAGCTCATTTCACTTTGTCCATACGACCGAGCTTATTTCATCTTATCCATACAGCCGAGTTCATTTCAACTCGTCCATACGGCCGAACTCATTTCACCTCGTCCATACGGCCGAACTCATTTCACCTCGTCCATATGACCGAACTAACTTCAATTGAATTTGAGACCAATAAACCGATTTGGCTATGTCAAATCTAGGTGTAAACAATAATACTTTGATAAAATGTCAAGGCTTCATCACTAGCCTGACAGTGTGCTATATTTATACAGTTTAGTTATGTACAAGATAAACATCTCATGCACTGATAACCTAAATATACCAGAACTCTATCGAAGGGATATACACAACCTATCTAGAGAATCTAGGGAACTATCTGTTCCTATCTATACTAGGATTGTCGTTCCTATCTAAACTAGGATTGTCATTATCTCTTAATTCTGTTAGTCGAGCCTTATCATTCCCCTGCAAGCTGAGTGGTCTTGGAAGAACATGAAGCTTGGAGACCAAAAAATGAAAACGAGAAGCAGAGAATCCTTTAGTAAAGGTGTCGGGAACTTGATATGCAGTAAGAACAAAAAGAACTTGCAATTCTTTATTCACAACCTTTTCCCTGACATAATGATAATCAACCTCGACATGTTTTGTTCTGGCATGAAAAATCGGATTTGATGCAATGATAATAGCTGATAATTAAGTTATCACACCAGACTTTGAGACACTGTAAGAACAGACGAAGATCACAAAACATAGACCTTAACCAAGAAATTTCTGCAGCAGTAAAGGCAAGTTACCTATACTCCGCTTTGGCACTCGAGCGGGACACAGTACAATGAGTTTTGGAGCTCCATGAGATGATACTCGATCCAAGATACACACAATAGCCACCAGTAGATTGACGATTATCAGGATCTCCGGCATAATCAGCGTCAGAGTAGGCACTTATGAACAAAGAACCAGGCTGATATTTAAGTCCATGATTGACAGAAAACTAGAGATAACGCAAGATGCGTTTAACAGCAATCCAATGGATATTGGTTGGAGAATGCAAGAATTTACAAACCTAATTCACAGAGTAGGATATATCCGGCCGTGTGAGTGTGAGGTACTGAAGAGCTCCAACCACACTTCGATATTTAGTGGGATCAGTGAGTGGTATTCCAGAATGAAGACTTAACTTCTGACCAGTTACAGCTAGAGTTGCACAAGCATTAGCATCAAACATCTTTGTTCTAGTGAGTAAATCCACAATGTACTTCTTCTGAGTCAAGTAAAGAGAAGGACCATCATAGGTAGCTTCAACACCAAGGAGGTAGTGTATGCGACCAAGATCTTTCATGGATAACTTTTTGCCTAATTTTGAGATTAGCTAAAACAAGTGGAGGCTGCTATTGCCTGTGATCAATATGTCATCGACATAAATGAGGATAATAAGGAAAATGTCATTTTGTGCATATGTGAACATAGAATAGTCAGAAAGATATTCGTGAAAGCCCAAGCTTTCTAAGTATTCGGCAAAGCATTGAAACTAGGCCCTCGGTGCTTGCTTGAGACTATAGAGGGAACGTTTTAACCTACAGACATGATTAAGAAGATTTAGATCAGTAAAACCAGTAGGTTGTTTCATGTAAACCTCGTCAGTCAAGTGCCCATGTAAAAATGCATTGTGCACATCAAGTTGGCGAACATGCCAACCATTAGTAACAACAAGAGCAAGAATGAGGCGAATGGTTGAGTGCTTCACCACTGGACTGAAAGTTTCAGAGAAGTCGATGCCCTCTTGCTGATGATAGCCATTAGCAACCGGCCTAGCCTTATAACATTCAATGCTGCCATCTGCCTTTCTTTTGAGTTTGAAAATCCACTTGTTCGGCAATACATTCATGGATGGTGTTGATGGAACCAGTCCCAAGTTTCATTCTTTTCTAAAGCCCGAAGTTCTTCTGCCATTGCGAAGCGCCAATTTTCGTCTTTGGTAGCCTTACTATAACATGTAGCTTCTACAACAACATCATTAATGGGAGAAACATGCATCACATATTTAGGATTAGGTTTAGTGATCCCATCTTTCAGTCGAGTTTGCATAGCATGGGAGTGATCAGAGTGACGTACCTGACTTGAGCTATTCATATCATCCAAATTAGTATTAAGGGAAGATGATGAGTCGAAGCTAGAGAGTGAGTGTGAGTGAGATTGTGCAGAGGGAGGTGAGTGTGGGGGTGGAATTTCAATAGGTGGTGAACCAGTTATAGTTGGTGTGCGTGTTGTAGAATGAGGAAGCATGTGTTGTGAATTGTGTGAGGAAGTGAGGTGTGGATTGGATGTCATATTATGAACGGAAAAAAGTATAAAGATGGAGAGGAAGAAGACATACCTGTGGGGGAAGTGAGAACAACTTTATGGAAAGGAAAACGAGTTTCATCAAACAATACATGTCGAGAAAGATAAAACTTTTGTGTTTTCAAATTCAAACATCGATAACCTAGATGATGAAGAGAGTAACCTAAGAAGACACATTTCTTGGATCAAGGTTGAAGTTTGGATGTGGTATATGGACGAAAGTAGGGATAACATGCACATCCAAAGGTTCGAATGAAGGCGTAATTAGGTTGTTTTTGATGGAGACTTATGTAGGGAGTTTGATTCTGCAGAATGGGAGAAGGGAGGCTGTTGATAATGTAGACAGCTGCATTGCATACTTCAACCCAGTAGGAGAGTGGCATGTGAGCATGAACAAGAAGGATAAGGACAGTATCCACAATATGCCTATGTTTTCTTTCGGTGAGGCCATTTTGCTCAGGATGTTTGGGACATGAGAAGCGATGGTGAATGCCATGAAGAATTAGATAATCTCGAAAGGCATGGGATGAATATTCTCCTCCTTTATCACTCTGAAATTGTTTGATCGAGGATGAAAATTGTTTTTCAACATAAGTTCAAAATTTTATAAAGATTTGGAAAACCTCACTCTTGTATTTCATTGGAAAGATCCAAGAGTACCTAGAGTAGTCATCCACAAACAACATATAATAACGAGATCCTTGAACAGATAGATTGGAACAAGACCAAACATCAGAATGAAATAAATCCAAAGGTTTACTTGAAATAGAATTATAGAGTACAAAATGTAACTTAGTACTTTTTCCTAAAGGACATGACTGACAGAAAGAAATAGAACTACTACCGGCAAATGGCACGGCTTTATTTGATAGAATCTTAGACAAAGTACGAGAGGCAGTATGCCCTAATCTAGCATGCCAAATCTGGGCAGAGACCCTTGCTCCTATAAACGCAAAATGTTTTTTGGTCAAGACTAGCTTGTTGAAGAGAACGTATAACATAAAGGCCATGTTCACTTGGTCCTCTAAAGAGGATCTTTCCCGTCTGGATGTCCTTGATGAGAAAATGATCAGGATATATTAGTAGAAAGCAGTTGTTGTCAGATATAAAACGATGGATAAAGAGTAGGTTTGTAGATGCAGAAGGACAATGTAAAATATCATTTAATTTGAATGTGTGAGTAGGAGTTGAAAGTGTAGTTGAACTAGTGTGTGAAAAAGAGAGAGGAGTTTCATTACCTATGCCTCCAACACGATCATTCCCTTGATACTCTTTGGATGTTGCAAAGTTACCAAGTCAGATGTGATATGAGAGTTTTCCTACTGTCGAGAAGCCAAGTTGAAGATCCTGAAGTAGTGAGAGGGCCTGGAGTAGTGAGAGATGCAGCCATAGCACTGAGCTTCTTCGATGGCACTCTACCTTCGTATGACAGGTTGAGGTGATTATAATAGTCCAAGGCAATGTGACCAACTTGATTACATATCTGGTAGGTTGGTCGAGAAGGAGCAGCACTTGTCATGGGAGAATAACTGGGAGCAGGTCCAAGTATAGAAGTGTCGCGCCCTGTAGTGGGAGGAAAACCTCGACCAAGATTGGAGGCAGGGTTCCTAGCAGTAAAGAAATTCGGAGGACCACGACCATGCCCTCGACCACCTTGAGGACTGATTTGAGCAGCATGAAAGGTAGTGGTTAAGGAGGAGACATCCAGGGCAGCTTGCTGTTGATCTTTGATACGTCTCTCAGCTGAAAGAAGAAGATATTTCAGGGATTCATAAGTGATCGGAGTATCCCTGGCTTGAGCAGAACTCACCGGACTTCCTGCAAGTGCCAAGTTGTCTGCAATAGAGTTTATCTTATCAAGAAAGTCAGACATGCACATGTTACCCCTCATGGTCCTAAGTAGTTATCCGTAGAGTTGCAGGATGCGGTTTTGGGATTGAGAAGCAAAATGTTTTGCCAATGAACTCCATGTATAGAAAGAGGTAGTAGACCGAGCAACTACATAAGACTGGAGGCGTCAAGGAGCTATTAAGCCAGCCAAGGTTCATCTGATCATTACCAATCCATTGCTGATACGTAGGATTGACTTCATCAGTTAAGTTTCCTTCAGCATCTGTTTTGAAACATGGAGGGCAGCCTACGGTACCATCCACGTACCCCAGCAAATTTCGACTTTTCAGAAGAGGTTGTATCTGCTCAAGCCATAACGGGTAATTAGTTCTATCTAACTTAATAGAGAGGAAGTTAGACACAGTAGGACTGGAGTTTTCAGAGATCATTCGATGATTTGGGGTGTTGAGGACAAGGTCATTGCTGGATTCACCATTGTTGATAGGGAGAGAAGATTCAACAGGTGTGGCCATTGTTTGGGATTCAGAGAAAAATTGTCGTTTAGGCTATGGCTTTAGATACCATAAACGAACTAACAGAGAGTATAATACTTTGATAAAATGTCAAGGCTTCATCACTAGCCTGACAGTGTGCTATATTTATACAGATCAGTTATGTACAAGATAAACATCTCATGCACTGATAACCCAAATATACCAGAACTCTATCGAAGGGATATACACAACCTATCTAGAGAATCTAGGGAACTAGTTGTTCCTATCTATACTAGGATTGTCGTTCCTAGAGGTGGCAAACGGGCCGAAAAGCACAGGCACGACATGAGCACGACACGTTTAAAAGTGACCCGGCACGGCACGATCACGCTATCGGCCCAAGTACGTTATCTTAATGGGCCGGGCCTAGAAAAATGAGCTCACGGGCCCGGCCCGACCCAAGCACTATAAGTTAAGGCCCACGGTCCGGCCCGCTTTAAAATATATATTTTTTCTTTATAATATGAAGATGATATATTTATAAATAATATAAAATTTGTTTTAAGTGTGAACAATAACTTATAAATATTAATAATTATTCATTTTGATTTTATTAGACCCATAAAAAGTTTTGCTAAAATATTACCAAGTATAAATAATGATCATATGATTCATATATTATATATTTCTTTATTTTGTTGGCAAAGAAAACAAATGATCGATAGAAAATATGAGTTATTTTTCTTTTGTTTTTGTTTTGGTATGCTATGATATCAATTTTGAATTAATTTCTATTTTTAACTACAAACGGACCCGTTAATGGGTCCGGCCCGAGCACAGCCCAATATGTTATGGCTTGGGCCGTAGGTCAGGCCTGAAACTTAAGTAAATGGGTCGGTCCGGACCCGAGCCTGTTAAGACGTGAGCCGTCATGGACCGGCCCGTTTGCCACCTCTAGTCGTTCCTATCTAAACTAGGATTGTCATTATCTCTTAATAGCCTTATCAATTACATTGTCAGGAGGGGCATACAGAGATTTCGACACTAAATCTTGCCTCGGAATACATTCCATTTTGCAATTGCAGGTCTTTTCACATGAAAGCTCCACAATTTTTTGACAACAGCAGCAGGGTACGTGACACGTTAGTAGCTCAAGCACTAACACAATTCGCAATGTGCCCCGTGCTTGAGACTCTTCTTCTGCAGATGCCAGCAGAGCTACCCCGAATCAGCAGCATACCGACTTATGGAAATCCCAAGCAACTCAACTTGGATATCGAATTAGATCGACTCGGTAGGCAAGACAAGGACGATATTGGTGTCAATTTTGTGCTGGATGTTCTCAAGGCGACACCCTTTTTGGAAGAGCTTGTAATAGCGGTATATGGAGGAGATTTGTCTGAGACTAATCCAAGAGAGATGAGGAATAATCATTCTAGCTAGATTCACAAATGATCATTTGAGAAGGGTAGAGATGCAGAATTTCAGTGGTAACTGGTACGAGACAGAGTTGGTGTTGAGAGTATTGGAGAGTAATAGATAAGAAAAGTGACAAATAAAATATAACTAACAAGCAGGTAAATCATTTCTAATTAAATAAGCCAAATAAGGAAGAAAACTGAAGTTGAAATGGTCTGGTTATAATGAGGATGAGAATGACCTCGCGCGTAAGGATGACACTCATGAATCAAGACGTGTTTGTAAATTTGCAATAACTGATATCTACTCATTCCTCTGTATTCAATTTCATTGCTTTTCAGAACGAACAACAATGAAGATGTAAACCAAACCAAGAAAAAGCACAAAACTCTTCCTCAGTGTTGTAGATACATATCAATCGAGATCAACTAATCATGTTCTCTTAGTGTTACTATTTAGCTCCTCCTGCAATCCTTGCTCAAGCCAAATCCAACTCTCTTCCATCAACTCAGGACTCAATCTGAACATCAAAACGCAAAACTCCATCTGATTCAGAGCCCCATCTCCATCCAAGTCACCTTCCTTCAACATACTCACGAGCTCGTCCTCCCTCAAATCCTGCAGCCCCAAAACAGCAGAGTTCCTCCTCAGGCTTTCTAGCGTAATGACACCTCTGTCCTTGTCCATCAGCAGCTGGAAACCGTTGCAGAGCTCTCTTATCAGCCCCTGGCCGCCGAGCTTGTCCGCCATCTCCGGTAACAAGTCTTCGAAATCAACATTATTTGCCTTGTTGCCAACTCCTGCCATACTGACAAATATGATCGATGCTTTGATATATCTCAATTGTGTTGAATGGAAATATATTGGAGGTTGATGGATTTATATAAGGGGAAGAAGGAAGAGGGTTCTTCTTGGAAGGAGAGGGGACGTGGTCTCCCTATCGATGACAGCAATGGAACAGTAGAGTAATTGCGGGTCGGCTTTGATTCTCTGCAACTGCATTTGTCCCTGTGCTTTCTCCGAAGCTTGTAAAAGGGGTACTTTCGTCATTTCCCTTGTAAAGTACTTCCGTTTGGAATTTGGACTTTCTGTAAGGGCATTCTCGTCATTGTATCTGACCATTTTGACCTTTCACAATTGCGGTTGGAGTCGGTTATTGATTATTTAGGGTGTTAACTCTATTCACATGAAAGTGGATAAAAGGTGGTCAAACTCAAGGGGGGATTGAAGCCTCTTTCTGTGGTTGGTTGAAGAGTCGGTTGTTCAATTTCCTGGAAAATGTAGGAAATCTGCTGCAAAATCTTTAGGAAGTTGAGGTAAAGTTGCAAAGAAGGATTTGTAAACAAGTGTTTTGCGTATGACGTCTTTGAAAGCTGTATGCTTTTGTCCTATAGAAGAAATGTTCTAGCTTATTGCTCACGTTGGCCATAAGAAAGAATCGTATACCTATTTTGCTTAGGCTACAAGGTTGTTCAATTCAACCTTTGTGTAGCGAATGGGATTGTTATATATGCTTCCCTTCCATTTGTCAATCCATTGTAGAAAGAATCATAAATGCTCCATTTCTTGGAAAGGAGAGGAGAGGAATGGGTGATGATTCTTATACAAACAATTTTCCACATAAGAAAATGTTGCATCTGATCCTTTAATTCGATCGCCACTGGTTTTAACTAGAGTGAAAAGATTTTGTGTAGAATTTGTACACAGCTTTCAGCTTACTCATAGAACAGTAAATTATGGATAGCAGCTAAGGGTAAAGAGCCATTCCAACGTTGAGTAGGACAATGATGACCAATTTTACAATAACATCAGGTAAGAAATTCGCTTCTCCCTCTTTGACTACAACCCTATTGCCCCGCGGTGTTTATACGTATCTCATCCGTGTACTGAGTGTGACTTGGTCAAAATGTGTCTATGTTTAACCTTTGTTTCCTTAGTCCAAGTCAAACGGTTTGGCTGGCTGGCTGGTGTAGACTATGTGAAACCCTCCAGCCTTCTATTTCTTCTCCAATTTAGTCTTTCATGGCCATCCCAAGCTTCTAGCAGTCTAATAAAGATAACGAGCAGAGGCTGTTCCTTTTCTTATTTTGTGTATAAGAAACTAAAGATTTAAGTAGGCTTCTTCCAAGCTTCATTCACATGATTTGTAAATCAAGTAAGGATGTCCCTGTGTGGAAGATATAGAAATGCAGATCTGGCCTTTCACTAATATATTGTCATTGCTTAACCACTTCAGTAGAAGCGTAAGTACACTGTATGTTTGAGCACAGCTTATAAACACACACAAAAACTACACCAATATAAACTAGCATCTAACATTGAATTCTAACGACCTTTTGGAACACTAACAGTGAGTGCACAATGCTCGGCAGTCGATGTCATGTGCACGGTCATGAGTGTTCTATGCTATGTAGCTAACATAGTGTTTGACCTCTGATGCAAGTGCACAACAATTGGTGATCAGTGCATGGTTCCTTGTGTTCAGTGCTAGGCATCTGGTGCTTGGTGCTTGACATCTAATGCACAATGCACGACAGTTCATGTGTAGAACACAAAGCAACAAACACACAACTATCGACATCTGGTATATAGGTGTTAGCATTTCATACGTAACATGCAGTAGCAGACACGCAATGGTGGCAATTGACACACAATATTGGCAAAAACAAACAAGGGACATTAGCTAGCATACATGATTAGCAAGGGGCACATTGGGTCGGCAACAGGCACGTGACTGTCGGCAGCTGGCAGGCAGGTGCACGACAGCTCGGCAGAGGTACACGGCAGCCATGCCGGCAGCTTACTGTAGCGCTCGGTAGCTCATAGACAGCGCTCAATAGATGCATGTCTTTATCATAAAACAGTGTTGCTCAGTTTCTAATCTCCGTTTGAGACATAGAGCGACATTCAAGGGTCAATATGTAAGTGAGTGGAAAATTATCTTGCTCATGCATACAAAATCAAACTATTGAGGCTCGAGAGTAGTCATCTCACTTTATAGGTTGGAGTTTCAGCATAGGAAGCAGTGGCTAAATCTCGAGCAAAATCTGTGTCATGCTTGGCAGCTGGGTGCTCAGTGGTTGGAAACTGGCACTCGGCAGCTATGTAGCACTGGTCCTCGGTAGCTGGGCACTGGGCGCTCGGCAGTTGGGTGCTCAGCAGCTGGACGGTCGGTGCTCGGCAGCTGGGCGGTCAGTGCTCGGCAGCTGGGCATCCTGCATCGGTAGCTGATTCTCCTATCTTGTTCTCAACGAGATTTTAATTCGAAGAAATTTGCTAACATTGATTAAACACAACGCGTGTTCAAGGAATGAGATGATTTTCTAATTCCGAACTCTCTTTAATAGTGTTTGACCTCTGATACAAGTGCACAACAATTGGTGATCAGTGCATGGTTCCTTATGTTCAGTACTAGACATCTGGTGCTTGACATCTAATGCACAGTGCACGACAGTTCATGTGTAGAACACAAAGCAACAAACACACAACTATCGACATCTGGCATATATGTGTTAGCATTCCACACGCAACATGCAATAGCTGACACACATGGGTGGTAACTGACACACAATATTGGCAAAAACAATCAAGGGGCATCAGCTAGCATACATGATTAGCAAGGGGCACGTTGGGTCGGCAACAGACACGTGACTGTTGGCAGCTGGCAGGCAGGTGCACGACAGCTCGGCAGAGGTACACGGCAGCCATGCAGGCAGCTTGCTATAGCGCTCGGTAGCTCTTAGGCAGTGCTCAATAGTTGCATGTCTTTATCATAAAACAGTGTTGCTCAGCTTCTAATCTCCGTTTGAGACATAGAGCGACATTCAAGGGTCAATATGTAAGTGAGAGGAAAATTATCTTGCTCATGCATACAAAATCAAACTATTGAGGCTCGAGAGTAGTCATCTCACTTTATAGGTTGGAGTTTCAGCATAGGAAGCAGTGGCTAAATCTCGAGCAAAATCTGTGTCATGCTTGGCAGCTGGGTGCTCAGTGGTTGGAAACTGGCACTCGGCAGCTATGTAGCACTGGTCCTCGGTAGCTGGGCACTGGACGCTCGGCAGTTGGGTGCTCAGCAACTGGACGGTCGGTGCTCGGCAGCTGGGCAACCTGTGCTCGGCAGCTGGGCATCTTGCACCGGTAACTGATTCTCCTATCTTGTTCTCAACGAGATTTTAATCTGAATAAATTTGCTAAAGTTGATCAAACACAACATATGTTCAAGGAATGAGATGATTCTCTAATTCCGAACTCTCTTTAATAGCAGACAATAAAGTAAATAAACTGACACTACCAGAACAACTACTTTAGCCGACGAATATTTTATCTGTTTCGTTAGCTAAACCCTAAATTTCGTCGGCTAAAGTCTTAGCCGACGAAACGTTGTAGGCTAAGAAGTCGTCGGCCAAGACTTTAGCCGACGAAATTACTGTTTATCATCGGATAAAGTCATTTATTTAGCCGACGGAGAAATTTTTCGTCGCTTAAAATCTGGACTTTAGCCGACGAAATTTTATTAAATTTCGTCGGCTATAGTAATTTATTTATTTAACTTTAGCCGACAAATATTAATAAAATTCGTTGGCTATAGTTATTATTATTTTTTTTAATTCTTATATTTTTGATTAATTTTTTTTTTCGTTTTTACACCGGAGGAGAAGAGGAAGAGAAGAAGAGGATCGAGGAGGCTAGGAGGAGGAGATGGCTAGGAGAGGGAGAGGAGAAAGAGGAGTTAGAGGAGGAGGAAGGAGGAGAAGGAGAGGATCTAGAGGAGGAGGAGAAGGAGGAGAGGAGGACGAGGAGTTGTTGCCGCCGGAGGAGTAGGAGAATGAGGAGGAGGAGGAGGAGGAAGGAAGATGAAGAGGAGGAGGAGAAAAATGAAAGATATAGAAAATTTTGAACTTTAGCCGACGAAATACCCTAATCTGGTCGGCTAAAGTTCAAAATATAAGTCGGCCGAAAAAGTTCAAAATTTTCAAAATCCCTGCCAAAAATTTTGAATTTTAATTTAACTTTAGCCGAAAAATTTTAATAAATTTCGTCGGCTATAGTTATTTATTTATTTAACTTTAGCCTACGAATTACCCTAATTTCATCGGCTAAAACCCTAAACCCTATACATAGAAGCTTCAAACGAAAAAAAGTTATGATATAAGATATGACCGGAATGGTGAAATACGTCTACGGTTGAAAAATCACATAATTCCGGTAAAACTTCGGTGCCAATAGTTGCGGTTAACGCAATTTTCCATTCTTTCTCCCTAGAGGTAGCCCTATCTCCGGTTGTTATTTTTCATAAAATTTTTATACCACTGGTTGCGTCTCATCGATTTGAAACTATTTTTAGTTGAAGGTCTGGGTAAAATACGTAATTTAGACAGTCAAATAACCGTTTTCCTGCGTTAAGGGGTTTGACTTACGAGATTGACCGTAAGGATCGAGCCCTTAATGTTGTCGGATCAAGTTGAATTTTTTTTCTAGACATATTTCGACATATGATCATATCGGACAGTTGGATTTTTGTTTATCAACTTTAATCATTGGAATCACAACATATCTACTAATGTTGTATAACTTGTTTATTAAGCTTTTAAGTAAATGTTCCATTTCAAAAACAAACTCCGCGTAGAAACTTCAAACGTAAAAAAGTCGTTAAATAAGATATGGCCGAAATTGTGAAATACGTCTACGGTTGAAAAATCACGTAATTCCGGTAAAGTCTCAGTGCCGATAGTTGCGGTCAATACAATTTAGGAGTTTGACTTACGAGATTGACCGTCCAGATGGAGCCCATAAATTTATCGGATCAAGTTGAATTTTTTACCATAGACATGTTTGAACATATTGATGATATCTGACTGTCGTATTTTTGTTTGTGAATTTTTTGATGACCAGAATCACAACGTGCCTACTATTTACCATTATTTATCCGAATGTGGGAGCCCTATCATCGAGGGGTAAATGTCTCAAAATTTATAGATAGACAGTTACGTCTCATCATGGTGAGAGTTTGTTGTGTTGAAGGTTCGACCAAAATACCTCATATAAATGTAGATATGAGCGTTTTCGTGTGTTAAGTGTTTAAAAAACTTCATTTTGAAGTCTTAAACGAATCTCGGATGGCCAAAAAGCCCATATGTCATGGCATTAGCGAAGAGTTTAACTCGTACGCCCGTTTCACTTTCAGATTGGTATCACAATAGTCAATCGGAATACAATGTAGGAAGATTTACCACTGATCACTGACATTGAACCTCTATCGACCTTCTAGGATACTAACTGTGAGTTGGTTGGCGGAAGAAATTGTAGATGTTTGAGAAGAAGAACTAGCGGCACTCGTCTTCTTGAGAGTTGAAAATGCAGGTTCTTTGAAGGGTGGAAGTGTTGAACTTCCAAAGATCAGATTGTACCTGTGGAGAGTTTTCAACAATGCTGGCCCCTCTCTTCACAACCTATACAGAAGGAAACTATCTACCTCCCCTCTTTGTCCAATCTGCGAGACAGAAGAGGAGACCTTTGAGCATATCACTTTATTATGTCCTTGGGTACAGGCTGTATGGTTTGGGTCCTCACTTGGGTTGAGTATCAATAGGGCAAGCATCACAACAGTTGACATTTGGCTACTGAGATTACTAAATGCTTTATCAGGGACTAATGAGAAAGAAAAGTTTCTGACCTCCTGGAGCTTCATAGTATGGTCTATATGGAAGTCTCGCTGTGCATATGTGTATCGCGGCTCCCCTATATGCCCAGAAACCACCATCTCAGTTGCACGCAACTTGGAGTGCGAGTACATAGCTGCAAACTCTATGCCCCAAGCCTCAGTTGATGCCACTACTCGCGAGTCTATCCCTGCTTTTTGGTCTGCGCCTCCAATGGGATGGGTAAAAGTTAACTGCGATCCGGCATGGTCTCCTCCGACGTCGGCTGGTCTTGGGGTAGTAATCAGAAACTCCGGTGGACTAGTTATTGGAGGACTAGCAGAATCTGCCGTCATCCCGTCGGTCGAGGCCGCTGAAGCCGAGGCTATCATGAGAGGAGTGGAATTAGCTTTATCTTTAAATCTGAATCAGAAGACGAAGTCGGTGCTTCCATCGGTGTACTTGGAACTGGACTCCAAGATCATCGAATCAAGCTGCTCACTATGCAGCCAAGCTAGCCAGGCGGACTGAGGATCCTCTGCGATGGGCTGAAGAGCCACCTCTTTCCATGGTTTCTGTATTGCGAAACGACGGGCTGCCCTGTCCTCCGCCGGAGCCAGCATAACGGCGACGTCTGTTTAGATGTTTGCCATTTTTGTTATTCCGTTACTATCTCATTTGGGGTAGTGGGTCTGTTTCCCTCATCTGTTGTTCTCTTATTAGGCCCTCCTTGTGAGCTTCTTCTGGGCTTCGCCCTTAATGAGTTTTCTCATTCCAAAAAAAGGAAGTGTTGTACTTTCGTCAGCTTGCAACATATGAACTACAGAAAACATTGTTGGTCGATCAGCTGGGTCTTCTTGAACACAGAAACCCTACATGGATACACCTCAAAGCTTCATTAGACCGACATGTCTCCCTCACTGATTCATCAATTACCTCCATTCCTCTACCCTTTTTCCACAGTTTCCATGCCTAAGATTCTTAATAAAAACCCATCAATCTTGCAACTTTCCTTTATTCACTTATATGAGAATATCGTGCAAGAACTTAAATTGAAACTGAAGTGAAAGTAGTGCCACCGAACTAAATTGCAAAAACTTTCTTTAAAAATACAAAACAAAAGGGATTATAATCTCTTCTCAATCGAAATAAAGACAAGTAGTCTCTAAAACTTACCCCAGCAAGAGTCAATGCATTTTCATAACGATGGAGAGCATCATTCTTTTTTTCACTTATAATCTCCAATATTAGTACTTCAAAACAAAATACATCCAATTTCTCAGATAAATATGGTCATAGCGTGCATATTCTGGTAACATGTAACCACTGTATGAAAATTAACACGGTACATATTATAAAAGCAAGAAAGTTATGGTTAATATCTAACGTCGAAAACATGAATATATGGTAATAATTAATATATGCTTACTATGTCCCAACAACCCTAAGTATTTGCTTCGGTTTGATTTATGTCAAATATCCTTGCCATTCCAAAGTCTGATATCTTAGAATTCATTGTTTCATCCAACAGAACATTACTTGCTTTTAGGTCCCTATGAATGACTTTCAATCTCGAGTATTTGTGGATGTAAAGTAGTGCTTGGCCAATGCCTTCTATAATTCTTAAGTGTCTATTCCAATCCAATTTTGTTTTTTTTTCAGATGGATCTGATGAACAAAACATGAAGAATGACAAACATTGAAAGTTAAGAGTCTCCAGAAAATCAACATCAAATATCATCAAAGTATCAAACTCAACGTTACAGACATACCGAACAAAAATTTCTCCAAACTCCTGTTAGGCATGTACTCATAGATCAGTATCCTTTCCTCCTACTCAATACAACAACCCAAGAGCCTAACAAGATTGGTATGTTGGAGCTTGGCTATCACCTTCAACTCATTCACGAACTCTTGATGCCCTTGACCGGACTTCTTTGACAGCATTTTTATGGAGACCGTCTGATGTCCAGGCAAGGTACCCTGTAGTGAAACAAAGAGCAACACAAAGTTAACTATCTCATTCTCAATATAGCTTTGAATTTATGAAGAAAAATACACAAATGTGTCATATTTATGAACAAAAATACAGTTTGATGTCAAATTTTCGTTTCTGCTAGCTTCTATTGTTTTTTGTTGTGCTTTATATGTTTGTTTATTGTTTTGGTGGGAGTTGAGTTATATCCTTCTAACTTTGATGTAGTACTCTTCTTTTTCTTTTTAATAAATTTCCCTCGTTTTAACGAGGTTTACCCAAAAAAAAATGAACAAAAATACAGTTTCATGTAGTCTTCAATACAGTGAATTGATTACCTTACAAACAGGGCCAAATCCTCCCTCACCCAGTTTATTTGCTATAGAGAAGTCATCTGTAGCAGCTAATATGTTATAACAAATGTAAGAAAAAACACATATTTATGTAGTTCACGAACAAGGTGTTAGCTACATCCACAGACAGAGGAGAACAGTTTTATTAATCCTTGGGGAAAACAGATTACAGATAACAGAATACCACATACTCTAGGTTAATAACCTAATAGGTATATATATACCCTCGAATGGTATGCCCAACAAACACAGCCCAGCATAATAGACTAATTTAACATTCCTTGTTAAATTAGGGTTTGTTCCTGATTCAAGGCATATTCTAACAAATCTCCACCTTGACTTGAATCCTCTCATAAATAAACAGATGTACCAGATGCATCATAATAGTGTTAGACGTACGACCATCTCCTCTGCCTTAGATGTTGCCCCTAAAAGAGCAACTAACAGCTTCAGACATTTAGCAAGTCCAAACAATGTTGGAACTTGCTATGTGGAACTGATTTGTGAACATGTCAACTGGATTATCAACGGTACCCACTTTGTTCACCTTAAATCTCTTCTCACTTCTCAGAAAATGATACCTGACATCGATGTGCTTAGTCCTCTCATGATGAACTTGATCATTGGCTAAACAGATTGCACTCAGACTATCACAATACACTATAGCCTGATCGTGAAGTAGACCCAAATTACTAACCAGTCCTTTCAACCAGATTCCCTCTTTGGCTGCTTCTGTCAATACCATGTACTCTGCTTTTGTAGTAGACAAAGTCATTGTTGGCTGCAAAGTAGCTTTCCAACTAACAACAGAACCACCAAGAGTGAAAACGTAACCAATCATAGATCTTCTACTGTCAACATCTCTAGCATAATCAAAATCTGAAAAACCTGTTACTAAACACTGTGTATCACCTTCATAAATGAGCTCCAACATCAGACGTACCTTTAAGATAACGAAAAATCCTCTTCACAGCTTGCCAATGCTCATTGCCAGGCTCACCTATAAACCTACTAACAACACTGACAGCATGTGCAAGATCAGGTCTAATGCAGATCATAGCATACATCAAACTTCCTACTGCACTAGCATAAGGAACTCGAGACATGTACTCCTTCTCCTTAGCAGATTTAGGTGCAAACGCAGTAGACAAATGAATGTTTGCAGCACTTGGAGTATCTATGGATTTTTCTGTAGACATGCCAAATCTCGACAATATCTTCTGAATATATTCCTTCTATGATAAGAAAAGCCTATTTTTACTTCTATCTCTGTAAATCTCCATTCTCAGAATTTTTCGAGCTGCACCCAAACCCTTCATCTCAAACTCAGCACTAAGAAGACCCTTCAACTTCTGAATATCTGACTTGTTTTCTACAGCTATGAACATATCATCTACATAGAGGACCAGATAAATGATAGAACCATTTGTTACCTTGTTATAGTAGACACAACAATCATACAGACTCCTCGTGTAGCCAATCTTTATCATATAGCTATCAAACCTCATGTACCATTGCCTCGGAGACTGTTTTAGTCCATACAAAGATTTCTTCAATTTGTAAACATAATCTTCTTTTTCAGGAGCTTGGAAACCCTCTGGCTGAGTCATGTATATCTCCTCCTCCAACTCTCCATGTAGAAAAGCTGTCTTCACATCTAGTTGTTCTAGCTCCAGATTCTAGTATGCAACTATGGCTAGCAGCACCCTGATAGAAGTATGTCTGATCACTGGTGAGAAAATCTCATTATAGTCTACACCTTCTTTCTGATGAAACCCTCTTGCAACTACCCGAGCTTTATACTTGATACCCTCAGTAGGTGACAACCCTTCCTTCTTCTTGAAAACTCATTTGCAAGTGATAACTTTCCTCTCCCGAGGTCGTTTGGCCAATTTCCAAGTCTGATTCTTATGAAGTGGCTCTGTCTCATTTTCCATTGCAGCAAGTCATTTGGTAGACTCAGTACATGTAACTGCTTCCTTGTAGGTAGATGGCTCGTGGGGATCCACCTCTTCAGCAACCTGTAGTGCATAAGCCACCACGTCCTCAAAACCATACCTCGTGGGAGGCTTCCCAAAGTTTGCTCTCTTAGGTCGATCAAGAGCCAAACTGTGCTGGTTAACTACTAGTGGCCCTGTTTCTGAATGTGAGTGTTGATGTTGTTCTTCTTGCTGTGATTCACTCTCATCTTGAGTGTCTTGCTGCTCCACCTGTTTCTCAACACTACCATTTTCTGATACAACAATAAACCTCACAGTAGGGTTAAACATAAAATTTTCTTCAAAGACTACGTTTCTACTAAGTATAACCCTTCTTTCAGATGGAGACCAGATTCTGTACCCTTTAACCCCATCCCCATAGCCTACAAATACTCCCTTTTTAGCTCTTGGTTCTAACTTACCCTCACTCACATGATAATAAACAGTACAACCAAAAACTTTTAATTTGAGTAATCAGCAGACTTATCAGACCACACCTCATAAGGGGTTTTGAGATGTATTCCTGTGTGAAGTCCACGATTTATCAGATAACAAGCTGTACTAACCGCTTCTGCCCAGAACATTCTTTCTAGTCCAGCAATAGAGAGCATGCACCTAGCTCTCTCCAGAAGAGTCTGATTCATACGCTCTCCCACACCATTTTCCTATGGTGTGTGCCTGATTATATGATGTCTAGCAATTCCTTCATTCTTGCAGAACTTATTAAACTCAGACCAACCAAATTTCAGACCATTATCAGTTTGCAGTCTTTTGATATTCTTCCATGTTTGATTTTCAACTAACGCCTTCCACTGCTTGAAACTCTTAAAAGCGTCACTTTTATCCTTCATCATAATAACCCAAGTCATTCTTGAGAAATCATCAATCATTGACACAAAGTATTTGTGACCTCCTAGAGACTCAACACGAGAAGGACCCTAACAGTCAGAATGAATGTAATCAAGTGTGCCTTTTGTTCTGTGAATTGCTTTAGAAAACTTGATGCGATGTAATTTTCGGAAGACACAATGTTCACAAAATCCAAGGTCCTTGACCTTGTAGCCACCAAGAAGATCCCTTTTTGACAGAATTTGCATCCCTCTTTCACTCATGTGACCGAGTCTCATGTGCCATAACTTGGTCATATCATCCTTGTGAACCTCCGATGATGCAACAACAGCAAAACCTGACAGCGTAGAGCCTTGAAGAATATACAAGGTACCCCGCTTGACACCTTTCAGAACCACATTAGAACCCTTGCAGACACGTAGAACTCCACCTTCACCTTTGAAGCTGAACCCCTTGTTGTCCAAATAGCTCAGTGATATCAGATTCTTGGTCATGCGTGGAACATGCCTAACATCGTTCAATGTACAGACTTTACCATCATCTGTCCATATTTTTATCGAGCTTATTCCAACCACCTTGCAGACAAAACTACTAGCCGTAGAAACATTGCCTCCATTTACCTGCTCATAGGTAGTGAACCACTCCTTACGCGGACATATATGATAAGACGCCTCAGAGTCTAAAATCCACACATCGGTGTGATGTGTATGTTCATCAGCAACTAGGGCAATATCCTTTTTCGAATTGGTGTCATCTTCTGCTATAACAACAGTTTCTGATGGTTTCTCCTGCCGCATCTTCTTTGGACATTCCTTTTTCCAATGTTTCTTTTCTTTACAGTAGTTACAGATATCATTAGGTTTAAGACCCTTAGAACCTGGTTTCTTGAATTTCTTCTTCTCCAAGTTTCCATGTCCCTTACTTTTATTGGCTACTAGCCCAGCAACCTGATTATCTGTACCTGTACCAGTCGCCTTATGACGCAGCTATCTGGTGTGAAAGGATGATCTAACCTCCTCCAGAGTCACAGTATCTCTCACAACAATAAAAGATTGCACAAAATTCTCATACGATAATGGTAAAGATACCAACAGAATTAAGGCAGCATCCTCATCCTCGATTTTAACATCAATATTACGCAACTCTAATATAATTGTGTTTAACTGATCTAAGTGATCTCTTAGAGGCACACCTTCTTGCATTCGCAAACTAAATAGGCGTTGCTTTAAAAGCAGCTTGTTGGTTAAAGACTTCGTCATGTATAGACTCTCAAGCTTCAACCACAGACCGGATGCAGTTTCCTCCTCCGTGATCTAGGTGATGATATCGTCTGCAAGACACAGCATAATTGTCGACTGTGCCTTCTCCTCCAGAATGGTCATCTCAACGGTTTCAGGATCCCTTTCCTTCTTCGTCAGCGGCGCCCACAACCCTTGTTGCTTTAACAAGGCTCGCATCTTGATCTGCCATAAACTGAAACTGTTCCTCCTCGTGAATTTGTCGATCTTCACATTCAAACCAGACATCTTGACTCTGATACCAATTTGTTATAAAGAATGTAAGAAAGAACACAGATTTACGTGGTTCACTAACAAGGTGTTAGGTACATCTACAGGCAGATAACAGAATAACAGAATACCACACACTCTAGGTTAATAACCTAATAGGTATATATATACCACCAAATAGTAGGCCCAACAAACACAGCCCAACATAATAGACTAATTTAACAATTCTTATTAAATTAGGGTTTATGACTGATTCAAGACATATTCTAACATAATATACTCTTCAAGTCAAACACCGGTAGTTATGTGTCATTCTTTTCACCAACATTACTTGTGATCTCACTGTATTTCCTCTCACGCTTCCTGTTTCATTATTGTTGTTAGAGCATTGTGCATGCACTAGTATCGGATAGAGATATGAGTGATAGCAGTACCTTTTCTTTCTTCTAGTTTTCTTCCACAAGAAATAGTTACAAATTATTGTAAGCAGTCCTGTTATTGCTGAGACTAGTGCAATCGCTAATGACCGCTTATTGACTGCAAAGAATGAGAAAACAAAAAACCATCAAGTCCATTTTTTATAAAATGGACAACCACACTAAACAAACAAGCAAAACTGCAAAAGTATGTCTCTTACTTCTAGGATTCTTTGATTTTTTTTTTGAGGAGCAGGATTCTTTGATTTAGCTGCCGGTATTCTGATGTTTAAAGTTCTTCCATTGTCATCTGCTAAGAGATCTCCTGTCCAAATATAACATCCAGTAGCATAGCCATAACCATAAGCAGTGCAATCACACATTCTTATACACATTGATTTACAATCCTCAATACTTCCAACTTGCTGAAGCTGTTGCAAAAAATCCACTCCCTCTGCGATTTTGGCTCGAAACCACTCAAACATGAACAGAAAGGGTCTGATTCTGCGAAAATTATTCTATGCACCGTCGGTGCATATGCTCAGCACAAGAAAAGCGCCCAACGACCTGAGCTCTCTCGCTTGCTCACTAGGTGGGAAGCCGCCATGGCAGCAGACAAGGCTGAAGACGTGGCGATTCCGACGTCAGCTCCGCCTGGCCATTACGTCAACAAGAGGTGTCTTAAGAAGCCATCGCCTTCACCTTCAACGAGAAAGGTCTCAGGGACCCGCCTTCAAACTGACCCTGAAATTTGCTTCCCTTATGGTTTTGGTGAAGTGGGTTTTGATTTGGTTTTTAGTTTATGAATGGGCTTATTTATGTGTTGGGGTTTTGTCATTGGGTTAGTGTTTAAGCTAAAAAGATTGGTGCTTTTTGATGAAGAACTTTGTTGAGTAGTGCTTATTGTTAAGCTATTACTGTTTGCATCTAAATTTAACCATGGGTGTAAATTGCTAAATTATGTTAGTTTGATGGTTTTAGTTATTTGGACCGAGAGTGAAAGTATAGCCAGAAAGATAATGTGGCCAAACGGACCGAGAGTGAAAGTGTAGACGGAAAGATAACCTGGCCAAGAGCGTTGGGCGTTGGTTTGGTCGAGAGCAAGTAGTTCGGTCATACAACCAAATGGAGATATATATATATATATATATATATATATATATATATATATAGTGTGAATAAGATAGTTGGTTTGCATTATTTGAATACGAACGGCTAGAAGTTTGGATAATACAACGTATTGGTTTGGACAAAACAAGATCGGCCGAAAAAAAGATTTAGTGCTCGGCCGAACCTAAATTGAGAGAGATTTCTACAAGGAAATACTACAATCGAATCAAGGACTCCGAGCACCAGCATCTTGGAGGATCAAGTCATATCAAGATATTTATGTAAATTTCAAACCCAAAAGGAAATAGGGTATCTCACTACGTGGAAAACAAGCTAGCTAGGATTTTTGACTTGTATATATAGAACCTTGTACCTCATTTGTAAATGATCCTGCACCATACAAACAAATCAATATACAACTTTTCATACAAACTTATCTTTATTTATCGCATAGGTACTTCACCTTCGGTTCAACTTTCAATCTTAATCTTGTTTTTAGCTTTACTTTTGATTCAGTTCTTTACTTTCTTGCAATTTTTTTTTCTTGTTCTTTATATTCTCGCACATTAATTTTTTGTTATTTACTTTACATGCTCTTTACTTATCGTATACACTTAAGAGTAGTTTTAACATAGAATTCTCGTCCATTGATCTCTTTCGGCCAGTCTGGATTGGGTTGACGCGATTTGTCGTCCACACACACATCACTTCACAAAGATTAGACAACTGGGTCTATTTCACCTTCGTGTTCATGGTGATTTGTGAGTATCTTCATGTAATATATCTCTCGTCCGTCACCCGAATGTTCTAGTTCACCTAAAAGTAAACGTTTTCGAGGATCCCGGCGACGCCTAGCCGAAAGTCCTTGCAACACAGGCATCAGGACCATACGGCCGAGAGGGTTCCTTTCTCGGCCTACAATCACTTGAAGAAGTTAGATCAAGCGCACTACATCAATTAAAATCTCGCTTGGCAGTTCGGCCGCGAGTTGGCACGCTCACGCAATCAAGAAGGACTAATGTTCTTCAAGTCCCTCGGTCTCCCATTTTAGGCCGAGATGATTTTTGAGCCAACAATTACAATGTGGAATTTGGTTATATCTAGGTGTTGTTGTGTATCACTTAGTAGCATCGGAGTGAAGAAGTCTGAACTTCAACTGAAGCTCGATAGCACTGCATGCACATAGTGCCATGTGTGATTGGCTTAAATCTTATAGACAAAGCTGCATCAGGCTTTCCAAATGAAAAAACAGATGAATCTAATCAAGGTACCACATGGATTTCTATCCTCTTTACTTGGATCAGCATTGTCCAAATTTCCAAAGTTGTGACCTTCTGTTGGTCATTTCTTAGGTTCAATGGGGATCCAAAACCAATTGTACAGGAGGAGCACATGTCCTATGGATTCATCAAATGTACCACAGATGGAGCAAAGAAAGGAACTCTGGTAACTTTCCTTTTATTCTGATTTTGCATCGCACAGCAGCATTCAGCTTTAATTTTTTTGTAGGGAGAGTATCTTTCAAAGCTGAATCCACCACTTAGCATCCATAAAACCAACAAAAGTGCTTCACTGCTTGTTGGGACTTCACCCCTAGTAATTAAGCTTTATACATAAAACTGGCCTCTACATCTAAAAATCCCATTAAATGAAACAAGAATGTTAAAAGATAGTTTTCGTACATTAGCTAAACAAGCCAGGAAATAATGTGAAGGTGAATGACCACAGTAGAGGCTTGTAATGTGATGAGGTTACAATTTCAAACCCCTTCTCGATCTCTTCTCAATCATAAGAAAATACAAGGATTTAAGGTCCATATAGACTCGCACCTCAAAATAAGACAACTTAATAAATCAAAAGGTAGTTAGTTATGAACTGTACCTGTAACTTTAACTGTGTAGAAGAATGCGAACATTGTTGAAACTTCATAGTGCATGTATTCCAGAGTGCATGTATTCCAAAATGAAGACATCTGGACATAAGATTATGCGGCTCAATGTGTAATTTGTAAAAACTCTCCAACAGATAGGAATTGAACTTCTATCGGCCTTCAGGGATGCTAACAGTCACTAGATTGTTCGAAAAAATGCTCGATGATGGAGAAGAAGAGCTAACACCTTTAAAATTACTATGTGTTGAAAATGCAGGTTCTTTGAATGGTGGAAGTGATGTAGCATCACTAGCCAACATGTGAATTACAGAAGACATTGTTGGTCGATCAAGTGGATCTTCTTGAACACACAGAAATACGACGTGGAGACACCTCAAAGCTTCATGAGGCAGACACGTTTCTCTCACTGATGCATCAATTACCTCCATTCCTCTACCTTCCATAATTTCCATGCCTAAGATTAAAACATACAAAAAAATATGGATGACAATTTAAATTTGAAGCTAACTAATAAGTTATAGCCAGTGCAGCTCACAAAAGAACAAATTAGACATTCACTTACCCATCCAGCCAGAGTTAGAGGGTGCTCAAGATGATAGAAAGCTGAATTTTTGCTTCCACTTACAATCTCCAGCAACAACACCCCAAAGCTAAATATATCCAACTTCTCAGAAAAATGGCCATAGCGCGCATACTCAGGCGACATGTAACCGCTATATGAATGAATGATGGAGAAGTGAGTAGCAATAGTGATGACATTTAGTTTCTAAATATTGAAATTATAACCCTATATGAACTTACTATGTCCCGACAACCCTGTTGGTATTTGCTTCAGTCTGATTTATCTTGAAAATTTTTGCCATTCCAAAGTCTGAAATTTTAGGGTTCATTTCTTCGTCCAACAGGACATTACTTGCTTTTAGATCCCTGTGAATGATTTTCAATCTGGAGTGTCTGTGGATATAAAGTACTCCTTGGGCTGTTCCTTCTATGATTCGAAAGCGTTTACCCCAATCCAATTTTCTTTTCTCCCTTGGATCTGATCACACAAACCATGCATAGAGAAGAATGACTAACGATGGAAATTAATGTATTCTGAAAACCAATAATAAAAGAATTCGTATAAGAAGTGTGAGCATGTATATACCAAACAAAAATTTATCCAAACTTCGATTAGGCATGTACTCGTAGATTAGTATCATTTCTTCCTCTTCAATGCAGCAACCCAAGAGCCTAACAAGATTGGTATGTTGGAGCTTTGCTATGAGTTTTAACTCATTCATGAACTCTTGATATCCTTGCCCTGACTTTTTTGACAGTCTTTTTATGGCTACCTCTTGATTTTCAGCTAAGAAGCCCTGTAAAAGAAGAAAAATGCTAGTGAATCTATTGAAGAACAAGATGTAGCATTTTATGAAGAAATGGCTACTTGCAACAATATTGGGAGAAGATGGTCGAAGTGTCACCTTGTAAACAGGGCCAAACCCTCCCTCTCCAAGTTTATTACCTTCAGCGAAGTTATTTGTAGCAGTTAATATACTCCTTAAACTCAAGACCGGTAGTTCTGTATCATTCTTTCCATCTCCGGCACTAATATTCCTAATATTCTTAATATATGCCCTGTGACATTATTATTGTCATAGCATTGTTATGATTTACTTGAATATATGCTGTGTACAGAGAGAATGTCTTTTAGAAAACAACAGTACCTTTTCTTTCTCACAGAGTTCTTCCATAAGAAGTATAAACATAATATTGTAAGCAACCCTCCTGTAGCTGAGACTACTGCAGTTACAAGGGCGGTATAGCTTTTTTTGTGCAAACCCACTGGAGTGCTCACAACAGTGTCATTCAGCAAAGATAGACCAAAAACACATGACAGGTTACCCTCACTTTCAGGTTCAGAGTCATTGATCATACCAGCTGCTGCATAAAGAATGGTAAAGTACCAACAATCTCTAGAATGAGAAGTATTACCATCAATGGTGATTAGTTGTTCCTGAGTTTTAAAGCCAGTCGCGACGCAAGCATCACAGGATGAGATGTTAGTGAGGTCTGGCTTGCATGCAGAGTCAAGTGCTGTGGTATTAAGCTTGGAGATCCAATCTTGGGAAGACTCGATTTGAGCACAGAATTTGGGGCTTGTTACAAATTGTATAGGGTCCAAACAAAAGGAGACAATATTGGAAGGGAGTGCCAGAGATGTGAGCTTGGACTGGTAGTTTTGGAGGCAAGAAGTTGACGCTGCAATGCTGGGGAGTAGGAAAAGAGTGGTGGCCTTGAGGTGTTGAGCAAGGCCTATTCCAAAGAGAGATAGGATGATTTGGCAACACGGAAAATCGAATTTGTCCGTATGGGGGGTTTTAGGGGCTTGGAAGTTTTTGCATGATGAGGAGTTGAAGGGGACTCTAAGAACATAGCTGAGATCAATAGGGCATGTTGTTCTGTTGCTAATTACATTTCAAGATTGAGCAGTAGAGAGAGAAAGTAGTGAGAGAAATACCAACAAACTCCCAATGAATTTCATCACTTGAATCCTAAGAAGATCAAAATCCAATTTCCATCATCTGATATCTGCAAATACATCAGAGAATTGCAGGGGTCCACCTTCACATCCTCAAGTCAATTTTTTATTCCAAAGTCATAGTATAAATAAACATCTCTTCTTTTCTTTTTGGTCGAATAAATAAAACTCTCTTTTCTTAGGCCTTTTGTTGCACTGATTGCATATTCCGTTGTATCATTTGACTGGTGGTTTCTCTCTATTGATCTTCCATTGTTGACTCGACTGGGTCTCTCGGCTTAAATTGGGTGGAAGCCCGTAAAGGCTTAATATCCACCGACGGCCAAACGGCCAACTACAAAGCCTGCAGACGGCCAGACGCTATGTCGTTCATCAAGTAACAACAAAAAAGGTGATTGGAAAGAGTAGAATGAGACCTAATCTATAAATTCGAGGACCGAAATAATAAACAACAACAATAACAAATTCTTAACCCTCGCCAAAAGCTCCACATCATCACCCTCTCCTTCAACATACGGTCCGATACGTATCAGACAAGAAAGAGAATCCTGGGAGCAAAAAGAAAAGCAGTGAGCTCTCTCACCCTAGTTTGGGAAGCCGCAGACAAGGCTGAAGAAGTGTCGATTCCGACGTCAGCTCCGCCTGGCCGTTACATCAACAAGAGGGCTCTTAAGAAGCCATCCCCTTCACCTTCAACGAGAAAAGGTCTCAGGTACCCACCTTCAAACTGACCCTGGAATTTGCTTCCTTTATGACTTTTGTGAATTGGGTTTTAGTTTTTGAATGGGCTTATTTATGTATTGGGGTTTTGTTATTGATGCTTCTGTTGCGAGGGTTAGTGTTTAAGCTAAAACGAGTGGTAGTAGCATTGGAGTGAAGAAGATTACTGAAGCTCGATAGCACTGCCTGCATGCATAGAGTCGCCATGTAGACAAAGCTGCATCGTGCTTTCCAAAGGAACCAACAAATGAATCTAATCAAGGTACCACATCGATTCCTATCCTGTTTACATATGTCATCATGGCCGGCTTCCAAAAGTTGTGACCTTCTGTCGGTCATTTCATAGGCTCAATGGGGATCCAAACCCAATTGCACAGGAGGAGCACATGTTTTATGGATTCTTCAAATATACCACAGATGGGGCAGAGAAAGGAACTCTGGTAATTTTTCTTCTATTTAGATTTAGCATAGTAGGCAGTAGGCACAGCGCCATTCAATTTTATGTTTGGTAGAGTATGATCTTCCAAAGCAACTCCAGTGGTAGTATTTGAAGAATCCTGTAAAATATCTAGGATTTGCTTGTAACCGTTATAAAACTGTGGAGGGAAAACACAAAAGTATCCATACAATTTTCTTGTAAATCCTTAGAGGGTTTAGTATTGAAAACCAACAACAGTGCTTCTTGGGACTTGAACCCTAATAATTATGCATTATACATAAAAATAGTTGTTATGATAATGAAATACAAGTATTTCGAACCTCGTGTCGATCTCTTCTCAACTATAAGGAAATACAAGGATTTAAGGTCCATATCAAAATAGTTGTTATGGAACTGTACCTCTAACTTTGAATGTGTAGAAAAGTAAACATTGTTGAAACATTTATCGAGCTTCTGGAACACTAATGGTGAGCTCATTGTTGAATAATTGGTAGATGTTTGAGAAGAATAACCGGTAGCAGTACTGATGCGAACTACCGACGCCATTGCAACATGTGAACTACCGACGCCATTGCAGGTCAATCAGCTGCAGATTCTTGAACACACAAATCCTGCATGGATGCACCTCAAAGCTTCATGACCCGAATTGTTTCCCTTACTGATGCATCAATCACCTCTGTTCCTCTTCCTTCTTTCCATAGGTCCCATGCCTAACAGAAATAGTACGATCATTAACAGTTTTTGCCTGAATCCACCAATATATTTGAAATTTTCAACCTTCTATTTGTTTGCAAAATTTTCAAGTCTTTTGCTTACCCATCCAGTGAGTTAATACCCTTTCAAAACGATAGAAACTAGCATTCTTCTTTCCACTTACAATCTCCAACAACAAAACTCCAAAGCTAAAGACATCTGATTTCTTAGAGAAATGACCATAGTGTGCATACTCAGGGAACATGTAGCCACTGCACTTATGAGAATGAAATTAGCAATAGCAGTCACTGTTATACAGTACATGATTGAAATCATTAGCTGGAAACACTTACTAGGTCCCCACAACCCTGTTAGTATTTGCTTCAGTTTGATTCATGTCAAAGATCTTTGCCATTCCAAAGTCAGAAATCTTGGGGTTCAAAGTTTTATCCAATAGAACATTACTTGCTTTTAGATCCCTGTGAATGATCTTTAGTCTTGAGAACTTGTGGATATAAAGCAATCCTTGAGCTATATCTTCTATAATTCTAAAACGTTTACCCCAATCTAATTTCATCTTTTCGGATGGATCTGCACCATAAAGAAAAATGACTAACAATCAACTTTAAATTAACAATATTATCAAGTAGAATCTTAGTAGAAAGAAGCGTATACCAAACAGAAATCTGTCCAAATTTCGATTTGGCATGTACTCATACATCAATATCATTTCCTCTGCTTCAATGCAGCAACCCAAGAGTAACAATATTGGTATGTTGGAGCTTTGCTATAAGCTTGAACTCATTCATGAACTCCTGTTGTCCTTGCCCACACGTCTTTGATAGCCTTTTTATGGCTACCTCTTGATTTTCAGGCAAAATCCCCTGTAAAGTTGGAGATAATTTGAGGCAAACAGAACACCTTATGTTAAAGAAAGGAAAACTACCAAATTACATTCATGAAGAAAATTGTGTTTGCAATAGAAGCACATAGCTAACCTTATAAACAGAGGGCCAAATCCTCCCTCTCCTAGTTTATTCGCTTCAGAGAAATTATTAGTAGCCGCTAATATACTCCTTAAACCAAATAGTGGTAGTTCTGTATCATTCTCCATACCAGCAGCAGTAAAGCTCTTTATAGTTTCACTAACAATCCAAAAGTATTAAATAGTTCAGTCGTCAGTGTTTGTTTGATAACCAGAATATTTTTAGCTTCATATTTGTGGAAGTATGAATGAGAGAGAGAGAAGTACCTTCTCTTTCCCAAAGTTTTCTTCCATAAAAAATACCCAAAATATATGGTAAGCAACCCTGCTGTTGCGGACACTGCTGCAATTACAATGGTCCGTTTTCTACCTGCAAAGAACAGAAAAATATCGGGTTGATAAAAAAATCATGATGGCTCAAAGTTAAGGTCACCACCAAACACCAATAAACATCACATTACTTTTGAGATTCTTATAATCCGAAGCTGCTAGTCTGATGTACACAGTTCTTCCATTTTCATCCGCCAACAGATCTCCCTTCCAAGTTGAACATTCAGAAGACGAGCTGCTATAACCATAAGCAGTGCAACTGCAGTCATTTAAGCACACTGATTCACAGTCTTCAATACTATAAGCATCATCAATCTTTTTATCTGGGGATGCTAGGCTAGACATTTCTATAAACCTGTCACCCATCCCATCAACACCAGTAACATTTCCACACTTCAGCCTGGTTTTACTTGAGCACCCAACAGAGTAATCATTCAACTCCCAACGGGTCACGGACTTTGGTTCAAAACCCATCAAACACTCACAGGAGGGCAAGTTTTCATTGCAACTGCTAAATGCCCCGCATAGACCATAAACATCACATTGTTTCCTCGTTGATTCCAAAACAAGTTCCATCCCTGAGGTCACAACCAGGACTGTTGATTAACCTGACCCGTTACATCCATTGTGAGTCGAGATGTGATGCTAGCGTTATAAAGAGAATAGGTGAATTAGCTCGCATTTTCATTTGTAACATGGCTAAAGTTGTAGAAATAGTTAAGCCTCATCTCGGGAAGTAAACCGAACGTATGTTCATTTTCATCCCAAGATCCACTTGTCCAATATTGCTTAGACCTATTCCACTTTATGATATATGAGCTGCTTGTTGGATCTAGCTCAAGGGAGAATGGACCCGGTGAAGGATTCTCCGAATTTTTCCATGAAATAAGCATCTGGCTTTGTTTGGTAACTCTGTTGAACCCAATTTTACTTACTGGTAGGAAAGTATGGGTTGGACGATCAAAACTTTGCCATAAAAGGTGGGAGGAACCAGACTCGGGTCTTAAGACAAAGTTTCCATCATCTAAAAGAACTGCTTGTATAGAAGTGCCTAAGGTGAGGTTGGAGGCCACATTTGTAGACCAAATTGGGGTTGTGTACTCATGAAAGAGTACTAAATTACCATCTGAGATCTTCATCTGAGTACTAAATTACTATCATCCTCTTCAATACAGCAACCCAAGAGCCTAACAAGATTGGCGTTTGGAGCTTGGCTATAAGCTTCTACTCATTCACGAACTCCTGCTGACGTTGGCCAGACTTCTTTGACAGTTCACCGCTACATGTTGATTTTCAGCCAAGATACCCTGTATAGGGAGAAATATTCGACACAAGAGGAACCACATTCTTATGAATCAGAAATAATGACAGAACCTACCAGTGTACATAACATAGATTGTTGGCATATAATAGTTATATGTTGTTATTCTTATACATGATTAAATTCTTAACAAATTCATATCCAACTTATTTTAAATATTTGATTGACAAATTTTATTGTAGGTGATAATCTTCCTTTTAAGGTGATGATTTTATGTAAATAGGATTCTAACTTGATTAGATCTGTTTACATTATTGTTGTGTGAGAAAAAGGAAGGAAACCTAATTTGATTAGGTTTTATATATGCTTGAATATCTGAGTATAAATATCGATATTATTCTTGATATTCCGATATGCTAATCTGTATGGAATGAAGTTCTAACCAAGATTATCTAATTATATTCGTCCTTCCTGTTCTTGATTCCCAAGTGAGAAGGCGTCTCTTGTCTCGGGAACTGACTTTCATTCCCTTATCACTGGAGTCATTTCCACAGGGGACATCCCTCGACTTCCCTCAGACTTCCTCTTCCCCAGCATCCGATCGCCATACGTATCGTGCTTGAACTAGGCGTGCCGGATGGCCATTTCTATCAACTCGTTGTAACCCCTCGGATTCTCTACCCGGACCGCATATAAGAATTTCCCGGACAACAAATCCTAGATGAATGCCTCCTTGGCGACTTTTTATCAAAGCTCCTTACCTTGGTCGTTGCCCCTGCCACTTGTTGACAAAGGCCTTCAATCCATCTCCTTCTCGCTATTTAACTTTGAATAGCTGAGTGATGTTTTTTCCCGTCTGTGCGCAGGATAAACCGGTTGACGAATCTATCTGCTAGATGCTTGAAATAGCTAATGGAGTCTGCCGGGAGTTCGTAAAACCAGCTCAGCACCTCTCCCGCTAGGGTTTCCTGAAACATATTACAGCACACCACGTTCGCCCTTTGAGTTCGTGTGCGATGTGAAGCTATCGAGGAACAGGTGTGGGTCACTATCCCCACCATAACTTAGCTTAAAAGGCTTTGCGGTGCTGGGCCTCACGGTATGCCTACCTGTTCCTGGAAACAGTCCTCCCATTTCCTCGAAACATGTCCATGAGGGATTACAGGTCCTCTGTCTTTCAGCTTCCTCTACCTTTTTCGTTAGACGATCCACAGTCTATAGCATAGCCCTGAAGGCTCCTTCCGCCCTCGACTCCACCAGCATCTACTCTTTCACTGGCTCCGGTAAAGGAGGTGGGCCCTTGCTACACATCCCCTCCGGGAAGAGATTGATCCCAACATACTCTATCCTTCCCTTTGAGGGATGACGGGCGAGGTGGGATCTGATCCCGCCCCAGGCCCTGCTCTTCTGAGTTAATTAACCACCGTCGCCCTTTCCAATACTTAGTTATGTGCTATCCTCCGAGTTATCATGCTAAGGATGTCTCGTTATCCCGCTTCGAGTATCTTCTCCCGTCTTATCTACTCTCGGCGATCCCTATCTAGTTTGACCCCTAGACATGCTATCTCGGCCTTCATACCTTAATCATATGAGCCGTATTTTAGGGCGTCAATAACTCATCCACTAGGGATGGGCATAAATTCGGTTTTCAATCAAAAACTGAAAAATAAAACCATCAGAAAAATCAGGCTGGATAACCGAACTGATTAAAACGGGTCAAAAATAACATAAACCGGCCTGAACTGGTTTAAATCGGATTGGTTCCTGTTTAGCCTAAAAATCGGTCTGAATTAACTAAATTATATATATTATTTTTAATACATGTCACTTTATTATTAGTCGATATATTTTTTATTAAGTCACGTTAGAAAGACAAAAATTTCTATCAAACTATATGTATTTATATACGTACTCATATGAACTAACATTCTTAAACAAATATACTACTAAAAATATATGCATTTTGACATTTAATCTAACTATGATTGTAAATTTGTGATGAAAAAGAATTGAGAGAAAAATCTAGAACTATATACGTTTTAATTTTATAGAGAATGAAGACAAAATAATAAATTTTGTAAAATGTCTCCCCTTATTGTTTTAAATTTGGGTCAAATCTGAAACTGATCCAACCTGATCCGGTTTCTGGTTGATCTGAATAATGGTTGATCAGATTTTAAAATTTGGTTCCGGATAAAGATTTTGCAAATCAGAATAATTCGGATTAGATATGGTTTGGACAAAAATCGGTCTGATCTGAATATGCCCACACATATTGTCCACGACTCCATCCATTGGCCGTTCCTGGTCATGCCCGCAAACTTCTACGGGATCTTCTCGAATTCCTTCCATGCCCCCACTTGAGGTTGGTTCGGGATCGACTTCTTCTAATCTCAAACAGCCCAACCCTTCGTCTTGTCTCTCGCTCAACTCAGCCATTGAGTCCAACGTAGATTCTTGCGCGAGTTCCCACAAACGACTCAAAATGTTTCTGCAAGATCTCGTTAACTCCTTAGAAGCAAGATATATGCTCTCTCAGTGGTCCTAAAATTTCCTGCACACTACACCGACTCCACTGGGAGGTTCCGGTCTTTCCCCATTCGATGGTAAAGTTAGGTTCAGGATTAAGGTTTAGCATATTAAATGCAGTAGACAGAATTACCTCGCTCACTAGCGGTTGGGTCCTATTTATGGCCCATCATTTGTCTCCCTTTTCCCTTCCTACCGATGTGGGACAAATGTCACCTGCACTTATCTTGAACCTATTTGTTACTGGTTTTGGGTCTTCCCCTCCCCCTCGGCCTTCACTTCAGCGTGTCCGTCTAGGGGCGGTAACCCTCCCCTCCTGACGCCCCGCTTCGGGTCCTCATTAGTCTACGGGTCGGGAGGTATCTATTCAGTACCGATAACAGTATCAGAGCGGGTCCCTTACCATTTGTGTCCTAATGATTAGTTGGTTCGATTGGTTTAGACATACACGTGTTAAACCCTTGAGTCTGGTTGCATGTGAGGGTTCGTGTTCGAGTGGATTGTCACCAAGTGTCAAATGTAGGCCGGGTTGGTTCAATTGGTTTAGACATATATGTGCTAAACCCTTGAGTCTGGTTGCACGTGAGGGTTCGTGTTTGAGTAGAGAGGGTGACACAAATTTACGTGTTATCATTGTCAGGTTACACGTGAGGGGGCGTGTTGAAGATGAGATATCTCACATCAGAAATATAACAAATAAAATATAATTTATATGTGGGTTTCTAATTATACCGAGACATTTTGTGATAAAAACCTAACACTTTAAAAGTTGTTAAGTTGAGACAGTATCAGTACAATAATGATCCACGGGCCACGCTTGTCGCTATTTAACTGTTGGAGCTTGTCAATTAACAAAACCTCATTTTTAAATTCCTCTACACCTTGGTCTAAACCACTTGAGAGCCTCTTTGTTCGAAATGAAAATGAATTTCTTGAACTCTTTACAGCGATTTTTTCTCCTCCGGAGCCTCTTTGATTCACAATTTCACATAGGTAAAACAACCTGATGTTTACGGTTTTTCTTGCCCCATATGTTATGGCTAGCCATCTCACCATTTCATCACCCTCACCACCGAACATACCCAGCATTATGTAACCCATCCAAACTAGCCAATCCTTTCTGCTCAAGCCCTGACCTAAGGCTTAAAGGCCCAATCCAGGATCCAAACGGACATACAAAGGGAGAAAACCTCTCATGATGTTGCGCATTTACCACAGTTTCTGGAACAGCAGAATACAATATAGGAGATGTGGACATACAAATTGTGCTGCCCGATCGATCAAGCATGATCATATCAGAAGTATACTTTTTTTCTTTCCCTTTTTGTTGTTAATGATCCCAAATTGAAAGCTAATATTAATTGAAACTCTATCGAGGTTCTGGCAAAGTAATAGTGATAACATTTTTGGAATGAGTGGTAACAGAACTTGAATTCCTACTTGTTGAAAATGCAGGTTTTTTTGAGGGTGGAAGTGATGTAGCTTCATCGACCTCTAGCATATGAATCACCGATGACATTGTTGGTCGGTCAGCTGGAGCTTCTTGAACACACAAAAGCCCGACGTGAATGCATCTCAAAGCTTCATGAATCTGGCAAGTTTCCCTTACCGATGCGTCTATTACCTCCATTCCTCTACCTTCTTTCCATAATTGCCATATCTGATATTTACACATTTAATATAATTAGTGTTCCTCTCGCATATTTATGTTTAAAATGTCCTAAGCTTCAAAACACTAAACACAAATAAGAACGTCCCAAGTTTATTAACTTACCCATTGAGCAAGCGTTACTGAATTTTCCTCAGAATAAAAAGAAGCATTCTTCTTTCCACTCACAATTTCTAACAATAATACTCCAAAACTAAACACATCCAATTTCTCAGAAAAATGACCATATAATGCATATTCAGGTGACATGTAGCCGCTGCAAGAAAAATTAGAAGAATGAGTGTGATGTTAAATACTGCAGTGATATATATATATATATATATATATATATATATATATATATAAATCACTGGCTCTATATACTCACTATGTCCCAACAACCTTGTTGGTATTTGCTTCAATTTGATTTGTATCAAAAATCCTCGCCATTCCAAAGTCAGACACTTTGGGATTCATTGCTCCATCCAACAGAACATTACTTGCTTTTAGATCTCTGTGGATGATTTTCAGTCTGGAGTATTTGTGGATATATAGTACTCCTTGAGCGATACCTTGTATAATTCGAAAGCGAGTACCCCAGTCCAACTTTGTTTTTTCAAGAGGATCTAATTGGACAGGTTATAAGGAAGAACTTTAATTTGAGTTATTATTTTTTTTCCTATCATGTACAACTTTTGGTATGTGATGCAGCAATTCAACATCATTCCAATTTTGAATGTTGAATAGTATTTACCTATCAAAAGTTGTATGTACATGTTAGGAAAAAGAATTCAAACTTGATTTCACATTGTCAAATGTTTAATCTTCGAAAGCATACATACCAAACAAAAATTTGTCCAAACTTCGATTAGGCATGTACTCGTAGATCAATAAGAGTTCATCTCCTTCCATGCAGCAACCCACGAGACGAGCAAGGTTGGTATGCTGGAGTTTGGCTATGAGTTTCAACTCATTCATGAACTCATGATGTCCTTGCCCGGACTTCTTTGATAGCCTCTTTACTGCCACTTCTTGATTTCCCCGCAAAATTCCCTATAGATACAAAGCGAACCAAATCTTACCCTCAAATTAAATAATTTGGAACTAACAAGGTAAAGTATCAAAATGAAGTGCATCAAGAGCATAGTATACAAGTGTCACCTTATAAACAGGGCCAAATCCTCCCTCTCCAAGTTTATTGTTTTCAGAGAAGTTGTTTGTAGCAGCTATTATATTTCTTAAACTGAAGAGTGGGAGTTCGGTATCATTCTTCCCGCTTATATTCTCACTCACTGTTCTTGCTATCCTCCCTGTTTAAGTGTTTCTGTTAGAATATTATTGGTAAGGATCGGATTACTAGAATCCATGTGCCTGCACATAAGGGATCGAGGAGTGTGTACCCAATTTTTTCTTCCATAAGAAATAGCCAAAAGTTATCGTAAGCAATCCAACTGCTACAGAGACTATTGCAATTACAAGGGTCCGCTTCAAAGAACTACCAGAAACACCCTTTTTACCTACAAAACAGATGTATATTTGATGGTTAACTATTAATAAAGATTGTTCCATAAAGAAAATAGCAATAGTTGGACTATATACCTAATTCAGAGCCGTGAACATGAATATGAATATCATTTGCACCAATAATTTTAGTCTCCACAAGATCCAGTAATTCACCAAACCATGCCAAACATTTCCCAGTACTTCCATCTGTCCCCACATAAGCGAAAGCCGTGCAAGAACAGTTCCTCCCACATTCTGATTCACACTCGCTCATACTCCTATTGTTTAAGTTGTTTAACATCACAGAATGGTCCGGCAGTTTCACGTTTTCAAGCCTTGAAAAGTTACCCTGTATGCCATTTCCACATGCCAACGCCTTTTCCCTAACACAGCCACCGGACCAATCCCCCACCGCAGATTGGTTAGGGAACTTGGCTATAAAACCAGTCAAACACTTGCATGGTGACGACAGCCGGGAATCACCTCTACTACAGGCACTATTGGGACCGCAATGAGCATAAAAATCACAGTTATCAGAAGGAAAAGTCTCCAGTTCCAACCAAGTTTTACTAGAATTCTGCCACAGCAGCTGTTTTAGTTGCCCTGTAGGACTCAACCAGACCCTGAATTTTACCGAGTTATCCGAGACACTAAAAACAGCATAAACCTCATCAGCATCAGTGTTGTATGAAAAGAAAATCGCTGTTCCACCTGGATATTGAACGAGTATTCTTGTATCATTGCCAACGAACACAGTACTTCTAAAATAAGGAAGAGTTTCCTTCCGTGTAAAGCTCTGAAACGGTACTTGACTATCTATGCCGGAGGTGAAGTTTCCAAGTTGTGGATCATCAAGCGCTGCCCAGGATGCAAGGCTTCTCCGTTGGCCAGTCTTTTTGTTCAAGCTAATCTTCATGCCGGGCAACATTGTATCGGAGGGTTGATTGAAGCTCTGCCACAGGGTGTCTTCTTCAAAGCTTAGAACAAGGTTTCCGGTATCCACTAGTAATCCGGTTGTGTGATTCGTTGCAGAAGCAGGGAGTGACACATTGGTTGACCACACAAGGCTTCTAGTATCATCCAAGACTACAAGGTTTCCATCGCTGCTGAGCATAAACAGACCCGGAGAATCAAGCGGAGATTCTCTGTTAGCAATCCATACTAATGCAGTATCTGGGAATGTGTTCAATCGTATACCAAGGAAGTATTTGGTAGATCTCTCAGGGTTGAAGAAGCCTAATGAAAATATCCCATGGGAAGAAACCAAAGTCTGGTTACCAGTGATATTCTGCCCTGGTACTAATTTGTCTTGGCAGGTACATAATGACGGCATATGAGATAAGAGCAGTGTTACTAGGTAACACAAGAGCCACCCCATTCACAGAGAGAGAGTTGTGGGAAAAAGGTTCGTGCCTTGGACTCGCTGAAGCCAGTGTAACTGCTTGTCTGTGTAAGATCACAGATTGGACTAGAGAGTATATCGACCACTAGTCAGTACGACAACCCAGAAAATGAACGACATACACAAAAATTCCAGAAAAGAATGAAACTCAGGAACAAACTGGAACCAAATTAAGATGTACCTCTGAACCAAATTAAGAGAGGACTACATATGTGAAAAGATAGAGGAGATAGTTGATTAGTTGCCTACGCCTCCATGACTATAACTAGTGGTGAGGACGTAAAAGTCCACAATATATGGCTTGCGGACAAGCCTTTCTCCATTCAGCATTACAGATTTCAAGTTTTCAACCATGAGACTTGTGATTTAATTTCCTTAATTTTTAGTGTTACAGTAATTTACTTCCGGAAGAACCAACATAAGTCATTCAAGTGATTCAACAAGACAATACATGAGTCTTCCCTCCGCATGGATAACTTGAGAAGGAAGTTTACCGTTCCCTCCGCATGACGTTAGATAATGAGTGTGTAATCATCAATATACAGTAATATTGCAATTAAAGATATTCCAATTGTACTATGTTACATATATACCTCCTGGCACTGGCAGTGGAGACATGACACCTATCTAAAGCCATGAATCATTACACCGCCAAATCCTTTCCATCACCAAATCCATCTTCAAGACTCATGTCCCATTGACCCATTCCAACGCGCAGATATCTGGTCTTCTCTCCATTTTAGCAAATTTGAAAATACAGATCTTCTTCTTTTCTATGGTACTCTGCCACCACATATTTGCCTAAGGAATTGGAGAATCAGGAAAGGGTGTGGTCAGTTTAACTACATTCTGATGCTGGACTTGCGGCTCAGCCACCGACTATCTCCATGGATTCTCCGTACAACTCGTCAGAGGCATCTGGGTCGATATGATAACAGCGGCTTTTGTGTTTTGAGGAATTGGTTTAATTGGTTCGGAGATGGACAAGAGTTTGTGTTTGGGGGCGGATCTGAGACATGAGGTGGGGTTGGGAAGGGAAAGAGAAATGTTTTGAGATTCCAGGAGAATTTCAGGCCGCCGGAGATGGAGTGTTGGATGACCAAGATGGCGTTCATGGAATCTAGTGACTTGTCTAAACGTGAGGATAGTTTGGACACATTGTAAATATAATTGTATTAAAATATAACAAAATTTAGAGAAGTATATGAATAGTAATTTAAGGTATGTTAATAGCACCCTCCTATAAAATTTGCACTTAATCAAAAAGTTTTTGTCACTAGGGGGACATCATATCATATTAATACTTTCGAAGCCAACATTAATACTGAAAGCTCTATCGAGGTTCTGGCAAAGTAATACTAACAATACTGTAGGAATGAGTTGAAACATAACTTGAATTCCAACTTGGTGAAAAAACAGGTTCTTTTGAGGGTGGAAGGGATGTGGATTCATCGACCTCTAGCATATGAATCACCGATGACATTGTTGGTCGATCAGCTGGAGCATCTTGAACACACAAAAGCCCGACATGGATGCACCTCAAAGCTTCATGAATCTGGCAAGTTTCCCTTACTAATGCGTCAACTACGTCCATTCCTCTACCGTCTTTCCATAATTGCCATGTCTGATATTTACACATATAACAATTAGACTTCCTTGCAAGCTGATACACCTTATGTTTCAAAAATGTCCTAACTTATATGCAGGGCTTTTAAAACACTAGAAACAATATGAACTTCCCAAGTTTATTAACCTACCCATTGAGCAAGCGTTAGTAAATTGCCGCAAGAATAAAACGAAGCATTCTTCTTTCCACTTACAATCTCTAATAACAATACTCCAAAACTAAATACATCCGATTTCTCAGAAAAATGACCATATTGAGCATATTCAGGTGACATGTAGCCGCTGCATGAATAGTTGAAGGATTAGTATCAATAGTAATGTTACATACTTGAGTGATATAATAGTCGCTAGCTATATAGACTTACTATGTCCCAACAACCTTGTTGGTATTTGCTTCAATTTGATTTATATCGAATATCCTTGCCAATCCAAAGTCAGACACTTTGGGATTCATTGTTGCATCCAACAGAACATTACTTGCTTTTAGATCTCTGTGGATGATTTTCAACCTAGAGTATTTGTGGATATATAGTACTCCTTGAGCAATACCTTGTATAATTTGAAGGCGTGTACCCCAGTCCAACTTTTCCTTTTCTGTAGGATCTAAGGACGAAGCAGAATTATCAGATTGTCAGATGAAATGAAAAATTGTACACAGGATAGAAAAAAATGCAAATGTTACGTCAGTTGTCATAAGGTTAATCTTCAAAGTCATAACCATACATACCAAACAAAAACTTGTCCAAACTTCGATTAGGCATGAACTCATATATCAAGATCAGTTCATCTTCTTCCATACAACAACCCAAGAGACGAGCAAGATTGGTATGCTGCAGTTTGGCTATAAGTTTCAACTCATTCATGAACTCATGATGTCCTTGACCGGACTTCGTTGATAGCCTCTTTACGGCCACTTCTTGATATTCCGGCAAAACTCCCTGTAGCGGAAATTAATTAATTTGGAATTAACAAGAAAAAGTGCCACAATGAAGAATGAACTTGCATTAAGAGCATGTTATAAAATCGCCACCTTATAAACAGAGCCAAATCCTCCTTCTCCAAGTTTATTATCATCAGAGAAGTTGTTTGTAGCAGCTAATATACTCCTTAAATTGAAGGTTGGTAGTTCTGTATCATTCTTCCCACCTCCTGCATTAACCTTGCCTATATTCTCACTCACTCTTCTTGCTATCCTCCCTGTTTCCGTATTAAATGTTAGAACAAGTGATTACTAGAATCCATGTGTTTGCACATAAGGGATCGAGGAGTGCGTACCCAATTTGTTCTTCCATAAGAAATAGCCAAATGTTATTGTAAGAAATCCAACTGCTGCACAAACTATTACAATTACAAGGGTCCGCCTCAAGGAGATAGCAGAAACACCCTGTATGCCTACAAAACAGACAATGATCATAAAGAAAATATATAGCTCCAACCCATGCATGAGTTTACCAGTATGCCAAGGATTGTGGTTCAGAGACATCCATAAAGAAAATAGCAAAAAAAAGAAATGTATACCTAATTCAGATCCGTGAACACGAATATAGATATCATGCGCAACAACATTGAGATTCTCTACTAGATCCAATAATTCACCAAACCATGCCAAACATTTCCCAGCAGTTCCATCTGTCCCATTTACATAAGCAAAAGCTGTGCAAGAACAGTTCTGCTGACATTCAGACTCACACTCGCTCATACTCTTATTCTTTGACAGAACAAAATGATCCGGCAGTTTCACGTTTACAAGCTTCGAAAAGTTGCCTTGTATGCCGTTACCACATGCCAACACCTTTTCCCTAACACAGCCATCGGACCAATACCCCACCGCAGATTGGTTCGGAAACTTGGGTGTAAAACCAGGCAAACACTTGCATGGTGATGACATCAGGGAATCACCTCTACTACAGGCAGTATTGGGACCGCAGCGAGCATAAAAATCACAGTTCTCAGAAGGTAAAGTCCCCAGATCTAACCACGTTTGACTAGTATCCTGCCACAGCAGCTGTTTAAGTTGCCCTGGAGGACTCAGCCAGACCCTGAATTTTACTGAGCTATCCGAAACACTGTAAACACCATAAACCTCATCAGCATCAGTGTTGAATGAAAAGTAAATCGCGGTTCCACCTGGATTCTGATAGACTGTTCTTCTATCCTTGCCAATGAACACGGAAGTTCTAAAATACGGAAGAGAGTCCTTCCGGATAAAACCCTGAAGTGGTTGAGGATCAATGCCGAATGTGAAGTTTCCGAGTTGTGGATCATCAAACACTGCCCAGGATGTAAGGCGCCTTTGTTGGCCAGTCTTTATGTTCAAGCTAACCTTCATGTCAGGCAACCAAGTATCAGAGGGATGATCGAAGCTCTGCCAAAGGCTGACTTCTTCAAAGCTCAGAACAAGGTTTCCTGTATAAGCTAGTAGTCCAGTTGTGTGATTCATTACAGAAGCAGATATTGAAACATTAGTTGACCAGACAAGGTTTCTAGCCTGATCCAACAACACAAGATTTCCATCACTGTTGAGCATAAACGAACCCGGAGCATCAAGTGGAGATTGTCTGTTAGCAATCCATACTAGCGCAGTATCTGGCAATGTGTTGAATCGTATACCAAGGAAGTATTTAGTAGAATTCCCAGGATTGAAGAAGCCTAATGAGAATGTCCCAAGGGAAGAAACTAAGGTTTGATTACCAGTGATATACTGTCCTGGTACTAATTTGTCTTGGCAGGTACATAATAACAGGATATGAGATACGAGAAGTGTTACTAGGATACACAGGAGCCACCCCATTTAGAAACAGAGAGACAGAGGAAGAAGACCTAGGGGAAAAAGTTCATGTCATAATTTGGACTCGCTGAAGTTAGAGGGTAAGTTAGAGAGTAGAAGTAGAACAACCCAGAAAATGCAGAACAGGAACAAAAAATCCCCAAGAATATTGAAACTAAGATACCTTTGAATAAGGGCAGAATTTTCCATATATGCCTGTATGCTAGAATTTTCCTTGAATAAGATAGAAACAAAGGAATACTAATTATCCAAGTCTCGATGCCAAGACTCGAGTCGTGAAGACTTGTTAGTCCACAAAGGTATGATGGATAACGTATACCACACCTTACCCTTGGTGTACGTTATCAAAGATCATGATGCACTTTGTAGCACTGGTTTGGTTAATACTGATTCTGATCATGAGAAGGAGCTTAATTCAACATTGCATTGGACGGTAGAGAGAATTAAGGATTAAATTAAAAACAAATGTCAAGCGATGCAGTATTTTTGCTATCGACCATTTTCTAAGGTGACAGTTAACTTCGAAACTGTTTTTGGCTTGGTTGAACAGTTAAAAGCCCTGCTAGAAGGGCATCGCCGGAATCGTTTCACTTTCACTTCCGAGTATGAAAACCACTTGTGACATGGTTGGCCGATCTCCTGGATCTTCTTGTACACATGAGACCAATATTGACACAATTGAAGTATTCATCCGTGTTGCAACTGTGACGGTATGTGTTCTAGCCAATCTAATGCGCCATTTCTTCTTTCCATAAATGCCATGCATGGTATTAATTTACAAAAGGTAAGGTGTTATGATGTTTAGAATAACATAAATAGTAGCTGGCCACTATGAAATGTTTCTATCACTCACATAGCTAAGAAGACTCGAAGATGTTTCAGGGCTTATAAAATCACGTGTTCTTTTTCCCATCATGGTGCAGCGGAATATAAAAAGATAGAAGATTGAAATTTACCAATCTGTTTTTTTATCTCGAATCCACGAGAGGTTTTGGAATCCACCAGGAATTGAGATAAACTCAAAGGATTTTTTTTATAAAATCAAAGTTATCGAATGCAACTGATAGAGGCTCCTTATATAAAAAGAAACAAACCCTAAGGCGACTAACAATGAAACCTAAAAGCCCATAGATTAAAATAAAATAAAGTCCAAACAAATTAATTAAAACAAAACAATAAAAATAAAACTAAAAAAATAATTAAAACAGCCTTCTAAAAGTCTAACGAGCTTAGATGTCCGTAAATAATTTGTCACGATCAAACGGTTCTACAATCTTTATTTTTCGTCAGAAAGCGACCCCCTTCGTTCTACATCACACTAAAGCTAAAAACATGAGATTTCACTGAGAATAACCCATCTAATGCATACTCCGGAGACATATAGCCACTGCAATAAGAGAATCAAATGTGTAGTCGGTGCAGAAAATTTATATACTTGAAATGCACTCTTTTGTAGTTTTTGATTGAGATGTGACCAAGAATTAGCTCGGATGAAAACCACATATACCATTGATACAACTTACTATATTCCCACTACTCTATTGATGCTTGCTGAAGTTTCATTATGCAAATAATGAAAGATTTAAATGTGTGTAAGACATTATGTAATGAATAATCTGGAGAACATAAATAGAGTCTAACCAAGCTAGGATCCTGTACACATAAAATAAAATCGTTAAATATTCAAACCACATGTGGGCCCGATAAATCGTATACGTGGCACATGAGTCAGCAAAGTCAAAATGACTCTAGAAGTACACATGATGACGTGTGATCTGTCGGTCAACAATAGATTTGTCGAATCCCGACTAAAGCAAGTATTAAATATCATTCTGATAATCAATTATCAATCAAATTAAATTGATTGTCAGAAATAAAATCAGATATTTAATAAAATCAATCATGTCTTAACGAGAATAATTAAATCAATTAATTAAATATAATTTGATTTAATTATGATAATTATCAATCAATCAAAATTGATTGATTTGATTATTACCGATAAGGAATGAATTCATTCGGCGCCTTCATTACATGTCATAAACAGAGAGACGTCTACAATATAAATAACCCTTCTCATACCAAGATGATGACTTCCGGGAAGAGAGAACAAATCACACCTGAGAGCTGAGAAGTCTCGAAAACACTTGTGAAGAATTATCAAGCTTTCAAATAGTCAATTTCTCACAAGACTCAAGCGTAGAAGTCATCAAATTTCAAAGAGTCACCAAGCTGCCAAATAGCCGATCTCTTCCCCAACTTTCAAGCCTAGAAGTTGTCAAGCTTCCGAAGAATCATCAAACTTCCAAATAGCTGATCTCTTTACCAACTTCAAAACGAAGAACAAACCACAGCTTGAAACCTCCCGCGGTCCATACTCGATCAAAATCAAGCCTCGACGCCCTTGATCAACAAATCAAAACTTCGATCAACGACCAAGTTCTTTAACAAGCTCATGGAGAATCAAAAAGCACTACACACGTGTCAATTCGTCCACCATCAAAGCCAAAGAACATTCACCACGTGACACAACTCGTGACCTAAATCCGATTAGGAACAAGCCTCTACGACCCTTGATCAACATGCATCTTCTCCAAATCGTCAACACGATAGGAAGATCAAATCAAATCCAACCGATTCAAGATTAAGTTCTTGTCACCCTTGGATCAAATCAACGTCGAAGATCAAATAAGAGAAAATTCTTGTTAAAGAATACCAACAGAGATTATAACCCGTAAATTCATTAATTTAAATATATTATTGTGTACGCATGTTTTTCTCGTTACCAGAAATTTTCGTGTTTACCGATCCAAACCCGCGCAATGGGGAGAAAACATCTCGTACATGCTGTTGCACTGCCACCATCAACTCCAGTGGCCAAAATCAAGCGTATGCTTCCCCGCTGCCACAACCCAAGTACCAGTCGCACCCGACCCGCGACCATCGCCGTCGTTGCAGGGCTGCTTCTGTCCTGCTGTGGATCCCGAACGCGATCCAAAAGCTGCAATTTCCAAAAGCTGTAGGTGCTGCCCGATCGATGAAGCAACTGGTATACCTTCTATTTCTTTTTTTCTTTTTTCCTTTCTGTGTTGTTAATGATCCCAATTTGAAAGTTAACATTTTCATTGAAGCTCTATTGAGGTTCTGGGAAAGTAATAGTGACTACATTTTTGGAATATGTTGTAACAGCACTTGAATTCTTACTTGTTGAAAAAGCAGGTTCTTTGGAGGGTGGAAGTGATGTAGCTTCATCGGCCTCTAGCATATGAATCACCGATGACATTGTTGGTCGATCAGTTGGAGCTTCTTGAACACACAAAAGCCCAACATGGATGCACCTCAAAGCTTCATGAATTCGGCAAGTTTCCCTTACTGATGCGTCAATTACCTCCATTCCTCTATCTTCTTTCCATAATTTCCATATCTGAGATTTACACATAAACCATTAGTCTTCCTCTTGCTTACTTTATGTTTAAAATGTGCCAACTGATATGCAAAGGCTTCAAAACACTGAATACAGTATGAACTTCCCATGTTATTAAAATGTACCCATTGAGCAAGCGTTAGTGATTTTTTGCAAGAATATAACAAAGCATTCTTCTTTTCCACTTACAATCTCTAATAACAATACTCCGAAGCTAAATAAATCAAATTTATCAGAAAAATGACCATATAATGCGTATTCAGATGACATGTAGCCGCTGCAAGAATAGTAGAACAATGAGTATCAGTAGTGATGTTAAATACTTAATTGATATTAATCACTGGCTGTATAGACTTACTATGTCCCAACAACCTTGATGGTATTTGCTTCAATCTGATTTATATCAAAAATCCTGGCCATTCCAATGTCAGACACTTTGGGATATTGTTTCATCCAATAGAACATTACGTTCTTTTAGATCTCTGTGGATGATCTTCAGTCTAGAGTACTTGTGGATTTATAGTAATCCTTGAGCAATACATAAAGGACTATTTCTGAATTCTGACATGAATGCCTTATATAGAGCATTACCAAGTGAATATGCTCTTTGTTTTTTCCCAATTTTTCAGTGCATTTAGTTTTGTTAAATTTGTTCTTGGATTATTGGGGTGCTCTTTCCTTCTTCGCATTTGGATGCTATTCTTACAGATCGTGTCTTCTATTTTCAGGCAGAAGTTGTTGCTCTCTTAATGAATATAGAAAGGCCATCCGCTTATATATAGATTTACATTATCATCGTAAATCAGTAGTTTTTTGTTTGGTAATTTTGGTAATGGCGTAAATCAGTAGTTGTACATTGACATAGAGACAACAGGTTTGCAACTTTACTGGTGCCATTTTATTGCATTCATTTGAAGATTACAATTTGAACTTAGTATTCTGCTATAATATATAGTTCCATTGGCATTGTTCTATTTAGAGTTATGGATGTGGTTTTCTCATGGCCTATTGTTGGATGGCATAAAATATTTACGTAAAATGTATGTATATTCTGTAATTGAAAACTCTCTATCATGTTTTATTCTCAGTTACCTTCCCTTCCAGTTGCATTTGGGGAAGGTTAGGAAGGGCAACAACCCGTCTTGCATTTAAATTGAATAGATAAAAGTTGAACTTCCAGGTCAATGCTTGAAAATCAAATCCTCAAGGTAGATTCTTTTTAGTCTGCTTTGTTTGAATGAGAGCTCTGTTTGTATGATCTCACAGTTGTATTTTGGTTTTAGAATTGTTTTGGTTTTTGGAATAACAAGGCACAATTATTATTAATTAATAGAGATGTTCTATGAAGTAGTTTACAGTCTAGTGTTTGTGGTGTTTTAATTTTCAGATTTTTAACTTTCGGTATCTGAGAACATGATTGTGAAATCTTTTTTTTTCTTATTTTAGTTGTGACCTTTTAATTTCACTGTAGCATGGTTTGTAGGGTTGCAGTTGGTGATGGCGCATTGGTGAGCTAAGTTGTTGATATAATAAAAGGTGCTCATCCAAACTGTCCTTATTTTTTAGTGTTGTATTAAGTGCGTTCATGTCTGATATATTCAGAGAGAGAGAAGGTCATTTGTAACATTGTAGTACTAGTAAACTAAAGAAATAAAGTTTCCTGTTACTTTGAATATCACCAGTTGAACCATATTAAGTTAAGTAACAAGGTTTCATACAATAAGCTTTCATATATTCACAAAATGATATGAAACATTTCATGCTTCAAGATTTATTGACTGCTTCCATTTCCAAACATGTGTGCAGGTCCTCATCATACCGCACACATCCTGGCAAGTAAACCCAAACAACTGATGATTCCAAGGAAGATGGAGTCTGTAGACAAAAATACTATCTCGGAATTTAACATATTATATCCTACCATGAATGAGGTAGGTAAACTACAATTTCGACTACTAAACATTTAAAAACACCAAGTACTTCAACTTACTGGAGCATTGCTCACAACTATCAATATCATGCTCTACATTACAGGACCAAATAATATTTTGATTGCAAGGTTCACGAGTTTTGCAAACATAGCAGCATGTTTGATCTTCAGTAAGTAAATGTTTGTGCATTTGGTACAGGGCAACTTAACCAAGCATCTTTGGCAGCACAATAAACCACAACAAAGTGCGGGTCAACAAACTAGTATATTGGGGAGGAAGTTTACCTTTTAAGCTGTAATTTACCGAACAGTTTTTCCACGATCAGAATACAAAATAGGAAACATTGACATACAAATTATGACGACCAATGAAGCATGAGATATGCAACTAGCATCATCATATCAATAATAATACCTACATTTGTATTCTTTTTTCTTAATGATCCAGCTTTAAAAGCTTACATTAATACTGAAGCTCTATCGAGGTTCTGGCAAAGTAATAGTGACTACATTTTCAGAATAAGGGGTAACATAACCTGAATTACTTGTTGAAAAAGCAGGTTGTTTTGAGGGGGGAAGTGACGTAGCTTCATCAATCTCTAGCATATGAATCACCGATGACATTGTTGGTCGATCAGCTGGAGCTTCTTGAACACACAAAAGCCCGACATGGATGCATCTCAAAGCTTCATGAATCCGGCAAGTCTTGCTTACTGATTCGTCAATTACCTCTATTCCTCTACCTGCTTTCCATAATTCCCATATCTGAGATTTACACATATATAACCATTAATCTTGCTCTTGCTTTCCCATTCACTTATGTGTGTAAACAGGCATAATTAAAACGCAAGGCTTTATAACACTAGATACAATAATTAACAACTTCACAAGTTCATTAGCTTACCCATTGAGCAAGCGTTAGTGAATTTTCACAATGATAAAAGGAAGCATTCTTCTTTCCACTTACAATCTCTAACAATAATACTCCGAAACTATATACATCTAATTTCTCAGAAAAATGACCATAAAGGGCATATTCTGGTGACATGTAGCCGCTGCAAGAATAGTAGAGAATGAAGGTCAATATTCGTTATAAAATTTAAAATGATAGAAATTAGCAGTTATATATACTTACTATGTCCCAACAACCTTGTTGGTACTTGCTTCCATTTGATTTATATCAAAAATCCTTGCCATTCCAAAGTCAGACACTTTGGGATTCATTGTTCCATCCAACAGAACATTACTTGCTTTTAAATCTCTATGGATGATTTTCAACCCAGAATATTTGTGGATATATAGTACTCCTTGAGCAATCCCTTGTATAATTCGAAAGCGTGTAGACCAGTCCAACTTTGTTTTTTCAAAAAGATCTATCGATGAAGCAAAATTAGCAAAATGTTGAACTGCATTACAGACGAAAAGTTGTGCACATGATAGGAAAAATAATGCATATTTGATGTCACATTGTCAAAAGTTTAATCTTCAAAGCCATAAACATACTTACCAAAGAGAAATTTGTCCAAACTTCGATTAGGCATGTACTCTTAGATTAATATCAGTTCATCCTCTTCCATACAGCAACCCAGGAGCCGAGCAAGGTTGGTGTGCTGGAGTTTGGCTATAAGTTTCAACTCATTCATGAACTCATGATGCCCTTGCCCAGACTTCTTTGATAGCCTCTTTAAGGCCACTTCTTGATTTCCCGGCAAAAATCCCTGTAGTGGCAAAAAGAACCAAACCCTACCCTCAAAATCAAATAATTCGGAACTAACAAGGGAAGGTACCTAAATGAAGAAGAATGTAATTGCATCAAGAGCATAGTATAGAAGCGCGCGTCACCTTATAAACAGGGCCAAATCCTCCCTCTCCAAGTTTATTATCTTCAGAGAAGTTGTTTGTAGCAGCTAATATACTCCTTAAACTGAAGAGTGGTAGTTCTATGTCATTCTTCCCACCTCCTGCTCCAACCTTACTTATATTCTCAGTCATTCTTATTGGTATCCAACCTGCTTCAGTATTTTTGTTACAATATGATACGTAAGCATTACTAGAATCCATGTGCCTGCACATAAGGGATCGAGGAGTGCGTACCCAATTTGTTCTTCCATAAGAAACAGCCAAAAGTTATTATAAGAAATCCAACTGCTGCACAGACTATTGCAATTAGAAGGGTCCGCCTCAAGGAGTTAGCAGAAACACCCTGTATGCCTACAAGACAGACAATGATCATAAAAATATATAGCTCCAACCCATGCATGAGTTTAATCTTAACTTGACAGCATATATGGTTAAGATTTCACTTCACGCATCCATAAAGAAAATAGCAAAAAACGAACTATAAACCTGATTCAGAACCGTAAACACGAATATAGACATCATGTGCATCAATATGGAGACCCTCTAATAGATCCAGTAATTCGCCAAACCATGCCAAACATTTCCCAGTACTTTCATCAGTTCCATTTACATAAGCATAAGCTGTGCAAGAACAGTTCTGCTGACATTCAGACTTACACTCGCTCATACTCTTATTGTTTAAGAGAACAGAATGATCCGGCAGTTTCACATTTTCTAGCTTCGAAAAGTTGCCTTGTATGCCGTTAGGCCCGTTACTACATGTCAACACCTTTTCCCTAACACAGCCACCGGACCAATCCCCCACCGCCGATTGGCTAGGAAACCTGGCTTTAAAACCAGTCAAACACTTGCACGGCGATGACAGGGATGCATCTTTACTACAGGCACTATTGGGACCGCAATGAGCATAATAATCACATTTATGAACAGGTGCATTCCCCAGTTCCAACCATGTTTTAGTAGAATCCTGCCACAGCAGCTGTTTAAGTTGCCCTGGAGCACTCATCCACATCCTGAATTTTACTGAGCTATCCGAGACTCTTATAACAAAATAAACCTCATCAGCATCCAAGTCATAAGAAAGGAATAACGCCTCTCCACCTCTATCTGGATACTCTGTTCTTGTATCCTTGCCAACGTACACAGCACTTCTACAATACGGAAGAGTTCCGTTCCAGATAAAGCCCTGAAGTGGTATTTTAGGATCAAGACCGAAGGTGAACTTTCCTGGTTGTGGATCACCAAGCGCTGCCCAGGATGTAAGGTGCCTTTGTTGGCCAGTCTTTTTGTTCAAGCTAACCTTCATGTCAGGCAACATAGTATCAGAGGGATGATCGAAGCTCTGCCACACGGTGACTTCTTCAAAGTTCAGAACAAGGTTTCCGGAATCCCCTAGTAGTCCAGTTGTGTGATTCATTGCAGAAGCAGGTATTGAAGCATTACTTGACCAGACAAGGTTTCTAGTCTGATCCAACACCACAAGGTTTCCATCGCTGCTGAGCATAAACAAACCTGGAGAATCAAGCGGAGCTTCTCTGTTAGCAATCCATACCAGTGCAGTGTTTGGGAACGTGTTGAATCGTATACCAAGGAAGTATTTGGTTGAATTTTCAGGACTGAAGAAGCCTAGTGAAAAGGTCCCAAGGGAAGATTCCAAAGTTTGGTTACCAGTGATATTCTGTCCTGGTACTAATTTGTCTTGGCAGGTACAGAATGACAGGATATAACATAAGAGCAGTGCTAGGTAACACGAGCCACCCCATTCAGAAACAGAGAGAGCTGTGAAAAAACGGTTCATGCCCGAGACCATAAAATGAAGAACAACCACAAAAATCCCAGACATGATCCAAAGAAGTAGAGGAGGTATGACATGCGCACGCGCCTCACAACCACAAAAATCCCAGAAAAGAGGAACAAATTATGATACCTACCAACTGGACAACAGAATAGTTCATGAAAAGATTGAGCATAGGAAAAGGTTTACAAAGGCATGCGGGACAACCAATAACGTGTACCACACGTTACCCTTGACAGAACCAAAGATCTTGATGTTTTGTAGCATTGGTCTCATTCTGAGAAAATAAGCCTAGCTGTCATAGTCCTGTGTAACAAACACCCCTAAAAGATAGAAGAGACGGTTCCATCTGTACTACTTGTCCAAGTCTCCAAGACAATTACAAGTCGTCAGGACTCCACGAAAGGCCTGCGGAATAACGTATGCCACAAATTACCCTTGACTATCCAAGTTCATGATGTACTCTGTAGCATTGCTTTGATTAATTTTGATTCTGACAATGAAAAAGAGCACAATGTTGACATTACATTCAACAGTAGAAGATAATAAGGATTCATTAAGAACACAATTAAATCTATGCAAATGTTTTTGCTATCGACCATCTTCAAAGGTGACAGTTAAACCATTGTTAGAAACTGTTTCAGGCTTGCTAGAAGAGTTAATTAGATGCCCTGCTAGAACTAGAAGGGCATCGCCTAACAACGAATGCAGGTTGTTTAGGGGCTGGAATTGTTGCACTTTCACTTCGGAGCATGAAAACCACTTGTGACATGGTTGGCCGGTCACCTGGATCTTCTTATAGACATAAGAGTAGAACACTGACACACTTGAAGTACCTCCTCGTTGCAGCCGTGACAGTGTGTGTTCTAGCAAATGTAGTGCCTTTTCTTCTTTCCACAAATGTCATGCCTGATATTAATTTACGATTTTAAGGATGACATGAATATTAGCTAGCCACTATGAAATGTTTCTATCACTCACATAGCCAAGAAGACTCAAATATGTTTCAGTGATATAGAACGAAAGGGAGTCGCTTTTAGACGGAAAATAAAAATTAGAGAACCGTATGATCTTGGTAAATTATTTTCGGACATCCAAGTTCGTTGGGCTTCCAGAAGACGGTTTTAATTATTTTCCAGTTTTATTTTTTATTATTTTGTTTTGTTTTATTTTAATAAATTTGTTTTGAACTTTATTTTAATCCATGAGCTTTTAGATTTCATTATTAGTTGCCTTAGGGTTTTGTTTGCTTCTATATAAGGAACTTATATCAGTTGTATTCGTTAACCTTGATTTATAAAAAAACCTTTGAGTTTATCTCAATTCCTAGTGGATTCCAGAACTTCTCGAGGATTCGAGATCAAAACTGATTGGTAGATTCCAATTAATCTATCTTTTTATATTCTGATGCATCAATTGGTATGTAGAACGAAGGGGTGTCGCTTTTCGACAGAAAATAAAGATTGGAGAACCGTTTGATCGTGACAAATTATTTCTGGACATCCAAGTTTGTTGGGCTTCTAGAAGACTGTTTTAATTATTTTTGAGTTTTATTTTTTATTATATTGTTTTGTTTTATTTTAATTAATTTGTTTTGGACTTTATTTTATTTTAATCCATGGGCTTTTAGGTTTCATTGTTAGTTGCCCTAGGGTTTTGTTGCTTCTATGTAAGGAGCTTATATCAGCTGTATTCGTTAACCTTGATTTATAAAAGAAAAACCTTAGAGTTTATCTCAATTCCTAGTGGATTCTAGAACTTCTCGTGGATTCGAGATCAAAACCGATTGGTGGATTCTAATCAATCTATCCCTTTATATTCCGCTGCATCAATTGGTAAACAGAGCTTGATGGATTCCAGGTGAGTGATCTATCGATTCGATTCAGAAGCAAGAAAAAAAATCGACGAACAGAACGCGAACTGCCCGTCAACCCAACCTCCACTGCAAACCGGTGTCTCTCCAACCCAGTCTGCTCCTAAGCCAAGTCAAAACCCGGCCATCGCCACCCAGCGTCATCGTCGCCACGCCACAGCCCGGCCCGCTCTGATCCAGCAAACACAGCCTCAACGTTCCAACCAGGCGTCGCCGCCGCTGCGTCTCACCCCAATCAAATCTTCTGCGCCTCTCCAGCCTACTCTTTCCACCTCCGGCGCCACAGCTCCACGTCCCTCCAGCGAAACCCAGGAAAATCTAGGATTTTCTGCAGTCGACCCGACCCGAAAAGTGATCCAACCCGACCCAGTATTCCAACCCGACCTGACCCGAACCGGTAACCTGAAAAACCTACCCGACCTGACCCGGTAACCATCGACCTGACCCGACACGATAACCATCAAACCAACCCGACCCGCCCGACCAAAAAAAACAGAAGAATGGAGAAAGAAGAAGGGAAGAAGAAGAAGAAGAACAACAAAAGAAGAGGAAGAGAAAAAAAAGGAAGCTAGCATAGAACGTTGGATATTTACCTCACCGGATTACTATGACTTCAGAACAACGTGTTTTATCAAAAATAAGGTATGGTCAACAATAATTGATAGTGATCTACATGAGAATTTTGTTGCAAGTAAGGTTGTTCATTCTTTCAATTACCGACAGTGAAGTTGAGCAATCCATTTTGGATTGATGATCATGCACATGTGACAGAGTTTTGTAAAGTTTCGTTTCTATAGGAGAATTTTATAACGACCAGGTTACTTGCCATGTGATTTATATGGATGATAGTAATGTGTTTTTTGGAAAACCATGGCATGAAAGCGTCAACGATTGTTATTGCGAAGATGAGACATAATTACTTAAGAAGGAATCGAACAAGATTATAATCAAGCCTGCAAAGCATGAAGTGTGTGAAAAGAATGTTGAAGAAATCACTTTGCAGATTAAAGAAGAATTTGCTCATGTTGACTCGGATGTCAGTATTGAAGAAACCTCGCCCCATATGACTCTTTCAGAACCAAAACCAAAGGTCATTCAAGAAGGTAATTTTGGGAATCAAAAAGAATTCTCTCAAGTTGCATTTGACAAACTCATCTATGGTATTGGATTCATGGTTGTGCCTTCAGAGTTTGCAGAGTCTCTGACTTCTAAACCACATGTTCAATTATTGGATTTATTATTGAGTTTGTCTTCTACAAATTATTCTTCTTTATCCAAGATGAACTCGGGGTCGAGTTCTTTTGAAGTGGAAGGGACTGATGTAGAACAAAGGGGAGTCGTTTTTCAACGGAAAATAAAGATTGAAGAACCATTTGATCGTGACAAATTATTTTCAAACATCCAAGTTCGTTGGGCTTCCAGAAGACTGTTTTAATTATTTTCGAGTTTTATTTTTTATTTATTTTATTTTATTTTAATTAATTTGTTTTGAACTTTATTTTAATCCATGGGCTTTTAGGTTTCATTGTTAGTTGCTCTAGGGTTTTGTTTGCTTCTATATAAGGAACTTATATCAGTTGTATTCGTTAACCTTGATTTATAAAAAAACCTTTGAATTTATCTCAATTCCTGGTGGATTCCAGAACTTCTTGTGGATTCGAGATCAAAACCGATTGGTGGATTCCAATCAATCTATCCTTTTATATTCTGTTGCATCATTCACGCTGATTAAATCCTATGTTCCTTTTCCCAGTGATGATCTCAATCACAACTACACCAATACTAAAAACATCATATTTCACTGAGAATAACCCATCTAATGCATTCTCCGGAGACATATAGCCATTTCAACAAAAGAATCAAATGTGGAGTCAGCGGGAAAAATTTATATGCTTGAAATGCACACCCTTTTGTAGTTTTTGATTTAGATGTGACCAAGAATTAGCTCTGATGAAAACCATATATACCATCAATCTAGTTAAACTTACTATGTTCCCACTACTCTATTAGTGCTTGCTGAAGTTTCATTTCCTCCAAAGATCCTTGCCAAGCCGAGTCTGATATTTTGGGGTTCATCTCTTCACTCAATAAGATGTTGCTAGTTTTCAGATCTCTATGAATAATCCTTAGTCTAGAATCTTGGTGAAGATAAGGAAGCCCCCGAGCAATTCCCAAGATGATGTTAAAGCGTGTATTCCAGTCCAATGATACACATACTTTTCGATCTTTCAAGGCATTATATTTCAACCAATAACAAATCGTTTAAGTTAGTTTTTATAGATCAAATATGTGAATAATCTGGACAATATAAGTAGAGACTAACCAAATATGAAAGAGTCTAAGCTTTTGTCGGCCATGTATTCATAGATTAACATCTTTTCATCTCCCTCAGCGCAATAGCCCAAAAGTCGAACCAGATTCCGATGTTGGAGTTTGGCAATTAACAAAACCTCATTTTTGAATTCCTCTAAGCCTTGGCCTGAACAACTCGAGAGCCTCTTCACAGCGATTTCTTCTCCTCCCGGAAGCTTACCCTGGTAATACAATCCAAATTAACATAGTTCTGTTATGCATTAGGAACCAGTTAATATTACAGTGAGGTATACATAGTAAAAGGGACATTACCTTGTAGACAGGACCAAATCCTCCTTGTCCAAGTTTATTTGCAATCGAGAAGTATTTTGTAGCTACCAGTATGCTTTCCAAATCAAAAGAGGGTACATCAATGCCCTCAGTATCATCATCCCTAAATCGGCCTGATTCAATTAAATATCTCAACACGCCCACGACCACCCAGGTTATTGTCCACTTGTTAGGCTTGAATATTCGTCACACGTGCGGGGACGTGTTGAGATATTTATCTCACATCGGAAATATGAGACTTTGTTTGTGGACTTATAAGGCTTTGGACTATTCTTTTCATTGTCAATTGGTTTTAAAGTTGAATCTCAGACTACTTTATTATTAAAAGTAAGCATTTGTTGTCCATGTATTTATAGATTAACATCTTTTCATCTCCCTCAGCACCAATAGCCGAAAAGTCGAACCAGATTCCGATGTTGGAGTTTGGCAATTAACAAAACCTCATTTTTGAATTCCTCTAAGCCTTGGTCTGAACAACTCGAGAGCCTCTTTAGAGAGGTTTCTCCTCCTCCCGGAAGCTTACCCTAATTCACATACTCAGGTAAAACAACCTGATATCATCGCACCATCAGTAGCAGCAAATTGATGATGGAGAGATCACCATGCCATCAGCCTCACCACCGAACATGATCAGCATCATGCAACCCATGCAAACCAACCAATCCTTTCAGCCCAAATAACCCATCCCTGAACTCAGGCCCAAAGGCCCAAACCGGAGGAGAAAACATGATGCTGCGCTGCCACCATAACCTCCAGTGGCCAAAGTCCAGCGTAGGCTTCGATCCCCACAGACATAAACCCGAGCACCTGTCGCACCCGGTCAGTGGTTAACGAGAGCCACTCTCCTCCTGTACAAAGCTGCAGAATACAATATAGGAGATGTGGGTGCTGCCCGATCAATGAAGCATGAGATATGCAACTGGTATGTTCATATCATAAGTATACCTTCCATTTTTTTGTTGTTAATGATCCGACTCTGAATGCTAACATTAATAATGAAGCTCTATCGAGGTTCTGGCAAAGTAATAGTGACTACATTTTTGGAATATGTTGTAACAGGACTCGTCTTCCTACTAGTTGAAAAAGCAGGTTCTTTGGAGGGTGGAAGTGATGGAGCTTCATCGACCTCTAGCATATGAATCACCGATGACATTGTTGGTCGATCAGTTGGAGCTTCTTGAACACACAAAAGCCCAACATGGATGCACCTCAAAGCTTCATGAATCCGGCAAGTTTCCCTTACTGATGCGTCAATCACCTCCATTCCTCTACCTTCTTTCCATAATTCCCATATCTGATATTTACACATATAATGCAATTAGTCTTCCTCTTGCATCCCGATTCACCTTATGTTAAAAGTTGTCCTAAGACTGATATGCAAAGCTTCAAATCACTAGAAAACACAGTAACAACTTCCCAAGTTTATATTATTACCCATTGTGCTAGTGTTTGTGAATTTCCGCAAGAGTAAAATAAAGCATTCTTCTTTCCGCTTACAATCTCGAACAATAGTACTCCAAAACTAAACACATCCAATTTCTCAGAAAAATGACCATATAATGCATATTCCGGTGACATGTAGCCGCTGCAAGAATAGAGGAAGAATGAGTATCAGTAGTGATGTTAAATACTTCAGTGAATATAAGTCACTGGCTATATAGACTTACTATGTCCCAACGACCTTGTTGGTATTTGCTTCAATTTGATTTATATCAAAAATCCTCGCCATTCCAAAATCAGACACTTTGGGATTCATTGCTCCGTCCAATAGCACATTACTTGCTTTTAGATCTCTATGGATAATTTTCAATCTAGAGTATCTGTGGATATATAGTACTCCTTGAGCAACACCTTGTATAATTCGATAGCGTACGCCCCAGTTCAACTTTGTCTTTTCAGAAGGATCTAATTGGCAAATCATACGGAAGAAGCATAATTAGAACTTAGAAGCATGTTGAACTGCATTACATAGCAAACGTTTTACAGGATAGGGAAAAAAATTTGAAACTTGATGTCACATTGTCAAAAGTTTAACCCTCGAAGTCCTAAGCATACTTACCAAACAAAAATTTGTCCAGACTTCGATTAGGCATGAACTCATATATCAATATGAGTTCATCTTCTTCCATACAGCAACCCAAGAGACGAGCAAGGTTGGTATGTTGGAGTGTGGCTATAAGTTTCAACTCATTCATGAACTCATGATGCCCTTGTCTAGACTTCTTTGATAGCCTCTTTATGGCCACTTCTTGATCTTCTGGCAAGATTCCCTATAGCGGCAAAGAATACCAAACCTTTCCTTCAAAATTAACTGATTTGGAACTAACATGGGAAAGTACCAAAATAAAGAAGAATGTACTTGCATCAACAGCATATTATAGAAGCGTCACCTTATAAACAGGGCCAAATCCTCCCTCTCCAAGTTTATTATCTTCAGAGAAGTTGTTTGTAGCAGCTAATATACTCCTTAAGCTGAAGAGGGGTAGTTCTGTTTCATTCTTCCCACCTCCTGCACTAACCTTACCTGTATTCTCACTCACTCTTCTAGCTATCCTCCCTGTTTCAATTTTATTGTTAAATGTTAAAATATTATTTGTAAGGATGCTAGAATGCCTGCACACAAGGGAGGATATTGTACCCAGTTTTTTCTTCCATAAGACATATCCAGATATTATTGTAAGCAATCCAACTGCTGCAGAGAATATTGCAATTACAACACCCATTTTGCCTACAAAAAAACAGTAATTTAAAGAATATAGCTATAAGTTCTGGCCGATGCATGAGTTTAATTTTAACTTGACGGTATGCTACAAGGAATATTTGTCTTTACGCATCCATGAAAATAGCCAAAAACGAACCATATACCTGATTCAGAGCCGTGAACACGAATGTAGACATCATGTGTATAAGTGACATTCTCTACTACATCGAGTAATTCGCCAAACCATGCCACACATTCAGTACTTCCATCGGTCGCATTTACATAAGCATAAGCTGTGCAAGAACAGTTTTGCTGACATTCAGACTCACACTCGGACTCGGTCATCCTCTTATTGTTTAACAGAACAGAATGATCAGGCAGTTTCATGTTTTTAAGCTTCAAAAAGTTGCCGTTACTGCAGGTCAACACCTTTTCCCTAACACAGCCACCGGACCAATCCCCCACCGCTGATTGGTTCGGAAACTTGGCTGTAAAACCAGGCAAACACTTGCATGGTGATGATGACAGGGATTCACCTCTGTGACAGACACCATTGGAACCGCAATGAGCATAAAAATCACAGTTATCAACTGGTGTATTCCCCAGTTCCAACCACGTTTTACTAGAATCCTGCCACTGTAGCGTTTCAATTGTTCCTGTAGGATTCAACCAGATCCTGAATTTCATCGAGCTATCCGAGACACTGTAATCAGCATAAACCTCATCAGCGTCAAAGTTGTATGAAAAGAAAATCGCGGTTCCCGCTGAATTTTGATATTCTGTTCTTGTATACTTGCCAATAATGTACACATTACTTCTATAAACCGGAGTAGTTCCTCTCCTGATAAACAGCTGAAGTTGAGGATCAATGCCGTAGGTGAACTTTCCGGGTTGTGGATCACCAAGCGCTGCCCAGGAAGTAAGGCGCCTTCGTTCGCCAGACCTTTTGTTCAAGCAAATCTTTATGCCGGGTAACCAAGTATCAGAGGGATGTTCGAAGCTCTGCCAAAGGGTGACTTCTTCAAAGCTCAGAATAAGGTTACCGCTATCCGCTAGTACAGTTGTGTGATTCATTGCAGAAACGGATACTGATGCATTAGTTGACCAGACAAGGTTTCTAGTATCATCCAAAACCACGAGGTTTCCATCGCTGCTGAGCATAAAGAAACCGGGAGCATCAAGCGGAGATCCTCTGTTAGCAATCCATACTAATGCAGTATCTGGGAATGTGTTGAATCGTATACCAAGGAAGTATTTAGTAGAATTTTCAGGATTGAAGAAGCCTAATGAAAATGTCCTGAGGGAAGAAACCAAAGTTTGGTTACCAGTGATATTCTGTCCTGGTACTAATTTGTCTTGGCAGGTACAGAATGACAGGATATGAAATAGCAGCAGTGTTACAAGGTAACACAAGTTGCCCATTCAGAAACAGAGGAAGGTAAATATATATATATCTTGGCCGGACTGACTGCTATTTTTTGTAAGGACTGACTGAAGCTTGTAAGAAACAACTAAACTACAGAAACTGAAGAGACGGTTCCATCTGTACTACTTCAAGTCTCCAAGACTATTACAAGTCATAATCATTTGTCCACAAAGGTATGCGGAATAACCGATAAAACGTATACCGACACTGGCCACACATAAACCTTGTTAGACTAACCAAGATGATCATGTACTCTAGCATTGGTTTAGTTAATTTTGATTGTGACAATGAAAGAGACCATAGTTTGACATTACGTACAAAATTAAATCGATGCAATGTTTTTGCTATCGACCATCTTCTAAGGTGACAGTTAAACCATTGTTCGAAACTGTTTCAGGCTTGCTTGAAGAGTTAGAAGCCCTGCTAGAACTAGAAGGGCATCGCCTAACAACGAACGCAGGTTGTTTAGGGGCTGGAATTGTTGCACCTTCACTTCCAAGCATGAAAACCACTTGTGACATGGTTGGCCGATCACCTGGATCTTCTTGTACACATAAGAGTCCAACATTGACACACTTGAAGTACTCCTCCTTGTTGCAGCTGTGACAAAGTGTGTGTTCTAGCAAATCTAATGCCTTTTCTTCTTTCCACAAATGCCATGCCTGGTATTAATTTACAAAAGGTAAGGTGTTATGATGTGAAGGATAACATAAATATTAGCCAGCCACTATGAAATGTTCTATCACTCACATAGCCAAGAAGACTTAAAGATGTTTCAGGCTGATAAAATCCTGTGTTCCTTTTCCCAGTGATGATCTCAATCACAACTACACCAAAGCTAAAAACATCAGATTTTACTGAGAATAACCCATCTAATGCATACTCCGGAGACATATAGCCACTGCAATAAAAGAATCAAATGTGGAGTCAGCGAAAATTTATATGCTTGAAATGCACACCCTTTTGTGGTTATTGATTGAGATGTGACCAAGAATTAGCTCTGATGAAAACTACATATACCATTGATCTAGTTAAACTTACTATGTTCCCACTACTCTATTAGTGCTTGCTGAAGTTTCATTTCCTCCAAAGATCCTTGCCAAGCCGAAGTCTGATATTTTGGGGTTCATCTCTTCACTCAATAGAATGTTGCTAGTTTTCAGATCTCTATGAATAATCCTTAGTCTAGAATCTTGGTGAAGATAAAGAAGCCCCCGAGCAATTCCTAAGATGATGTTAAAGCGTGTATTCCAGTCCAATGATACACATACTTTTCGATCTTTCAAGGCATTATATTTCAACCAATAAGAAATCGTTTAAGTTAGTTTTTATAGATCAAATATGTGAATAATCTGGACAATATAAGTAGAGACTAACCAAATATGAAAGAGTCTAAGCTTTTGTTGGCCATGTATTCATAGATTAACATCTTTTCATCTCCCTCAGCGCAATAGCCCAAAAGTCGAACCAGATTCCGATGTTGGAGTTTGGCAATTAACAAAACCTCATTTTTGAATTCCTCTAAGCCTTGGCCTGAACAACTCGAGAGCCTCTTCACAGCGATTTCTTCTCCTCCTGGAAGCTTACCCTGGTAATACAATCCAAATTAACATAGTTCTGTTATGCATTAGGAACCAGTTAATATTACAGTGAGGTATACATAGTAAAAGGGACATTACCTTGTAGACAGGACCAAATCCTCCTTGTCCAAGTTTATTTGCAATGGAGAAGTATTTTGTAGCTACCAGTATGCTTTCCAAATCAAAAGAGGGTACATCAATGCCCTCCGTATCATCATCCCTAAATCGGCCTGATTCAATTAAATTCTTAACTTTTCTTTCACTGTCATAAAAGTGATGAAGTGTTGAACATTTTTGAAGATATGCCCTGCCTTCTGATTCAATTCAAAGATAACATCATCAGAAACTGACTAGATCATATTAATGAAGCTCTAAACAGACTAAGGTCGTGGATATATGCTAGTTACCTTTTGTCTTAGCTCGCCTTCTTCTCCACAGATAAGCATAAGTAAAGGTACTTGAAAGAATTGCTAGAACGGCTACACTTACGCAAGTTACTGCAACGATTAGAGCCAGTGTCGTCTTCCCTTGCTTACCAGTTTGCTTTCTGTGACTAACTTCTGCAAAAATTGGAGAAAAAAAAAATATTGTCTTCTGAAATTAAAAATATAAATGGTTTTATCAGTATGTGATACAAAGACTGATAACTGATGTAGTTGTCATGCCAAAGACAGATAAGTTGTTACAACACATTTCTTTTGCATCCATGCATTATCTCTCAGTTACCCCAAGTATAATCATGGTATAGTTTGGCACAGTATAAGCAAGCTTACCTTGAGTACAGTTTAAACTCCTGCTATCCCATTTTGAGTTTGCAGAGCAAAGACACCTTTTCTTCCCATCAAGAGTAGCTTCACATATCGAATGGGGCCAGTCCTTGCAGTCTGTAGATGACGAACAAGGTGGTTCCAAGGGTGACTCCCAAGCAACTTCAACTTCATATCCTCCTTTAAATGACAAGTTGGGACTAAAACGTGACGGATCAGCTTTGCACGTCCTTGTCACATTATATGGAGAAGACTGGTTGAGCTTCAGAAATTTTTCATCTTTACATTCATCTGCATCATTAGCTTGGATGACAAATCTTTGTGTGTCCGCATTGATGCTTGTGACATGGTATGTGCCGCTTGGTGCTTCAAATCTCAACTGGCCAGTTGAGACGTCGCAGAGAAAACTGTAGTAAGTGAGATCTCCACACTTTGGTCCAGTGCTCAAGGGATAAGGGATCAGGTTTGTACCACAACTTCCACAGCTTCTTGCTGTTGATTCTGAGAAAGCATGATACTGGAAATTTTAACACTAAAGAACAAAGGATTGGCCTAAGTAATTGTCTAACAAAGGCCATGTAGAAAAGATGACAAATTGATCAACATTAAAATGTAAGGGGTTCATTAGTCATCTGAATGAGTATATTTGATTGATACTGTTTAAGGCCACTGATATGCAGATCACCTCTGATTCACAAATCATTGCATTGAACAAAAAAGAGTATGTGGACTTTTACTAGATAAACCAGTTTACTTATTGATTTATAAACCTTATCTTCAAAAAAATATTTAGACTCGAGCATCTTTAGTTAAAAAAAGAAGAAGAGACATACCTATATCTGAAACTGCTACACGAACCTGTAGATCCCGGCCACCTTCATAGTCCTCCTGAAGATTGGTGACGTCTTGTGACCAGATCCAACATGTTGAACTACTACTCCCACCAGATATTCTGTTCTTCACATATTCATAGAAATAAGCTTGACACTCACAGTTGTTAAGGCACTCTGCTTTGCATTCCACTTCACTTTTGGCATTGAATTGGGAATCCGGGTTTCCCACTTTCATCATCTTTAAGCACAAGAATGTGTCACTCTCAGCAGTGTTGCTACATAATGTTGACTTCCTAGTGCATCCACCGGAATAATCTCCATGATTCCAATTATCCAGTGAACTAGGCTTAAAACCAGGCAAACACTTGCAGACCAAACCATTTTTGCTGTTACAGCTACCAAAATTTCCACATGCATTATACACGCTGCATCTGTCTCTAGGATCTGCCCATATCATAGACCAAACCTTCTCACTATCCCACAGCAGATACTGAATTTGGCCAGAGAAACTCATAACCAGCCTTGTAGAAGTGTATAATGAGGAGGTGAGATATGGAACAGAGTCATTGTGGACTGCTGTAGAGGTGAAGTTTGATAGCAAGTAGAGAATTGCAGAAGCCATCTCATCAGAACTAATGAAGTTGCCATGATCTTCATTCTTCCAGTACCTTTTCGATCTTTTCCAGATAACAAAGTGATTTTCTTCCTCTTGATCTTGCTGAAATGTGAAATTTCCTGTAGCTGGATCATTGTAACTCTTCCATGAACTCAGTACTAACTTTGTGCTCATTTTCATGCCAGGAAGAAACGTGTCAGTTGGATTTTCAAAACTCTGCCAGACAATTTGAAGTGAGTTGTTTCCTCGCTCTCTTTTGGTCACAACAAGATTACCAGTGTCCATGAGCTTTGCTGTCATGGTCATTGATGTTGAAGTTTCAAGACCTGATGACCAGTAAGTTTTCCTATTGCCATCCAACACCTTAAGATTTCCATCTTCTGCAAAAGCGAAAACTCCACGAGTATCTGAAAGAGGGTTGTCTCTATTTGCAACCCACACGACAGTTTGTGGATTTGATCTGTAATACCAAATTCCAACATACCTTCTAGTACCAGAGCTTCCATTAGGAGTAAAGAACCCAAGTTCAAATTTTTCTCCTGATGAAACAATAGCTTCACCTTTGTCATCACTAATCAAACTGTTATATGCTATCACATCTTTAGCGATGCAACAATGAAGAAAACTGCATGACAAGAATGAGTACAAAAAGATGATAGATAACATGTTTATTGAAAAACTTAATATGATTATTTCCTGATGTTTCTTGCTTAATGTAGCTAGAACATTGTTCTTAGTCTATGAAGCATACAGGAAAAATCAATCATTGAAGTTACCTCAATGTTTTGCTTCCTGAATTCACATGCCTCTGTGGTTTTTAATTCACAAAAGTGACCCCAGATGTTAACTTTGCAAGCTGTTTGCTATGTGCTAGGAACCAATTGGTCAGCTAATGTGAAATTTGTGGCTGCATTAGTCATTGTTAGGTGACCCAGTCAATCTTGTCCAATATCTTAAAGCAGATTAAGATTCTCTTGGTGCCTAATTAACCATTTAAACCTATTTCAAAAGGAAACAATTGACAGCACTATCTACATCCATATGAAGTTCCTGTAATCCTCCTAGAATATTAAAGGATTAAGCAGAAGAAGATCAATGACAAAATCGGTAGACTGTTTCCTTTTAGTGAACATATTCTACAGAATATAGGTAGCAGTAACGCCACCCTTCAATTACTACTATTCATCGAATCTTATAGATTTTGTGACTAATGTCACGGCTCAAGTATCTCCAAATAATCGAAATCATTTATAAAATTTTCATGCTAAGAAGTAAATCTGCTACACTGAAGAAAATACGGTGGTTTCAGCTTTAGTTTAGAGGGGATACTGCTATAAGTGATCTATAACAATCTGAAAATCATGTCCTGTGTAATCAGACCAAACTTGAATTATTTGAAAAGAAAGCAGGACAAACAGGTTAACAGGTAAAAGTAGGGAATTGGATATTGGTCAATCCCATTTCATCTTTTTCTTGGGCCCCTGGATTTCCTTTCTTCCTGTTTTTCTGAAGAAGAATTTGCAGACATAGTTAAGCGGGTTTTCTATTTACGAAACAAATAACATGTGCTCTTCTTTGTCTTCTCTTGATTGTTTAATGGAGCGGTGATAAAGGTGAAGAGCAATGTTGATTTGCATGGTTTTTAAATAAGTTTGTGACACAAAAAAGGCGCAATAGCTTGAGCTTATGCATCATTCCAAAACCTTATTTTGGGAGGAAGAGATCAACTTTACACAGGCCAAGAGGGAATGTATTTCTCTGTTTGGAGCATCGAAACGACAAGGCAAAGCTAAGATTATAAACTAGATTTTACTATCGAGATCAGAGTCGCTTTAAACGAAAAAAAAAACAAACAAACCTTGATCACATAAAGTAGAAGTTTACTTGATCCAGTCCCAACAAAGCAAGAAACAAAACTCATTATTCCAGGTTTGTTTCAAGACTGGTCGATTTTGAAATGACTCGGTTGATCAGTTGAAGAAGGTAAAAAAAAGGTCCACAAAGATGGTCAATAGTCAGGAAAGTAGATTGAAATATGGTAACAAATAGACCGGAAAGGCTTTCACATGTATTGCACAGAATTAGTCCAGAGAGAATTTTACAATCATTACATTGAAAAATCAGAAAACGCTGAACATGTTAACCACCAACAGAGAAGATGATACAGTACTTCACCGAAGGTTTTATTATTCATGCTTGAAAATTGGTGGGCAGATCTTTCAGGGTGTACCCAAGAAATAATTACAGTTACAGGTAGGGAAAAAAGGAGTTTAAGTGATGCATTACTTATCTACCTTCTAGAGTAGTTATTTCAGAAATTGTTTCTGGCTTAGTAGAAGTGGAAGCTGTGCTAGAGCTGCCTCTCCTTATGAAAAAGGCTGGTTGTTTAGGAGTTGCAGGGATTGCAGCTTCACTGTCAAGCAAGGTGATAACATTTGACATCGTAGGACGATCGACGGGATCTTCTTGTACGCATAACAGCCCAACATTTACACACTTTATAAATTCACTTCTGTTACAACTTTCTTCCAGATTCTTGTCCATTAAATCCAACACCTTGTCTTCTGTCCAGAGTCCCCATGTCTGAGAAAATGTTGAAAATCCAATATAGGATGAATATAAAATGGGGCATGAGAGGATACTAAATATTCAAGCTATTTCACCTGGCCATTGGCCAAAACAGAAAAAGGATTAAACTGCAACTTACATAACCAAGGAGACTGAAAGTTTGTTTGGATTGATAAAATCCTGCATTCTTTTTTCCGCTGATTATCTCAAGAAGAACCACACCGAAACTAAAGACATCTGATTTGACAGAGAAATTTCCATCTAATGCATATTCTGGTGACATATAACCACTGCATCACAAATTGTTATACAATCAAAGACATGTAAGCACAAAAGAATTTTGGAAAAGGATAACAGAATTCATGAATGAAGTATGAACCATACACCGAAGTAGTACTTACTAGGTTCCTACAACTGTATTTGTGTTTGCCTCGGTTTCTTTGCCTCCAACAATCCTGGCCAAGCCGAAGTCAGATATTTTGGGGTTCATCTCTTCATCCAAAAGAACGTTGCTGGTTTTCAAATCTCTGTGAATGATCCTCAACCTGGAATCTTGATGAAGATAAAGAAGTCCTCGAGCAATTCCCAAAATAATGTTAAGCCGCATCTCCCAATTTAGAAACACACTATGTGTATGATCTTGAAAAGTTTGCATTTTCCATTTCAAGAAAACATTTAGTACCTATGGTAGTTAATCAAGAAACATCATATTATGCGGTAAAACTAAAACTGAGGATAAGAAGCTAACCAAATATAAAGGAATCTAAGCTTTTGTTAGGCATGTACTCATAGAGTAAAATCTTTTCTTCTCCTTTCATGCAATATCCTCTGAGTCTAACAAGATTACGATGTTGGAGTTTGGCGATTAGCACCACCTCATTCTTAAATTCCTGTAAGCCTTGTCCTGAAACTTTTGATAGTCTCTTTACAGCAATTTCTTGACCTCCAGGAAAGATCCCCTGAAAACAAGTTTAATTTGTTAACAAAATGAAAACTTACAACTAGCCCATGGCAACAAATAAGTATTGCAGTAGCTCTATTGTGAATAAATGACAAAAAAGTACTTGGTATATTACCTTGTAAACAGGCCCATACCCCCCTTGTCCAAGCTTATTTGTAATTGAGAAATTATCAGTAGCATCTAGTATGCTTTGCAAATCAAAAAAAGGTACATCTATGCCTTTATCAGCTTCTTCATTGAAGTCACTTGTGTCTATGAGCTCTTTGACTCTTCTTTCACTATCAAGCTGCGGATGACTTACTTGATCTAACACATGGAATTGAACAATTTTCTGCTCAATTTATCATCTTGACATTCAACAGAACAATCTATGCGCAGTTTCATTCATAAAGTGCATGAAAAGAAAAGCAATACATTTATGCATGCATCGAACGTAGGAACTTAAATTCACCTCTGAAAACAAAAACAAAAAATACCTTGTCTCTTTGTCATCTTTCTTCTCCATGCACAGAAACCAACGATGCATGCTAGAATAATCCCACTTATGGCTGCCACAACAATCAGAGGTAATGGCAATTTTTTCTTTGGACTCTTATTTGATGGCCCTGGTAGATTTCCTTTTGCAAAAACCGAGAATAATCAGAAGTGAATTTGTATAATCACTGAACATTCTGAAGCAGCATATTCCATGATAATAAGGCCAACATAATAAAAGGCTTCAGTCAAATTCTACTTGGTTTCAGTTACTTCTCACTTTATGGTTAGACAAAACAAAATTCCTTAGCTTCTGCAGCACTGGACTCAATATAGGAATATTAATTTAAGAGGCACAGCATTTTCACCTTGAGTACAGCTTAAATTAATGCCGTTCCATTGAAAATTTTCATTGCAAATGCACCTTCCACCTTTTAATGGATTGCAAGTAGAATTTGGCCAGTCCCTGCAGTCTTCTAATGCATTGCAGGTTGGTTCCAGGGGTGTCTCCCAACCCAGCTCTATTACAGGACTGCTGGATAAGTCTATGGCAGAATTAAAATTCCTCATCAGGTCAGAACTGCACCAACTGATTACCTTAAACGGAAGGGAAATGTTCAGCCTTCTGTTTCTAGAATCACAATAATCCGTATCTTTGGATTTGATAATGAATCGTTGTGTACTTCTGCTGATATTGATAACTCTAAAGGAGGTGTCACTTGGTCCATGGAAGATAAATTCACTACCGGAGGTGTTGCACCAGAAACTTAAATACATGGGGTCGCCACAATCTGATCCTGTGCTCAGGGGATAAGGAATGGTGGTTGTGCCACAAGGCTGGCAGTCTCTTACATTAGAATCTGAACAAGGTGTAATAATCAACTGTCATGACTCGTGACAAACTAAGAAATTAGCATCCCCATTTATGTTCACTCTTTTAGCATCATGTTTTTATGTACATGTTTAGAAAGGTTATAGTGGCAGTGAATAAAGTGAAGTGCCATACCTGAATCAGAGAGCGAAACTCGAGCATTGAGATTCTTGCCAAAGTTACCAGAGTCCTCTACCAGATTATTTAGATCCGTTGTCCACATATAGCAAATGACATTCTTGATTCGAGAGTAACTAGAGTTTGCAGCTGAAGTAGACGAGTAAGCCTGGCACTGAGGACTATCAAGGCAACTATTTTTGCATTCTGTATCATTGGTAACATAGAATGATGAATCAAATCTTCCTGCTTTTTTCACCTTTATGCTTAAGAAGGTGTCATTCGTGCTACTTGTCGACTGTCTTGTGCAACCACCAGAAAAATCTCCAGATTTCCATTTCTCTATGAACTGGGGGTTGAAACCTGGCAAGCATTTGCACACTAGCGGGGTATTATCAATATTACAACTGCCAAAGTTTCCACATGCATTTATCAAACTGCATTGATCTTTCGGCTCTGACAAGAAGACACTCCACTGCTTAATGGTATCATTCCAGGTCAAACCATTGAGCACTCCATTAGAATTGATCACCAACCTTGTATAATTGTAATCAAATTGTGACCGAGTTCTACAAAGAGAAGAATTCTGGCTAGAATTTAATAAGCAAGCTACCTTAGAAGGCATCTCGTCTGAGCTTAAGTATAAACCTGGCTCTCCACTTCTCCAGTAGGGAACCGATTTGTTGAAGATGGTAAACAGGCTCCCTCCCGGATCCAGTTTGAAGGTGTAGTTTCCAGTTCTTGGGTCATCTTCGTTGATAAATGAAGTCAACTCCAAGGAAGTATCCATTAGCATCCCAGGAATGAATGTATCAGTTGGGTGTTGAAAGCTCTGCCACACAGGATCTGCTCTCAAGTCATCACCAGTATTCCACAAAACCAGGTTCCCATAATCCGTTATCTGTACTGTCATCAATGTCTTGTTAAAAGACGTAGATTTTCCAGCTTCTGCTGACCAATAAGGCTTTCCAGTATCTCTATCCAACAGGCGGAGGTCACCATCTTCAATTGTAAGAACTCCAGTGGAATTGGCTGGTATTGGAAAGTCTCGGTTGGCAACCCATACAACTGTTATTGGTTTGATCTTATGATACCATATCCCCACATATTTTTTCTCTGTAGTAGGAGAAAAGAAACCCAGTTCAAATACTCCTCCTGCTGAAACAAGAGCATCTGATCCATTGTCGATAACTGGATCATCGTATGTTAATGTATCTCTAGCAGAACAAAATGACTCATAAGAGCAAAGCATTAGTACAACATACAAGAACAAGATGTAAGATACCATGCTATATGCAAATCAAGTAATGAAGAAATGTGTACTCGGTATCCGATCCTATAAACGACTTCCACAGTTGAACCTGTGGACAGCTTAACTACAAGTCAGCTAAAACTTGAGACTACTTGCATATATATATTAAGGTTTTCCTTCCGAGGTCTGAAGCATCAGCAGGCAAGCAATACCAGTACACAAAAACTCGTGTTCGTTAGTGTTTTTTTTGTCAATTGGGATTTCAATAATCAATAACATTTACCATAGACTAGTTGGCTGAATGATTGAGAAGAGGCCGTCCTACATCTCCAGGTCAAGGTCGTCTCTTTTTTGGTTTCTTTCATCCTTTCTTCGATTATGAAGAACAGAAAAATATATCTTGCCACATTCATTTGATCTCTATAAGCTAGTTGTCACGCACCCAAGTTAGCAACACCATGTCGTCCATGCGTTGTTTTCACTGGAATTTACAAGCTTAAATGAACACATAATTTGACTATCAGTACAGATTTTACCTTGTTGATCTTTCAGCATTTGCTTGTCTACTTCCTTTTGCATCTTCTAGGGCAATCCCACTACTGAAACGCAATCATGCAAACACTAATCAACAACTAGGTGAGAACCAACTGCAACTACAAGGCCTATTATTCACAGTGCTCAGTAATAATATTTTCAGGTATGCGACGCCATCATTTCTTTTTCTTCTCCCCGCGAGTATGAAATTTGAACTGGAGAGACGCCATTCTGTTTAAGCTTCCTCTTCCAAGTTTCAACATGCCTCTGAAAAACACACTTGCAGTACGCACATACGAGAAATATTATTAAAGCCCAATTACGAGAATAGTGTGTGGTGATCAAAATTTTGTGAAAGCCGAACGTATTTTCATCCAAGCTTTCTTCCCAATATTAAGGACATATTTCTCCTATACTCAAAGGGCGTCAACTTTGAACAACGCTCCATCTTCCTCGTCCAAATGTGCAATGGCTCATTCAGTTGAAGCTTCACCGAGATACTTGGTTGTTCAAGCTCCACTACCATCTTCCACGATCATGGTAGCAGTGGTCTAGTGCTAATTCGACAGACTATTTTTTGGGCTTCCTTCCAATTCTAGCATCAGAGGTGAAGTTGAACACTCGATATATGGTGGTGACGATCAATCACCGGAGGGTTTGGGAGAAAAAAAAAAAACATATATTGTATTTGGAGGATAGGAGAAAAATCAAATTCTATTTACTATATACTATGCGTTGATATGAACAGTGATGGGTTTGGGCCTGGATCTCGCCGTTTTGTTCTTGCTCTCTATTTCCTCTGTTTTGTATCGTTGCACCAGATTGAAAGAGGAAAGGAGACGAGAGACACTGAAAAATAGAGGAAGGCCAGAGAACCTGCGATTGGGAGCATCCTGGGTTTTTGGGCAAGCTTCCTCTTCACTGAAAAATACAGTAAAATGCGTGAAGGCGCTTCACTGTTCATAGGCTTCCGGTTTAATATCCATATCTGCAAGCCGCCTGCTGACCGAATAGCAATTGAAGCATCGATGGCATCACATCACATCGGGAAGAGGTCGCCGCATTCCTCCAGGTGATCTGATGAGCGCCCACCTCATTGTTTGTTCGTACAGAGACAGTCTTTGGTGCTCGCCCACAGAGCGACTGGGGAACAGAGGTTCTTCGGTGCTGTGCAGTTTGGGTATCTGGAGGCTTTGGTAGGCCGATTCTGCTATTGCGCCACACCATTGGGGTAGGTTCTTTGCTCTAATCTGTCGACCATGGAGCAATCAAGCCTTGATGTCACCAAAACCGGCGGCAAGTACGTAAAAGCTTCATTGTAATGATTCTCTTTCCGTTAGAATTTGATTTGTGACCTTAATTATTTGTTTTCACCAGGTACTTAGATAACTTACAGGAAGAATTGGTCAAATATTATGAGGTGAGAGGGGGTCATGCCGAAGGCAATTGAATTAAGAACAAGAAAGACAGAGTCCCTGGTGAATATGAAGGGCTTCAGGGCTTTTATGGAACAAAGCACTGTTTCCAACGTTCACAATTTTGCTAGGAAAATGTTAGATAAGGATGTTAAATGTTAAACTTGGTCTTCATGTTTTTTGCTTATGGATAGTCATTTTACATGAGCAGGATCTTGCGGGTGATGTTGCTCAATATTTTCGAGCCATGTAAGAAGGTTAGGATGTTTTGTTCTTTTTGGATATAATATGTTGTCTCGTATGCTATAGATTTATGATAATTGATGCATCTATAGGTCACTGAAGCTGACATTGACGAGTTTGAGGCAAATATAGGGGATCTGATTCTGAGAAGAAAGATTTAATTGATCTCTACAGGGAAATATGACCAGGTATTTTGGGGTTTTGGAGAAATGGGATTTTCTGGGTTTTTACTTATGAGTGTTCTTTTTGTCTGTTCATTTTGCCTCTGTTTTGGTTTTCATTTGCAGATTCTCCTATGCTTTGAGCTTTGACTGTATAATACCCAATCATTTTACCTCTGTTTTGTGTGTGGACATCAATATAATCCCCCCTGAAATGGAGGTGAGCTTCAGCTACACGATTTCATGCATGCGTTCGTATATATCATTCTTCTTCTTCTTATATTATTACTCTGTTGATATGACTGCGATCGATTAAGACATTAGCATACTTACATGGGAACACAGAGTAAAAGTTCTGAAGACAGCGGAAACCCTTAATGAGAAACTTAACTTGATGACAATAGAGCGATTACATACAAAGCAAAAGATTTATCCAGTTACCAAGCATTTCTTGATCCTCAGTCTTTTTGTACATCATTATAATCATGCTGTGTTTTAATGGATTTGAATTGCTGGATTTGTATCTATTTTGAAGGCTTTTGATGTCTTTTTTTATCATTTCGTTCGTTTAGTTGCTTTCATGTAGCTTTTTAATTCAACTAGCTTAGTTTAATTTGATCTACTGCAAATGTTTTAGCTTTGATCATCCTAGCTGCTGTGACTTTGTTTCAATGTTAAGAAATAAAATCACAGCTTTGCATCATTAGTTCATTATATAAAGCAGTGTTACTAGAAAGTTAATGAAATTAAGAAGTGCTGCAATTTTGTGGCATATGATAGGGGGGTTTGCGATGCTCATTTATTTTATTCAAGATATTCTGATTAGGCTGATGTATTTTGTGGCATATGATTGGGGTTTCCGATGCCCATGTATTTATTTAAGATATTCTGATTAGGTTGATGTAGTTATTTAAATTAATGTAACAGTTGTTGAATTTTTATTTATGAACGAACTTCTATCCATTGTCCATGGCAATCAACATATTAGATTCAGAATGCTTATGTATTCTGATTGCAGTTTGTGATAATGCTGAATTCAATGGTCTCTGACTTAGATTATATTACAGGGCTTTGCTCTGTACTATGTTGCTTTCATTGAAGTTTTCAAAGGAGCTGTGCAGACAAATGAACGTTCTGGGTGTATCTCTTGGCTGTAGGAGTGCCTTGGCTTTTCAGGTTTGTACCTTTTTTTTAGTTTGGTTCTATTCATTAGGTAGATGGGTTTGAAACTGAGGAGCAGGAGAGTGCATATAATTTTTTTTATTTTTTTTTTCAGTTTATCTTTTGACTCCACTATTCAATGGTAAACTAAATCTTGACTCCGGGCTTGACTTTGCTAGAAATCTCATTTCGTTTTTATGGTTGTTGATTGCATTGTTTTCTGGATTGAGTTACAGTTGAAGAATGGTGAACACAATTGTGCTATCAACTGAACTTCTAGAGAAAATAAAGTATACAATTGGTAAAAACTATTCAATATAACTGTCAGTTGCTGATGCACAGATAACCTTTGGGTGACTTGACATAGGTTGGTATAAGTTAGTTGGCTAAGTTGCACAGTCCCATAACATAATAGTTTGCAAATAAGTGATTCGAGTCATTGCTTATATTTTGTAAGCTTAGTTGTTATTATGGCCACTTAACTTAGAACCTCACAACAATGTGGTAATTTATTAGCTTATTATTCTCAACAATGCTGTAATGTATTATCATTAGACAATCCCGACCGCGTGGGCACTTCACCTAGTATATACCAAAGCAAAACAGCTTGTAGTACTGTTCATTCGACACGTGAATGGACGGTTGCACCCTTTGGTTCGAAATAATTTACTATACTGCCATCCCTTCCATCCATTTCATCTGGGTATTACCAGTCCTCCCGAAGTCAGTTCCTTCTCCAATACAGCTTTTTTATACGTCTCGTTTCCTTCAGCAAGCTTACATATTTTCTGGGTAAGTTTAAGATTGGGCTTGGTAGTCAGTTCCTTCTCCATCTCGAATCCGCTACATCACCGATAACTTCCATTCTCGCAGTCTTCGTCTAACGCATATTTTTGTTCTAATTCCTTTCTTGCTCCAGTCTCCGTCTCTCTCAAAACAAGAATATTTGGATCATGGATTAGGCGAGTGTTTGAGAATGATTGGGTTAGTCAAAGTTTGCTCTTCTGAATTATCTTCTGATTGCCCTAAATCTTAGTGACTTTTAAGCGAGATGTGATAAATGCCCCCATGTAATACTTCGAATGCGGATAGAGAAAGACTAAAATACCCCATAAAAGTGATTTATATATTAACTCAAACCCACCTCGGTGTTCTCGTGTGTCAGCTCACGCCTTGATGCTTTAGTCTTCACTCTCCAATCTTCATCATCCCGTATTCTAAGCACTATACACACTTAGATAGAGGAAGAAACCGAAGACCACAAAACAGCAAAAGAGGAAGATGAGAGTTCTAAGAATTTAGATTGAGATCTCAAGTTTGGTTTTTAGGTTTATGTTTTTTTATTACATGCACCAATACGTGTCTGACATGTGGGAAAATTGGGTCTTCTCAGGCTTTCGGGTTGCGATCGAGACCAAACCCGAACCCGGACCAAACAGAAAGCAATGGGACCGGTCTTAGACCCGAACAGATATTTTCACATTTAAGATTGGACCGTTCAATCCTTTTCAAGCTTACAAGTCGGGTTTTTTGTGTTTTTGAGCCCGAATGCCCAACCTTTATTATGATGATCTTAGTTTTATGATTCACATAAAAATAAGAAATGACGACATCGTATTTGCCTGAAAAAAATTGTCTTTTGATGATTAACGAAGTTCTCTTCGTGGTGCAGTCAGCCAGCCACAGCTGACGCAGTTCTGTCATGCTTTCATCGCTTTGACTACAACCTTACTCAAATTATACTGTGTCATTCCAAAAAAAAAAAAATAATAATAATCAAATTATACCGTAAAATGTACTTTGACTAATCTCGTATCCGCATAATCAAACGAAACAACTTGGTTGACGAAATTGTTATAACGTAATGATAAGCACATCCACTATTTACTAATAAAATCATGAATTCGAGTCAACGTATAAATTAAAATGCTACGAACATAGAAATGAAATTCTTTAATTCTTTTTCTAAAATGAAGAAAAAAACGAAATAACTCGGTATCCTTCAACCAGAATTATTCCTTTTAAAAGAAAAGCGTTAAGATTGGATATGCGCGTGGGCCTGCTCGACCTCAGCCATATCTTTTAATCGATCCACGGCAGCCGATACAACCATTGCGGATATTATTCGGAGCCCCGAAATGCAGGGCTGAAAATCTCCGAACCAGGACCCACGTTAATTTAATTAATTTTAAAGTTTACAAGAATCAAGGCAGGTGCAGACCCACGTGGTTCGTTGGCCCAGATCGTGCCACATCAGCCCAACAGAATCTCCTCCATCATATTTATGCGATGTCATCATTTAAAATATCCTGCACCAACTGAGGAGGCAAAAGTCAAAATGACTGAAGGACCCCTTCAACTCCCCATTCCCACCACATGACCACTTGCTCCCGCTCACGACGACACCTGGCACCGCGAACCACCACACCCTCCGCCTCTGGTCCTCTTTCTCAAAACCCTCTCGACCTTGACCCCTCTTGGTTCCGCGCTCGAGGTCTCAACCCATACCGTGGAACTCGAAATGACCAAACTATCCCTCTTATGTGAAGGAATATTCTCTTGTGTTAATAATCCAAAAGAGTAGTTGAAGTGTCGACAGTGTTTAACTAGAAGTGCTAAAATCGTCATTTGGAGGAAGAGCGAAGTTTGGTTTCTACAAGCCACAGCAAGGTGGTCTTTCTCTGCTTTTCCACCCCATTCCGTATTTGAAGAGAGAGAGAATTATTCTGAGAAATATTACAGAGGGAAAACTGGGAGAAACTGTTAGACTTGAAACGGACTCTGAGATTTCGCTGGAGATGAAGAATTGCGAGCTCTGCCAGCTACCTGCTCGAACTTACTGCGAATCGGACCAGGCGATTCTCTGCTGGGACTGCGATTTCAAGGTTCACGGCGCCAATTTCCTCGTCGCCAGGCACTCCAGGACGCTCCTTTGCCACGCGTGCCACGCGCCGACGGCCTGGAAAGCCTCCGGCGAGAAGCTCGGTCATACTTTTTCCGTCTGCGAGCGGTGTGTCGCTAGGAACGAAAGCAGGGACGACGACGAAGAGAGCGAGGCCGGCAATGATGATAACCTAGATGAAGATCAGGACTCCGATTATGACGACGACGACGGCGATCTTGATTTTGACGAGGAAGGTGAGAATCAGGTCGTGCCGTGGGCTTCGACGACGCCTCCGCCTTGCGCGAGCTGTTCGAGCAGCGAAGGGGCTAACAATGATGATATATATGACCGCCGCTCAGTCGGCGCGGTCTCGTTGAAGCGAACAAGAGATGATGCTTCCGATCTTCGCTCTCAGGTAAACGCTCTTTCATTATTTTCTGCTCTGAAAATTATGCATTTCCGTCTGGTTTTCTTCATCAACGGCCAACATTTGTAAATATTTGTATCGCAGGACTGTCTCCGCCGTCTAGCCGCACGACTGAGGTGTGAAACTGCTTGCACCGCTCATACCGACGGCCGTGCAATTTCGGTTGACTGCTGGAGACCTTCAAAAGAACGGAGACTGGATCTTAACAATTCGCCCGCTATTGAATCTTCCGAGGAGAAATCTCCGGCAAAGTGACCGTAAACTCAGCGGAGCCGTCGATCTTGAGTCTGCCGAGCCTCGTATCCCTCTGATATGAGGTATTAGATATTTTCAGTTTTTTTATGTAGTCAGACGATTTCTTTGATTCTTCTTCATTAGTTTTAACCGCTGCATGCAATCAAATGAGATCTTTGTGTTTGTTATTAGGATCATTTTCCTTCTGTATTGAAACTTTTTTTTCTTCATAATTTCTGTAGCGAAACTTTGAAACAGTCGATGTAAGTTAATTAGGTAAATTGTTTTTACGGTGTCGGTATATAATGGGTAATAGTTAGAATTAGAATATATGTGCGGTGCAGAACCCTTAGAAAGGAAGAAGGTTAAGATTTAGGAAAGGTGCAGTTTGATAGAGGTGGCGTGATGGCCTTGGTTTAGAAATCGGGTAGGTGTCAGAAATCGCCTGGCCAACCTTAAAGCGCTGGGGACCTCTGGAGCTCTCAAACAGTAACCAAAATGATGCTTGGTGTCCCAACCCATACCAATATCTCACAAAACGAGTGCCCTATTCACAATTCCCTTTTTTTAAAGAAAAGATTTAGGTTGGACCCAAAATCGGTTGCTTCTAATATTTTTCATTTCTTGGTAGTTTCTTTCGACATTCATTTCTGGATTGTTAGCTTTGTGTGGTATGAGAATTTCAATTCAAAATGGCTTGAATGTAGATAACTGTGAAGTTTCTTTCTTAATTGTTTCCTCAACAAAATATCTTCTAGGCTTATGAGCTTAAACAAGTAATGAGTTGGATTAGTGTTTGGTGTATCAGATGGCCGGCAATCACATCATGTGGGGGCTAGCATTTTATGCAAGGTTCAACTTTATTGAAACCAAGTTTCCAAAAAAAACTTTATTGAAACCAGGAAAGATTGTGAACGTCTATTATATTAGATTATGAATCATAATCAAAGATTAGTACTATAAAATATTGACAGAATATGATTAAGAAGCTCTTAAGTAAACATTGTGGTCGAGAATAGTTATAGAAAGAGACCCACATGCTGTCTCAGCCAATGGAATTAATCCATGAGTATTCCTCTTTTAAAATTGCAGTGAGCCTTTTAAGAGTTGTTATGACTTATGAAGATGGAACCTTTGGGCAGAGGAATAAAAAAGTGGTGGTGGTGGTGGTGGTGGTGGTGGTGGCAGATATGGAAGCTGCAGGGAAAGTAAAGGAGGGAGGAGGAGGTATTGGTTTGGTACTCTTGTTCTTCCTGTGGTGGAGAATTCGTCAGTGTTTTTGTTGGGGAGGGAATGGGTCTTTGTGGTGGTGTGGTTCTGACTTCTGAGATTTATGAACTATTGGGAGAGGTGTCTTTGTTGTTGATCTTCTATTGGTAATGATGACCCTTGCTTTTTAAGTATGAGTTCATGACAGTGACAATAGAGAGAGTTTTCACCTTTTTTGTAGATAGTGGGGACTGGGAGTGACACCAGAGTTTATTCCTCTAGACACTTACCAGAGTTTGTTTTTAATTTTTTTGAAGTCGGAAAATCGTTCGAAACAGTATATGATGTTTCAGTCATTTCAAACTTGATGTATGTTTGCTCTGTTATAAAAATGAGAAATTTTTGCATGTACGGTAGTCGTGTATGTATGAGAAATTTTTGTATGCAGCTTACGTAATTTTATTTATTTATAATAATTTATATGTTTGATCATCTATATAACAATTCATTTTAGCCGTGTATTGTGGATATTCTGTATAAAAATCAATTGTTAGAAGATATTTTCATTTTCGTCTTTGTTGATGTGAAGGACAATACCTTAACTCAAAGATTTATAATGGTTGTATACAATCGGAATGACGATTTGTTATTGTTTAACATATGTTTAGTTTTGTTGCTTGTAAACATGTCGGCAAAAAGAGTGTTTGGCTAGCTAAATAGATGATTAAACACTAATCCTATCTATCTATCCTCTCCAGATATTATGTCTTCGCTCTTGAGTATCTACGATGGTGACCACATCCGCTACCATGATAAGACTATTTTTTTTGTTACGATTAAAAAATAAGAATAGAATCTCTAATAAAATTACGATTTTCCAAATGATAAACCCACGCATCAACTGTAAATGGAGAAGTGTCGACACCATGAACGATGGAGGTTGATCTGAACTTTCACTTGTTTGAGACCGCACAAATTGGTGAAGGCATAAACCATTGAAGGGGTACAAAACCAACCACAGACTCAGAGAACGTAAGGCTGTTTGGGAATAGTTGCTACTCTCATGTCATGTGGTGGACTAATTACCCTACAACTGAATTTGGTTGCTTCACAAATCACATCTCTTTCCTATTTCGTCTGTGACATAAACTTCCAGCAACATCTTTTGAGGCTTGCTCTAATAATTCACGTTTAAAGCGTTTATTTATAAATATGTACCTCAAGAAGCAATCACTCATCTACTAAATTGATGGGAAGCACCTAATCACCTAAAACCCTCTTTTATTCATTTCATATGGACAAGGAGGCTCTAAAGCTCATTGACATTACCAAATGCCTAAAATTGCTCGACAATTCTATCACGACTTTGCAACTTGAAAAGACACTACACATGCAAGTATGCAACGGTTTCTTTCCTATACCAAACACTGGTCTCTTAACATGCATGCATACCTCATGCAGTTTTAGGGAGTTGAGTCTCAAACGGCAGAGATATATTACAAATACTCGAATGGCATTGTCAATCCCGTATGTTCTTCACGTTCGAAAAACATTCCCTATTTTTATCTAGTGCTTGAAGCAGAACATGAGATGGGATTAGGAGATAGATCGAGGAAGATGATGAAAGTATGTGATGAGATAGACGATGGAAGATAGAAGAGATGGAGATCTGCAATGCATTAATTAGTTGCATCGCTACATAACCTATTGTTAACTTCTGAATGCTTGCATTCTCGTATGTTATTCATGGAAAGGTAAAAATCACAAATGAAACAAATCTGAAAGTTCCAACGAAGTACCTCATCATACTAACACACTTACAGAAAATTTACCGGTGCTGAAACAAATTTCCAACAGAAACTGTGTAATATGCCATAAACTTTTGCAGGGCTCATGAAAGGCTGATCGGTTCACCACATAATTGCTCCATCTCAGTTTCTAAAAGTGTTAATAACTTAACTTTGGTCCTCCTGTAGATCCAAGCTTCAGCATCCCGATCCCAATCAAATCTGAAAGGACCACTGCATGAACATGAAGCTTTCAGCAAAACCGATGAGAAGTTAAAAGTTGCGTAAAAGAAATTAATGTGAATCCTATCATTCTGATAATGAATACCCAAGTGTAAACAAAATAGAGCACACTATTCTTCACCATGATTATGGTTTACAATATCAGTAACAGGTAGTTGTCAAAACAGTATTACATGGAAGACCATACCCCTTGACATTCCACATCAAAGACATACCAAGATTAGAAACTAGGCTCAAAAGCCACTAGGAATCTAGATAGCTTCCAAGAAAGTTAAATGCCCACCTGGTTGCAAACATGTTTTCAAATCAAAGCCGACCAAGAAAATTGGGCATGCATATGATGCTAATATAGACATGTGCAATGCATGTCAAACTGTGCAAACACACAGATTTAGCTCATCTCACTCATCATCCGACTGATCAAATGTTGCCCTTTCCCAACTTATTTCTTCTTATCAACTAGTCTTGGGTCTAATTCAAAAAGGATCGGCCAAATTTCAACCATTAGGTATCAAACCTTGTTTTCCTATTATGACAACATGGATAGTTTCCAATTTAGCTGATTTTGGAGATCCGACATATGGACTCATTGAATCCGTAAACCAGTGACATGAGATATAGTTTTCATTGTAGAATGGTCTGTCCAGATAACTTAAGTGCTCATACAGAAGACAGTTTATTCAGTTGACAAGCAGTCCAAATAAACAATGAAAAAACACAATCGATAGGTTCGAATTTTAATTGTTTATAGACATTTTGGACGAGCCGACATATCAACTCACACAAGTGACATATAACTCTTGTATGTTAACCATCGACATGTGATATAATATTCAATCACACAGATACCAGAAACCAGTAAGCAATGGCACAAAAACTTGCCTCACAGGGGAAGACAACCAAATTTGCCTATTTGGTGTTTGTTTGTTCAAAACATAAGTGCCCAAATCCCCAAGCTTTAATGTCAATACCTCATTCTGCACAAAACACAAACCCAATCACTTCCAAGTTCCAACATCCACACATGACTTTCATTATCAGTCAATAGAATTCCAAGCACAAATTCCTTTCATCCATTCTCACCCCATAGTCTATGTCAAAGCCATCAACTTGAACACTGTCTCCATATTCCTGTCCACGTACCGCTCTTATTAAATCGTAAACAACAACACACAATGCAGTCGAAAATAGAAATATACTCCAAAGCCTAATCGACAAAATTCACCTCAAATTTCTCTTGTAGATCATGTATGGTGGAATCAGCTAGCTTGTGAAATTCATCCTCCTGCAGTATTGAACTGCATACACATTAACTAATATTAACCACATTTCATTTCCACCATAATATCAAATTCTCCATACAATAACCCAGCAGATTAACAACTAAAAACCAAACAAATTCTACAGCAAATCAAACTAAAGCAATCAACTTTATGCGAATCAAACTATTTCGGCTTCAAAAATCAGAAAGATCTTAACTTTACTATCAGTATGGAAATTTTGGAAGTACCTGTAATCGATGGCGGCGGGGCCTTCGTTGAGATTCAACGGGGGAGAAGAACAGAAGCTTCTGGAAGCAGTCGAATAGAGAGGTCCGTGGCTAGTGTCAGAGAGGTGGAGAGATTTAGAAGCTTCTAGAAGAAGATAGGAGGATGGTCTGGAATTTGGAGATGGAGGCTTGAGAAGAAGCCTCGAGAGCCTTCTCAGTGGGAGTAACCTTGAAGCCATGGCCGTCAGTTGGAGCTCTCGCTATGTTTATTGATATGGATGGGCCGAGCTACCGGCCCAGATATTTGCCGTCTCCAAATAAGCCCAATAATTCAAATCACTATTTTATTTTTGACAAACTATTCACATTTTCCTTCTGAAAGCTCTATTATTAGGATTTACGAGTGTTATGTAATTTTGTTTTTAATTTTAATCATTATTGGGTAATTAGTAATTAAAACACCATAATTGTCTTTAGGTAACCAAAATCATGCTCTTGACCTACACGAGTGGAAGGTGGTTTCTTTCTTATGAATAATGTTTGGGGTTTAAGGTTACCAATCATGCTAAAAAACCCTAAAATTAATTAAGATTTTCTGTTTGGCGTGAAAATAGATTTTCTTCGAACAACTAGACTTGAAGAGTGTCAATACCTATGGGTCAGGTATAACCTTGATCTTAATACTTATTCACCTTCTGTCTTCTTCTCAAACAACTGTCGTACGGGCGCTGGTCAGACCGGCACTTAGGTTCTTCTTAGACCTAGCTGAAGAGCAACTAGGATTTTTCTCCTCCTCTTGAGAAGTGGATGTTTCCTACTCAAACCGGTGTGGTTGAGCAGAGCTAAAAAATCAGGATTGTGGGGCGTTCGCCAAAGGATCATCTGCCAAACTGTGGATATTTGCTAAAGTTATTCACCCTAACAATGGTTTGCGGGAATTCACCAACAGGTTGGTCTTTATGAAGCGGTGGTGGACTGTTTGCTCACGGATAAGGCTTGGTGAGTAGAAGAGGATAGTGCTCACGGATGAGGCTTTGATGAGTAGTAGCGGAGAATGTCTACGGATAGGGCTTTGGTGGTACAAAAAGACTCAAGGAATCTTTCTGGTAGAGATGCTCCAAGGGAGGCTTGTTTTGCAGTGTTCAAAAGTTGTATTGATTGATTGAGATTGATAGATGTCTTTCTTCTTGTACCATGACCCCTTTATATAGTGAACACTAGGGTTTGTTCTTACTTGCGGATCAAGGCATATCAAATCTTCTTCGGATCTTTAGAGGATTCCTTAAGCAACAGCAAATCTTTGCCAAACATGACTTCAAATGGAAAAAGAATCTTTACAATTACTTAGACCGCAAGAATCGGTCCAATGAGAAATATTATTTTGGCCCAAACACTTTCAATTCATACTCCATTGGAATTGGTAATATAACCTTAATACATTATTTCTTGAACATAAGGTATGAATGATGCATCAATAACGAGGGAGTAGCGGCAACAAATTCAGTTTTAATTTGTTAGAAGTTGTTATTACAAGTTTTTTAGTAGGACAAAATTGCGTGTTTTATGGTTATATAATGTACCTCTTTAACTTGTGTATGTAACTTTTGACTACATTTTGATTGCTTATGAGATGTTCTCAGACTTTCAGAGAATAATTGGAAGAAACAGCGTTATGGCAGTTAAATTGGATTTAGAAAAAGGCCTATAACTTATTGGACTGGTCTTACATACAAGCCTGCTTGGTTAAATTTGGTTTTCATCCAGATTGGATTAATATTATCATGCATTGTATCACTTCAGTGTCTTTCTCTATCATGCTTGATGGCTCCTCTAAAGGTAGGTTTCAACCAACTAGAGGAATACGACAAGTAAAGCACAAGTGGGACTTTTGTCATCACCTCTTGGTTACAGAATTTCAAATTTGATGTTTGCCGATGACTGTCTAATCTTTGCCAAAGCGACTAAGAAGGCTGCACGGAATATTAGTAAAATACTTGATGCCTTCTCGGTAGCCTCGAGTCAAAAAATGAACTATCATAAATCTTCCTTACTTTTCTCGAACAAGGTTAATTGCAATATTAGATCTCGAATTGTGAATCTTCTAACTATACAACCAAAGAGAACAATTGGTAAGTATCTCGGAATACATAATGTAGTTTTTTGGGAAGGACCCAGTGAATGCAAAAGAACTTCTTCACAGGCTATCTACTAAACTTTTTGGTTGGAAACAAAATACTCTCTCCAAAGCAGGTAAAATTACTCTTATGAAAACAATTATCTCTGGAATGCCAAATCATGTGATGTCATGTTTTAAATGCCCCAAAAAATTGACTGATGAAATTGACAAGCAAGGAAGAAATTTCTTGTGGGGAACAGAAATGAAAACAGCTCATGTAGCTTGGAAAGATGTTTGTAAGCCTAAAATCTTGGGAGGATTGGGGTTAGACCCTCAGTTTTCTTCAACAAGACTGCAATAGCAAAACTAGCATGGAAATTAATTACTGACAAGAACAATTGGTGGGTGCAGGTGATCACAAAAAAGTATTTGAAAAGATGCTCGCTCTTTGAGGTAAAGAAGAAGCAGAATATTTCTATGGCATGGAATGACATTCTTGACTCAAGGGACCTCATTCTTAAAGGTATTAGATGGATTGTTGGAGATGGTAAGTCCATAAATTTTTGGACCTTTAATTGGGTGTTTGAGTTTCCCTTAATTGATCTTATACCAGAACAACAAAGGTCTAATGTGAATATGGATGATTTAGTGTGTGATTATATTGTTGATGGCAGATGTGACAAAAATAAATTGTGTAGTCTTTTTAATGATGTTGTGGTTAAGGAGATCATGGGGGTTCCTATACCAGCTAACCAGTTGGAAGATAATTTCATATGGGGCCCTGCTCCTCATGGAAAATTCACAGTTAAATCAGCAACTTGGATGCAACTTCAAGATACTCATGAACATAGCCGAATTAGGCTGATTAAGAAGCTCTGGTCTCTAAACCTCCAACCAAAAATTAAATTCTTTGGTTGGTTATTACTAAGGGACAGACTGAAAACTAGGGATCATTTGTCTCGTTTTGGAGTTATACAGGACAATTCTTATGGTCTTTGCAATGAGGATAATTTAACTCTTGACCATCTCTTTGGTTATTGCAAGTTTACTAAAGAGGTTTGGGAGAAAATGAACCATAAACCTCCCATATGTTGGGAAGCTGGTTTCTTTAAAGTGTTGCATGACTGGTTTATAGATAATCATTTTGATGAAGGTATTTTTGAGAAACTAATTTTTACTTGTTAGCAGATTTGGAAAGCAAGAAATGAAATGATATTTAGGGGTAAAACCCTAGTATCAGAGCCACAATGGCTGCAGTGACCAGTCATCTTCAACTTGCTCCGTCTTGTGTAACTAATGCTCATCCTATGCCCTGAGGAAATGAAATGAATATTAGATAGTCTCCACCATCTCATGACAGAGTCAAAATTAATTTTGACGGCTCAGTTCGAAGTAGCTCTGCAGCTGGAGGTTTCATTGTAAGAATAGAAATTGGAAAACCTTTCGCTGCAGCTTCTTTCAACTTTGATACCACCACCGTCCCTGTTGCGGAAGCGATTGCCTTGCGCAATAGCCTTGTCTATGAAAAGGATCGAGGCCTCTCCAGAATCGAAGTTGAAGGCGATTCTATGTTGGTGATAGATGCTATGAATGGAGTTTCGTGTCCTCCTTGAAAACTACTTAAGCTAGTTCAAGATATTAAGGTTTTGAGTAGTTCCTTTGAGTTTGTTAGCTTCAAGCATGTTTTTAGGGAAGCCAATTTCGTAGCTAATGCTTTGGCCAATCTTGGTCACAATGTTGATAATATGAACCTGTGGGAGGAGTGTGTTCCTCCGGATGTAACTTCAGCTATTAACTTTGATGTATTTAACATTTTGTGTGTTTTATCTAATTTATTTTGTTTTCCTATTAAAAAAACTTTTAACTAGTTTGATTGTTAGGGATTTGAGAACACTACACCCTGATGTGGTCTGGGTGTTGGATACACCAAATCACCTCTCATGCTTTATAATGGTTTTTATTAAGGAGTAGCAACGTGTTCATCTACATTTGGCCAAAAAATCTTCAAAAAAGCTCATCTTGAATCAACCTTCACTGGTTCGAAACATTTAATCAGTCATGTCATAACAAAGAATCAAACTTTGCCCATCATTCAAAAAGACAAGGCATATCCTTCTCGTAACTACTGCTAAAATAAACTGATCAAAGCTTTATTAACTAGATGTCTTATTCTTTAGGAACATTTTTTTTGCTTTACGTATGGTACAAGACGACGGAGTACTATTTATGGATACAAATTCTCTGCTCGATTGTTACAGAAAAACAAGAGGTTTGTAAACAAAGCACAAATTCTTTTCCAGACCGCACAAAATTTATGAGCAAGAATCCAATTCCCTATTCTCATCTATCTTTTTTTACTTTTTCTTTTTTAAACATTGCCTGTCCTAGTTTGTTGTCTCAATCCAATAAAAATTAAGGAAGAACGAAACAGACATCAGTACCCTTGATTCAGTCGGGTCCTATAAATTGCAGACAGAGAGGCATAGGGTTCGCGCTAGACTTAAAGCTCGGGTCTTTACCAATCAATTACCTCACACCGTTTATTCAGAAACCATATTTTGTTAACATGTAAAAACAATATTAGACAACCAGAGAGAAAAAGATCCATATCTTTTGTTTCTGACTTTCGGCTGCAGAAGAACAAGAGAGACAGTGTGTGTTTCGTATCAAGGTTTACAGAGCAAGTCCTCTATAACAATCTGGCTAAGAAAAGGTCAGATCTTTGTCTCTGTTTTTGGGTTTCTGTGGCATTTTGGTTTCTGGGTTTTGATGTTTGGTATCAAATTCATGTTCTTGGTTGTTTGTGCTTGACTTCTGTGTAAGGGGTTGTAATTGATTGTCACCTATCCCAATGTTGATGTACTGCTTTCTGGGTATGACTTATTAAAGACAATTAATATTTGTTCAAGCTGGAATTTTTTATTTTCTGTGTTTCCCAGTTAGGGATCTCTATTAGCCAATTTTTATGTATAGTAGTTGGAATTGAAAGCTAATTTGTTTTTTTAATGACTGCTTTTGATTGATATATTGCACTAAAAGCTGTAAATTGATTCATATGCTATTGTCCTTGGTGGGCGTTGTTGTTTTTGTTCCAAGAAAAATATTATTTTGCTGCACTTTATACTTTTGATGTGTATGAGTGTTTGTGTGTGGTAATGAATTGATATGGAAGCTTTTGTGAGGTGATGGATTCATATGATGTTTCTGGATTCTGATGCTGTGGGTGTCACAATTAGCTTATTTTTGCTTTTTCTTGATTCAATCAGGCCAGCATATCAAACACCTGTTTCAATTGGGGTTCTCCTAATTGACAGAGATTTTCTTCCAGTCTGGCAGCTGCAAAATATTTGAGTTCCTCTCACACCTCTAGGAGGGTGTGGGGCGATAATGAGAGAGTGGCCTTGCTTTGTGTTTTAAGGAGATCGAGATCATCACACATATGGAGATTGTGCCGTGTTTCAGTGGGATTGTCGCTTGATTATGGCTAAGGTCTGCCGTGGTTAAACCCTTGGAAGCTTGGTGCTAATTTTTTGTCATGTGTGTGAGAAGATCATATTTTTGATACCAGCTTCCAGACAATAATGAGCATAGTAGTTTGCTGTTGATAGTTTTCAAGTGTGTAATCAAAGGTAGTTGGCGTGTTGATGTAATTCTCGTAATGCCCCTAATGGTTAGGTTCTCATGTTTCCAAGCTCACACACCTTCCCCAAAGCCTAAGGTTAGTGGAATAATCATCACTTCAAGTCCTTGAAACTTCTGATTTATTATGAATTTATGATGATTTCTTGACTGGAGTTTTCTTTTAAAACAGAAAATTTTCCAACCTTCTGTCGAAGCAATGAATAAGTTGCTACATGATGCTTCTCAAAAACAAGTTTATAATTTGAAGGATTCGTCTGGGGAAACAAGTTTGAAACCATCACAGGCAGAAGGAACCAGCAGAAATGTAAAGCATCTATTGTCTCTTCAGTCTATTCAGAAATCAGATGACAATGAAAGCAACTGCATTGATGAAAGTAGCTTACACGTCACTCAGATAGGACGCATTGTAAAGAGTCGGTCACTGGGAAGTGCATTAAACCTGGAGGGGAGGCTTTCTGTTAATAGTGATGCTGAGGATGACACAGATCAAGGATATTCTGATGCTTCTGCTGAGCACAATAGATATGAAGTACCAGATGGAAGGAGAGGAGTAAGTCCACCTGAACAGTGTCAGAGTTCTGAAGTTGTCAAGGATGGATCAATTTTCTCTATTGGAGACCCATCACATTCAGAAAAGGAAGACCAAGAAAATTCTGATACTGCATTGTCTGGTGACTTCGGTGGTAACTGTGGTGTCCACACTCCTTGTTCCCAACAAGGGCTTGTCAAATCACGTTCTCTACCAAACATCAGTGGTTCTACTCCAACTACCAAGGGTCGTTCACTTCTGAGTAGTTTAGCAGTTCACTCATCAAGATCTTCCCAGGACCTATATGTCCTAGGTGTGAGGCGAAAAGAGATTTCAGTTAATGAGCTTCGGGTGCAGGTAATGCAAAAACATAAAAGAGATGATATCATAGCTAGGCCTGAAATTCACAGTGTTGAAAACTCCATTGATGATGGTCATGATTCCTTTAACTACTCCGGTTTAGCAAGGGACTGGATAATGCCAGAATCAGATGAGGCAAACAGAGGGAAAAACCTCCAAGGGGAATCCTCAGTACACCATTGGGATAAATTGCCTAGCAGAGATTTCAAGATCAAGCGTATTGAGGAGTGGGTGAGTGGTCTTCAGCACAGCAGTCCATTGGAAGAAACAGATGAGGTGTCCCAATTGAATGAGCTCGGGAAGAGAGATTCGGGTGAGTTGAATAGTGTTACTGCTGCTAAGACAGATGTTAGGGTCACTCCTGGCATGGAAGCTGCTAAAAGATATATATCTGCTTTAAGTGCAACTTCCACCGCAGCTCAGTTGGCAAATCATGGATTGGCAGTGATCCCATTTCTTAGTGCATTCGTGAATCTGAGGGTGGTCAATCTGTCGGGAAATGCCATAGGTTCGCATCTCTTACAGTAGTTTCATTTGTTTCGTTCAGTTACTTGCTTTTCTATGTATGGTACTTGGTGTTTCTTGTTTATTCACAGTTTATAAATTCGGAGTTCTAATTAGCATTATATTCTTGGCTCACTGCAGTAAGGATATCAGCTGGTGCACTTCCTCGAGGACTTCATATGTTGAATCTGTCAAAAAACAAGATTGCCAATATTGAAGGATTGCGTGAACTCACTAGACTTCGTGTACTGGACCTGAGCTACAACAGGATTTTGCGAATTGGGCATGGTAGATATATATTTTGAGCATGTTTGGTTTCATTATCTCTTGGATAGTTCTAATATTAATTCGGTTTATGTTTGAAGGCCTGGCTTCTTGTTCCTCTCTGAAGGAGTTGTACTTGGCTGGAAACAAAATCAGTGAGGTGGAGGGTCTACATCGCCTCTTAAAGCTGGCTGTTCTGGATCTGCGGTTTAACAAAATCTCGACAGCAAAATGCCTTGGCCAACTTGCAGCTAACTACAACTCCTTGCAAGCCATCAGTTTGGAAGGAAACCCTGCCCAGAAGAATGTTGGAGATGACCACTTAAAGAAATATTTGCAGGGACTTCTTCCCCACATGGCTTACTACAACCGTCAACCAATCAAGTCTAGCACTCTGAAGGATTCTGCAGATAGGTCAGTACGGTTAGGCAGTAGCCACCAGTTTGATCGTGGCCTCAGACCTGATCAGAAGGCGAACAGAAAGAGCACTCATGGAGCATCTGCTCACAGGGCGTCATCGTCATCAACACACGGTCATGCCAATCAATCTGTACTGTCCCTGAAGAAGTCCAGGGGCAAGCACGGACACCTTCCTCCAACTGGAACCAAGCCAACAGCGAGCCATACCCGACACCACTACTTTGATATTGGTAACAAGCTTATGAACCTCAAACAGGACCTCATGATGCGCAGGACTCGGAGTGAGGGAACCGTGGCAGCGATGTGAGATTATTCTGATGGAGGCTCTTGTTATTTTGCTTGGATTTCTATGTTCCATTCTGTATTGATAGTAGTGTTTTATGTTTCTTTGCTCTCTGAACACCCTATTGCAAATATGTTTCTGTTGTGGGCATCTTCTGCTAAAACAGTGAAACTATTTGTCTACAATTTAATGTTCTTAAGAGCTGTGTTCCCTATATTTTCCTTTCTGAATGATATTGGAACTGTAAGGTATTCAAGGAAATCTATCACTCAAAACTAAACAGGAAGTGCAAGAGAAATACACCGCTCTAGCATAGTTGTGTACACATGAAATCACAGAAAGGAGCAATGCTTGCTTTTCGATATTGCTGAAATATTCTTGTTACAAAGGATGAAACTTTTTGATCAGAGTGATGAAATCCTAAACGTGAAATTGAGATTTGAGAAAAGGCAGTTGAGAAGTAATACATAGCATAAAAATCCACACACAGGAAACAACTATACACATTCTTGAAATTTCCCTTGCAAAGCTTGAACTTGGTATTCTTCTTATATCTATGCTGCCTGCATCAGTTTACTTCTGCAACATCAAATGAATTTACAGCCCATTATGCTATTAATTTACGAAAGCTTGAACGCAAACACCATCAAGCATTTTCTATCAACTTTGTATGAGAAAGAGAGCCAAAACCTTGAGTCTCGTCGTCGTCATTGTACTCCTGATCCTCCTCCGGCACCGGATGCAGCACGTCCTCCGCCACCTCACCATCACCGCCAAACTTCCTGTCCACGTCATCAGGACACCTCACCACCACGACGGGACACACACAGTGCCGCACGCAGTAATCCGACACGCTTCCCAGCCTGGCCATTTTGAGGCTCCGCTTCGAGGCGGCGCCGCCGCCGAATCCTCGGCTGCCCATAATGACGGCGCTGAGCCTCAACCGCTCCACCTCCAAGCACAGCCTCTCCTTCATGTCCCGATCCTTCACTATATGGATCTTGAACTCGATTCCGGCCTCCACGAGCGGCTTCGCCAGCTCCGTCGCCTTCGCCGTCGTCAGCGCGTCGAAGTCGTCTTCGGATTTTTTGTCGCCGGCGACGGGGAGGGTGTAGTCGACGGGGACCCAGCCCCAGTCGGCGCCGTAGAGGCCGGTCGTGGGGCGCACGTGGAGGAGGACGACGGTGTCGCCGGGTCGGAGGTAGTGATCGGCGGCCCATCGGACGGCGTAGGCGCTCTCGTCGCTTAAGTCGACGGCGATCGCGACCCTGCGGTGGGGAGTGGGGGAGAGCGAGAAGCGTGGGGAGGAGGGTTGGCTGAGGACGGCGGGGGAGGTCATGGCTGGAAATGACGGATCTGTCCTTGGCGGGAGTGGGGAGAAGTGGACTCGGTGGTATTTCACTGTTGTTTTGGTCAGCTCGGAAATAAATAGTTGAGTGAGTGCGTTACGATTGATGTCACGTCATTTCTTTATTTATCTTGCTTAAGAAAAAATTATTTTCTTTTTGACAAAGACGATTCACCATTAAAGCCGGTTGGAGGCTAGTGGAAAAGGATTGTGATTTATGTGCTGATATTTTTAAGGCTAATTATGTTAAAGATGATTGCATTAATAATGCTAACTATGAGACTCCCTTTGTATGTTCCAACATGGAAAAGTATAGTGCATGGTGCAAGTTTGATGAGAAGGAATCTGAAATGAAGAATTGGTGATGGTTCTAAGATACAATTCTGGTTTGATCTTTAGGTTTTGGACAAAGCTTTGCTTCATTTTTTCTTGTCTAATACAGTCATTGATATTAATGCCTTCATTTGTGATTTTTGATGTGATTTTGGATGGAATATTCCCTTTCTTCTTTTTGTCCTCCCTCAGTATGTGGTTATGCAGGTTCTCAATGTTCCAACTGGTTTTGAGTTTGGAGGAAGAGATAAGCTTATTTGGAGTGCTACTACTGATGATAAATTGTCAGTAAAGTCTGCCTACAATTCCACTTTTGAGCATGATGGTGCTTTGAATCCTATTTGGAAGATTGTCTGGAAGTTAAACTGCCCTCCCAAATTAAAGACTTTTTTGTGGACTGTTGTCCATAAAAAATCCTTACTAATGTGCAAAGAGTTAGAAGAAGGTTCACAGATAGTGCTACTTGTCTCATCTGTAAGGCTACTGATGAGACTCTGATTCATCTTTTTAGAGATAGTCCTAGATCAAGGAACATTTGGAATGCCTTTCTCAAGTCGGGTTCTATTGCTAGCTCTTTTACTTTTGATTGGAATAGTTGGTTTGCTGCTCAAATTCACTGTCAGGTCAGTATCAAGAATAACATCAAATGGTGCAAATATTTTTGTGTTTGATTGTTGGTTTATAAGGAAATAGAGAAATAAGGTGATTTTTGATCCTGCTTTTACTTTTCATATCTGTCCTGAGAATTTGATTTGGAATTATACTGAGGAATGAAGTAGTGCTCAGCTTAAGGCTAACATGAATTCCATGTTCAGTTATACAATGCTTTCTTGGTGCAAGCCTCCTTTGAACTGGTTTAAACTGAATATTAATGGTACTAGGTCTTCTACTACGAGGAAAATTGGGGTAGGTGGAGTGCTAAGAGATCATCTAGGAAATTGGATTGATGGTTTTCAGATTAACCTTGGTACTGGTGAAGTTCTTGATGCTGAAGCTTGGTGCCTTTTCTTTGGTTTGAAAATGGTGGCTAAACACTCAATTGCTCACCTAGAAATTGAGTCAGATTTTGTTGTTTTGGTGCATCTGATGCTAAATGCTGATACCAATCTTCAACATTTGGGTTCTCTCTTTGATGGTTGTGCTATGTTAATGACTAGAATGCAGCAAGTTAAACTTAATCACATTTTTAGAGAATCCAACATGGTTACTGATTCTCTGACTAAAAACAGTATAGACAATGATCTGGGTCTGATCACTTTTTCTAAAGTTGCTGCTCATGCTGCTCAAGCGTTGCTGGATGATTTGGCTGGTGTTACTAGAGCTATAAAATCTGGTTTTTGCTCTAGCTTGTAGATTGTAGAGTTTTGCTTTGTTCTTCTTTTGCTTGGGACTTTTAGATACCTTATGTAACCAAAAAAAGACGATTCACCATTGATATTGATAATTTGATAACAAAGTTTTGTTATCGAAGAACATAAATGATATTTCGTGAGTGAAATTTAGGTCTTCGATAATTAGCTTAAAACTCAAATCTAAATTTAAATATTAGAATAGTTAAATCTATATTTATTCGTATGAGTTTTTTATCTTCAACCTATATAGTTGAAACTCAAAGCTATTTTATTTTTATATCATTGTTTAATCATAAATGAAGAGAAAATCATAACATATTTTTATCATTAATTGTTTTTTATTAATAAACTAAATCATTAACCCACACCCACTTACTCATAAATTATATGATTTGGTTATGGTTGAGTCAAAATATGAAGAATTTTAGGTAAATCGTATTTTAGCTCAACATTATAAATAGGTTGGAGATGATATTATGAAAAATCTAAACCTATTATAGATTTTAGACCAAGGATTAAAGATGTTCTTCCAGCCCCTTTTCTATATAAGTAAGAGGTTAATAACCTAGTCATCTGTGAAGCAATCTATCTGAATCTCTGTCATCAATCCAAAATGCAACCGTATACTAAGAGAAGCCATAATCATGGATCATGTGTTATCTCTCACCGCAAGCAAATATCCCCACGATCAGTGATTATCAAATTTCCTTCGAGAAAAGAGAACAAGACTATAGTCAAGTTGTAACAGATACGAGAAGTCGACTCATAAGGAAACACAATCTCTTAATGAGGGTCTTATAATGAGGATCAAGTAAAGACTTTCAAATAAAGGGTTTGATCAAGGTTTTAAACTTTAATTGATATTTTGAAATTCATATGTTCATATCATCTAACCATTCATTTGAAAGTCCTCACTTGGTCCTCATTAGAAGCTCTTTATCTCTTCTAAACCTTAGAGCAGCAAGAAATAGAGGAAGCCTCAACTTCAAGCACCGTCGTCAAGTAGTGGCAGAACTCCAAAAGGACGGGAGGGGGTTGTAGCCCCGTTAAAATTTTAAAATTTCCTTTCAATTATAGTTTAATCGCATTTAATTATGTAGTCAACTCAAAAATGTGGTATATATTACTAATATTAGCCTCTTTGAAAATTTTTGTTTGTAGTTCCATCCAAGGCCGTAGCCATGTAGAAGGCTATATGGGCTATAGCCCAACCGAGAATTCACAGATAAATATACAAAGTTACACCACATGTACATGATCTACTCACATAGCAGTTGGTCAGCCTTCATGTTTTTATACATGAGTTTGGTGGTTCGATCATTGGTGGAGTATTTTTAGTTTTCTTTCAATATTTTCATTTTTTACTGTTTCTTTTCACATCTATTCATTCTTTTATATATATATATATATATATATATATATATATATATATATATCGTACATCAGGAATATGAGACTTTGCTTGCGAGTTTATAAAGATTTGGGCTACTCTCTCTATTGTCAATTGGTTTTAGAGTTAAACCTCAAACTACTTTATCATGGTATCAGAGCAGGTTACCCATGTATACGTGTGAAACCCAAATGTCACACGAACTTCACGACCACCAAAGTTGTTGTCCACATGTTAGGCTTGAAGATTTGCCACACGTGCGAGGGCGTGTTGAGATATATATCACACATCGGAAATATGAGACCTTACTTGTGGGTTTATAAGGATTTGAGCTACTCCCTCTATTGACAATTGGTTTTGAAGTTGAACCACATACTACTTTATTACTTTTTTACTTCGTCTAAAAAGTTTATCAACTCTAAATGTAGTATCGGTTTAATTACAATAAAATTGTCTTTGATCTTATACATAGGATACCGAGATAAGAAAAACATTTAACCTTCGACCAAAAAACATCAAAGAACACAGATAAAATTAACCTAACCAATAATTAGATCCTAGATACGTCCCTCGTTCCATCACTATCTTAAGTCTCAAGAAATCCCAGCAAGACTCATCATCTTGTTATAAAGTTTTCTGTATCGTCTACGATTACAAAAAATACAAAACTGTAGCTAATTATTTTTCAATTGAACAATAAAAAACAAAAACAAAAATTGATGAAGACAATAAAAACAAAAATCAGCAACTCGACAAAGACTATTGATGTCACATCATTTCTTTATTTCTCTTGTGTAAAAAAATCATTTTCTTTTCGACAGACAATTAATCAAGTTTGTAGACGACTATTGATTACATAAGTCTGGAGGCTTGTTTTAGCATATAAACTACAAAGGTAGACACTGGGTTCGATTCCCACGTTCTTCTTCAGTTTTTTTTTGTATTCAAAAAAGACGATTCATTATTAATAACTCAGATTTGTTATCAACCAACTCAAGTTACAATAACTAATCTTTCGTGAGTGAAATTTAATTACAATGTCTTACTGTATTTAAAAATTTATAGCGTACTATAAGTATTCAATCTGAATCTCACCATCATTTCAACCTGCAAAGCCTTATACTATATAATGTACGATCCATGTGTCATCTCTCGTTCGAGATCCACCACGAGCAAATCCCCAAGACCGACGATTGAAGAAATGTCTTCGAAATAGAGAAAATAAAAATATCAGAATCAAGTTTCAACAAGTGCAAGAAAAAGTCGACAAAGAAAAACTCGATCTTCTCAAACCTCAAAGTAGTGAGAAAAGAGACCACATAGGGTGGTCGGGTTGACAAACTCGGCTTTTTAAGTTGAGACGAATAGCATGTTGGAACCACCTACCTGAGTTCGAATTTCATGTGGTTGTTAGTTTTGGAGGAAACCACAGGGAATACCCTAAAAAAGTAGCGAGAAAAGAGGAAGCCTCAACTTTCATCACAGCTGCCAAGAAACCCTAGCAAGACTCTCATCCTCGTTAAAGTTTTATCAATCCTCTAAAATGATAAAGAAAATCCAACAACAAATAAAAAAAAAAAAAAAAATGCAGCTAATTTATTTAGGGAAAATATAAACAGCTAATTACTTTTGGAAATTTTTTTAAGAATGATACATGATAAATAATTGACTCTAAATTAAGAGTAACATAGTTTATGTAATATCAAATTGGTACATGATGTTTTGAACTCGACCCAATATCAGTACATTCTGTTAACTTCTCACTGACGGTATATGCCATTCTCGATAATAGAAGGGTTTAATTGGTTTTTCAAGTGTTAACCCTAATCTCATCTCTTCTCAAAAACGAAAAAAAAATAAAAAAAAACCTTTTATAGTCGGCTTATGTCTTCACATATTCACTTTTCCTTATTGAAATCTCAATTATGTATTCCTCTTAATAGCAAAGTTGAGAGCTTGCTCGAGTTGTCCTCGATCATCGACGTGTCACAGAGGTTGTTCGCCGCGATAAACTCAACGGCACAAACGATGTCGTCGACGACCTCGTGCTCGATGTTGAGGCTGAGCTTGGTGATTGTGAGCTCGCATTGGGCCAGGGACTAGGGGTTGGAGATGATTCAGGTCAAGTAGTTTTTCAGACCCCGGGGAGTGCCAGCAGTCAGTGACGTCGTTGACGATGTGGAGTCGATGGTGGAGGAGGAGTCAACGGCCTAGAAGGTGACTTCTAACTGGACGCAGGGAATGACCTCACAATTAAGTTCTATTGGTGGTGGCCTCGGAGTATGCGTCGGGAACACCTTAATAAGCGCCTTGCATAGGGGTAGGGGAGAGGTTGATGATGGTGAGGGCCTTGGCAGGAGGGGAGGCGGGCTTGTCATCGGTGGAGGAAGGGGAAAGCTTATCGATTGAGATGAGGTCGAGGTGTACATAGCAAATTGTCAGAGAAAGGGAGGGACATCTTTATCCTTATAAATTTGACAGAAAAGTTTAAAAGTAACGAAAAGGTTAACGAAATGAATTAATATTAGGTCAAAATCAAAACATCATGTATTGATTTTATATTATATAAACTATGTCATCCTTAATCATTTATGTATCATTTGTAAAATTTTCCCTTATTTTTGATTTGGGCAATAAGAACAAAAACGAGTAACCAACACGTACAGAAGATAACACAATGTACATGGTGTTGACGTGAGTCCTAATCCTAGTATGATTAGAAAGTATAATCAAACTATGATTGTGTAAGTCTTTCTGTGTAATTAGTTTTCTTCTAGGATTACAACTATTCTTATATATAAATAGGACCATAGAGACATAGTTTTAGGAGTGGTGTGATGTAGATCGTTGAGAGTTTTGATCTTGGGAGCTGAAAGCTATGGTAGATCATAGTAGATCTGTCCTGACTATCTTGACAACCTGAATCTGTTTTGAATCTGAATCTGAATCAGTCCTGACCTAAATCTGAATCAGTCCTGAATCTGAATCTGAATCTGAATCTGATTTGTTCGCTGGATTGAATTAACCCTGAATTGAAGTATTCTTTTCTACTCATGAGACCCCATTTAGCTCGCAAACATATCCTGCATCAGACAATTCTAACTATTCTGCGGAGCTATCATTGATCATCATAACTTGTGGAAAGGGGTATTGAGTAAATGGGAATGACACAAGTGTACATTAAGAAGTTAGAGACAGACTGTTTGAGGCATACCCTTCGCCTGTGACTCGACTTGTGTTGTGAATCACGCACGAAGGGGTTTTCTTAGGAGCCTGATGCTGCGAGTCTCTTGTGTTCTGTAATGTTGCTATCAGTTGTCAATCGCAGTTACGCTGGGCTGAAGCTGTAAAGGTCCTCATGTCCATGTCTAGGGAAACCACAATCAATTTTTGTGTTGGATGACACAGACTGGTACCTAATGACAAAACGCTGCCACACTATTCAATTTAACTGCGTATTAAACATGCACTTCCTCCGCATAATGTTGATACCGGTGTGGAGCACATAGCACATAGCACTATGGGATCGCAAGTATCTATTCGCACCAAAGACTCTTGATCATCTTCTCCGTCCACTGGTCATCACATCTCCTCTTTGAACAAAGAAAACAAGCGAAGTTTCTGTTACTATAGCTATAGGCAGGCATACGTTCTTGTTTGACTCTTATGATTAAACCAATCTCGAATCTTACCGGTAATTTTGGGGCAGACAGTTTTTTTGTCTGGAGTTGTGTTGAACCCTAAATTAATTTCCATTATAATCTTTTTTATTTTCTAGTGAAACGATGTGATTGATAGCATTATCTTAGAGCTGTGGCAAGCAGGAGGAGCAGTTGCTCGGAACACTTGCATCATGCTTGATGTTTCGTTTGGTTCCTCCACAACCATAGACTAATTCCTTAATTATGTTGAATTATTACGAGAATTCTTGTATGCACGGTCGTGTATGTACATAACACAATATTAGTCATTCATAACAATTCATATGTTTGATCACCAAAGTTTCAATATTATATCATCTAATCTTAACCGTTCATATGTGTCCTGTACATACACGACCATGTATTGAAGATACTCTAAATTATTACATCCAAAACAATATTGGTCTTCCCCAACCCTTCCATTGTGCTGTGGTTTGTGGGAGTTGGAAAATTCATTCTTCCACCAAAAGTTTGTATAGGATTGGAAAACTCATTCATTCATTCATTCTTTTTATATTAATTGTAGACTCAATGATGTTCTAAATTACTTCAATAGACTATTACAGATGATCTGATATCATTTAATTTTTGTCAGATTTGATTTAAAAAAAAGATGTAAATTACTAGAAGGATCATCTTATTATCTCATGCCTCAATTGTAAAGTAGTGAAACATGTTTTGAGAGTACAACATAAAAATATTTATTAGACTCAAAATTTTTTACAAGACATGCAAATAGCTGACGGAACCTTCACATAAGCACATGCGTAGTAACGCAGTCTAGGGCTGATGATCCATATTCCGTTCAAACTTCAAAGGCTCTCGTACGTCAAACCCTTGTCATTGCGACGATCGTGAAGTACTGAGGTAGGTTTCAATATTTATTATAAACCGGTCAGATTGCTTCCGTGTGATTCCAGTGATGATTATTGGTGACCGCCATCTTCATGTTGCAAGTTTGATCGTGAAAGATATAACAAGTCTGCCATCATTCAACAACAAAAATCAGCATAAAAAGCCCAAAAAAACCAAGAACATATAGCCTATCCTATACGGCAAAAATCCAAAGGAAAAATCTGGTCGTGGGTCCAATTTCCAGATTTTTGATCATATGTTAGATTCATATTCACCCTTTTACCAAACAATGCCAATGTAAATGAAAACTTGACCAGGTCATTTGCGGCGGAGAAAGCTTCTAGTGCTTCCAAATTGTTCACACACCACACTGCTATGTGTTCCAATTGTGCTTTCTTGGTTCAAATTCCATAGTTGACCCTGTATGGAGCCTCAGAAAAATCTAAACTCCCTAAAGAATGAAGCTTGTGGTTTTATGTTGCGTAAAGAATAGAGGTCAATAATGGGATTTGAAAACAGAAAAAGCTGGTCTTTGACTTGTAGCCAAGGAGGACTGGACCTGTACAGCTGCAAAGTCCACTCTTGCAAATGACCAAAACATGGGGTAGAACAGTACAAGTTTTCTAGTCCTCTGTTTCTCTATTCATTCACTCATTAAAATTGAGTTCTGGTACCAAGAACCAGGATCTCTACCTTGTCTGCAAATATTTGTTTGCAGCCATGGAGGCCAAAACAAAGACAAGATTCTTGCTTTCCTTGCTTTTCTTAAGCCTATGCCTCAAGTCCCATCTCTGCTATGGAGCTGACTCCATCACAGCAAACCAGTCTCTCTCTGGTGACAAAACCATTGTTTCAGCTGATGAGAAATTTGAGCTGGGTTTCTTCAAGCCAGGTAATACTTCAAACTACTACATAGGCATGTGGTACTACAAGACACTAGTTGCTTTGCCAACCATAGTCTGGGTGGCCAATAGGGAGCAGCCAGTTTCTGATAGATTTTCTTCAGAGTTGAAAATCTCAAATGGCAATTTGGTACTGTTTAATGAGTCCAAAGTACCAATTTGGTCCACAAATGTCAGTTCAAGTTCAGCTGATTCTTCTACACATGTGGTTCTTTTAGATAATGGAAACCTTGTGTTAAGAGCTATGTCTAATTCTAATTCATCTTTGCTTTTATGGCAAAGTTTTGATCATCCTGCTCATACTTGGCTACCTGAAGGTAGAATTGGGTTCAACACTGTTACAAATCAAACCCAAGTCCTGACTTCATGGAAGAATTCTGAGGATCCAGCACCGGGTCTTTACACTCTTGAGCTTGACCCGAATGGAACCGATGCATATTTCATACTGTGGAATAAGTCTAGGCTGTATTGGACTAGTGGACCTTGGGATCCAAAGAGTAATATTTTCAGTTTGGTTCCTGAGATGAGGCTTAACTATATCTACAACTTCAGCTTTTTAAAAAACAAAACTGAGAGCTATTTCACCTATTCTGTTTATGATCCTACCAAAACATCTCGATTCGTTATGGATGTATCAGGTCAGATTAAGCAACAGACCTGGTTGAAACCTCAGGGGTGGAATTTGTTTTGGTCTCAGCCGAGGAAACAATGTGAGGTTTATGCCTTTTGTGGAGCATTTGGAAGTTGCAATGAACAATCCTTGCCCTTCTGTAAATGTTTGGATGGTTTTAAGCCGAAACTGATGGCAAATTGGAATTCGGGGGACTATTCTGGTGGCTGCAAAAGACAGACTATGCTGAATGTTGCTAATAGTACTACGAACAATAATGGGAAGGAAGATCGGTTTTTAGAAATGCCTAGCATGGCTTTGCCTGAAAATAATGTGTCTGTAGATGCTGGGAGTGTTGGGCAATGTGATTCAATCTGCTTAAGTAACAGCTCTTGCACTGCTTATGCTTATGACAGTGATGGATGTTTAATATGGATTGGAGATCTCTTGAATCTGCAACAATTTACAGATGGTAGTGGAAAAACTTTGTACCTTAGACTTGCAGCTTCAGAGTTAAAGGATCCGAAAAGTAAAAAGGGTTTGATTATCGGTGTTGCAGTAGGCTCAGCTGTTGGGGTAGCAGTCCTATTAGGCCTTGTTGTAATGTTGAGAAACAGAAATAGAGTGATTGGAAAAGCAGTGGAGGGTTCATTGGTGGCATTTGAGTATAGAGATCTTCAAGAAGTAACAAAGAACTTCTCGGAGAAATTGGGGGGAGGAGGTTTTGGTTCTGTCTTCAAGGGCACAATGCCTGACTCATCAGTCATAGCAGTGAAGAAGCTCGAAAGTGTTAGCCAAGGAGAGAAGCAGTTCAGAACAGAAGTCAGCACCATTGGGACAATCCAACATGTCAATCTTGTTCGGCTGCGTGGTTTCTGCTCTGAAGGTGCCAAGAGGTTGTTGGTCTATGATTACATGCCTAATGGATCCCTAGATGCTCATCTATTCAATAGTCAAAGCAATGCATTGGAGTGGAAAACAAGATATCAAATTGCTCTAGGGACAGCAAGAGGGTTGGCTTATCTACATGAGAAATGTAGAGATTGTATCATACATTGTGACATAAAGCCAGAAAACATTCTCCTAGATACCGAACTTTGTCCCAAAGTCGCAGACTTTGGCCTTGCAAAGCTTGTTGGAAGGGAGTTCAGCCGAGTCCTGACCACAATGAGAGGCACTCGAGGCTATCTTGCACCGGAGTGGATTTCAGGAGTGGCAGTCACAGCTAAAGCGGATGTTTACAGCTATGGAATGATGCTCTTTGAAATTGTATCAGGGAGACGAAACTCTGAGCCATCTGAAGACGGCAAAGTTAGATTCTTCCCAACTTGGGCTGCTGGTGTGATCACAAGTACTGAAGAAGTCGATGTGCTGAGCCTATTGGACCCAAAGCTAGGGAGAAATGGTGATGTGGAAGAGGTCATAAGGGTTCTTAGAGTTGCTTCCTGGTGTGTCCAAGATGATGAAGCTCATAGACCATCAATGGGGCAAGTGGTGCAGATTCTCGAGGGGATTTTGGATGTGAACCTGCCCCCAATTCCAAGAGCACTCCAAGTCTTTGGAGATAGCCAGCACATAGTTTTCTTCACCGAGTCATCAAGCCAGAGCTCACATGTACAAAGCAATTCATCAACAACTTCATCTCAGGTCAAAAGCACCACATCTTCAACTACCTCCAAGAGAGCTGAAGAGCATCAAACAAGCACATAGTGGGCTTCCTTTGGTCACTTGGTTTGATCCACAAGTAATTGTAAGATTTATGTATTTAATGGTATTATTGTTTTTAGTTATTGTATGGTATTATAGTATTCTTTTAGGCGGTTATGATGTTACCTTATTATTGCTTAGTTCTAAATAAATGATTTCAATACAGTTGTGTTCTCTCCTCATCTGATTTGACGATGATACTCTTTTTCAGGCCTTGTTTTGTGCAGCTATAACTTTCGGATTAAATTCAGTTTACCTCTCAAATCATTGGTGCCAAATCACTTCAGTCTTGCAATTTTTTTTAAATCATTTTGTCCCTTTAACTTTCATATACACAAATCTAATTTTTGAATTTTTCTTGAAATGTGATGTCACCAAATCTATTAGAATTGACAAGAGATCCCATAATTCAGCTTTATCCCTCTTTGAAAGGGTAAAACAGCTAATTTGACAAAATATTATTAGAGAAAATAAAAAAATTGCTTCTATTTGATCTTCTAACCTTTAGCAGCCCCGATCTAAGTTTTTGTAAATGTGGGTTTCCCAAGGTTTGGAGATGATGGAGAGAGAATTTTATTTCCTTTTATTTTACTAGTTCTAATTATTTGGGATAAAGAATAAAAAACTGATGGTATTTCAAACATTTCGTTGAATGAGGGGATAAACCTCAATTATGAGTCCCCTTATCAATTCCAACGGCTTTGGGGGTGTTACATTTCTAGTGGAATTCAAAAAATTGGAATCAGGTGATGTGTTTACAAAAATTAAAAGGGTGAACTGATTTTAAAAAAAAGTTATTAGAATAAACTGATTTTGACACTAAAAATTAGAAATGCAGTCTACTGAATGGTTGAGAACTTAGCATTTGGAAGCCTTAATAAATATAAAAAATAAAAACAATCTGGTTCATAAAACAATATTTTCCAAAATGAGTTGTAAAAGTAAAATCTCTATAATTACTTAGAAAGTTAAGACTTAAGAGATAGAGAAAAGCGTTCAACCACGTGGCACACACACAGTGCCCCCTCATGAACAGTAGCACAGTGGGTTTCTTTAGACAAGGTTGAATTGGTTTCTTGAGCTGGTTTCTTGAGAATTACATGAACCCACATTGTTGTTTTCTTTTGTTTTGTCTAGGTGTTTGTGTAGATTTGTGTGAAGGGTAGGAAAGAACAAAAAATATGAGCCAAAGATTTGGGAATTCTGAACGCAATTTCGTTTCTTTTACCACCAAGATTCGTGATGGAGATATGAACATTAGGTGGGTACAGAAGTTATATCACAACACTGCTAGAGTAGCCTCTCCATCTGCATCAGATGGGTATTGGAATTCGGGACCCGAGCCTTTAGCTTTAAGGACCGGCTTTTGTGATGGAAGTTTTGATGACAAAAGCAAGAAGATGGTGGGGAAGTCATCTAAGAGCAGTGCTGGCGTAGCCTCTCCATCCGCATCAAATGAGCATCGGAGTTCTGAAACTGATCCTCTGTCTTTGAGGTCCGGGTCTCCTGATGGAAGTACTGCTGAGAAGAAGAAGAAGAAGAAGAAGAAGAAGAAGATGATGAAGAAGAAGAAGAAGGCAGGAAAGACATCTCAGAGAGGTGGTAGTGTAGCCTCTCCATCTGTATCAGATGGGAATGAGGTTCCAAAGATTCAACTGTCCAAAATTCAGAGAAACTTGCGTTTCCTGATCATACCCGGAACAGCTTATCAGTTGGAATTCAGAGTTCGGATGACTGTTCAAAGATAAGCAAACAAGGGTCTGCTGAATCAAGAAGTACTACTGTTGTTGAGGAGGTTGTAGTTCAATGTAGCAAACAGGTTGAACTTGAAGATTCCAAGAATAGTGGCCACACAAGCTGGACTCACAATGGAAAAGAAAACAGGCATTTTGGTTGGAGCAGGAAGCAGTACAATGCTAGGGAAGGGCATGTGAATTGGGGGAAGAAATCGTGTTACAGAAATGGTGTGAACGATATTAACTCGGCAGAGAATCATTTTTGGGCTGACCGTGTTAAGTTATGCCTGAAGACTGAAATGCATAATTACTGAAGTTAAGATCGTTTCACAATGAATCACAAATACAATATACTGTATAAACCAAAATCACATATGAAGCAAAAGATGATTACCATATCTGTTAGGATCGTTGGGAATACCGTTCATGGAAGTCATCCTTGAGAGCAGCACAGCAACGCAATCTGCAATATCAAAATAGCACCAAGGAAAATCTTCTATGCTATACTACGTTTCTCACAGAATGGGACTGTTTGATCTGAATGAATTGTGTGTAGCTAGCATAGGGACTTTCTACTGGTATATATAGAGGCCTAGAAAACAAACTCGTTCTCATCCCATAAAGAGTTCGAGTTTTACTTAACGTTTATCAATACAAGTCTTTAGGTTTATCTCAAAAACTTAATGTTGATAGGTTAATCAACTTGATAAGTCTCCAACTTCTAATGAGAGACATATACCTCAATAGATAACAAGATAGAGTTTATATTTATGTTTCTACTAATTATATTCAAGTTATCAAACACTATTTATTTAAACAAGGATAATGTAGAGTCCAAATTGTTTTCCAACAATCTCCCACTTGGACCAAGTTATCATTGTGTATAGTATTTGAGCTGCAATGAATTATATTAGTTCTATAGTGCGCATTGAAACATAAGAACAACTCAAACTTATCCAGCTTGGTCAATATGCAGAATTGATGCAGAACCTAAGATTGAATTTAATCATATGACTAAATCAATTGAAGATCACTAACAACAATGTTGCACATCACATAAGCATAGTAAGATAAACAGAAGAGCAAAAAATAAATTATGTCTACCTTGATTTTATTTGCTCAAGTCCTCTGAATGATTTTGAATAATTCAAAATCTTGTCAGCAAGTTTGTAAAAGAGTGAACCTGTTCTTGCTATCTTTAATCTGCATAATGGTTCACTTCTCTGCATGTTTACACAATTATATACATATAATCATTCATGAGATGTATATTTGAAAATATGACTTTTATTGATGAATCATGAAATACAATGAGATGTTCCTAATTCTGAAAAGAAATCTACTGAAGAGAACTAAAATCCTAAAAATGAAAAGGTGACTCCCACATAACTCAAGCATCTAAATCTGAGAGAATTCCCAGATTTTCAACATGTCTCTGAAAACATTCAACTGATAAAGGTTTAGTGAATGGATCTGCAAGTTGATTTTTTGTATCAACATTGAGTACTTCTATGTCACCAAGTTCAACCCTTTGTCTCACACTATAGTACTTAAGGTCTAAATGCTTGGAATTATTTGATCTTTTGCTGTTCTTGGCAAAAAAGACAGCTGCCTCATTGTCACAGAACATCTTAAGTGCTCCCTGAACTAAAAATTTTAGAGCATCAATCTGTATCAAAAAATTCCTAATCCATAAGCCTTCACAGACCCCTTCATACATGGCTATGGACTCAGCTTGCATTGTGGAGGTAGTGATTAATTTTTGTTTCATGGTTCTCCATGTCATAGCACCTCCTGCAAGCATAAATACATAGCCGCTTGTTGACTTCATGTCATTAGGATATTCTCCTGCAAAATCTGAATCAGTGTATCCTACTAACTCAAGTTTTTCAACTTTTCTGTAGACTAGCATGTGAGACTTAGTTCTCTGTAGATATCTTAAGACTTTCTTACCTGCAACCCAATGCTCATGAGTAGGATTGGATTGATACCTAGATAGAATTCCTACGGCAAAAGCTAAGTCAGGTCTGGTGCAGACCTGCGCATACATCAAGCTGCCAATTAACCCAGCATAAGGCCTGCTGTCCATAACTTTGTCACCTTCAATCTTCCCCCCATTTTTAGTGATTTTAGATAGCTTGTCACCTTTAGACATAGGAACTAGACCAGGATTACAGGTTGCCATATTGAAACGTTTCAGAACCTTACAAATGTAAGCATTCTGAGATAAGCCTAAGGTTCCAAGTTTCCTGTTCCTCTTAATTTCAATTCCCAGAACATAATGGGCTTCACCTAGATCCTTCATATCAAAACTGCTAGATAGAAAGGCTTTTGTAGCATTTAGCAACTTCATATCAGTGCTAGCTAAAAGAATGTCATCAACATACAATATGAGAAAAATAAAATTTTTCCCAACTGTCTTTAGGTATACACACTCATCAACTGTATTTTCTATAAAACCAAAAGATGAAATAACTGAATCAAACTTCTTGTGCCACTGCCTAGAAGCTTGCTTAAGTCCATAAATTGATCTTTGAAGTTTGCATACATAGTTTTCTTTTCCAGGTTCTAAAAAACCCTCAGGTTGCTTCATATAGATTTCTTCTTCTAATTCTCCATTAAGAAATGCAGTTTTAACGTCCATTTGATGAAGTTCCATATTAAAATGAGCTACTAGAGCCATGATAATTCTGAATGAATCTTTAGTGGACACAGGAGAAAAAGTTTCATTGTAATCTATTCCTTCCTTTTGTGTGAATCCTTTAGCTACAAGCCTAGCTTTATGTCTTTCAATATTTCCAGCTTCATCTCGTTTTGATTTGAAAACCCATTTGCAACCTATGGCTTTATGTTGTGGATCTGGTTTGACCAGTGTCCACACTTTATTTTGTCTTATAGACATTAATTCAGCTTCCATGGCCAGCTGCCATTGTTGATGATTTTCACTTTCAACAGCTTGTCTGTAGGTTTTTGGATCATCTTCTTCTGCAAGAAGCTCATCCGTTTCTTGCAAATAGACAATGTAGTCACTGTTTTCATCATAGGTGGGTTTTCTTTGTCTTTGGGATCTTCTAATTTCTGGTTGTTCTGTAATTTCTGGTTGTTCTTGCTCTATGTTTTCAGTGTTTTCAACTGCAACATGATCATTTTCTGCAGGCTCCATTAAAATTGGATTTTGATCTATGTTTTGAGTTTGCATATTTACTGTAGTTGTGTTATGCAGTAAGGGTAGATAAGCTTCTAATGTTTCATCACTTGAGATTTCCTCAAAATCTGAAGAGAGATCTTCAAAAATTGAGTTGTATATAGTCTCATCTAGGAATTTTGCTTGACCTGTTTCAAAAATCCTTGGTGAATGTTTAGCTGCATAAAACTTATAACCCTTTGATTTTTCACAATACCCTATAAAATTGCAACTCACTGTTTTGGACCCTAACTTTTCAGTTAAAACATTTGGTATTTTAGCTTCAGCCTTGCATCCCCATACATGTAAGTGATGCAGGCTTGGCTTTCTGCCACACCAGATCTCAAATGGTGTTGTTTCTACAGCCTTGCTGGGTGTTCTGTTGCAAATGTAATTTGCAGTTCTTAAGGCTTCACCCCACAAGAATCTTGGCAGACCTGAGGTGCACATCATGCTCCTCACCATATTTAGGAATGTTCTATTTTTTCTTTCTGCTACTCCATTTTGTTGGGGATTATAAGGGTTAGTGTACTGGGCCTTAATGCCATGTTCCTGAAGGTATAAAGCAAAAGGTCCCTTTTGCTGGCCTGCCTCAGTGTATTTTCCAAAGTATTCCCCTCCCCTATCAGATCTTACTGTTTTGATTTTTCTTTCAAGCTGTAACTCCACTTCAGATTTGTAGATTTTAAAGGCTTGGAGTGCTTGTGATTTTTCTGATATTAAATAGATATAGCAGTATCTTGAACAATCATCTGTAAATGTTATGAAGTATGTGTTTCCACATATAGTTTTATGTTTAAAAGGTCCACATATATCAGTGTGTATAAGTTCTAAGAGATTTTGACTTTTTACTGCAGTTTTGTTGTGTTTGTTAGCCAATTTTCCCTTATAACATTCCACACAATCATTTAGATCATGAAAGTTTAGTTCATGTAGAGTCTTATTCTTTATCAGTGTTTTGAGTCTATCCTTAGAAATATGCCCTAATCTTCTATGCCATAAAAATGCAGACTTATTATCATATATTGATCTTTTAACACCAACAGTAGTGTTAGACTTAAGTGGGTTTTCATTATTTTCAATTAACATAATATCTTGTTTTGCAACAGAACAGTTTAATTGTAAATAATCATTAACAAAAACACCACATCCAAGAAATTCTGAACCTTGAAAAATTTGTAATCCATCATGATCAATAATAAGTTTACATTTCAACTTAATTAGCAAAGAAACTGAAAGCAAATTCCTTTTAAGAGAAGGGATAAAGAAAACATTTTCCAGAAAAAGACTTTTATTTGAACCTAAATCCAACTGTAGAGAGCCAATGGCTTTAACGGCCACCTTCATGCCATTTGCCACGCATACTGTATTCTCATGCCTCTGAGGTGTTCTCCTCTTTAGCAAACCCTGCATTGAGTTGGTTATATGAATTGGTGAGCCTGAATCCAACCAAAAGGTGTTTGCTTTTACATTTATGAAGTTCACTTCTAGAGTAAATGCAGTTTTATCAAACAAAGAAACAGAATAATAACCAGAAAAACAACTTAAATCAATTAGAGAGTTATAGGCCGTACCCTTTTTCACCATCCACTTCTTGAATCCATCGCAATTCTTCTTGACATGGCCAACTTTCTTGCAGAAGAAACATTTGATTTTCTGTAATTTTCCAGCAGCAGTAGTAACAGCAGCAACAGGGGTCTTTTTGCCATTTTTCTTGAAATTTGTCTTCTTAAGCCTGAGTGTGATGTCCCTCTTGCCTTTGTACTTTCCCATAAGATTCACAGAGGTTGCTGGAGCCTTCTCCTTTTGCTCCTTCTGAATTCTGTCCTGCTCGTTCACACAGATTGAGATCAGCTCATCAATTTCCCACTTCTCCCTTTGAGAGTTGTAGTTACTTTTCAGGTTCCCGTATTCAGCTGGGAGGGACTCAAGGGCTATGTGCACCACCTGTGCATCATTAACTCCCATTTGCAGGTCTCGGAGCTTGTTATTTATTTCTTCTAGCTGCATGATGTGGGTTCTTATGCTCCCACTTCCAGTGAATTTCTTCTCATGCAGCTCCCTTGAAAGCTTAGCACCTTCAGCCTTGCTAGATTCTTTAAATTTCTGCCTTATGTTTTCCATAAACTCCATGGCAAGCTCAGGCTCTACAACACAGTTCCTTATGGTATCTGAAATGGTGTTCCGGATCACCTTCTTGGCCATGTGGTTAGCTCTCCACCACTCCTTATACAGTCTTCTTTCTTCAGCAGTGCTATCCATTTCATCCAACTCCTCAGGTTGCTCTTCATTAAAACACACATCCATGTTATTCATGGACATGTAGAAATCGACCTCATTCTTCCACTTCTGAAAATTAAGCCCAGTAAGGACATGAACCTGTCCTAGTGTCACCACATCACCTCCTATCATGATAAAAATCAATGCAGATGAGTTTCAAAATCATATGAGTATACAATGTGTAAACTGCAGTATATGTATCAGTCCATATAGGTAAACATTTTAGTCTAACTACTGAAACATATCTTAAGAGTCCCATGAAGTTTATACTAGATAATACCTTTATGGCATAAAATCCAATATCTGTAATTTCTAAATGTATTATCATGGTCATGTAATGTCAGATGTATATTGAAAACAGTCAATATCTTTAGACAAAGAAAAGTCCCAATATACCAAGAGTGAAAATACAGATCATGTAAGACACTGTTACTTGAATCAAAATTGTACCAAAAAATGTCTCTTTGGAGACCACAAGACAATACAACTTTATAAACAACAACACAAGTTTTGATTCTTCTACAATTCTCTAAATATGATAGTAAAAGTTACTTTGTGCAACAAAATTAATACCATATAAAGAGTTTAATGAATCAATGAATTTTAATTTAGGTTTCATTATGTAAGAAACATCAAAATTCATATATGAATGCAGTAACTAAATTATAAACTGAATTTTGGGAGAGTTACATATTAATCTATCCTCCTGTTTGGGAGGTATATGTACTTATCTAGCCATCAACATCCATATGATATGCATTATATCTGCACCAATTGATCAGCATGCATATATGATCAAAAATTTTGATAAGTTCATATGAATTGAGTTACTGTTGTGATTGATATAAATACAGCTATATGAAATCAAACTATAAACACAGGAAGTTCAACACTGCATTCTTAAAGTTTAATCACAGAATCCAAACTCAAAACTTATTAATATAGATTGAACATTTTGTATCCTATCATTCAGTGTATGAATCTCAGCATACAAACTCAGCATATAAATACACAGAACTTCCACTTTACTTACAGCAACAGAACATACATATAGGCACATGAACAACTGATCACAGTAACAGAATAGGCATACGAATAACATATCATAGAACACAGTAACAGAACGTATATATCAAGCCATCTGTATCCATATCTGTTCAATATATGAATCTCATAAATTCAGAAAAGATTCAGTTCGATTATGCATGTCATGTATGTGAGCGTATGAAAACATATTACAACAACATCATGTAACATCATCACACATATAAACAAACCATCTGCATCCATATCGATATCTCATAGTTTCAGAAACAATTTCATTCAATTTAACAGGTTATGTATTACAACAACATCATGTCGATATCATCACACATATATCAGATCAAACACATCAGAAAAAGAAGCTCGGTCAGACGAAAAACTTAGAAGAATCAATTTCAACAGATCGAACATCATTCTATCATACCAAGTTTAATTGATATAGGCATATGAAAATAGAATCACCATAGAGTCAAAACACATAATCAAGATTCATATTTCTTGTCTTCAATCACAGTTTCAATCAATCAACCAAGAACGAGAAAACCAGACTTACCTTCGCATCTCCATCATCCATCTGCAATCGAAGATTAGCAGAAGCAAACAGAAGCATATCGCCCAAACAAAACGAAATCCGATTTCAAGGTCTTCTGGGTTTTGTGGGAAGATTGAAGATAACGCAGAAGAAAACGCAGAAGAAAAGAACAGAAACAAAGAACACGCGAAAAAACAGTCGAACGAAAAGGAGACCGATTTTATATACGTCGCCTTTTTTTTTAATTAACACTGTAGCCGAAAAATAAAATAAAATTCGATTAATTTTCTGATTTTAAGGTTTTGATCGATTTGTGAAAATTGTGAAGATTCTTGCTCTGATACCAATTGTTAAGTTATGCCTGAAGACTGAAATGCATAATTACTGAAGTTAAGATCGTTTCACAATGAATCACAAATACAATATACTGTATAAACCAAAATCACATATGAAGCAAAAGATGATTACCATATCTGTTAGGATCGTTGGGAATACCGTTCATGGAAGTCATCCTTGAGAGCAGCACAGCAACGCAATCTGCAATATCAAAATAGCACCAAGGAAAATCTTCTATGCTATACTACGTTTCTCACAGAATGGGACTGTTTGATCTGAATGAATTGTGTGTAGCTAGCATAGGGACTTTCTACTGGTATATATAGAGGCCTAGAAAACAAACTCGTTCTCATCCCATAAAGAGTTCGAGTTTTACTTAACGTTTATCAATACAAGTCTTTAGGTTTATCTCAAAAACTTAATGTTGATAGGTTAATCAACTTGATAAGTCTCCAACTTCTAATGAGAGACATATACCTCAATAGATAACAAGATAGAGTTTATATTTATGTTTCTACTAATTATATTCAAGTTATCAAACACTATTTATTTAAACAAGGATAATGTAGAGTCCAAATTGTTTTCCAATAGACCGTAGTTCATTAGCCAATGATGCTATTGTATGTTCTTCATTGATTTCTGCTGGATACAACAATGGAAAAGAAAATAGGCATTTTGGTTGGAACAGGAAGCAGTACAATGCTAGGGAAGGACATGTGGATTGGGGGAAAAAACCAAGCTATGGTGTGGAAGATGTTAACCTGGCAGATAATCGTTTTTGGTCTGAGCGGAATTCATTAGCCAATGATACCATCTTACCTACTCCGTCAAATTTCTCTAGACACATTAGTGCTGCTTATCGATATAGAAAAATGGATGCCCCTCCAATACTATTGAATGATTCGTCACATGCAGCTGCTTCTCCAAAGAGGTTGAATGGGACACTTTTTGTTTCACTAAAAAGTCAAACAGAAGGCTCGGGGAATGACTCTGAAAAGTTAGTAGGAAGATCAACTGATTTGTTTAAGCCTGTGCATGCAATGTGAAAAAGGGACCCTCCAATTATGAAGCACACTTCTCTGAGTTACATGCTAAGTGTGTTCCATATCATAAAGAATTGCCACTAGGTTGTTCTGATATGCACGGTCACAAGAGAAATACTGCATGAACAAATGGCAAGCAGAGTGCAAGTCTGGGTGATCGAAACTGTTTAAACTCACCTTCTATGTATTCTAGAATGTCTACTCAGGGAGTGATGAATGATATCCAGCAATATAAATTCAGGAAGATTCCAAGCATGGAATATGAGGTCGGCAAGTCCGTGCATGCATACGTGGATGTTATACCATGCTGCCATACCGATCATAAGCTTGAGAAAGATGCTTCTGGAGCAAACATTATGGAGCGGACGGCTGTTGGTACAAAAGAGTTCAGGCCAGTGGACAGAATTTCATCTGCTACTATTTCCAATGAGTCTGGGAGCCGGCAGTTAAATAATAGCCATCTGGGAGCAACCAGAATATCCTGCCAACAACTGATTTCTTCTGATGATCCCAAGATTTATCAGTCTGTTGCTGAACTAGGTCAACAGATTGAAATAAAAATTTATGATGCAAAGTATAGAGAACCAGAATTCCTGATGATCCCAAGATTTATCAGTCTGTCCTGCACTTCTTTAACTTGCTTGAACCTATTGTTTGTTACCTCCAATGGAGCTTGTGAGACATATCTGATGTCTAAATGAATGCAGAATTCTGGAGTTAATTGGTGCTGGAACTTCTAATCCTCTCGTATTTGGTGACCCATCAAAGCTTGCTAGTCTGAATCTGCGTGATTTACATCCTGCTTCTTGGTGAGAATTGATTTTACTTCTCGTACTTCTGGATTGAAAACTAACTGTATATTATTATACGAAAGTTCATTTATGTGCTTTCAGGTTTTCAGTGGCCTGGTATCCTATATATCAAATTCCAGAAGGGCATCTCCGTGCATCATTCTTGACTTACCATTCACTTGGACATTTTGTGCAAGGACCTGGTTCCAGTGTTGCTCCAGGTTGCATTTTCTTCCCTGTGTTAGGCTTGCAAAGCTACAATTCACAGGTAAGACATTGGTATTCTCTATAATTTGTTAACATTGTGTAAATTTCTGCCTAGTGTTACTGGCATCTCTACATGTATGGGATATCTGGACAAGAATTTTAATAGCTTCGGCATGTCAGTGAATATTTTAATGCTTCAGATGAGCAAGTTTTTTACAATGAGGCTAGCTTATCAGTTACAATTTTGTCATACATAGACTCTTCACTCTTAGATGTTAATATCTTCAGGACTTGCTGCTTTTACAGGACTTACTGCTTTTATTACAGCATCAAGTGAATATTTAACAATAAACTATTCTAATACTTTGAAGAATAAGTATTTGGGTACTGCCACAAGTGACACTAATTATGTTCTTTTATTCTTGTAGGATGAATGCTGGTTTGAACCCAAAACACCTCCTTCGGAAGAACCTGCATCTTTTGACACCACAGGAATTCTCATAAAAAGGCTGAGGATGTTGGACGAAAATGCCTTACATTTTGCTAGAGGCTGGGTTTACAAGGATAAGGTCAAGGTGCAGAACAAACATCCAGATTACGAGTTCTTCACTTCTCGAAAAACACGTTACAAATAGTTATATAGAATGAATCGTGAAGATCTGTAAATTAATATGAGGAATACTGTAGATTCTGTACTTGTCTTGGTGTTGTTCCATGTAATTGATGAAACTGATTCTTGTTGGTGTGAGTCATACTTTCCTTTTGTATATATTTGTAATTACTATTATTATTAGGATTATCACTTACCTTAGGAAGATATATTTACCTACTTTGGCTCGGTTGTAATTTGTATATAATTCCTCCTTTGTGAGGTGAATCAATATCAATTAATATTCAGCCACAATTGTCTCTTGTGTTCATTATTTTGACTTGGTATCAGAGCAGAGATCCGATCTTGGACTCTGACTCTTTGTTCTTTGATTCTTCACCCTTTGTCCTTTTGTTCCTTGTCCTTTGATCCTTGCATCATTGTTGCCCTTGATCTTTGTTATTGAATCTTTCCGCTGCATATTTACCATGACTAAGGATTCCGAAATCTCACCTGTGCTCACAAAAGTTGATAGTGGTGAGAGCTCTTATGACTCCAACAAAATCTCTGTCTCTGTTAAAGATGATTCAACTGGCAGCTATGGTGGTGTCAAGCTTAATGGCACCAATTATCGAACTTGGAAGAAGATGATGGAAACTCACCTTTAGGGGATTGATAAGATGGGCTATGTTGATGGTTCGATTCCTGAACCACCAATTGAAGCCAACAACTATTCGAAGTGGAAGACTGCTAATGGTTCGGTAACTTCTATTCTTTACAAATCTATGACGGAAGATGTTTCACAAATGATTATGGGATGTAATACAGCTGAAGAAATTTGGGAAAGTCTCAAAGAAATCTACTTCAATGGAACGGATTTTTCCGAGGTTTATGAATTAAGTACTCAAGCAGCTCGTATGACTCAAGATGGGAGACAGGTTGCTATGTATTTTGCAAAATTGAAGGGGATTTGGCAAGATATTGATCAGATGCGTCCATGTCGCATGAAGTGCCCAGATGATATCAAGATTTATAAGGAAGAGCAAGACCTTATGCGGGTTCATGTCTTCTTAGCTGGCCTAGATCCTATATTTGAGAATGCAAGGAGTGAATTGCTTCGTCGGACTACTACACCTAGTTTGCAGCAAGCTTTTTCTTATATCCGCAAAGATGAAACTCAAAGGGCGGGTACTAGAGGAGTTACCTCTGAAGTTGCAGGTCTTACCATTCATTCAAAGCCTTTCAATTCGTCCAACAATCAGCCATTATCAGGCAATCGACCTCCTGCTTTGCGTCCTTCTCCTCAAGGTCCTCCTCCCGGGTTCTCTCCTAATGTTATCTGTAATTACTGCAAAAATCCAGGTCACATCAAGGCAAATTGTCATAGGTTGGTTGGCTTTCCAACTAATTATTTTAATAAAGCTCGACCTCAGGACAAATCCAAGGGAAAGGCTGCTGTCTATCTTGTTCAAGATCAAGAGTACTATGCTATGACAGACCCAGACCACACCGACGTTGATGGTAATGGTACCATGTTAGTAAGTCATGGTGGTAATGGTAAGATTGGAGTGACTTTACAAATTTCTAACTTTACTGGTAGCAATACATGGATTATTGATTCTGGAGCATCTGACCATATGACCTATGATCGTAGTTACTTCCTTTTTCTTAACCCACCTACTATTTCCTCTGTTGTTAATGCCAATGGTGATTCTTTTCCAGTTTTAGGCATAGGGTCTGTTCGTCTCACCCCTTCTCTAACACTATATGATGTTCTTTATGTCCCTGATTTGTCTCATCATCTCATATCTGTGCCTCAGCTCAATACTCAATCTCGATGTTCTGTAACCTTTTTTCCTTTGTATGTGATTTTTCAGGACCTCCTCACCAGGGAAATAATCGGCCGGGGTTATCTAAGGGGTCGTCTGTTTCATCTGGATTGCATGTTCGTCGGAATGAAGCCAGAGAAGGCAGTCCAAGCAGCTTTGATTTCGACTGGGGTTACTAATAAAATTGAAGAATTGTGGTTATGGCATCGTAGATTGGGACATCCTTCCTTTGGCGTCATGAAGAAATTGATGCCCTCCTTGTTTTTGAGCGTTGATGAGTCTAAGTTGCATTGTGAGTCTTGTGTCTTAGCTAAAAGTCATCGTGCGAGTTATCCTTTGAGTACTACCAGGAGTTCTGTTCCTTTTGAGCTTATTCATTCCGATGTATGGGGACCTTCCCGCGAGACGACTTTTTCTGGCAAACGTTGGTTCGTTTTGTTTATTGATGATTATACCCGTCTTACTTGGGTATCTTTGTTAAAACATAAACATGACGTCTTCTCTGCTTTTCAAGAATTTGCTGCTCTTGTTCGAACTCAATTTGGAGCCAATATTAAAGTCTTTCGTTCTGATAATGGGGGGGAGTTCATTAATTGTCAGTTTACTCAATTCTTCCAAACTTGTGGTATTGTTCATCAAACTACTTGCCCTCAAACTCCTGAACAAAATGGGGTGTCAGAAAGAAAGAATCGTCATGTTCTTGATATTGCTCGTTCTCTTTTGTTTAGTGCTCACATGCCCAAGTATCTTTGGGGAGATGCAGTTCTTACTGCCTGTCATCTCATCAATAGACTTCCTTCTTCCGTTCTCAATAATCAAACTCCTTATGATGTCCTTTCCAATCATGTGTCAGTTCCTTCGTTTTCTAATCTTCCTGCTCGTGTCTTTGGGTGTGTGGTATTTGTTCATGTTCCTAAGAATCAACGTTCCAAACTTGATGCAAGGGCGCTCAAATGTGTTTTTGTGGGCTATGGTGTCAATCAGAAGGGCTACAAGTGCTTTCATCCCCCTACACAGAAAGTTTATGTTACCATGGATGTCACCTTCTATGAAGATGCTTGTTATTTTTCTCCTCCCAATCCTTCTCTTCAGGGGGAGAAACATACTTTTTTGGAAGAAAAGTCTTGTGTGATTCAGCCACTTGGGGATGAAAATGTTACTCGTGTAATCTTTGATCCCACGATCGATCGTCAGGACAACGACGAGGCAGAGGCTTCCAGTGGTGCACCAACGATCGATCGCATTGGTCCTAGCGATCGATCGCCCGAAGAGACAGAAGCTCCCAGTAGCTTACCATCCAGTAGCGCACCAACGAGCGATCATGTCCTTCCTAGCGATCACGACAAGGCAGAACATGCAATCGATCAAGGCCCTTCACCCCTCTCAAATATAGATAACTCTTGCCAGACAATCCCGGAGGAGAGTCCTAATCTTGAGGTTAGTAATGTTTCTTCTAGTTTTGGTAATGGTGATAGTATATGTGTCTTGCCTCCTAGGTCCACTCGTGGTAAACCACCTCGCCAATATGAACCAAGTTTAAATGTCAAGTCCAAATATGCTATAGCTAACTTTGTGTCCACCCATCGGTTGTCTGAATCCCATGCTTCTTTTGTGAATCAAATATCCTCTGTATGTGTTCCCAGTAAAGTGCAGGATGCTCTCAAGGATCCCAAATGGACTCAAGCAATGAATGAGGAGATGGAAGCTTTGGAGAAGAATAATACTTGGGAATTGGTGCCACCCCCACATGGAAAGAGAGCTGTTGGGTGTAGATGGGTGTTCACTGTCAAACATAATGCAGATGGTTCGGTGAACAGGTATAAAGCAAGACTTGTTGCAAAAGGATTTACTCAAACTTATGGCGTGGATTATGAGGAAACCTTTGCTCCAGTGGCCAAGATTAATACAGTTCGAGTATTGATGTCTCTAGCAGCCAATTTAGATTGGCCTTTGCAACAGTTTGATGTGAAGAATGCCTTTTTACATGGAGAGTTATCTGAAGAAGTCTATATGGATCTACCACCAGGATATGAAGCAAACGCAGAAGGAAGATTTGTATGTAAGTTGAACAAGTCCTTGTATGGACTTAAGCAATCACCACGAGCTTGGTTTGGAAGGTTCTCTCAAGCTATGCGTCGTTTTGGGTACGAACAAAGCAACTCTGATCATACGTTGTTTCTGAAACGTCGGTCAGGTAAGGTGACTGCCTTGATTATTTATGTTGATGATATGATAATTACTGGTGATGATTCTGAGGAGATTGAGAGACTAAAGGGTCTACTTGCATCAGAATTTGAGATGAAAGACCTTGGTTCACTTAAATATTTTTTGGGAATTGAGGTTGCAAGGGGGAGTTCAGGAATTTTCTTGTGCCAGAGAAAATATGTGCTTGATTTGTTGACAGAAACAGGGATGCTAGATTGTAAACCTGCTGATACTCCTATTGAGCAAAATCACAAGTTAGCTGAGTACCCTGACCAAATTCCTACAGAGAGGGCTCGTTATCAGAGGTTAGTTGGCAGGTTAATCTATCTCTCACATACTCGGCCAGATATTGCATATGCAGTGAGTGTTGTGAGTCAATTTATGCATAATCCCAGTGAAACCCATATGGAAGCTGTGATTCGCATTCTGAGGTATTTGAAGTCTGCACCCGGCAAAGGCTTAATGTTTTCAAAGAATAAACATCTGGATATTAGTGGTTATACAGATGCAGATTGGGCAGGTTGCATTACAGATAGAAAGTCTACTTCTGGTTATTTCACTTTTGTGGGCGGTAATCTTGTTACTTGGAGGAGTAAGAAGCAAAAAGTTGTGGCTCGATCGAGTGCTGAAGCAGAGTATAGAGGTATGGCCCATGGAGTTTGTGAATTACTTTGGTTGAGAAATGTACTTCGTGATTTGGGATTTAAACCAAAGAAATCCATGGATTTATATTGTGATAATAAGGCAGCTGTTGATATTGCTCATAATCCAGTACAACATGATAGAACCAAGCATGTTGAGGTTGACAGACATTTCATCAAGGAGAAGCTTGATTCTAAGCTTATTTCCTTTCCTTTTGTTCGCTCTGAAGAACAGTTAGCTGATGTTTTGACTAAAGCAGTTTCGAGTAAGGCTTTTTATGACTCACTTGATAAGTTGGGCATTCGTGATTTGTATGCGCCGACTTAAGGGGGAGTGTTGGTGTGAGTCATACTTTCCTTTTGTATATATTTGTAATTACTATTATTATTAGGATTATCACTTACCTTAGGAAGATATATTTACCTACTTTGGCTCGGTTGTAATTTGTATATAATTCCTCCTTTGTGAGGTGAATCAATATCAATTAATATTCAGCCACAATTGTCTCTTGTGTTCATTATTTTGACTATTCTGAGTCATGTTCCTTGTAAAGAAATACTGTTTCATAAAGAGAAGTGTAAGTGACCAAGTGCCACGGGGGAGACTTATCTGAGTTATCTCCACGGCCTTCTTTTTTATAAATCTTTTAACTAAATGTGAAGAAACATGTGAAATCCAAGTGTTTGATGCCTTTTATTTCATTGAAGGCTTAATGGCATTGTTCTCTCCTCTTTAGTCTTTATGGTTGGTGCAGTTGGTTCTTATATCCTGTGATGAGTGTGATCTCTCTGTGACTGAGATTGATGGAGATCCATTTTGGGTTAAGAAACTGCCAGACACAGCATGAAGTGTTGGAATGCAAAAAGAACCAAGGCTCTTATTTATTATGTGAATTGCATAAATGGCTTCTCTCTTTTTCTCCATCCCCTTGCACTAGACTTTGTAAAGCACACTCCAGCCTTTTCTTTCTGATCTTTCTCTTTTGGCTTGGAATACCAGATAAACATATATCAAACCTTGCTTTACCTACTTGATATTAATTTAAAACATTAAGAGTAAAAGATCTTTTTTTCCAATTAATTTTTTTTATTCTCAACAACCTGCAATACATTTCTCATTTCTCCATGCTCACAAGTCATAGAAATTTTACATAACCACAAAACACAGAACAAGGAATCACCAAAGACTTCATGATCCTTTATTAGTTTATTTTGGTAATTATTACAAGCTTTCACCAGGTAATGTTTACTTCAACCACCCACCATCTGATGCTCATTAAGACACTTCAAGGGTTCCAAATCCAACCTATCTTTCCTGCTTGCCTTTCTTCAATGCTATTGCTTAAATTACTGATCTTTCTGCACAAACTTTCCCAGAGTTTGGTTGTAGTCCAGCTTTGGCTACAATAATGTACAGAAAATGCGTATATATGCAACTTACATAAAGAGAAACAATGTAGATAAAACAAAGATCCACCTTGATGTTATCCAAGGCAGAAAAGAAGACATACAAACAATGTGTTGTACTTCCAATTTTGTGTCCTGAATCATATACTTTCATATCAGGTGAACCATGTATAACACAGAGGAGAAAGAAACAAAGCAAAGTGAGGGAAGTAAAACGTAAATAATACAGAATGCTCCTGTTTTTTTTACTAACCATATCCACAAGAAAGTTCTGTTTTTAGAACTTAGACTTCAATTCTCCAAGCAAGGTTACACGAAACAGAGCACTTCAATTTAATGCCCTCTCTGACTACTGTGGAAATGGTGGTTCCGTTCAATCAACCCTTCCATTATGACCCTCCTTTTCTGCTCCCTGGAATCCACCTCCGACCACTTTCTCAAGTTTTCCGGCGGCCGAAGATTACTATTCGCGCAACGCCATGAGAAAAAGTAGAGCCAGATTGTTGTGAAGAGAATAGCAAATACCCTCCCCCAGAAAACAGTGATCCCGAGGCTTATGAGAAGTAAATACATTCCGTAATTGAGCTCACAGCTAGAACCCTTTTCGTTCTTCTTCGATTTCTTAACAGAGTCGTCTTGATTCTTTACGCTCTGTTTTTGCGAGTCAGAATTGACTCTGACTTCATGAGAAGAATTAGTCTCTGAAGGTGTGGTCATCAACTCATCAGTCCCCAAACTCAGATGGCTCCGTTTCGATCCAAACGAGTCTTGCCGGAAAGCTCTTCCTTCTCGAACCTTCTTCGCCTGTAAATAAAACAACAATCAAAATTCTTAAAATTCTTTCGACTCAAACAGAGAAGGAAAACAAAAGGAAGAAATTTTTCCAAAGACTAATTGCCAACCAGAATTGTTCCAAAGACGACGGCTTTGAGGATCCCGGAAAACGTTCGGCTGTGACGAGACCGAGGCACTTTGGAGCTCTGAGAACTGATCATGGAGCACTCTCTGTCCAAAGACATGGTTTTGGTCAACGGGGCTTGGACTTTTTTCAACTCCTCCTTTTCCACCACCTTGGTATTTTCGACCTTTGTGTTCTCGATCAGCCTGTATCTAGTTCTGCGCGCAGGTTTAGACTGGACCACCGTTTCCATGTCGACCTCTGGTCGGAAGCAAAGCAGAAACTTGCTTCTGGAAGCGTTTTTCATTATGGAGCTACAGCTTATGTTATTTTGACCAAAAGAGAAGAAGGAGAAACTGGTGGGGAGGAGAGTTAATAATTATGGGGTTTTTGAAGGTTAGGAAGACATGGATATGGTAAAAGGGTGTTCGGTTAAAACAAGGAAGAAAGGAGGAAGAGAGACAAAGAGGACTGAGGTGAGGGTTTAAGGCCGGCATGGGTGTCTGTCTGGTTCGATTAGTGTTTTGGTTGGTACTTGGGGTTTGGACACCGGTGTTTCATATGAGGGAGTGTGTGTTTTATCTTTATCTTGTTTTCTCTCTCTCTCTTGCCTCTATATGCCATCTATTTTCCTTTTCGTTTCTCCTTTTATAATATGGAATCCATAGACATAAAAGTTGATGGGTTTAGATCGGATTTGCATCAAAATAGAGAAACGGACATAAAAGTTGGTGGGTTTAGATCGGATTTGCATCAAAATAGAGAAACGGATTACGAGTACGAATACGAGTATGAGTATGAGGTTTTGATATATATTATACGAATTCAACTCATTCAGGATCAATTTCAGTTAGTGGTTCTGTCTCAAGCAACAAAGGTAGGTGCAGCTGATGTTCATTGTCTGAGAAACTTTTGGTTGCTTGCCTTAGCTAGGTGGATCTCGCAAGCTCGGTTATTCAAATGTCAAGTGCATTGCTCTTAAGGATGACATATATGGAGACTTTAATGAGAATTTCAAGCATAGTCAAGCATGATTCTAATTTAATCATCGGTTGTATTAACGACGTCTAAAGTCTCTGTTGAAATAGGAATGTAAGTTGAAATAGGAATGTAAATAAGTTTGGGATTTCTTTCCTTAGAGGTTATGGTAATTGATTCCTAACCTAATTGTATTAGGGTTGTAGACATGTACTTGTATAAATATACCTCCTAGTGAAAAGAATAAGACACAGAAACATTATCCCAGACCTTGTTTTGAACTTGGTACCAGAGCCTAGGTTTAAAACGATCTTGGGCGCCGCACGACCGATACACGCCGCACCATCACCATGGGAGAGAAGACGGCTCCTTCTATTGTGATACAATCTGAAGGTTCTGGATTCAATGCCGGAATAACCCTGACTGAAACAAACTACGATGTATGGTCTCAGATGATGGAGATGCACATCGCTGGACGTGAGAAGATTCAATACATTCGTGGAAAAAGTAAACAACCAAGAGAAGGAAAAGCAGATTATGACAAGTGGTATGCTGATAACCAAAAGGTCAAAGGATGGTTACTTATGTCCATGGTTCCTGAGATCCAGAAGCGCTACCTCAGATTGCGCACTGCCCGTGAAGTATGGAGTGTCCTTGAAAAGGCATTCTATGATGGTACTGATGAAGTACAAGTTTTTGCCCTACATCAGAAAGCTTTTTCTGCAAAACAAAACGGAAAAAGCCTTTCTGCCTATTATGGCGAGTTGACGGAAATTTTCCAAGAATTGGATCATCGAGACAAGGTGATCATGAAAGATGCTGATGATATCGAGTTATACCGGAAGTCCATTGAACGTCAGAGGGTGCATATTTTCCTGGCCGGATTGGATTCAGAGTTCGAGCAGATTCGCGGAGAAATTCTGCGGAAAGATCCGGTCCCAGAGTTAGAAGAAACATACTCGTTTGTACGTCGTGATTCCCTGAGACGAGCAACCATGAATGAAACACATGCACCGCCTGATACTGCAGCCATGGTAGCCCGAAACCAGCCACCCCGCACTCGTACAAACCGGAGCCAATCAGATTGGCCTAAGTCAACAAGTTCTGGAAGTCTTTCTGATTCCGGAACGCGTCCAGATCATAGCTCAACAGAACCATATGCAGATGTGGTGTGTCACGTGTGTGGACAAACAGGTCACACAAAGTCTCGATGCTTCGAGGTTATTGGCTACCCGGAATGGTGGGGAAACCGAAACAAAAAGAAGCAGCAACACTTAACCGCTGCGGTTGCTGAAAGCAGCGAATCCGAACATGGAAGAGAGAGGGCATCAGCATCAATTGCTACTACAGGTAATAAAGGTAAGGCTTTAAATGTTTCTGACTCTGTTTCGAATAGTACATGGATAATTGATTCGGGTGCTACAGATCATATGACTTTTGATTCTAGACAACTTAAAAATATTAAACCATCATCCAAACCTGGGATTCATACAGCAAACGGCAATACAGCACCAGTCACTAGTGAGGGGTCCATCTCACTCACTGAGAACATGAATTTGGATACAGTCCTTGTGGTTCCGACTTTGAATTATAATTTGATTTCTGTGGCTCAAATAACCGTTGCTTTGAATTGTATCGTGATTTTCTGGCCATATTTCTGTGTGTTCAAGGATATTCAGACCCGAAAGACGATTGGCTATGGAGTTAGGCAAGGAAAGCTCTACTACCTCGATATGATGTCAGAAAGTTCACATAAGTTGACTCAAGCCTTATCCATGGATGGATCCGAGGGGGAGAAGAAGCATTCTGCGATTTGGTTATGGCATCGTCGGTTAGGACATGCCTCCTTTGGTTACTTAAAGAAGTTGTTTCCTAGTTTATTTTCGAAGATTGATGTGTCTAGTTTTCGTTGTGGTGTTTGTGAAATGGCGAAAAACCACCGTGTTTCTTTTCCACCAAGTTTCAATAAAAGTTCAGTTCCGTTTATGATAATTCATTCTGATGTTTGGGGACCATCTAAGAATGCTACTTTTGGTGGAAATCGTTGGTTTGTGACGTTTATTGACGACTGTACTCGGATGACATGGCTCTGTCTTATGAAGACTAAGGGTGAAGTTAATATGTTGTTTTAGCGATTTCACAAGATGATTATGACACAATATCAAGCTCAAGTTCAAGTACTCCGTAGTGATAATGGGGGTGAATACCTTAGTGCCGATTTCCAGCAATACCTTGTGCAAAATGGCATCATACATCAAACTACATGTCCATATACTCCCTAACAGAATGGAGTAGCAGAACGGAAAAATCGTCACTTACTAGAAGTGATTCGTGTCTCATTGCTAGAAGGGCATGTGCCGCTACAGTATTGGGGAGAAGCACTTTCCTCAGCAGCATATTTAATCAACAGAGTTCCCTCGAGGGTCCTGAACTTCAAGACACCGTTAGAAACCCTCAGTGACTTGGTGAACACTCCTGCCACGGCAAAGCTACCTCCTCATGTGTTCGGTTGTGAAGCCTATGTCCATCTTCACAAGCATCAACCGAGCAAATTGGAGCCACGTGCCCTTCGGTGTGTGTTTGTTGGGTACGCCGCAAACCAAAAAGGGTATCAGTGCTTCCACCCGCCAAGTAAGATGATGCACGTGACAATGGATGTGGTTTTTCACGAAGAAGTTATGTATTTCCCACCTGAGTCTTCTCGTCAGAGGGAGCATAGGCAAGAAGTTCAGACTCTTACTTATGATCCAGTGTTTGAGGTTATGGAGAACATGGGTGATGTTTTGGATACGAGTGAGGATAATATGGAAGACGAGGTATCACAACCAGTGAAAGATCCGTTACCGAACCCTGAGCTTGACCTGGCAACTCCCCAAGAGCTGCAGACTCAGCATGAAGGTCCACAACGAGTACTCCCCACTCGAGTTAATAGGGGTATACCAGCACCTACAAATATACCAGACATGACTAGTAAAGTTAGATATCCCATGAGTCATTATGTGTCAACCCATAAGTTGTCTGAATCAAATAAGTCTTTTGTGAATCAATTATCTTCTGTATCTATTCCTAACAGTGTACAGGAAGCATTAGCCGATCCAAAGTGGAAGGCAGCCATGGATGAAGAGATGAAGTCCCTGAAAAAGAATGTTACATGGGAGATTGTTGAATTACCAAGTGGAAGAAGTCAGTTGGGTGTAAGTGGATCTATACAGTGAAACACAAATCAGATGGATCAATTGAACGATACAAGGCAAGATTAGTGGCGAAAGGTTACACGCAGACATATGGGATTGATTATGATGAGACGTTTGCTCCTGTCGCGAAGTTCAACACAGTCCGTGTTCTTCTATCTCTTGCTGCAAACCTTGACTGGCCTTTGCAACAATTTGATGTGAAAAATGCTTTTTTGCATGGTGAGTTGACTGAAGAAGTGTATATGGACCTCCCACCAGGGTCAAACAAACCTATGGAACATAGTAACAAGGTGTGTTACTTGAAGAAAGCATTATATGGTCTTAAACAATCCCCAAGAGCATGGTTTGGAAGATTCGCAAAGTCCATGCGAGCATTTGGATATAGTCAGAGTAATTCTGATCATACCTTATTCCTAAAACGAAGAGGTGGTAAGATTACAGCTCTCATTGTATATGTGGATAATATGGTGGTGACAGGTGATGATCATGATGAGCGAAAGGCGCTCCAAAGGTATTTATCTCAAGAGTTTGAGATGAAAGATCTTGGTACTCTAAAGTATTTCTTGGGAATTGAGGTTTCACGCTCAAAAGAAGGCATCTTTCTGTCACAAAGGAAATATGCCCTGGATTTATTACAAGAAACAGGAATGTCGGCATGTCAACCCTGTGATATGCCTTTAGAAGAAGGAATAAAATTATCTATTGAACCAGATCAAGTGCCGTGTGATAAGGGCCGATACCAGAGGTTGGTGGGAAGAATGAGCTACCTGACTCATACACGACCGGATTTGGCCTATGCCGTGAGTGTGGTGAGTCAGTTCATGCACGCACTAGGAAAACAACACATGGATGTTGTAATGGGTATCTTGAGATATGTAAAGTCAGCTCCTGGAAAAGGAGTATTATTTTCAAAGAACGGTCACTTGAAAGTTGAGGCATATACAGATGCAGATTGGGCAGGAGCGATAGATAATAGACGCTCAACATCAGGATACTTCACGTTTGTGGGAGGGAATCTTGTTACGTGGAGGAGCAAGAAACAAAATGTTGTGGCTCGATCAAGTGCTGAAGCAGAATATCAGGGTATTGCATTAGGTATTACCGAATTATTATGGCTTAAATTATTGTTGAATGATTTAAGTTGTGGTCCAAATGAGCCGATGAAGTTGTATTGTGATAGCAAAGCTGCATGTGAAATTTCAGCTAATCCCGTTCAACACGACAGGACCAAGCATGTGGAGGTTGATAGGTTCTTCATCAAAGAAAAGTTAGACGAAAAAATTATTGAAATACCGAAGGTAAGATCAGAGGATCAACTTGCAGACATTCTCACCAAAGCTGTTTCATATCAGATTTTTTCGAAGTTCGTTAGCAAGTTGGGTATGTTTGATATCTATGCGCCAACTTGAGGGGGAGTGTTGAAATAGGAATGTAAGTTGAAATAGGAATGTAAATAAGTTTGGGATTTCTTTCCTTAGAGGTTATGGTAATTGATTCCTAACCTAATTGTATTAGGGTTGTAGACATGTATTTGTATAAATATACCTCCTAGTGAGAAGAATAAGACACAGAAACATTATCCCAGACCTTGTTTTGAACTGTCTCCCATCAGCAACATCCGAGACTGAAGAAAACTCCGTTCGACATTTACCTCCTCGCGTCACACTTCCAACTTTACAGATTTAGATCAACAGGCTCCCTAGCTCATTTAGTCTCTATTAATACTTCAACTTAGATCAATATTGATCTTCTAAAATAAACTAAAATATATTAATAAATTATTTAATGAAACCAACCAATGTATCAAAATCTTAAACCTTGAGATCATTATCTCTCCGCATTTTAAATAATGTATCTACGTCTATCTTTCATGTTCGTGCTTAGGATTATAAGTTCAATTTGTTTGTAGTGGCAAAGATAAAAACAATGAGTTGTTTGATCACTTTCATGTGGTTGGATTCTTGGAGATAATTTACTATATACTATTTTAAAACACTATTCATAATACTGTTCACTTAGGTACTGTTTATAAATAGTATCTACAATGTTTGGATTTATGAAATTTCGTAAATGCCCCTGTATTCTATTTTTGTTGTCAATTTATTTGGGTATTCTTATTCTTTTTTTAATATAAGAAACTGGATTTTGTATGGTATTGGAATACCAATTAGAGTTTGTTTTAATAAATTGCTACCTGATGTATGACTAATTGGACAATTAGGTACCCGATATTTAAAATAAAACAGTTTGGTATCTCATGTTTTGCTTAGTTAAACAGTTTAGTACTTCTGTTAATTTTTTTCATTAAATATGAGGGTAAAATGGTCATTTATATCATATTTATCAATATAAACATAAAAAATATTTGTTGTGTGATTTCATGTGTATTAGGTCTAAATATATATCCAAAATTTTAACTAATATTTATCTAGCTATATAAAGATTAATAAATATTTTATTCAAAACATGATTGAATTTTATATTTAAAAAATTTAGATGGTGTAATTAATCTAAACACTCACGTGACTAATAGGTGTTCATATCACAAATACATATTTCTTAACATAAAATAAAATTATATCATATTTTATCAACCTAATCAAAAATATTAATTCATGTATGTACTATCAAAAAGTCAAAAACCTATAAAATAATAAAACGCAAGAATAATTGTTATTCAACCACAAACCAAATACTTTTATATCTAATTTTATATCTAATCTTATAAATATGACGTAAATGACAATTTTATCCTCATATTTAACTAAAAAGTTAACGGAAGTACTATATTGTCTAACTAAGCATAACTTGAGGTATCAAAGTGTCATCTTTTAAATATCATGTACCTAATTGTCCAAGTAGTCATACTTCAAATACCATAGGAGGTATTTACCACGGAATTACCCTTGGTTGAATTTTAAGCTAATTAATATTTCTTATCTTATGAATGCAAATCTTATTATGCAATATGCATAGACTCTGGAAAACCCACAACAAATAATTTCTTGGTATTATTTGTATCTCTTTATTTTCACTCTGATATATTCCTAATTTTTGTTGCAATGTTTCTCATTTTAAGCAGGTGATAATATTTGTTTATTTCATTTGAAATTTTACTATATACTATTTTTGATCACTATTCAAGGTACTGTTCATAAATGTATTGTTCTTATACAGTAAAAACAGTTGTGGGCTGGTCCTCGTTGGGAACTATTGTTAGGTCTTGCATTCTTCATCAACCATTTTAGTATATTGGTTACATACAAAGAAACAATGAGAGAGAAGGTCCTAGAAAAAGTGAGAACACAAAGACGAAAGAAGAGAGATGCAAACAGAGAGCATGCCTTCCGAATTCTGATCTTCTTTCGTCTTCTTCATTGTCTCTACGTGCGCCCATGTTCTTCTCATAATAATCTCTTCCAAATTTCATGTTTTTCAGAAACCTTCCAAATCTGGAAAAATCCAGTTGGAGAACTTCCAATTACACGATAACATACATATCAAGCTGGACGATTTGGTCTAATTTAACACTGGTTATATTGAAAGTAAGCCTCCCGTCTCTAATTGGGTTTCTTAAACTAATCAAAACAACAACCATCAGAATGAATTAGCTGTAAAATTTTCTAATCTCAAGTGAATTGAAAGTATAAGTTCAATTGCAACTCTGGGCATTGAATCTTCTTCTAATAATTAACCTTTGGGAATGTTTTGATAGAGAGCAGTTGAAAGTTTTGTGTTTAGGATCTGAATTGCAAATTTCAAAACTTTTTGTTATATGAACCATTTGCTTAACATGTGCATGCATACTAATTGTGTAATGTTTAATGCACTTATAGTAGTGATGTACCGTAGCATGGTGCTAGTAGATTTCATTAGCCGTCCTTGAATTTGAATGGACAATATGTTTCTATATACAAGTATGTTAGTTGAAGCAAATTAATGAGTTTGACACATTTTGCATCAACAATGAATGATCGTATATAGGATTCAGAAACGTGATCAAGTTTGCGTTACCAATCTGAGTAAGCCAGCTTGTACCATGGCAAGCTAGCAGCAATTACATATATGGCAAGCTAGCAGCAATTACATATATGGCAAGCTAGCTGCAATTACATATATGTATAGAAACCAAACGCAGCATTCATGGGTTCAAGCATGCCTTAAATTTTGCAACTTCTTGAGCTATGTGCAAATAATGGTGCTTTCTTTTTCTTCAAACCATTTTCATTCGATTCCTTGCACTAGTCAATATTGGTCATGATGTACTTACTGCAATTTTCTTATTTCTGGAAATTTTGACGACTCCCCGCCTGCGCGCCTCTCCTACTCTACGAAACAAAAGATACGTCATACAGACCCATTAATCAGTTTCTTTCTTTCTTTCATCGATGAGTTTTCTTGATTCCACTTGATACCTAATATGTAATTTATATAATCCCCTAGCTAGATGGATCATGAAGTGATGAATAAGTATCCTAAACACACACAAATCTGGTGTAGATTAATATTACCTTTTTAAAGGGTTTGAGGCTCAGTCTCACATCCAAATTTATATGTAAAAAAATTAAATAGTTTGAAAAGAAAAAATAAAAATAAAAAACTAAGAAATTAAAATAGGGTATTCCTATCTCTTATACAAGCCAAAGAAGAAGCTAACATACACATGCAACGAGATGGTAATGTCCTTGTAAATATGAAAGTCATTGTAATAAGTTCAACCCATGATGGGAATTAAGACCGACGAACATAAGGAAAACTCAAATCATCCATACGCAGGTAAGGAGAAATATTAGGTGGAGAAGAAACATGTCATACCAGGGAAGAAGAGACTAAACCAATGTTCGTTATTCTGTCAGCCAGCGTATTACCTTCCTGAAGAGTATGAGAACAATAAAATGTCATCGTCCAAATACGAGCTAAGCAAGTAAGCCAAACACTTCTAAGAGGCCAAGGAGGGACAAAAGAAGAGGATTTAATATAAGACACTACCAGGATCAGCACTTTAGCCGTCGAAAAATTTTTGTCGGCTTGTTAATCAAATTCGTCGGCTAAGCTCTTAGCCGACGAGTCGTCGGCTAAGATGTCGTCGGCCATAACTTTAGCCGACGAAATAAGAGTGGTCGTCGGTTATAGTTTCACACTTAGACGACGATTTGTTTTTATATTTTACGTCGGCTAAAGTAATACTAAAGCAGACGAAATAATTTTTAGTCGGCCTTAACCTGAGACTTTGGCTGACAAAATATTAATATATTCGTCGGCTAAAGTATTTAATAAAAATATTAAAAAATAACTATAGCCGATGAAATTTACGATAATTCGTCGGCTAAATATTGAATATATATATATAGCCGACGAATTATAGTAAATTTCGTCGGCTAAATACTACTGTACCTGACGAAATAGGTCATATTTCGTCGGCTAAACCTTGAAAAAAATATTATAGCCGGCTAAATTTACCTTTATAGTATTTACGAAATACTATAGTAAATTTACACTCTTTTTTACCTTCTACCCTTCCATTTGATTTTTATAATAATATTTTCATCGACAGAGTACGGTGACTGCAATCTAGACCTCAATTTTCGTTTGAGAGCAGAAGATGAATTTTGACACGCTGTCTATCTTCAAGACCCAAAAAAATTTCATTACGTTCCCCAATTGATTGCTTCACCCATCAATTCCGGCATTGTTTGCTTCGCCGTGAACGGGGTCTCAGCGCAAGATTGGCCTTTGGTGAAGCATCCAATTGCAGACAAAACACCCAATTTACTCAACACCTTGAAATAAAGCTTGGCTGAACCTTCCCGTAAATATTCACAATGTTGCATCTTTGTAATTGAGATGGACAAGGAAAAAGTTGTTGAAGCAAGTTACCAAAATATTATGCGTTAAGAATGGAATCAAGGTCTGTTGAAGTGTAGAAGACTAATATTTGGGATTGGTCGACTACAGGGAGGGATTTGGAATTGGACTTTTTGGTCGGTTAGAGGTTCTAGCTGAGGGGTTTAGATGATGATGGTGATGCTGCTAGCAATCACAGAGCATCCACCAAATCCCGGTGGCGATGGCAGTTGATGATGTGGGTCCAAATCCCAAATCCTTCGATCCTCGAAAATGCAAGTTCTCCACCACCAACGGCGCCGAAACATAGAACGGATGGAGAGGATGTGCCAAGATTTTTCAGACCCGAAGGTGGTGAGGGCTGACTAGTGAGTATGAGTTTGTGACTGCTGGGCATGAGTTTGTGATTGTTGAGTATGGGTTTGTGATCAGAGACAAAAACGAAGGAGATGGGACTCTAAGAGGGGTGGGTGATTTGATAAATTGATATACGAGGAGTGTAAAGTGAAGTGAGACCGCAAATTTCAGCTCACTAAATTTACTTTTTTGTAACAACAAAATTTATAATATACTAATAAAAATAATTATTTAATAGAATCATATACGTAAAATATATAATATTAGGCTAATGACTATTTACATAAAAAAATAAAAGTCAATCTCTATTCTAATGAAAAAAAAGACTTTGAAATCCAATTGAATGAAATATCTCTTATTTGTGCCCAAACACACAAATCTTTATTAAAACCATATTAAAACAATAATTTTCAAGACATTTTTACTCTTATCTCTTACTAAAGAGAGAAGACTTTACCGGAGCACTACTGAACTCCGAACACCGGTCGTAGGACTCCGGTCGCCGGACTCCGATGATCATATTTCTCCTGTTGTCGGATTCCGGTCACCGGTAAATCGGTTACAAATACCCAGTACCACGGATATTCTAGTTACTGACCCCTCAGTAATTGAGTTCCAGACCTCTAATAATTACAACTAAATCGGTTACTGACGTCCAGTAACTTAGATATTCTAGTTACTGACCCCCAGTAATTGAGTTTCAGACCTCCAATAACCACAACTAAATCGGTTACTGACTCCCAGTAACTCTGATATTCTAATTACTAATCCCTAGTAACTCAGTTCCTGACCTCTAATAACCACCAACAAAACGGTTACTGACATCCAGTAACTTGGATATTCCAATTACTGACCCCCAATAACTCAGTTCATGATGTCTAATAACCACCAATAAATCGGTTACTAATACCCAGTAACTCAGATATTCCAATTACTAACCGCAGTAACTCAGTTCATGACCTCTTTTAACAACTAATAAATCAGTTACTAACACCCAGTAACTCGGATATTCTAGCTACTGACCCTTAGTAAATCTAGGCAAAAAATACGAATAACTCAAAAGTACATAGAATGGAGAAGTAGTGCAGACTGAGTTAAAATCATGCAGAGAATGGAGAAATAGTCTCAACTGAGTTCCATTCATATGTGGATTTCACATCCATCATCACAATACAAAATTCAACATTCCCATCAAATATTCTCTTTAAAGAATTATTTCTTGAACCACTCAATCTCATAGTTCAAAGACGCAAGCTCACTCAACTATACTTTATCCATTAAACACATCAATTAAACCACCACACACTATCCCTATCAGATGAAAGAAGATCATGAGAAGAACTAAACAAATTAATTAAGAACAATAATTCGATCTCTGCAATCCGATTTAACAAACCGTTTGAAAATATATATAGACCTCGGCAACTATCATCACCAACCTCCAATCCTAAATCACAGAACACAAAATTGCAATCAATCATTCAATTTCATTAAAATCGAATCATTCAGCCAGTAAATGAATCAATGAATTCATAGACAAGGAAAGAACAAGACGGGAACATTTCAAAACCACCGAAGCTTCAATTCCTACAATCCAATCCAAATCTCACATTTTCAGAAGAATAAAGGCACCGGCGAGCCGCTTTGCATTGCATCAGCGACGAGAACAACATAGGTGTCATCGGCTTCATCGACGGCTGCATCTATGATGCTCCTCTCCGATTAAGACTTATCTCCATTGACGACAACTTAGATCTGAACCTCCGTTTCAAGGGAATGGAATCTCCAGAGCCTCTGGTTTTGAAGACCGAAGATCAGAACTTCTCCTCGAGGCTCTGAGAGGCAGCTCGTTGTCGATGGTGAGTTGGACAAAACGATTATGCGAATCGCTTGATGATTGTCGTCAAGTCTGCATCGGCGTCGGTGTCAACGTCGTCCAGGAGAGAGAGAGAGATCTAAGAGATCGGAGAGAAAAGAGAAAAATGAGAGAGATGAGAGTGTTCGATGTCTAGCAAAAAAATATCGATCTGGTTGAATGGTGGAGAATAGAGAACATGTAGATTAGATTAGGGGTAAAACAATAATCTTAGTAAAATTAAATGGAATGGGTAGTGAAAAAGTTTTTATATTGAAATGAGCAATAAAACCTAATATTTAGTACTAAATGGACAATTGTTCATATAATATTATAACATAGCATAATAATCACAACATAATTTTGTCATGTAATTAACATGCTTAATATCATGAATAAAATTTAATAGCTATAACTTTAATTTAAATCCTATTCATTAGTCTAGCAAATAAACTGCATGTTGATGTCTTTCCTTTCGCAATTTAACGGTTTGAGCCTCGCGTACGTAACAATTGTTGTCGTAATCACCGTGTTGATCGTTGCGTCATAGTTAAATGTGACACATGCAAAAACAATATGATTCTTATGATTAGTCATATTTAATCGCATATACTTAAATTTCATTTACCCTAAATAAAAGTAATAAATGATGCTACTTTAAAATAGTGAATAACGTAACAGTAAGAGTGGCGGCAGGGTTTAGCTTACATGATATCTAGGTCAGAGCTATAAGGCAAAATGGACTAATTTAATTACTGATTGTTTTTTAATCGCCATAGTTTTTTTTTGAACTGGCCATAGCAATTAAATTGATAAAACCTATATTATTCAAAAAAAACTATGACCAGTTCAGAAAAAAAAATATGTGGGACTGAAAAATTGGAAGTTCAAGAACAAGGGAGGGGTCTATTGAGGACTAGTTTATGACTTTTTTCTTAATGGTTTATTACACACACTTTTCAATCACATTTTTCCATCTTAACTGTTCAGTTTATATATAGGTCTATATAAGTGAATCATTTATACAATTTTTCAGCCAAATTGATGATTGTTATGACATAGAAATAGATCAAATCAATGGATGATCCAAATATGTCAAACATGAACAGTTCAAGTTTATAATCGGTGAATCACATTTATTAATGCTTTAACTATTTTCAATTTGTATGAATGATCTACTCATATATATCTAAAAACAAGACGGTTGAGATATGATTATGCAATCTAAAAGAGGGTGAAGCGAAAAAGTCTTCAACTAGTCATCGACAATGAGATCATTAATAGAACCCCTCCCCAAAAGCAAAATCGCCACATGGGTCAAAAAAGAAAACGAAGACCCATTTAGCTTGCGCTTTTTAAATGAAAGAACGACTTGGGATTGAACTAACTCCAGCCACTAGTAGACGAAAAGGCTTATATGACGAATTCAATTCGTCGCATTGGAGCCATTTTTCATCGCATAAGACCTTAAACGGCGAAAAATTCGTCGCTTTATTTTTGTCGTATTAGGTTTATGCGACGAAAACAAATATTTTCGTCGTATAAGTACCCCTTAAGCGACTAATTTTTTCGTCGCATAAGTTAATGTGACAAAATTTAATTCATCGCATAAACTTATACGACGAAAAAAAATTTCGTCGCTTAAGAGTTTTCAATAAATAAAAAAATTAAATTAACTTAATTTGATTTTTTTATTTTTAAATCAAATTAATTTTTTTTGCCGGAAGAGGCGTCAGAGGAAGAAGAAAAGTGGGGTGATGGTGGTGGAATAAGAAGAAGAAATCGATTTCATCGCATAAGTGCTAACTCATACGACGAGAATAAATAAATCTATCACATAAATGTTTAATTCTACTAGTGAGCGAGTAGCATCGACCCTTGTTCGATCACAAGAATAAAAACGTACAGTTGGTATCTTCTTCCCAACTAATGCGCCTTATATCGTTATTCAAACACATAAGCGTGTGTAGCTTAGATCGATCACTGAACTCGCGATCGTACTAAAAACACCAGCTAGCTATTGGAGTCAAGTCAGATCGTCTGCAGAATTTCTAATTCCTCAGGGGAAAAAAAATAACATAAAAGCTTGAATAATACGAGACTTAAAATTAGCAATATTCTTGTTGACCTTGCTTGCAAAGAAAACAATAGCTGCTTGACATATATATAATATATCGAAGATGCACGCAGGAAAGAGAGCGCAGGAAAGAGAGAGGTCTCTGCTTCTCAGAGTCTCAGGTGAGTTACGTAAACTTGAACTACCACCAACAGAAAACCCTAAACAATAGTTAGATTCCTTTACGTCTAATACTGTCAAGTTGATCAACATAGACCCGACCCTGTGACGAGTGTGATATATATATATATATATATATATATATATATATATATATATATATATATATATGAAAACATTTTTGCACTCATCCCTTAATTACTTGTTAGATTTTTAATCACATTTTGCTTTTACCTGGCTTTGATCTACGACCATTAATCAGCTAATCGCTAGCTGCAGTGACCTTACAGGATCAATACCTTTTCAGGGAGGTTTCAATCTTCATTATTTATGTCCTCCTCTGTGTTCAATTGTATGAAATATAAGTATAAATATGACCTCTAATTCTCCAAGTTCTGGAGACCAAACCGAGTGAGAAATTTGTAGTGAAAGCATTTTCTGTTGTCTGGCTTTTGGGTCTCTTGAAAGAGAGATGCTCCATTTGATTCTTCATTGACCACACGAATGGAGCCAAAGCGTGATTCAAACCATGTAAGACCAAAATCCAATTCACACGTGCGCTCTTCTGTGCATATGAACCCTCCCACCAATAATTTCTGCATCAGCAAACCTTGATTACGTACGTATCTCTCCCTTCGTCATATGACTCATCATTTATACATGTGGCGGAACTATTACCCAATAGTTATCTACACTAATTTTTTATGTTCGTAATTTTTATTTTCTAAAGAACTAAAGAAGTAAGCAACTTTCAAAATAGATGACATCCAACACATACGCATATACAGATAGAAATAAGGTAAAATTTTAACAATAGTATATGAATTATGTTGATAATTAATGTTTTTTTAATTTTTAAAAATAACACATTAGTACATGAATATTGAACCGATAACATTTTCGTACACGATGTTATGTTTTATGTAATGGTGTTAAATATATGAGGATAAAATAGTATTTTGATACCATAATATATTATTATTTTATATTAAAATTTAAAATGACATTAAATCTTCTTACATATTATTGTGGAGGGTTATTGTAGTTTTGGAGTTATGACGTAAGCATATATGTATAAATGGAAGACATGAATAGATGAATGAACCAATTTGCCCTTCAAAATATGACACTTAATATACCACATAATAGAAAACGTAACGGCGTGTACAAATATGATATAGGGTTTGTTAGTTCATATATTAATGTGCAATTTTGAAAAGTTGAGAAACCTTAATTATCACTATAGCAAAGTTGATGTATTGTTTATAAAATTTTCCCTTGAAATTAAGGAGTTTAGATCACAAATGAGCACCCCAGCTTACTTTGTTGCAACAATTACCGGTCTTGGTTGTTGTTTTGTTTTGATGTAGATATAGCAGTTGAGTTTATATATATAGACTGATTTTTTTACAGACATTACTAAGGAATTTCCAGAACATAGAGTTTATATACCCCTACTTAATTAAGGCTTTTGGCACAAAATTCCCTCTAGACTTAAGCCTATAAATCCTTGTACATGTATTCGCCCATGCATGTGTATACGTTACATGTTTATATAAAGACCGGTACCCTAAACTATAGAAGAAGAAAATCCTTTTACAACTTACAAGGTTAGTATAGAAATTATATAAAAGGAAGATCAATTTGTAAAATTCTCATACGAAGCTCATTTAGCATTATTATTCGATCATATTTTTTCAATTTTAACCATTTAGATTTAGGTCATAATATATAGATCATTTCTGTAAAATTTCATTCATCAGTGATCGTTAAGGTGCTTAAAACTACGAATTAAAATTATAAGCATGAACGGTTCAAATTTGACAGATTTGATCCATCAATTGATTTCAATTAGTTCAAAATATTAACGGTTAATGAATTCGATAAAATTTTGCATACTTTATTATCCTTAATTATTATTTTTTAAAATATATATATTTTATTTTATTTCGTCGCTAATTCTAAGAAAATATCCGCTTTAAAGAATGTTGGAAACTAACCGATTCCTTGCATCAACATGCATATTTTTGAAGTATTAATTAAGAACGTTGAATGGTTATAGCTGGTTTTGTCAGATCGGCTAGTGCTTCGATCACATACGAACGACGAAGCTGCGGGCCGCTCATGTCAATTCATGTCCATGCTTGTCGAGATTTACAAGCAACGGTAAGGTTTATATGTTGCTTTGCCGTCATCTACATCCTAAGCCACATATTTGCGGCACACCCTTTCGGGATCACCCTTTATTGGGAGCATGCATCATGTTATACATCTTCAGTTAGACCTCATTATTTAGTCATTCGATCCTAATTCGTTTTAAAACATGTCATATACTCTAGGGCCAAAGCTCTATCCAGCCCTCTATTAGGGCAGGTCGACTCTAGCCCTTCTCGAGTAGGGTAGAGTAATGGTTGAGCAAATGAAACCCGATCCTACCCTAATGAGCCCTTTAGGGTCGAACCCGGCCCGACCTTACCCTATGACCCTACCCTAATGAGCCTTTTAGGGTCGAACCCGGCCCGACCCTAAAAACCTGTCTTTTAGGCCCTAATAATTTCTTATTTTTTGTATTGTTTTAATATGTTTCTTATTTTTTAGATACAATACAACTAATCTTCTCTTTTGTAGTTGATTTGCTAGCTTTGTTCATTTGGTTTTCTTTTGTTTTATTGATTAACGATTGTATTTTGATGATTTAAAGCATTAGTTCATGAGATATATGAGTATAACCACTTAGTTTATAGATAGATGTCTTAAATTAAATATAATTTGTATGCATACATGTTAAATATAACCCAAAAATAAGGTTAATTACATATAATTCTAAAGCTAAATTGTGAGAAAAAAAATAACAAGCCTATCTCGGCTCTATTTAGCTCTATTTAAAGGGTCGGTCCTACCCGACCTTATTAGCCCTAACGAAATGAACCGCTACGGTGGACCCTACATATTCAAGCCTCAGTCCTATCCTATTCAGCTCTAAATTTTGTTAACTTTGACTGAATCTTATCCTACCTTACTTTAAATACTAAAATTTAAAGTCGAACCAGTCTGAACCCGACCATAACGAGGGCTATCTTCAGCTTACAAAACCATACTTGCAGACAAGTTTGGTTGACCTAGCGTGGGAGCCGCATGAATCATGGCTAGGTGACTGGGGTAGCTCGTCGTGATGCTCATCACACAATTAATGATGATGGTGTATTAATTTCTGTCTTGAGCTACGTACGCGGAAGCTGCTAGCATCGAATCGATGGTTGCGGGTTTCCTTGAAGCTGGCTTAATTATACTCGTGTTAAAAATTAGTCTCTGTTACTTTACTATATAGACTGACCAGTCAGTCTTGTCAGTACAATCATCCAATAGAGCTCACATAAAACCCTGGTGACTTTTCTTCTTAGTTTTAGAAGGGACCCACGCAACTTGACGCATATTTTAGACCTTCTTCGTTTGTTTCAGTGCAGGTACAGTAATCTGATAGTGGCCCCAAAAGAAAAATAATCTATGCTATCAAATATCTTAATAATTTTTGTCCGTGAAACGCGTTTTGGGGAACGATATAAATAAGTTCGGCGTCCGAGTTCGGCTAGAAGGTACCTCTACAAGTACAACCCAGCGCTCAGTGTTGAGAGAGAGCGACAGCAACAGAAACTTAAGAGAGTTCGTTCATCGATCACTAAGAACTATAGAGAAAGATGACGAGAACTCCTTGCTGTGATGAAAGGGGAATGAAGAAAGGAACATGGACACCGGAGGAAGATAGGAAGCTCATAGCTTATGTCACTAGGTATGGCTGCTGGAATTGGCGCCAACTCCCCAAGTTTGCCGGTGAGTATTTAGTTATACATCACAAGTTAAGTTCATGAAGTTGTAATTAGAGATGAGAGAATCGAATTGGGTTTCTGTTTTTTCCCTAATCAATTTTTATGATCTTGCAATTGAATTAGGGCTTCAAAGGTGCGGAAAGAGTTGCAGACTGAGATGGCTGAATTATTTGAGGCCGAACATCAAGAGAGGAAACTACACCGCTGAAGAAGAGGAGATAATAATCAGGCTTCATGAAAAGCTGGGGAACAAGTGGTCTGCGATTGCAGCACAGCTTCAGGGAAGAACTGACAATGAGGTTAAGAATCACTGGCACACAAACCTCAAGAAACGCTTAATGATGAACAAGCACAATCCCTCCTCGGTTTCAATCACACATGATGATCATCATCATGAAGAAATGGAAATACCGAAAACATCGAACTTGCCAATGAGTAGTTCTGTTACTGCTGATTTCAGAAATGCTGAAACTACTGTTGATGATCAAATTTCCCTATTTGATTTTCTTGATTACCCAGAACTGTGGTCGCCACAGCCATCATCAAGTGAGCTCTCGTCCATGACTAGCGATACTACAGGAATTGTGATTACTACCGCAGATGGTTTGGTTGTCGAGGACAATGCTACTTCAGCTGCTGCCATGGAGACATTCTATGGAGATTTCAGCGATAGTTTCTGGACAGAGCCGTTTCTGGCTGATAATTATTCCAACAACGACCCAAGTGGTTTTTATACACCCTTGATGGAGCCTGTGTTTCCGATCTATCCATCATTTGACGGAGATTTCTTGTACGGAGCAACATGATCAGGGTTTAGCTAAAGACAACAATTTTATAAAGAATAATAAAATTGGAAATAGCTTAGTTTTTAATTTGATGAATAACAGTTTTGTTTTGATATTATCTTCTAAAACCTTCAACATCAATGTTTTAAATGAATCGAGCGAGTAAGAGAGATATCTTGTACCCTTCTTTATGTTTATATACTATTGGAATTTTGCACTTAGCAAAGTCTATCGACTAAAATATGTCAATTAAAGGGCATTGGCTAAGACAATAGCCAACGGAAAAAAGAATTTTCGTCGACTAAGACATATCCTAGACAACGAATCTTAGTTCAACGACTAAAATACGATTAACTTAATCGACAGAAATTATTCCGTCGACTAAAATATTAGTCGACGGAAGGTAAAATTTTGAAAATAATTATATTTTTATTTTAAGAATAATTAATAAATATTTCAATTTTTAAAATTTTAAATTCTTTAATTTTCATTTTTTTTCTTTTACTTTCCATTTTTTACTGGTAGAGGAAGAGGTGATGTGGGTGGTGGTTAAGAAGAAGATGAAGAATAAGAAGTGAAGGGGTGGTGATGAATAAGTAGAAGAAAGAAGAAGAAAAGTGGGAAGAAGAAACTTTTTTGAATTTTGGTAGAAGGATTCAAAATTTAAAATTTGAATCGATGCGACGAAATAAACAAATTTAATCGCATGAGAGTAAACTAATGCGACGAAATTTTGAATATTTCGTTGCATGAGTTAGCACTAGGGAGAATTTTGAAAGAAAAATCTAAAACTTATGCGACGAAATATTCAAAATATTGTCGCATGAGTGTGAAGTGATGATGCGACGAAAATTTTCATTTCGTCGCATAAATCAGTACTATGCGACAAAATGTGTTTCGTCACATAAGTTCACACTCATACTACGAAATTTTTTTTCGTCGCATCAGTCCACACTCATGCGATGAAAAAATCATTTCGTCGCATGAGGGTTTTATTCTACTAGTGACCACCCCTAATATCCACCAACACCACCACTACTGTCAGGACCCACCCCGGGTTAAACCCCTTTAACCCGAAGTAAATCCTGCGGGGACCACCTCAAGGGAACTTCTTACCGAAACCCCCTTGAAATAGCCAACCATTCCTACAAAACTAGCTAAACCGGGTTAGTCAGAGCAGTCTACAAAGATGATTACCCAAAAAATTTCAAGCAGCAACGGAAAGATCGACTATGCCTCGACTCTCGTACGCGCTCGACCTCCTCTCAAGAACCCTGCATCACTGGGCATTTAAAAACGAAAGGCCCAGGGGAGAAACATTGGAAAACTGTTAGAGTGAGTGGACGAAAATCAAATATAAAAACTCTATTTCCTTTAATGCTCTCCCAAAAATTTAATGATTTAAATAACATTTATGCATGCCCACAATTACTAAATTTCCACAAATGCATGATAAGATAAACAAGTAAGGAATATGGGAAGAGAAATGTTCACAAACATAATAAGTCTGACCTCTCATACTAGGGTCGGAGCTAAGAGCTCTAGTTGCGCCCTCACGCTATGCTAGCTATATAAAATGGTAATGGACAACCCTTATAATATCCACCTGACCTCTCAGGCGTGTCTGTCCTCTCAGACCAGGGTCGGAGCTAAGAGCTCTAGGTAAAATGGTAATGGACAACCCTTATAATATCCACCTGACTTCTCAGGCGTGTCTGTCCTCTCAGACCAGGGTCGGAGCTAAGAGCTCTAGGTAAAATGGTAATGGACAACCCTTATAATATCCACCTGACCTCTCAGGCGTGTCTGTCCTCTCAGACCAGGGTCAGAGCTAAGAGCTCTAGGTAAAATGGTAATGGACAACCCTCATAGTGCACTACGTAGTTTGCCTGACCTCTCAGGCTAGGGTCGGAGCTAAGAGCTCTAGTAGCGCCCTCACGCTACTCTAGCTAGCATATTCATTGACAACCCTTATAACAAAAATTCATAACAATACTTTACTCAATTACTCTTTCCAAAACAATAAGTAACACCATTCCTCGTCTTATATGCATAAATCCACATAAAACATTCATGAACCCGAGGGAAATATAATTCTCGAAACCATCATAAAAACCCTGCAATAAAATCAATAATTAAGGCATGCATTCATTTAAAAATGATATGTCCACTCACAGTACTATTGCGACCTTCCCGCTCGGAAAGCTCCTCGAGCGAACTCTCGAACTACCCGCGTAGTCTAGCCCGTCTCACGTCCGACCAGAGACTGTACCAACAAATCATCATATTAGTCGTTCACAGTTGACTTGGTCTTTTCCTAGTTTGACCAGGAACTCCTATTTGACCACAAGTTGACCGAGTTCCTTTTTATGACACTTTAACCTTTTTGACTTTCTTTCCCGGTTATCGACTCTTAACTCAATTTACCGAAAGTCCGACTCAGCTTCCGAACTTTCCGTTATCACTTTAACTTTACGTTAGGGTGTCACGTATTAATTCGTTGAATTACTATGGACACCCAACGTGTCACATTAACCAATATATTTAACCTCGAGTCGATTTACCGATTTAACATTTTCTCATAAATGGTAACCTTCCAAAAAGGGAAAGTTTCCCAAAATGGAATGTTTCCTAACATGGCGAGTGTTCCTTAGGTTGGGAAGTTTCCCAAAATGGAAACTTCCTAAATACGTCCAATTTTACGTAAACGTCTCAACTTAGGAATTATCAGTATTTTCCCACTAAAAGTTTATCAGGCATTCGATTCCTACCTCTTCGGCATTCTGCCGGGACTATAACGTTTCACCGGATTCCGGTAACTTGCCGGAAATTTCGCCATAATCTCCTTGTTTCCTCCAATTCACCAAGTTATCGACAACATGTAACAAACACACAACAAAACATGATCAACAACAATTCAACATATCTACTACACCAACCACAACACAGCAGCCCTAGGGAACAGTAATTTACCTCCAAAATCAATCCGAGGCAGAAACACCGGAACTCTGCCTTTACCTCCACTCCTTCTCCTTCATCCCTGCTCATCACTGTCTCGAGTACATGGACTCCATTAACACCGCAGAGCAGCACACACTGCCCCAATTCCACAAATACATTCTCCTTCGAATTCTCAACTCATCTTCTCTCCCATCCAAAACAGCAACTACATTCTGAACCAATGAATTACAAGCTATCGTCGTCACGTTCGCCGCCGAGCAAAGTGCCATAAACGGTGGTCAGCACAGCCTAACACCCAGATTATCATCTCTCAACCAAAATCGAATTTGAGCATCCCTAATCCCTCCAATAAATCCATATGCTAAAATATAAGCCAAAACTACCACAAGCAACCATCACCGCCGCCGTGCACAGCAGCACGCACGGCGGTCCTCCCCTGCCAAAATCCCAATTAATCAAACTTAGGCAAAATGAAACTCAATCACACAGAAAGGAAGAGCTTGACGAGTAGACATGTTTGATACCTGATTCGAATCAACAACACCATGAACACGATTTGGGGAATCTAGATATTAGACTTCAATCTTGAGAGGGAACGGATACATGTCGAAATAGAGGCCAGATGTAGAGAGAAGAGACAGAGGCGAATCTGGCGGTGGTCTTGGATCAGCCACCGACGGCCTGACGCGCCGGCGATGGAGGTGGCGAAGTAAAGGGCCGAGAGGAGAGGGAGAGAGATCGGCGAAGAGAGAGAGAGAGTTGGTCAACTTTCCATTTCGGTTTTTGACCGAAGTCAACCTTCCTCCAACCTTTTTATACTTGAATCAACGGTTAAGATCAAAACCCTAATCGATCTAACGGTTCAGATTAAAGAAGGTGAAAAGTGAAAAGGTTAAAAGGTAAAAACTATTTACCAGAATAGTAATTGGAAATTACCATAAACTTCAGAAATTCACAGAAATTAGCCGGAAGCTCCGAAAAATATTCCGAAAATACCGGGTGACTCGTGTCGACACGTACTACAACATCGAGTCACCAATTCAGGTATTTGGAGTACTTTTAAAAACTCGAAAATTAACTCGAGCGATAACTTATCGAATTACCGATCACAATTAAAAGTCCTCGGTAACTCGTGAATCTCTGTGAAAGGTAACTTTTATTAACTTCAAAAGATTCGGGGCGTGACAACTACCCCAAACCCAAAACCACCACCATCGCCTAAAACCATAACCACCTCCACAACCCCAACCAAAACTACCACCACCACACAAAACCAAAATTCCCACCACCCAAAGCCACCACCGCCACCCAAAACAGAAACCTAAACCACTACCACTAGTGGATTTTCACTCTTAGCTGACGAAATTTGTACTTTTCCGTCGACTATGATTTTCTTAGCCGACGGAACTGTTTCCGTCGGCTAGGAACACAGATCCGTCGACTAAGAACCTCTTAGCCGACAGAATACGTTCGTCGAAAATTTATGTCGACTAAACCCTTCTTAGCCGACGGATCTGTGTTCCTAGCTATTTTCGTCGGTTAAGAAAGCTCTTAGTCAACAGAAAATCTCATAATTTGTTGGCTAAGACCTAACACCTTAGCCGACGGAATCAAAACTATATTTCGTCGACTAAGAGCTTTCATAGCCGACGAAAATGTTTATATTCTGTCGGCTAAGATTAAAAATAATATTTACTTATAAAATTGTACTACGGATATTTCGGTGTCCGATTGACCATTGTGATAGCATTCTAGAAGCGGAATGGCCGTACGAGTAAAACTCATCGCTAATGTCATGACATATGGGTTTTTTGGCAATCCGAGTTCGTTTAAGACTTCAAATGTAGTTTTTCGAACTACTTAACACATGAAAATGCATATAGCTGCATCTATATGATGTATTTTGGTCGAACCTTCAACACAACAAATTGTCACCATGATGAGACGCAACTGCCCATCTAAAAATTTTAAGACATTTACCCCTCGATGATAGGGCTCCCCATAGGGATAAATAATGATAAATAGTAAGCATGTTGTGATTCCGGTCATCCAAAAAACAAACAAAAATACGACCGTCAGATATCATAAATATGTTGAAATATGTCTATGGTAAAAAAATTCAACTTGATCTGATAAATTTAAGGGCTTCATTCGGACGATCAATCTCATAAGTCAAACCCCTAAATTGTACTGACTGCAACTATCGACACCGAGACTTTACTGGAATTACGTGATTTTTCAAACGTAGACGTATTTCAAAATTCTGGTCATATCTTATTTCACTATTTTTTACGTTTGAAGTTTCTACGTATAGTTTGTTTTTGAAACAGAACATTTATTTAAAACTTAGTAAACAAGTTATACAATATTAGTAGACATGCTGTGATTCCGATTATCAAACTTGAGAAACAAAAATCCGACCATCTGATATGATTATTATGTCAAAATATGTCTATAGGAAAAAATTTAACTTGATCCGACAACGTTAAGGGCCCAATCCTTACGGTCAATCCCGTAAGTCAAACCTCTTTACACACGAAAACGGTCATTTGACCGTCTAAATTACGTATTTTTCCCGGACCTTCAACTGAAAATAGTTTCAAATCGATGATACGCAATCAGTGGTATTAAAATTTTATGAAAAATAACCATCGGAGATAGGGCTACCTCTAGGGAGAAAGAATGAAAAATTGCATTGACCGCAACAATTCACACCGAGACTTTACCGGATTATGTTATTTTTTCAACCGTAGATATATTTCACCATTCTTGTCATATCTTATTTCTCGATTTTTTTTGTTTGAAGCTTCTACATATACTTTGTTTTTGAAACGGAACATTTATTTAACACTTAGTAAACAAGTTATACAACATTAATACGCATATTGTGATTCCGATCATCAAAATTTAGAAAAAAAATCTGACCATCAGATATCATTATTATGTTGAAATATGTGTGAGAAAAAATAATTCCGTCAGAATTAAATAAAAACAACAAAAAATTATTTTTTAATAATTTTAACCCCTTAGCCGACATAATTAAATAATTTTGTCTCCTAAGGTATCGTTTAGTCGATGGAATGAAATAATTATGTCGGCTAAGGGCAAAAAATCAGAACAATTTTCCAACGCAAAATTTTCGACCAAAATTTCTGAAAAAAATTTCAAACACTTAGTCGACAGAATTATTTTATTGCGTCGGGTAAGAGCTAAAAATTTCAAAATTTTGAATCCCTCACTAAATTTCCAAAAAAAATCAAAAAAATAATTTTTTTTTCTTTAAATCTTCTTCTCTCTTTACTTCTCCAAAATCTCTCCTCTCCTCTCTTCTCTTCTCCAAATGGTGGTGTGTGGTGGTGGGTGGTGATGGTGTGTGGTGGTGGTGTGTGGTAGTATGTGGTTGTGATGGTGGTTTTTGATGTGTGGTGGTGGGTGTTGATGGTGTGTCATGGTGTGTGATGGTGGTAGGTGGTGATGGTGTGTGGTGGTGGTGGTTTTTGGTGGTTTATGGTGTGTGGTGGTGGGGTTTTTTAGGGTTGTGTGTGGTGGTGGTTTTTGGTTATGGTGGTGTGTGGAATCAGAATGACCGGTTTTTACCGGAGATCGATCGCCGACGGTAGATTTTCGGTGATCGATCTCCGTTTTTTAGGTTTACCGACGGAATATTCCGTCGGCTAAGTGTTTTTATTTTTGTTAATTTTAACTCAATTCTGTCGGCTAATTTAAAAAATTCTGTCAGCTAAGATAATTTTTAATTTGTTTTTATTTAAAATATGTCCGTCTCCTAGACACTTAACCGATGGAAATATTTCGTTGGCTAAGATCCTAGGAGACGGCTCTTAGTCGACGGAATAAAATTTTTCGTCGGCTAGGGACTTCACTGACGCATCTTAGTCGACAGAATTTCCTTCGGCTAAGAGCTTAGGAGACGAAAAAATGCTCTTAAGAGACGGAATTGTTCCGTCGGCTAAGAGTCATAATCCACTAGTGCACCACCCAAAACCATCACCGTCGATATCGGCCTTGTGCGACGGTAGTGATGGAAATGGTGGTTGGTGCGGCTGAGAGAGAGGTTCAGTTTTGGAGAAGGAGAGGATCAGAGGAGAGGTATAGATATAGTTTCAGATTTTCTGAAATTTTAGACGGGAAATTGTTTTCCAAATTTTTCGGAACTTAGGCGATGGAATAATGTATTCTGTCGACTAAGTGGTTGTTAATTTTTTTTCTATAAAAATGATTTCATCGATTATGTGAATTTTTTCGTCGGCTAAGATATAACCTAGTCGATGGAACAAGTTTTTGTCGTCTAAGTTATTATAAATAATCATTTATATTTATAGATAAAAATTTCGTCAGTTAGGTAAAAAATTCGTTGCTTTCGATATACTTAGCCGACAACATAGTTTTCTGTCGTCTAGGTGATAACTTAAGCTACGAAAGTTTTTTCGTCGGCTAAGTATATCTTAGACGACGAAAATATTATTATTCCGTCAGCTAAGAGTCTTTTTATACTAGTGATACATTAATTTGTTTTGATATTTAGTGCTGATTTTGATTAGATCATACGATCCAGCTGGCAACTCAAATAACTATTGATACTACTCATATTGGTGAGAAATAATATGGTATCTAGCTCTCATAAACGGGAAGTTCTACAGATTTAATGTAATTGTAGTAAAATGATTTATATGGTTTGAGTAATTTTAGTTCTATAGGAGGTAATTAACCCTCATCGATTTCATGCTCCTCTATATGGTTTTACGAAGTTACTGTATACATGCTCCTCTCCTGGTGATTTGAGGGTCTCTTTTTGTTTCCCATCTGGGAATATAATTCTAATAATGGTGACCTAGAAGCAAAAAAGAAACACACATAGAAGTCTTCCAGAGATGAGTTTCTTAACCTAAAAATATTTCAACAACAGAAACCATATGCATGCTGCAACAAATAAATTAGAAAGCTATTCCTCTCGAGCCCCAAGTCTCAATACCCATGACACACAGTCACTATTTTGACCGAGCTGGTATATATACTTGAGCAATCACCCATCCTAGCTAATTGATCGATGATCCGAATTATATATATAGTAATGAAACGATGAATAACATATATCGATCTATACGCGTGAATTATATACGCATGTGTTTCACACTTGTTAATTAGCACTACTACTCTAGGCTTCAACTTCTGCTTAATCGTATACGCGTTGATGAGATCGAAAATGACCAAGATGTATATCTCTTTCATATATCATTGCTAACGAATTGAAATCATGTACGCTAAGCATATGTGTCCGCCACTCCGCGCGGCAAATTGTGTTTAATATTTACTGTAGGCTAGCTAGGCTCCCCCTAATCTATATCTATTAAAAGGGTGTTAATTTTTACACCCCATTTTGTTAACCACACACCCTAATATTATTTTAATAATTTTTTATCTCACTTTCGTTTTCTCTTCCCAAATTACCCTCAAGTCAGAATTTTTCTTTTTCATCTCACTTTGTCTCCTCCGAGTCGGAGTCATCCTCTAATTGATCTAAATAGTATCAATATTCAATCATCACATCTCTCTTCTTGATTCATTGTTTCTCTCCTCTATTGTACATCTAGTAAAAACAAATCATTGATGACAACGATGGAGTTAATTTCAGAGATCCTCGAGTTGACTCCATCATCAAGCTTCAGATCGACGATGGAGTTCGCAACGATGGAGCCATTCTCTAACTCTTTAAGGCCCAGCGTTCTCCGACGAGATCGACCAGTGTCAAAGTCAGACATCTGTGACAAACTTCTCCTTCTTCCCTCTTCTCTCTCTCTCTCCTCTGCCCAAATCCCATATCCAAAACCATAGCACTTCACCTGATTTATCTTCGTACTCGGCGTGACGGTGTCTCTCTCGTTCAAGATCTTGATTTGCTTTGGGTCTTCACCTTCTGTAGTAGTAGCAGTAACTCGAGTTGGGTGCCAAGGTGGAAGCTCTGCCAGCTTGTCAATGACGGTTTTGGCCATCTTTCTTGATGAGCCAGTCCACAGCTTTACTGGGCCAGTCCACAGCTTTACTGGGCCAGTCGTAGCCTAGCCGGTCTTGAATATCATAGAATTGGACGGCGGTGTTAGCTGACAACTGGACACGGAGGTCTCTGAGGCTTTTACAGTGTACACCCTTATGTGGCGGTCTTTCCGACCGGTGGATCGAACTACGCGACCTCCTTGGACTTGCACAATCTCTCCTACAACGCTCTTCATGCACATTATCCCTCTTGGTTTTGCATGTTCTGTAATTTTGTTGTTGGGTTCTTGGTTTTGGTTGGAGGAGTTTATGGGCTCAACATGTGTTTGATGGTGGCCTTGGACAAGTTGCAAATATTGTTGGTGTTGATGGAAATGGGTGTTGTATGAATCGAGGTGGTGTTGGTCCTGTGATTCTCCTTGAGGAGTTAGGTCTTTGATTTGGTGGATAGGTCTCACTAATGCAGACGATTTTTTTAAGCTCTAGATTCCTAATCTCTCTCAAAGAGATTCTATTATTTGGGGATGAACCATAGCAAGACGAGGGTAGTTTTTCGATGAGCAAGAGGGTCATCTAGGAAGAAAAGAAAAAAGTGAGATAAAAATTATTAAACAAATATTGGGGCGTGTGATTAGTAAAATGAGGTGTGCAAAAATCAACACCCTATTAAAAAGATTGGGTTAAAGTTACTTTGTTGAAGGTGGCTCTCACATATTTATCTTTTTGAATAATGTAAAAATCCCAAAATTGGCATGAGTCTGTTTTTGGCCAACAGATTTGTGAGAGTTTTCATTGGGTTCTTGCGCCTGTTATAGTTAGACCGGTCTGACTTTATAGAAATGATTTTGTAGACCACGATTTGGATATCTACTGTGGGTGTGTTACTAATTAATTTATTGACGTAACTGAGGTGACTTGTTATCTCACCCCATATTAAAACAAGAACAAAATACCATTTTGAACTAGCACTCTTGATTAGTTTTTGTTATGAACACACAAACACCTAGCTAAAAGAAGGTATAAACTTTTACTCACATTACAGAAACAATAACATCGTATTCATCCAATTTTTACTCGCATCATATTGGGCCTTTGGAAATCACCAACACATTGCTTCTAGTCTCTACATATATCGCGACGTGAACGCTCCTAGAAGTATCCGTTGACCGGCGTTAATTTCACGTGGTCCTAATTGGAATCCGAGTTGGTGTGTGAACTCGTCTAATAAAATTGTTCTTGTCCAATTAGAGATCTTAATCATTATTTGTCGTCCAACAAGTGATGACATCACACCTTTGTATGTCATCTGATTCCGAGTTCACGCCGTCATTTCATCCGTCATCTCCACGTGAGATCGGCTTCATCAAATCAGTATCTAACACAGTTGAATTTGATTAATTAAGCTTTAATGATAAATTATTCATTCTTTGACAAGTAATTAACAACGTCCTCTGTCCAAAACACCGCATGAGATTTGGCATCAACTAATTAACTAACACTTAATTTAAGTGTGATTAAGCTCTCCCCATGTGAAATAATTATGTCTTTTATTTTCATTATTATTCTACTTGGACTGGTTAGTAAAGTATTTATTTTTCAATTTAATCAAGATTCAACTATGACAAAGGTTAACAATTCATAACTAAGTGTGAATCATAAGAAGAGCTACATGACCAATTATTTTGTCTCCGTTGATTGATTGGCAGTGATACCATCATATGTATAAGCGAACATAGAAAGTCAGAAACGATGATAATTTAGTAGTTCATGTTAATTAAGATCCTAATTAGCTTGCAATGTAATTTTCTATTTAAGTTACTGTCACAAAAATGAAATCTCCCGTATTCCCATGAGCAGGAGCCTAAATCAATCGCTTCCCTAGCAATACATGACCTGAAATTTCATTTGAAGCTTTATATCAACATTCACGTTTTTCACTCGATCTAATGATTCCTCCTAGAGTTCAAAGGGCCCTCGTAGTTAAAAGTATGAAACATGTATAGTTTTTTTGGTCGGAAATGAAACATGCAGAGTTAAAAGGTCCATATTTGGATAGCTGTTTATTGTTTCTTTTTAATAATACAAGGTTGGGAGAGGTTTTATTAAGGACCTTCTTGTTGAGGATTAATTGATGATTTTTTCATTTTATCCTATTTTAGATCACATACTCACATCTCGACCATCTAGTTTGTAGATATATATGAGTAGATCATCCCTACAAATTTTCATCCAAATTGAAAAATCTCTAAGGCATTCATAAATGCGATTCACGTACCGATTATAAACTTGAACGGTTTATGTTTGACATATTTGGACGATCCATTGATTTGATATATTTTGATGTCTTAATGATCACTAATTTAGCTACAAATTTATAGAAGTGATCTACTTAAATAGAACTATAAAATGAACGGTTGAGATGAAAAATGTGATTGAAAAGTTGATGTAATAAACTATAAAGAAGAAAATCTTCAGCTAATCATCAACAAAAAAGTTCTCAATAAATCTGCTCCCTTAAAAGGTAATACAATTCAATTATCAAGAAAGACAAATTGGGTGCATCAACATCCTCTTGTATATTAAGACCCTTGAACTCACTGGAAAGATTCACCCATCTTCAAGCCTGGTTAGCTGGTACCGTAATTTGAGTGATTTGATGAGAGGAGCTAGATAGCTATAGAAAACTTAATTTTCAGACAGGGGAGAAGAGATGGGTAGCTACTGTGGGGCACAGGCCCCATTTAACATTTGACTAAAAAAACTTCATTTAAATATACTCTATTAACATAACTAGTGCCCCATTGATCAATTTAAAAAAAAAATTATATATAAAAATTATTTAGTACTTAAATTAGAACATAGATGGAGCGTGTGTTTCTCTCTCACATGATTGTCGTCTTTTTCTATATTAAGTCTTTATTTTATTATTTATTATATCCTATTTTTATGGTATTAGACATTAGAGTTTATTAATATATATATATATATATATTTGTTTTCATTCATTTTAGTAACTTTAAGTGTAAAAAGAACATTTCTGCAATGAACAATATTTTTTGGCTATGATCATTATGAAAACTCAATTATAGTGTCAAATAGCGAAGAATTTATAAATTTCTTAACTTTTTCATTGAGAATGATGTTTTCGTTAATATAGAAGGATAAAACTATCATGAACAATTTCAAAATACGAAATCACGTCGACACAATCCAATGTAATATATGAAATCTACATTTGATTTTTAAAAAATAAATAAATTATATTACTATGTCATGTGCCCCAGTCAACATAAATTTCTGACTATGTCAATGTTTTCGGATATAGAGAAAGATCGGCAAGATGGTGAGGGCTCCGTTCTATGACAAGAGTGGAGTAAAGAAAGGGGCATGGGATGCTGAAGAAGACGATAAGTTAATAAGAAGCTATATCCAAAGTTATGGCCATTGGAACTGGCGTCAACTTCCGAAATATGCAGGTATGAATTTGCACAAACCAAATTAATATCCTTAATTCGTGAACTTTCATAGAACGTTGTTCCTTGTACAAATAAGTTTTGAGTGAACCGAAGGTATATCAAGGTGTGGGAAAAGCTGCAGACTAAGATGGAAGAACTACCTTCAACCAGGTGTAAAACATGGAGTTTACACTGAAGAAGAGGAGGCTTTAATCATCAAATTACATGAACCAACATTTTCTAGTAGTACTAGCTCAGCACAGTATTCCTCTTCCTCCTCAAGCCTTAATCATGAAGCACGAGATTCTACCGTGATCATGAACTATCTTGCTGATCAAGATATTGTCATGGTTTCATCATCAGAAATGATATCAGATCAACAATACAATGCTGGTGATTTTCGGACCACACCGTTTCTACAGGAGAGTATCTCTATCGAAAGTGACATTGTATCATCCTCATCATCGTACTTGTTGTCCTATGAAGAGGGCATGGATTTGTTCTACCAAGTCATGCCAACACCGCAAGACGATAGTTGAAGATGCAAATATTCATATATGCTTAGTTAGTGATTAATTACTAGTATGATATTGTAGTAGATCTGTAATGTGCGTTTATGCATGATATATAATCGATCGAGTGTCACGGTGGTCTTGTGATAAGAATTTCTCCAGTTGCATTGTCAAGTAATTCGTAATGCATAAGAAACTGTTGCGCATCAAGTGGCCTTATGTTCTTCTCTTCTCATATTTTTTTGGACATCGATCTATTCCACCACCTAGATTCTTTGGTTCATGTTTTCATGATTTTCACTGCATGGCTAATACAGTACTGGGAGTCTGGGACACACGCTTTGGACATTGGTAAACTTAGTCTTCTCCCGCCGATCGAATACGGACCGGTTTTGAATACTAAAATGAACTAAATTTCACTTGGGCCATCAGTGTTGGATACAAGGCTGGTCCATCACTTCTGCTCATCTGGGTCAGGCAAAGGACAGACGTAGTAGTAGTTAATTGAAGTTTTCTTTGCTCTTAAGAGTATTTAGAGCAATTAATCACAGCATATATGAACCACACCTGGATCAGGCTTAATGATAGAACTAACTTGCTCTAAATACTCGTAAGAGCCAACAGGTGTGCAACCCTCACATCCTTAGTGTGAATACTTCTGACGCTAATTGAAGGTATGCCACAATCTATTATTGATGGTTAAAGGGGAGGGAGTTTATCTGACATGATTTTCCGACACAAATTAGTCTTTAAGACTAAAAAATATATTAGGAAATTGTGTGATCTTGATTTTTTTTAACAGACTGCATTTGCTATCATGACATATATGTGTAAATTAAACTAAATGAAGTTTCAATTCAATACAACTGATATTTGGAAATGTCACAGACAACGTCATTGAAGACCTACTTCTTGAACAAAATAAGCATAAATGGCTGCTATGAGGTACAAGAAGGGAGAAAACACTCCAACTCTGCAAGTCTGGCTAGATAGCAAAATGTGCGTTGGCATGGAGATGCATTAGAGCTAGCTTCTTGTCTACCTGATCATGATAGTAGCTAGCCTCATTACAACTCAGAGCAGAGAACGAGCTACTCTCACATAAATGAAGTTTGGATGGTTGTCATTGCGATCGTATAGTTCCCTATAATGATAACAAACCAAGCTAGTCTCTCTTTCTCCTTCGATATATCCATTGAATTTATGCAGCATGGATTAGAATTCACAGAGAGACTTAACTGCGGATCAAGAAGCTTCTCAACCCCCCACCCCCTAAACGCTTCTGCAAGTGTTACACCGACGTCTGTTATTGATTTCCTGTGCGTTTTTGGTCGACAAAAGGAATTGCTGAACCGGGCTTCTTCTCATTAATTCTTTGGTCCTACAACTTTACAAGAACTATGCATTATCATTATCTTTCACGGTTCTCACAGCTAGAGACTGGAAATGAGGGGTGTCATCGGTAACAAATTCTCTAAATTGGCTAGATTTCAAAGACCAAATAGCTAAATATTTGAGGGGTGTCATCGGTAACAAATTCTCTAAATTGGCTAGCTAAATATTTGAGGGGTGTCACGGCACCCTTTGGTCTGTTTGTATCTCCGCCTATGTCAGCAAAACTTGTAAAAGTCGAAATTTTACGTATTTTTAACCTGTAACATGGTTAATTAGGGTTAAATATCATCAATATCATTTTTAGTTGAGGCTCATCTGAATAGAATCATTGTAGTAACTCAACTCATTATGATCGAGTGAAATCATAATTCTTAACCAGTAAATATATATCTAGGTAGCTCTTGCAGTCTACTTTTTTATCCTAGTTTGTACATTCTAAGCGAAACACAAGCTTGTTCTTATGAACAGTCAGAAAGTAGATTACAAGGGCGTTGTAGGTGAAGTTGAAGCAATCTGCCAACAGCAAAACAACATGCATGCCAACATAAAAATAATGGAAGGCACGTTTTTGTGTACTCCTGCAGCTAGCTAAAGAATTTAAATCACAACAAACCACACCCACTAAAGCCAAACAACTAAAGGTTGCTAATGCCTAAACACACCACATTTTAATCCTTGTGTATGTACAGTAAATATTCTCATCTCATAGACAATTGAGTTTGGTTTTACTTGACAAATCGCTTCTATATTCCACATTCCACCTACCAAATACCTTATTTTCGTAAATAATTCAATCCAAATTCTATAGTTCCCGCAATGTCTACCTTCTTCTTTTTTTGGCCGAGAATGTCTACTTAGGTCTGCGTTTTTCAACTTCGAATCATGAACTAATTTGACTAATTGGCCAAATATATAGTTATGTTTGTTTTGTTAGATTGATTATTGGCAACCACATGCGCAGCACACAGAGTTTTTTTTCTTTGATCAGCTAGGTCAGTGCAGCACAGGCTAGCTGCACAGAAAGAACAAAGATCCATACAGAAAACTCTGAATCGCATTTAGGGTTTTTGAAGTATAGATGGAAATCACAACTGATAATGTGGGCAAGCTAAGAAGATATATCCACTTCTATGTGTTGTTATTGTTATATATTAAACCCAGCACTAGTGCACCACCCAGCTCTCCTGATAGAGCACAACTCCAGAAACTGTAAGGATTCCCGATATAGTAAATTAGAATATATCAGTATCATCATCAGTTTGAGTCCTTGACAGGGTTTTAACATCCAAGCTAGAGTATATCGTGGTGACCACAGAAGCAATAATATCACATTATTCTGGCAATGCATGCATGGTCCATAGATATATGGTTCAGACTTGAGAGGATAGAGGGTTGAGCAGTACTAGCTTGCTATACTTCTATATTTCATATCTTTGTTATATGATACTGCTGCAGTTACCTCTTCCACCCACTTCTCTTCCAAGTCAAATTAATCAGATCGACTTATAAAGAATGAGCACTTCTGCTTCTATGTTGCAGTACGCGCGTCCTTACTTGGGTTTGAATTGTTCAAACATATATATATATATATATGGTCCTTGTAATTTACAGAGAAGGTCGGAAATCGATCATCACCAACTACTACAATGTCATCAGACCAAAAAAACTACTACAATGTCAGAATTCACCACTGGCTTTTATTTAACTAACCATTTACATGCAGCAGCAACTTGTTCACTTATTCCGCAATATTGGACCTCCGATCCATTCTATTATTGCTTCGCTGATTAATCAATTCATCCTTATTTCTTTTTGAGGACCAACACAAATTGGCAGTTAAAATTATGATACTTACAAGAATGGCACGTTCATAATGTAGATTTTACATAGTCGTTATGTGAGTAAGGCTGTACTGTTTTTTTAAAGTAAGGCTGTACTGTTGCAAAACGTATATATACGGCACTAATTCGAGTATAAAAACCCAAACTTAGACGTACGTCTTAGGTAACTTTTTATTTATTTTTGATTGAAGTCTTAGGTAACTTGATATATATATATATATATATATATATTCCGACTTTGGAAGGTTTGAATCTATACATGCATGGCTTGTCTTGTTGTTAGAGTATGTCTAATAGCTTTCTTAAAATTTCTTTAAAATGGAAAAACAAAAACTAAAATTTTCACATTTTTTGCTTCAACTCCAATAGCTTCCCTATTTTAGAAATTTTGACATTTATTATAACAATAAAATAAGTTATATCATTATTAATTATATCAAAAAATTAACTATTCTCTCTAGGGTTTTCAGAAAAAAAAACTTTCTCTCTCCCTCCGACTGCACCGCGACGTGGTTACTGGCCTTCAGCCATGCCGATGTCTGATGGGTGTGGATGGACGGGACTTGCTTTGGATGGCTATTGCTATGGCTTGGAGATGGGAATGGCAGCGGTGATAGAGTTCGAGACGCTGGGATGCGGCCTCTCTTTGCTAAGGAGAGAGTGATCGTGATTGGCGGCAACAGAGGCAGTGATCCTTGCTACGCTCCGGCTAGTAGGGTGGCATGCGGCTTTGATCGTGCTTTGACGGTGTGAGCAAGTTCTTCTACGGCTTCGGCCGTGGAGGGGCCAGCTCTAGATCGTGTTTTGACTAGGGTTGACGACGGCTTCGTGCGGTCGAAGACTTGGTAGGATTTAGAGAGGTCGTTGTTAGGTGTGTCGGCTAGCTAGATCTGCGACTCTAAGAGGCTCTTAATCAGAGAAAGGATGTGCTTGAAGACTAACCGGAGGTTGTCTGTGGTGGATGCGAGAGGAAGAACGCCGAAGATGGCGAAAGTTGGCATGTTGGGGACGAGAAGTGATCGTTGGAAACCTTATCCTAGGGTGGACTGGTGGTGGTCAGGGCATGGGCTTGACCTTTGTACCTGGACCTGGGCTAAAAAAATGTTTTTATTTTTCAGAATAAATTCTTATTTTCTATATTTTCATAGATCATATGTTGTTTTTTTAGATGAGCTTCATGTAATTGAGGTGGTACTAGCATACCAAGTCCTCTAACTTACCATTATAGGTAAGAGAATGTATGTATCTGTGTTGTTTCTGATATTTGAAATAGAAATGAAATATCATTATTAAAAAAATTATATCAAAAAATATATATAATTTTTATAGGATAAAATCCAGTTTACTATCTTGAACTTATGGGTTAAAATCAGTTCAGTCTACCTTTTTGAAAATCCATCTTTTTAGTACCCTTAACTTTAAATGTCTACACCTTAGTCCAAATTTTCATCTTGGGCTCCAAATAAATATGACGTCAGATGTTAATGTGGAGTCAGCAATGAAGCTCTACATATTATTGTTAGCTCTCAATATGTATGAAAATGGCCAAAATAACTTTTACGGGTCATAAGAGAAAACAGTCATAATGGTTATTTTGAACGTTTCATACATTTTGAGAGCCAATACTAGTATGTACGGTCTCCTTATCAGCTTCACATCAACAATTGATATCATATTTGGAGTTCAACATGAAAATTTGGACTAAGTTGTAGGTATTTAAAAGTTAAGGGTATTAAAATGATGGATTTTTAAAAAGATGGACTGAACTGATTTTAACCATAAAATTCAGGATAGTAAATTGAATTTTATCTATTTTTATATTGATAATAACAAACTCAATAAAATATTATATATTTGATAACTTTTTGTTAGAATATATGAAATATTTAATTTTGAGGAATGAATGAAAACTTTGTTGTAAATTTGAGAATGAGTATTTTCTTTCTTCTTCATCCTTATTTTAGTAAATAAAATAAAAAAACTGTTAGAACTAAAAATAATTAAAAAAAATTCAAAATATCAATAAAATAAAAAAGTTGTTAGACTTGATCGTATGTTAATCTATTAGTAATACTAGACTACTAGTGTAATCTCCCATCGAACTTTTAGTAAGCGACTGAAAATCTTCTTGTTTATATGTCAGCAAATTGCGAAGTGCTCTACGATCGAAGTTATAAACAATATTCATAGGCTTTGAATATTTAAAAATAAAATGAAAAATAAAAAGGTAAACAGTATTCATAGAGTTGTCTTGCAGGAAAACATTTCACCACCAACTACCTCTTCCCATGAGGGTCATGTCGCGCGAAGACTCTGTTCTCTAATTGTGGATGAGTTTATAATTTCCTCTAATGATGGATTAGCTTAAATTAAGTCTTCACCACTTATATTATTTAATTCCAGGATATGTAAATAACCATGTACTCACTAATTGAATAAGAACCGGTGAGGTGAAGATTTGTCGGACCAAGTACGTCCATAAAAAACATGATTAGATCGCTCAAATCTAGATGCTACATCTTGCCCCTTCCAGCTTCGACTCAGTAAGACTTTGGTGTAAACCAGTGTTTAATTTCGTATCCAGCATTAAGCCATTCACAATTTCACATATAATCCAAATTAATTTGTACTCAATATAAAGTATGAAAAATCTTATATTCTTTTCATTTCAATAGACCAAGAAACCGTCTTCCTCCCTCTTGTCTTTCTTTGTTTTCTTCCTCCGTTTGAGTCTAATAATGCAGAATTATGGTGGCAAGTCCCGACTTCAATCACAGTATCTTACTTAGGAAAAGACTTGTATATACTATATAGCCCTCTCACAGTCACGGTGTACAACTGGCCAGAAACAAAAAATCCGAGTGCAAAATAATGGCATTTACCTATTGGAAACTTTTGCGTGATATATATATATATATAAAGTAGTATATGGTTTAACTCTAAAATCAATTTACAATGAAAACGATAGTCCAAACTCTTATAAAATGTGAAATATATATATATATATTCCACATTTTATAAGAGTTTGGACTATCGTTTTCATTGTAAATTGATTTTAGAGTTAAACCATATACTACTTTATCGTAGTATCAGAGCGGGTTACTAAAGTACACGTGTGAAGCTTAAATGCCACACGAATTCCACGACCACCCAAGTTGTTGTCTACGTGTTAGGTTTAAAGATTCACCGCACGTGCGAGGGCATGTTGCGATATATATCCCACATCAGGAATATGAGACCTTGTCTGTGAGTTTGTAAGAGTTTGAATTACTCTCTTCATTGTTAATTGATTTTGAAGTTAAATCTCAGATTACTTTATCATACATGAATGAGAGCAAGACTGTATATACAGTAAGTACCTGCGGTACTGCCATATATTATTGAACTCAAACATTTTTGAATTTTTGTGTTTTTTTTCTTTTCCTGAGATTCTTTCATGTGATGCTGCGATACGAGTCCGAGTATTATGGATTTGTATAGGTTGCAATTTAACTGACTGAGACTGAGAGATGAGCTGAAGTTGTGGATTAAAATCGATGCATACCAATCTTGTGTAGATAGAAAACTCAACTTCCTTACCGGAAAATTATAGTTATGTATGTGACTTCATTACCGAAAAAGTATGTACTACCGAAAAAATTACATGCATATTCAATTTACATCTTATACCTCAATTTTCTTTTAAGGAACATCGGATAAAATTGGAACGATACATAGTTACTCTTACTCAGCTGAAATTATTTGCTCAGCTTGGTATATGAGATCATATATGTAGTAATATCTACAGTTAATTGTTTACTCTTACAGTTAGTTGTTGGGTAGTGGTGGTGAGTAATTATATTCTCCTCGACTCCTTGGTATGTTGGATTATATTATCTCCCTACTGGTCCCATTTTGCTCTGTGAAGTTGCCATCATCTTCCAGGGTACAGAAGCACAGAGATCTCCCAAAGTTGGTCCAGATATCTTCGATTAGGAAATCTCGACAGTATTAGGGGGACCTTCAATCCCCCTCAACCCGTCATTAATCTAATAATCCACCTTCTTAATCAAACACAATTCCAGAATTATAAAGCAAATTCAAAGACTGATCGAAAAACTGGCACACTGGCACTTCCCCAAAGCAGGGGCAAAGGACACATGGGTAGAACAGCAAATTTCTAAAACTTTCCCGCGCTGACTAACACTGTCATCTCTACAGTGTAACAGAATTATGGGGGAGCAGAAGTAGTACACTCCTAGCTATTGAGATTATTACTTCTTCCTTTTGTGTTATTGAAGCTAGAGACACAAATCCAATACAAGATTTCAATTCAAAGCTCTTATTATGCATATGTTTCTTCTTTGTTTGATACCTAGAGCAAACAAAAGGCAGATAGCTTCAAATAATAATAATTGGAAGAAAACAAGATAAACGGAAGAAAAACCCATTCCTTTTCATCTCTTCGATCTGCTCACCCTTTACAGAAAATGAAAGCAACAGTGGTAGGTTTGGTTTCATCCAAGCATGACCGAAGAGAGCCAAGTTTGTTCTAGATGCATTGAGCAAATTTCAATCACAGGTTCAAGATATTTGAAAGACTTGGAACAGTTTAGCTAGGACATTGTTCTGTTTAGCTAAACTTCTTCCACCCCTCTTGTTTTCTCGCCCAGCATTTTTTTTGTCCCTTTTTTTTCCTTCTCCATTTCCCCTGTCCCCTGTCATTGGAGCAGAGCTTATTAGCTAGTGTCACTCTCATATAGAGAAGGACAGACCATTGGTGAGCTCTGTCATTAGCTCTAACTAGACCTCAGCATTGCTGGATCTGATTATAAATTAATTTGGACAACGCTGTGGTGATGATCTTTACAATATTCACTAATTTTCCTCCTCTTGATGTCCCTCTCCAATTTTAAAGTGGTAATGCTAGTCACTGTGGTTCTTCCACTTTCTGCAGAGCTTGAAAAAATCTGATCCAACACATTGGCCGGTGTCACTGAGCTAGACACCATCTCCAACACTGAATCGTACTCATCTACCACACTGTCTTGCATACAGTTGTAGCATTGCAGCAAATTTACCTACCCAAGAAACAAGAAAGTTAATTACTTCTAATGTGATTGGTTATAACTTATAAAGACAGACTTAGCTATTTACCTTATTTACATAGGAACAGTTAGACAGTGCTTTTTTAAAGCAGGGACTTTGCATGGGGAATAACTCATGAGAAGCAAACAGGAGACCGGAGGCTGCAATTATTGATGGCTTGAACACCAAAAGCTTCATATCTGCAAAACAACCAAGAAAACTCATAAACATTTTCCTGGTGGAGAGTGTATGCTAAAAATGTGAAATTATAATTCTCTCAAAGGTCATAAGAGTTCTAGACCATTTTGAGCTTTGAGGATGATCTGGGTTGCTCTGGCTTTGAGAGCTTGCCTCAATGGAGGATCGTCAAGCTTGAACAAAGAAACGAAGAAATGAATGAAAGAGAAGGGAGTTATGGACCGCATTCTCCATTTTAGAGCTCCCAAAATCAGAAACTCCATTCTCTCTATAGTTCGAGTATCGAAAATTATACCTCCATCACTCTGTATATACCAAAAGTCTCATCAAATTTAAAATATTTCAATGAATGAAACATTATTAATTACTAAAGAAAACTCTAGTTTCACTACCTGCAAATCAAGGAGGGAAAAGTCTGTTTTCTTCATCATCTTGGCTGCTAGAGAAACGCAGGAGATTGCAAGGAGCTTTATGATCCAAGGCTTTGGTTGCTGAAAATGTCCCAGGCATCAGTTAGACTAGATCTCATCAGATTACTCAAACCCCAGAAACCATTGTGTAATTGGCATTTGGGGAAGAACCTGATTAGTACTAAATTCGTTATCAAAAGCAAGGAAAAAGTTCTTCCAAGTGTCGGTCTTTACCAGCTGTTCTTGGCAGGACAAGAACCGATCAAGATAATTGACAGCGAGGTAGGATAAAAATTTATCAGAGTTACAACAGAGCTGCAGCAAATCATAATTTCAGCTGGGTCATAAATTGCCAATTAGGACCAAATTTAAGAAATCAAGTCTCTGTTCTTACAAGAATTGTACCTGTGAGATTGAAGCAATGGCTTCCCTTCGAATAGAGATGTCAAAGTCTCCAGCTTGAAGGGTTTGGAAGTAATTCTCCGATGGCATGTGATCGGATTCAATGGAGAACAGAGAAGTGACCGAGTCAGAGTGGATATCATGGGAAATTGTTAGTGGGTTTTCAAGGTCGAACTCCATGGTTTCCAGTCACCCAAGTTTTTCAAGACATGTTAGAGAAGGAAGAGCAAAGCATTGATATAAGAAAGGCGAAGAATTTGGTGTTCTTTGTTTAAAGAAAAAGGGTGTGGGTGTGGGTGTGTAGTGAAGTGAGTGTGGGTGAAGCCTTGGACTTCAGTTCTTTACAGCTCTGTCTCTCTTATAGTGTTTTGCAAAAATGCAGACATATTGGGAAAGAAAATTCCTTTGAGGGTTATGATCAAGTGCTTATGAGCTCAATGTGAAGCTTCGGTTCCTCAAACAAGATTGGTTGAATTAAAGGTTTGGGTTTTTTCATCTAATTGGCTTTGACGTTTGCTATTTCAGCCAATGAATCTCATCAGTTTGGCTTGTATACATTAATATATAACATACATATCAAACGTGAATCGTCTGATCATCTTCTTAAATTTGATCGGGCGGTTTATGTTTAGTATGTATGCTATACATTAATGTATGATAAAATTTTCTCAATCTCATCCATACAACACCTATTTTCTTTTGACAAGGACCATTAAATTCTTGTCTATACGTTTGTTCATCGGACTTTTTTTTCGCGAACAGAATTCACGACCTTCTATTTGCAATATGAAGACTATGTCACCATAATAGGTGAATTTTTTTTAAAATGGACCTATAGAGAATATATAAAAAAATTGGATGAACTACTTATTTGGTAAGATTGGTCGAACTGTCTAGTATGGAACGTGTTTAGAGTTTGAGTCTCAATTTCTATTCGTGTGAGGGGGATTTGAGTTTGTGCACATGCAGACGAGAGATTAATCTAGCTTTGTTGAGATACTCTTGTTGACTTCCATTCAAATGTTAATTGGGCGAGTGTCACTAACTGAATGTAAATTGTGAAGCTAACTTCAACAATATATATCAATTTATAATTAAATACTTTTTTAAGTAAGGACATTTCTTTACATAATGACATTGAATTTAAAAAAAAAGACATTGAAATGCATGAACTTCGATCTCTACGTTGCTCTTGCTCAACAAAAACGACTATATACACTTTGGTCAATTTCATTTTTTATGCAATGGATTCACAACTTGAAAGAGGCAGGAAATAATACACTTTTTTGGCATATTATCGCTTCCTTGAATAATCAACATGATTATTTCATAAACAGAGAGGCAACTTGGACGAAGGAATAATATATTTGTATAAAATTTTGCCTCAACTCCATCGAAGCAGTAGACGGAGACCTAGAAGTGAAGAAACAATTGAAACAACTCAAGTGGAGGCTCAAGGTTTTTGCACTCAAATTCAAACAGCACAGCACTCGATCATCAGTAAACTCGTAAAAACTCAGAAAAAGTGTTCGACAAGTGTGTAAGGACAAGCTTGAAACGTTGCTGCTTTACACCAAACTAAGCAACCACTCCCGGTGAAAGTATATGTTTGACATGAAGTATTTTTCTGTTCTTCATTTCATTCCAGATTTCCATATATTTAAGAAAAAAGGAAAATGTCCCCAAATAGGAACAATACAATTCAGTCTTTTCATGTCCATGGCAAAACGACAGCTTGAGCATATGTCCCATATTGAATGAGTCTACCTCCTTTCTTACAAGCAGAAGAGACTAATGAAACGACAACTCGAACTTTAGCTGAGATAGTCCATAGTCCAGAATCCACAGTCCTCACTGCATACATACACTAATGCACTGAAGTAAAATCAATATGATGATGTAATACAATATGATCACAATGAGGTGCATGTAGTGGGTATGGAAGTCAATGCATGAGATTATGCCATAAGTGGAATTCAATGTCTAAGTATCATATCCCATATAGATATGTAGAGACTATGACTCATTAGAATTTAAAAACATGAAAATGAAGATAACATTTTACATTTTCATTCTATATTCACATACATATGGACTTGGCTTAAGTTTCATAATGAAGTTTAGGTTTTCTGTTTGGACTTTCGTTAAATCCTTGAAGTAGGTTGTTTCTTTGTATGATTATATGGTGTGTGTATCATATTATAACACGATTATCCTAACCTACATGTATGAACAAATTTCAGATCTTGATGATACAAATGGGTACGCGCTTTGGTCGTGTGAGGCGACAAGAAGAAGCCTCATCGGCTCAAACCTAGACGTGTTGTTGTTGTTGGAAAGGCGCTAGACGTGTTGTTGTTGGAAAGGCGACCACTCAGGCGTTAAGACGACACTTTGTACAGAAACGAAGCCTAAATGATGAGGTAAAAGGATGAAGACGATGATGTCAAGAGTTATTTAACAAAAAAACGACACTGTTTTCTCACTCAATCTTTTAAATGCAGCCCGTATTTGTGGGTTTGTCTACTATATCTTAAGGTATGACATACATGACACTAATATGTGGTTGCAAGTGCTTGAAAGAGGTGGTGGCCGAGGTAAGGAGTTGAAGAAACTTTGCCTAGGATTTTATAAGGTAATACCATACCTTAAGGTATAGTAGAATTTTCCCACATTTGCAACTGCTAGCTGAATTATGCAGAAGAACATTATAGCATCATAGGTCCAGTGTATCGACAATTAACCAGACACTGAATTAGCTAAAATAAGTATGATTACTCGATTAGGCCAACCTTAATTAGGGAAACTGGAACAGACTAAGACTAATATTAATCGTTGTGCACTTGCATATGATATTATTGAATCATATGATATGATTGCTGTATGATAAACATAGAAAACCCCTTACAGGACCATATATATTTCCATCATTAAGAACTTTCTAAATCAAAGCCTGCTGGTTTTATATACGACTAATACGAGTTTATGTCCCCCTGGTCTGTAGATCGGAATCGTGGTCCTATCCCTACAATGTATTCTTATCTATTCTTCAATGCCATTGATCAAACCGAAACCCTAATCAGAACGCAGCTGTCATAATATTCAAGGGAGGAATATCAGTCTCGCTCGAAAAGCCAAACATTCATATCAAAAGTGAAAAAGGCCCCAAATGCACCTACTTTTTTGAAATTATTCACCAATTCCATTTGGCTTCTTTGACCTGAGTATCGTTACCTAAACTTCCAGCCTTTCACCATCTACCCCCATCCATCGATCATCTTTATATAACTCAAAATCATCGACACAAAAATGCCAATTAATCCATTAATTAACCACAATATGTTATACCATGTTGAGATCATGATTATATATTTTCATATACGTATATATACTTATATAGAGAGAGCTGTTATTCTGGGTTTAGACGACTTTGAGTTAAAGCATAATATTTGAAAATATAATAAGGCCGAATACGTAGTCCTACCGCATATGTAATTGGAAAAAGAAAAGCATGCGTGTTCGTTCTGATCTGAGCATAATCGGGAGATCGAAGAAATACGATCTTAAACTGTCGGATTGGAGAAATGGATTGTTATCATGCCTACGATCAATTATAAACTTAGGAGACTAGCTTTCTTTTCAGTCAAATTTGCTGGAAATTTGATTACCCTTTGATTATTGTTTCAAATTATTGATAAGTGCAACCATGCATGAGCTTATTAAAACAGATCGTTGGCTTTGAATGCTTCTATATATGTGCATGGTTGTGTTGTATTTGCGCCCGTATAATTTTGTTAATTATTAAGAAACTTAATAATATGTGTCATCTATTGTGAGTAGTCGCTAGTCTCGCTACCATCCTTAATCCTTACTATGGAATTCCTCCAATGAAGCTAAATAATTGATCTCGGCCAGCTATATTATTTCGAATGACTGTTCTTTAACATACTTTTACTCGATCATTCCCTTTGGGCTCGGTATAGGTTTATTATGAGGTTTGGCTTAATTTCATGTCTCTTTTTGTTCCTTCATAGTCACGTACTTTACTTTATTAGACTAAGCTGCCTCTTTTTTTGTTACCCTATCCTATAAGCTAACATGAGTTCAGCCGTAAAGGTTTGAAATTTGAAGTTATGTATTGTGTACATCAGTTCGAAAGTTAACATCAAACTTCCCAATTAACCATTGATCATTAATTAAAGCCTGTAAGTAACTTTCACGTTCCAAATATAAGTTATAACATTAGACGATCTCAATTTCACATGCATTATTTGCCCATGTTATATCATCTGCAAACTTATTTTGGTTTCCTGTCTTCATAGGATTCTGCTTGTGAGTCAGTTCATTTGGACACATTCACAATGAATAGTATATGTAAACTAAAAATTGAAGAACACAAGAAGCCAAATAACACTTAGCTGTTTAACTAGTTGATCACTTTGATTAAAAAGCTTTGAAGAACGTTCCATTTCATCTTCGATTCCATAGGTTGCTTCAAGCTTGCTCCATCAAGATCCGCTACTTTTAATCATTGATTAGGGTGTTCCATATATATATTTCTGTTCTTTAACTTTCATCCTTGGGCGTCTTCATCTTTGACGAAAACACAAGGGATTCCATATCTTCATTTTTTTTTCAAGCAAGCTACATTGGTGCAAGAGAAAGCAAAAGAAACCCGAGATGAACCATTCTTTTTTCTTCGATCATCTTCTATATAGTCTCTCACTCCCTTTTGCTTTCTCTAAACAAGTAAATGCGGTTGAGATGGGAAACGAGGGATTAATTAGTTGTTAATCTGGAAATTAAAAGATGAGACTGCAATCCGAGATCGAGTAATTTGCACGCTTGGGATGCTATATATTGTTTGAGAAGGTAGAGAGAGTGACTGAAGAAGGAGATGGGGAAGCAACACATAATGAGTGAGTGTATGCACGCCATACCTCCCCATATGCAGATAACAACATCATTGTCCAGTTCGATCGATTCAATTTCAATATGTTGTTCATACAGTTCTTTGTGTTTTGCAAATCTATGGTGGAGACAGGGATCAAGTGGGCCTTGTTCTACTTCATGGCAAAAGTGAACCCCGTAGCTTAGAAATTTCTCAATTATTCTCTGTTGTTTCTTTGTGAGTCTTTGGTTGCATGTTGCATGCGGACATACTGCAGCAACAATCAACAGCTTTTTTTTCTTCTTTTGGTAATGAAATGCTTTCATGACGTTTTTTTCAAACACCATATATGGATGGGCATAAGCTCAATAGTTCTCTACTCATATTACTACATATATATTCTCGGAAGTCTAATATATGAGTTGTACCCGTAATCAAAAGAGCTAGAACTTAACTGAGACATGTGTTCGATAAATAAAGAGGTGTCCTACGTAACTCTTCCCATATGTTTTCACGTCTTCATTCTGTAAAAAGCTATCAGTCAATATATGATTGCAAGCCCTAGCTTTTGGATCGGGTTGTATCATGAGAGAGAGAGATGTAGAGTTGGGGAAATATATGATGATGTAGTTAGGATATGGGGCACCGTATATAGGGATATGGTATAAAGTTTGTCAAAAAGCCAAAGAGGAGGAATAAAAGGAGAAAAGTACAAGACCAAAGGAAATGAGGAGGAATATATTTTCCAGATTTATTTGTAATTATTTCTAAGAAATGATGAGTTGAAAACTTGTCTATGTGAGAAAAAAAGAGTGTTATAATTTGGGTGCAAACGACTTGGCTAAAACTAAACTTGGAAGTGCACAACATATATTATTACATGCATTACAGTCAAAGATTGGTAGTTTGATAAAAAGAAAAAGATTGGCCTGCAGACTGAGAAAAAAAAGTTGGATGCTGGATTTGTCAATTGGTATTACAAAAAGTCAATGAGAAATCATGAAACAGTGATCCAACATTTTCACTTTTGAACAAACTCACTTTCACACACCCATATACTTTGTACTTCCTACTCGTTTAAAAATATTTTAGAATTTGAAAAACAACACTTAATGTTATTATTTGTAATATTAGGTTTTATTGTTTAAAATGAGGTAACAAGTCACCTGGGTTATGTTAATAAGTTGGTAACACATATATTCAGTAAGTATTCGAATCAAGGTCCACAAGAGTATCCTAATAAAACTAGACTAATATCCCGCCACAAGCACGCAAACCCAAAGACCTCAAAATCTCAATATGTTTTCACATTACACAGTTTGGCCAACTTTACAACGTACTTGGTGGTTTGTATTAGTTTTAAAGAAATGTGAACCCTTGACAACAATTATCTAGGCCTCTAGCCTGACCCTATTCTAAATTTTAGGGCTTAGGGTAGAGCCGGATAAGGCTCGGTCAAAGTCAACAAAATTTAGGGTCCGGTACGTTAAGGCCAAAGATTGAATATTTAAGTCTTTAACCGCTCTAACGGCCAATTTCATTAGGGTTAAAAGGGTCGGGTAGGGTTGACCATTCAAATAGGGCTGATAAGGGCTATTTTTTCTCTCAGAATTTAGCTCTATAATTATATGTAGAAGTTTTGTCAGCAAAAGCACCTCAACTCTTATGACACGGTGAAAGTGGTATCTAGATTTTAAAAACTACCAATATAGTACCCAAACTCAATTTTCGCTAACAACGAAAGATCTGAAACCAATTTTATTCACGACGCTGTCTATTTATTGACCTAAAACCTTCTCCCAAGATTTTCAACTCCATACTCGATGTGCTTCTGAAAGAAGATATAGATATAGCTAGGATGTTTTAAAGGAAAAAGATGATAATCAGGGTTTGAAGAAGACTAACATGAGGAATTTGGTCTTGCAGACAATGATACGGTGGATGACGTCCTCGAGCTTGCTGAGGAGGGGATCGACTGTGGGGAAGGAGTCGGCGGCAGTGGGGTTAATTGGTTTGGTCATGGTGGAAGGGGAGGTTGGATTGGGTGCGGAGGGTGAAGAATCAGGAGGAGGAAATCAACAAATTTTTGACGAGGAATTGCTCTACTTAAAAAATGAAAGAATTTAGGTTTTAACAAAAGTCAGAAGGTTATTTTATTTATTGTCTATTTTTTTGTCAAGCCTTGATCAGATGCGTTATTTTATTTTACTTTGAACACGCGCCTAATACCCAAACTCCGCCTAGGGTTTCTTCTTGGAGTGGCTACGGCCTCTCAAGGCTGTATTTGGCCATGGCAGTCGGATCTGCAGTATGCCCTTGGAGTTTTCTAAGGTCTTTTTCAGATTCGATCGTTCCCCAACTGACACCTGTGTCAAAGAATTCCAAGCCTAAGACTTTTGCTTCCGTTCTTACGGGAGAGGGTGAACCTCAAATCCCCATAAGTCAGTTGTCGACACTAACAATTCGGGGCGACAAGGTTTATGTCAAGATCAATGAGGAGATCTATCAACAACAATTACGCAATCGTCGTAATAATCTTATAGGGCGTTTGCTCCTTCGCAAGGGTTCCTTCCCAATGAAAACATAGACTCTCAAATCTTCTTTGAATTCCCTTTGGAGGCCATCAGGGCCTTGGAGGCTAGTTCCAATTGGTAAGGGTTATTTTGATCTGCACTTCAGTTCTGAAACTGATATGCAAAAGGTGTGGGGAGGCGGCACATGTACTCTTGAATCAGGCATCTTTAGATTATCACAGTGGCAACCAGACTTTAAGCCAGGGGAGCTGGCTCCTCAAACTCACGCTCAATTGTGGATCAAAATCTTTGGTCTCAGCCAGGAGTATTGGCACCAGCAACATATCATGGAAATTGCTCGTGGTGTTGGTACGCCATTGCAGCTTGATGCGGTGATGAAAGAACATCGATACAGTTATTATGCAAGAGTTTTAGTGGATGTTGATCTTCATGGAGTCCTTCCTACTTCAATTATGGTTGAGCGTGAAAATTTTTGTTTCCCAGCTAACATAAAGTAAGAGAACCTTCCACCACAGTGCTCTCATTGTGGTATAATAGGTAATGAGAAACATAATTGTAGGCAATTGACATCAAAACAGGTGAAAAAGGTTCGACAAGAGTACCGTGTCAAGCCTTCGGCTAATGCCATAAGCAAGGAAACTCCTATAAATGCTCCCAACGTGAAATTTGGTGGCATGACTGAAACTCGCAATGACGAAATTGCCAATACTGGAGAGATCTCCGTAGCTGCTACAGCAGTGAATGATGGAAAATCTTCAACAGTTCAAGTCACTACGCTTATTGTTTCACAAGACAATCCTTGCTTAGAGCCTGAAAGAGCTTTGTTGACCAAGCCAGCAAATGCGACAGTAGCATCGGCAATTAATAACTTTGTTGAAAATGTTTTAAAAGAGGCTGCAATAGAGTTAATTGAGGAACAGGCGCAGCGAGTAATAGATGAAGACACTCCAGTTCATTCTAGCACTCAAGTAGATGATGTTAGTGAGGATTTAGATAATGGCTCTCAGGTTTCTCCTGCTCGATCTTAGGGTGCCATCTTTGAGGAGGAACGGGACAGTGAACAACTTCCATCTAGTGATCCCCTTGATTTGGGGCCTCCCCCAGGTTTTGCCTCCCGTTTAGTATTGGAAATCGATGCAATAGCAAGATTTGTTAATGGTGAGAATATTGATGATGGTTTCACACCAGTTCGTACCAAGTCTCAACAAAAGATGGGAAAAGAAAAAAAGGCCACAAAAGCAGTTGTTGCTTCTGTTGTTCGCAAAAACCTTGTCAGGGATCGTAGTAAGCCTAAACGTCTCTAATGAAGCTTGTATATTGGAATATCAGAGGCATTGGTAATTTGGACTCCCGAAATGATTTAACTTTCGTCTGTCGTCAACATCAACCGGACTTTGTTTGCATTTCAGAACCAATGGTAGATTTTGATTCTATTCCTGCAGCCTATTGAAGTTATTTAAATCTCATATTAGTTGCTATGAATGATAGGGGTACTCTTGTTCCAAATTTATGGTTTTTTTCTTCACAATATATTTCTACTCCTACTCTTGTTTTCATTTCAGATCAGCAGGTCACATTCAAATATAATATGGAGGGAACCATTACTCAATGCACTTGTGTTTATGCTGGTACCACCATTGCTAAGCGCAAGTCTCTTTGGTTGGAATTGTTGAACATCCGTCAGGCTACAACAATACCCTGGAAGGTAATAGGAGATTTTAATGCTATCTTAGGAGCTCATGAAGCTAGGGGTGGGAGAACCCCCTGCTCGCACATCTTGTGAAGACTTTCGCAGTGCCACCGAATTATGTCACTTTACTCATCTTGAAACTTCAGGGGCCTACTTTACATGATCGAGAGGATGGGGACATCGAGAGGATGTGATGACAATTGGTTTGCAGTATGGCTCTTCCTCGTGTTGTGTCAGATCATAACAGCCTTATTTTTTCGACAACCAAGTCTTTGTCTGGAGGCCCTAAGCCCTTTCGTTATCAGTCCATGTGGTCCATGCATTCATCTTTCAAGGAAGTAGTGAAGCAGTGTTGGTCTACTTCTGTGCCAGTTGGGTGTCCCATGTTTGTTACTCTACAGAAGCTAAAAGCCTTGAAAGCTTGTTTAAAAGATTGGAATACGTCAGTTTTTGGAGATATCCATCAGAATCTAAAAGAGGCTCGAGCTAAATTAGAGGCTATTCAGTTAGACAATTCTGCCAATGGTTCTACTGCAGCCAATCATAATGCAGAAGTAATTGCAAAGGCCGATTTCCTTGAAGCATATAGGCGCCAAGAAGCTTATTGGAGAGACCGGGCTTAAGTTAAGTGGCTTAAGGAAGGTGACAAATGCTCAGCCTTTTTTCATGTTTATGCTCGTACTAAGTCTGCAAAGACACACATTAATTATCTACAAGATGGTGATGTTCTTTTGTCAGACCCTCAAAACATTGCCACTCATGTTGTTGGCTTCTATAAAAACTTGTATGGTCCTGGGCCTATTCTAGTGGGTGTGGAGGATTGTTGTGAAGTTATTCCGCTACTTGTCTCAGATGAGGAAAACTCGGGTCTAGTGTCTGTCCTTACTTTAGTAGAAATTCGAAATGTTGTATTTTCTATGGATCCCTCTAGTGCACCAGGTCCTGATGGGTTTCCTGGTATGTTTTATCATTGTTGTTGGGAGATTGTTGGTGATGATGTTGTTGCTTTTGTTCAATACTTCTTTCAACAAAATTAGTTGTACCCCAATGCCAATTCAAATTTTATAGTGCTGATTTCAAAGTTTGAAGGAGCAAAGTTAGTTACTCAGTTTTGCCCTATTGCATTAGCCAACTTCTTATTCAAAATTATCCCAAAAATTATTGCTGATAGATTGAGTATCATTGCTGCAAGAATCATTTCGTCCCATCAGGCAGCCTTTCTTAAAGGTTGTCGTATTGTTGATTGTATTAGGCTTGTTTTAGAGGGTTTCAATCTCTTGGATCGGAGAATCAAGGGTGGTAGCGTTGGTATTAAAGTTGATATTGCTAAGGCTTTTGATACTTTAAACTGGTATTTTCTTTTTCAAGTGCTCAGTAAGTTTGGTTTCTCTTATAGCTTTATTGAGTTGGTTCATATTATTCTTCACTCAGCAAGGCTATCCGTTTTGATTAATGACACTCCACATGGCTTCTTTTCCTGTGCAAGGGGCGTGAGACAAGGGGATCCACCTTCCCCTATCTTATTTTGCATTGTAGAAGAGGCTTTAAGTCGCGGTATCACAACATTATTTTCATCTAAAATGGTGAAGCAGATTTCTAAGCCGCGGAGATGTGATCTTACTCATATTCTTTATGCAGATGACTTGTTTATCTTTTGTCGAGGTGATGCTCGTTCTCTTAATCATTTACAATTCTTTCTTGACACATACGGTGTGGCTTCAAGGCAATTGGTGAATAAGGATACAAGTACTTTTTATTTAAGGAGTTCTTATTCTCACAGGTGCAAGCAAGTGAAGCGTATCTTGGGATTTAAATTTGGTACTGCTTCTTTCACATATTTGAAAGTGCCTATTTTCAAAGGAAAACCAAGACGTATCCATTTTTAGGCCAGTGCAGATAGAGCCAAGAGTCGGTTGACAGGATGGAAAGGGAAATTACTATCTATGGCGGGTCGAGTTCAACTAGTTCATGATGTCTTTCAGAGCCTATTGTTGCATAGTTTTTCTATTTATCTATGGCATTTTTCTCTCTTAAGGCAGTTGACAGCTTGTGCTCGAAACTTTGTTTGGTCCGGTGATATTACGACTAAGAAATTGGTGACTGTATCATCGCGCCAAGTGTGTTCCCCGAAGGAGGAATCAGACCTTGGATTGCGTGACCCCAGATCTCTTAACATGGCTGCTCTCTTGAGTTTGGGTTGGCGCACCGTCACGTCAAACTCATTATTGGGTTCTTATGCCTGCACTCGGTTTTCTATTTCTTGTTATATGCGGATTCGGTATTTTGGTTCTTCTATTTGGCATGGTTTGAAGGTAGCCCTCCCTTTTATTTTTGAACGCTCAAGTTGGCTCATCGGGGATGGGAAGTCAGTTAAGTTTTGGTCAGATAGATGGCTTGGTGATCCTTTAATTGACATGGTGCGTGTTAGTCTTTTCCCAATGTCTTTGCTGACCACAGTTGCATCTTTTATTTCAGATCAACAATGGGTGCTTCCACATAATTTCTCTATCTTATTCCCTGCACTGGCTACTGAAATTCGTAACTTACTTTTACCGGTTGAGCCTAATAATGATGTTTTAATATGGGAAGGCTCAAGTTCTAGGGAATTTTCCTTTTCAGAGGCATATAATCGGGTTCGCATCCGCTTCCACTCAAGGGCCTGTATGACAAAACTTTGGCGGCATTTTATTCCTCCAAGGTTTTCTATGCTTGTTTGGCGAATCCTACACGGCAAGTTACCAACTGATGATCAACTTCAAAAATGTGGTATTCCATTTATATCGGTATGTCAACTTTACTCTTTTAGCTTTGCTGAAGACCTACATCATTTATTTGCTTCTTGTTCCTTCGCCTAACATGTCTGGCAATGACTCTCTTGTTGTTTTGGAACATTTCTTCCATCTCAGGGATGTATTGGTGATTTATGGAACTCAATTACAAGCAAATGTTTCTCTTCCCAACTCAAGAATCTATGGATGACGAGTTGCTTGTATAGTTTTATGGCGATATGGAAGACTCGTAATAAGTTACGTTTTAACAACAAATCTCCTTCTCTTATACGAGTTTTCCGCTCCATTAAAGCTTGGATTCGGTTCATAGCTCCCTATATGCCTGGTCATTCTAATGGTATATTAGACGCTCAATTGCTGATGGGGTTGGGGGTTCAACCAGCTTCTATAGTTCTTCCCATACCACGTTTGGTATTTTGGAGTCCCCCACTTACTCCATGGGTCAAGCTTAATACAGATGGTCTAGCTAAAGGTAATCCTGAGCCTGCTGCTTGTGGAGGTGTCTATAGAGATGCAAGTGGACATTATTTGGGTGGTTTTGCCAAGGCTTAGGCCATCAAAGTTCTTTTTTGCTGAGCTGATGGGCATCATCATTGGGATTGAGTTTGTTTTTCAGGTTGGTTGGCATTATCTCTGGTTGGAAAGTGACTCTGTAAGTGTCATTGCAGGCATCTTCTCATCTTCATTCCTTCCTCCGTGGCCATTACAAATAGCTTGGTCAAGGTGCTTGAGTCGTATTCGGTCAATGTATTTTCGTTGCTCTCATATTCTTGGAGAAGGCAATTCAGTTGCAGATAGTTTGGCAAACTTGAGCTTGGCCTCAAACATGCTAGTTTGGCATCAAACTCCTCCCACCCCGATCACTCCATATCTAAATATTGTCGGACTTGGTTTCCCTTACCTTCGTCCTCATTGATTTTGTTGTTTATAAAAAACATAATGATATATAGGTGTTTGACAGCTCCATTTGCTTGCATATATGATAGAATGTGCGATAACATACAAGCCATTGAACTCACTGATGGAACTTTAGATTGTTACCTCTTATGACCATTTTGGAATGTAATGTGTGTATTGTTGATAAAAAAAATTGTCTATTTTTTATGGGTCTCATGCATGACACGTTAGCAAATAAATTACACTATGACGAAAAATGGCATCAAGTCTTTTATTGATAGCAAAAATGAAGTTTGAGTACTACATTTGTAGTTTTGTAAGTCTGTGTATCACTTTGACCGTGTTATAGGAGTTGGGGTACCGATGCTGTATTTTACTCTTATATGTAATAAACTCTATTTTTTGTCATATTTAACATACATGCATATACATTATACTTAACTTAGAACATCTATCTGTAAACTAAGTGGCCATACTCATATATCTCACGAACTATCTCTCAAAATCATCAAAATACAATAGGTATTCAACCAAGTAAAAGGAAATTAAAGAGATAAAACTAGCAAAATCAATTACAAAAAAGAAGATTAGTTCTTAATAAAAAAGAGGATTAGTTGTATTGTATATAAAAAATAAGAGACATATTAAAACAATAGTATAAATAAGAAATTATTAGAGCCTAAATGACAGGTTTTTAAGACCCGACCGAGTTTGGCTCTATATGACTCATTAGGGTAGGGTCAAGTTTCATTTGTTTGACCCTAACCTTACCCAATTTAAGAAGGATTAGGACCTACCCGCCTTAATGGAGTGCCGAATAAGGCTTCGATCTCTAGAGCGGGTTTTAAGACATGTCAGGACCGCAGGGCACCAAGATCGAAAGTAGAAAACCTAATTGTCATATGGAATATGCCTATATGTTAAAACTATGTTCCGAGACCAAGCCCAATATGGATGCTTTGTGGTGGCAATTCTGGCCCAATTCATACATCAAATCATCTATTGCTGGCCCCAATCCATCTTTTGTAAATTCAAAGTTCCTGCATACAGAGGAGAATAATCTTGATCTTGAATATGTGGTAATGAGGCATCCTTTTAGATAATGCTCCTTATCCACTAGATGTTGTGGCAGTCATTAGTAGTCATCACCAAATCCTCTACCATTTCCAGGAATTCCAAACACAATGGCTGCCTCTACTCTATCTTCTCCTACCACTTCACAGGTGAAACCAAACTCACTCTGATATAAAAAATAAATATTTGGTTTTGGTTTAAACTGTAAAGAGTGGGGCTTGAATTATTGATTCTATGTGTTTCATTTGTTGCAGCTATGCTCCAGCAAGAGTGCTATGTTCTCTTCAGCACAGGCCCTGACTGTGATGCCCAGGAGGACCCAGATGGTGGGAAAGGGAAAGGGAATGAGAATCACATGCCAGGCAGCAATTCCAGCTGATAATGTCCCTGACATGGGTAAGAGGAAGCTCATGAATCTGCTTCTTCTGGGTGCTATCTCACTTCCCTCTGGTTTCATGTTGGTTCCCTATGCCACTTTCTTTGCTCCACCTGGGTGAGTTTCAATCCTTGGTTTCTATACCCCTTCAATATGTGTTTCACTTTGTTTTTTTTCGATGGATTCACTTCTTTGTTTTTGTCATTGTAATCTATATATATGCTTGATTATTATGTGCTTTCCTGGTTAACTGTGATTGGATTACATGTTGAATCCTCAATCCCCTAACCAAACGTTAGAAGATTCTAAATTTTTGTCCATATTTTGTGCTTAGTCCTAGTCATAAGTTGGTAGGATGATAACCAAGAATCATTCTTTATGGAGTATGGTTCTAACTTCTAAACAATATCATGCATTCATGCTGATACTGGTATTTTGGTATTGAATGGATTTTAATTTTATCATTAGTTCTTTGACACAAATATTTCCTTAATTGGAGACAATTATAGCTCTGGCGGCGAAGGCGGTGGGCAAACTGCTAAGGATGCTCTCGGAAACGATGTGATTGCATCAGAATGGCTCAAGACTCATGGCCCTGGTGACAGGACTCTTACACAAGGTTTGAAGGTAAAATAATCTTAGGTTTTACTGCTATTTCAATTATTTAGAAACTTCAAGTTTCATTTTGGAAGTAATTTGCATTTTTACACAAAATCAGGTTGATGATGTAGTTTCTGAATGTAACTTGGATATCTTGTTTGCTTTTCAGGGTGATCCTACCTACCTTGTTGTGGAGAAAGACAGAACTCTTGCCACATATGGAATCAATGCTGTGTGCACTCACCTTGGTTGTGTTGTGCCATTCAACAGTGCCGAGAACAAGTTCATCTGCCCATGCCATGGATCCCAGTACAATGACCAAGGAAGAGTTGTCAGGGGACCTGCTCCTTTGGTGAGTTCACTTCCACACTTTAATCATATATATTAACCACGAATGCTAGCAAGCCATAGCTAAATTTCATACATTGCATATATAGTTTTTTTTTGGTCAACATAAATAGCTCTTTCTTAGTCAATCAATTTGATCTGTTTCTGTAACAACTACTAATCAATCTATATGTTACAGTCTTTGGCTTTGGCTCATGCTGATATTGATGAAGGCAAGGTAATATTTGTTCCTTGGGTCGAAACAGATTTCAGAACCGGTGATGCTCCATGGTGGTCTTAAATTTATCATCACAATCCACTTCTCACCGTATCATATCTGTAATTTGTATCTGTATCATATAAGGTTCACCTTTGTTCATTTGAAAAGCATATAATATGCAAGGAAAGGACCTAGTTTTTTGAATGTAGCATAATTTCCAAGTTGCTTCCCCTCTGAGTAAAATTGTAAAACTACACGCACCACTTAGTAACCTGACTTTGCAGACCCCTTACTATCGGATAATCCCACTTAAGAGCACGTGTTGAGTAGCTTGTCAATTGTTACCTAATATTTCAAATGATTCATGTTTGTTTGCCTGGACATAATTTCTACAACGCAAAATGGTTCAAGTTAGACAGAGACAAGGTTAGACCTACAAATTCATCCGACCTCAGCAACAAACTGGTTTGCAGCAGATAATGGAGTATATTTGTTATAATATCTAGACTAATATCTTACGCTAATTTAAATGTTTATAAGTTAGTGGTTTTATAAGTTACATGATTTAGTAGATGTTCTTAAATTACAGGAGTTGGTAGCTTTTCGGTTAAAATGTATTAAGACGGAAGTTACACAAAAGAAATGGATGGTTATTTAGAGTTATAATGTCATGAGTTACGGAGTTATATGTAGCACTATTATGGGAGAGTGCTAATGAAGATTTCTCCTTCAGCTTATAAAATGAGAGGTCATTTGCTCATTCCAACAAATCGATCAAATCCAATCTGATCCATCACAAGCATCATCTTCCAAGTTGTGAAGAGTGTTAACTCCAAGTTGAGAGTGTAGTGTAGTTGATAGCAAAACAAGTGTGAGAGAGTGTTTCCCTTCAAGTAGTGTTCTTAAAATTGTGCATCTCTTATATACCCATACTTATAGTGGAAGTTCTTGTTGTTGCTGCCCCGTGGACTAGGCACATTGTCAAACCACGGTATATCTGATGTTCACTTTCCTCTATCTTTTATATCTTTGTATTTCTATCCTTTGCAGTGGTTGAGTTATCACTTCCATTATATTATTTTTTCCCAACAGTGGTATCAGACCCCTGTTTATAGGACGTGGGTGTAAAATGGAAGGTTCAAGGAGTATCATTGTTTGACTCAACCACACAAATTGGATCACATAAAAGCAGCGAATGGAGAACATCCTCTATTGCAAAGATTTGCATGAGTCTATCGAAGGGGCTGAGGCTAAGTCAGAAGACACTTCAGATGCAGATTGAACAAAAACGAACCGCAAAGCAATCGGTCATATTCGAGAGTGGATGGATAATAGTGTGTTCCATCATGTGGCGAATGAGACCGATGTGCATGATTTGTGGACAAAGTTAGAGTCATTGTTCGAGAAGAAGACCACTGTCAAAAAAACATTTCTAATCAAAGAGCTTGTCTATATGAAGTACAGTGATGGCGTGAGGGTCACTGAGCACTTGAATAATTTTCAAAGTTTAATTAATCAATTAACCACCATGGACATGACGATTGATGATGAATTGCAAGCACTGTTGCTGTTGGGGTCGTTGTCAGGTAATTGTGAGACTTTTGTAGTCACTGTAAGTAACTCTGCTCTAGATGGTAAATTAACTATGGATAATGTTAAAAATAACATGTTGAATGAAGAGACTAGAAAGAAATCTTCAACATCTGAAAATAGCCAAGTCTTTATGGCAGAGAAGAGAGGAAGGAGCAAGAGTAGGGGACTCAAAAATCATGAAAGGAATGCAAGCCCTTCGAGGACAAGATTCAACGGAAAATATCATCATTGTGACATCTTTGGCCACATGAAGAAACACTGCAACAAATTAAAGAATGAGAATAAGGAGGATGGCTATACCTACCAAAGGAGAAAAGACAAAGGTATCACTGTCGCTATCATATCACATGAGGAATGTGATGTTCTTTGTTTTGAAGGTGAATGCCTATATGTCAATGATTCTTCTAGCTCTGATATTGCATGGATCGTTGATTATGGTGTCTCTTTCCATGCTACTCCACACACGGAGTTCTTCACTACAAAGGTGGTGATCTTAGGATTGTGAAGATGAGAAACGAGGGTTATGCTAAGATTGCAGGAATTGGAGATATTTGTTTTGAAACCAATTTGGGTTGCAAGTTTTTGTTAAAAGATGTTAGACACGTTCCTGGTCTACGTCTCAATTTAATGTCAATGTTGAAAGATGTTAGACACGTGCCTATATGTCGATGTTGTTTTGGAATTTTAGGGTTTGTCGCATAAAATTTGTTAAATCTGATTTGGGTTATGTTTTGGCCAGATTATCCGTTTAGGATCCCTTCCAAAAAGGGAACAACAAGATTGTAAGCCGGACCTGCAGTCCCCAAACTGACACTATAGTGGCCATGAATCCTTTCAGATCAGTGAGCTTCTTCCCCATAAGCCTTCCAGCCGCAAAACACTGCCCTGAAATCGCAGCCTTCCCGGCCACACCAAATGAAACTTGACCATTCTCCTTGATAGTCAATGTTGCCTTCATCCTGGTGAAACTTCCTCAACTGATGCAGAACAAGAGGGAGTCAAATTTAGACTGATAATAATAAAATTAAGAAAGTAACGATTAATAAAAAAGAATGATTTGAAAATAGGTAATTCTCGTGCCATAAGGATGCTGGCAGCTGGAATATCTAAGAAGATGTTGTTTTGGACTTTTAGGGTTTATCGCACAAAATCAATTAAATCTGATTTGGGTTATTTTTTGGTCAAATTGTCTGTTTGAGATACATGACACCATTCTGAAAATGAAACAACGAGATCCAGTGGCGTAGCCAGACATCTCACTTAGAATAGTCAAATTTGATTAACGAAATAATTAAATGATCTTCGGTTACTCTTTAGCAACAACACGATTTTGCTTTAAAAAGTGACACAAACTTAATTTCAACAATGTTCTTTATATTAATTCAAAATGAAAACGCGCTCTCGAACAAACTATTAATTCATCTCTAATAAACTTCAGATGTTCAGAATTTCAATATGTTATTTTTGAGACATAATGTACGTCAATGTATGGTAAACATCAATGTGTTGTTTCCATTTAGCTTATTTATATAAAAAAATCATAAATAGAATTTAAAGTATCAAATTACATATTAATAGAGATGAATACAGTAAGAAACTCTTGATATGGTTTGTATTAATTGGATTAAGTATTTAAAATAGTATAAATTTTTATTTCATTTCATTATTATTAAAGAATATTAAAGACTGATTAAAGATTTCTTAAAGGAGAGTGGTCAATTTATGTTTCATTTCCTTTAATATCCGATACAAATTAAGAGTAATTATTTTTTCTTAAAATTGAGAGGAGACAATTGACCCCCTTGCCCCTTTCTAGCTACACCCTTGACGAGATCACAAGACTCACTAAAGGGAGCTATGTCAGATTTAAGGCAAAATATGTCGTCTTAATTAACTGTCTGATTCGCAATTTAGTATTCTATGCTAGTTTTATTTGTTTTATTTTAATTTGGATTTGGTTTTCGTTTAATCTATGAGTTTTAGGTTTATTGTTAGTTGCTCCAGGGTTTTCTTTGCTCTTATATAAGGAGTCTTTATCAGTTGTAATTAATAATTTTTCATCTTTATAAAAAAAAAACTTTCTTGAGTTTACCTCAATCCTAATGGATTTCATAACCATTTTCTTATGGATTCGATAAGAAATTCTGATTTTATATATGGATTCAAGTTAACCTGATTTTGTAGATATGTGCCAAGTTTAATGGATTTCAAACATATCTATTGTTGTTCCGCTTCGTCATCAACCATTTTGATAGAGAAGGGATGCTAAAGCTAACTCTGAAAAAATCCTAGAAAACCTTGAGAGAGAGAGGCGGCTTTCAAAAATATTAGCATTAGTAATAGTTATCCTGCTAAATTATCAACGACTACAATATTAGTTATATGACTTATATCTATCGATATACAATATATTTGGTGATATTGTTTAACGAAAGCGGTGTCGTCTGCACGTCACCAGGAGTTGGTACCTAAACACGGACACATATAGATATCAATTCACAGATGCATGTAGTATCACTAGCAATTGACACAGATATCAATTCAAACAGTTGCCCTAATTTGAAGTTATTATACACGATCCTCACGATTATGAAAATATACCTTCAGCTTATTGGCATGTCCATTCTCAAATTCATCAGACGAAACCTATCATCAAAATATTATTGATACATGACTGTGGGAGTGAAAGTACACTAATTAAGTGACTAAACTGAGAGAAATTGCATAAGTTATCTTTGTAGTAACTAAGAGAACGACCAAGGAGTGGAAGAGCAGAGTTTTGAAGACCATTGCTGAACTCTGTGGCAGCTAATTAGAAAGAAATCAAATAGAAGCATATGATTTTGCCCGTCGACCCAACAAGAAGGTGTAGGAGAAGATGATATAAACAAACCCGAGGACCACTCTGCAAGTTTTGAAGAGATTTAGCTGTAGCGAGGCTAACATAACGAAGATTTTTCAGTATATAAACAACCCAGTCGAAATTAGGTGCACACTTCCTTGCAGAAGCACTCCCCGTGGTTATGTTTTTTATTGTCCTATAATGCATGAGGATATCACATGGCGTGCCCTCAATCCTACGCCCAAAGTTAGCAAGAGAAGGCGTTTGCATGTGTTGTGATTCAAGTACGATAGGATTCGTAATTGTGAGACACCAAACGACAATACTAGAATTGGTCAAAGGAAAAACACTTGCATTTCAGTTCTGTTGATTCAAGTATAGAGCAAATGCAGGACCTACACTTCATAGATTGAGACATGGAAAGGATCGGAGAATCGAAAAAGGGGGGAGAAACTCTCATTAGTACGTACATAACGGATCGAGCTAGTGTAGAATGGGCATTTGGGTGTGGAAGAATTCTCAGGAATTTAACGAAGTGTTTGGGTCCATTAAGAGTACGCGCACTTAGCATACGAAATGTGAAGGACTAGGCAGAGGATTGTATTTGGGTAAAACTTCAAGTGTTCAGTCTTTTCTTAGTTACTATGGATCGACGGCGCTTTGTTTTTTGTATAGAAAATCAGAAACATCATCTAACACTAATACACTGTTTGATACCTAATTCGTAGCTAATGACTTATGCACAGGTTACAATTTACAACACTTCCTTGCTGCAGCCTGCAGGTCATCATATTCTACGTCATCTTGTTCGTTAATTAATCCCGCAATCAATAAGCAAAGAAAACCTCACACCTCAGTAGCTTCCATATGAATCTCTGTGATTCGGTGACGGTATATGTCAAGCCCCCGTGATTCTGATTAGACATGCATAATGTTCTAAAAATCTCTGTTTAGACAACTTTATCAGACTCTCTATTTTAGCTTTTAGCTATTTTAGAGAGCTTATTTAGTTTTTTTTTGATATTTTCGGAGCTCCAACAGACTAGTCAAACTTAAAATATTTTAACTTTCAGCTATCTCGCTATGACTCAAGTGAGGCTAGCTATAATTTAATACATTCATTTTAAGATAGTTTATTTGATATATAAATACATTTAAACTATTTAATATTTATTTAAGGAATAATATTGATGTAATGCTAGCTAAAATAGAGAGCATTGATGCGTGCATATTTCTAAAGTGGTTAGCTAAAATAACATTTTAACTATTTTAGGTTAAATTTAACTTAAAAATGACTAACGTCAGTGAAGTTGCTCTTAGAGCCAATTAATCCCCGTTTAAGGCTTGCCGTGTGCTCCACTGTTTTGATTAAAACCTATTACTCTCTATCTAAAATTGGCTAATCCCTGATTAATCGTTCACTGGTTGTCCACCCGACTAATACCTAACGTTTTTTCAGAACATTTGGTATGCACAATGCACTAGTTTTAACATCTTGTTAGTTGTTACATATCAGGATGTACACTTACATAGATGATAGAAAATGGAGACTTCTTGATCAACTTTCTAATCAAGTATGAGAGCCCAGCTAATTCAAGAATGAGAGCCCATTACTTTAAAGACTCCATCTAAATAAGTAACTGAAAGCAGACAATTGAAGAATAGACTAACTGGATTTGATTAAGCTATTTATTAATCACTCTCCTTGTACAAAATTGCAAATAGCTTCCTAATGTGAAGTGCATTCCATTAAACAATTCATAAGCTTCTTGGATGCAATAACCACTTCCATATTTCCATGGACGTTTAACCAGTGACTGTTTATTCATCCGCAATTCACTCTCTACGCCCTAAAACATGTGAAACTCCACAAACCAAAAATCACACTAATCCAACATAGTTCATATAAAACAAACTCTCCTTGGTTATTATAATTCCAGATTTTGAGCATCTTCTGGGACCTAGAATTTGCATTTACTACCAGACCAACATACTCAATATCCCCTCCTGGGAATTAGACACCCCAACCTCAAGAATGTGGTCATAAATGCCATTGGGTTCTTGATTCCTAATGATTTATCATCAATGCAACTCCACAAAATCTTAACCACCATGAATGAAGTAAATAAGCTTCTGGGTTTTGCCAAAAAACGAAAAGCTTCCATGAACAAAATAAAAAGATCGGTCTCTTCCCTGTTAATAGTACGAAACAACGAGCAGGAAAATTTACAGCGGGGGAGGGGCAAAATGACAAAAACAACCCGATTGTCCGTTTTTGTCTACTAGCTTCACGTGAACACCCGACAGGGACTACCCAAAAAATGTTGAAAAAACCCAGAGCTCTGATTCCCCTAAACAAACAGAGACACCAAAACCATGATTATGATTAAGGGCATAACCGGAAATACAAAAACTGACGCCGGAGATGGGGACGCCGACGATGAGGACTTTTCAAACTGCAAGGAATCAACGGCCAAAGGCATGTTCTCCTGGTCCGGGCTACACGTGGACTCGTGCGGCGGGTGGGCGCTGTACATTATGGCGCGCAGCACGGCGGAGACGGTGGGAATGTAGGCCGTCTTGTTCTTCGCCAGCAGCCACGTCAGCCCCATTAGCTGGCAGTCCCGGTTGAACATCTTGCTCGCCCTCTCGCTCGTGCTCTTGTCCCTCGACGTCGTTCCGTTCTTCCCCGACGTGCCTCCCTTAAGCTGTAAATACCAAACAATATTACGATTAATGTTTCCAGTCCACAATCGCTTTCATTCGTAATTCCTATTCTTATACGTCTACATGAATATGTACAATAGTTATATGTGGTGTACAGAAATGAATACCGAAAAGACGAAACTGACCTTCTGGAGAGCACCTAGACATTTGGTGCAGCCGGTGTAGGAGGAGTTACGGCAGTTCTTTTCGAGATTCTTGACCGCGGCGGTGGGGGTGGCGTTGTGGAACCCGGAGACGTTGAACGCCGCCGGGCAGCTGAGGGAGCTGATCTGGTGGAGCCGGATCCCACAGAAGCAGAGAATGGCGTCACACGTGGCGTTCGGCTGTGGGATCCGGATGTTCCGGCTGAGGAGAGATGTCTGGAGAGAGTTGACGCATTTCTGTGAGTCGTCCGGCATCATCGGCTGGTCGCCGTCGGAGGAAGGTTCCGGAGAGGAGGAGATTTCAAGAGCTGACCTGGCGTGGGCGGCGAAGAGCCAGGCTGCTAAGACTGGGCAGCATCGGCTGCGGTCGAGGTTTCGGCCGCAGGCTTCGTTGACGCCGCCGAAAAGCTCGGCGGAGAGGTCGAGGCGGCAGGTCTGGGCCTGGGTTTGGACCGGGTAGGCCGGGACTGTGTTTGGGCTGGAGTACTCGCCTGGTTTTAGAGGCTGGCCTGGACCTGTTACTGGCTCGGCCAGTAAACCGGCGAGGGAGACGTTGAGGATTGACAGAAGCAGGAAAATGAGGAGCGTAAAAGTGAACGGAAATGATGGCATTGTTGACTACAGAGAGTGAGAGGATTTGGGGTTAAAGGTTGTAACTTTATCCGAGGAAGATGAAAGTGATTTTAGGGTTTTAAAGAAACGAGGTGAAAGGCTCAAGCTTTGAATCTTTCTTTTGCTTTTTGGAAGCTTTGTTGTTTCAAGGAGACAACTTTTGAGCTTCTGTGGAATTATGAATGGTGAAAAGATGGAAGAGAGAGATTCCTGAGATTTGATGCTGGTGGTAAACAGTGCTTTATTTGGGTTGAAGTGCTAAGCTTGTGCAGCTAGCTCTGAACAGTGTCTTCTTCCTCCTCAAAACCCAAAACAGAGCTAGAGCCGAAGGGCTGAAGGAAATTGTGGATAGAAGAAGAAAATGGGAGAAAGCACACAAGGGAAAACGCTATCTTTTGTCTCTCTTACTGGGACTGAAATGATGAGGTTGGTTTTGGGTGGGTTTATAATCCAGATAAAAGGGAAAGGTGCCTTTGCCTTGAGCTGACTCAGAGATCTTTCTGGGATTTATGCTCACTAATCAGTCTCTTCTAGTGTGCCTAAAACACAAACCAAAGTAAGCACTACTACAATGGAAAATTGTTTGTTAAAAATTAGTACTTTTGGATTCAATTATTCAAATGAAAAAGGGTAATTGGGTTCTGGAGGGGGTCCATGGGAAATGCATAAGATATTGGTTTGGTAGAACTGGGTTTTGCATGATGAGAAAACGCTGTATAAAGATTTGTCTGCTTATGGTGTCTTATCCCCTGTCAATCTCTCTATAATGGCCTCCTCAAGCTCAAGTGCTCAACTCACTCTCTCCTTCTCTGATATCGAAGTCGCCTCTTTTTTTCATTTTTTGAGTGAAAACTAAAGAGAAGGGGTTAAAGCTTTTGGGGGATTGAAACTTTTTTTTGGCAAAGGGGGATTGAAACTTGGGAATGGAAAAGGGCCGGGCAATGTTTGGGTGCAGCTTTGGAATGGGGAAACGAGGGAATCCTAGGGATTTGACATCTTCTGTTTTGAACTGATTCAAGCAAGCACCATATGCCTGACTTGAGCGTGTGGCCATTTACTGGTTAAAGCACCTAGCTTTCCAGAAATTGGTTTTCATTTTCGAAAGATAACTAAAAAGTATTTGACAATGGCTCGTGAGAGAGAGGGGGAGACCTTAACAATGCAAGGTTCACATGAAATGGTCACACCCTCCAAATGAGATTGGAGCTGTCCAAAATGGCGTCAATGACATTTTCGAATCAGAGTGTTGTTAGTTCAGTTGATAATTTTCTAGTATTCCTCATACAATGAGTTAAAGAACTCTCAACATCAATAATCTAATACTTCGAAATACCAAAGAACACGACGGTCCTGTTGGTTTTGTTTATGGTTCCATCTATATATTCCTTTGGTTGCAGAGGACAAATTTGCACAAACTGCCTAAACGTACAGCTAGGTTCCATATGCATCACAGAAAAAACAGTGTGGGAGTTGTCAAATTATAGGAGTTATATACGTTTGGAGTTGGATTATAGAGACAAGACAAACATAAAGCGTCAATCAAGAACAAATTATTCCAACCAAAAGTTCCTTTGGGAAAAGATTTCCACTCCTTTCTTTATCTTCCATTTTAAACACTACTCTTGTTTCATTTCTGGTGTTGCGATGGCTCAGAGCCCCCTCGATCGACCCCTCCATTTGAAAAATGTAGAGGAAAAAGAAGGATCAGAACAACTGCTCCTACGACTACATAAGCTGTAAGCAACAACAACCCAATTTGGTCCTTCAGAAACGTCACTGAGGACCCTAAAGAAAGGCAGTTCGACCCCGTTGTAATGCATGAGATGGACTTTTGTATATCGTGCTACTATGTATGATTTTCAACTCAATGGATGTTATTATACAGGAGAAGATTAGGTTATAGGTGCTTAGGTTAATTGATCATCGATCGAGCTAGGGAAAGTAGGAAAGGAAAAGCTTAAAAGCGTAATCATATATGGAGTTGCAATATCTAGCTAGATTATTGGACCAAGGCTTTTACGGCTGTCGGTGTATTGGTATCTCCTGTACATGGTTGATTGCAGGAGTAAGCTAAGGGAATTGGACTCAATGTTTACAGGAAAACGCTAGACTACGAAAGTTGTATCATACATAGGATTGAGTTTTGCTACGTGGCATCATATCAGCCATATAATTTAAATTTGAATGGTACATAGGTAAAACTATCAACTAACGTCTATTAATAGTGAACGTCATTTTTACGTTAGTAGTAAAAGTCACTTCTCCATTTACTATATGTTAATCATAAAAAAACTAACCCCCCACCAACTACTTTTGACTCTCCTCTCTTTGGTCTCTCCTCTCTTGGTTTCTCTCTCGTCTCCCTCTCAAAGACTCTTTCAGTTTCAAGTCAAGTATGCAACCCTTAACCTTCCCCAGAAACCCAGCTGCCCATCCCATTGGAATGTTGTTGAAGACCTTTCTGCTTCTTCGGCATGGAGCGCAATTTTTCGGCCATTTGGGTCTCGTTGAAGCAGGGCAATCTAAAGACCATTATGTTTCTTTGGGCAAGGTGATATAGCATCCTTGGCACAGGGAAGTATAATTGATGAATTGTATGCCATCGAATACAGATGGATTTTGAGAGGGTGACTCAACAGACCTCTTTGTTGTGCTCTAAACTTGCTCAAACACTCACACGCCAAATGCAGCACTAATTCGATAATTTTATTGAACTGAAGAACAGCTATTTATAATAGTTTTACAAGCTTGAAAACAGAAGAAACAACCTAACTGAAAACTCAGCCTATAAATGAGAAACAATTGGAAAAATTCAAATTCTAAACAACATCCCTATGACTAGGGCATTTATTTGACAGACTCCAACAGCTGCAAGCGGAGGATCAGTAACAGCAACCCCCTGGTGGACTTAACTTGGTCGTCAAGAAATCCGAGAATTCCTCTGCAACCCTAACACATCCTCCCCTAAACCACACTGCTTAATGCATGTGGTTTACACACACCCAATTCCTCTCTCAACTTTTCAAACATTTCTAATTTCAGTGGTTTTGTCATTATGTTTGTCACTTGGTCTGCTGTTCTACAATGGATCAGTTATATCACCTCATCTTTAGTTAGATCACGTAAGAAGTGAAATCTAGCATCTATATGCTTGATTTTTCCATGCATCACAGGATTCTTTGACAACTTAATGACTGAATTATTGTCACAAAGAATTGTAAAACACTTGGCTTATGATTGAGCTTCTCTAACACCATTTGCATCCAAATACACTGACAAGCACATGAAGCTGCTGCAATGAACTCAGCTTCAGTAGTTGACAATGTAACAACTGGCTGCTTCTTTGAACACCATGCCACAACTCCTGAACTCAACAAGAAAACATACCCTGAAGTACTCTTTCTGTCTTCAATGTCTCCGTATAGTCACTGTCTGAAAAAGCCTTCAAATCTCCATCACCCCCTCGTTTGTACTGTATCCCTATCTCCATAGTACCTTTCAAGTATCTCATAATTCTTTTTACTGCCTGCCAATGCTGCTCTTTAGGTCTTTCCATAAAACGGCTAACCAGACTTACTCCAAACATTACATCAGGTCTTGTAGCCTTTAGGTACATAAGGCTGCCTACCATTTGTTTATAAGTTGTGACATCCACCCTTGTCCCTTCTTCATCTTTTACTAGTTTTGTACCAGGTACCATAAGATTTTTTACAGCATTGCAACTCTCCATACCATACCTATCCAATAACTCCTTAATGTACTTCTTTTGACTTAGGAAAATACCATCTTCATTCTATAAAATCTCCACACCCAAAAAATACCTCATTTTACTTAGATCATTCATGTCAAAATGCTGCTTCATTGACCTTTTGAATGCATCAATCATGTCTTCGCTGTTTCCAGTAAAAATGAGACATCCACATACAAGTTTACTATCAGCAACTTTCCTTCTTCTACATGTTTTACAAACAATGTATACTCACTTGGACAGCGCTCAAAGCCTTCTGAGACAAAATATGATTCAATTTTGCTGTACCAAGCTCGTGGAGCTTGTTTTAGTTCATATATATAAAGTCTTCTTCTACATGTATACCTTGTCTTCAGCACCTTTCTTCTTATATCCTTGAGGTTACTCAACATACACAGCCTCATTCAACTCACCATGTAAAAATGCACTTTTCACATCCAACTGGTACACATTCCATCCCTTGTGTGCAGCAAGTGCTATAACCATTCTAATGGTGTCCCATCTGGCTACTGGAGCAAACACTTCATGAAAATCTATTCCATGTTGTTGTGTGTAGCCCTTAACCACCAACCGTGTTTTATACTTGTCCACTTCTCCTTTCTCATTCAATTTGGTCTTGTACAGCCATTTAACTCCAACTCTTTTAGCTCCTTCTGGTAGAGTACACAGTTCCCATGTATCATTTTTCTATTGTCTCCATTTCACTGTCCATAACTGTCTTCCATTTTTCACTCTCTGCAGGCTCTTTAAAACACATAGGGTCATTGGCTGAAGTAAACATAACCATACTGCAGTCAACACTATTTGCTTCCTCTTTAGAGAGTCCTTCACCACTTATGTAGTCTTGCATCCATGTTGGTGTCCTCCTTTCTCTTTGTGTCCTCCCCTGAGCTTGAATTGGTACTACATTCTGCTCATCACTATTACCTTCATTTTCTCCCTCACTCTGATCATCATCAGATTCTGAACCATCACTCAGATCAGCTTCTGAACCATCATCTTGTACTTCACTATGTCTATCCCATTTACAGCCCTTTTCTTCATCAAATATAACATCCCTACTTATCACAATCTTCTTACTCACAGGATCACACAACCTGTAACCTTTTGTTTCCTCACTCACACCCAGGTACACACATTCATAACTCTTGTCATCCAACTTCTTCCTTAGCTTATATGGAATATGAACATGCCATATACAACCAAATATTCTGAAATAGTCTACTGAGAGCTTAGTTTCATACCATGCTTCCTCTGGGTCATATCTTTCAAAGAAGTGGTTGAACATCTGTTTAGGACATGTACTGCCCAATTGCTTGCCTCTGGCCAAAACACCTTAGAAACTTGTCTTTCAGTTAGGATACATCTCACCATATTCATAATTGTCCTATTTCTTTTCTCAGCCACCCCATTTTATTGTGGGGTGTATGCTGCAGTGAGTTGCCTCCCAATGCCCTGTGAAGTGCAGAACATATTGAACTCTTTTGAAGTGAACTCCCCACCTCTATCTGTTCTTAGACATTTTATACAACAGTTTGTCTCCTTCTCTACCTTGCTTTTAAACTTCTTAAATATTTCTAGAGCTTCTGATTTAACATTTAGGAAATAGCACCAAATTTTCCTACTAAAATCATCAATGAAGATAATAATGTACCTCTTTTGGTTGTTGGACATTGGAGTGACTGGTTCTCAAACCTTTGTAACTCAGATGTCTAAAACGGCAATGCCACAGTTTGGACACATCTTCAGCTGTAGTTTGCAGGCAAGTTATGGTTTGTGAAGTGGATGCTGGTATTTGTATTGTGGCTAGTACCACAAACATCCTATTTACTGTCATTTCAGACTGCATAATTAATCTCTTCACTGGATGATATACTTTACACATGTTTTTCTGAATCAATACTGCCAGGTTCTTCTCCTGTAACTGACTAATGCTGAGTAAATTGCTCTTGAGTTCTGGAATGTAGTATACCTCAGTTATTGTTTGTGACATTTCTCCAATCTGTAGCCTGACATAGCCTTTTCCCAATACAGCCAATCTCATGTTGTTGCCAAGTTTAACAGTGTGACGAAATGAAACATCCAGATTGCTGAACCACTCTTTCTTCCCACTCATATGCTTGCTGTAACCTGAGTCTAGAAACCACATTTCTTCTTTTCCAGCCTTATGCATGTCCACATATGTCATGAGCAACATGTCTTGATCTTCCTCTAGCTCAGCATAATTAGCTCCATTCTCCCATCTAGGACACTCATACTGAAAGTGTCATAGCTTATGACACCTGAAGCATTCAACAAGAGCTTTGTTAAAAGTTCCTCTTGCACGGCCTCTTCCTCTTTCACGACTCATTCCTCTCTCTCTTCCTCTAAAGCCTGCTCTCCCCTGACTCACATTCAGAACCTGTTCTTCATTTACATGTGTGCTCATTCTTTGCTTGTGCACCAGTAAGCTACTTTAGAGCTCATCAATGGTTAGTGTGTCAAGATTATTAGATTCCTCAATTGAACACATTACATAATCAAACGTGGGAATCATTGATCTTAGTATCTTTTCAATGATGACTACATGCTCCATACTCTCACCATGGCTCTTCATCTTGTTGGCAATGGTTAGTGTCCTGGCAAAGTACTCATTAACCTTGTCTCCCTTCTTCATTTGTAACATTTCAAACTTGTGAGACCCCGAAATTTTAATTTAATTTTCCGACACACTTAGGGTTTAATTCTGATTACTTTTCAGTACGTCGTCAATTTCGTCTAACGTTTTTACGTTAAGACACACGTCGCCACATGCGTGAAAGTATTTACGGAATATTTTCCGGCACTTCACGTAATTCTTCGTACGACTTTTACGTTTAAATTCGATGTTTGGTGATTTGAAATGAATTTTCGAAAATGGATTTGGTTTTGAAATTATTTTGAGAATTGGGATTGAATCGTGGCCGTTGATTCGATCGACGAATCGTGGCCACTCGTTTATCTTTAAAACCCTATTTTCCTTCTCTTTTCCCCTCACCTTTCCTTTTCTCCTCACTTTCCCCTTTTCCTTCTCTTTCCATTTCGGTTCTCTCCCGAAACAGAAAGAGTTTCTCTCTCTCCTCTCTTCGACCCAGCAACCACCAGCTCCTCCGCTCCGGCGCGCGTCGTGTCTCACCGCCACTCCCATCAGCCTCGTCTCGCCCCGGCGACCTTGCCTAGACCACCAGTGACGCCAGCGCCGAGGGAAACTCCGGTTGTACTGTGCAGAGCAGATTGAGGCGCACCAGAGCGTTTGCAGAGCTAGGAAGCTCCCAGGCGCCACCAGGAGCTGCCCAGGAGCAAGGAGGAGACCAGCGGAGCTCCGCCGGAGGAGGTTTCGCCGGAAAACACAGTGGAGGCAGTGAGAGGTATAAAACTCGATCTTTCTTGATGTTTGAAGCCTTGTTGGGTAGCTTAGGTTGTTTAAAAGGTGTTAGGACTAATCAGAAGGCTCGATTTGGCCGGAAAACCGGCCAAATCCGGCGGCACAGTGGATCGGAGACCGGCACGGTAAAAACTCTGGTTTTTACCGTGTCAGTTTTACTTTTACCATTTACCCAGGGGCAGAGTTACCAATTTGCCCCTGACTGTTTGAAATAATTACAGTTACAGTTTTTACTGTTACAGATTTACTTTTACTGTTTACTTTTGACTATTTGACTTTGACCGGTTGACTTTTTGACTTTGACCGGTTGACTTTTGACCGTTGACTTTTTTGACTGTTGACCGTTAACTTTTTTGACCGTTGGCCGTTGACTTTACTGTTGACCGTTGACTTTTACTATTCCAAAGTTGACTTTTAACTTATGCCGTAGAACACATATTTTACGTTTTCGAACACTACGGTTAAACGTTTTAAAGACTTTTAGCTTGTAAACGTGGCAAAAACGACGTAAGTACTGAATAAGAAATAATCCCGACTTGTCGCTGGTTCGAGAATCGGAGTGTCAAACAAGACAAACCCTAGTGTCAGAAAGATAAACAAAGAATGTTTATCAAGTTCTAGTCATAGATAGTAGATCCTCGAATTACTTATACCTGACTATCGTTGTTATCTCACCCACAGACTCAGGAGCTCGTCTACGCAGGCTTCAGGAGGACCAGGAGTTGGAGCGCAGCCAGCTGTACCATCATACCAGGTAGTAGGGGGAGCACGCCCAATGGGTGAGCCGAAACCCTCTTGGGTCGGCGGCTCTTTCACTTTATATTTATTAAATACTGATGCATTGTTTTAAGCTTGACCACATGCTTCTTATAGCACTTAGTGTGTGTGTGTGTGTGAGTTTTGGATCGAAAAGTAGTACTGTTGTCCTGATTTCCGGTGTTTGGCCTGAGAGCGACGGGACCTAGTATTCTAGCACTCCTGCGGTGTCGATGACCGTAAACCTCCGGAGGGGCTATGCCCTGTTTATTTTATTCATTTATCCCGCTTACGCTCGTCTCGTACAGAGTAAAACGTGACGTAAGTGTGGCCTGCTATTTGTTAGGCGTTAGCTGGAAATGGACGCTCTCGCTATTCTGCGCACTCGGGCGCTTAGATAGTTGGCCCCGGTTTGCAGTGAAGACAAACCCGGGATTTCGGCCGCTCAGATCCAGAGAGTTCTTTCATATGTGGTCACATGTTTTACCGAGCTTTGTGTGCGTGGCGTGCATTTACATTTCCACATGCTCTTTCGTACTTACGAGTACCTATATATATATATATATACGAAATGTTTTCTCATGGGTTTTAAACCCCGACTTGGATGGCTTTGGCCCCAATTGGGTTAGCGAGGACGAGTTGCTCAACTCTACATCTTTTCAGGTCTACATCACCCGTCACTAGAGGAGCTGGACTAGATCGCGGAGCGTCGACGGTTATCGTGCACTTCCGATTTCGAGGACTCCCATTCTGGTGTGGTTTTCATGTTTCTTGATTTCCGTATTTCTGATGTTGTAATCTGTTGGATACTTTGAGACACTTTTCAAGCCCATTGTTTCGAGACTTTTTCTTGTACTATTTCTGTCTCGGGTGTTTTTCCATTATCTTCCGCTTGTAAAACATTTGTATGCTACTCTGAGTATTTGTCATTCCGTATTTGACATTCATATTATTATTATTATTCATGTGTTGTTTGTTTCATTCATAGCCTTGTGGTTTCGGTCCAGAGGGTCATCAATACGTCGAAAGACGTATTGATTACTCGCTAGATCGGGATTACGGCGGTTACCGTCGTGTTTCGGGACCGAGAATAGTCCCCGGGATGCGACAAAACTCCTTTCTGAGGGCCTGTAACTATGCTCGTTTTACCCTAGTTGAGCCCTGGTATTTCTACTTCATGGAATCCCAGATATGCTTGGATGTGTCGCTGTTGAGAATTGTTTCCATAATGCCACGATGAATGGCCTGGAACAAATAGTTCTTCACCTTCAGATCCTTAAGCTTCTGATCCTCAATTGTTTTACGCTGCCCTTTAGTCAGCTCCATCCCCTCCTCAATGTCTGGAACGCCGTTTGCTACAAGTCCCCTGTACTCCTTTGAACGTAAGAAATTCTCCATCAGCATAGCCCAGTGGTCATAATGACCATAAAATCTGGGAATTGCTGGTCAAACAAAGTTGCTTTCAGTTGCCATTTGTCTTACAGTGTACACTCTCTTTTCTTTCACTTTTGCTATGCACTCGTACCTCACTGTTTTCACTCTTTCACTTTAGATCAGGCCCCGTGGTGGGGCTTTGATACCACTTGTTGTGCTCTAAACTTGCTCAAACACTCACACACCAAATGCAGCATTAATTCGATAATTTTATTGAACTGAAGAACAACTATTTATAATAGCTTTACAAGCTTGAAAACAGAACAAACAACCTAGCTGAAAACTTAGCCTATAAATGAGGAACAATTGGACAAATTCAAATTCCAAACAACCTCCCTATGACTAGGGCATTTATTTGACAGACTCCATCAACTGCAAGTGGAAGATCAACAACAGCAACCTCCTGGTAGACTTGACTTGGTCCTCAAGAAATCAAAGAATTTATCTGCAACCCTAACACTCCCTTGCTGCCCAATTGGTAAAGAATGACACTTCAGGTTTCAACCTACTCTTAGAATGGTGTTTAAGAAAGATGATGATGTATTTGAGTAGAATGATGCGTAAGAATGATGATGTGTATTGAAGTATTATGGCAATTAAGCTAGAAAAAAATGGCTTCTTTGTTAGGAAAGAGGAGGGGGATCACAATTGGGTATTTATAAGCATAACTTGTATCTTTGAAATTCGAATCCTTTCAAAATGATTGGATTCTTCTTTCTTGAAATTCGAATTTGTCAAAATAAAAGAGAATAAAGCCTTGAGAAGCTTGGAGATCGATCTTGTGCAAGATAATTGAGATATACTTCGATCTCGCAATAAATCTGACTGATGACCTGAAATTACAAAGTTTTCATTCTATTAATAGCGATGTTAGTTGTACCGTATAACGAGAGTAGCCTACCTTTTGCCATGTTTACATGCATATGAGATTATGAGTGCCTTATCTCGTTGGATGGATTCAACATGCCTTTCATAAGTGCAAGAAAATGATTGAATGGTAACTCCCTCTATATTTTTGTTATTGTGATATTATATTTTCAACACATGGTATAGTTTGACATATTGAGTAGATTTTTTTTTATTTGATAGTATCTTTTATTATGCTTCGTAGTAGTTTTTGTTGTGACAGTAGTATGTATTGTTGCTAGAGGTAATAGGTTCTGTTGCTAGCGTTAATAAGTTTTTTTGTTGTTGTTGGGAGTTGTTTTTTCTTTGTAGTAGCTTTGTTGATTGTGTGTAGAAGCTTTAATTGACGGTGACAATAGTTTTTGTTGATGACTGTAGTAGATTTTTTGTTTGGCAATAGTTGTTTTTCTTCGTGGCGATAGTAGTTTTTTTCACAACGGTAGTAGCTTTTCTGCACACACTACTAGAATAAGTATTATAGCCGACGAAAAAACAATTAACAGGCCGACGAAATTTTATTTCGTCGGCTAAAGTCTATTTTAGCCGACGAAAAACACTTTCGTCGCCTAAGTGAAATTTTCGTCGGCTAAAGTAGACTTTTAGCCGACGAAAAAAAAATTTCGTCGCCTAAGTGAACTTTTCGTCGACTAAAGTGGACTTTTAGCCGACGAAATGTTGTGTCGTCGGCTAAAATAGTTTTTTTCGTCGGCTATAGTTCACAGACTATAGCCGACGAAATTTTAAAACTTTGGCCGACGATATATATAATTTCGTCGGCTAAAATGCTTTATATTTCCAGATCTAGACAGTTGCTGATTTGAAAGAAAAAACGGGAGAAAAAGTTTTGAGGTTGGCGAAATTGTTGGGTGTTGTCGAAATCTGTCCGAAATTAGTTTGTGGCACTATATATAGGTACGTATATGTATATATCTTGTTTTTGAGTTGATTTAAGAGTTTTATTTTCGTTATGCACATTGATTTTGAGTTTTAATTAGAGTTGATTATATTGTGTTTTGAGTGTGATTGAGTTGATCGATTTGGGTTTGATAATATATATGAAGTTGTTGTTATATATATATATTAATTTGATTATATTAATTAGTAATTATTATATATATGCATGTATATATATATTAATTGTACGTTAACTGCAGATATAATATAAATTGAATGATTCGTAAATTTAATTAATTAGCGTTTATTCATATATATTATGTTATTTTCTCAGGATATGGATAAGAGTTGGATTTCGCTTCCAAAATGGGACAAAAGATATGCTAAAGGAGTTGTTAGTTTTATTGAATATGTGATCAATAATGCTAAAGGGAATACAATTTTCTATTGTCCGTGCACTAAATGTCAGTGTCGCAGCGATATGTATCAATTTCCAATTGACAAGGTTTGGCAGCACCTTCAAAGTAAAGGGTTTTGGGAGAAGTACACATGTTGGATATATCACGGTGAACCATCATCAAGGGGTCCGCATGATCATGGGCAATTTTCTGAGACGGGCAGTACATCCAACGATCCAACAACGGCCTTCATCAACGATATGTTTCCTTATGAGAGGGGTGTATGCTCTGAAGGACCGTATATGTCTGACCCGGTGCAGCCCTTCCCTAGAGTTGTCAACACTGCTGGTATTGACAGGTACAACAAACTACTTGCTTTCCAACAGACCCCTGTGTACCCCGGTTGTCAGAAAACGGTTCTTGAAAGTGTGATGGACGTTATGAAGATTAAAGTTGAGACAAAATTGACTGTGAAGGCTGTTGATGAGTATCTACAGTACACTGCTTCGATGCTGCCCCACGGTCATCGTCTTCCTACCACTCATCATAAGGTCCGATGTATACTGAAAGATCTTGGGCTTTCCTACATCAACATCCATGCATGCAGATATGATTGTGTTCTCTTCTGGGGTAAAGATCCAGAAGGGAATGACCTTGGTGACCTTGACACATGTCCAGTATGTCAGAGTGACAGGTATAAGTTGACTCCTGCAGGCAATAGAAAACCTATGAAGGTACTTCGATATTTCCCGTTGAGGGATAGGCTGGAACGGTTGTACATGTCATCACACACGGCCAAATCTATGAGATGGCACGCTGATAGGGAATTGCAAGGCGAAGATACCCTTATACACCCTGCTGACGGGGAGGCCTGGAAGCATATAGACAGGGAGTTTCCTCATTTTGCGTCTGAGATCCGAAATGTGAGGCTCGGGCTCTCATCCGACGGGTTCAATGCTTTTGGCAACATGAGTCTTCAATACAGTGTATGGCCGGTGATTTTGGTACCATACAATCTTCCTCCATAGATGTGCATGAAGAAGGAATACAATATGTTGAGTTTGTTGATTCCGGGACCCGGTTATCCAGGGAAGTGTCTCGATGTGTATTTGAGACCCTTGATTGAAGAGCTTAAGTTTTTTTGGGACGTTGGTCATCCCACTTATGATAAGTTCATGCACGAGATGTTCCAGATGCATGCTATGGTTGTTGGTACCATTAGTGATTTTCCTGCTCGTGGGATGTTGTCGGGCAACGTTGTTAGGGGATACAAGGCTTCTCCAGAGTGCCTAAGCGATGAGGGGAGCAGTAGTCATTGCAACAAGATATGTAGATTGGGTCACCGTACTCTCCTTCCGTATGATCACGAATGGCGGTTCGATGACAAGGCATTTGATGGGACTGTAGAACTTGGTGTGCCTCCTAGAAGATGGACAGGGGAAGAAATTTTAGCAGTGCTTAATGAGTATGATTTTGGGCAGCTCAGCAATCATCCCAATATAGTGGCGGCAATACCTGACAGACCCGACAGGTATAAATTTTGGACACATAAGAGCATGCTGGAGTAAGTTGTTGATCAGGCACTACCTAGATGTGATGCACATAGAAAAGAATGTGTGTGACAGTGTGGTGGGAACCGTGCTGAACTTAGAGGGAAAGACGAAAGACGGTCCGAAAGCACGCATTGATCTTAAAAAAATGGAGATACGAAGACATTAGTGGTTGAAAGAAGGGAAGAAAAAAATGCCTCAAGCTCCGTACACCGTGAAGCCTGAACAGAAGAACGTAATTTTCAGGTGGTTGAGTTCTGTGAAGTATCCTTCAGGCTACGCAGGAAATATAGCCCGGTGTGTAAACATTCGTGACAATAAAATGTACGGGTTAAAGAGTCATGACTGTCATATTCTGCTACAACGTCTCTTCCCTATTTTCATTCGACCCTTCCTTCCCCGTCAGGTGGTGGAGCCGTTAGTAGCGTTGTCAAGATTCTTCCAGAAGTTATGCACAAGGGAAGTGACAAAATCTGATCTCCGGGAAATGCAACAGGACATTATTTATATCATGTGTAAATTTGAGAGAATATTTCCTCCAAATTTTTTTGACATCATGCCGCACCTGATGATCCATCTTCCCGAGCAATTGTTGCTTACCGGTCCAGTACACTATACTTGGATGTATCCTATGGAAAGGTATGTTTTTTACACCTAATGTTTTTATTGTACATGTTCATTGTATAATCGTAACATATGACAACAAATTTATTTATTTACAGACAACTTGGAGACTACAAAGCTTATGTGGCTAACAAATCCGCGCCTGAAGGATGTATAACAGAAGCATATATTGCGCACGAGTGCGTCACCTACATGAAGTTGTATCTAGGAGCATTGAAGGAAACTCCACAAACCATACCGGTTGATGAACCGAAGTTTAACCTTTCCATAGTCTCAAATGATGTTGAAGTTTATGGAATTTTACCAGAGTCTTACAAGTTGCAACCCCATGAGCTCGTCATAGCTCATTGGTGGGTATTGATTAACTGTCAAGAAGTTGAATACTGGAAAGACATCCATCTACACTGTCCAGACATTCAAGGTGATCTCGACTACCACAACAAGGAATTCGCGAACTATTTTGGCGATTGGGTATGTAATTCTTTAATTTTGTATGTTGCAAGTCTCCTTGATTGCATAATTATTCATATTTATAATACATTGAATCTTTGGTTGCAGATGAACCATATTCAATTTGATGGTCACCCAAATTGGTCTCACGAACTAAGACTTCTAGCTATGAAGCCGATAATGTCAAGAGTTTACCCGATGTGCAAGGTCAATGGCGTGCAATTTATATGTGAAATGAGAGACAACAGACGAAGAACACAGAATTCTGGGGTTATGGCGCATGGTGGCCGGAATGGAGTTGATTATTATGGTGTTCTTGATTCAGTGGTGGAACTCGTTTATGGGCAAGGCATGACCGTGCACCTGTTCAAGTGTAGATGGTTTGATACTAGAAGCTCGCAGAGCATGAAGATTGATCAGTACGGGATTTTATCGGTGAACACTGGTACAAGCTGTTACGAAGATGACCCGTTTGTTTTTGCGACATCGGTGAAACAAGTGTTTTATCTTGATGACCTTGTTAAGGGTGACGCGTGGAAAGTAGTCAATCTTGTGCACCCTCGAAACATTTACCGGGCGGCTACACTTGGAGAGGCCGAAGACGAGGAAGAAAATGTTGCGTATCAAGAACACAGTGCAATAGGTATTCCTGACTCCTCTACAATTCGCCTTAATAATTTTAAACCGGGTCGTTCGGTTCGAATTCGTGATTTAGACGCTCGCCTTATTGATGTGGATCCAAATCAAGAAACAGACGACGACTCTTGTGATGTAGAAATGCATAGATTACTGGAAATTAATTCTGACACCGAAGAAGACTCATCGGATGATTCTGATTACGAGCCTTCTTAGTTATTTGAATTTGTAATACAATTTGATGTGTTTTATATGGTACAAGCTCTACAATTCATAATGTATCTTAATGTTGGTTATATATGCAGGAAATTGTTATGGGTACGGTTAAACCAACTGTTTTTTTTATCTATTTGACAGTTTTAGCCGACGAAATACAACATGTTTCGTCGGCTAAGATACTTTTAGCCGACGAAACATGATGGATTTCGTCGGCTAAAAGTATCTTAGCCGACGAATACCCTAATATTTCGTCGCCTAAAGTTAAATGAATAAAATAATAATTTATACCGCTAGTTGCGTCTCCTCGATATGAAACTATTTGTAGTTGAAGGTCCGGACAGAATACGTAATTTAGGTGGCCAAATCACCGTTTGTTTGTGTTTAGGGGTTTGACCAACGGGATTGACCGTGCGGATCGAGCCCTTACGTGTGTCCGATGATGCTGAAATTTTACCCTCACACATGTTTCAACATAATGATGATATCTGACGGTCGGTTTTTCGTTTCACAAGATGGATTGTCACAATCAAAATATGCCTACTAATGTTGTATAACTAATTTACTAAGTGTTAAGTAAATGTTCCGTTTTAAAAACAAACTATACGTAGATGCTTCAAACAAAAAAAAGTCGTGAGATAAGATATGACCAGAACGATGAAATATGTCTACGGTTGAAATTTCACGTAATTCCGATAAGTTTCGGTGCCAATACTTGCGGTCATTGCATTTTTTCTATTCGTTCGCCATAGAGGACGCCCTATCTCCGACGGTTATTTTTCTTATAAATTTTATACCGCTAGTTGCGTCTCCTCGATATGAAACTATTTGTAGTTGAAGGTCCGGACAGAATACGTAATTTAGGTGGCCAAATCACCGTTTGTTTGTGTTTAGGGGTTTGACCAACGGGATTGACCGTGCGGATCGAGCCCTTACGTGTGTCCGATGATGCTGAAATTTTACCCTCACACATGTTTCAACATAATGATGATATCTGACGGTCGGTTTTTCGTTTCACAAGATGGATTGTCACAATCAAAATATGCCTACTAATGTTGTATAACTAATTTACTAAGTGTTAAGTAAATGTTCCGTTTTAAAAACAAACTATACGTAGATGCTTCAAACAAAAAAAAGTCGTGAGATAAGATATGACCGGAACAATGAAATATGTCTACGGTTGAAATTTCACGTAATTCCGATAAGTTTCGGTGCCAATACTTGCGGTCATTGCATTTTTTCTATTCGTTCGCCATAGAGGACGCCCTATCTCCGACGGTTATTTTTCTTATAAATTTTATACCGCTAGTTGCGTCTCCTCGATATGAAACTATTTGTAGTTGAAGGTCCGGACAGAATACGTAATTTAGGTGGCCAAATCACCGTTTGTTTGTGTTTAGGGGTTTGACCAACGGGATTGACCGTGCGGATCGAGCCCTTACGTGTGTCCGATGATGCTGAAATTTTACCCTCACACATGTTTCAACATAATGATGATATCTGACGGTCGGTTTTTCGTTTCACAAGATAAAACAAATAAATTGTGCATGAACTTACTAAATAATTATAAAATATACTTTAGCCGACGAAATTACTAACATTCGTAGTAATTTCGTCGGGTAAAAGTTGAACTATAGCCGACGAAATTACTAAAAAAATTTCGTCGGCTATAGTTGGACTTTAGCCGACGAAATTAGGGTTTTGTCGTCGGCTAAAGTCCAACTATAGCCGACGAATTTTTTATTTCGTCGGCTATAGTTCTTCCTATATATTCGATTGCAGCGACAGAACCCCCACTTTCTCCACTTTCTCCTTCTCGGCCGGACGGTTTCTCCCTCTCCTCTCGATTTTCTTTCGCCATTTTCGACGGTTTCCGGCCTCCACTCCGCCTCCCTCATCTCTCAAACCAATTAGGTATGCAATTTCATGTTTATATTGTATTATAGAACAAATTTCATTTGTTTTTTCAATATATTGCATTATATTGAATTGTGTTGAATTATATTGTGATAATGTTGAATTGTATTATGTTGTGATAATGTTGAATTATATTGGGTGTATTTACTGAATTTGGGTGTATATTTGGTTGTATTTGGGTGTACTTGGGTGTATTTAGGTGTATTTGGGTGATATTGGGTGTATTTACTGAATTTGGGTGTATTTGGGTGAATTTGGGTGTACTTGGGTGTATTTAGGTGTATTTGGGTGTATTTACTGAATTTGGGTGTATTTGGGTATATTTGGATGTATTTGGGTGTATTTAGTATATTTAATATATTTGGGTGTATTTGGGTGTATTTGGGTATATTTGGATGTATTTGGGTATATTTAGTATATTTAATATATTTGCGTATATTACAATATTATTTGGGGGTAAGGCTAGGATGTGTTGATGCATACCATGAATCAACTTTGTCGTAAAGTTGTAAAATGAGTCGTTAAAGTAGTAATGTTAGTTGTTAAAGTTGTAATATGAGTTCTTAAAGATGTAATTACAACATTTATGGTTATATGTTCTTAAAGTGGTAAATGAGTTGTTAAAGTTATAAAATGAGTCCTCAATGGGATAAACACTCAATTTTACAACTTTAACAACTCAATTACTACTTTAAGAACATATAAGCACTAATGTTGTAACTATAAATTTACAACTTTAAGGACTTATTTTACCACTTTAAGAACAAATATTACTACTTTAACAACTCATTTTACAATTTAACAACAAAGTTGATGCATACTATGCATCAACTCACCCTAGAATTTTCCATTATTTGGTATATAAAATAAATTTTTGTTAATGTTGTTCATTTTTTATAATTTTATATATTTAACAAAATATTAATTATATTATTTAGGATGAAAGGATTATTCAGCAAATCAAAGAGTTCGAAGGGCCAAAGGGGTGAATCGTCAGAGGGAACGTCTAGCAACCCTCGAGGTTCGTTTCAGGGCCCAATGACGGCCCGACGGGCGTCTCTTCTGGAGCCGACACATTCCTCCAGGCAGCCAGATGGCCCTCCCGCCTCCAGCCGCCTAGCGCCCCTCGCTCCTCCAGCCAGCCGGACGCCCCTCGCTCCTCCAGGCAGCCTAGCGTACCGCGCTCCTCCAGGCAGCCCAGCGGCCCTCACTCCTCGAGGCAGCTATGGCCTCCGACTCAGGCAGAGGTGTCTGCACCACGTATGCATGCGATACATAGGGCACCGGCACCGGGCCCTAGTGCATCGGAGGGTGGGTCTTCCGGGGTACAGATGCCGCCGCCTCTTCTCTTCCTTCCGCGCTTCATACCGGCAATACCTGCAGTCGATGACTCAGGGGCGCCGATTTATCCACTACCCCCGCAGGTGACCCCATCAGCGGTGTATCTGTTCGTGCCGTTTGCTACAGAGTTAATTTCTACGAGGGTATCATCGTCGGCGACAGAGTCGGAGTCCGTCGCATCCGCCCCAACGCCCTCAGGTAATGATTATATAAGTAATTTGTTATGTTATAATGTTATAATAAAATTAATTTACTAATCATCAATTTATGATAGGCACCGTCGGAGCCAAGCAGACAAGGAAGAAGAGAGGTCCGGTCACGGGGAAAGCTCTCGAGAAGACAGTGAGTACATCGGGAAGGATCGTCATTGATAATGACGAGGATGGGAACGTAGTATCGGGCGGCAAGACGAGGATGTACTCTGGCCGCGTGGGAGCGCTTATTAGGGATAGAGTCCCTATGTTGTGGTCAGACTGGGGCGAGGTCCCACATGAGGTTAAGGACATGGTCCACAACGCCATGTCGGTAAGTATAACAAAATTCATATTTAACATTATTTATTACATTGTAGATTTATGAACGTCTAAACTAATAAATGTTTAAATGCAGGTGTGGTTTGACGTTCCCGAGTACCTGAGGAACACCTGGGCGGACGTTGTGCACGGGGGAAGGTACGTTGCAAAGTTAAGGACAAAAAAAAACTATGTTACGGACCCACTGGACTACACATGGGAACGAACGTTCGGGCACCCCCATTGAGTTCCAGTTCAGGGAGTACGAGTGGCGTTGGCTTCTGATATCGGAATTCAACAACCCACATAAACAGGTAATTATAAATAATTATTTATTATATTGAATTATATTTAATACGTTTTAAAATATTTTACTAATTTGATTCCTTTGTAGGCCGTTTCCCGGGTGAACGCTCAAAACCGGCAACGCAACATGAGGAACCATCATGCCGGTTCTAGACCGTTCGCATCGTTGATGGAGGAGGCGGCCAGGGAACATCCAGAGGTCAACCGGTACGTCTATACGTACGAGAAGGCATATCCTGACTCCCAGGAGGATATTGTAAGTCGTTTTACGTTTTAAAATTTAGTAAATTATATGTATATATATATTTTAAAATGTTAATTAATTTTTTTTCCTATCAAATTAGGCGAGGGTGAGGCAGGCTAGTGACGAGGTGATGGCTGCTATAGTCAGGGAGACATGGCCTGACACGCAAGAGGAAGACATGTCCGAAGCCATGTCCCGGATCAACAGTTTGGATCTCAGCGTTGGGGCCAGGATCATGGGCACAGCCTTCCCACCGCGAGGAAATAACTTCTACTGTCGGGGTCTGGGAAAGAAAGGCGAGGGGGTACTGAAAACCACTCCTGGGTTTCAGAAAAAAGGAGCCTCGACCAGCAGCAGGACGACTCAGCTTGAGGGGGAAGTTCAGATGTTACGGTAACAGCAAGCCGCCCAAGCAGCATATACTGCCGAGAGAGAGGCCGCCCAAGCAGCATATACTGCCTCTCTACAGGAGTACAATGTAGCAGTCTATGCCGCCCAGCATGCACAGCAGCAGCAGATGATCCAGTACATGCAAGATTTGATGGCTGCACAGCAGCAGGGACTTTCGCTTCCGCACATGCCCACGCCTATTGTCTTACCTCAGCCGCCGCAACCTCCCCAACCTCCCCAACAACCTCATCCTGGAGCAGATATTGATTTAGACGATATCGATTTCATTTAGTTTTTTAAGTTTATGAACAATTATTTATTTAGTTTTTTAGGTTTATGAACAAATATTAATTTACTTTTTAGGTTTATGAACAATTTATGAATTGAAAATTTAATGCAAAATGTTTATGTTACTTTAGATAGTGTGTTGTTGTTGGTTATGAAATTGTTTCTGTAATTTGCAGCTTGCTTGGATGGTAATATATAAATTTTGTATGGGTTTCTAGTATAAAAAGTACTATAGCCGACGAAATTTACCATATTTTGTCGGCTATGCTAGTTTTTGTTCCCAACAACCTTTAGCCGACGAAATTGTGCTAATTTAATATACCCAAATATATTAAATATATTATTTAAATATATTTGGCTAAAAGTATCATAGCCGACGAAAGTGTGCTAATTTCGTCGGCTATTCTCTATTTATTTTTTAATTTTTAAAAACTTTAGCCGACGAATTTTTAATATTATTTCGTCGGCTAAGTGTTGGATTATAGCCGACAAAATAATATTAAAAATTCATCGGCTAAGTGTTGGAGTATAGCCGACGAATTACAATAGATTATTTCGTCGGCTATAATCCAACACTTAGCCGACGAAATAATATTAAAAATTCGTCGGCTAAGTGTTGGAGTATAGCCGACGAATTATAGCCGACGATTTCTTAGCCGACGACGTGTCGTCGGCTAAGGTTATAGCCGACGAAAATTGTGAACAGGCCGACGAAAAAATTTCGTCGGCTAAAGTGCTTATCCTGGTAGTGACAGTGGAAGTAGGTTTTCCTTTTGTTGGTGGTAGTAGTATTTTTTTTGTTAGTAGCTTTTGTTGGTGGTGGCAGTTGTTTTTCTTCATGGCGATAGTAGCCTTTGTTCACTGCGGTAGTAGGTTTCTGCACAGTAGTGGTAGGTTTTCCTTTTGTCGGTGGTGGTAGTAACTTTTGGTGTTAGTGATAGTAGCTTTTGCAATAGTATATTTTGTTGATGACGGTAGTAGCTTTTGTTGATTGAGACAATATCTTTTGTGACCTCGTTGGAGGTTACCGAAAATATCAAGTAGCTTTTGAAGCTGGTGATAATAGCTTTTGTAGCTTGTAACATTAACTTTTGCAATTGTCGAAAATCTTGTCGGAAACATCACTGGAGGTCTGCCGGAAACATCACCATAGGTTTGCCGGAAACTTTACCGGAGATCGGCCAGAGACCAACATGAGTTGGCCGAAGACTTTTCTGAAAAGGATGATGGTTGTTGACTTTTTATATTAGTGGCATTTCTGTAAATGTAAGAGAGAAACCAATTTTGTTTTCTGATAGATGACAATATGTAATTATATTGAATTTCAATACCAGTATTTAGGTTTGAGTGAACTTATATAGGTAAAAAAGTTTGGGTGGACCTATATGAGAGAATATGTCTCAAATGAGACTTCTAGGTAATTAACACTTTAAAATTCTGGATTTGGTCTTAGAGGCATGGGCGGATCCATGTTAGGCCGAGATTAGGCAGTTGTCTAACCTCAAACCAAGAAACTTCATGATTTTGCCCAGAAATTTAGTTAAAAAAATACTCTAAAATGGGCAGAAATTGAAAGGAGAAAGAAAACTCATTTTTCTTCATAAAGACGCGCATAATGTTTAAAAGAATTTCAAAATTAACTGTCTTAAACGACATGGTTAATATCTAATTAGGATTGTATATAGTGAAAGTCAAAGAAAATATATATATAATTAGGTCATTAATTTTTTTTAACAAAACACAATAAATTGGTAATTGAAAACTTTAAGATAATAATATAAAAAACATAATTAATTGGTCACTCAGGTAAAATTACTGTAATAGATTTTTTTTCTCTTCAAATTGTCAAAAAGAGATTAGCTAGCTCATTTTCTCCATATATTGTAATGGATATTGAATTTAATATTGTTCATATTATGTAATTGACAAGTGCCGAACATAGTCTATTAATTCAAATATCAAGTGTTAAACTATATACGGTAAACAAAGATATTAACGGTAATATAATTGCTTATTTAAATGTCTGGTGCCACGTACTATAAGCCTCCAAATGCTCTTTGCGTGGGTGTTATCTGTGCGATTTGTTGTCTTATTACTCTAAGAGAATTCCTATTTCTAAATAGGAAAAACACTTGGACATAAACACTCGTAACTTCCAAAAATTCATTAAACGTTTAACTAATTAGTGAAAATTTGATCTATAGAAATTTCATATTAGGCTTGTAACGAGGTTCAACCTACATTTGGGTATTGAAATGGGCTTCAAGCATCTCAACCCAATGTTAGGCACAAGACCTTCCACAAAATCACCTGTCTTCCACCAAATTGAAAATTTGACATCAATTTTTTTCCTTTTCAATTCCACCAAAACCAAATAAAAGTGAGTTTGACATAAAATGGGCATTTACTCATAGGAATGAAATACAACGTGTCCTATTTTCTTTGAGTTACACTTTATAGGACAATAGTTATGTCATGCTTTGGTTCATCCTTTTGAATGAAATCATTTACAATGTTTTTTTAGAAGAATATCAAGAATTGCATTAAACGGAAATATAGATCACAATCATGAGGGATTCAATCATCAGTGGTGGAAATAAATTCTTCACTCTCCTCCCTACCTACCCGAAACGCTAACACGATTACAATGGATAAAAACCGATAAAGATTTCAACTGTAACCTAACCTATATCAGAAACCTCGATAAGTCTTTACAGTCAACCTTAAGAAAAAACAACACTTTCAAATATTACATGCCAAAATTACCAACATATATGCACAGGTAACCTCCTCATTACATTGACAACAAGAGCTAACCGACATTAACATAGTCCCTGAAAATGACACCATAACCATGACTCACCCCATGACACAACTCCAACCTATAAAAACCCTAAAACCCTTGCTCAAAGAGGAGGGACTACAAAACCAACCTAAAATAAAACCTAAAGGACCTATGCCCATAAAGAGCCCAAGCCCAACCCATCACAAATGGACCAAAGAGCCACCAGGCCAAAGCTAATCGGACAACTAGGGGATCAGAGGCCCAATCCGATGAGACCATCCCAATGATACAGCTACACAACCAACACCTCCCTTCTCTTTCCTTCGAACTGTCGCATCGCCTCGACCACCTGGACTGAGAACCTCCCAGACCTCGTCGTTGAGAAGCTCCCAATAGAGAAATCCAACTCCAACTGACGCCACAACCCAGCCGCTCGCCACTGCATCCTACACGTCCACTCATATGCACCTTTTATCACAACCAAAAGCCCTAAACTCAGACCAAATTGGATTCTCTCTTCCCCAGCTACCGATCAACAACCCACAAAGACATCACAACATCCATTCCGCCCATACTCGACACTCGCTGACAAGGCCAAAGCCTCCCCAACGCGGCAACGCAGCCGGACAAGGAAGGGTTTCTAGCTTCTAGGGTTTCTCTTCCGCTCCTTAGAAAACGGAGTTATAGTTTCTGATGTTTTTAAGGGTTTGATTCTCTTTTAAGGGTTTCTAGAAATCATTTACAATGTGAATACAAATAAAATTGAAGAACAAGTTTTAAATCATTCATCTCTCTTACAAAGGATTGATTACAAACAGTCGTTTAGCTTCTAGTGTGAAATCACCACAACAACTATGTCGAAATGGATATTTGATTGGAACAGATTAAAATGCAACGTTTTCATATGTCTTGTCTTTTGAAACTAAGGAAGTCAAAGACTAGCCTTATTAGTTAAATTGTCTATCTGAATAAATTAGTAAGAAAACAAGTGGAAAGTAATCATTAGAATATTCTAATCGCTAGTTAAATTTTCTGATTAATTTGCTATAGCATCCATACAACAATTCAACACTTGAACAGGGATTTATACACAATATATGGTTCTGTTCTGAGAATAATGATCACGAAAGCATAAAAGGAGTCATGTAAAGACAATAGCACACTTTTAAGCGTTAGAATGATCAAACTGGATTTTATTTTGAATTGAACAAAGAAACTGAAAGAGGTCGTGGCTATAGGATAAAGATGAAGATGGTTAGTTGCTTGATCAACATGAAAACAACAAAGTCCATCTACCTCAATATCATTTCCAGAACACGATCAACCACTTTGATCAGAGTCCAATTACCACAAGTTTTTGAAATGAAATTAACAAAGCATGCAAGACGAGTGAAATGAGTTATGAGTCTCATGGTTAAAATCTAATAAGTGCTGTAGTTAATTAGAAAAACAATTGATCTATGAAAAGAATCTCTCATACTTATCAACATCAACTACGTACTAGCTAGTACATGATCATCATCAAAACTAGAAACATAATGTACGTAGTAGCTATATTGAGTTGACTAAGAATTACAATAATTGAAAAGGACAAATAAGAAATTACGTATAACACTAATTAGATGTAATCATTGATATCCAAGGCACTGTCTGGGATCTCAAACTTCAACAGGTTGCTGCAATAGCTTTCCAGATCTCTCTCATCCTCTGTGCTGCTTCTGTTCATGTTGTTGTATGTGCCGGAAGAGTTCAAGGGAGTAAGGCTTGATGAGTGAGGCGTCGACAGAACAGAATCAAACCCGAAATCGTGGTTAACATTGCTGTTGTTTAAAGGCGATTGGAAAAATGAGTGGCCTGCGGCCAATTCAGGAGCAGCAGGATTAGAAGTACTGCTAGGTACATAGCATGGCAATTTGGAAGCAGCTGTTTCTGAACCTAAATTGGAATTAGGAACTATATTTTCCTCGGAATAAGAAGCTGGGCTGCTGAAGTTGGACATGTTGGGTAAGTTCCCTTCAGTATTGATCATTTGCATGAGCTGTTTTAGGTTTTCCATGTCTGGAGAAAAGTCATCTTGGAAGAGATTTCGCAACTGAGGATTGGACTGCAACGATGGGACTAATTGGTTTTGCAAATCATGGGAAATATTATTGCAGACCTGGTTTTGGTTTTGTGAAAAAATTTGAGGGTTATTTCCTTGTTTGAGTGATGAGAGAGTAGTTACCAGCCGCAACAGTTCAGGGTTCACATTAAGGGCTTGTTGTGTGCCTAACAAGTTGAGAAGTGCAGCAGCTGGGTTGATATTGGAGACATAGGAACCGAGAATGGAAGATAGGTCAAGAAGATCGAGCCGTCGAGCGTGTGTGACAGGATCGATTCCCATTCGGAGAAGCCTTTTTCGGATGTGTGTGTTCCAGTAGTTCTTGATTTCGTTGTCAGTTCTTCCTGGCAGGCGAGCTGCAATAGCTGACCACCTAACAAGTTTTTGGAAAAACGTACGAATTGTAAGTTACTGTAATCGTATTAGTTAACAATCCTGTAAAGGAAACAAAGAAGTAATAGAATCAAGCATATACAAGTTAATTATTTACATACTTGTTGCCGAGGATGCTATGAAGTTGGATTATAGTCTCTTCTTCTTCAAACGAAAATCTTCCTCTCTTGATATCAGGCCTCAAGTAGTTAGTCCATCTAAGCCGGCAACTCTTGCCACATCTTTGGAGTCCTATAAGAACGATCAACACATTCGATTATCAGTGAGATGAAGAGAATGAACCCTAATTAGAGTGGAAGCACATACACTAATTGAAGAACGAATATTGGAAATCAATCATGTATATATACCTGCGTTCTTGGGGAGGTTGCGCCAATTGCCTGGACCGTGTTCCTGAATATAGTTGACGAGAATCATATCTTCTTCAGAAGTCCATGGACCTTTCTTGAGTCCATTCTTGTCACAGCAAGGAGCTCTTCCCATATTGGTGAATGTTGTCCTGAAACTAAACTAGAGGAGGATGAAGGAGCTAGCTCTCTAAGTAAAAGTAGTTTATGACTTAGTAGAGAAATTTCAAATTGAAGAGTTTGATGCTGTAATGGGAAAGATGTCCCATGTTAATATATAGTGCTGGGATGAAGCTTCAGAAACATTTTTGAAGTCAAAGGGATTTGGCGCCGTCCCATGCCACTTGTCCTGTTTATGTGGAATATATATTACTATATGCAATAAGAAATGCCATGTTTCGCTTAGGTATAAGTTCTTTTTCCTTTTCTGTTTTTGGTTAGGGTCATGTGTGTTATTGCATACGTAAAATGAAAATGCTATCTAGTAATTAATACAATTTTACACTGAAAAGGTGAAAATGTACAATAATTCATGCATGTGCAATTTTTCTTTTGTTTCGTAATTATATACATAATATATATACACAACAATTATGTTCACCGGTCACTATGACTAAAAAACTAGTACATGCTCCCACCATTGAATGTAAGTTTAGTAGTGAGGGTATTTGGTTCTTGAGTAGTAGTCATTTCCGATCCAACCGCTGGTTGTAAATACAAAAGTGGTTAAACATGAGTTTTCTGGTCAGTTAGTGTATGGATGAACATTATTGTACGTTTATACAATTTAAGTTGTTTAAAGAGATATTATATATTTATTTATATATTTGGATACAACGACTAAAATATCGACAATTATGAAAATTATAATAGTTCAAAAATGAACATTTCAATGAATATATACATCGAGAAAATATCGAATATAGATAAAAAAATTTCTAAAATTTATATATTTTGATTAAAATATGCTAATTAAATATAAAATATCAGAAATATATGAAAATTAATATCGATACTTATAAAAAATAAAAAATTTAAAAAAATATCGAAAACATTTTAAATATATTTAAGACCTTACTATGAGCCACCAAGAAACCATGGCCTACACTAAAACTAAGCTAAAAGTGGAAATTAGGGTTCAAGTATGTAAAGGGTTGACCGTACCTTAATATTTCTCCTGCGAATAGGTCGTGAAAGTGATTGGAAGGTAGGGTTGTTACATCTCCTATCAACAAGAAATCGTTCTTCCTCTAGCTAGCTAGCTAGCTTATCTTGCTCATTTACTGTTGCTTATTCCATGCACGCAGACCTTAATCTCTACATCAACCTTGTCATTCTGAGATTACTTGTACACTAAAGGGAGTATTACTTCATATACGTTGTTGTTAATTGTAATTAATTAATTAGATAACCTAGACACAACATAAGTGAACATTAATGAGCTAATTTGAATATTCGATTCATATAAGTATAAATAAATCAAATTTCCTCTTCGACTGAACTATAAAGGTGCTAATGAGTTCGAGTCAGTTTCTCAAAAGTTGAGGCGCCTGATTTAGAATCCGGAAGCTTAGCTGACTAAACTTTAAAACGAAAGTATGTAATATATGATATCTAGAAGACGTTCTTGTTATTCATCTGCCTTGAACCTTAACCTCAACTTAATTTCTTGATAGGTTAGAAACTTAGAATCTAATAACAAGGCTTTGAAAAACAGTTCCATTATTGAAAAAGCTAATAAAGGTTTTCTGTTGACAAATCTAACATCGCAGCGGAAAAGTTTTCCTTTCGAAAAAAACTGACAGGATCCTCTTGTGTGTCTTGCAAGAAAAACAAAAGCAAATCATGTCAAAATGAGGTTAATGAGCTTGTTTACTTTTAACCAACCTTCGTCATGAATCGAACAAAGAATAATGAAGTATTTGGAGATGGTTTGTCATCTTGTTAAACACAGATTAAACTGGGTGATCGAAGCTCACTTTCCAAGCTGGATCAAAGTATAACCAAATCGGCCATTACAATCCAGACACGTACGGATCAATCACAGGTGTTCTTCCTACTCTCCAACAACAAAGTCTTCAACCGTCTTCTTGAATCAACACTTGTCATTGATCTGTTGCCTTTATCGGAATCCAGGGCAAAATGCAAAGCAAACCCAGCACTCAATCTGCAGATCAAACAAGTCATTGAAACTCAGATACTGCAGTCCATCCACTTTTATCTAACATTTACCGAAACTGGTCAAATGGTATTGATATTATTTCTCTTAGCGTAAACTAGCTTGCTTTCTTAATTCGATCTTCTCTCTCTGTGTTCCCATGCCAACTGAGACCAAATCTAGAAGAACGACGATCCTTTAACAACTGCTGGCTGCTTTTCTGCGTATACCCCTTTTAATATTCATCTGATTCTATTTTCAATTTGCATGGATGATCTCAGCTGTTGAAATTCCAGAACAAGATGGAAATACAACGAGCCACGTACATCCATGTCTGGAAATATAAATTAACCAATTCTATTTGAGTATTTTTATCTCTGTCTCCCTGTAGGCATGGTTTTCATAATACATGAGCATGTATATAAAATTTCTGAGGATAAATAGAATGCTATAAAGAAATTTTACAGGCAGCGACAGATGCCTTATAATCTGATTTTCTTTCTAAATTGGCTAGGTCATGAAAATCTGCGATTCTGTGGTCGTGTATAGTAAAAAAACCTTGTTAATTATGGGTCGTTTTGTTTAATGACGAATTTTAAACATGCTTTGTTGTTGGTCTAGCTACGTTCATATCGATTGCCAGTTCAGGTAATAACTTGTCATGCAGAAATCTAAGGTTGGTAGAGGATATCATATTAAACGGTTAGTTAATAGTTAAATAACGTTCCTATATAACTTGTAGAAGTGAGCGATGCTTCTCAAAAATTCCCAACAAACTTCGAATATGATATCAATTAGAATGGGAGGGTTAGCTTTGTTTATTCATTATTGCGTACAATATGTCATGGGGTACGTACTGAGCTACTGGTTTAATAAATAATACTAATTATACATATGTATACGGTGGAATCATGACTAAATGAGGGCTTCAAGATCAGATTTGATGAAAGTTTTGTGGATGGAATACATCGACTCATCGAGGCCTTAATTAAGTTATGTATTTGGTACATTATACACAAGCCTTGTCCATGCATTTTTTTATTCTACGTAGTTGTTATCAGTGAGATCTGCTGCGTTTGTTCTCGTTTGAAGATGAACATTTTTCCAGATATTGAGTTTGACCTAATAACCAATATAAGATTGGCCTCTGCAATTAGAGCTCTCGTCGCTTTGCCAAAAAAAAATAGAGCTCTCGTCGATAAAATTAGGCGCGTGCTTTGGTCACTTGAGGAACACGTGGATTAGGGTTGTGGTACCAAAATTGCATGCGATGCATGGTGAAATTACACGTCAATGAGGGATGATGATGTTAGTTGTTCTGGTGTTGAGCAACCCCTTTTCGAGGGCATTGCGCTGGAGTGTAGTTGCCCTTATCTGATACATGTGGTGGTGTTAAACTCTTCGGTGAGTCGACAACGACACAGGAGTTAACGGATTATATATTAATTAACAACAAAGGAAATTAAGCTGCATTTAGATTAGACTTTTTTTTAAATGATAGAATTTAGATTTCCATGAATTGAAATTCCATTAATTGTGTTGAAAGCTGAAAAATCATACATTTGTTCACACGACGTAATTCATGTAAAATTTTATAATCTTAAGCTAAATCCTAGATTTTAACATATCAAGCAAACACGCCAATTGATGCGGATCCAAACCGCATTCACACGTCATTGGGGCTTGTAGAATTAAGTGTGGTGCGGAAGGTTACAGGGACGCATGACTCGTTGATGTCGTTGATAACTTTAGTTATGGGCCCGAAATTCAAGTATGACGACTTAAATCGATAATAAATTGATGAAAATAAGAGAATTCAACTATTTTTCCTACCAAACCCTTTTCTTTATGAAAAATCCTAATCTTCTTTTCTTCCCCGTCCCCAAACCAGCTTCTTCATCTTTTCTCTTTCTCCCTGTAGCAATACGATCAAAGCTTTATACAATAGAAAAGTCATTTTCATTTCCAATCCAATCGAGGAAGAAGAAAGCATGTGACTGATTCCAAGGCAGCTCTTTCATCCTCAAATAACGAAAACATGGGCTTGCACCATCCCTACAGTGAGTCAATATTCCCACCTTCTAAAACAAGTTTCTCTTTGCCCTTTTTAGGATCATGATCATATGTTCGAGAAGAGAAAGCCTTTTACCTAGCAGATTACGCATTATGGGGCATTGCAAAACTCATCGATTTTGCTCTATAAAAGTGAAGGGTTTGGAGCTATAAATCCAACAGACAACCAACCTAGAAAAAATCCCAAACACTCATGGGCATGCTTTCCATCCCATCAAACAACAACCCAAAAAATCTCCTCAAACACTCATGTCTTCATCCCATCAAGCAACAACCGAGAAAATCCCCTCAAACACTCATGCTCTCATATCTTCAAGCAGTAACCCTTCGTAGCTATCCCCCTATTCCTTGTTCTATATCCAGCCTCTTTCTAGAAAATCAATCCTTAAAACCAGTTCATTTCTCAATCATTGAGATGTATCTTTAGCTCCCATGGAATTACGAAATCCTTTTAATTAATTTCCTTCATATTTTTCCTCATCCATACACTCTTAAGGACTTTTTTGGGTTGAATCAAGAGAAATAGAAACTAGGAGGGTTTTGTTGATTAGTGTTACAAAGGGAAGGGTTTTGTTGATTAGTGTTACAAAGGGAAGGGTTTTGTTGGGAGGCTTAATTTGACGAGGAATATATACAAAAAGTAATTGGGCTTATTTTATCATACAAGCATATATTGACCAATATATAGCCCAGTCCAGTAAAGCACGCATGATATTTGCAGGTTGTCCTGAAATCACTTCGATCAAAGAATTAACCAAGGCTTAAATATGTTATGAACTATACTATTGTTATTTCAGCTATAGTAGAGCTATTGGCGACGCATGAGTTCTTGTTGCAGAGGCGACTGCTCATCGTGAAGGTCTCCACTCACTCACTCACTCAGTCATGCTTAACAATTTCATTCATGTTGAAGGCGATTCAAAGCTGCTCATCCATTGCTTACACCAACGGCCAACGGATATCTGTTCCTTTGAGGATTATAGTACTTAATACATACATCCTTAGACTTGTTGCACAGTTTTTCTCCATAAGGTTTTGTCATATGCAGGGGCGGAGGTGCCAACGAGGTTTGGCTTAGTTGGCAAGGACGAGCTTGTGGTGGAGACCCCATCCGAGTTCGATTCCCGCTACCAACAGGCCTCGTTTGGTTCACGATCTATAAATTCCTGTGGAAATCTATATCTGGAGGCTGGTGTGACAGGCACGTGTCTACTGTCAGTCCTTCAGGGTTAAGGTTGCATGTATGCCCTGACGATGTTGGTGTAACGTAACCAAGCTCTCACCTAAACTTTCAAAAATCTGATATGCAAGGGCGGAGGTAGATTATGGCCTGAAGGTGTTCTGGCACCCCTCATGATGTTGTCCTGAATGTAGCTACATGTAATCTTTTGACCGAAGATTTTTCAATGAAATTCTAATGATTTCTCTCGTAAAAAACCCCTCACGATTTTGTCCTCTGAATGTAGCTACATGTAATCTTTTGACTGAAGATTTTTTCATGAAATTCTAATGATTTCTCTTGTAAAAAAGATTAATGTGATAGGAAGAAAAGTCTCTGTATATGCTGGCACCCCTGGCCTTCATTTTCAATGCTCCAAGTTCCTATTCAAGTAAATATTTGATCATAAAGTAAAAGAAATTGATAGAAACACGGTACAAGAAATAACAAATGTGACGGAAATTTCAACCGTACCATGCATTTCTGGGTATCGTCTTGTTAACCTTAAGTTTCAGAGATTAATTTTTCGTTTCATCTTTTATTCCTTTATATCTTGCTCTGATGTTAGTTTTTAACTCTGTCTTTGGATATATGGTTTTAGGTTAAGGGTTATGGTTTATGAAAGAATTGAGTTTTGGGTATAGTGTTTTAAGGTTTAGGGTTTAGAGGTAATTAGGATTTAGAGTTTAGGATTCATATATTTGAGATGCCATTAGAGATAATGACAACTTAATTTTGTTAGACCATAATAGTTAGGGTAATTAAGTTTACACGATACAACTAGGAAGGCTTTAATTTGATATATCAAAATCACTACGATTAAACTTCTTCATTGATATAAACAATGACTAACATATCGTCCTATTTCATAATCAAATGTTACGATTGCTGTATAATCTTAATTCAACAAAGACGATGTGCCAAGGACAGAAACGGGCAGCTAATCTGGAATTTCCAATGAGGTCAACAAGATTATGATTTCTATCTCTAACTTAACCCACAACTGATAAATCCAAACCTACACCACCATTGATATGAGGTCCCATCCCATATAATCAAAAGACATACAACTAGAAAATGTCTTTAGTTAGCTAGACGGCCGGGTCCGAAGTCCGCACGACACATTGCCGGACTAACTCCTCAATTTTATGCTAAACTGAAAACTAATCTCCTGTTCTTCAAGTAATTTAAAGTAAGGAATTATAAGGTCGGACAAATTTAATGGTCCGACCGCTACATCAAAGACTGTCGCATGAGGGTTTCAATCATATATATCTCCTACTACTCTGATGGTTCTTGCTAGTTTGGTGTGATTCGAACCCTAAAGCTGTCAAAACTCAAGGTGACACAAACAAAGAGGGGTTCTAGTAGTGCTCTGTTGGTCGTGCAGGTCCTAACGATAATCTTTGTAACTAATAAAAGAGATCAAGCTGATCAACCACTCCACGTAGCATTCAATGCAAAGTGGAATCCGACGTCTGCAGCTACGAATTCCAAAACGTTTTTGATCATCTTGGTACGAAAGTTCCACGGATCCAACGAAAGCGCGCACATAGAGCGACAGAAATAGGAAGCAACGCTGAGTCCCCACTCGGCCTCCATTCATTCAAATCAATTCTATTCTATCCAATACAGTACATTAAAATCGTTACCAGACTTTGAGAATTTCTAACAGATTCCTACCTTCGCTTCCATAATAATTCTTGGCATCACGTTTTCATAAACTTCGCCTTCAAACTGTAAAATCTCTGGCCGTCGGAGGCTTGAGAGCAAAGTCAAACCTTAATATCCGCGTTTTCTCTGTATCTTTTGGATCTCCAAAAGCCCTTCTGAATCATGTACATATACACTTTCCATTTATTTCAGATTCTCTTCTTCTTCCTTGTCACAATATAGCTGCCCAGATTGGTCAATGCTACAGCCTCATACCACCCACAGGTCCTGTTCCAACTCAATTTCAACTCTTTGTTACATCTTTTATCATGATGAAGCTAAAGGTTCTCACTTTGAATTTGGAATTTATGTTTTTGGTGTTTTTTTGCTGCATCCAATCCAAAGAGTTTGTTTTTGACAAGTGGAAATCATGCACCGACTAAATTTGGAAATCTCAATGACACAGTTTTCCAGAAGAAAAGGTTTTCTGTCTATATATGGTGGTTTTTTACTGATAAGGATTGTAAATAATTGCAGCTTTTGTTTGGAATGGCGAAGTCCAGTTCTGGTTCTGGGTCTGAGTTTTTGAATGGTTTCAAGATACCCAAGTATGTACTTGAATCCAATTCAAAGAGTGATGGAGAGAATGTTTCTGATGTACCCGATTGTCCAGTTTTGGTGTTTATCAACTCCAAGAGTGGTGGTCTGCTCGGTGGCAATCTTCTTGTAACATATCGACAGCTTCTCAATGACTGGCAGGTATTGTATGTGATTAGAGGTTCTTTAGATTTTACGGTTTCTAGTTTTGGGTTTGATTAGCATTTTGGTTGCTGTTAGCTAATGTTGTAGCTGAATGTTCAGGTGTTTGATGTGGGGGAAGAGGCTCCTGATAAGGTGCTGCACAGGATTTATGTCAATCTAGAAATGCACAAGCGCAATGGGGATGAATTTGCCATCAAGATTCAAGAGAAATTGAGGATCATTGTGAGTCGATTTATGTAAATGGACATCAGTGGTGTTTGTTTGTGTTTTCTTGACCTTTAGGTGTGTGTTATATTTGGTCTTTCTAACATGTGAAGAAAAATCTCTTAGGTTGCAGGTGGGGATGGAACTGCTGGCTGGCTTCTTGGAGTTGTTTCTGATCTGAAATTGGCTCATCCGCCACCAATAGCAACAGTACCCTTGGGAACTGGAAACAATCTTCCATTTGCATTTGGTTGGGTATGTACTTCCTGTCCTGACTCGTAAGAGTTTTGCGTTCTTGGTAGGATTGTACTGGCCACTTGTCGAGATTCATATACATAAAATTTAGGAGCACTTGAATAAAATTTAGAGGATACGCTTTTTTATGTTACTCATAGATTTCTAGTTATTTGTATTACTAGAAGATGCGTAATCAACAAGTTTTTGTATTTCTTGATTCGACACATATCTTGCAGTAACCCTCTAAGTAGCACTAAAATGTTTGAATTTGCTCCACCCTCAAATGTTTTGAATAACAACAATATATTTCTTGATTCCTTCACTGTGTATGCCTTAAATTCTATTTGCTAATTCCAGGGGAAGAAGAATCCTGGAACAGATCTGCGTGCTGTGGAGCTCTTTTTGCGTCAAGTAAGGGGAGCCAAGGAGATGAAGATAGATAGGTTCTACAATCAAAATGATACTTCTTATATGTTATTGATATTCCAATTTCTTTATATTCACAATACTGCTGCCTAGATAACTTAGATCTTATCTCATTAAACCATCTTCTGGGCACATTTTCTTGTATATTGTACCCGTCTGTAGATAATGAAATTTTGAAGTTTTAGTTCTTCAACACTAATTTTGGTCATTACCCTTTTGTTTAAGACATTTATACATCTGCTTTGCAACTTTAATTAAATAAATGGAATATTGATGTTTCTGTTCTTCATACTGATCTAGCTGGCACCTTCTCATGAGGATGAAGATTCCAAAAGGAGGTCCATTGGATCCCATTGCGCCTCTTGAGCTACCCCATTCTTTGCACTCTTTTGGCCGTGTCTCTGAAACAAACGAGCTGAACATGGTAACTATCCTCCTTCTCTATCACATTTATATTTGTTAAGCCACAAGATTCAGTTCCATTGTCCCAAGGAGTAGCCGGCAGACAAATTTTGTTTATTTGGTAACTAAATCAAGCTATCTCTTAGGATTTGTATTGTTTGAGTTTTCCTGAATAAGGAAGCTGATGTGGATAGACTTAGATTTATTTGTTTTAGTGCTCGAAACTTGCTCTTTTGAATTAGGATTTAGGAGTAACCAGGAAAATTTAATCAATGTCACACAAATTGTTGAAGAAGTTTGGTGTCAATATATTACTTTGAAAAGCTTGAAGTTGGAATGCTCTACATTTTTGACATTGAAAAGCTTGACGTTGGAGTAATCAGGAAAATTTAATCAATGTCACACAAATTGTTAAAGAAGTTACATGTCAATATATTACTTTGAAAAGCTTGACGTTGGAATGCTCTACATTTTAGACAAGAAACAATCTTGGTCTGTTCTCTTATACATAGAACTGTTGAAATGCTATTACAGGATGGTTTCCATACATTTCGTGGGGGATTTTGGAACTACTTCAGTATGGGTAAGAGTACTTCCCTTGGATTATTTCACTTAGTTTGAAGTTTAACCAGCAAACTTATCTGATTCTTTGTAGTCAGTATCTCTCCATTCGTGGTTAAATCACTTGCTTCATCTTAGCAATTTGTCTCTCTTTCTATTTCGCATATAAGCTGGCTAATTGGTGGTCAGCATTATCTTTTATTAATCTGTGTTCTTTTTGAAGCTAACACTACTTATTTATGGGTTTCTTAGGAATGGATGCTGAGGTATCATATGCATTTCATTCTGAGCGGAAGTTACATCCTGAAAAGTTCAAAAATCAGTTAGTTAATCAGGTATACACTTCGTGCAAGTTCATTATGATTCATGGACATCTTATAGTGACATGATAACTGAGATCTGACTAGGAAAATTTATAATAAACATCACTGGCTGAATGAGTAGGTGCAGCATCCACTATAGATGTTGAACAGTTTAAACTTACAACATGCTCATACGTTGAAATATTAATTGTTATGGATTCTAAAACTTGATTCTAGCATCATAATTGCATTCAAGTTCTTTCAACTCATATAGGCTGGTTTGGAGAAAATTTGTGGCTTAGAATTGAAAATTTAAAGCTGCTTGAATAAATCCTTTTGGGATTCTTGTCATCCAGGATAACCGCATCTTCAAAGTGCATATTCTGACCTACTCTTTTCTTTTATTTTTAAACAAATATGCAGTCTACTTATGCAAAGCTTGGGTGTTCACAAGGCTGGTTTTCTCCTTCTCTTTCTCAGAATTCTGCCAGGTGACGATTTATGTTTTCTGATGTTTTTTTAGCCTTCAAAATTAAAAAGGTCCATTCCATATATTTGGATCCAGAATGGATTCCAAATTTGGCTCTGGGATTTTGTTCTCTTATTTGTTTCTGCATGCTAATTTTCTAGCACCTTTATCCCTGATGACAATGTTAATTGAATTCTCTTCAAAATAGGAATATAGCTCAATTTGCAAAGGTGATGATTGTGAAAAACCATGGGGATCAATGGGAAGAGCTCTTCCTTCCACCCGGGTAAGTTGTCTATTTTAATTTAGTTCAACGTGGTGGTGCGTGATTAATGCCAGTGGGGCAGTGTACTGCTTTCTTCCACCACTGCCAAGACTGATTCATTAGTTATTTCACAAGAGTAATATCTCTTGCACAAGGGTTAATTGAACTGTGTTTGTTACTCTTCTCTTTGGTACTTGAAGTAGTTTCAGTAATTTCCTTTGATTTTTATTTCAACTTATATCCTATTATACTTTATTAATGCATTGTGTTTCAATGTGTACAACAGCATCAAGTCAATAGTCTGCCTCAATTTGCCTAGCTTTTCTGGTGGATTTAATCCTTGGGGAACACCTAGTAGGTGGAAGCGCAATGTAAGTCCAACAGATATTTGCACAGTAATTGATGGTTTCCTAGGTTCTTTATTTCTTAGGACTAACACATCTTGTCGGATGATGACTTTACAGCAGTTCACCCCACCATTTGTAGATGATGGCCATATAGAGGTTGTAGGTTTTACTTCTGCCTGGCATGGACTTCTATTGCTTGCGCCAAAGGGGCATGGGACTCGTCTTGCACAGGTAAAACTATACATTGATTTTTTCTAGAAAATCAGTAAAGTAGAAGCTGGAACTCTGTTCATGAATGACTTATTCTGTGCTGTTCTTATTGGTCATAGGCCCACCGAATCAAATTTTTGTTTCACAAAGGTGCAATTGATCAGACGTACATGCGGATTGATGGAGAACCATGGAAGCAACCCCTTCCATCTGATGATGATACTGTGATGGTGGAAATTTCTCACCTTAACCAGGTCAACATGCTTGCTACCAATGACTGCAGGTCTAAAAGCATGCACAATCCCGTGACTCCTAGAGCTGAGGAAAATGAAGGAGCTGATTATGATGAAGAAACTCTTGAAGAAGAGTTCAGGAAGTTTGGTGCAGCAGACACATTCAAGCTTCCGGAAGAAATTGATATTTCTCGTCTTAGTTAGCCTGACACTTATCAAGTCATACCATTATTTGAGTGATTGCTTTCTCATCTGCCTTCTCAGCTTAGTATCATTCAGTGAAGATCTTTATCTTATTCTTTGGTGAAGGATTGTTATTAGCTGTAAATGAGTGGGTTTACTGCATACTGAAAATACTAGTCACTTTCATGTAAAATCCACTTCCATTTGGCCTTCGACATTTCGGTGAGCCACTACTGGTTATATATTCATCAATTTCGGCGATGCATATATGTCAACCCCATTAGACACCTTCGTTCAAGGAATTTTCATCCAACTCCTTGATTGTAATTTTTTCAAATATGTACTGGGTAATGATCATGAAGAGTAATGGGGAAACAAATAAAAAACAGAGAGAACTAATGAAAATTACATTTACATCATTTGATACGAGTTTAAGTTGTAACCTATAATACATTTTTTTTGTAATTCCAAGTGATAAATATGTGGATATGAGGAAACATACGATGTAGCCGGCTCACCATTGCAAACGATACACCAAAATGCAAATCTACAAGCTGATGAAAGGTACATGCCTAGTGTAAAAACTCCAACTCTATCTCAAGACCATAAGATTTGGGGTTGTGCTTCTGTATGGAGAGCTATAGAGAGCGATCAGCTTTCCCAGAGCTACGACTCCAACTACAGGCCCATGGATTGGGGCTCCCCCAAACATGATGCAATAGCCTCATTAGCCTTTTGTGTTCCTACTCTTTCTTCTCTCTTCTTCTTCTCCCTGAAAACAAAAATTATTGCACCAAAATACTACTGTCAGCAAAAGCATTTTTTCATTCTTTGGGGATCATAAACAAGAAAAGTTCAAATGAAGCAATAAATCTGATATCTATAAGGCACTGAGTTGGTAGGGATATTTCAGACCAACAAAAAAAAGGTATAAAAGCATCGACTTGTGGTTGCCATTTGAATTGTAAGTACAGATGTATACTTGACTAGAATGCAAGAACCTTCAAATTTAAAACACAAGTTTAAAGAATTTATCCTTTCTGTGTTCTAATGTTTGCAAATTTATAACTGCAGGAGAAGGTTCAACCAACAACAAAACTTTAGTCACACTAAATGATTACATACCTATTGTATATCATACGTTATTGCTATAAATTCAAGTACTGGTGTTATGCAGAGGGATTTGTTACCTGGCCACATATTCCTTTAGCAGCTCTTTTGCCTGAACCAGCTTAGAAAGCAGGTTGCGGTATACATCAAGGTCCCTGTCCACACTTCTTTTCTCAATGTTTAAGGCTGCACACAACTGTTTGAAAGAAAACAAACTGTAAGTACTGAAACATTGTTCAAACAAACACAGACAACAAAACTCATTGAAATATGTATGTCGTTAGTTATAGAATCATCCTATTCAGAAGTCTAAAGAAATTTTAAAATCATCTTTGTGTGTATAACTTACATAACAATAATAATAATAATAATAATAATAATAAATGACAATAATTTATTCAAAAAAAACTTACATAACAATTTTCAGTTGTATTTGACTATTTGTTCAATATCAATATGTTTCGTGTTAGTCATGTGACATCCATAATGTTAGTTGAATAGTTAGGGAAACAGATATGAGTTGTAACACATCATTTTTTGTACTGATGAAGGGAAACACATCTAACCTTTTCCAGTACTGTTGGTTCAGTTGCATTTACCAACTCAAGAATACGAAAGAGCCCAACGGCAAAGAAACGACTGTAGCTAAAACTTCCTTTGCCTCCGGCTCTTTCTGCAATGTCCTTCAATATTCCCTCAACTTCTCCTTCTTTGGATGGAAATTCAATCAATGAACTGGAAGTCTGAGCCCGAGCCCACTCTTCCAAAATCTTCGCGTCAGTTCTGTAGTGATTAGCACAAACTTATCCATTAAATACGGAAACTTTTCTCAAGTATATAAGAAAGAGAATAATCATAGTTAACAGTTTCAAATGCACATGAAATTCTTTATGGAAATACGCATCAGTAGTGCAAGGAATCTCTAACTTCTTAGACTTGAAGTTTACATTTTGGATACACAGAGGGAAGGAAACCATTTCCTAGGTTCCAAAATAAAACTCAAAATTTGTAACTATTTAAAAACAGCAGAGAAACCACATATTTCTTCTTCTAGGAGTAGGGTTTCATCAAAATCAGGGTAAAAGTGACAGAATGCTTAAAAACATTCATCTTACAACCAGTAGATTTCTAATCAGTTGATGTGTCTCCAATATTTATAGCAAGTTCCTCACCTTTTTAACTATCTTCTATCTTTATCCATCAAAATCTAGCTTTGCACTATGCAACTTGTATAATTCAGACATCTTTCATAGTGAAATTTTGATTACTTATCACCTATGATGCACTAGTACGGGTACGGGACACGCATACGGGTTCGATACGATACGCAGATACGTTTTTTATTTAAAAAATAGGATACGGGTACGTTTTGATATTATATATATTTAATATAATTTAAAAATATATAGATAATTTTAATGAGAAATAACACGAAAATAGCCTAATTTTACTAGATCTATCACAAAAAAATATAACAATAAATAAATTCTAAATAAATCTAATCTAAATCATCTAATTAAGGAAAATACAGAAGAATATTCAATTAATATCGTGAAAGAGTTAAAACAGAACAGAGATTGCTACAAATTAGATAAGATATTACTACAAAAAGTCAACAACCTAGTATTAATTTGGTCAAAACCTCCCTAAATGATCTAGGATACGTTTGAATATCTTTGGGTACGTATCCATGGCGTATCCCGTGCGTACCCGTATCGGATACAGGTACGATACAGCATACTAAAATTTTTGCCGTATCCGTGCATCATAGCTTATCACACAGAAGAGTACATAAATTATCATCTCAAAAATTCACAATCGTAATTAACTCTTCCATATTTACCAAATCTGCATATTCTTTACAAATCTAATACTACACTGCAATCAAAATATGCATACCACATCCATGCATTTCAAACTACAAAATGAGCTCTACAAAAGTGAACATCTGAACCTGTATTGCTCGGGATCCTCCTTCAACGCATTCACATAAGCTTTGAAGATTGCATCTCTATCCTCATCGCTAGGGTACCCATCCATGAGCTGATCATACACAGTAACAAAGCCAAGAGCAAACACAGGGTCATACCGGTAGGTCTTCTTGTACCTCATCAAATGCTGCTGCACAATCAGCTCCTGCAACACAGTGTTGTACACACTTGGTATCGGCCGCTTATACGCCTTCAGAAAATTCAGCTTCGTATCAGCTACCGTTGCCAAATCTGCATTCATTTTTCTCAAAAACATAAATCACCCCAAAAAAATAATAAAAAGTTCCAGTCTTTCACATACCAAGCTTAAACTAACACAAACATTAACAACAACTAAAGCATAATTAACTTCACAAAACCGAAATGGGTCCTCAGAAAAACCATAAAGCTGCAATCTTTCACACTCAAGAATCAAAACCAAACAAGTACATTGATAAAGTTGTGATTTTTACAGCAATCAAGATTAACCCAGAAACGAAAAGAGTAAGAAAACCCACCTAAAGAAGAAGACATGCAATGAACAACCAAACGGGGGCTGGGACTGGATGACCGGAAGCCACCATAATGCAGAGAGAAGCTTGTACGGAATCTTAGAGCGTCGGAATTCGAACCCAAGTTTCTGGCTGACGGGAAAGACCACTGAGTTAGAGCAGAGAAAGAGAGAGAAGTGACGGCGGCCATTTGAGGTTTAGAGAAAGGTGAGTATTTAGAGTTGGGAATTTTCCGGGAAAAATATGAGCATAGTGAAGAGGTGAGGAGAGAAAATGTTTGTGGAATATTTATTTTTTTTATTTAAATTGTTTGGGGAAGAGAGAGAGGTCCACGAAAAAAAGGCTTATCCAGGGAGTGAAAAGAATAGGGAGCTAGTGAGGTTGTGACACGTATGGTGGTTTGGATATCCGAAAGTGTGATGTTATGGGTCGGGTTGGTGGAGTACTAAGATGAAATAGAGATTGCTTGTACGCTATTACAAAGGGGAAGGCCCAAGATTGTGAAAGCAAATAATGGAAGCCCAAATTGACCTGATGCGGATATATGGTCAATGTTCTTTGTTGGAGTTTTCCGGAGCTAATAAGGCAATTGAGTTTGCTCGAGTAGGAGATTGAAAATATGTTTGTTTTAAGCTGGATTCTGAAATATTTGTTCTCTCTTATTAGCTAGCTACTTGGCAGCTTCAAGCGTGTTGTGGAAACATTGCCTACATTGGATTTCGCTCATGTATTTTCGAGAAAGAAATCAAGTAGTTGATCATTTAGCAAGTTTCGACTACTCATCTTCAGATATAAGTTAGTGCGATACACCACATAATTTTATTCTTTCTCTTTATGACAGAGAGATTGAGACTTTCTAATTTTCAAAATTGTGAGTGGTTACTTTTTTTGAAACAAGAACATTAATTACAAGCTTATAAAAATCGTTTTGGGATCCAAAATCGTTTACTCCTTTAGGTGTCAATCCTATCCAGTAGCAGAGTTGAACGTGTATCGACTCATCATGTGGCAATATGCTTTCTTCTCCGATGTCCATGGAGGCAACGTGCTTCCCTTTCCTTTTGTTGGACTATAGATGAACACACAACGAGTTTGATTGCTCTGTGAAAGCTGTGTTTTATTAAAGCAATGTTCAAGGCTATATAATAGCCGATTACAACCGAAAAGCTAAAATGACTGATCATGATGTTGATCCCTAGGATTATGGAACTAACTACTTTGAATGAATCAATGAAACTGAATCCTAGCTAATAGGATTTATTGACCGAAATCTGAGCAGAAGAAACGCAGCAAACTTCGTCTGTGAAGCAACAGTGTTGAACCGAATTTTGGCGCCAAAAAACAATTCAAACTTTATTCCAACATATCCTCCCCTGAACTGAACTATAACAAGCTTCAGTTCATTTTCCAGTTCCCTTTGCATATTCCCAGCAGTTCTCTCATCTTGACAAAGTTCTCAAGCTTCAAGGGTTTAGTCATTACATCTGCAACTTGTTCCTGGGTTCTACAGAACTTCAACTCAATTACTCCATTACTGGACAGTTCACGCAGAAAATGATATCTGACATGAATATGCTTGCTTCTTCCATGAAGAACCGGATTCTTGGTTAGCTTGATCGTAGAGCAGTTGTCACACTGGATTACTGTGCAGTTGTCGTCATTCCATCCAATACTTTTCAGTATTCTTTGAATCCAAACAGCTTGACAAGCACAAGCAGCTGCAGCAATATATTCTGCTTCTGTTGTGGAAAGACTGACCACAGGTTGTTTCTTCGAGCTCCAAGATACTGCTCCTGAGCCTAGCATGAACACATAACCAGATGTGCTCTTCCTATCATTACTGTCACCAGCATAGTCACTATCTGTAAACGCCAGTAACTTTCCAGATCCTTCTCCCTTTCTGTAACTCACTCCATAATCAGTAGTACCCTTCACATATCTCAGTACTCTTTTGATCACCTGCATATGTAGTTCAGTGGGCCTCTCCATGTATCTGCTCGCTAGGCTCACCACAAACATCAAATCTGGCCTTGTTACTGTCAAATACATCAGACTTCCTATCATTTGTTTGTATTGTGTGATGTCCACCTTTCTGCCATCTTCATCTTTATCAATCTTGAACCCAGGTACTATAGGATTCTTGACTTCATTGCTTTTCTCCATCCCAAATCTTTGCAATATTTCACCAGCATACTTCCTTTGGCTGATAAAGATCTCAGTCTCACTTTGAATTACTTCTACTCCCAGGAAGTACTTCATTCTTCCTAAATCTGTCATATCAAAAACATGTTGCATGGAGTTTTTAAATTCTTCACACATACCTGTATCACTGCCTGTGAAGATCAGATCATCTACATACACACTGATAATCAGAATTTTTCCATCTGAATTGCTCTTGGTGAAGAGAGTATGTTCACTAGAGCACTTTTCAAATCCCTCAGCAACAAAGTAAGACTCAATCCTGTTATACCAAGCTCGTGGGGCTTGTTTGAGACCATAAAGAGCTTTATGTAACTTCAGTACTTTATGTTCTTCATCTGTTTTTACATATCCCTGTGGCTGCTCAATAAAAACTTCTTCATCCAATTTACCATGCAGAAAAGCACTCTTGACATCTAGTTGGAAGACATACCAATTGTTTTGAGCTGCCACTGCAAGAATCAGTCGAATTGTATCCCACCTAGCAACAGGTGCAAAGACTTCCTTGTAATCCAAGCCATGCTTCTGTGAGTATCCTTTTACAACTAGCCTGGCCTTGTATTTCTCTACTTCTCCTTTCTCATTGAGCTTGGTCTTGAATATCCATTTTACTCCAATGGCTTTGGCACCAGCTGGAAGTTTATTCAGACTCCACGTTTCATTCTTTTCTATTGCTTGTATTTCCACATCCATGGCTTCTTTCCATTTTGAGTTGCCTACTGCCTCCTCAAATGAACTAGGATCACCATATTCTGTATAAAGTACCATGTTGACATCTTCTTCTTCAGACAGTCCTTCTCCTGAAACATACTCCTCCAACCACTGTGGAGCTCTTCTGATCCTCCCCTGCTGTGGACTTTGATTACTTTCTTCTTGATACTCACTTGATGATGCTTCCAGAATTCTCTCTCTCGATTCTCCACTTTCACCTGATTCAACATTTTCTTCTTCACTTTCAGATTCTGTCTCATTCTGCTCATCTTCATCATCTCCCCATATTAGTATCTGACTATTCCTCTCTTTGTCTTCCCATTTCCAGCCTTCTTCTTCTTCAAACACTACATCTCTACTAATGACAATTTTTCCAGTAGTTGGATTATAGAGCCTGTATGCCTTTGTGTTTTCTCCCAAACCCAAGAACACACATTCCATACTCTTGTTTTCAAGTTTTGTTCTCTTTTGATCAGGGATATGCACATGTGCAATGCATCCAAATACTCTGAAATGTTCCACTGATGGCTTGTGACCATTCCAAGCTTCTTCTGGTGTTTGATCCTTCACAGCAGCAGTTGGACTTCGGTTCATTACATGTACTGTCCATCTCACAGCTTCAGCCCAAAAATTCATTGGAACCTTCTTTTCTGATAACATGCTCCTGACAAAGTTCATGATACTTCTATTTCTTCTTTCAGCTACACCATTCTGTTGTGGAGAGTAGGCTGCAGTGAGCTGCCTAACTATCCCATTTGATCTGCAAAACCCATTGAACTCTTCAGAGCAGAATTCTCCACCTCTATCTGTCCTTAAGCATCTTATTCCTTCACCTACCTCCTTCTCTGCCAAACTCTTAAAAGTTTTGAATGCAGTCAGTGTTCCTGCTTTGTCAGACAGAAAATACACCCATATCTTCCTGCTATAATCATCAATGAAAGTAGCCAGATATCTCTTCTTGCCATTTGATTCAGGACTGATGGGACCACATAAGTCTGCATGTACAAGCTGTAGTTTTCCTTCTGCTCTCCATTGACTCGTCTTAGGAAATGGAATTCTGTGCTGCTTTCCAATCAGGCAGTTCTTGCATAATCTTGAAGGTGTCTTCACTAAAGGCAGACCTTTTACCATCTTCTTATGATACAAGGTTCTCAGTCCCTTGTAACTTAGATGTGCATATCTACAATGCCATAGATGAGATTGATCCATTGATGCAGTATTATAACAACTTGCTTCAGGAGAACTGGAACATGGTGATCTGTGATGATGCATTTCAGCCAATAGAACAAACATTCTATTGGTTGTCATACCAGTCTGCATTATCAAACCCTTTGAAGGATGATAAACTTTACACATATTGTCCTGTAACAAAACTGCTAATCCCTTTTCTTGTAGCTGACCTACACTTAACAGATTATTTCTAAGCTCAGGAACATAATAGACATGCATAATGGTGTGAATAACTCCCCCAATATGCAAACTAATACTTCCTTCTCCCACAACACTCATTCGATTGTTGTTCCCGAGTTTAACAGTTGACTTATAACTCTCATCTAGACTATTGAACCATAGTTTATTTCCAGTCATGTGATTAGAGCTGCCAGAATCAATAAACCATACCTCTTCTCTTCTTGCCTTGTATTCTTCCACATGTGCCATGAGAAGCAGCTCTTCACTTTCATCGAGTTCGACATAATTAGCTCCCTTCTCCCAGTCAGGACATTCATATTGAAAATGTCCTAACTTGTGGCATTTGAAGCACTCAACAATTGCTTTGTTGAAAGATCCTCTGCTACGTCCACCACCTCTACCTCTGAAGCTGCCTCTAGGTGAACCCCTTCCTCTTCCTCTAAATCCTCCTTCAGTTACTTTCAATACTTGTTCTTCCCCATTGCTGTTTTTTTTCATCTTCTGTTCATGACAAAGTAGTGAACTCTGAAGTGCATCAATTGAAAGAGTGTTGACATCTTTCGATTCCTCGATAGCACATATTACATAGTTGTACTTTTCTAACAAAGTACGCATAATCTTCTGAACAACTTTTGAGTCTGGCATGTCTTCTCCTAGATTTCTCATGTCATTTGCAACCACCATCACTCTGGAGAAGTACTCGCTTACATTTTCTCCAGGTCTCATCTCCAGGATTTCAAACTCTCTACGCAATCTGTTCATCTGAGAGTTTCGTACTCTCTCATTTCCTTGATATTTTGCTCTCATCGAGTCCCACAATTCTTTTGCAGTGTTTTTCTGAAGAATGGTTTTGAGTATTGACTTCTCAATTGATGCAAAAAGATAATTCTTTACCTTTAGATCCTTCAGCTTTAAATCTGCAATTTCTGCTCGTTGTGCTCCATTCAGCACCACTCCTCTGGCTGGTTCTTGATATCCATCAGCAACCAGATTCCACCACTCCTTTGATCTGAGCAAGTTTTCCATCAGCATTGCCCAATGCTCATAATCCCCATCAAATTTAGGAATTGTAAGCATACCATCTCTTTCACTCGTCATTTTCTTTTCCTCACACTTTCTGATTTCCTTTCTTTCACTCGTGTTTGACACTAACTCACTCTGATCAGGCCCCTGTGATGGGGCTCTGATACCACTTGTTGGACTATAGATGAACACACAACGAGTTTGATTGCTCTGTGAAAGCTGTGTTTTATTAAAGCAATGTTCAAGGCTATATAATAGCCGATTACAACCGAAAAGCTAAAATGACTGATCATGATGTTGATCCCTAGGATTATGGAACTAACTACTTTGAATGAATCAATGAAACTGAATCCTAGCTAATAGGATTTATTGACCGAAATCTGAGCAGAAGAAACGCAGCAAACTTCGTCTGTGAAGCAACAGTGTTGAACCGAATTTTGGTGCCAAAAAACAATTCAAACTTTATTCCAACACCTTTTATATTCAGGCCTCACCACGTATGTACCACTATCTTCAGAACCAAAACTGGAAAAACGACGAAGATTTATAAGCAATCTGATTTGTGAAATGAAGCTGTTGGAGCCCTCAAGGTAAACTTTGATCGACTTTAGAAGATTTGTAGTTAATTGAGTAGCAGGTGGATCAGATTATTCAAATTGGATGGCTTTGGATAGCACCAAGTGGAACAGCAAGATTTCATGCACATGAAACGAATTAGTTTTATGAATCGAATGATTCAAGCTTAGCTTGACTAAGTAGATACAGTCCCTGCCGATCAATACAACTTTCCACTTGATCGAATAGTAGTAATTGACTAGCTAGTACTACCTAAATCTTTAAGTGCAAAACCAGCAAGGAATATGTTAATCAAAACTCAGAAAAAAAAACCTGGCCTCCATTATATTATTTTTCCAGCTCGGGTTCCTGTCCTTCCCTGTATATAACTATTTATAGGATGAGTTCTCGAACCCACTACTGCTACTACACCTTCCTCTTTGAAACCGTTCTCTTTCTAAAGGAAGACGCTAATACATAAATTACATACATTCATTCAGCTTTGGGTTGATGCATAATGCAAGGAAGCAAGGACCAAGCTCATCAAAAATCCAATTACTCCATCCTCGCATCTAGTAAGACAATTATAGCAAAGTTATCTGCAGGATTTAGCACTCCGAGTAATGAAGCAGTTGCTGCTGTCAACACTACTACTAATACTGCTGCTGCTACTACTACAGATCACAGCAGGCTCAAACAGGCTGAGGAGTCCTTCCGCACTGTCATGTACTTGAGCTGTTGGGGTCTTAACTGATCATTTTACAAGATCTTATACATATGTAAAAACCCTTTGTACAGTCTCAGAGAGATCCTTGTTGTTAAGCGTCTTGTATATATCCTTAATTTTTGACATTATATCGGATCCTCCTATGTATCTTAACTGGAAGGCTAGCTGGAGAAATTCATTTGGAGAAGAAAAGGAAGGCTAGCTAGCTGTGTCTTTTAGCTCTAATCAGTCCATGGTTTCAGTTTCATAATGTTTCAATGTTTTAAAATTCTAGGGGTTGTTCCCCACCTTTGATTAATGTGAAGCTGTCCTGTTTGTTGAGGCTCGAGGCCGGCACCCTTATTTGGAGGTTGTTCTTATTTTATAATCTCAAAACATAACAACATATATATGGAAATTATCTGTGCAGATTGCATGCGGTACTATATGTATTGTATGAAGGACTCTGTATGAAGATGAGACTTTATTGCATATAGTGATGTCTGGGATCAAACACAGGGGAAAGGGTATCTTTCTTCCCTTACAAAAATCACAATCTCTAGCTGGCATGGGATTGAATCCAAGACTTCATCAGAGGAAGAGAGTTACCTGCATAAGCTATGCATATATGGTATAACTAATTATAAGCAGATAATTACATGCACAACATATATCTATCATATATATGGCATGATGAGAAAATTAATTAGCAGTTAATTAGGTCCCCAGCAAACTAGATGCATGACTTTCTCAACCTTCTCAGCTTTCCTCACCCTCATCCTTCTCTCATCGACTTCCTTCTTGATCATCAAAATGGTATCAAAGCTGCTAGTACCAGGAGACCCTCCTCCAGATTCAGGGGACTTGCCTTGGTCGGATTCTGGTGCCATGAAACCTTCTTGAGAAGGAATGATTATTCTCAACAAACTCATCATGCCTTCCGAGTTTTGATGAGGCAGTAGTAGCTAGACTGGTGTACTTGGATTCTCTTCAAATTTCCTCCATCGAACATATTTATACACACACATCTTGGAGTAATTCAAAAATAGACAACATATTTTATGATTCTATGCATGATCAAATTTATAGAAAATTAATTTTTTGGCTCTTGGCCTTGGCTCTTGGCCTCTTGGGTTTAACGTTCATCAACGTCTTGTTGCCTGAGATTGTGACTCCTTAATTAATTGGAGTTTAAATGTTTAATGCTACTTACTAACTTGTACTCTGTTTTTAGTGAGCTCTGCCAAATATACCAATGGTTATTAGTGGAATGATTGATCACTGGATAGTGATTTATTATGATTTGTATTTTTTAACTCCATGAACTCGGTGAACAGTAACATCCAATCAAAAGGTTAAGTGTCATATATCATATGTGAAATTTCAAAGCCTTTCATCCTTGCGAAGCAATGAAACATGATTGATCAAATTGCAAAAATGATGCGCACGCATGGTACGTATGAAGCACTGTGGTCGAGTTAGCTAGCTGCTGAAGCACTGTGGTCACGCACTCACGCTCAATTATTATGGGCAACAATTGTTTCTAGCTCTAGTTCTTATCTTATCTTGCAAAACAAGATGTAAAGCCTCTGGATTTCTCTTAAAAACCACAGCAAAATTTGTCACTTCTACCACAAACAAGGACAGCCAGCGTTCGGAATTTCGAAAGTCTTGCAACAAAATTGTCCTCTTCCTTTGCTCTCCTTTTCTAGTTGGGGATAAGTGCAACCCATGCATATGCATCTTTCTCCTATATATATATTTTCACTCATTGTACAACTCCATAGCATAGATCAATTCACATTAGAGAAGCACTGAAAATGTGTGCAACAAGAGAAGCTTGGATTGTGGCAGTGAGTGTTGGAGCTGTTCATGCCATGAAAGATCAAGGCTTTTGCAGGTGGGGTTACACAATGAGGAGTATTAACCAACATGCCAAGGCCAATATGAGATCCTTCCTCCTGCAAGCCCAGGAGCTCACTTCATCTTCTGCTGCTGTTTTCGACAGAACGAATTCGGAAAAGAAGAATCAACCCGAGGAATCCCTAAGAAAAGTCATGTACCTGAGCTGTTGGGGTCCTTATTAGCTCGCCCCATGTTCTTCGGCAACATGACCAATTGGATTTGGCTGTGCAATAGAGTTGGACTAATGGATATAGGACGTCCAATATATGGAAGATGGATTTGAAGAACGCACAGAAGATATTAGAGGAGTATCAAGATGGATAATCTTGATCCACTACGTGATTCATTCGAGTGTGTTTTTCTTAAAAGGGAAGTCCATTGAAAAATAGAGGCGTGGTCGCGTGGATATATTTACGTTTGATGTGTGATATTTTAGATTTTGACTCTTAATGGTGTTTTGGTCAAATATAAAACATATATTTAGGGTGTTATTATTAACCCACTTTTATTTTTTTCTATTAACACACCTCGTTTTTTTTTTCTATTCACACATTAATTTTTATAATAAATTATAATTTAGTTATCAACAAAATTTCAGTTTAAAAATAAATCATTTAGATAATATTTTACACAATAAATGACACAAATTAACAAATTAGAACAAGTTGATGTCCACATGTCATGTGTCACTATATATTTTACCACAATACCCTTACTACATATTTCTACTATGAAATGCGTTACGCACTCTAACTTGTCTAAAAGTGCTACTGCTCTCCAACACGCTCACTGCTACTACCAAATTAGATGCTCATCGCTGCTACTGTTTTGGATGCGAGTAGCTGCTATTGGCGAATAGCTGAATAGGACGATGTTATTGCTGCTACTCTGCCTTACATAAGAAAAAACTTCTGCTACTACCATCAAATGCGTACAGTAGCACACAATAGCAAATCTGCAAATGTAAGGTGATTGCTGCTAATTAAATAGCTACTGCTACTAGCAAATTCACTAGAAAAAATTTTGCTACTACCAAATGTACAGTAGAATACTCTTACATATCAAAAATTTGATAATTTGCAGTAGCAGCAAAACCTGATAATCTATAGTAGTAGTAAAATCTAATGATATGCATCAACATTATCAGCAAGACTTGATGGTCTGTATCAACAGTAGCAGCAAAATCTTTTGCTCTGCAACAACAGTAGCTGCAAGACTTGATGATCTACATCAATAGTAACAGCAAGATCTTTTGTTTTGCAACAACAGTAGCAGCATGACTTGATAATTTGCAGCAATAGTTGCAGGAAGACTTGATGATCTGCAACAACAGTAGCAGCTAGCAAGACTTTATGATCTGCATCAAACAGCAAGACTTTTTGATCTGCAACAACAGTAGCAGCATGTTTTGATGATTTGCAGCAACAATAACAACAAGACCTAATGATTGCAGCAACACTAGCAGCAAGACTGAAAATTAAGAATAGGATGACGGTAGCTAGAGAGAGAGAAGATCGAAGGTGATAGAGCAAAGGTGAGAGAGAGAAGAGCAGATCAGAGGTGAGAGAGAGAAGAGCAGATTATATGAATGAGATAGATGAAAATAATATGTGGCTATAAGTGATTGAAGATAATAAAAGATAAGATGAAAGTTTTTGATATAGAATTGAACATTTTAGTCATTTCCTAACCATAATATGGGTCAGCCTGCTATAACTTGATTTTAGGCTTGGACTGGTGCCCTAATTTGTATAACAAATTGTAGAAAAAGGTTTTTTGTGTTTACAAATTTGGTTGGTTCCTTATATATAATTCTCCCTTTTATTTATAAGTTTACCACTTAAATTTTTGGACTAATACCCATTTACACAAAAAAATAAATAAAAGTCAAATCCCATTCTAATGAAAATAAGACTTTGAAACCCAATAAAATGAAGGATACACTTATTTTTCATGCCTTCGTGGTCCCTTGGGCTTGGGTTCCAAATCCTCTTGCTTGAAAATGCAGTCCCTCTCACAAGGCAGTGCGAGGTCACTTTAATTAGCTCTCACAATATCTCTCGCTTGCTGACACGAGAACTATCTTGCTTTCCTCAAGGCGATGCCTATTTTGTTCGCATATACTTATTGATTAACATCAACATGGTTTGTAACAACTCAAGGCTTAGAATCCTTTGCGCTTGCACTGTTGAATGAGAATAATGTGTCCCCTGCACACTAATTTGTAAAGGCGAACATCTCTTTCACGTTCGTCGTAGCTAAGGGGGAATAACTCCACTTCCGCCTGCACAAGCCTCTACATAAGGAGTTTCTTTGGCTCTCGTTGTGCTTCATCTTCATAGTTTTGTGAAAGGTCCCAACCATCACCCTTTTCTAGTGTCAGAAACATAACATCTCCAAGCCTAACTCCTTCCATCATCTTTTAGGGAAAGATGTTTCCCACAGACGACACAAACTGTTGGAGCAGAAAACTTGTCTAGGAGATTGACTCAACAACGAATATAAACAAGAGCAGGAGTCATCTTGGATTGGTCATGAAGCCTCAGACCGGATGGGGGGATGCCTGCAAAAGGCACTCAAACGTCCAAGTCAGAATTATCGTAGATGAATGAACAATCTCAAATCAGAATCAGATATCATACCTCAGCATTCTTGTCCCCTTTTTATAAAAGTAAATCACCCAACTGAAGAGTCACACATTACTTCTGTATTAATATGTGCATGTACACCAGGTTTCATGGTTGTAACCATGATACCTCTTTAATGACGTAACTGCCACTACCTTTATTAACACAGTCATAGCTCATTTACTCCTTTGATTACTCATATTTATTCTTACCGTGATGTTACTTACTGCTATAATTATTCTGTCGAGACTCAACTTCCACCTTATACCTGATCTTTCGTTTTCCATTGTTACATTCATTCTTACTCCATCTTAAATACAAGGGTGATTTATTTTCTGCTCCCACATTGCTATCTTACATATTTGGACTCTTCATACATCATTTTGTTCAGTGTTTTCAGGTTTTCCGTTTCCATTAGTGAAGAGATTTACGATTGTGAGAGGTCTACGATTTTGTATGCGTGGTGGCTATTATAGTCACTTAACATAGAAACATCAAAAGAATGTTATAACTTATTAGCTCATTTTTGTCATCATTCATGGATAATTATCATTAGACGATCCTGACTCGTACTAGCGCGGGCACTTGACGTAGTGAGTTAGCAATTCCCAGACATGAACATATGTTATCATCTCAATGTTATTCCTATATATACACTTGTGTAATTGTTTATAACTTTTATAACATTCATCTGTGATGATCAGCTAGATACATGACTAGGCATGCTATTCGGTCAGTTTGAATCGATAACGGGTGTTACCAACTTCAAAACAAAAGTTTTCGGTAATAAAATGTGACTACCAATTATCAATCAAAAACTTTCGGTATGTGATAAATCTTACCAATTTCGGTTTTCGGTATTACCAAAGCTTTAAAATAAATATATTATTGAAAATATAATGAAACAATTTGGATTATAAGATTAAATAATCACATGTTTAATTACATTTCAAGAGTGTAACTTGTTTGCATGTTATATCAAGTGTAAGTCTTTGTAAATCAACGTGGAAAAATTTAAAGAACAGCATGTGACAAACGGTCTACTCTAGATTTTAGTGTTCCAAGTTTAAAAACAATCAAAATGATACATGATGTTTAAAAGCCGACACACTTTTAGCACATGCCGTTAATAACACCGTCAATACTATATAATTTCTCATTTTTCAAAAGGCAGTTTCAGGTTTTTTTCCATTCTCTCTTTCTTTATATTATGTATTCTTTTTTTTATTATTTATAACCTTTTTAATTTTGTAAACTCAGATCAATGAGACCATATTCTTAAAAACTTTGTTGTTTTTCCATGATCTGGTTTCTTTCTTTACTATTCGTTGTATTTGTAGGTTACCGGATTTGATTTTAACGATAGCTAAGCTCTTATTCTTAAAAAATAGACTTTGTCGCTCGTCCCAATCCATATCTTTCTCGCTCTAGATTTCCTTACTCAATACCCACAAATATATATATATATATACACATCCTTTATTCTACAACTTACCAAATTAAATCATATTATAACTTCCTCCTACAATTCTGTACCATGATCACCATTTTTGTGTATGGTAGGTTTTAATGGGGATGAAAAAGAGAGACAATAATACTTTTTCTTTTTTCGTATTTATCTCTCTTTATTAATTATTAATTTTAATAATTTATTATTATTGAATTAAGGAGTGATAGATTTACCCCTCAAAGTTTAACAAAAAACATGTTAGATTCTAACTGTATATACATATTTTCGGTTGAGACTACGAGTTCATGTACCATTATGATTGTTTTGAAACTTAAAACATCAAAATTAGGAGTGAATCATTTGTCATGTATTATTCTTAAAAAAATTTCAACCAACTATGCAGAGGAGGCTCCCGATCGGTATAGGGAAATACGGTTGTGGTAGAAAAATCAGTTTTATTTGGCAACGTTTGGGCCCCGATCAAAGCAGTCAACCCTATTTACGTTTATATTTCTCTATGGGGAGCTCTCACCTCAGGAGGTGAACGTTCCTAAATTTTTACATACGTGGTGACATCTCATCTATGCGAGAGTGTAATGTGTGGAAGAGTCAACCAAATTAGGTCACATAGATGTAGCTAATAGCATTTTCATGTGACAAGTGAAGTGAAAATATGGTTGACTGCATCGATCGAGCCACGAACATTAACAAATTGAGTTGAATTTTCTACCATATACTCATATTTAACTATAATAATCACATCATACGGTTGAATTTTTATTTTATGAATTTTAGTCATTGGAATCACAACGTGTTTTTTAATGTGGTATAACTTGTTTAGTAGATTATATGCAATTGTACAACTTTGTGAACCAACTATACAAAGGAAGATAATTTTGAAATATGATGTGATCTTTATAGCAAAATACAGTTACGGTAGAAAAATCACTTTAAACCGACAACATTTGAGTCTCGATCAAAGCGGTCAGCCCTATTTACACTTATGCTTCTCAATGAGAAATTCTATCGTCTGGAGGTATGTTTTTTTAAATATTTACATGGGTAGTTACACCTCATCCATGTGAGAGTGTATTGATGGAAGAATCAAACAAAATAGGTCATAAAAGCGTATATACGAGCATTTTCATGTGATAAATAGCGTTAAATTACAGTTAACTGCTTTGATCGAGCTCTAAACATTATTGAATACAGTTGAATTTTCTACCGTATCCATATTCAACTATAATGATCACATCCAACAATCGAATTTTTGTTTTGTAAACTTTAGTTATTGGAATCACCATGTGACGACTAATATGATATAACTTATTTAGTAGGTTATATACAAGTGTATATCTTTACATTATATTTACCAAATGATATATATACATATATGCATGTGTGTGCCAATATATGTATTTAAATAGCTAGCATTTCAGTAAATTCTGTATTTATTAAAAATCAAACCAAGATCTCGGTTTCAGTTTTTTTAATTTCGGTTACTAAAATTTGGTTTACCAAATCACATATCTTTGATCGGTATTCAGTCAATTTGATATTTACCAAACTAAATAACAACCCTCTACTTGACACTTGCTAATCTAGGACGTGTATAATCATACCACTTTCTTTTTTCCTAAGTTAGGTATCGTAAAATCGGGTTTTATTTTAGGTATTTTCAGCTCAAATCCCACAGCCCACCTTTCCTGGAAAACAAGTAAACAAGTAGTTTTCCTCCTAGACCGCGGGCCTAAAATTCTTTTTTGAAATGCAAAACTATGTATGACTACTCCATCGATCCAAATTCATTTCACTCAAAAACAAAGATATCCTCCACCCACAGACTTCACTACTCTACCAATAGATACAGACGAAACCAATACTGCTAGCTGTTTACACTGCCTCTCCGCCCATCTATTCTCAACCTTTATATAAAGGCCGCCTCGTGCTCATCCACTTCATCATATATACTACCTCAAACATTCATTTCTACCGAGAAAACATATCCTCATCATCATGAGTACTGCATCAAGAGCAAGCAAGGCCATCGTGGCAGCAAGTGTAGCAGTTGTGGAGGCATTGAAGGACCAAGGTATTTGCAGGTGGAACTCACCTACCATAAGATCCGTGCATCAACAAGCCAGGAAGCAATTCAGATCGTACTCTCAGGCCAACAAGAACAAGAAGCTCTCTACTTCTTCAACCTCTGCTTTGAGCAGAGTCAGAAACGAGAAGCTTAAGAAGTCGGAGGAGTCTTTGAGGACTGTCATGTACTTGAGCTGCTGGGGTCCCAACACCTAAGACTATTTTCATGCAAGCGCACACAATCAAGTGCAAGATCAGATCACTTTTGCTTTGGGCTGACCAAGAATATGACTTGTTCATCCTGGCTGGAAATTGATTCCTGAGTCTCTGTTATTGAGGGAAACTGATGTAAATAAATAAGTGATGTCTATGTTTTAACGATTGACATTATGGTAATGTAATTTCATTTCTGATAAGTGATGCGCCTTGATCGATCCCTACTACTTTCTTATAGTATCCTTGAAATAACATTGATTACAAAAGTATATATATTATGGGTTGGAAGGGTTTCATCCGTCTTTTGTTATGGTTCGAGGCTTTGAGCAATTCATGTTAGATCATTTTGTTTGAGATGCTCCAACGGAGTAAAATGACTATACGAGAATGAATAACTTTTTTTTGTAAGAAAAAGAGGATCAACCGTGGTTCATCACTTACCTCTTTATATGATTCGAACCCACGACCTAACAGGGTGAAACTGTTTATCATTGAAACAACTTTTCTCGTCAAAGTATGAATAACTTATTTCACCAAAAATGTTGTTTTGATCAAATATTGCAATTCAAGAACTATGTCCGAAGGTTGGATTTGGGAGAGCTTATAAGCTCCTTAACTTTTAAACACTAAAAATTTTGGTGTTTGGTAAATCTAAAAATAAGCTATTTCTTAAAAAATATAAAATGTTTTGATGGAAAAAGGAGAAGCTGCAAACATTCACCTTCTGCTTATAAGCTAAAAGTCAACTTAAATCTTATAAACCCAGCTACACTAAACCCAACTTAATTTCATCAAAACAATTGACCGCAAGATTAGCTTCTTACAATATTAATATGATAAGAGATTTCTTCAATTAAAAAAAGAGAGAGAAAGAGACAATTCCCACTAAAAACAAACAAATACAAGGGGAAATATCTCCCATACTGGAGGCCTGAAGGGCAAAACCATGCGCTGAATGTCTAGGTACATTGGTCACAACTCAACTTTACGTGTCGCTGAAATGGTTGTTTCAGATTCGCCACTAAGCAAAACCAGCTGAAGCTACAGAGGCCAGCGCATGGTTTCTTCTATATTTTATCTACTAAATTCTTCACCACCCCTCTTTATAAAAGCAAACCCATCTCGCCCCCATTTGCTCAAACAACCTTCAAAGCTTTTTCTTGATTAGCTATCATCAAACAAACATAGAACCTCACACTTGGAAGATCAAGATAATCAACAAAATGAGTTCTTCATCATCAGTAGCAAACAGGGCTTGGATCGTAGCAGCGAGTGTGGGAGCTGTGGAGGCCTTGAAAAGAGACCAAGCAGGGATCTGCAGGTTGAGTCAAACAATGAGATTGGTGCAACAACATGCCAAGACACAACTCCGATCTATTTCTCAGGCGAACCAGAGACTCTCTTCCTCATACTCTGCTTTGTTTTCAAGGAAGCTCAGAGATGAGTTGCCGAAGCAGTCTGAGGAGTCTATGAGGAATGTCATGTACCTCAACTCTTGGGGCCCCAACTAAACAAATTTGTTTTGTTTACAGAGAACGATTGTAAATTGTAGATATCTGATTCTCTGTACCACATCGGAAGAAATTAATTTGAGAACTTGGTCTTGATAATATCATTAGCCCTTTGTTCTTTCCCCTCGTTTCGCGCTTCTTTCCCATCATTTGCACAGCCGAGGCTACCAAGTAATTTGATTTAACGGATACTTTGATCAAGCGGTGCAGTCTGTGCCAAATTAGCCTATGGTTCGCAAATTAGCTTACAATTTTGTTTCAGAGTACGTGAAAGTTAGTTTAAGATCATAAAATTCACTCTTTTCTTAAATTAATTTAGACTAAATCATAGTTAAGTTAACTAAAACATACAAAAATGATGTCGGACATTGATCGACGCTTATGCAGAGACTCAAAACTTTCAAAGCTGGTTGTTTGATTCTTTCGTATTCTTTTTTTTTTCATGATTATATTTTTTCTGAGTTCATACAATTGATTACAATTAAAGTGCCAAACATGCATCGATCCAAAAAGCGATTATGTAGGGATTAATAACTATTCTGCTAATCCGCATTTTACGTTTTTAAACACATGTATAATTGTATATACCAGGCGCGGAGCCAGGTACAAGTCCGGTATGGCTCAAGTCGAACCGAGATTTTTGAACAAGTGCAGCAAAATACATGAAACATGCATGATTGGATGCTTTGCAGGCTTGGCGTAGTGTATCTATTCTTTCTCAGCCTACCCAAGTTTGATTCACAGCCACACCATTCCTTTTTTCTTTTTCTTTCTTGATTTCTTCTCAATTTTTAGTGCTCTTTCCTTAATTATTGTTCTTGATTTCTTCCCATTTTAAGTGTTGTTTACCTTAAATAAGTTTTTTTTCTTTTACTTCCTTGATTTCTTCTCAATTCCTAGTGCTCTTTCCTTAATTATTGTCTTTGATTTCTTTCCATTTTAAGTGATGTTTCCTGTTAAAAAAAGTGTGTCTATTTTCATAATTTTTAGGGCATAAGACTTCTTTTACAAGATGGTAGATCTTTTTTTTTGGTACATAAAAGTTTAGGTAAGCAGGAGGCTTCCCTACACTACCAGAGCCAGGGCAACCCTGCGACCTAGGCCTAGAAGCTTTCGGATTTCTGACTAGGAGGAGTTACACCACGTTTGCTGAGAGGTGGCACCCTCCGTTGGAGGCCCGAAGACTTTCACCAAGGAGACTACACCCTCATCTAGAGGCCTGAAGGCCCAGGGACATTTTCTAGATTATCCACTAATATGAGATTGTTGGAAGCGAGAATCGAACCTGTGTGGGTTTACACCTCAAGTCCGCCCATTGCCATCTGAACCAACTCCCATTGGCATGGTAGGTCTATTTTGGTTTCACTGAATTTTTTTCTAAACTTATTCTTAAAAAAAACTTCTAATCATTAACAGTAGTGTTTGGATGGGTTTCTAGCTTTCACATCTTAATAAAGTGTATATCTATAATATGTGACATAGTGCTAAATTTTTGATCTTATCTTTATAGTTGATAAAAAAATTTCAAGCCCACCCAAACTCTAAATCTTGGATCCGCCACTGGTATATACAGCAGATGGATCACTTCATCAATATCAATCTTTTTTTTCAATTTGTTTGGGTTCCAGATGTATTTTTAATTCCGTTGGTTGCCAATGGTTCATAGCAAATATTTGGTTTGAATTACTTGCCCGAGTTGTTATGATGTTTCCAACCTAAGGATTGAAAGAGTTGAACTCAGATTCACAAAACGAGTTTTTTTTTCTACTATTCCAAACTCTCATGAACGCATAATTTTATTACTGTACTTGTGTGTTGTGCCTTCTGGTACCATGGAAGAGTTTCCATTGAAACACAGACACAAGATCATTCACAGGCGTGGATGACTCAGATTCAAAACAATCATCGCCATAAAAGCACTTTTTTTAGAGTTAGCCCAAGTTAACTATGGTTTAAGTTAAATTAATTCAAAAGTGACTTGTCATCTTTAAAACCTTTAAATTAAATAAAAAGTGTAGATTTTATAAACTTAGACTAACTTTACGGACTTCTCACTTTAGAAGAGTCGGATCCTTGTTTCAACTGGACAGCTGGTACATCATTTTGTCCTTAACATTGTGAGTTGGTGTCACTTGCTGTTTACTAGCTTGAGTAAGATTGTAGAATTTGGTTGAACTTACTGCACTATCTGGGTCACTTCTATTTGAAGGAAGCTAGTAGAAAATCACAATACCTAACAGTCTATTTTGAGTAACAGAACAGAATCAACTTTTAGCTCGATCTAATGGTGGATTATAATAACAGTATAAGAATGTATGATGTTGCCTTCAATATTAAGAACACTGAACAAAAAAAATGACCGTGGAAGGAAGAGAGTGAAGAGACTAGTGGGAGAAAAAAAACAGTGAAAATGTACAATAAAAACAGGGCTAGCTAGTGAAGGACAAGCTTGTGAATTAGAATTAAAGGGAAACAAAAGGCTTGTGATGATGAGAATGGAGAGGATAAGGACTAAAAACAAGAGCTGAAACTTGGAAGGGATTGGGAGGAGATGTGCTGTGGTAAGAGCTTCTACAGCGGTAGCTGCTCCTTTCCTCTGCTCATATTCTCGAACAAGCAAAGATTGCTTAACAAAAGTATATTAGCTTGGTCACCACTGCCGGACCCGTCGTCCTCCCTTATACTGTACATGCTTTAAGGTGAGCTGCATCTCTCAGCCCACCTTCTTGGAAAACAAGTAGACTGAGTGGTTTTTCACTCCTAGACCGCCGGCCAAAAACAATTAATTTAAAGGCAAAACAAGTAGCTCTCTTCTTATCACTCCACTAGTCCACCCACAGGTTCACTAAAACAATAACAAATACCACTGCCGTCTCTTTCTCTAAACCCGCCTCATCGGTTCTTCTATATAAAGAGCACCTCATTCTCATCTACACACTAAAAAAATCATATTTTCATCAGTGAGAGACCCAAAACATCAACACAGAGTTGTAGTGTTTCAATCAGAAGAGAAAAGAAATCCATCAAGATGAGTACTACTTCAAGAACAAGCAAGTCTATTGTGGCAGCAAGTATTGGAGTTGTGGAAGCATTGAAGGATCAAGGAATCTGCAGATGGAACTCCACCATTAGATCCATTCACCAACAAGCCAAGACCCAGTTCAGGTCCTTTTCTCAGGCCAACACCAAGTTATCTTCTTCTTCAACCTCTGCTTTGAGCAGGGTTAGAGATGAGAAGCTCAAGAAGTCAGAGGAGTCTTTGAGGACCGTCATGTACTTGAGCTGCTGGGGTCCCAACTAAGAGTCCAACCATGAACAAAGATTACATATTTATGGAAGCCATTGCTGGTTGCATAGAGCTTGAGCTGAACCAGAATTAACCTTTTCCATCCATCAATTAGGCTTTAATTAGATGGAAGGAAATTGTCTATTGTCTCTGCAATTGGAGCAAATTGATGTACAGTTGTGTTATAACTATTGACAATGTATTACGTCTTTTACATTTCTGAGAATTGATGACTTGATCAGTACCATTTATTGTTTCTTCTCAGTGACGGAAAGCTAACTTCGAATGACAAAAGCATGTGACAAATCATACAACACCCATTTAGGCTACCCAGTACTAAGTTAGAAACTGATCTTCAGAAAGAACGGGGATGAAATGCCAGAGATATTCAAGATGGATGCCAGTTAGGCAGATACTTAGGCATGATAGGAGGAGAAGAATTATTTGCTCTAACCCTCTTCAAACTGGGCGATGATGGACGCACAAGTTTGCCACATAGAAGATGATGACGCATTTGCTCTAACACATCCCTTCAAACGCGGCGGCGATGGACGTACAAGTTTGCCGCATAAGAGATGATGACGCGTTTGCTCTAACACATCCTTTCAAACTCGACGGTGATGGAGGCACATGTTTACAACATAGAAGATGATGGTGCTGCCTGTGAAGGGGTTTGGTAAGGACATCATCACATAGAAGATGATCGCCTTACCTCTGAAGGGGTTTGGTAAAGACATTAGCTGGTTAATCTACTGACGGGATAAAATGAACTTGATGACTTCCAATCTCACGAATAAAGTGATAATCCAGCTCTATATGCTTAGTATGAACCTGAAAGACTGGATTATAGGTCATGTAGGTGGCGCGTAAACATAATTGGAAACTGAATATTGACACCAAGTTCATATAATAAGAAGTCTAACCAAATTGTCTCCGCACTTGCATGAGCTAGAGACCAGTATTTTGATTCAGCTTTTGATAGAGCAACAGTTGCTTATTTCTTGGAGCACCAGAATACCAAGGTAGTGCCAAGGTAGATGAGGTAGCCTGAAGTGGAGCGGCAAGAGTCCAAGCAACATGTCCAATCAGCGTCGGAGTAAGCTGAGAGGGGTACATGTTGGCGTTAGGGACCAAAATAGAGGTCATGATCAAGGGTGTCTTTGACATAACGGATGATACATTTGGCATCAATGAGGTGCTGAGCACGAGGTTGACTCATGAATTGCGAAACAAAGTTAACAACAAAAACTATGTCAGAATGGGTAATAATGAGATACTAGATACTGTAAAGTGACAACCATCTCACAAAAGACAGTGGGATTAACAAGGAGCACTCCATCAGTGGAGTTGAGAATGGACTTGGCTGACATATGGGTGCTCATCAGTTGGTTGAGTAACATATCATGTTTCACTAAGATATCATGGACATACTTTGAGTTGAATTATGTGCAATCCATTGGAATGTGATGCTACCTGTAATCCAAGGAAATAGTGAAGAGAACCGAGATCCTTGATGTCAAATCCTCGGCCTAAAGCATCAATACAGTTTGATGAACCGTATCACTGTTGTCGGTAACCACAATGTCATCAACATATAATAAAAAGTAAATTGTATGCACCTCATGTTGATATACAAATAAGGATGAGTCTACCTTACTTTGTTGAAATCCAACATACAATAAAAACTTGCTCATATGTTGAAACCAAGAACGTGGTGCTTGTTTGAGGCCATAAGTGACTTGTGAAGCTTACAATCATAGGAAGGCCGAGAGGGATTAGGGAAGCTTGGAGGTTGGATCATGTAGACATCTTTTTGAAGATAGCCATGAAGAAATGTCATTTTTGACGTCTAATTGCCGAATAGGCTAACCTCTGGACATAACAACACAAAGAACAGTTCGAATTATAGCTGGCTTGATCACATGACTGAAAGTTTCACCATAATCGATGTCATGTTGTTGATGAAATCCCTTTGCAACAAGGCGTTCCTTGTAGCGCTCTACTGAACCATTCGGGTTATGCTTAATACGGAACACCCACTTATAGCCCACAACATGTTGGGATGGAGAGTGAGCAACCAGAGACCAAGTACCAATTTTCAATAAGGCATTAATCTCCTCAGTTATGATAGCTCTCCAATTTGCACGTTAACAATTTGAATATAACAAGTGGGTTCCATGAAATTAATAACAGAGAGAAGAGCTTTAGGAATGGGATACTTTACACTGCCATCGTTGCAGAGTTTAGGCCGAACAATTCCATCTTAAAGTCGAGTTCTCATGTGGTGTGTTGAGGGAGCAGAAGGGTGTTGCAGGTTGGGCACAGGGGCTCGGTGGAGTGCACATAGGGCTCGGTGGGGTACGCTGGCAGCAAAACTGGTGAAGGAAAGTCAGATGGAGCTTGAGATGTGGGTGGAGCCGAGATCAGAGGCAGGATTGGATGCACAACATTGACCTAGGTAGAGGAAGCAACACCGGTTAATGGAGGTGGTGGTGGGATCTGTCGAGCATGAAATTTAGCAATGGCAACTGAAGATGTCTCAATTGCCGGTATGGTGGTTGAATTAGGTGGAAGAGACTGATTGTGGCAGCGATATGTGAGTAGTGAAGGATCACCAGAGGCGGAGACCAGCGGGGGAGTGAGAATCGGCAATGCAATGGATGTCGTCGATAGTAAACTAGAATCAAGAACGGCCTCTAAAGAAGAAGACATGATTGTTTTCGACAATTTTATGGCTTCGAGAAGAGGTTGAGTGAATGATGAACTTGTAGTACCCTGGACCTGAGCTGATGGGCCTAAAGTGGAATTTAGGTCTGAGACATTGGGTTGGGCTCTATTGTGGCTTAGTTGAAGATCTGATATTGGAGAAACAATAATCGTGTTAGATAACAACATGAACTCCTATGTGCCTGAGTCACCTATAAATGTCTATATGGAAAATGTGTTTCGTTAAGTAAGACATCTCTAGACACAGAGACACCATTGGTGGTGGAATCGAGACATCGATAACCTTTATGTTGGAGACTATAGTCTAGAAACACACACTCGATACTATGACCATTTGACAAACTAAGAAACTCGCCGCCCACCTATAACAAACATGACACACATAATGCACAAACCTAGACAATGCCCACATCTCGAAACCAAATAAGGTCACGCCTTATTGAAAACAAAGCACGAACTAAAAAGAAATCAAAACTACAAACTAAAACAGCCTAGCCAGGGCCTAACTGATCTCATGTCGTTGTTCCACCTTCACACTACCACCCATGTCAAATCAGACCTCCACCACCGTCACAACACAGCCATCAGATCCATATGGCTCACCAAACATGGAACGCCAATCCCAAATCGTAAATCTGATCGAGTCGATCTGGACTGGGTTTGATCCCATTGATCGATGCAGATTGGATCAATCTTTCCACTGGTTGTACCTAGAGAGGATCGATATCTGATCTTCCTACTAGCTGACCCTTCACACGAGCCATGGCGTTACGAAGCTGTGTAGGTCGCCTACTTCTCCTAAAATCCTCCACCATTGACGGTAGCAATCCTGTTGGACATGAGACCCTTCATTCACCATACTTGACATGGATCGTAAACCACAACGAACACAACACGACCTGTCTGAGGACAATATTGCTAGAACATACCGACAGACGGAGAAGAAGAATACATGGAGATGCTACAAGCGCGTTCTAGGTTTTTTACAAAAAACTTAGAAGCTATACTGATAGCGTAACACTTGTAGCCATGAATTTGTTTAAATAGTAGCAAATCCTTGCTAATATTAATTGGATTGACGAAGGTAGTGTATATTTTATATTCTGGATCTCTTTTGAAACTCGTCGCCTTGTATCAGCTAGCCTCTGACTGCCACGTACTATCTTGATCCCATTGTCGAGACGAAGCAACAGTCCCCATGATTCGCATCGGTCCCTATGATTCTGGTGCCCGCGAGGGTGTTTTATGTGCATCTTGTAATTTTGACTTTTCAGATGTCAAAATATTCATGTTGTAAGGCAAAAAAAAGATTGAAGCTCTTCATACTCTCGCAATTGAATCTCTTTTGAAACGCGTCGTCTTGCATCAGCCAGTCTCAGACCGCCACTATCTCGATCCCATTATCGAGACGAAACATCGATCTCTATGATTCTAATGTCCAGGATGTTTTATGTTAATGTTATAATATTAACTTTTAGATATGAATGTATTTGTCTAAAATTTATTTATCTAAAAATAAAAATAAAAAACATGTTACTCTTGTATTTAATAATGGAACACGAACAGCTCATTCTTTTCGCCTTCTCCCACAACCCACTTTACTTGGAAACTGGAAAGCTAACTACACGAGTGGTTTGCTGTTTTTCACTCCCAGACCGCGGGCCTATGTATATTGATTAGAGTAAAACCACCCACAGAAACACAACAAATACCACTGGCTCCTCTAGCTTACCCCTCTTCTATGAAATCTATATAATGACCAGTAGACCACCTCGTGAAACCATTCAAACCCAAACCTTCAAATCATTCCAACTCGCCTGTGAGAATACTCCCAAACCTCAAAGAGAGGATCACTGCTTCTATCATAAAAAGATCAATTCATCATCATGAGTACTACTTCCAGAGCAAGCAAGGCCATTGTGGCAGCTAGTGTTGGAGTTGTGGAGGCATTGAAGGACCAAGGCATCTGCAGATGGAACACACCCACCATAAGAGCTGTGCATCAGCAAGCCAAGAACAAGTTCAGGTCATTTTCTCAGGCCAACAAGAACAAGCTTTCCTCTCCTTCAACCTCAGCTTGGAGCAAAGTCAGGGATGCGAAGCACAAGAAGTCAGAGGAGTCTTTGAGGACTGTCATGTACTTGAGCTGCTGGGGTCCCAACTAGTTCAATTATTCAAGCAAGCACTTAAAATCAAGGTCAAGATTACTTTGGTATGGGCTGAACAAGAATCAAACTTGTCGATCGATTGCTTTGGCTTGTGATCAAATAGAAGGAAATTGATCATAGATGTCTGCAATTATTGTAGCAAATTGTTGTAGATTTTGTTATGACTTACAACTATTGACATGCTCCGTACTATTTTCTTAATGGAGAGTTTGTAATTCCAATGACAAAAGCATATGGCAAATCAAAAACCCATTCGGCAATCCTATTATAAGGGAAAGATTTGTCCAAGTGATGAAACTCAGATCGCTCAGGAGATATAAGTTACAAATTAAGATAGGCTTCATGATGGGGAATCAAAGCCTCTTCAAACTTCAAACTTAAACTAGTTCTTTTGAAGAAGGCCGCAGCTCGGAGACGTTGCACCATTCATCCCAAATCTGCTTTTACAAGTTTCACCAAGAAAAGTTGCAGCTTCTTTATCAGATTGAAACATCAAAGTTATAGCTAATTAGTCTTCTCATAGTAATGGAGTTGCAATGATTGGAATTCTGGAAAGCAACCACTCGATCTGTAAATACTTAATTAGAACTACAGTTGGCCTTAATTCTGATTATGAAGTAAAAAAAAAAGTTGGTCAGATTATGCAGTAAATTGCTGCACCGAGAAGTTCCTAATCCAAACCAGATAGAAAACAAACGAAAACTAATGTTGGCCTTAATTCAGATTATGCAGTAAAAAAAATTTTGGTCAGATTATGCAGTAAATTGCTGCACCGAAAAGTTCCTAATCCAAACCAGAAAGAAAACAAATGAAAACTAATGGGTTCTTGTCCCAAACCTGAGGCTGAATTTGGATTTTATAAGGAAAACCATGTGCTCTTCTGCAGCATTTTATAGACGTGTACTATAGACAAGCTTGGCATAAATTAGAAAGTAAATTATATAATCGGTATCTGAACTTATGTATTCTAGTTATAGTAGTATTTATATTTTAAAAACTATCAATGTGGTATTCATACTTTAAAAACTATTAATGTGATATTCATACTTTAAAAACTATCAATGTGATACTTGAACTTCATTTTCGCTATCAACGAAAGGTCCGAGACCAATTTCTATTACAATATTGTTTATTTATTGATGTGATCATGATGAGACCTAACTAAAAAACAAAATGACAAAAATACCCTCACCTCTATCTCTCTTCTTCTTCTTCTTCTTCCTCTTCTCATTTGTCGAATCTCAATCTCTCTATCTTACCAGATCGAGCTTCATCTCTTCTTATTATTCTTCTTCTTCTATTTTTTTTTGCTCTTTGATTTTTCAATTCCACCACCTCCTCCTCCTCCGCCGCCGCTCTTCTCTTCTTCACCGTCGCCTCCGTCTTCTCCTACATCACTTTCTCTCCCGCCGCTGCTGCCTTCGACTACTCTGTCTACGCCTTCTGCACCCTCTCCACTGAGCACATTTGGTCCTTGAATCCCCCCCTTTCACGACACCTAGGGATGGGTAAAAACTGACCGAACCGGACCGAAAAATTGGTTCGGTCACCGAACAGGTGAAAAAACAGTTACAAAAGTCAGCTTTTCCGACCGGGCCGATTTTGTACGGTTCGAAAGCAGTTGTAGGTAATGGACCGGCCAAAAGAAACCGCACCGCACCGACATATTTAATAATTTTAATTTTTATTTATATTAATCATATTTTTAAATGGGTTGTCGAGTTTTCATGGGCTAGAAATGAGTCTCAAGTAGGATTTATTACGTCTGATTACAACAAGAAACCCTAGTTTAATCCCCCATATCCAAATGGATTTATTACGTCTGATTACAACAAGAAACCCTAGTTTAATCCCCCATACCAGTCTGAAGTATGGGATCATTTTGTCAAGTTGAAGAACCCTGATGGTACCAAGATGGCAAAACTGAGATCCAAGTGCAATTATTGTCCTCAGACTTATGCTTGCGACCCCAAAGCAAATGTTGTCAAGTACATTAGAAGTTCACCTGCTAGATTGAAAAGGTTTCGAAAGTGTGCTATTAGAGAGAAGGTTGAACACTAGGGAGGTGTAGTGCCGCTGGATGTATGCACCAGGTGGAATTCCACCTATTTTATGCTGAATGTAGTTCTTAAATATAGGAAGGCCTTCTCTAGGCTCACAGATGAGGACCAGCTGTATGATGCTTATTTTTCAGAGAAAGTTGGAGAAAACAAAGAGTTGGGCCACCTAAGAGGGAGGATTGGGAGAAAGCTGCTAGTTTGGTAAAGCATCTAAAAGTCAATTATGAAGCAACCTTAAGTTTCAGTGGGACAAAGGTAGTTACTTCAAACCAGACCATTCAATGGATTTGTTCAATAGTTGATGAGATAGAAAAATGCAAGACAAGTGCAAATCCTATGATGGTTAGCATGGCAGCCTCCATGAAGACAAAGTTTGATAAGTATTGGTTGAAGTTTGAGGACCTTAACATTGCTTTTCTGTTTGCTATTGTGCTGGATCCAAGATACAAATTATTGTATCTTGAATTCTTTTTCCAGAAGTTGCATTCAAACATTAATAAGGTGAAAGTTATGGTCGATGAAGTGAAGAAGAACCTTCGGAAGCTTTATTTATAGTATTGTGTTTCTGATCCTGCTTCTGCACAAGCCTCAAATGATTTGGCACAACCTCATGATGATCCTACGATTGAACAAGGCGAGGAGGACCCATATGCTGCATCAATGAGTTAGTTTTTGAAGGTCAGGCAATAAAAGATGTGGTGGAGATAAGGGATGAAATCGACAAGTATTTGCTCGAAGCTTCTGAAGACCCTGCAAACAAAAACTTCCAGATCTTAGCGTGGTGGAAGGAGAATGCAATTAGATTTCCCATTGTGTCAAAGATTGCTAAGGACGTCTTTGTTGTTCCCGCTTCCACCGTAGCTTCAGAGTTTGCTTTCAGCCTTGGGAGTAGGGTTGTAGACCCTTTTAGAGCTTCTATAACTCCTAAGATGGTTGGGGGCCTTGTTTACCTCAGTGATTGGTTAAAGGGTGGAACTTTCAATGTTTACAAAGAGTCTTCTAACTCGGAGATGGATCTTTATGCTGAGCTTGAGAAACTGGAATTAGGTGATTGCTTTTTATTTGTCTATACTGCATGGTTTTTTATTAGGTTGTTTCTATCTTGTAATATGGTGTTTTTTGTTGTTGGTAGAATCTGTGGTGACTCAGGTGGATGAAAGCTCTGCTTAATGATGGGTCAAACTTCAAATAAACTGGTTGCTGCTCTTTTGTTGTCATCTGCATATTTGCATATCTGTGTTTTTGAATTTTGTTAGTTTATTTTGGGTTTTTGGTTGGAACCTCCATCAGATTATTTTGGTTTTCAATGAAATAAGTTTGTGACTTTGGTAATTTAGGGTTGAATTTTGTAATTTGAGTTTTCTTATATTTTTCTGCGTTGCTGAAGATTTGTTCATAATACATATTCTGAAAAAAGAAGGCATATTTGTGAATTAAGCCCATTTAAAACCAGTTTTGCACCGATCTCGACCCGAGCCGAACTGGTATTTCGGTTGCCCTGGTTCTTTTGGCCTAAAAAATTTAAAAAGCAGTTGTCGACCCAAAAATTCAAAACCAAGCAATCCAGATCGAATCCGGATTTGACCCAACACTGACCCGGGCCGACCTGTGCCCAGCCCTAACGACGCCCAGATGTGGTCCTCGAAGCCCCTCTCCGTCCCCGCCCCCCCCCTTGCGCCCTCTCCATCGAGCACATCTGGCGCTCCCTCTATATGAAGAATAGGAATTAGGCGTTTTAAATTAGGGTTTATACGAAGAAAAGGAATTAAAGGTTTTGAATTAGGTTTTGTGTTGAAAATTAGGGGTTTGGGGGAATAGGTAATGCAAAATCAGGAAGGGCTTCTAGTGCAAGTGGATGAGGAAGTGGAGGCTGGGTCGGCCTTCTCGGTTGCCACACCTGAGGAGACTGAGAAAATGCTCTTTGACTTGGGATTGACTTCGCTGACTTGTTTCAAATTCTTGCATTTATGTGTATTATAGAATGAAGTTTTGGTTTTGATGTTGTTGTGGTTGAATGAGTAGGAGTCATTATCGTCCTTAACCACTGAGTATCAATCAGGTAGCGCTATCAATCAGGCAGCTTGGTGGCGAGTAGGCGCGTGACCATGTTGGTGATCTTGGAGATGAGGTAGGGCTCGAGGGAGTAGCGAGCGGCAAGGGACTTGATGGAGAAGAAGAAGAAGAAAAAAAGAGAGGAAGTTTGATCTGGTGTAAGAGAAAGATTCGACAAAAAAAATGTGAGAGTGATTTGACAAAAAAATATGTGAGAGATAATGAAAAGATATTTTTATCATTTATACGTCAGTAAATAGACGATGTCGTGAGTTCAGGTACTAATTTATTCTAAATTAAATAATATGACTCACCACTAGGCGCAAACCACCATCAGCTACAGAGCCTCCAGCGCATGGTTTCTCCAATATCTTATCTACTCATTCTGCAACTTGTACTCTCACTTCCCTCTATAAAAGCAAGACCATCCCACCCTCCTTGCTCTAACATCCGTCACAGCTTGATTTGCATCAAACATACAAGAACATCAAACTTCTGAATTTCTGATTCCATTTAGAAGATCAAGAATATCATCAACAAAATGAGTTCTTCATCGTCAGTAGCAAACAGGGCTTGGATCCTAGCAGCGAGTGTGGGAGCTGTGGAGGCCTTGAAAAGAGACCAAGCAGGGATCTGCAGGTTGAGTCAAACAATGAGATTGGTGCAACAACATGCCAAGACACAACTCCGATCTATTTCTCAGGCGAACCAGAGACTCTCTTCCTCATACTCTGCTTTGTTTTCAAGGAAGCTCAGAGATGAGTTGCCGAAGCAGTCTGAGGAGTCTATGAGGAATGTCTTGTACCTCAACTCTTGGGGTCCCAACTAAACAAATCTTCTTGTGTTACAGAGAATGCATGATTGTAATTAGATTGTAGATTCTGATTCTCTGTAATACTTATGGAAGAAATTGATACGAGACTTTGATCCATTTTGGCATATTATCTCTCATGCATCTCAAAGCATCACTGGTTCTCTTACTCAGGTCCTCTAATTTTAAATTCTAACCATTAGCTTTTCTCTACCGTAAAGTTGATTTCATTTCTTGGCCATGGAAGGGTGAATAAATGACACTTCTCACTAAAATAAGCAAAACAATGTTTTAGAAAATAGCCTACGGAATTTATACAAAAAAAAATAGCAAGTGGAATCTTAAAAAAAATAGCAAGTGGATTTCCTCCCATTCTTGAGGCTTTGATGGATTTTATAAGGAAAACTGTGTGCTCATGTTTGTAGTAAAGTGACACTAGGCAATAATGACGTTGAAACCATTGCCTGCAGCTCATGGTTTTCCCACATATTATGGGCTCCCTCCCCCATTCATGAACTTATAAAAACCATCCCTTATGGGCTCCCTCCATGAACTTATAAAAACCATCATTTGCATAACAATCATCAAATGAACAACCAAAATTTTGTTAATTATGAAAATATTAACCTTCTAAAAAATAGATATTTTAACGGAAATTTCAAGAAAATATCGACCGTAATAAAAAAATTGACGAAATTTGTAAATGAAATTTTAAGAGATGCTTGTTTATTATATTATGTATTATATTTGAAAATAAAACCTTAAATAAATATTGATTTATAGGGGGAGTTGTAGTAATTTAAAGTGAAAAAGTAAGTGTTGAACCGTTAATAATGTTTAAAATTTTATTTTAAACATTTTTTATGACTGGAAACTTAAAGGGAGGCTATGTCATCACGTCTTATATACATATGATACATTTTACATGAAATTAAATAACTACTTTAAAACCACGTAGAAGACCTATGAGGTACAAAGTTTTTTTTATAGCACTGATGTCGGCTTCTGCTCTCCTACTTCCATGATCTTCATCTTGTGTTGCATGTGTGAAGTGTAGTTCACTAGTGAATGGACTCATATGATCAACTTGATTTCTACTATAACCATGAACTCTATCATGACCTCCACCACCGCCGTAACTTTCACTATCATCACCTCTGATACTTGATGAACCTCCTGATCTGGTAGTTAAAAACATTTAACTTATGAATAAACATTAAAATGTAGGTAAAATAGTTGTAATATGAATTAAGAATTGTAGATAAAAATAGTTGTAAATTGACATATGAATTAGAAATTTTTGAAAAAAATAAAAAAATAGAAATTTTTAAAAACTTTTAAAAAATATTAGAAACTTTTAGAAAATATCAAAAAATATCGAAAATATCAGAAAATTACGAACCAGAAAATTTGAAATGTGAAAGAAATTTCCATCGTCTAAAAAAACGAAAAATTCGGCGAAAATTCATCAAACTATCAATCAGACCAAAAAAATCATCAAACTCTCAAGCACATTCAAAACAGCAGTTTCAGTTTTCCATTTTCAACGAGTTATTCATCATCAGCAAGGAGAGCATGGATAGTGGCGGCAAGTGTGGGAGTTGTGGAGGCCTTGAAAGACCAAGGAATCTGCGGGTGGAATTACACAATGAAGTTGATGCAGCAGCAAGCCAAGACCCATCTCAGGTCCTATTCTCAGGCTCATTCAAAACTCTCTTCTTCATCCTCTGCTTTGGTTTCAAGTAATTTTAGAGACGACAAGGGCAAGCATTCTGAGGAGTCTCTCAGAAAAGTCATGTATCTCAGCTGCTGGGGTCCCAATTGAGCGTCGGTTCATCAGGCCACTTTTTAATTTTGTGGTTCTGAAAAAAACTTGTTAATGACTTATTGTAATTCGTGGATCTCTGTTTCTCTGTGATATAAACATGAATCTCAAAATTCAGTTGCGCCATTCTTCATGTCCCCTTTCTCCTTTTCTTCTCTTCGTTCTTTTGAAACTGTGTCTTTCCCAACATAGACTCAGCTATTACAACCGATTTGATTGCTTCTTTCACCAAATAATTGTACCAATTATCTTCAATCCCAGCCCAGATTTAAGCTCCTAAGGTAACTTGAGAGGTTGAGCAAGGAGACTCGGAGGATATGGAACCAAAGCATGCCATCGAATCCGCCGGTGTAGAGCGTCGGGAGGCGGTGGATCACGTCGGCGGCGAAATTATTATTTTTGATTTAAAGTTTAAAACGAAATTTCATTCTAATTACAAAACAAAACAATAAACTCGGAACAAGCGATTACTAATAGATGCATATAAAGGTTTCACTCTATCTCACCAACAACTCGTATTTGATATAGCTAGCCTATATTCTAACTAGGATAACCATGTAATCTGTTAACTCTCTGACATGTAACTATCATTATCTTTCTGTTATACGATGTAATCCAATACACTAATCAATATATATATTGACAGTCAGACACTAGTTGGTGATCTGATAAACCTTAATTTCTCTTCTCATTCTGCATTCGTTTATGGTATAAGAGTATAACGATCCTATCAATTTTTTCTTCTAAATGGCTTCCTCTGTAATCTCTGCTCCCATTCTGTCTTCCTCTGATCACAACCCTACCATCACCAGCTATTTATCCATCAAACTTGATCGAACAAACTACCCTATTTGGCTCGCTCAACTCCAACCCTTCTGAAAAGCCACAATCTCATGAGTTATGTAAATGGCACCAACAAATGCCCATCCTGCTTTAAGACCGATGAAACAACTGGCCAAATTACTGATGAAGTCAATCCAGCCCTTGAGGCTTGGGTAGCACAAGATCAATCCAACCTAATAACTCCCTCACCCCTCCTGTCTTTGCAACAGTTGCTCGATCAATAACTTCCTTTTTCATTTGATCTTCTCTAGCCAAGAGATTTACCTCCCAATCTCATAACTGAATTCTCTAACTCAAAGACGAATTGTTGTGTACTATGTGAGGCAATATAAGCATCTCAAATTACCTTGATAAGATCAATTCCCTTGCTGACAACCTTGCATTGGCAGGTAGCCCCATGAATGATACTGATCTTGTTTCCATTATAATGAACAATGTAGGTCATTTGTTTGAGAACACAGTGAGTTCGGCACAAGCAAGGGACACTCCAATCACTTATGATACCCTTGAGGCACTATTATTATCAGCTGAACGACGATTCAATGAACAACAACAAGCAACTTTTGATATCAATTCTATAATCAAAGCTCTGCAAGCTACTCATATTTCTCAGAAGAGTTGGTTTTGATATGCATGATTAAATAGACGTATTCGCTCATTACAACGTGTATCCCTGATTCTTGTTTAATTAAGAGAAAAACCTGCAAACAGTATCTTCAGTTTCATAAAATATGTATTTTGGTGTCTTAAGTTCTAAAAATATCAGAAATGTTATCTAAAGTTGATCCAACATCAGTACCTTGATTTAGTTCTGTAACGAAGATAATAACTTTAACGGTGTATTCGTCCATCTGAATTTAATTAATATGTTGCTTCTCCAAACCAAAATTTTCTTTTAGACTTTTTCTTCTTTATTTTCTTCTCTCTTTCCAGATCATGTACGATTTTGTTTTGTGTATGGTTGTTCAAATTAGCTGAAAAGCCGAACAGGAGACTAAAATTATATGATACTAATATAGATGCCCTATAGTCCTTACATATAAATAACTTGACTGTACCATACACAGTACCTCACCGCCGTGTATGCACTAAATTTTGTCCAAACTTTCTAATGTCCCAGACCCATCCCTTTTGCACTTATCAGAAGAGTTGGTTTGCGTTCTTCCCAATCCCTTCAAACCCATAACTCCCTACCATTCTGACTCTCTTTCCCTCTTACTCCTCGCTCAAACAAAACAGGAAACATGAATTTTATGGTTCGTATGGAATATGGATATGGTACTCGGTAAAAAAACTTTGAAACTTAGAAAGGCAGCAAGTCGAGGAACTTACTGGATTGAGAGGAATCGGTAAGAAGTTTCTATTTATCGATCTGCTTATATTTCTTACCAACCCTCCCATTCCAAGAACTTCCTCTGAGCTTTTCTCCCGTTCTCACCCAAGCAGCATAGATTTCTTTCACCCACAGCTTGGAAATGAGATTGGACTGTTGTTTAAATAAGGAGTTTGGAGCAGCCAGTCAAAGACTACTGCTTTCATCTGAATTGCACATCTCAAAACTCGCACACACATTATCGAGAAATTTTGAGAAATGACCAACTTTTGGTCCCTGAGTTGATTTTTGACCATCTTTTCTTATTTAGTTGAAAAATGACCATTTCACAAAGTAAAATATCTTTAATAACCTTTATAAATCAAACAAAGAGATACAAAGAGATGCGAAGAGATACATTGCATCCTCCATTAGAATCCCAGAACGATACAAAGCAACTGTGACGCGTCTCGTTTTTGTTTTTCGCATCTCTTCAAATTCTCCGTCTTCGTCTTGTTTCTCTACAAAAGCAAATCCAAAATTCCCAAACCCCTTTAGGTTTTCGATTCATCTCCAAATCTTTCAAACTGAATCGCAATTATGGCGCAAGCAGTTGAAGAATGGTACAAGCAGATGCCCGTGATCACCAGGTGGTATCTCACCGCCGCTGTCGTCACCAGTATCGGTTGCTCCCTCGATGTATGTACTTCAATCTTTCTCTGTTTCTTTGGGTCTATTGAATTGGGTTTTGTTCAATTTCAATTGGGTTTTGTTCAATTTCAATTGGGTTTTGCTTCAGCTTTAGAATTTCATGATTTTAGTAAGGATGATTTGCTTAGATAATGACATTTATTAGAATCTGGGAGCTGGGTTTGGTTAATTATGGGATGTATTGTATTGGGTTTTGCTTTGATTTTTCATTTACTAATGCAATTTCGTTGAAGCTTGGAGACTTATGGTTGTTAATGGTGGAATGTTTACAGATAATCTCGCCTCATAATCTGTACTTGAATCCTATTCTAGTGGTGAAGCAGTATCAGCTATGGCGCCTTATCACTAATTTCCTGTACTTTCGAAAGATAGGTTTCCTGTATCTCTTTGTATCTCTCCGCACATCCCTCAGACAGCAGCCCTCCCTTCCTGATTTCACAGAACTTCAGGCTCGTATTCTTGCCTTTGAATCCCAAAATCAGCCTCGACCCTCCGAGTCTCATCCACCCACTGCTCTTGTTCATCAAGCCCAGCCTTCCAATCCGCCTACAAATCGGCGTGAGTCCTCTCCGCAATCATATCAGCAAGGAGGCCGCAATTTCAATGGCGGACGGTCATATCAAGGAGGCCGTAACAATTCTGCATTCAGACCATACATATTTGTTTCGAAGCTACAGTATCGTCATTCATATGTGTGGCGTTTCGATTTTTGCTATATTCTTGTCTGCTGTTTTTTTTCCTCAAAGTTATAAAAAATTTTGCTGTTGGAATTGGATAAGGTTATTGAAGACATTTTACATTGTGAAATGGTCATTTTTCAACTAAATAAGAAAAGATGGTCAAAAATCAACTTAGGGACCAAAAGTTGGTCATTTCTCAAAATTTCTCCACATTATCTGCTGTTTTCTCACCGGTTACCACTGAGAAACAAACCCCACCATTTATATCAGCAATCTTTCTCTCCCCTAGTCCCTTGTCACACAATTTGGCCACGAACATAAAATTTCATTTACCCTTAATAAAATATGCAATACCTACTAGATTATTTACATAATTATGGATAATATTTTTCTGTTAGTATCTCACAACTCTTGGATTAAAATTAGCTCAATGAAACTCGAACTTGTGCAAGTCATCTTTAGTCACTAACTGTGTTGAATATGATTTTCATTCTGTTTTGTATTCACAACTATACATATATATATAACAGATCTACTGCCGTTTACAATGCTAAAATTAAGCTATTGCTCAATCTACAATAATAGCTAAGATATAAATTGATATGTAGAATAAAAGACAGTCTATGATATTAATAGAGGATAATTTGATGGCTTGTGTCAAGGAAAGGAATAAGTCTGTGCACTCTCTCTAACAGCCCCCCTCAAACTTGGCGGTCCTGGATGGACAAATTTGCTAAAAAAGAGGAGGTGACGAGTTTTATGAAGTGGTTTGGTAAGAAAATCAGCTGGCTGATCTTTAAAGGGAATGAAGCAGACACGATGGCTAACACACGCAACCTTTTCACGAACAAATGATAGTCAAGCTCTATATGCTTAGCCTGGGCATAAAATACAGGGTTGAAAGCCATATAAGTCGCACTCAAATTGTCACAATGCAACTTAACAGGATATTGAATTTGAACCCCAAGCTCAAACAATAAGTAACCTAGCCAAGTGGTTCTAGCACTAGCATGGGCCAAAGAGCGATACTCAAATTCTGCACTAGAACGAGAAATAGTTGGCTGCTTCCTTGAACACCAAGAAATGAGATTTGAGTCAAGGTAGCCAGATGTTGAGCGGCGAGAATTGGGACAACCAGCTCAATTAGCATCTAAGTAGGCTGAAAGACAAACAGACTGTTGTTGCGGAGTGAAGAGCAAACCATCACCAAGAGCGCCTTTTATGTATCTGAGTATGCGTTTGACAGTAACAAGATGAGACATAGGTGGTTGGCTCATGAACTGTGAAACTGTGTTGACAACAAATGATATGTCAAGATGGGTGGTCGTAAGATATTACAGAGATCCAACGAGTTCATAGAATAGTGTAGGATTTTAAAGTGGGACTCTATTAGCAATAGTAAGACTAGATTTGGCTGACATAGGTGTATTTGCAGGGTTGCTAAGTAAGAGGTCATGCTTCAAGAGAAGATCATGAGCATATTTGAGCTGACTAATGTGCATGCCATTAGATACATTATGAACTTGCAGACCGAGAAAATAATGGAGAGAACCTAAATCCTTAATGTCAAAATCGTGCCCAAGAACATCAATGAACTGCTAAAGCAGATGTGGGTCACTGCCGGTCATAATAAGATCATCTACATAGAGGAGGAAATAAATTGTATGTCTGGCATGACGATATATGAACAAAGATGAATCAACAACACTCTGGATGAAACCAACAAAGAGAAGAAAATACCTCATGCGATGAAACCAAGCATGTGGTGCTTGTTTTAAGCCATAAAGTGCTTTATTTAGCTTGCATACATGATTAGGCTTGGAGGGATCAATAAAACCTAGTGGTTGAACCATATACATATCTTCCTGAAGAATGTCATGAAAGAAGGCGTTCTTGACATCTAATTGGCGAAGAGATCAACTCCGAGACACAACAATAGTAATCACAGTATAAATTATTGCAAGTTTAATAACTAGACTAAAAGTTTCATCGTAATCAATACTTTGTTGTTGATGGAAACCTTTGGCAACCAGACGAGCCTTGTAACGTTCAATGGAGTCATCAGACTTCCGCTTGATGCGAAACACCCATTTGCAGCCCACTGTATTTTGTGATGGCGATAATGGCACAAGAGTCTAGGTACTATTTTTCAATAAAGCATTGTTCTCTTCTGTCATTGCCTCACGCCAATGCGCATGCTTGGAAGCTTAGGAATAACATGTGGGCTCACTGTTGTCAACAATAGTGATAAGGGCTTTGGGTATAAGATACCTTACAGTACCATCAGTGCAAACCTTTGGTATGGTGGTGCCGGAGCGAAGTCGGGTTGTCATACCATGAAGAAAGGGCACTACAAGGTGCATATCCAGGTGCACGGAGGAGGCGTCTAGGTGCGCGGGGGGGGGGGGGGCGCTGCAGGGTGCGTGCCCAGGTGCACGGATGGGGCGTCTAGGTGCGCAGGGGGCGCTGCAGGGTACACGTTCAGGTGCACGAATAAGGCGTCTGGGTGTGTAGGGGGCGTTGTAAGGTCCGTGTCAGGGTACGCGCTGGGAGCTGATGTAGGGTGCACACAGGGTGTCGGGGCAGGCACGCTGGTGGGAGTCAAGATAGAGGGCGGCACGGTGGGAGGATCTAAGATGGACTCAGAGGATTGACTCGGTGATAGGTTCGGTGGTGGAGGCAGTGGTTGAGGCTGACACCGACATGTTTGGATGATGGCAGGTAGAGGAGGAGGCGGTGGGAGCGGGACGACACGAGCGTGGCGCTAGTAGATGGTGGTGACAAGTGCGATACTCACCGGCATGAACGGATCAGCCTGTGCTACTTAGGTGGCCAGGTCAGATTGAAGTATATCAGATTGATGGTGGAGCTAGGCAGCTTGACTGGTGGAGGACGACACCGGTTGTGAAACTGAAGTAGCCGATGGCAGTGGGAGTGCGAGATAGGGGACATTGTCTGTCTGGTGAATGACAATGTACAGAAGTAGCATCAATGGACTGAGACGATTGGGCCGGGGGGCCAGAAGTGAAGTTTGGGCTTGGTGCAATGGGTTACGACCTGGTGCTACTTGGTTGAAGGTCTGATGTTGGAGAGATAGTCATTGGGGTGGATAATAGAATGAACTCCAATGGACCTGTATCTTTCACCTGCAAATGTTTATAAGGAAAATGTGTTCCGTTAAATAAGACATTTTTAGACATATAGACATGATTGGTAGTGAGATCGAGACACCGATAACTTTTGTGGTGAAGACTATAGCCAATAAAGACACACTCGATACTACAATGAGATAGTTTATTAGAGACATATGACCCAAGATGTGGATAGCAAGAACAACCAAAGACTCGAAGAGGGTGAACTACCATAAAGGCGAGTATGTGGAGTATCCCAAGAAAGTGTATGGGTGGGAATAAGATTAATGAGATAAACAGAGGTTATGATAGCTTCAGCCTAAAGACTTTGTGGAGCCCCAGATATGAGGAGTAGAGCACGATCCATTGTCACAATGTGTTGGTGCTTACGCTCTTCAAGTCCATCCTATTGGGGTGTGTGAGGACAAGAAAAACGTTGTTGTATAGCCAATGACTTACAATAATGAGAAAATGCATTATTGACATATTCAGTGTCATTGTCGCTTTGGAGAAATTTAACTGAACCATGAAAAATATTTTGTATCATGGCAACCTAAGTTTGCAAATGAGTCAAAACCTCACTTTTACGACGCATAGGATACAACCAGTATAACAAGAATAAACATCGGTAAAAAGAACGTAATATTTAAATCCACTAAAAGAAAAAGTAGGGGACTGCCAGACATCATTATGAATTTTTTGAAAAAGAGAAGTAGCATGTGATGTGCTGGAAAAGAAAGACAATTGTCGAGATTTACTAAGAGCACAATATGGACAAAAAGAATTGAAAGACAATTTAGAGCCAAGAGAAGAACCTATATGAGCTAGAACATTGGAAGATGGATGGCCCAAACGATTGTGCCAAATGGAAGAATGAACAGATGCAAGAGCTTGTGGAGGTGAGACACCAGATGAATTGAGTGGATAGAGACCATCTTTACAAGGACTCTGAAACAAGAGACGACATGTTCGTAAGCATTAAATTTGATGAAAATTCGGAGCAAAAAGAAAGAAACTAAATTGTCTTTGGTGAATTGAGGTGAATTGAGCGACAAATAAAAGATTCTTTTGAATTGATAGAACACGAAAAATAATGTAAAGAGAAAGTGGAAGATCCTTATGAAATAGAAAGGATACCAGTATGAGAAACAGACATTGAGTCTCCATTATCCATATAAACATTATGAGTTCCAACATATGGTTGAGGGTTGTGGACGGACATAGCCGTCATGTGGTGAGTAGCACCTGTGTCCAGGTACCAGTTAGGGTCAACTGTAGAGTGGGCACCAGCAAATCGACCTACATTTGTTGGCAAGGAGGAAGGACATGCACCACAGTTGAAGGAACAGCCTAAAAGGTAGCGGTTATAAGTTGATCTGGAAAAATTGCCATGATGAAAGTTAGCGGCCATTTGCGCCATAGAAGAGCTACACTTGATGAATGTCAGGATCTTCAAGAGATGGTATGTTTTGAGGCAGTAGATGAAAATTTGCTTGGGATCAAGAGAAATCTGAATGGATTAACTAGAAACAAAATAGTTAGATCCTAGATTGTGATTATTAGGGGTGGGCGTCGAAACCCGAAAACCTGGCCCGAAAAACCCGATTCGGGCTTGGTTTGTATCAAACTTGTGAAGTTCTAATCTTTATTTAATTATTTTAGAAATTGTACATGTTGAATATGATGAAATTTGAGAGAATAGATGAAATATATGAAACTGGATATTTGGACCTGAAAAGCCTGAAGCCCGGCTCGGTCTGAGTTGTGTTTTCTCAGGTTTGGATGTCATAAAGCCCGAGCCCGGACCGACCCGTTTAGTTCGGGTTCAGGCTCGATCCTTGAAAAATTTAGGACTGGTCCGGCCTGGCCCGTGCCCACCCCTAGTGATTATATAAACCAAAGGAGCAGATTGAAAACTTGAATGGATGTAGAACAAGAAGAATGTGATTCGGGGAACTAAACAAAGGTGAATCAAGGAATGATAAATTGAAATGTTAAATATGATTTTCATATAAAGTAGTATGTGGTTCAACTCTAAAATCAATTAGCAATGGAAAGAGTAGCTCAAACCCTTATTAAATCCACAAACAAAGTCCTATATATATATATATATATATATATATATATATATATATATATACGTATATATATATATATATATATATATATATATATCTTAACAAACTGAGCTGAGCAGGTAGACCATACACTACAGTGACTACTTTTATTTTCTCGACCCAACTATCTCATAAGATATTTGAAGTTTAATCGTTTTGTACTCATACTTTCTATGTTAGTGATGATATTTTCTAAAATATTCTTTCGTATGAATCAAATTATTTAATCGCTTACAACATCTCAAAATCATACGAGTCCATGTGAATCAAAATTATCTTGATTTTTATTGTCAAAGATGATTGATGAACATATAATGGAGTAAAGTTTTATTGAAACTGAGAAGAAATACTAACAAAGTAATTTAAAAGTTGTTATCACATGAAACCGGAAGCAGCAATATCATCTTCATATCCCCAGTAAGTCATAGTCATGAAATTCAAGGGTCTGTCATAACGTAAGTTAAACTGCCTCCACTTCCATTCTTCATATGCGAAATGCATTGTAATTTACCTGTAGTAAAATTTCATTCAAAAAATTTACCTATAATAATCATTCTTCACGTTGAAATGATACCCATTGAATGCATCTCCAGTTAATTTACCCCATTTTTCCCTCACCGCCAGTTTCCAACAAATGACGGATTACAACCAACAAAAGTGAGACTCAAGTCCCACCCAAATCATGGGAAAAAATTGCTGCATACCCAACAAGTCTCATTTGATGTCTAAGTCATGAATTAAATAACAAATTTAGAAATGACTCAAGAACAAATTTAGACATAAGATGAAATAAGAACTTTTTGTGATTGTATTGCCCTTCACATTGAAAAAGAAAAAGTTGTTTCAGTTAAATGACTTTATGATAAACAAATTAATTTGAAATTTCAGTTACTCGTTATGCTAATATTTATATCTATATATTTTGTATTTATTTAACTTCTTTTGTCTTACATCTAGAGACTTTTATAAATCTTGTTTTGCATAAATATGCATTCAAGATGTAAGCTCATTACGTTCTACTCGTCTAGATATATCATTATTTTTCCTCTATAATATTGCTCCCACACAATCGATTTTTTTTCTAATGGTGCACAGTCAAGTCTCACTCGACTTCAATTCCTAAATCTGCCCCTGCTGACAATCCAAAAAGTCTAGCGTGTGAAAGGTCACACTCGCTCGCATTCGCCATTTGCCACTTTGACACACAAAGCTAAACCCACTTCACAGCAAATTCAATCTTTTATCTTTCTCTTTCAAACATCTCCCGCAGAAGAGGGACATAACTAGAATTTTAAAATATTTTGGACTAAAATTTCCTTTAATAAAAGTTTCTGTAATGTAAAAATATAATAAATTAAATTTACATAATAAAAAATTAACTCATTAGGACATGAAAATTTTTTAGAACAAGGAGATATAATGATGCAGCGAAAAATAAAGGGATAGGAGATTGGAATCTACCAATCTATTTTTGATCTCGAATCCACGAGAAGTTCTGGAATCCACCAGGAATTGAGATAAACTCAAAGGTTTTTTTTTTATAAAATCAAGGTTAACGAATACAACTGATAGAGGCTCCTTATATAGAAGCAAACAAACCCTAGGACGACTAACAATGAAACCTAAAAGTCCATGGATTAAAATAAAGTCCAAAACAAATTAAAACAAAACAAAATAATAAAAATAAAACTCTAAAAATAATTAAAACAGTCTTCTAGAAGCCCAACGAACTTGGATGTCCGGAAATAATTTGCCACGATCAAAAGGTTCTCCAATCTTTATTTTCCGTCGGAAAGCGACCCCCCTTCGTTCTACATCAGTCTCCTCCACTTCAAAAGAACTCGACCTCGAGTTTATCTTGAATAAAGAAGAATATTTTGTAGAAAATAAACTCAATAATAAATCCAATAATTGAACTTGTCGTGTAGAAGCCGGAGACTCTGCAAACTCTGAAGGCACAATCATGAACCCAACACCATAGATGAGTTTGTCAAATGTAACTTGAAAGAAGTCTTCATGATTCCCAAAATTGTCTTCTTGAATGGCCATTGGTTCTGGTTCTGGTTCTGAAAAAGTCATATGAGGCGAGATTTCTTCAATACTAACAACCGAGTCAACATGAGCAAATTTTTCTTTAATCTGCAAAGTGATTTCTTCAACATTCTTTTCACACACTTCAGAATTTGCATGCTTGATTGCAATCTTGTTCAACTCCTTCATGAATAAATATGTTCAATCTTTACAATAACTACCTTTGACGCTTTCATGCCATGGTTTTTCAAAAAACACATCACTATTATCCATATCAATCACATGGCAAGTAACCTCATCGTTATAAAATTCTCCTATAGAGATAAGAACATTACAAATCTCTGTCATAAGTGCACGCTCATTAATCCAAAATGGATTGCTCAACTTCATTGTCGGTAATTGAAGGGAATGGACAACCTTGCTTGCAACAAAATTCTCATGTAGATCACTATCAATTATTGTTGATCATACATTGTTTTTGATGAAACACGTTGTTCTGAAATCATCGAAATTCGGTGAGGTAAATATCTAACGTTCCATGCTAGCTTCCTTTTTTCTCTCTCTCTCTTCTTTTTCTTCCTTTCTTCTTCTTCTTCTTCTTCTTCTTCTTCTTCTTTTCTGTGTGTTTTTTTTTCTGTCGGGCCGGGCCGGATCAGCTTCGGGTCGTAGTCTGGGTCAGGTTGATGGTTAACGGGTCAGGTCTGTTCGGGCTGCCGGGTCAGGTTGTTAGGATACCAGGTCGGGTCGGGCTGGATCTCTTCGGGTCAGGTCTGTTGCAGAAAAACCCAGAAAACTGGGTTTTCTCGAGGGGACGTCGAACGACGCAGAGCAGTGGCCGGAGGCAGAGCCTAGGCGGGGCAACCTTGGGCTGGGGAGGTGTCGAGTTGGGTGGCGACGCAGATGCAGGGGCTCGGTGACGTAGATGCAGGTCGAGCGGAATTTTGCAGGAGGTGGAGCCGAAGCGGTTAATCTTGGGCTAGGGGAGGCGCCGGGTTGGGGTGGCGCTGTCGCCGGATCAGAGAAGAGGAGCAAAAAGGGCGAAGGACGCCTTCGTCCGCAGGGTCGGGTCAATAATATGGTACTGCAGTTTCCCAGAATTATAAGTTATCAGTACAAACTTATAAACCAGTTCTCAATTATAAACCAGTTCTCAACAGCTATTAGTGGGATAGGATCACACTGCAGTGGGATTTTTCTGTTTTACTTTCCCTAATGCTTCTCATAAGATGTAGGAATGATCTTGTGGCAAACTGAATAAACAGGAAAAGTTAGGGAAATAGATGAACAGGAGGAAATCATTGGAACGAGGGGTTTTGGGAAGAAGTTGGATCCTTTTTGCAATTATCAGAACAGTTGGTTTGCGTTCTTCCCACTCATCACTCAAACTCAACAGGAACAGGAATTTTAATGGTTCCGATGGATACGGTAGTCGGTAACAAACAACTAGAAGAGAAAGAGAGCAAGTCGTGGAAATTGTTGGATTTGGAGGAATCGGTAAGAGAGCCTCTTTATCGATCTGGTTATATTTCTTACCAACCCTCCCATTCCAAGAACTTCCTCTGTGCTTTTCTGCCTTTCTCACCCAAGCAGCTTGGATTTCTTTCATCCATGGTTTGGGAATGGGACCGGATAAGGAGATTAGAGTGGCCAATCGAAGACTCTACTGCTTTGACCTGCATTGGACCTCACCAAATTAATGCACTCACTCGACTGAACAATGAACCCTACCATTTATTTCTGTCATCTGGCTCCTCCAATTGTCATACAGTCCAAATCGCCAAGATGACACATTAGTTTCTCTTTATCAAATGATAATTCTTTAGAGAAGCATAATCACAGCTCAATGGTATCAAATTGACAGTAGAGCACTACAGAGACATTTTTGTTTTTGTTTTTGTTGTTTAAAACCTCAACACCATTTGGTAGCATAGGAACAATCAGACAATAGGAGGACAACATGAGAGATATTGAGAAGAAATACATGCACCACAAGAACATCAATCTACAATATCAGAGAGATCTTTTGAAAAATAAGAAACTACAAACTAACTATATTAAATGAGAAGACACGTAACACATGCATTTTTAGACACAACCAAATAATTACAAACTAACTAAATTTTAAACAAGAAACACCTGCATTCGAGTGGTTAATGCATCTTCAATAAATAAGCTGCTATTTAGTGCATATGGGATAATACTAGTTTACAAATTGTCTAAAACCTTCCAATGTTAATCCTCTCGTTCTTTCTAATTTCCTAACTAAATTCTGACATACCCATATCAAATTATTATTCAATTGCTTCCAACATCTCAAATATGTAGATCCTTGGTTGATGTGCATATATCAAACTGAAATGCATGAAAGTTAAAAGAAATAGCTGAATTCTTTTTATAAATTGGTATCACGTTCATACCATGGGCAGAATTATATATCATGCTTATTAGAGCCCTAAACAACTCTGTCATGCAATTCAGGGGTATGTCATAGCCTATGAGCAAGGGTGGATCTATGTAGGAGCTAGGTTGGGCTCAAGTCCAACCGAGATTTTTTCGAATAAATTCTATAGTATAGATTATAAATGAAAAAATTACACATTGTTGGATTAGTTTAGCTTGTTTACTAACTCAGCCCCACCTGGTTTCAACTCCCAGCTACTGCACTCTGTTTTTGTTGCATTTTTACATCTCTAGACTCTTTATTTTAGTAAAACAAAACAATTACTATTACTATTTTAGATTTGTTTATTAATTTTTTTTCTCAAACTCCTGTATAATATATGATTCGAAGAGTGTTTTGGATACATTTTTACATCTTACTCCCTCCGATTTTATATGTAAGTCGTTTTAGGTTTTGTGTTTTGTTTCGAAATATAAGTTGTTTTAGGTTGTATTTACTAATTTATCCCTAAAAGAATTTTGGAAAACATCTCCCGCTCAAAATTTGAGCTGATTTTCCGCTCAAATTATTGATTTCCCGCTCAAATTGCTTCCCTCCTTTTCTTTTAGCATCTCCCACCCTTTTTTCCCGTTGATGCTTCCCTCCTTTTTTCCCTCCAGCCTTCCCTCTTAAAGGAAACCATTCAGTTCAAGATTTAGCTACAATGGACAAGAACCATATTCCTTCTTCACCAAAGTTTATCTTTGATGCAAGTGTTGATAAGGTGAAGGAGAAAGAATCAGCAAAATCAGTTGCAGATATCCGAGCGTTGCTTGATTTGAACAGGTTACCTTTTTCTGAACTTGTGTAGCGAGCTTGTGTAGATGGTGAAGGAGTGGTATGCTCTTTTTTTATTGTCATGCTCTGTTTTTATGGTGAAGGAGATGTGGGTGGTATTGCTAAGTTCTGAAAGTATGGGTTTTCTGGGAAGTCATCTCTCATTATTACCATCATTACTACTGCTTCTATCATGAATTGTTCCCTTTTTTTCTCAGTTGGTAGTCTTATCTGTATAGCTAGTAGCAATAGTTGTACCTGAGTTTGTATGACAACACTTTCTGCAAAGTTAACTAAGATGGAAGTATATACATCAAAAAAGTACTTGTAGACGGCATAATATACATCAAAAAAGTACTTGTAGACGGCATAATTTCTCTCTTATGCTAAAATATTCCTAACAGTTTGGACTAGATTATAGTCGCAACTAACTTGTGTAGGAAGACGGCCTTCTCTCTCCAATGTATCTTTCTTCACATGCGGAATTTTGTATTTGTTCGAACCTTCAATTTTCATGATCTCTCGCATGCATAGTTGTAGAGTTACAAAAACACGATTCACTTTTTTCGCCGGGTATTCGTTAAAAGACTTCTCAACTGCACTAATAAGCTCTGGTATTGTGCTTGGACACTCCTTGTGTTGCAATGCTTGAATGGAATTGAAAAATCCAAGGTCTAGAATGTTTAAGTCAGGTGAGTTTGATGGTTGACATGTCAACCGAATGTCGAAACCATGTTGTGAGGCGGCAATTTGAAACTCTTCATCATTTGGATCGATGTGTGTCCTTGCGTTATCTTGTTGAATAAAGATAGTTCTATTCGAATCCTCTCTTGGCCAGTTCCTTCGAATTGCGGGTAAAACTTTTTCAATCAAACAGGCACGTACGGTCTCTCTCTTGACTGAAGTCATCGCCTTTATCTCCATAGTCCCCGCCTCTCTATTTCTACTTCTTCTCTCAGCTGGTTTCTCTGTGACAAAAGGAAATATTCCTATTTTCCCCGAAAATACTTCATTTCCTTCGGCGTCAAATCTTGGACGAGCCATAGCCGCTAAGAACATCACCTTCCCGATAAAATTCTTACTTTGACATGTGCGCAATGGTTCTTCTTCAGTAGAGAGTAGATAATATTTCTCAGTTTTTTTGGTCATATAGAACCACTTTTCGTCGATGTGTATCACATTGTACATGTCAACAAACTTCGGGTCATGAGGCATGCTTCTTGGGTCCAACATAGAGATGCAAAATCGCAAACGTGCTATTTTATGTTCCTCCTTTAGATATGGTTTAATAGCATTGGTGTGACGACGGATATGACCTTCTTTCACAAGTCTAAATAATGTTGTATAGCTCACATTCAAAGCTACGGCAAGTGATCTCAAGGTCGTCCTTCGGAGTAAAGGAACTTCATGAACTCGGTTTAAGTCAACTTGAACCCTCTTCCGACCACAATTCTTTGTTCGCCTATGTGACACATCGACAACTCCTCCAACTGGAGTATTTTTTGACTGCTTCCAAATCCGTTGTACGGTTCGTAAATTTACCGAAAATAATCCAGCTACTTCCGTCGTCGTTTTTTTTCTTAGTTTTCTGTTGACACTCTTCTCTAACAAAGCATTATAGATCGCCAATCGTTGCTCATTTGATAAGAACTTTCTCCGTCTCACTTGAGATATGTCAACATTTTCTGCATATTTTAAAAGAAAAACAAGTCCAGAAAATGCAAGAAAATTCCAATTAGTCCAACGCAAGGACTAGTAGTTCCTATACTAGCTGTTGTACTACCAAGTCAAGAAAGTTTATGACAATTCTAATTAAGAAAAGTCCAACGTAATGACTAGTAGTACTGTACTACTACACAGATAAGACCACTAATTGAGAAAAAAAGAACGAAATCAAATGATGATAGAAGCAGTGGTAATGATGGTAATGATGAGAGATGACTTCCCAAAAAACCCAAATTCATCTACATGAAAAGAACAGAGCATACCAATAAAAACAGAGCATACACTCCTTCATCATCTACACAACCGAGTTTACCTGTATCCGGAGCTGGTACATGTTCATCTTCTTCTTCTGGTACATGTTCATCTTCTTCTGGTTCTGGTACATGTTCATCTTCTTCACGCAATTGATCAATATCTATCTCAAGTAAGGGAGTCTCCGACTCTTGATTCGGATCCATAGTTAAATCAATTACTATAGCTCCAGTAGAAGAAGATCTGATTATCATTGGAACGGGATCCTCCATATCCAAATTGGTTTCTTCAATGCTCAAAGGAGCATGATGTTGATAAAATGGAAATTCTCCCTCATCTCTCGTAGGTGGACAATTTAGGTCAATGGATTGATTCATAATGCTTGAGGCCATGGATGTGTGTCTGTCTAAAATTTCTACTCTTTGATTTGTCTTCTTATATAGACAAATGAAAGAAGTTATGTAATTTCAGTTTTGGCTCCATTCTAAAACTTGAAATTTTCAGTTTGAATTGAAATGTTTCTCCCGGCAATAATTACTGTTGAAGGGTTAAATTGTCCTAAATTTTTTTTCTTAATCTGTGTGCATACACTCAAAACGCCCTACATTTAGAAACAGAGGGAGTATTTCCTTAAATTGAGTGTTTAGGACCTCAAATGTATATGATTTTTGGACCTCAAATGTATAAGATTTTTTTTCTAGTCTCCTTTTATTTTTGGAACAAAAAATATTATTTTTATTTTGGATTTTGTTTGGATTATAATCTTTTCTCAAACTCCATAATATATTGTTCGGAGAGTTATTTTTATGTCTAGTTGTCAATTAAATTGTAGTTTTACATATCTATATATTATAGTTAGTTAAAAATTTATAGGTAAGTTTTCTTATAATTTCAGACATTTTGAGGAGAGAAAAGTTCAAGCCCACCCAGGTTCTAAATTCTGGATCCTCATAGAGTTATTTCACTTACACAACTAAACCCAAGAAGGAGCAAAGACATGATTCAGGTGGCGAGGAGCATGGTACTAAATGGCCACTGAAAAACCATAACTCTATACCCTGCAGTTTTTTTTGTTATTGAATTGAGTCGGATCCAAGAACAAGTCTACGACTACGTGAGGAAAAAATCTTCTTCACAAACGATGTTAAAGAATAAAAGAATGCTAACAACAGAGTAGATTCAGTTGGACTTACAATATACTCGAGCTGTTGGGGACCCAATTGAGCTGGAAAGAGGACGATGAACTTGCAAGTACCCTTTCCATTATGTCTACCACGTTAAGAAATTCATAATGATCGGTAAGCGTATTATATTAATATCAATGATTAATTACAAAATACTTGATGAATTATGATGTTATTTTTATTTTTATATCTAATTATTAAAAACTTGTATTTGCATAGCTTAAGTTTCATTTCGTTAGCATTTTGATATCTCGACTACTAACACCGTTAAAATTTAATAATACTTGAGGGTGTTTATGTCAATTCCTAATATCTTTGTAATTGATGAAATAAAAAATTATACATTAAATTTTTTCTTAAAATTAAATATTTTTCATTGCTATTGTTCAAACTCGAGAACACCATTTTTCATCCAAATCAATGGGTTATTGTAATAACGGACTAAAATATCCTTGGTATTTTCTTGAATTTTTGGATTTTTCAAGCATACATATTAATTTTTATATATTTTTGATATTATATATTAATTCTATTTGTGGCCAAATATACTAATTGTATATAAAATTTTCATGGATATTCGATTTTTTTTATATATCCATCGAGATTTTTTTGAACCACCTATATTTCCATGATCGTTGATATTTTAGTCCTTGATTGTAATTGATTATTCTTATTGGCTTGTAATTTATCTAATTATAATGAATTCAACTGTGATGTTTTAATTTATTTTTCTTAACATGTAAGTCCAAAAATATATATAAATACATGAGTTTTACTAACTTTTGTCACTATATTGTTACAAATATATATATATATATTGCAGTTTTTTTTCAATATTTTTGCTAAAAGTAAATTTTTCTATTTGAATTTGATAACCTCAAAAAAAATATTTTTGTTAAAGCAAATGTAAAATGATACATTTCTTAAAATTTAACGGTGTTAGTGGTCAAATTATCACAATACTAACGGATTAAAATTTAGGATATGAAAATGCAAGTTATTAATAGTTAAGTATGAAAAATGAAAATAATATCATACAGTTCGGATGATGTTTTATAATTAATCTTAATCCTAGATAAACAAAACGGTAGCAATATTACTTCTGTTCTCTAGTCTCTACGCATTAAGATCCCTTATCGATCAGCTACTACATCAAACTTGATACTTGAACACTCAATCACGACGATCTCAAACCAAGAAAGATCCACAGTATATATAGAGGGAACAGAAACCGCAGCATTAGCTTTTAACAATTTCCCCAAATGAAAGTGTTGGTAGGCCAAAATCATTATTATTGTACCTATCAAACATGATCTCACAGCCTCACTCATTCATCAAGAAGATGCCTGCTGCTTTCTTCTAGTTATGAATCACAAGAGGTCACATGGGAAGCATCAGTGATGCATGGCACCACTGGCTGAGCTAGAACTACATGTTTGCATATAATGGTGTACTGACTGGCATCATGGAATTGGGATGGCCTATTAATCATTATGAGGCCTTATGCATGCTCTCTCTTTAACCCCTCCGTCAGTTCATACCATTTATCCAACCATTCTCTTTAAAGGAAAAGCAGAATGTCGCACAAAGGAATAAATCGAAAGAAATCATCACAAGCTTTCAATGGGAATATGTAGAGATATTTGATGCAACTAAAGCTCTAATCTCTCCGCAAATGGTTTTGCTAGAGGCCTAAGATTCTAGTGTGCTATCAACTGTTACATTTTCTACTAAAAATAATAAAGACTAATGCCCTCATGTAAAAATTTGACATTGATTGATCATATATATGATATCTCGAAATCAAAACATGAAACGAGCAAGTAACATCTATCTTATGTAAGATGTTTGAACTACGCCAAAGCAAACTCGACGCATATAGTTTCACAAGATACTCATGGTAAAACTTTTATCTTTTTAGACACTTTCTTTTTAGATTGTTCGTAATATCTTAAAAGCCAATGAATAATTCGTGCATATCCAACAAGTCATTGCAACACCTCTCGCCACATTTATAATTCAACAATCGAAGCAAATATTCTAACGCATGACATGGGGGTTTCCTATCATTCGTTCATGGGTAACTTGTCCTGGTTACCCATGGTAAAACTTAAGGATAGTAAAATGAACAATCCAAATAAAAGAGTGCAGATTGAGGCCCAACAGGCTTGACAAAAACCAAAAGCCGAAGGGCAGCACAACCAAAAGTTCTCTCGACTTTGAAAAACTACTGCGCCCAAGTAACAGAGAGACCACCGCTAGTTTCCGACAATCTAAAAAGTCCAGCGTGTGAAAGGTCACACTCACTCACATTCGCCATTTGCAACTTTCAAAACTCACAGATAGAGACACACACAAAGCTAAAGGATCCGGCTAAAACCCACTTCACAACAAATTCAATCTTTCATCTCTTTCTCTTCCAATTATATCCGGCAGAACCCATTTGCCGGAAGGCTGATTTCCGGTGACTGTGTTGCTAAAAATGGCTGTGGAGGCTGAGAAATTTGGGTCCGATGGGAAGCTTTGGAGTCTGTGCAAAAGGCCATTCTGGCAGTCACGAAATGCTGCTCCTCCCTATTCTTCATCTTCCTCTTCGTCTTCCAATTTGTCTTCTATGCATAATGGTCACCAGCTTAGTCGGATTCACGAGTCTGTGGAGCGCCCGGCGCTTTATTCTGGCAGTACGGTGTCGTATGTGGCCAAGTCTCTGCTTCCGGCTAGGAGAAGGCTCCGTCTTGATCCTCCTAATAAGCTCTTCTTCCCATGTACAACCCCTTATCTTCAGTTATGTTCTGTTTTGATCTGGGATTTGTTTTGTTGTTAAAGTAATGATTTTGATCCAAGAATCGAGAAGAAAGAAAGAAAGAATATTTTGTATGCTTTGGTGAGTTTTAGTTTCATTGCATGATGTGTTTGTTGAGCTCAGACTGGTTTGGTTTCTAAATGCTCATCTGGGTATTCAGCATGTTATTAGTACATAACTATGTGATGTATCATTTGTATGCACTATACATTGCGTTAAGTATACTTACTTTTGGTGGATTTCTAGTTTGTTTTGGTTCTTCATAGAATGTATGCATATACATATATATTTATTCTTGCTTGTTTAGAGTTGTCCTGAATCTGGTACTTATGTGGTTGACTAAAGATACTGATGCTGTAAAGTGAGATCTAAAGCATTTGGTTTCTATAATAGTCTCAGTGATTGTCTCTGGATTTGGGTTACTCTCCACTCATAAGTCCCAGGATTTCTTAAAAGAGGTTCAATTTAGAAGTCTGTGTTTATGAGTAGATTGTGTATGTTGAGTTCCTTTTCTGATTAGTGATTTTATGGCAGATATGTTTATCCTCACTGTGTGATTGATTCATCTGCAGATGAACCTGGAAAGCAGGTTAAGAGTGCTGTTGGGATCAAAAACACTTCCAAGTCTCATGTAGCCTTCAAGGTATCAACTGTTACTGCGTTTCAACCAATCCTGGGTTCTCTATTTTCTGTGTTTTCCCTTTCAAGCATATTATGTTTTTCTATACATGGCAACTTTTCATAACTCATAACTAGTTGGACAACTTGCCATTTGATCCTGCACAGTTTCAGATGCTTTTGTATTGTCAATTTTGACATTATGCTTATCCACCAATAGAACCATCTAAATGCTTATTGTTTCCATGTTGGTTTTTCAGTTCCAAACGACTGCACCAAAGAGTTGTTACATGCGTCCTCCAGGTGGAATACTTGCTCCTGGTGAAAGTCTTGTTGCAACTGGTAATTCAATGCTCTTGATATATCCCACCCCTTCCCCCTTTCATTTTGAGCTCTTTGGCATTGCCATTTGCAATATATATAACGCCAGCTAGTAGATTTTAGTGTTTATCATCTGAGATTGTAACTTGACAAGCAGTATTCAAGTTCGTGGAACATCCGGAGAACAATGAAAAACCAGTAGACCAGAAAAGTAGGGTTAAGTTCAAGATCATGAGCTTGAAAGTGAAAGGAGAAATGGACTATGTTCCAGAACTGGTATGATTGAAGGCATTATTCAGACTCTGACCTTAAGTGAAGCTCTTATGTTTTTTTTCTTTTGCAATAGGGTTATTAATGTTTCTATGACCTTTCAGTTGAGCCTATTCAGTCTATTCTTGTCAGTTCATTGATCTTAAAATCTATGTTCTGAATACAATATCAGCAAGAGTGTTGGTAGAGTCCAAAACTGTAAACAAAGGTCATTTTCTCTGTGGTATTTCCAGATATAAAAAGGCAGGCTCTGAGTCTCAGATTGCTGATTGTATGTCATTGTTTTTAATCCTCATATACTGTCTCAAGCCTGCTGCACTACATCAATATTTAAATCATTGACAGATTTTATAAATGGAACTTCTATATAACTGAAACTTTGATCCTCTGTAGAGCATGTTGTAGCTTAGTCACTTAAATCATTTTCAGATGTACTGTATATTCTGGGAAATATAGAAGGAACGAGTCGTTAAAAATTATCCTTTATGTGCACTTATGCAGTTTGAGGAGCAGAAGGAACAAGTCGTTGTTGAGCAGGTTTTACGTGTTGTTTTCCTTGACCCGGAACGCCCTACCCTCGTAAGTTGGATGGAGATATCTCCAATTGGTCATTTCCCTACACTGTTTATTTGTTTGCCTTGCCCTAATTTAGCCTCAGTAATGAACATTGTCACTTTGAATTTGATTTATGTCAAGGCAATGGAAAAACTCAAGCGGCAATTGGCTGAGGCCGAGGCTGCTATTGACTCACGAAAGAAGCCTCCAGAAGAAGTGGGGCCGCGAATTGTAGGAGAAGGACTGGTCATAGATGAATGGGTGAGGCACTCATCATATTTCTTGGTTCTTCTGTTAGAATGATGGCGTAGAGCTTTTAAAGATTTCCATATTGTGCATATTCTTATTTTGTGGCATGTGCATTTTCCATTGTAGAAAGAACGAAGGGAAAGATACCTAGCGCAGCAGCAGGTCGAAGGGGTTGTTGATTCAATGTAGAGTTACATTTCCTTCTGTTTAGATCGTTTCTTTATCTAGTGTGGAAATTTATATATGTGATTGTGTATTGGGTGTGCCCTCTTCATGTCCACAGCAAGCTGGCAAGGGTTAAATGGAAGCATGTTTTGTGTGGATAGATGTATCTGTAGAAGTATAAATGAAAATATTAAGTTTATTCATTTCTCTTGAATTCTAATTGAAGCTCAATAATTCTGTGTTAGTTTTACAGTTTCGGAAGGAACCATACCATCTTAATTCTGTCCCTGATCTTACAAATTTTTGGTCCATTCGGATTGTGGGTTGGTTAGTAGGTGCACTATAACCCTGCTTCCATGCTGTCATTATAAAAAAGCTGTGGTTTGTAACCACCTACAACTGTAATTTGATCTGAATTGACAACTAGAGACTTACTGAATTAGCAACATTGAGGCAGATGATCCACTATATTGATGGCTTCCAGAAGTAGAATCTTGCAGCATCTATTATTTATATAGATAAGAAATGTAATGTGGATTGAGATCTGGGGATGTTCTTAGTTTATAGTCCACTAGTTGTAAATTAAACTACATTTTGATCAACCAATTGATCAGACTAATTCTTTCACGTAGGGGATGAGTGTGCCTTGTTTAGCTTTTGGTAGCATGGAAATGTCTAAGATCTTTAACTTTCAGATTACTAGTTATTTACGGTTTCTATCCCATCAAGAGAGATTTAGATTTGAGATTGAAGATTATCTGTGCACTAACCCCTAATAGAAAAAGATTAGTGCTCTTTGTGGAGAATAAAGCTAAAGATTTTATCTTTTAAACTACTTTATCAATAGATTGGAATGTAAGCCAATAGATAGATAGATATGTACTGCTTATTTGTAAAATGAATCATAAATTAATACACCTTTCATAATGTGGGTAGCCCCAAATTGAAAAGTATCACTATCCAAACTGTTTCCCTGCTCTTGAAGAATCTGAAATCTGAAGCTTATATTATTAGCATCACTGTACTTATATTATCATACAAAGTTCTTTAATTTTTGGTCTAAACCCATCCTGAATTAAGAAACATGAATAATGAGTCATCAGTGGGTTTTCCTCTTTGTTCTTTTTGTAAGCATTAGTGGGTAGAATATCACCATCAGTGACATATAGGAATAGGATTTCATGAAAGAATTTCTGGGTTCCTAACTTATTGCAGAAAAACAACACATATTTTCTCTTTTTAGTGCTAAGAGTATTTAATCAATAATTCAGACTCCATATGAATTAATGGGGACTAATTAAGTAATTATATTTGTTCCATTCCAGCTCCCTTCTGATAATGAACAGAAGATATTGAGAGAGCAAAGACCATGATCATGTATCTAATGTTCAGAGCTCACTAAACCAACGTTTGAATTAAGGAAGATTAATAATCAATCAGCTAGTGTGTGTGTGTGTGTTTTTTTTAATTTTTAATTTTTTTTAAAGAAGAATTGAATAGTGGGTAGCATATCACCATCAGTGCCAAGTCTATGATGGGTAGGATTCAGGAAAAGAAATTAAGGGTGTTCATAACTTCATGCACAAAATAACAGTTTTTTGTGTTCTTAAAATTTCTTCAGTAGGCAGGTGTAAAAGTGAGTAATTAACAGTAGTTTAAGAAATGATTTGTATTACTTTGTGGTTTCTATGCACATCATATAATGGGAGACCAATTCTCTTCCTGGTGAGTTGTGATGAAGACCTGGAGATGTTGAGTGTGATTATGGAAGTAACAGGTAATGGAGGTCATTGTTTAAGATGCTGATCAAAGTTGATAGGTGGACCTGACGAGCTGAAAGCTGAGTATGAAGGCGACACCATTGATAAGAATAAACACCATGGCCTCGCTCTCTCCAGGTCAAAAAAAGTTTGCCAATAATCAAACTTCCACATTCACTGTATGCTACGAGTGCGACACCCATTTCATCATGTAATCCTATTGAGGTTGAAAATATAACCATGCCCCATTTCTACGGAGGAGGGTTGGGTTTGAAGCTGATGGCAGTTGTTGTACGGACTGTAGCAAGAGAACACGTTGCAGTCGTTGCTAGAGGCATCCGCCTCATATTGCTAGCAGCGGTAGGCTGGTACAGTACAACTAAAAGATTGTGAGCTTATGATCCGATGTGCTTCAAAATGAATACTAAACAAAAAGTTCATTTATAATTAAGTCTCTTAAACATATATCAAACTTAAGTTAAAAGTCGTTAGATTAGTCATTATTTAAGATGTGTGTGCGTTATAAAATTTTAACTATCAAACTTCGATATTACAAAACGCATGAATCAGTACGGTGAATTGAGGCCTTGAAAACTAAACCTTATACACGGTTGAGACAAAGATCATCGGAAACAGTCGAACAAGTGAGACAAAGGGTGTTTGCGTCAATAAAGCAAGAGAGGCAGATGAAGCCCATGCGTGCCCATCACCTCCTCCAGACACTATCCAACTCCCCACCCGCCCACATGTCCCTCTCCTCCGTATCACATCAGACCCATAATTTTGGAAATACCGTTTTGCCCTTGGGATTAAAAGAAACAAACAAAATGTAAGGGCGAGGGTAGACCTGTAAATGGACCGGATCTTATCCAGACCCGCTTCAGATCCGTGGTTTTTAAACTGGTTTGGATCGAAAATTTGACCCGTTGATCCGTTAAGGACCCGGATCCGTTAACCCGTTTACTAAACAGATCGGATCCGGATCTTGGTTAATCCGATCCGTTTAGGACCCAGATTCGTTAAAAAATAATTAAATAATATTTATATAAATATAATATTATTAATAAATATTAAATAATATGATAATTATCTAGATAATCTAAACATTCATTTCTAAATTGCTTCTAAAATATGATTTGATGAAGTTAAAGGTTGTTAATACCTATATATTTATGCTAAAAAATATTAGAGGTCAAATATTAGGAATGTAATTCAACTTTTGATGTAAACTTTATTTTCTTATAAAATTTCATCGATTTTTATAATAAAACTATGAAATTATTATTAAAATTTGATATATTTATTATTATAAACGGATTGGATTGACGGGTCGGGTATCCATTAACCCGTCGGATCCGGATTTGGATCGAACTATTAAAGATCCGACGGGAAACGGGTCAGATCCGAATCTAAAGTTTCTATTACGGATCCGGATCCAAATCTAGATGAATCCGGTCCAGATCCGATCCATTTACATGTCTAACGATTGGTGCTAATTATTATTCCGGGGAGAGGATGATTAAGGTCGTATGAATACAAAGATAGGGGCCCGTGAGACAGAGGTCGCTAAAGACACTGAACATGAATAACTGAGTCACCTGATCTCCACGTAGGGGAATCCGGATAAGATCGCCACCTGTCCCCTCCTCCATCATTTTCTCTTATCTCCTACCCATGCTGATTCTCGCAACAATTATTGCACTCTTTTTCTTTAAAAAATATATATATATATATATATATATATATATAATATCTGTTTGAGATATTTTTCACATTCAAACAAAACAAATAGGCAAAAGAATCATTACTGCAAAATATACATGATCACAAATTTGTTTTTTTGACAGAAATGATCACAAATTTGTTCGATCATGTTTACTTACCGCTAGAACTAGCTTTTAATTAGTCGATTACAGAGTATGGACTATTTGATCCAGTCATGTAAGTGCAACGTGAAGCTTTGAGTTACTCTTTAATCAACCATTAGCCAAATATGTGATTTTTGTACATGAATATATGTCGGGGCGATCGTACGTCCGTGCAAATAGAAACACATATTTTACGGGGAGTGTCATGAGCATTGTACATTTAAAAACCACCTGATATCATTATAAAATTTGTTGATTTTATCTGTCTTACTAACACATAATGACGATAAAACCTAAGACGTCGCACTGCAGTCCGTGTAATTTGTGTCATCCTCAAGGCAGAAGTCTAAATTCTTTGGATCCTCTGCATCAACAAAACTATCGACATCAATCGATGATGTTACCAAATATTTTGCTGCCTCCCTGGCGCTGACAAGTTCAACAGTGGTCAACCTCTCACAAAGTATCACAACCCCTAGGAGAGGTGATGCACAGTCGTTCTTGATTGCAAAGTCTCTCAACTCGATGTCTCTAAGTCTGGTGGAATTGAAAGGTTCTGTGAAAGGGTTTGGTTGCTTGAACGCATATTCCATATTCAAGAATGTCCAAATAACATCTTTGTTATTGGATTTGATCTCATCAAGGACATGAACAACGTCCTTCGTGGAAGACCGTGGTGGTATCAACAGGCACCGATTGTGATCCAACCCTATGATTGAGTTACGGCAATTAGGAACATCCTCATGAATACTCTGTTTTTCTGGATACATATTCAAAATATCCCTCCTAAATATGAACTTCATGAGAATTTCCCTACTATAGGTTCTGTTACGAGACAGTATATAGAATTTGATGACAAACTATGACTGAAATCAAAAAAGGTTCGATTCAGAGTGGAGACGAAACTCTTATATCCAATTTTCAGCTTTAAGTTGATCAAGTTCCCAAACAATCTTGAGGAGGAAATAGAATTTTTCTTCGAGAATTGTATTGGTGTTTGTCCCGCCTGTGATTTGGTGTTCCATGAGAATGGATGTCGCGTGGCTAGTCCTCCCTATAAGTTTGCAGGTACTGAGGAGAATCAGACCTCAACTCTGATAATTAGTTTTGCGCCCAAAGCACTGTTCCATGAAAGTTTCAAGTTCCAGGGCTCTACCCTATCATCCACACCACCTGGCGGATCATTGTTCGGACAAAAACTTACTCGAAGGTGCCCGATCATCATCAAGAGACCAGACTCAAAGCCAAGAGGATGTGCTTGCTCTGGTCCCAATAACAGATGTACAGGTTGAACCAGCTATCACTGAGCATCATGAGACTGAGAAATCAGATGAAGACTCACACTTGGCATCGACAACTACTAGCCACAAAAGAAATAGGTCGGTGTCCTCTGAGACCTCCCAAAAAAACTGTAAGCTATGGTGGAAAATCTGCTTCGAGTCCATGAGGCAGCAACTCATTCTAAGAGAATCAAGCAACCTGAATTTTTGGCTGCTCTATCGGCTAAATCTCTTGGTTTTCTTACTGACATAGCTGAGACACTGGTTGCAGCTAAGATGAAAAAAAAAGAAGAGAGGACGCCCTTTCGACTCCAAGAACAAATCAAAAGAAGGTACTGAAGTGCAGGACAGACCCGTTGAAGTGCAGCCTCCATCAATTGATCCAGTGGATGTGCCTCTGCGCCCTAGCTTGAAAGGCAAGGAAGCGGTTTAAGTTTTTGCTTAATTTCTTTTGCATGTTGATGTTGGAATTTTTATGCTTTCCGGTTGAACATTTACTCATAATTTTGTGCTTTTTACATAAAACTATGAAGTTTTAATTTTCATATATGTAGTTTTATAAATAATTGTCTATGATCTAAGTTATACCAGATTGTAGAATCACTGCAATAACTGATGAGCCTTATTGTATTGGAGGATACAACCCTCATACGAATCACATGATCTTGTTTGTCCTTTGTACGTATGAAAACAGACCGACTCGTATTGTATCATTTATATGAGTTTATGAATGATAAAATTGTCTTTGATTTAAAAAATGACGAGTAAAAACAATCATAGCCTACTCTAAATATATTTATCAAAATAAGTAAAACTTAAAAGAGTAACTAACTCAACCATTACGATATCTTAACACTTTAATTATCCCATTTTAATTTATGGTTTCCGAAACAATCACTTATTTTCTTAAAAAAAATCATTATCCACCATCTCATGAGATAATATCAAAGGACTCGAGAAAATGAGGATAAAGTCAAATTTGCAGGTTGGACAAACTGAATATTAAACTCCATCAAAACCTCCAAAGAATCACAAAGAAGCCTCCAAAACAAAGTGGGCCCACTATCCCCCAATAATGACTAATCCGATGATAAAATCCCAAAATCACCCCTGTGTTACCACCAGTCTCTTCCGAAACCCCCTTAACATTTGCCTTATTCCTCCTCTATAAATACACCCTCTTCTCCCTCACCTCTTCCAACACTCGCACTCTCTTCCCAATCATCAAACATCTCTCAGTTTCTTCTTGAAAACATGAACTACCTCAACCGCGTCTGGATGGCCGCCAGTGTTGCCACGGTGCCGCCTTCTTCCCCTTCCGAACATCTCCACTCATGGAACTCCCCCCTCAACTCCTTCCAGCTCACCCGGAGGCGATCCGGCGCGGACAACGCGCCTTCCGATCTCGGGCCCGTGTCTGGCGGAGCTGGGTCATCGGGTGTGTCCGTAGGTGGGAAGTGCGAGGAAAGACGACAGCAGTCCGATGAGTCTCTGCAGCGAGTCATGTACTTGAACTGCTGGGGTCAGGGCTAAGGTCGCCGGAGATTGGGACTTTCCGGCGTCGGAATTTGGATTTTGAGATGGAGGTTCGAAGTTACAGTCGATCCGCAGGGAGGATGGGTTGTTGTAGAAGACGATTGGTAACTCACTAACTCTGATTGTTGAGTTGACCGAGATAGTGGTCGGAATCTTTATGTAAATTGTAAAGCAATGACGAGTAATATATGACTTCTCCTTTTTATCGTCGTATTTCGATCCGTATTTTATCAATTATGGAATGGTTTTGTGTATACATGATTCGTGTGTGCATATTTGGTTCCGTATTTATGAATCATTGGAAAGCTATAGGAAGCTATAATATGTAATCGAGTGCCAATTGTTGGGTTAGTCTGGTTAAAAAAATTATGTTATCACAAATTTACAAACGATTAAAATGTAGCAAGTACCAATCGTGTTCAAAGGTTAAGTTTACATAGTTTACTCTTCATATCCTCTGAAATCATCGAAGCTGCCCAGGTCCGGCATATCCTTGGCCGTAAAATTTTTCCGTGTAATCTTGTTTGATTAATTTATTAAAAATTAAAAAACTGTCGTCATTCCATTTATGAAATCATACTTATCACAAATCATGTAGTTTCTATCATATATATGTGATGTTGAGGTACCTAAAAACACATATAATCGATTCTTGGAAAGAAACTATTAACATGTTGAATCAGTCACAATTTTTGTATCAGTTAGTTGATTCCAATACCTTATAGTTATAGCTTTCGTATAACAAAGGTGCGTGTTAAATTAGGGTGCAACATGGTTTCTTTTTGATTTGAGTATGATTATGTCAAGATTAACCCGATAATCTGATTAATAGGATATCTTTTATGTGATTTGAACAATAAAAGGAGCTTGTAGCATGAAGCATGATATGAGAGCTAAAGACATACTGCAGTGAATCTGAAATTAGGCTGATTTTGAGGATTGAGGGATGAAGAACCAAGCTGGGTTTTCTAGAAAGAGTATTTTAGAGAGATTTGGGGTCTGTTGCTTGAAGGATGAATGCATGAGTGTTTAGGGACTTTTCTGGATTGATTACATAATGATCTCTGCAGCTCCTAGCCCTTCCTTTTATAGGGCAAAATAGTTGGTTTTCTAGGATGAGTTCCAATGCTTTAGCTGCAAAGTGATAAGGATTCCTTTTTTGGTCCCATAACTTCAGCCTTAAAATTTAGGTTGAAGATGCATTGTGAGCTGTGGGGACAGTAGAGAAACTCTTCTGACTGCTGGGTAAAGCTGCGGGAAATTGGTATGATGACTGTTTTGCCGACAAGGATGAGTAAAGAAAAAGGGATTGAGATTTTTCTTAATAGTTTTGGGTTGAGAAGAAGAAAAAGAATGAGGCTTGGGCTTAGTCATATAAAACAATAAGTAATGGGCTTTGAGTTTGAAAGTCTTCTTTTGAGTTTATATTGTAGTCCAATTCTTTTTTTCACCAATTTCGTCACCGATTTAAGTCGTTGAGCTTGGGTGCCGGCTCTAAGACCGGAACAATTTAACAACGTTAGACCAGTAAACGAGTGTTATGTGCCTCCGTGACTTTCCACACCATACCTATGTCTACAAGCCCCAAAAGTGCTTATATGTGGCTTGAGCCCACATCAATGCATGGATATGCTTGTTCGGCGTGTTAAATCGAGGATTTCATCTAAGATTACATGAGTTACCGCGTGACAAATCATTAGTTGATTGCTTGATTTTTCGAGTATCAATGACACAGAAAGAAATTGGCTATTCTGTACGGACCTCTTGACAGGACCCACCCCGGGTTAAACCCCTTTTACCCGAAGTAAATCCTGCGGGGACCACCTCAAGGGAACTTCTTACCGAAACCCCCTTGAAATGGCCAACCCTTCCTACTAAACTAACTAAACCGGGTTAGTCAGAGCAGTCTACAGAGAGGATTACCCCAAAGAATTTCAAGCAGCAACGGAATTATCGACTATGCCTCGACTCTCGTACGCGCTCGACCTCCTCTCAAGAACCCTGCATCACTGGGCATTTAAAAACGAAAGGCCCAGGGGAGAAACATTTAAAAACTGTTAGAGTGAGTGGACGAAAATCACATATAAAAACTTCATTTCCTGTAATGTTCTCCCAAAAGTATATCAATTTAAAAATCATTTATGCATGCCCACAATGACTAAATTTCCGCAAATGCATGATAAGATAAACCAGCAAGGAATATGGGAAGAGAAATGTTCACATTAATAATAAGTCTGACCTCTCAGACTAGGGTCGGAGCTAAGAGCTCTAGTAGCGCCCTCACGCTACGATATGCTAGCTAGATAAAATAATACGGTCAACCCTTATAATATCAACCTGACCTCTCAGGCTTGTCTGACCTCTCAGACCAGGGTCGGAGCTAAGAGCTCTAGAATATGTGATAACGGTCAACCCTTATAATATCAACCTGACCTCTCAGGCTTGTCTGACCTCTCAGACCAGGGTCGGAGCTAAGAGCTCTAGATAAAGTGGAAATGGTCAACCCTCATAGTGCACTACGTAGTTTGCCTGACCTCTCAGGCTAGGGTCGGAGCTAAGAGCTCTAGTAGCGCCCTCACGCTACTCTAACTAGCATATTTATTGGTCAACCCTTAAAATAAACATTAATCAAATTCTCTTCCCAAAACAATTAATTAAAACAATTCCTTGTCATATATGCATAAAACCAATTTCTAACGAAGTCTCGGGTTCAATCCCATTCGAAGGACGGCCCTCCCCGTCTATACCCATTTTCGGAAGAGATAGAAAATCGAGTAATAATGTAAATACGTTCAAGAACCCGAGAAGGATATAATTTTCGGAAACAATCATAAACACCATGCAATTAACTCAATAATTAAGGCATGCATTTATTTAAAATAATATGTCCACTCACAGTACTATTGCGACCCTTCCGCTCGGAAAGCTCCTCGAGCGAAACCCTCGAACTAACCGCGTAGTCGAGCCCGTCTCACGTTCAATCAGAGACTGTACAAACAGATCACTATATTAGTCATTTCATCGTTGACTTGGTCTTTTCCTAGTTTGACCAGGAAATTCTATTTGACCACGTGTTGACCAAGTTCCTTTCTTTTAACTACTTTTCAACAATTAGATTTATTTCCCACTTACCGACCCGACATTTTTCCAGGATTTCCAGTTATCATTTATTTCCGATAACCATAACACTTTACCGACTTAACCAACGACTCAGCTTATACTCAAGTCCAACCTTAATATATCCTATGTCGGACGACAATTACCGGGGTAACCCTAATTACCGGTTATTCCAATTTCTTTACCAAAGCTTTCCAAACTCTTTCCAAACATACATTTTACCCCAAGTGAAAACACTTTTACCACAACAGTAAATAATTAACAATTATTCAAAAATCATGGGTAAAATGACCAAAATGCCCCTTCCACTGTGCAAACACAGTCGCCGGCCGGCAAGCCTCCGACCGACGATCTCCGGCCATCAATAGCTCCGCCTCCTCCTCCACAACAACTTCTCTCATGAAACTTAAGCTCAAAACAAAGTCTAACTACCTCAAATCATCCAAAAACAGTAAACCTGCAAAACCAAGTCAACCGGAGTTCGATCTCCTCACCTGACGCGTTATAGGACGACTCCGTGCTGTCGGAGCTTCCTGAGAGGACGACGATCCTCCCCTTATCGGTTAAACTCGGCGCGGCGGCAGGAGGAAGCGAACCCAGGTGAGCAGTCACTGTGCAGTCCCTGTTGCAAGCTTCCGCTCCCTCTCCAGCGTTCCTCTGCCACAGATGGCCGCCCAGATCGACGGCGGAGGTGGAGGCGAGTCGACCGGGACCGGTGGCGCGTCAAACGGTGGCCGGTGGAGGGAGAACCGGGATGAGCACAGTGCTGGAAGGGGAGAAGCAGTCGCGCGCCAGGAGGAAGAAGGGAGAAAGAAGAAAAGGAAAGAAAATAAAGGAAAGAGAGGGGAACCCGAGGGAAAAGAAGGAAAGGAGAGAAAAAGGAAAGTTTCCCGAAACGGAAACCTTTCTAACTCCTTTAACATTTTTCTTTCTTCTTTAAAAATAGGAAGTCGTCACCCAAATAAAATTCACCGAACTTTTTCCAATTATCTTCTCAAAATCTACCCTCTGAGAATTTAATTACCGACACTTTCCAAAATAGATACGGTAATTTCTAATAGTAAACGGAGAAGATAACTTTTATTAACTTCGAAAGATTCGGGGTGTGACAATTCTCCCCACCTTATAAAAATTTCGTCCTCGAAATTTCTATACTCAAAGTCCGACACAGTGGGGGATAGTACCACTTAAAATAATAACATTGTTCTCCAATATCCACTTCCTTCTGAGAACTCTTCTGAGACGCCTCACGAAAAGCATTGTCAAAACCTAAACACCTGCTCCCAGAAGTCTATTGACATAGGATGTAAGGTAGTAAACTTATTTACGTAACATGGACATACGTGACACTAGGTATCCATTAACTCTAAGGATACCCAACATATTCCTCAAACTCATGTAACCTTGTCACGTGTCACAACTAGCCAACGTAGCACTCCTTCCTACGTGGATGATAACCTCCCATACTTTCTCTTTTTCTGACACCCGACCACTTTTCTCGGGTCAAAACTAAACCGTTTGAAGTCTTACCGTGGATCACAATGATTTCCTCTTGAATCATTGATCAACTGAATCACCGAATTCTTACTGTACTCCATCTCATTTATGAGGTGGAATACGACACTGCCAATACTGATCCACCATATGTATTCCTCGCGAAAATCACTATTGTTTTTCACCAAAAGATGATAAATTCTGTCACACGCTGAAAACATCATTTGGCAACAATTCCCTGTTGCATAAACCGGATTATAACCATATCCTTGAAAATCCAATAATCGTCCTTACCAACCGCATGTGACGTCGTCACTATACCGCTATCAATCATTCCGATTCCAATAACCACTCGCTTGTCGTGAGTATAAATTCTTCAAGAATACTCGTATACTTTCGTGGAACCTTAAATATCAGCTCACACATTCCCTATGCAGGTAATGATTATCACGCCTGAGGAGTAGGGTTCGATGTCACTAATGGATTAAATCCTCTGGTAACACAATACCACGTGGAGCCAAATCTACGGACAACAAGTCCACGAGAAAACCATGGCGACTCGTTTTACACGAACCATCACCTCATTTGAACCAGGCTCCCTGATCTGGTTTACGCTTTCTAGAAACTATTCTATCATGTTGTAGAGTAATTGTCTTCCCTGACTCTATCATTACTCAAACCACTTGTACACACAGGACATGAACTGCCGTGAATATTAGCGTAAATCCAAAACCATAGCCTTTAAATCGGGGAGATCCAAAAGCTCCTGACATCGAGATCCAACAATACTGACTCCCCGCATGATAACAATATTGTCAGGCTTCACATTGCCTACCAAGCTATTCTGACCGGATAAATCTTGACTTTTACCCACAAGTCGAACATTAGAGTCGCTAGCTCAAATATCACTTGTGGGGTTACTGCATACTTGCAACTGGTAACACATACCCGTACCACTCATAGGTGAGGTGCCACTGACCTCCTTTACTCTTACCTTAACCTGGAATGACGCATAGTGCAGAGCTTGCACTTCAACCAACCGTGCGTCTAATAAACGTTATCCGCATCACAATCTGGCATAGACTTACCATTAAAAGGATTCCAGAGCCTTACCCGCTCAACAAGTATATTCCATTCCCAGATGCCCCCATTACCACATCGTCAGGTAATAACCGCCAAATCTAGACATTTAACCAGATCGGACATTTACATAAAATTTAGTGCCACTGGTGCACAACCAAAGGAACCCCTGATCACAACATCAGGAATTAATTCCACCGTACTAAGCCATATTGATCACCGAGCATCCAGTTATCAAGGCACAAATTAACCAATGTCATCACTGCACTGGGCGCGTGAACATCACAGAGTCAACTCGCACAACTGGACAGTTTCTAACAAAACTGTCCCCCATGCTCTGCTAGTTTACCATCCACCGCATCTTTTATTTGGTAAAAATTCAAAATTCTCAATCGCTTACCACTCTAGATCTTAAATCACAAGATCCACAGCCACACGTTAACATCCTCTCAGATCATAACTTAATCTGAACGTAGCTTAATCACTCCACGGTTTCCGATGGAGTGTTGCACAACTTAGCAACATACTTTACTACCCTTGTAACAATTTGGTTTCCAAAACCTTGACTCGTAACACCTTTGAGTCATCAAAGAAACTCTTCCCTCAGTTTCACCACTTTCACACTCACCGAAAATGTTGACAATTTCGCAAGTCACCTCCAATGATCTTTCTTGCTACCACTCTACACTCGTGGCGCCAAGAACTGTCGTTAGGTTAATAATTCCTAACAAGTAGGGTCACTACTCAAATGACCAATGACCATAGCAACAATTCTTTAATCCCTCAGGACTCCATTAAATTAACACCAATAATTGATCTCCCAGATCTTAATCCTCTTTCCACAATCAAATTGAGAATATTTCATATCACTGCAGTGGGTGTAACTTATGAACCCCAAAAACGACTAAGTACACATTCGGTTACAATAATTGATTTGACCACAGCCAGTGAGTGCACAAATTCTCATGCCATCAAGCTCAGTTAATCGCCCTCGAGGAAACCAAGTGTCATAACGGACGACTTTGGTTGCAGGTTAAAGCTTGACCATCTACAAGTATTCTCACTCAAATTCAAAGATTCAGTAAACCTTGCCCCACTGCTGTCACTTCACCACTTCCGTGTACTTATCTCGGAAAACATCCGACCACCTACTAACGATATTAATGATCTCGCTAACCATCATAAAAGTCGGAGCGACTAACAATAACCCACTTCCGACGTATACTTAAATGGTTAGGCCATCTTCTGGACGTTTTGTACAGAAACTTCCAACCAAACGTCTCTAATCTCCGTTCTCACTAAATGGAACTCTCATGAGAAATTCTTAAGATGAGGTCATCACTAGTCTTAATCACCTACCTGGTGTCATTTTGACCACACACAACTGCACACAATAATTATGCCTTACCAGCATGTGCTACCCAAATTTCAACTTTACCACTTCCCTACACAGGAGGGTACACGTGCTCATGTGGGGTATACCCATGTACCTCTTCAGCCGTCAAACAGTGCCGTTTGCACAACTACCGGTTCCTACCCCACGATAATACCAAGTCCATCTAGGCTCGTATCACTATCTCTGGTACCCCAAGCACCCTTGGTCCGAGACCCGGTGGCTTGTTGCCACTTCCAACATGTTCCTTAAAATTCCGGAACCAATTACCTTTAATTACCACTAGTAACGCTTTCTCGATCTGAAAATCGACCTATAATACAGCCAACCTGGAGACTCCTCCACTGGTGTACTAACTGACATACTTTGACCACAGGTGGATAACTCCCATTATGGTCGACATGAGTCCCAAGATCTGGTGACACCATTTACCTTTACGATAAATGGCCCCAATGACCATTGTCACCAACAATTCAAATCATGCTTGGACTCACTAACAATTCAAACCTTCCAGTACCCCAATCATGGATGGCTGAAGCGAAGAGATTTTAGTCGTAGCTGACGACAACAATTTCAGCACCAAAGGTGACCCAAGCCATTAGTTTCAGTGGATGTCCCACAAAGCATCGAGGGACCAAACCAGCCTGTAATTCCTTAACATTTACAGCAGTGTCACATCATGGACTCGTCACCCGAAACAAGTCCATTGATCCCAAAATGACTACACTCATTTTCCTTGAGTCATTCCACTTTCATGAGTCCGTTGGTTTCTCTGAAACCACACTAATGACGAACCTCAACAAAATCGTGGCAATCGTCAAATCTTAATATTCATCCTCTCAGAATAATCGCGCTAGGCGACTTCAGCTCCTTTTTCCATCACAGGATGCAACATCTTCCAGTAACTCGTACGACTCTTTACTGCTAAGAGCCTCATAACACGAACACCCAAGCCTTGTCTTAGGCTTCTACAGCATCCCTGTCAACAACCATGACAGCCTTCCAGGTGTGAATTAACTGTTTCACCACCGAGTACTTACACATAATGCTCAAACGTTAAACAACGTGAGTTTACAGCTCGATCCCCAACCCAAATCTCAATAAATCCCTTTAAAACACAATCCTCGGGGAACTCATCAAATAAATACGTAACGAGCTTACCTTGTTCCTTACAGGAACTCTCTGTGAGGTCGCGCGTACTGAGGCATAGTCTTGAAGATTCGAACGTTAACAGGACCATTCGGTCCATAAATCAACCAGGAAGTACTAACTCATATCCTTAATAAACACGAAGCGTCCAAGCATAAAATGCCGATGGATCCGCCGCGGTCGGTCCATCACTCTATAGACACTAAGTGATACTAAGTATATGAGGTAGTAACAGGAAACGATAACCTAATGCTCTGATACCATTGACAGGACCCACCCCGGGTTAAACCCCTTTTACCCGAAGTAAATCCTGCGGGGACCACCTCAAGGGAACTTCTTACCGAAACCCCCTTGAAATGGCCAACCCTTCCTACTAAACTAACTAAACCGGGTTAGTCAGAGCAGTCTACAGAGAGGATTACCCCAAAGAATTTCAAGCAGCAACGGAATTATCGACTATGCCTCGACTCTCGTACGCGCTCGACCTCCTCTCAAGAACCCTGCATCACTGGGCATTTAAAAACGAAAGGCCCAGGGGAGAAACATTTAAAAACTGTTAGAGTGAGTGGACGAAAATCACATATAAAAACTTCATTTCCTGTAATGTTCTCCCAAAAGTATATCAATTTAAAAATCATTTATGCATGCCCACAATGACTAAATTTCCGCAAATGCATGATAAGATAAACCAGCAAGGAATATGGGAAGAGAAATGTTCACATTAATAATAAGTCTGACCTCTCAGACTAGGGTCGGAGCTAAGAGCTCTAGTAGCGCCCTCACGCTACGATATGCTAGCTAGATAAAATAATACGGTCAACCCTTATAATATCAACCTGACCTCTCAGGCTTGTCTGACCTCTCAGACCAGGGTCGGAGCTAAGAGCTCTAGAATATGTGATAACGGTCAACCCTTATAATATCAACCTGACCTCTCAGGCTTGTCTGACCTCTCAGACCAGGGTCGGAGCTAAGAGCTCTAGATAAAGTGGAAATGGTCAACCCTCATAGTGCACTACGTAGTTTGCCTGACCTCTCAGGCTAGGGTCGGAGCTAAGAGCTCTAGTAGCGCCCTCACGCTACTCTAACTAGCATATTTATTGGTCAACCCTTAAAATAAACATTAATCAAATTCTCTTCCCAAAACAATTAATTAAAACAATTCCTTGTCATATATGCATAAAACCAATTTCTAACGAAGTCTCGGGTTCAATCCCATTCGAAGGACGGCCCTCACCGTCTATACCCATTTTCGGAAGAGATAGAAAATCGAGTAATAATGTAAATACGTTCAAGAACCCGAGAAGGATATAATTTTCGGAAACAATCATAAACACCATGCAATTAACTCAATAATTAAGGCATGCATTTATTTAAAATAATATGTCCACTCACAGTACTATTGCGACCCTTCCGCTCGGAAAGCTCCTCGAGCGAAACCCTCGAACTAACCGCGTAGTCGAGCCCGTCTCACGTTCAATCAGAGACTGTACAAACAGATCACTATATTAGTCATTTCATCGTTGACTTGGTCTTTTCCTAGTTTGACCAGGAAATTCTATTTGACCACGTGTTGACCAAGTTCCTTTCTTTTAACTACTTTTCAACAATTAGATTTATTTCCCACTTACCGACCCGACATTTTTCCAGGATTTTCAGTTATCATTTATTTCCGATAACCATAACACTTTACCGACTTAACCAACGACTCAGCTTATACTCAAGTCCAACCTTAATATATCCTATGTCGGACGACAATTACCGGGGTAACCCTAATTACCGGTTATTCCAATTTCTTTACCAAAGCTTTCCAAACTCTTTCCAAACATACATTTTACCCCAAGTGAAAACACTTTTACCACAACAGTAAATAATTAACAATTATTCAAAAATCATGGGTAAAATGACCAAAATGCCCCTTCCACTGTGCAAACACAGTCGCCGGCCGGCAAGCCTCCGACCGACGATCTCCGGCCATCAATAGCTCCGCCTCCTCCTCCACAACAACTTCTCTCATGAAACTTAAGCTCAAAACAAAGTCTAACTACCTCAAATCATCCAAAAACAGTAAACCTGCAAAACCAAGTCAACCGGAGTTCGATCTCCTCACCTGACGCGTTATAGGACGACTCCGTGCTGTCGGAGCTTCCTGAGAGGACGACGATCCTCCCCTTATCGGTTAAACTCGGCGCGGCGGCAGGAGGAAGCGAACCCAGGTGAGCAGTCACTGTGCAGTCCCTGTTGCAAGCTTCCGCTCCCTCTCCAGCGTTCCTCTGCCACAGATGGCCGCCCAGATCGACGGCGGAGGTGGAGGCGAGTCGACCGGGACCGGTGGCGCGTCAAACGGTGGCCGGTGGAGGGAGAACCGGGATGAGCACAGTGCTGGAAGGGGAGAAGCAGTCGCGCGCCAGGAGGAAGAAGGGAGAAAGAAGAAAAGGAAAGAAAATAAAGGAAAGAGAGGGGAACCCGAGGGAAAAGAAGGAAAGGAGAGAAAAAGGAAAGTTTCCCGAAACGGAAACCTTTCTAACTCCTTTAACATTTTTCTTTCTTCTTTAAAAATAGGAAGTCGTCACCCAAATAAAATTCACCGAACTTTTTCCAATTATCTTCTCAAAATCTACCCTCTGAGAATTTAATTACCGACACTTTCCAAAATAGATACGGTAATTTCTAATAGTAAACGGAGAAGATAACTTTTATTAACTTCGAAAGATTCGGGGTGTGACACCTCTCTTCTTCTTTTTAGTATTCACCAAGAATAAATTATCAGAAAGATAAATAAACAATTCTACAATAAAAAATACGAGAGAAATAAGAATTAATTCCAGCTAGCTGCATCGAAAATATCTAAAGATTGTATTTAAACAGGAACACCTTCACAATAATATGTTAGTTTGTCGGAAATATTCATTTACTTGCTTCCAAAATATCATGTTTTCAACACCCAAGTGTAAAGCAAGACAAAGAGAAAGCATGTTTTAAGTTGCTGCATAATAGATTTTTTTCCTAATATTAAAAGCAAAGACAGCAACACAGGCAATATTGAGCAAACCAATGCAAAATATTTACCTAAATCCCCTGGCAGTCCAATGCAGTAAAACAAGCCGGCCTCTTATTGAACGAAAGGAATCATAGTTTACAATGTCCCTGCAAATATTCTCTATAAATATCTAAACCCAAAGGCTAAAGAGAATCAAAGAAGTAGAGTTCTTTTGCTCATAAAGATCAAAGAATGGCTAAGCTTAACTTGATTCTACTTCTAGTGGTCTCTCTTCTTGTCATCATTTCAGTAGCTGAGAGTAAACGACTTGCTGGTTAGAATTTTTCATCTTTATTAGTCCTGTTAATTGTGCGATTTGTGTCGTCGTCATGCATGTTTTCTTTAATAATTCTATTTATATGAATTTTCATTTTCCATCCACTTAATTATTTAATGCTACATTATGAACTGCAGTTGGCCATCGATTTGGAAAGAAGACTCCGACCCTGGTTTGCAATGCCGTTTATGGTGCAGAGGAAGGTGATACTTGCGTTAGTGTCGCTCAAAGTTTCAATCTGAGTCTTCAATCCTTCCTTGCCATCAACCCTAATATCAACTGCAAGAGTTTTTTCGTGGGTCAATGGCTATGTACTGATGGTGCTACAAAGTGAGCTGCTAATGCTATATTTTCATGTATAAGTTGAGCTGAGGACAAATAATGTAAGAATAAAACAGGTCATTGAACTAGCAACCTAGCTAGCTTTGATGCCTCTCAGCTCAACCCATTGTTTCCCATCAGTTGTCATTTTATAAAAAAGATTTAAAATGTTTACTGTTTCCTAGTCAATTTGATGTAATAGCATAGGCCTCATGATTTGGACCTTCGACCTTAACTCGTCCTACTTTCTAGGGCCGAAGCCCTATCCGGCCCTCCATTAGGGCGGGCCGGTCCTAGCCCTTCTCGAGTAGGGTAAGGTAAGGTAAGGGTTGAGCAAATGAAACCCGACCCTACCCTAATGAGCCCTTTAGGGCCGAACCCAGCCCGACCCTAAAAGCCCGCCCTTTTATGTCCTAATAATTTCTTATTTTTTGTATTGTTTTAATATGTTTCTTATTTTTAGATATAATACAACTAATCTTCTCTTTTGTAGTTGATTTGCTAGCTTTGTTCATTTGATTTCCTTTTGTTTTGTTGATTAGCTATTATATTTTGATGATTTAGAGCATTAGTTTGTGAGATATATGAGTATAACCACTTAGTTTATAGATAAATGTCTTAAATTAAGTATAATGTGTATGCATGCATGTTAAATATAACACAAAAAAATAAGGTTTATTACATATAATATTAAAGCTAAATTGTGAGAAAAATAACAAACTCATCTCGGCCCTGTTTATCCTTATTTAAAGGGCCGGCCCTACCCTATTAGCCCTAACGAAATGGACCGTTAGGACGGGCTAGGGCTTACATATTCAAGCCTCGACCCTACCCTACCCGGTCCTAATTTTTTTGACTTTGACCGAGCCCTACTCTATCCTACCCTAAGCCATAAACTTTAAGGTCGGACCGGCCTTAGCTCGGCCCATGATGAGACCTATATTAGCATTGTTATATTGAAGGAAGTCGTGCGCGCATTTCATCATTTATCGATTTCTCAATCCTTAATTATAATCAATATTTTTTGTTGTTGTTAATAATAAAAAGTTATATTTGTTGTAGAATCATATTGAGGGAATGAATTCTCCTTTTCTTATTGATAGAATGAAGCCCCTTTATATAGGGAAATACATGGGTCAATGGGTCTATTACATAGATATGTGTAAAACCCTATTACAACATAGTTTACTACATAAAGTCCGTATACAAGGCATGAACCAAGACACATATATATCAAATATCCTAGAATACTCCCTCTTGTGTCGCATGTCTTCATGCCAGTATGGTGCTTACGGTGTTGCCTCATCAAAACCTTGCCAAGTAACAAAAACTAAACCTTGGTCGAAGAAAAAAGAGTACAACGCACCAATTATTCCATTGAGAACTCACCATGTGATGCTCCCCCTGATGTGTACTTCAATCAGATTTCCCTGATGAATGGTGCATTCCAACAAGCTTCTCAAGAGTAGATGTGAGCCAAGACTTGAACAAGTCTGCCATGATCAACCACGAATGGGGATCAATGGTCTTAGCGGTGCATGTAATGTTGCCTCGTTAAAAACCTTGTCAAGCAAAAACCCAATGAGACAAAAAGCTGTGACTAAGAGAAAAAGAGTGCAACATGGTTGACACAAACAACCAAACCCTTCACATTTGATCATGATATGTATATGCTAGACTTTCTTTCAAATCTGCATCTCCCCCTGATCTCAAGATCATTTATAGGGCGCTTCCGGATCCCTAGTGACCACGGAGCTGTTTTGACAACATGATATATGTATGCTCTTTTACATGTCTCAAATGTGGCATTGCTCAGTGCCAGCAGCTATGTGCATGGTGCCTAGTAGTTGTGTGCACAACGCTCTGCAGCTAGCGTGCACAGCGCTCGGCAGCTGGGTGCACAGCGCTCGACATCTGGGTGCACAGGTGCACGTATAGTGTCTGGCAGCAGTGCACGTGTGCATAGACAGTGCACAGGCAGCGCTCAAACAGTGCACATGCAGCGCCTCGACAGCGCACAGGCAGCGTGCACAGGCAGCGCACATGCAGCGTGCCATATGTCCGGCAACTCGGCAACTAAACCAACCGGTTCCTAGATCATGATTCCGCTTCCGATGCATCTCGATTCATGCATGGCTAGCTATGGCTTAGGCAACAACCTTTCTCTCATGCCATAGGGATTGAATATGCCAGATACTCTTGGAGTATTCAAGGATTGTGTGGGTAGTCCCACCATCTGCAAGGAACTCAATTTCTCCACGTAACCTACCTATCGAACAAGGTAGATACGTGAGAAAAAGACATAAATACCAAAGGCAACAATAGAAGGCAACTGTGTGCATTGCAGAATTCCTGGCAGCCTAACATTTTCTCACTAAAACAGTCATAACTTCTTCGCTAGAACGGATATGAACGAACCGTGAAAACCGTTGGAAACTAGACAGATGTAGATTTCCAGTTATATATGGTTTGCGTTCTAGTTCATCCGGAGCTGTTCACAAAGCTCTTTGGAAGTTACTGTACAGAGAGTGGCATATTCACTATTTTTGTTTTTGGTTGCCCACCTTTGTAGCTTGCAAGTATGTCAATGCACTAGGCACTTGGCAACATTCGACAGCGCATTACATCTACATTTATGCCATTGTACTAAGCACTTGGCAACATTTGGTAGTGCATGAGGAGCCACATATATGCCGGTGCACCGAGCACTCGACAACATTCGGTGGTTGCACAACCGCTTGCGCCCATGGCGCACGACATGTGGTAGTAAGGGGCTTGGCAGCTTGTCTCAAGTGCATAGCATGAGGTGCACAGAGCTTCGGCAACTGCTGCACAGAGCTCGGCCCTGGTGCCCAGTGCTTGGCAGTCGGTGTCCTGTGCACGTCCTCAAGTGTTCTATGCTATGTAGCTCACTTGGTGCTTGTCCTTCATGTAAGTGCACATCAATTGGTGATCAGTGCACGGTCCCTTGTGTTCAGTGCTAACATCTGGTGCTTAGTGCTCAACACCTAATGCACAGTGCACGATAGTTCATGCGTAGAGCACAAACCAACCAACACATAACTATCGATATCTGACACCTCAAACAACATGAAGCAACTGACACACAGGGGTGGCAATTGACACACAATATTGGCAAAAATAATCAAGGGGCAGTAGCTTGTATACAGGGTTAGCAACAGACACATTGGGCGGCAACAGGCGCGTGACTATCGACAACTGACAACCAGGTGCACATGGGCTCGGTAGCGTGCACGGCAGCTTGGCAACCATGCCGACAGCTTGTGTAGCGCTCAATAGCTCCTAGGCAGCGCTCAATAGCTACATGCCTTTAGCATAAACAGTGTTGCTCAGCTTCTAATCTCTATTTGAGACTTAGAGCGGCATTCAATGGTCAAATGTAGATGAGCGGTAAATTTCCTCGCTCATGCATACAATATCAAACTTTTGAGACTCGAGAGTGGTCATCTCGCTTTATTGGTTGGAGGTGCAGTGTAGGAAGCAGTGGCTAAATCTCAAGCAAAATCTAGGTCTTGCTCGACAGCTGGGTGCTTAGTGGTTGGAAACTAACACTCCGTAGCTATGCAGCACTGGTCCTTTGTAGCTAAGCACTAGGCGCACTACAAATGGCAGCTGGGCAACCTATGCTCTGCAGCTAGACGCTGGGCAACCTACACCGGTAGCTAATTCTCCTACCATGTTCTTAACGAGACTTCTACCCGGAGAAATGTGCTAACGTTGATCAAACACAACGCGGGTTCAAGGAATGAGATACCTCACATACAACAAACCAACGTTGGATACCTCACAACGTGGACCTAAAAACATCTTCGGTGCATGGTGCACTACAACTAGTGCTTGTCACTCGACAGCTAGTGCTCGACAGTTCTCGGTAGCTGCCCTAGGCAGCGCTCGGTAGCAATTGGCAGTCAGCGCTCGATAGTGTATAGCAATTAGTGTGCAAGGCTTCAGCAACTGGTATTCATGTGCACATATAGTGCCTGGCAGCGCACGTGTGCACATGCGGTGCCCGACAGTAGTGCGCAGCAGCGCCTAGGCAAGTGCACATCCAGTGCATGGCAGCAGTGCACACGTGCACAGGGGAAAGCCCTGTCAGCAGTGTGCACGCGCACAGAGGCAGGTGCACATACGGTGCCCGACAGCAGCGCACGCGTGCACAGGGGCAAGCCCTGGCAGCAGCGTGCACGCGCACAGAGGCAGGTACACATACGGTGCCCGACAGTAGCGCACGCGTGCACAGGGGCAAGCCCTGGCAGCAGCGTGCACGCGCACAGAGGCAGGTACACATACGGTGCCCGACAGTAGCGCACGCGTGCACAGGGGCAAGCCCTGGCAGCAGCGTGCACCCAAACAGGGGCAGGCCCTTGCAACAGTGCTCAGGAGGTGCACGCGGCAGCACAACAGTCAGTAGGTGCATGCGGTAGCTTAGCGGTCAGTAGGTGCGCGCGCCAGAGACCATCACTCGGGCACAGCGCTCGGCAGCTGTGCACATGCCAGAGCACAGTGCTTGACAGCAGCGCACAACGAGTATCATGTGGGCTAGGGGTACCGGTAGCCAATTGCACATATGTTTTAGGATTTTCCATAATAACTTGTAAAGACAAACGTCCCAAGCATAGAATGAGGATGGAGAAGGGAAGAACGAGTTTTATCCTCCCGAGGTTATTGAACTTTGAAATTACTCAAAAAGTAAAGCTTACTTGCTAGTCTGCTAAATAGACTGCATTTATATAAGCTGCTCCATGCTTCCATGCTCAAATCCATGCGCTTTCGGCGATCGTTCTCGTAATTCCATCGTGAATTGTCGCATGTGGAGGCCATGAAACACATGAAAAACATATGGTTAGTTAAACTTGCCATAAAACAGTAGCAAATCATTGAAAAATAACAACCATATGAAGGATTCAAAGAGAAATTAGGAATACAACTCGTTTTTCTCAAGGAAAAGTGAATCATATGCGTGTTGTAGTCATTGGGAGGACCGGTTCACCCAATTTTACTCCGGTTCTGGGGGTTCCCTTTTGACTGAAAGATCCTGAAATCCTTGCGCATAACTTCTCCAAATTTCACAGAAATCGGAGTTCAGAAAGTGCTCGAACCGGTGGGCCGATCTAGGGATTCCGGCGGCCGGTTCGGTGCCTTTCCGACCGGTTCTTGGGGTGAGGCCGACGGCTTTAGAAGCGTATGAGCAATATCTTCAATTTCTCTGTTGGTGAAGAAAGCCAATTCAGAAATTATGCTGTCGATATTGGCGTTTGAAACCTGAGGCAAATTTTAGGGTTTATTGGTGCGCAGGTGCACAGGGGTGCGCGGCAGTGCCTAGCGGTGCCCAGAATGTGCGCAGCGGTGCCCTGAGGGGTGCGCAGCGGTGCACAGGAGGTGCGCAGCAGTGCCCAGCGGTGCGCAGCAGTGCCCAGCGGTGCCCAGGAGGTGCGTAGCAGTGCCCAAGAGGTGAGCAACAGTGTCCAAGAGGTGCGCAGCGGTGCGCGGTGCCCAGAGGTGCGGGCAGTTGTGCACAGGCGTGCGCGCAACAAAATTTTCCCTTTTTTTTCGATGGCCTACTTGCTCTTTTTGGGATTTAGAGCTAAGTGCATGATAACGTGTTGTAGAATCATATTGAGGGAATGAATTCTCCTTTTCTTATTGATAGAATGAAACCCCTTTATATAAGGAAATACATGGACCTCTTGGGCTATTACATGGGCCAATGGGCCTATTATATGGATATGTGTAAAACCATATTACAACATGGTTTACTACATAAAGCCCGTATACAAGACATAGACCAAGACATATATGTATATATATATATATATCAAATATTTTAGAATAATATTAAACAATAGCCAGAAGACACCTTTATTTGATGCAAGTTGTGTGATCTGCTAATTAACAGCTAGTTTGTTTCACTACATGCCGACTATTCCTACATATTCTCTGTCATGCTAAATTGGATAGAGTTTTTAATACTAACACTGTTTGAACTTTTAGAAGACTGTTAATATAACACCTGGACTTATAAAGTGATCAATATAGTGTACAGACTCTACTTTTAGTATCAATGACATACCTATTAGGGTTAAAAGTGTAAATTCAGATTTAAAAAAAAACACCGTAAATTAAAAGAAACCACTAGGATCCCTTTTTTGACATATATGAGGGATCATGGTTTACACCAACTTTTTGATCACAAAATTACATCTCTCCCGTTCAATATGTAGTTCTATATGAGTAGATCACTTATACAAAATTTCATCCAAATTGGTAATCGTTAAGATGATCCAAATGAAATAATCTACATACGAGTTTGCTCAAACGTGGGATAGCCATACGATATGAAATAAGACCAAATGACGATAACCGTTTAATTTTTAATGAATTGATTCACTTAAAACACGAGCATAAACGAACATATATATATATTGAACGCCATCAGGTACACATGGTTCAAAGATGTTATGTCTTCCCCTTTCAATTGCTACACTGTGCTGATCATTAGTATTCATGCAGAATTGTTCTCTCAGAGAGTCCATGTTGTGATTGCGAGCTCGGATTTCTGGAAGTTTGAGGAGTTTGGGCGGTTCGGGTTTTGGTGATAGGAGATGGATTCGGCGAGGCAGGTTTTCACGGTGGACCTTCTAGAAAGGTACGCCGCGAAGGGCCGCGGAGTCATCACGTGTATGGCTGCCGGAAATGACGTCATTGTGCTCGGGACTAGTAAAGGTTGGATAATCCGGCACGATTTTGGTGTCGGCGATTCGTACGGTACGTTTCTGATTCCGTTCTGGCTTTCGAATCTGAAACTTTACACAGACTTGATCAGAAAAGCTAGAATTTTCTGTGAGATTTGATGTTGGATGTAGTTGAAGTAATGTGATTGTTTCAGATTAGGTTGAGCTTAGTTTGTGATGGATAGGCTGCTTTAGTTAAGAAATTCCGATTCTTGGATTTGGTTGAGTTGGTTTATTTTGTGTGTGATTGAGCAATGCATGATGTGTGTGTTTTGGTGTTGATCTTTAGATTTTGATCTCTCGGCGGGTCGTCCCGGGGAGCATTCGATTCATAGAGTGTTTGTTGATCCTGGAGGGAGCCACTGTATCGCCACCATTAATGGTACTGGTGGAGCTGATACTTTCTATACTCATGCGAAATGGAGCAAGCCACGTGTTTTGACCAAGTTGAAAGGCCTTGTTGTGAATGCCGTTGCCTGGAACAGACAACAGATTACAGAAGGTATGATTAACCACTCCGATGACTATATTTACATTTCGCACTTATGGTAGAGATTCTGTTTTTTTTGGCTTAGTTTAGCTAATGCGTGTGCTTTCTTATATTGCAGTTTTGACGCAGGAAGTTATTCTTGGTACAGACAACGGACAACTTTATGAGATTGCTGTGGATGAGAAGGACAAGAAGGAGAAGTATGTGAAGTTTCTCTATGAGCTAACGGAACTTCCAGAGGCTTTCATGAGTTTGCAGGTTTGTTTGCTTTTTCTTTTTGGAAGCTAATTTAGACAGATTTTTAACAAAGGCATCGTTTTTTATTATCTCATTCTCCTTGTGCAGATGGAAACTGCCACTATTCTGAATGGAACTAGATACTATGTGATGGCTGTTACTCCTACGCGACTCTATTCCTATACGGGAATTGGATTGTTGGATGTAAGTTTAGCACTCACTTATATTTTTGTTCGGGTCATAGAAATTGGGTAACATCTGTCTAGTAGTAGTGAGCTTGTCATATACATGTTCAAATCCAAAAGTAGACACTTAAGTAGGACTGCTTTAGTGGCTAACATTAGTTGGTGACCATTATAAACCTGTGACCATACTCTTCTTCAAAGTACTCTTATTGAAACTAGGTGTCATATAACAGTTATAGTGTGGTGCTTCAAGCTATGGACCTTTTTGTTTTTTTTTCTCTAGGATATACTTGCTTTTATTATCCTCTATTGCTGGATTCTCATATTGTGACTTGACTTGTATAATATTGATTGTTCACATTTCTAGGCAATTTTTGCTAGTTACTTGGAACATCCGGTGCGTTTCATGGAACTTCCTGGAGAAATACCTAACAGGCAAGTTATTTTGTCAGACGAAATATAAAATATCATGAAATTGAAAGATTTTGTAGCTGTTTTGGGAGTATTGTCATCTTCTATGTACAATCACTTTTTGATTATTTTAATTGCTGTTGTGTTATTTATCCTGTTTATTTAATTGAGATTTGTGATTCTCTTTGTAATCTTTCAGTGAATTGCATTTCTATATCAAGCAAAGACGAGCAGTACATTTTGCATGGCTTTCTGGAGCTGGAATCTATAATGGCGGTTTAAATTTTGGTGCTCAGCATAGGTAGAAGAGATATTTGTTCTTCTAGATTCTGAGTTCTTACTACTATTCTGCTTACCTGTAGTTTATGGTTGGATCTTGGGATCTTTCTTGTGACATTCCTTGATGCATCTAGTTATTGTCAACATGATACTTATTCATAGTTGTCTTTTTGAACATCTTTTGGACAGTTCTTCAACTGGAGATGAAAATTTTGTGGAGAACAAGGCTCTTCTTGCATATTCAAAATTGTCTGAGAGTTCTGAAGTTGCAATGCCCAATTCTATGGCCGTTTCAGAATTTCATTTCTTGCTTCTTATCGGGAATAAGGTTAAGGTGTGTACATCTATAATGCTCTCAGTTTACTTCTGATAAATGTTGTTATCTTAGTCTCCTGTTGAGTATCTTATTCTGAATATCTGATGGTGCCTAGCAGTTAGCTAAGCTTTAAAATCTAGAGATGTGCACTAGGTTTCTTCACATTCAGCTTAGATTGCATACATACTGCACTTCCCCCCATTCTTTAGCTGCTAGACTTGTTTGATGAGTGCAAATGTTTTTGTAGGTTGTAAATAGAATAAGTGAGCAAATTATAGAGGAACTTCAGTTTGATCAAACTTCCGAATCAGCTACAAAGGGTATCATTGGATTATGTAGTGATGCCACAGCTGGCCTGTTCTATGCTTATGACCAGAACTCTGTATTTCAGGTTTTTTTTCCTTTTCTTTTTTATCACTAGTGTTTTCTAGCTCAGGTCCATTTTGTAGCGGACAGTAACTTTTCATATTGTTTGTTCTGATGAATAATGTAGGTGTCTGTTAATGATGAAAGCCGAGATATGTGGAAGGTTTATCTAGACATGAAAGAGTATGCTGCTGCTTTGGCAAATTGTCGCGACCCACTTCAGAGGGACCAAGTATATTTAGTACAGGTGATATAACTGATTTAATTACAATTACTGTTGATGCAAGTTATATCCATAGCCAGTCATTGTAATCTAGTCTTTCCAAATTTAAATGTTATGAACCTAACTTCACTGAGTTCTTGTTTTGTGATAATTGTAGTCTGAATGTTCACCTTATAGTTGGTAATGGAGAAAACATTTTTTTTTCAGGCTGAGGCTGCATTTACCTCGAAAGATTATCTCAGAGCAGCATCTTTCTATGCAAAGGTGATTTCTCCATTTCAGAGTCTGGTGTTTAATGATAAATAATTTTCTCCAATATTAATCTACAATTAATATTGGGATTGTTTTGCAGATAAACTACATATTATCATTTGAGGAGATCACTCTGAAGTTTATTACTGTCAATGAACAGGTAGCTGGACCTTTGTTTGTGTCTCTGTATGTTTATGTTTTCTGGCATTAAACTTGTTCATTTGTGATTTTTTAATTCACTTTGGTGCTTCCAGGATGCTTTGAGAACCTTTTTGTTACGGAAACTCGACTGTCTTGCGAAGGATGACAAGTGCCAAATAACCATGATTTCAACGTGGACTACTGAATTGTACTTAGATAAGGTTTTCTTCCTTCTATACCTGTCTGTTGGATAAAAAACTGATATAGTATTGTCAATCTATGTGTATCTTTTGATCAAATCAAGAGGCAAGATGGGTAGACTAAAGATGATGCATCCTGCAATCTCATATGGACTTTTTGACCTGTTCTCTATGGCTTCTTACAGGATTACATCCCAATTATTTATGTAGATACTCAGCATGTTTAAATAGAATAATGAACATGTCAGCGTGTTTTGTTCCGGGTTGATTAATGAGACAGTTAATTTTATAATTATATGGTTCTGATATTGCAATTTTAGATAAATCGCCTACTATTGGAAGATGATACTGCATTGGAAAATAGGAATTCAGAGTATCAATCTATTATTAAAGAGTTTCGTGCGTTTTTGAGTGACTCCAAGGATGTATTGGATGAAGCGACCACAATGAGACTGTTAGAAAGGTCAGTTTTTACAGATTCTGCTTTGATTGTTTAATTTCAAGCCATTCGTCTTGTAGAGTTGTGCAATCTCTCAGTTCTTTCTATTATTGTGGTTTACAAATATATTACTGTGAAGTATTATCCATGTCTGTGTCATTTAGACAATTGTGTTTCAGTTGGAAGGACACTAAATTGATTATCCTCTGGCTATATGTGCAGTTACGGTCGAGTTGAAGAGTTGGTATTTTTTGCTAGTCTGAAAGAACAATATGAAATTGTAGTGCACCATTATATTCAGGTGATTTTGGGCACAACCGTCCCTTTTTTCTTCTTTAGTTTCTTTGCAAGGGAGGGATTTTTTTTGTAACTTTCTTGACTTTGGTTCATCTCTTGCACCCTAAAACTTTTTATATATTAAAAGACTATGATCACCTCTGAGTTAATGGATGAGTGACTTTCTGGTTACAAACGTGACGTGCATTTGTTCGTAGGATTTGTGGAACGTGGTCGACCTACCGTCTTACTAGATTAAATAATAATTATCGAGACTAATGTGAAGGCAATATCACCAGGTTCACCACTTCATGCCAATAAAGAAATGACATATGTTTTACTAGGAGGAGTTTCTTTTCACTTCTTATCTCTTACATCAGCTAGGAAAATGCTAATTTCTTTTTTTTTCTGTGAGGAAATTATTCGTCACTCAACTGGCATTTATTAGATAGGTAGCATGAGTGGATTAGCCATTCACTGCTTGATAATTACAATTATTGGCATTTTGGAGTGATAAATCCCGCTACTTTATTTACCTGATGCTATATCAGAGACAGAATAAAGTTGACTATTCACTGTTCATGCTCCTTGGCAGGCATTCATTTTCCTCTGTGAGCACGTCTTAGAGAATAGTATTTGTATGGCTAGAATTAAACCGTAGTTTATTAATTCTGTATTTTGAATAAATTTGTCAAACTATGTTAATTGCTGAAATCTCTTTGTTGATCTGATACTTATATGTATTCCTTTCTTTAACCTTTGAATTTGAAATTAGCAAGGGGAGGCAAAGAAGGCACTGGAGGTTCTCCAAAAACCTTCTGTTCCTATTGATCTTCAGGTAAGGTTAAGTTCCTAATGTGGTATATGATCCATATGTTAGTTCCCTAGTGTTTATGTATGGTCTTTTGTTATAATATATACTAAGAACCATTTAATTATTCACTCTCAGTATAAGTTTGCTCCTGACCTAATCATGCTTGATGCATATGAAGCCGTGGAGTCATGGATGGCGACAAACAACCTTAATCCTAGGAAACTCATTCCAGCAATGATGCGCTATTCGAGTGAACCACATGCAAAGTATTGTCTCATGAAACACTGGACTAAAAGTTCAATTACAATGTCTGTGAATAAGTCTCTTTGATTAATAAATTCAATTACAATATGACTGTGAATAAGACTCTTTGTATATTAAACCATTTCCTCTAACACAGATTCTTATAACCCACCAAAACTGTAAATTTCATATCCCACTAATTTATTTTGTGATTTTATAGATTACTTAAACATGGTGGGGGATTATTATTGCCATACTCTTTTCGTTATCCATGCTCCGTTTGCTTTGTTTGATACTGCAGTTCCATACTAAGATACAAGTGTTGGCAAACATGGTGTATCTGATATTTTGGACATGCACAATTTCGAGTTGATACTTCTAAAACTTGGGCTTTCTGACCTTCTGCTTTGTATGAGTGCTTTATTTGGTTATCCCAATTTTTATCGCTACTTATTGCTCTGCCTATCACGTATGCAGAAATGAGACACATGAAGTCATCAAATACTTGGAATACTGTGTTCACCGTTTGCACAATGAGGACCCTGGAGTTCACAACTTGCTTTTATCACTATATGCCAAGCAGGTTGATTATTGTTATAATAATTTTAAACTAGTTCAATATAAGATCTTGTACTAGTGGTTTTGCATGCCTTGCTCTACCATAAATAAAAGTAGAGGCTTATCAAACAAATATAAACATACTGATAGATGCATGGATGCCTTTTTTCCTTATTCAATGACTAATCTAGTTTTATCATTCCATAACTTCCTTTGAATTATATGATTGAAAGCTAATGTAGTTGTCCGCATTGAAATTAGTGAAAGATTCATAAATAAAAATAAATAAATATAAAAAAGACTCTTATCTTCTTTAAGCTCTATACTTCCTAATCTCAGATAGCAGTTCAATTTCCTGAGTTTTGAAGTATATTGTAGCTAATGTGGCTTGCACTTGGTTTATTCTGGAATTCAAAATTTATCATTTTCTTTGGATTCGTACTTTATACATTTTCATTCCTCTTCCCTTATTATATATAATTCACAGGAAGATGATAGTGCACTTTTGCGCTTCCTACAATTTAAGTTCGGAAAAGGACGGGAAAGTGGCCCTGAATTCTTCTATGATCCCAAGTATGCTTTACGCCTTTGCCTTAAAGAAAAGCGAATGCGTGCCTGCGTTCATATATACAGTATGATGTCCATGCATGAAGAAGCAGTTGCTCTTGCCCTCCAGGTTCTACTTTTTTTTTAAAAATTGCATCCAGGTTCTACTTTGTGGCTAATGGTTTTGTGACTATGGGTTTAGGGTTTAGTTTGTAGCTGTTATATAGAAATGACTTTCATCCTATGTGGTTCCTTAGGTTGATCCTGAGCTTGCTATGGCTGAAGCTGACAAGGTCGAAGATGATGAGGACTTGAGAAAGAAGCTCTGGCTCATGGTTGCAAAGCATGTAATAGAACAGGAGAAGGGAGCTAAGAGGGAGAACATACGGAAGGCAATAGCATTTCTTAAAGAAACAGATGGCCTTTTAAAGATAGAGGATATATTACCATTCTTTCCGGACTTTGCCCTAATTGATGACTTTAAGGTGGGATTTTCGGGACTACTAGAAATTAGTTTCATTCAGGTCTTTCTTCATGTTAAACAAGTACTTTTTCCCTCAAAGGTGGTTTGCTCCATCTTTGCTGCTGCTGGCCACTTTTCATATAATTCTACGTTTTTGGAAGTATATTTCTGTTTTTTTTGTATTTTACAGTGTTCTAGTGATAATTTTGCATGTATGGGAAACCATGTACAACACATAAATCTCTTGTTTTAGGTTATGCCCCTTATAATATACCAATTGATTGTGGTTGTTTGATCTTCAAATACGAGACTTCATGATATATCACTTCTGTGATGCTAACTGAACTATAAATTTTTTTGGCTGCCATTAGATTTTGATTACAATTTATATGTATGTAGGAGGCAATTTGCTCATCATTAGAGGATTACAATAATCAAATTGAACAACTGAAACAAGAGATGAATGATGCCACACATGGTGCTGACAACATCAGAAATGACATTAGTGCCCTTGCTCAAAGATATGCTGTGATTGATCGTGATGAAGAATGTGGGGTATTGCTCATCCTGATATTACACACAAGCACACACGAGTTTCTTGTGGCTGCTTTAAGTCTCCTAATGCATTCCCTTCTAGTTGGCTGAGCTCTTAGTTTTTCATCTGTCATTATCTAAGACAGTACTCTCTTTCTCTTTTACTTGTTTTTAATAGTTTTTTGCTCGTGCGTTCTCTGGTTACCTCATTTCCGATTTCCGTCTGATTGAGTATTCAACTTTGCGCTTATATCTGGAATGACTTCTAAATGCATGATTATCAGGTGTGTCGGCGTAAAATTTTAACTGTCGGTAGGGAGTATCAGTTGACTAGGGGCTATGCATCAGTAGGGCAAATGGCCCCCTTTTATGTCTTTCCCTGTGGACATGCCTTCCATGCCCAATGCCTGATTGCCCATGTTACACGTAGCACTAATGAAGCTCAAGTAAGTTTAAGTATTCTCCTTTGTATTACTATATCCCTGTTCTGTTTTGCTTCTCATGTCAAAGAAACTTTCAAAAGTTAAATGATTATCTACTAGTATGGAATGGCACTGACAGTTCTCTACCTAGATTACTAAAATAGGTAGAATAGACAGTTACGTTGCTCTATGGCTGCTAATATTTAATTAACAGTCATTGCAAATAGATATTGGAAAGTGAAAATATTGTTAGAAGAGTCAACTGGTGTTTTATTTACAGACATTCAATACAAAATGGCCCTCAAATTGTCAGGATGGTTGTACCAATATTCTTTCCTTTGGCAATCCTGACCGACAACATATGTCTATGTAAAGTCATTACTCTTCTCATCAGATTTCGTCATTAATTGCTTGTTATAATTGTTCTGCAAACTATTTGTTATAAGTATGTTGTAGTGGGATTGCTCATGTCAATTAAATTGATGCATTGTTTAGAAATATTTATTCCAGTAACAGAATCTTTCTGGTTCAATCTAACTCATATTTCTTTCTTTTTTCTTTTCCCTGTTGTATTTGATTTAATATCCCAGGCAGAGTATATTCTGGATCTGCAGAAGCAACTCACTCTATTGGACGGAGAAGCTAGGAAGGATTCAAATGGTCCCCTGACTGACGAAAACTTAACAAGCATGGCCCCTGTAGACAAGGTCTGCATGGCATCTTATTTTGCTTCATCTTCTTTTGCTTTACATTACATTGCATCTTTGTCATCTATGTCAATGAATCTATTTCATTACGAATCATTTTAAATTGATATTTCTGAACAAGAACCTATTTGATTGACAAATATTTTGTGATTTAAGATTTCCAAATAACTTTAGACTTTTAGTTATCTTTCCTAGCATTGATGAACTTGCACATTAATTTCTTGATGCAGTTTATCTAAAGTAAAGTTTAGAAATAATTCATCTTAAATTCTTAATTATTCAAGAAGTCACTTTGAAATCTTTTTTGGTTTGTGATACAGTAACTGTCTGCAGTTGTCCTATATGATTCTAGTTGATTCATGCTTCTAAGTTGTGTATAGTTTACTGAACAACTGATTTCTGTCAAAATGATTGCCTCAGATCCGATCACAGTTGGATGATGCTGTGGCCAGCGAATGCCCGTTTTGTGGGGACTTAATGATCCGCGAGATCTCTCTGCCTTTCATTCTTCCCGAGGAACAATATTCAAGTACTTCATGGGATATACAATCACGTAATCTTGGAAACCAGAGGAGTCTTTCTTTAAGTATGTGATTGTACTCTGTGCATGTGAGTTGTTTTCCTAGAAAGGTGTATTTGTTGCTGGTTACGGAGCTCTTTCATCGTCTCTTTAGAAACATCTGTTTGCTGTTGATATGTAATATCTTTTCCTAGGCGGAGGGTGTTTTTGCTTCCCCATATCAGGGGATCGGCCTTCCGTATGTAATTACAAATGGTTCAAAATTCCTTGCCAAAAATGCCTGGAAAGTGTTTTTAGATGTCTGTGTATGTGATTCAGTGTAAACTGACCGAAATCAGTCAAAAGTATGCAATTGGCTTTAATTATACCTCCTCTATGGCCCTCGCTTTATTACTTCTAATGTTCGTTCGTTTTCTTTCAAAACTCCATTGGCTTGACATGGATTCGGTTTAGTTTTAAATTTGTTTAAGCTTAGATTTAAAAGTAGAGAGGATTGTCCTAAGACGCTTGCACATATTTGTCTGGTTTAGTATCAAGATCAAGCTGTTAATTTAATTTCAGCTTTTGGATGCTCAGTAAGATTTGTGAAATAAAAGATGCTCAAAAATTACAAAGACTACCAAATTAAGAATTTTTCGGGAAAGGTGGACAAACGTAATTTTCATACAAAATATATGATACTATTTTTAATAAACTACATTTTAGTTAGGATAAAATTCAGTTTAATGCCCTGAACTTTATGGTTAAAATCAGTTCAGTCTCTCTTTTTGAAAATCCATCATTTTAGTACCTTTAACTTTTAAATGCCTACAACTTAGTCCAAATTTTCATGTTGGGCTCTAAATATAATATCAGGTGCTGATGTGGAGCTGGCAAGGAGGCCGTGCATACTAGTATTGGCTCTAAAATGTATGAAACAGTCAAAATTAACTCTTATGACCGTTTTCCCTTATGACATGTAAGAGTTATTTTGATCATTTTCATACATATTGAGAGCTAACACTAATATGTAGAGCCTCCTTGCCGACTCCACATTAACATCTGACATTATATTTGGAGCACAAGATGAAAATTTGGACCAAGATGTAGACATTTAAAAGTTAATGGTACTAAAAAATGGATTTTCAAAAAGATGGACTGAACTGATTTTAACCCATAAAGTTACATTAACCCCATATTTAGTTAAGGGTACTATTACCGATGTCGACGAGAAACATGTTACTGCCAGCCACGTCAACTAGAAACATGCTAGTGTCAGCCACGTCGACGAGAAACCTGCTACTACCCGATAGTTTAGAGCTATTGCCGATGTTATTGTTATTTTTTTTTCAATGATTCTTTGATGCTACACATTGCTACTGCCGATGGATTCTGACACTAACTTGCTGCTGCCAACTTTGATGTTATACTGCCAAAGCTGCTACTGTCGAAAAAAAACCTGTAAAAAAACAAAGTACACCACAACTTCAATCTACAACATGATCTTATTCCTTAGTCCATTTTCAGATATCTAATCTCTCTCTTGAACCCCTCTTACTTAGGCCAAGTCGCTCTCTAACCTTTTCTAGATCGAAGATGATGACGACAAATATCTCGACGACTACGGTAAGCTCAGATTGATTAATTGGATGTGACGAAACTTGGTGGAAGCTACGACGCATCCGATCGAATCTGCAAGATCTGAAATTCAATCTAGTAGCGCCAAGACGCTAACACCTAGTTTTAAGGTGAATCTTTTGTCTTTGATCGACGTTGTCGGTGACTTCAACGATGCAGGGGTGGTGGGTGTGGGTGTTATCTGGGTACTCACAGGTATTATTCGTACCCAGTTCATTAAACACATGAGTTTTTTAAAAAATAAAACCACACTCACCCACTACTGAAAATGGGTATGCCCATTCTCCAAAATTTATACCCAATACATATTTTACTTATGGGTATAATTTAGGAAAAAAATTCACAAATAGTACATCAAGTTAGATCCACTAAGAATTTATATACACAAAGTTTCAAAACATAACTTTTAATACATCAAATATGTGGTCCGACTCAATATACATCCACGGTGTCACTAACATCGTCAGTCAGCATACCATTACACACATAATGAAGGGAAAAATTGGTTTTAATTATCAAGTGTCCTCTTTCTCCCTGCTCGCCCTCTGTAAACCTCACTCATCGAAGGAACCTCGCTCACTGAATCTGATAATCCAGACCACAACAGTGGCCTCATACTTCCTCTCCACCGTGGTTGTTATTAATGTCGTTGGTATTCTCTCTCTCTCTCCGGTCTATCTCTTTTCTCTCTCGTCTCTTTTTCTCTCTCATCTAGATCGGAGTCTGAGCCAGCTCCAGATCAAAGCTCGACGCCGATGATCATGTCGTTTCACTGGTTGATGTTCTCCATAGAGATCTGGACGAGGACCATGGAGATCTAGACGATGGACGGCGACCATGGAGGTCTAGACGACGACCACCACAACGGTATCGGCTCAACCATAAAGATCTCCGCCTCTGCCTTTGGATTCCGACACCGTCGCTCGAGTTTGTTCATCTATTAGAGTTTACTACCTCAGTAAAAGTTTACGAAGAGTAGTAAACTTTATTATTTGCATGTATATTGATTTTTCACTGTTTTTAATGTGTATAATGGGTATTGGAGATATTATTTTGCAAGTTTACTACCTTTGGTAAACTTTACTACGTCTGGTACAAGTTTATTAGGGGTAGTAAACTTGTGATTTACTACCAATGTCTCGAGTTTGTTCATCTGCTCGAGTTTACTACCCCAGTAAAAGTTTAATAAGGGTAGTAAACTTTATTTTTTGCATCTAAGTTGATTTTTCACTGTTTTTAATGTGTATAATGGGTTTTGAAGATTCTGTTTTGCAAGTTTACTACCTCTAGTAAAGATTTACTACCTCCGGTACAAGTTTATTAGGGGTAGTAAACTTATGATTTACTACCAATGCCTCGAGCTTGTTCATCTTTTTGAGTTTACTAACTTAGTAAAAGTTTACTAAGGGTAGTAAACTTTAGATTTTGCATCTAAGTTGATTTTTCTCTTCTGATCTCCTCTCTCTCTAACTGTCACTGACTGAGCCTTCGTCTCCACCATCTTCTACGACCTCATCCTCGCCTCCACCATCTCCGACGACCTCATCCTCCCCTCCACCTAATCTCCGCCTTGTCCTCACCGGTCACTGCAACACTGAGTCCGAAGAGCAATGTCAAATCCAGATTTGGTCATGTCGTCCATACGCCGGCGCTAGGAAACGTCGATACTGGGGTTAGTAGACTTAGATTTGATGAAATACTGGGGTTAGTTTGTTCATATGCTAAAGTTTACTACCCTAGTAAAAGTTTACTAAGGGTAGTAAACTTTATTTTTTGCATGTTAGTTGATTTTTCACTGTTTTTAATGTGTATAATGGGCATTGGAGATATTATTTTGCAAGTTTACTACCTCTGGTAAAGTTTACTACGTCTGGTACAAGTTTATTAGGGGTAGTAAACTTGTGATTTACTACCAATGCCTCGAGTTTGTTCATCTGCTCGAGTTTACTACCCCAGTAAAAGTTTACTAAGGGTAGTAAACTTTATTTTTTGAATTTAAGTTGATTTATTACAAATTGTCTCAAAAAATATTATTTTATTACAAATTTAATAAAAATTTGTGTATTTGGGCATTAGTAAGCACACATTGTATTATAATGGGCATTTAAATTTTTAATTCATTAATTTATGGTTTGACTTTTCTTATTTTGTGTAAATGATCATTGTCACATTTATCTACGGGTACCCACGCGTTATAATGCCATCTTTATAATCTCTCACTCTGTCACTTGCGAAACGCACCGTTTGGATTAAAACACAACCAGCGTCGTCGTTTGGCGGGAGCGTAGTTACTGGGCCCCAATGCATAAAAACGTAATAAAAACAAAATATTTTAAATCAAATCGGAGCGTTTAGCAAATCAACGGCTATGATTAGACGTACCCAACGTCTATTTTTTTAACCCCAACGGTCAAAAAATCTCAGAAATACAAAACAGAGTAGTTTTCTTCCAAATCAAGATCAAGAAACCAGAGAGCGTTACATTACCCACAAACAGTACAAAAATCCAAAGCGAAATTAAGCACATAGCCATTGATTATAGTACGAAATCTTTCTTACCCAGTAAGCGAAAATGAGTGTTCTTGAATACCCAAATGCGATTAACGCGCCGGAGCTTCAGGTCTGGAACAACGCCGCCTTCGACGACAGCGACGCCTCTAGATTCACCGCCGTCAAGCCCTTCTGGTCTTTCGAATCCGATTGCAGCAAGGAGAATCTGAGCCCAGTTCCGAAAACCCCGATTTTCTCGGCGAATTCCGTGCCGTTCAAGCCGCTCAACGGAGCCTCACGGCGGTTATCGGTGGCGCCGAAGAAGATGGGGTTTGAGGATGAAGGCTTGGGGAAGATCGATTCGGAGATTGAGGAGATCGAGAAGGAGATAGGCCGATTGAATTCGAGGCTTGAGTTATTGAAGCTAGAGAAGGCCCAGAAGGCGGCGGAGCGGCGCGTCAGAGTGGTGGCGGCGAAGTTTATGGAGCCGATGCCGGCGAAGCAGAGCGTGAAGAATTCCGCTAGGTTGAGGAAGATTGAGGAGTCTTTGAATTTGAGCGCCAGGCCGAAGGTGAATCAGAGAGGTATGAGTTTGGGGCCGTCGGAGATTATCGCCGGAGCGGGATTCCGACGGCCGAGTAAGCTTGAGATAACCCCTGGTCAGAAAATACAGGACCGCCGGAAGTCTTGCTTCTGGAAGCTTCAGGACATTGATGAACTGAGGGTTACTAAAGAGAGGGGGAAGAGCACTAGTCTGAGTCCGAAATCGAGGAAGGCTGCGTCGAAAATCGGAGTTTCGGGACAGGCTGCAACTACAACTGGGGTTTGTAAAAGGCCAGTGAAGAAGGAAGACAAGGTTCTTGCTTCAATTGAGCCCAAGAAGCTTTTCAAAGAAGGGGAGAAGTCTGTGCCGAACAAGAAGGCAGTCAAGGATGGGAGGGTTGTGGCAAGCAGGTATTATCAGATTGGGAGTTCTTCGGTTGCAGCGGCGGATGGTAGGAAAAGGTCATTGCCGGATGATGATAAGGAAGATGGGAGCCGGTGTGAGAAGAAGCGCGTGTCATTGGTGGGGAAGCCACGTGGGGTTGGGAGGGAGGGGTCTAGGAGCGTTGGAGCGGAGAGTAGGATGAAGAAGAGATGGGAGATTCCTAGTGAGGTGGTGGTGTTGCAGAGTGTGGAGGAGGATGGTGTTGCTGAAATTGATGTGCTACCCAAGATTAGGACTGTTCGATGTGTTAATGACACGCCGAGGGGGTCAGGGCCAGCGAAAAGGGTGGCTGAATTGGTTGGGATGAAAAAGTATTTTAGCAACAGTGATGAGTTCTGCCAGGAGTTGAGTTTTGCAGAAGCAGATGATGGTGAGGAAAAATGACTGGTTAGTACCAAACACCCTGCATTTCAATTGGTAATTTTGCTTTTGAAATTTTAGTATTGAGGAGGAGCCATAACTCTTGTTATGAGGTATGCTTTATCTGTTTCTGTTGATGGAGAAGGTCTATAAGTTGGAGTTTTAGACTTTGCTGTGAAATGCTGGAGAAGGCTTTTTTCTCTTGCTGTCTAGCAAGAATAAGATGTATTTGTTTCATCCTTCAATGAATATTAGTAATGGTCATAAGCATGGTACACTTGCTACTTAAATAGGGTGTTGGGTTATACTAATTTACTGCATAACATGTTTAACCCCTCATTCACATTAATTCATTGATAAGATTAGTATATTGAACAAGGTGTTTCATTGCTTATCTGCGCACCCTAAAATCACAAAAAACACTGAATTTAACAAGAAGATCTGAATTCATCCGGTCAATTGGCTAGTATCTGAACCACTCGTAATGGGAACTTTTGATTGATGTTTGCAAATATGGAGGTAAAGCTTTTATTCTGTACAAGACATAATTCTGTTCAGAATGTAATTGTATAACTTGTAATAATGCCTTGTTTAGATTCAATTAAAACAGATGCCTATTTGTTTGCATGGTATAACCAGAAAAAGTATGAAAATTGACTTTAATATATAAAAATCAATAAAAATATATAGAAGTGAAAGCATGGTTAAGGTAACAATCTGCTGTTGATATCTCAAGCACAAGAGATGTGATATTTTGCCCTTGAGCACCACATTATAGGTTACTTTAAATTCAGAGTATACATCTTACATTTTCATTGACGTCCAGCTTCTTAGGTACCGTCATTAAGTAGTAAAAGCACTATTTAAAACCTCTTTGAAATGTGTTGCTATTCCTCATTTTGTTGTTCTGCATTATGTCATTTTGCTTCCCTAAAAAAACTCTTTTTTCGAGTCAATTCTGCTAAGTAGAGAAGGAGATTTCTATTTTCAGATCCTTCTCTCTTGACTCCTTTACTCTGGTCATAATTTCTTTTGATCTTTACACTATCTATGAGAGTCTTCAATGTTTTCTTCTGCTTTGCTGTGTAGGAGAAATCTCATGGTGAAGGAAGATTTTGGTTTGCTTTGTAAGAGAAAATCTCCTGCAGACGGAAGATGGTTGTACTATCTGGCTTCTTAATTCCATACCTGACTATACCACCTCTGGAATGAGCATTTGATTATAGAAGAAATCACTCGCTTCATTTTTTGCTTCATGGTTTCAATATATAAGTGCTCTGTAAAATTGAGGCAACCAAAAAATTACATTTAAGCTTTTTTTTTTTTCCATTTTCCATATTTGAATAGCAATAAGTTGTTACACTGTAACTGTTTCAGACTTGATTACTTCTTTTTTTTGTCGTGAGTGATCAAACATATAAATTATTATAAATGATAAATATTTTGGTGTGTATATAAAAGGGGTGTGTATAAAAAAATTTCCTAATAAAAATAAAAAATAACCAAATTCAAAAATTAATCGATAGATTTGGACCTTAACCCGCACCGCGAGTGTGTTGAAAGGAACCTTCTCTACACTCCTTAAACCCCCCAAATGCCATTCCTCCGTGAACCCAGAAACAATGCTCTCCGCTTCCTCGAGGCTTTTCCGATCCCACAGAGCACCAGCTCTTTTCAATCCCGACCCATTTGCCATTCGGATCCTTAAATCTCCACCACTTCCAAACCCGAACAACTTCCCATCCTTCACCACCTCAACAACACCCACCAACACTACTCACCCCTCTTCCAATTACAACTACAAAAACTACTCACCCAAATCCTCTCCATCGAAAACGCCCCCACGTTACTTCAATCCCTACACGACCAACACATCTCCCTAAACCCAACATCCTTCAACCTCGTCCTTATCTCCGCCGCCCAAACAAACCATCTTCACCTCGTAACTCAAATCTTCAAACTCGCAGTTGCTTCCAAAACACAACCTTTAAACTCAAACTGCTACCTCACTGTCGCCAAAGCCTTTGCAAAAGCAGAGGACTCTGTTCCGGAGCTTCTCAGTTTCACCGACCAAGTACTGAAACTGGCCCAACCAAACATGTCGGTTATAAACAGACTCCTCTTTGCATTTGGTCAATTCAAACAGACTGATACTGCAGCTTTGGTCTTTGCCCATGTCAAAGATCGAAGCTTTAAACCGGATTTGTACACATACAACACTGTTATGGAGATATTGGGGCGGGCGGGTGGGACCGGTGAGATGCTGAGTCTGTTTGGGGAGATGAAGGAAGCTGGGATTGACCCGGATTTGGTTTCTTACAATACAGTGATAAACCATGTGAGGAAGTTTGGGGAGGTTGATATGTGTTTGTTTTATTTCAAGGAAATGTGTGAGATGGGTGTGCAGCCTGATTTGCTGAGTTATACAGCGGTCATTGATGGGTTGGGGAGGTCAGGAAATGTTGAGGAGTCGATGAGGTTGTTTGATCAGATGAAGGAGAGGCGGACTCGGCGTTCGGTGTATCTGTATAGGGCAGTGATCAGTAATTTGAAGAAGATGGGGAAGGTGGAGATGGCAGTGAGTTTGATGGAGGAGATGAGTTCATGTGCTTCAGATGTTTCTAGTGGGAGATGGAATAAACGCCGCTAGAAAAGGTTAGTGTGTTTTGGATTGGAGTATTTTGAGGTTTGATATCTGACACTTGCTTTCTGTGTTCATCTTTGATATGATGCAATATAATGTTCATTGTTTAGACACTGTCATTCTGATCATTTTGGTCTGTAGGCATTAAGACTTGACATAAACAAAACAAGCTTGAACCAAGAATAAAGTAGTATGAAAATAATTAAAATTTACATCCTTAAGGTTGAAACTATTACTAACAAAACCAAGTCCAGTATTGATCTATTGAATGACAAAGTGACGTAAACATAGTTTTGGTTGAATTCCCATGATCTCAAATGCGACTAGATTCCGGCCCAAATATATACGCCTTCCCCAATCAGATACCACCAACACCCTTGTGCGCCAACTCACCAGCTTGCTGTAAATACAAGGCGAAAAATGTTCAAGTGATTAGGATATGCTTAGTCGCTTACAACCAAACCTAAGCAAGTGAAACTAAATAGGTATCGAAATTTTCCAGGCATATACTGAGTACCAGAGCCATTGGGTGCCACAACCAATTGAAACCCAATCTCCTGGAAGTTGAGCTGCAGTTTGGTCTCCTCCTAGAGGAGCAAACATTCCAAAGTGCTTATTCCTTGAGTTGTATCATAGAAACCGTGAAAACGATAAAGGGCCGTAGATTTAATATTTGATAATGCTTTTACATGAAAAATACAGCATACCATGTTGCTGTAAAGACATTTATATTATCATGCACTGATGTCTTTTTCTACTGCTGGAAAAGATACTTTACCAAAAGTGTACCTGAAGGGATGAAAACGGTGGCGTCTGCCGGACTTAACGTACCAGACTTGCTTGTGTCTGCCTTGCTAATTATATGTGAAATACCTTCCTGACACATTTGTAACAATTGAAATTAAAGAAGATAATGTACACTATAACTGACGAGTGATTATTCTATAATTTCATAAAATATACTCCTGGTAGATACCATGATCCGGTGTTGGTTTATTGTTGCACAATCACCTAGAGCAAATACACCATCACATCCTTCCACCCTCAGCCATTCATCAGTAGTCAAAACGCGTCTGTTAGCCTATACTCATACAAATGGAATAGTGATTTCAATTCATTATCAACTCCAAATTAAGTCATGCATCAATAAAGCACAAATTAGCAACAAACCTGACCGATCTTCTTCATAAATTAAATAATCTCAGGGCGTGCCCCGATGCCAGTTGCCCAGAGACACATTCCATACGGTGTAGATGAAACCTGCCCAGTTGCTCTTTCTTTAGTGGCGATTTCCCTAGGAGTTACTTATACAACCTGCGAACCTGTTTTTACTTCAATACCATCTCTTGAGAACTTCTCCTCAGCAAATTTTGTAATTCTTCTGTCAAACCTGTAAGACCAAACCAAGCACATAATACTTAACTCGACTAATACCTTCATTGAAACGCCTAAAATTACAGAAATGTATATGCCTTACTCACATGTTCAAAATATGATCACCTGCTTCAAGAATAGTAATGGATATATCATCTTCAACGAAAGGGTGCAACTTGGCTAAATCTGCAGTTACACAGTCATGAAGCTCTGCACCAAACTCCACACCTGCTGGACCGCCACCAACAACTACAAAGTGCAAAATTTTCTGTCCTTCAGTTTGCATGGAAGACTCGCCCTTTCAAAGCAGTCTATCACAGACTGACGAATCTTCAGAGCATCTTCTACTCCCTGCCAATTAAAACCCAAGAAGGTCATTGTTATCCTCGTGATATCAATGAAGTAAAGTGCTATCATCTTAAAAATGAAGTGCTATAGAAAAAGAAGTATGAATTAAGTACCTTCAAGAAATGAGCGTGCTCTTCAACACCAGGAGTTTTAAATATGTTAGCTTTCGCTCCCATGGCTATGATCAGATAGTCATAATCTACGCTAAATTCATTTTCCCCCATGTATTGTTGTCTTGGGTTGTCCGACAGTAAATTTTCTTATTCTGTGGATCTATTTTGTAACATACTGCTTCCCTGAACCAAATATTCAAGCCTTTCTGCATGTCATTTCAGATCAAGGAAAGAGTTGTCTTTTAATTCATTTCAGTATCTCCAGTCAATCAAACTACATAAATGTTACTTTCTGTACCATTATAGAAATAAGACTACAGAACTAGACAAATTATGGAAACATGTTTCAACAGATGAGCAGAACATGTATTCAACCAGTGCTGCAATACCTTGGATGCGAAACGCACCAAGATTTTACTTCCAGTACTTATACTGCAGGAAAAGCCCACCTTGCCTAATTTCGTTCTCTGTTTGCAAAATGGTATACTTTATAAGGTGCATATTTCGTAAGCCATTTTTGTGAATACAGAAATCAGAGGCAAGTAGCCGAAGTGTATATTGGTAATTGGTCATGTTGCATCATATATTTTTATTTATTTATATGTATGCAGGTGATACCTTCTTAGTAATAGAGCGAATTGGTTTGACAATGCTGTGTGGTTTGACTGTGCCACAAGTAATACTCGGCAGCAGAGGGGTGAACAAAAAGTAATTATGAGGGGACACCACTTCAACATCATATGAGGAACTCTTCAAATTCTTCAAGAAACTGATGCCAGCCCAACCAGTTCCAAGTACGACCAATTTCTTTTTCTTCGGTTTGCCTTCAGACTGCGCTGCTTCAGCATACGCAGTACGACCATGGAATGGTCTGCCTTCATGAAATGCTGCCGGACTTCCCCCTCAGCATAAAGTCTGATAAATGCAGCCACAGATATGTAGAGTTTCACCCGTAGTTCTGTCAAACATCCAAGGAAAGTGAAAATAACATGTGTAAGTAAAGCAGTTTTTTCATAACTATTTCATTTATCTCCCCATTTGTCATTTAAGCCAATGCATACACTGATTGTCTGATTCGATCTAATCTCTTTATCAAAGTCCTTGAGAGCATCTGTAACAGCTCATGTAAAACTAGAATTATCTTTATTTTAAAGGAAAACATCATGTTTTAGCTCTAACATCTTATGTAAAAGATGCTCTATAATACAAAAGGAGAGAAGAGAAAATCATATCTTCTAAATCTATATAAAAAATTAATATTTATATCTTCATGTAAACTTTTTTGTTTTTTTAAATCATTCTCTTTTTAAAAAAAGAACATAAGGTAATCAGATATTTAATGTTTGATTTGAATAAATTTATATATTTTTATATATTCATTAAATTATATAAAAACAATTAATTTTGTATAATACAATAGAAGAGTTGTTGAGTTTAGCTCATTTTCTTATAGATATTTTTGTGATTTTTTTATTTACAATAGAGAATTAATACAAGAGTTGTTGGAGATGTTCTAAAGAGGTACACTTTAACATTGCATAGCCATGAAAAGATCAAAGCATGTAAACCCTCAAACGAAAATTTCTGTGATGCTGATTGAGGAGAGTTGAAGGAGTACCTGACTGTAGCAACAACTAGAAGCTTTGATAGGGAGGGGTATCGCTGAAGGAGCCTCCAGGCTCTCATAGAATGAAGCTCCCCACATTGTAAAACACCCCTGTTTTACTTTTCAGTTCTTTCTTCAAAAGAAGTAACGAACCGCATTTTATATTTTTATGTGCTCATGGATTAGGACAGTTTCCGGTTTTGTTGGTTCGTGAAAGACATAGTTAAGGGTGTATTACCTTTTTTTACACCTTCGGATTGTTCAGCCGGGTATCCCAAATGCTTTCTAGGCTTAGAGACTAATTCCAACCGGGACCGTCGTCTGACCGAATGAGCATTGCTGAGGTCACATTTACGAATTCAAAAGAAATCAATGAAGTTCGAACTTTAGACCTGATTGTAAGCTAAGTTACCCGTGATAGGAGCTCACTAATACCAATTGAATCACTTGTGGTTAAAGGGTGCATTACCTAGTACCAGGTACCGAACCATAAGGAGAAACTGTCACGTAACCGGATATAATTTTCTTCTGGGTCCGATGTGGCGAAGTAGGAATTACAGTATTTTTTTCCAATATTATGGTGAAAAAAATGGTACCAAGCATGACTGAAATCTCAGTGTTTGTTCAGAAGTTGTGATTTTATTTCTATGACTTCGTTTCATACTCATAAATCATTTTTGCTCTACAGCCTAGAGAAATCTCTCTCAAACACAATACAAGAAGGCATGTACAATGCATGTGCAAACACTGATTACAGATTAGTTCGGAATTATATGTCGTCCTCAAATACGGCTTGAATCTCTCCCGAAAATAAATCTTCTGGTCCAATCAGATACCACTAGGACCCTAGTTCGCCAGCTAACTTGCTTGCTGAGAAATCAACAGGAAAAACATCAATCAGATTGAGTAATGCAAACTTTACTCATGAAGAAAATAAGTGACGGTCACCTTGCATATACAGAATACCAGAGCCATTGAGTGCTCTGGCCCATGGAAACCCAGTCCCCAGGCAGCTCTGCTGCTGCTTCCTCACCTCCCAAAGGAGCAAATTGACCGAAATGCTTGTACCTAATGTTTCACAAGTTACCGCATATTTGCAATTAGGGAAGAGACAAAAGATAGATAATGACATAGACCTAACTTCACTGTATCATTCTTCCATTACATTGGCTTGTGAGTTGTGACCAAAACAGAAAAAAATCTGTGGAGGAAAGATAACCTATCTATCTAGTGTTACTGCTCCTTCGGGCATGAAGGCCATCAACAAAAGCATTTTGAGACTGTGCTAGGTAATAATTATATCTAAAATAGTTATATCTAAAGCTTGGTTTCAAAATCAAAAACTTGCTAGTGCTTTAAACAATTTTGACCAAATGAAAATAATGGTCATCACCACTTAATTATCAAAACCCAGGAACAATATTCTGATTTGACATGCTATATTGTTCAGGTGTGAGGTGTTTATGGCTGTTATTGATCTCATGCTCTATAGACATCCAAGACTAAGCCATATATTTTTTTCTTCTTTTTATTTTTCAATTTTTTCTGAGATTTTATTTATTGCTTTCTAAACAGTGTTAGCGAAACCAACTGCATACCTGAATGGCAGAAAGTTATGTTGTCCAGAACCTTTAAAACGTCGAGGACCTTCAGGATTTGCTTCACACTGCTCTCTCCGATTAAAGCAATTAGAAAGATATGTACCCTGCTGAGCAGCAACCTGAATACAAAAGGTTGTATTTATACATCATATTATGGTCATAGGCAGAGCTAGTAGGGGGCCAAAGGGTGCCATGGCACCTCTTTGATTACTACTTAATGGTATAATTATGTGTATGATTGTTGGGTTTAGGAAGAAAAAGCACTAATTCTTCCTGGCACCCCCTACATGGTAATTATTTGAAAACTTGAAAGTTTTGGCAGTAAAATTCTAGTTTTAGTTTCCTGCCACTACAATAATGATAAAAACTTCCTAGCAATAATAAAGCACAAGATTACCTAATTGGTACTATTCTTTAACATTAAATTATAGCATTGTTCATATCATTTTTGCTTCATATAGCATATTATGAAAAATTATGTTGTGATTTTCAGTGTTGAAATATCGATTTTTGACATTTAAAAGTGTTTTAAGCACCTTATGTTTTGCCCCCCCCTCTAAATTAAAATTTCTGGCTCCGTCATTGATTATTGGTGACACCAACTTGGAACTAAACCCAAGACAACTATTTTGGTATTTCCTCCAACCAGATTGAAGACATACCTGTGCGGTTGCGGGCAGACTCTTTCTCTGCGAATCCACTAGAGAGAGGGCTAGTTTAAATTCTTCAGTATTCACTTCCTCCCTATCATTACCCTTGGAGTCTTTCAATAGATCCGTCACATCCTGCATATGCTTGCTCTGTAAATAATGTTCCACTTGGGGATACCTAATGATTATGTCGTCAACTACATCTCGAAATTCAGCAACTGTCAAGGTACCAGATTTGTCTTTGTCTGCAGCCACAAATATGGCCATGATGTCCTCCTACATACATATGACAAGATTATAATCCATTGATACAGTAACAATAATCTGTATACTTAAAAATGGTCGCTGGTCGTTTCAAAAAAAAAAGTTGCTGGTTTCCAAATTCCTAGCATACCCCATTCAGAAACAAACAAAACAGTTCAAAAGACCAGCTTTGCTCAACATTGAAGTTAAATACGCTATATATTTTCTGACAGGTAAAGGCTTTTCATACCATGATTTTACGTTGATCGATTGTAGCGCAATCACCAATCGCATAAACATTATCACATCCCCTTACACGTAACCATTCATCAGTTACTAGCACACGTCTATTAGCCTGAAAATGGAGCAGAACAAAATTTATAATTGACATGTCAACTGAGGTGACAATTCTCATTGATTTAAGAATGTATAATTCAATCAGTCCACATATTGGCAAAAGAATAAGATGTTTGGTATGTATCAAGACCAATTGATGGGATTGTAAATACAGAGATTTCAGTCTATGTATGTGCATAAAAATTGGAGAACAAACCTGTCCAACTTGTTCCATAAAGTCTCTCACAACTGGACGAGTCCCAACACCAGTAGACCAGACCACCATTCCATGTGGAACAGAGGAGACCTCTCCCTTTGATTTCACCTTCACTTTGATTTCCTTATCTGAAACACTGACAACCCGGCATCCTGTTTGAACATCAATGCCATCTCTTTGGAACTTGGTCTCAGCAAAATTACTAATTCTTTCATCAAACCTACATTAAGAAAAATAATTGAAGAGTCTGTCATGTGAACATGGTCTCTGCTTTGAATTAGAAAAGTTCCAAACAGGCTATAATATTGGTAAAGTGTGGACTTATATTCCATATTCTAACTCTTGCCATCAAAACTTCTCCAAAAGAATAAATAAAAATAAAAATATGCCCGCATGCTTCTTACATGTTCAAGATATGATCTCCTGATTGGATTAATGTTATTTTCACAAGATCCTTGACCATAGGATATAACTTGACTAAATCTTCATGGAAATAATCATGCAACTCTGCAGCAAATTCAACACCAGTAGGACCCCCTCCAACAATAACAAAATGCAGATTCCTCTTCTGCTCCTCTTCACTTAGACCTGGAAGTACAGCAGTTTCAAAGCAGTCTATAACACTTCTACGAATCTTCTTTGAATCTTCTAATTCCTGCATATGTAGGGTCAAAGATGGGTCTTTTAGTAACGTGAGATCAGAACCTCATAGAAGAAGACTGAGAGCAACTTGGTTTGCTTGACAAGATTCAAGACATAAGATCCCAATTGAGAAATTTAAACAAGCAGGATGGTGTTGACAAAATTAAATGCTGCACAACTCAACTAGATGAAAAATGAATTGCAGTACCTTCAGAAAGTGACAGTTCTCCGTTACCCCAGGGGTGTTAAATGTGTTTACTTGTGCTCCCATTGCTACAACCCAGTAGTCATACTCCAGGGAAAATTCAGGAGTTCCGATCAATGGGTTATCAGTATTAGCCCGGAGACGAACATTCTTATTTGCAGCATCAATCTTGACACATTCTGCTTCATAATATTTAATCTCTCCATTTTTCTGCCACATGAAACATGAAAGCAATAAGTAGATATCTTTCTATTTCTTGAAGCAAGGAAAAGCTCAGGGCAATCAAGATGTGAAGGTAACAATGGATAAATGTCATTTGAGCAGCATCTCTACCATACATAATGAAAACTAGAAGCTTTTGAATGTCTCACTTACTTTCTTTATAATATTACGCACTGGTTCTACAATGCTTCGTGCCTCAACCGTTCCACATGTAACACTTGGTAACAAAGGGGTAAACACAAAATAGTTTCTGGGTGAAACAACCTGAACATCATAATGTGAAGCATCCACATGCTTAAGGAAACTAGTACCGGCCCATCCTGTCCCAAGAACCACCACTCTCTTTTTCTTAACCTCATTTTGATTAGACTCAATAGGAGGGGGAGAGCTCACACCTGACCGTGATTCTGCATACACCACAACACCTCCACCACTGCACTAATCCAAGAAAAACAAAGGGTGCATATGTGTTAAATCCACCTAAGTAAAGTAAAACTAATGAATGTACATATAATCAACAACCAGAAATAGTGTCATTTCACGCATGGATTTCGATACCAGATCTTGTAAATAGAAATTCAGACAATCGGATGACCCACAGAGCTAGATCTGTTTGAAAGACATCAGTTTGAGGTAACTCCTAAATTATGGGAAAACAGAAACTAATGTACCCTTCCTGCACATTAACTATTATATCGAAATCATTAACCTGTTAATGGATATCAATACATGTTTCTTCAAGATCACATGACACGACCACTCTTGAAATCTCAATACTTGCAAATCCACGATTCAGACTTTAGAATCTACTTCCACTACTATTCGACTTTCTCAGCAACCAAGTTCCAATCAAAGGCTTATACCAAAAATAAAAAATAAAAAAAGTTCCAATCAAAGGCCAAGTGCCAGGTAGTGGAAGGAAAACATATATTTGGAGTTTATGAATTACATATATCAGTTTCGTTTCGTAGAAACAACAAAGCAATATCTGACATTCCAGTTTTGCCTCTGTCTCGATCATATATTCTAGTCCTACATTCTTCTCGGAACTCAAAACATCAAAAGTGAAAACATTGTAGTCAAGGAAAGAATGGGGAACCTGACAGTGGCGAGCAGTAGAAGCTTGGGAACAACAGGGTGGTCATGGAAAGCTCTTGAAGCTCGGATGAAGAAGGACGAGATGGTCATTCTGACAGAGTTGACCAGAGCTGAACGAGAAGAACAAGAAGAAGATCAGTATCAGTTTCACAAAGAACAAGAAGATGGTACAGCAAGGCAGAGGGAGGGAGTGCTGTGTTTGGTATGCCAATATTATTATTATTTAATGGGTGAAGTAGCACGTGGCAGCATGTCGTTGATCTGCCCTGTCGTGGTTTGAGAACTGACCTGTGGGCATTGCTGGACACCTGGTTCTGCTTTTATTAGTTTAACAGGGAACCTCTTCCTAATCCTTTTGGTTTTGGAATCCTTGAGATGAGTAGATTAGTCATGGTGGGATTAATTGGAAATTATTTAGTAAACCATGGATACCTTTTTGTTTCGGTGAATACTACTAAGCATATGTTTGAGCTTGAGAACATAATGTTAATAATTTGTGTTTATATACTCGATATTTGAAAGTAAATCCTATGATTATGCTGTTTTAGAGTAATTAAGTATCAATGAAGTTAGATTAAGTTAAATTCGTCTCGTAATGCATATTGTGACGTGAAACACCTGTGACCATTCTGCCTTATATATTTTGAAATCCTCTCCAACACTACAATGAAATAATCTATTAAGTCGGTGAATCAAAGTGCAAAACCCAAATCATTGTTGCAATTAACACACTTATGTTTCCAAATTACTCCTCTCTGACCGTTTCAATGCATGTGTCATACTCATAAAAGAGTGTTACTTTGTAAACATAAGGTGTCAATTTGTTCAGTTTTGTTACAGAACGATGGCGCAAAATGAAAAGAGAAAATTACATATAGCTATTGTCGTGGTCCTCGTTTGGTTAACTTCGTCAGGTACTTGATTACAAAACAGGAAAGGGCTGATGAGTCCCAAGCAATGGTCAATTGGTCGGCTAGCTGAAACGTACTTGCTACCAACCAACAAGGCAACCGATGGATGCCTGAGATATCCAGCAATCTATTTAAGAGGGTCGCTGAGAAAAGTGTGAAACATCGTCTAATACTAATACTAAGGACGACACCCATTGTTGAAACTTGAACACACAGAATAGGGGTTTGGCTGTTATACATGGGTTTTTCAGCCATTTGATCTACATGCAAGGCCTAACAACAGAGGGAAATGAGCGGCCAGATCTGCAGCCGCATGCCATACCACGCGGCATCACAGAAAAACAGCATAGAATACCCCTTTACAGCTACATCGAATCAGATCAAGCAAAGCCGATGGAATCAAATCCCAAACATCGATCAAACTTATTAACAGTCACATATGATTGTAGACTTCACATCATGTATCTAACTTAAGAACAGTAATGTCCTGAGATTGCCACTTAAGGAAGCAAGCAGAATAAAGGCTTCGAGGTGTTTCCAAAGTGGAGATTAAGTTCATTCCTTGCAGAAATAGTTATATGCATTGATTCATGACCAAACTCTTCTTTGGAATCGAAACATATCTTAATCAGCGGAATCAAACTTTGTTGGAATCAAGTATTGCTGAATGATCGATCCACTTTGTATGTGATAGGGAATGTGGTTCTGCCTTGCTCATTCTGATACTGCAACTCTGAAAGTATGGTTCTCAAGAATCGCAGCTCTTGTCAAAGCAAAGTGTTTCGTTGGTATTTTGCAACTAGAGGCATTTGGATTATTCTCAAACATGTCATAAGTACGTATTACATAAACAGGCAAAGTAACGTTGCACTCGCATGGAAAAAGAAAACGTGCATACATTTCATCGACTTATATTTCTATATTTTGAATTTGCATCAGTCGGAGGACGACGATGATATGGCGTGGGAATCAAACAAAGATCTTGCTTTCTGTGGACTACAACGGCAAACTCCTCAGTCATGTCCAAATCTTCATTCTTCATTCCATTGGGGAGTTTCCAATCAAAATGATATAACAACATTGCTAGTGGGAGCTCAACATTAGCCAGACCAAATAATATGCCAGGCCATATTCTCCTTCCAGCACCAAATGGGATGTAGTCAAAGCCTGTTCCTTGGTAGTCAATAGAGCTACCAAGGAATCTCTCCGGATTAAAGGTCTCCGGCTCAGTCCAACATTTGGGATCTCTTCCGATCGCCCAAGCATTCACGATTACCTTTGTTTTGACAGGTAATTCATATCCATCAATCTCACACCTCTTTCCACATTCTCTTGGAAGTAACAGGACAGCAGGAGGGTGTAATCTCAGTGTCTCTTGAATAACCAACTTCAAATACTTCATCTCTCTAATGCTGGTTTCGTTTACCTGCCCTGTTCTGTTGAACACTTCCCTCACCTCATCTTGTGCCTTTTTCAAGATTCTCTTATGTTTTATCATTTCTGACATTGTCCAATCTACCGCAGAAGCTGATGAGTCACTCCCCGCACTAAAAATATCCTGAAAATTAATGTTTGATTTGTTAATTGATAAACAAACTAATATCCTGTCCAATAGCTTACAAAGGAAACCAGTCCAAAACAAATTCAGTTGCAGAATTTTTTTTTAAAAAAAAGAAGTATGATTTAGGAATGTGCTGCTAGGTTACCAATCACCTTAGCCTCTTCCTCAGAGGATACAGTAGTTGGTCACTTGTGTGTGTGACTTTACTTACCAATATCACTGCTTTGATGTTGTCAGTAGTTAAAGAAAGCTCACGACCACCATAATGGTCGACGTGAAATTTCAGGAGAACATCTACCAGGTCTTCCTGTACTTGAGCCTCATCAGTTTTTGTTGTTTCTGTAGCTTGTATATGTTCTTTGATGATGTTTTCCAATATTCTATCAGCTCGTTTCTGCAGCCTCTCAAGTTTAGGCTGCACACCACTTATCATATGAAGTAACTTGAAAGAAGGAAAAACATCGGCCACATGGAAACCTGTTCCTGCCTTGATAAGTTTCTTCATCGCATATATGAATTCATCTTGATCCTTGCTTTGATTACCAAAGGCTGCTTGTGAAGTGATACTATATGTGAGAGATAAAACTTTCCGAGTAAGATTAACAGGTGATTCAGCTCTTGAACCAATCCATTCGATGAGATTCTGTACCTCTTTTTCCCTAATAGGCCGGTAAGATTGTACCCTCTTTGCACTTAAGAGCTCCTGCGTGCAAATTTTTCGTATTTTTCTCCAGTAATCACCATATGGAGCAAATAGAATATCTGTAAAGTCATATGTAAAGATTGTTGAAGCAAGGATCTGTGGCCTTGATGCAAAGATAACATCATGGGTTTGCATCACCACTTTGGCGAACTTTGCCGATGAAACAACTACGGTGGAAACTTCTCCGAGCTTCAGGTGCATAAGAGGTCCATGTTGCTTGGCCAAGTCTCTGAGTCCACGATGGGGTAGAGCGCTAATGAGCTGGTGTATGTTGCCAATAATTGGTAGCATCCATGGTCCTGGTGGTAGCTTTGAAGCAGAGGACTTGTTGCGTTGGCCTTTCTTCCCTATTTTCAGTAACAGAATCACAAGGAGCAAGAAAGTAAACGTGACTTGGAAGGAAGGGCATTGTATTTCCATGAGCAAAAGAGTTTGCATTGGAATGGCTTAGTAATTGGTGAAATTGCCAGCATGATTAATCTCTTATATCCCTATATCAGACGGTGTCAATTCAGCAGTCCTTGGTGATGGCTTAATCGATTGGCTTTTTCCGCAATTATATATGCTAAATTTCTCTCCCACCTGGTTATTTGTAATAGTGATCAATTCAATTCTAGTAGTGCTGTTCATTTGGTTAGATATTAGTGGATCTGCATCGTCCATAAATTGTTAAATACAGATGTGACTGCACTTATAGAAAGGTCATGAATTTTGGGAGTCGGCTACTTAATCAAAATCAACATGAAATTTTTGGCTGAGGCCGAAAGTATTCAAAAGAAATTATTTTAAAATAAAAATAAATTAATAATTTTTTGTTTCAACAAAATTCAAAATATTTCATCTTCTATGTATGTTTTAGACAACGAAATATTCCGTTGTTAAATCTAAAAAAAATAAAAAAAGATCATCGATCTTTGGCCGGCAATCCATCGTCGGTCATCGATCTCTGACAATCCACCGCCTATCATCCCGAAACCACCACCTTCACACATCACACACCACTACCACGGTTTGGAGAAGCGAAGATAGAAGAGAGAGAGAGGAGAGGAGAGAGAAAGGAAAGAAGGAGAGTTTTGGTTCTATCCGGATCGGATCAGACCTTTTAAAAAAATCTCAAAACATAGGCGTCAGAATCATTTATTTCGTAGACTGTTTTTGGTAGATTTGTTTATTTATTTTCTATTAAAATTGTTTCGTCGGCTAGGTGTAATTTTTTCGTCGGCTAAGTTATAATCTAGACGACGGAAAATAGTTCCGTTGCCTAAGTTGTTATAAATAATCATTTAAATTTATATATAAATATTTCGTCAGTTAGGTTCAAAAATTTCTTCGACTAAATAACTCTTAGCCGACGGAATAGTGTTTCGTCTCCTAGGTTGTTATAAATAATCATTTATATTTATATATAAACATTCCATTGGCTAGGTTAAATATTTCTGTTAGCTAAGCGTTACTTAGCCGAAAGAATAGTTTTTCGTCTCTCAGGTACTAACCTAAGAGACGGAGATTGTTCCGTCGGCTAATTAAGTAACTGTTAGCCGATAAAAATATTATAATTTTGTCGGCTAAGTGTTATTTTCTACTAGTGTGTATTATTTTTACATTTACATTAACAAAATAATTTATTTTAAGGTTATCAAATACAAATAGAACAATTTACTTTAGAAAAAATATTAAAAAAACTCTAAAATTAAATATTTATTTTTGTAACAATACAGTGATAAAAGTTAGTAGAAATCTTGTATGTATATATATTTTTGAACTTATATGTTAATAAAAATAAACATTACAATTGAATTGATCATTATAATTAGATAAATTACAAGCCAATAAGAATAAAAAATCACAATCAAAGACTAAAATATCAAAATAGAGGTGGTTTGAAAAAAAATTTTAATGGATTAATTGAGAAAAAATCGAATATCCAAGAAATTTTTATTAAATTTTATATAAAATTAGTATATTTGGCTACAAATATATTAATTTTAAAATATCATAATGATATAAAAATTAATACGGATGTTTGTGAAAACATGAAAGTTTAAGAAAATATCAAATGATATTATGGATATTTTTGTCCGTTAAACTTGAGTCGGAGGCCGATGATATGGAGTGGGAATCAAATGCAGATCATGTTTTCTTTGGACTACTGCGGCGAACTCCTCAGTCATGTCCAAGTCTGCATTCTTCATTCCATTGGGGAGCTTCCAATCAAAACGATATAACAACATTGCTAGTGGCAGCTCAACACTAGCCAACATTCTTCTTCCAGCACCAAATGGGATATATTCAAATTATGTTCCTTGGTAGTCAGTTGAAGTATCAAGGAATCTCTCTGGATTAAAGGTCTCCGGCTCAGTCCAAGAATTGGGATCTCTTCAGATTGCCCAAGCATTCACGATTACCTTTGTTCTGACATGTATTTCATATCCATCAATCTCACACCTCTCTCCACATTCTCTTGGAAGTGACAGGGGACCAGGGGTATGTAACCTCAGTACCTCTTGAATAACCAACTTTAAATACTTCCATCTCTCTAATGCCTGTTTCGTTTACCTGCTGTGTTCTGTTGAACACTTGCCTCACCTCATCCTGTGCCCCTTTCAAAATTCTCGGATGTTTTATCATTTCTGACATAGTCCAATCTACAATGACAGCTGATGTCTCACTACCAGAAATAAAAATACCCTGACAATTAATGATTATTTTGTTAGTTCATAAACAAACAAGCATCCTGCTCAAATTCATAACAGTTGTAAATAAGGAAACGAAACATGTTAATTCAAACTCAGTTAAAGAGAAAAAATAGTGTCCGACTCTCTTCACTTAGTCTCTTCCTTAGAGGAGAGTCAGGCGGTGTGTCTATAGTACTTACCATTATCACTGCTTTGATGTTGTCAGTAGTCAAAGAACGCTCACTGCCACCACAATGGTCATGGAATTTGAAGAGAACATCTACCAGATCTTGAGCCTCGTCACTTTTCGCTGTCGTTGAAGCTTGTATATGTTCTTTAATAATGTTTTCCAATATCCTATCAGCTAGTTTATGCAGCCTCTCAAGTTTAGGCTGCACTCGACGTATCATATGAAGTAATTTGAAAGAAGGAAAAAGATCTACCACATTGAAGCCCGATACTGCTTTGATAACATCCTTCACCGCATATATGAACTCTTCTTGATCCTTGCACTGATTACCAAAGGCTGCTTGTGCAGTGATGCTATATGTGGCAGACATAACTTTCTGAGTACTCTTGAACCGATCCATTCAATTGATGCAAAGATACTGTCATGGGTTTTCATGACCTCTTTGGCTAACTCCGCGGATGAAACAACTATGGTGGAAACTTCTCCAAGCCTGAGGTGCATAAGAGGTCCATGTTTCTTGGCCAAGTCTCTGAGTCCACGATGGGGTAGAGCGCCAATGAGCTGGTGTAGGTTTCCAATAATTGGTAGCTTCCATTGTCCTGGTGGTATTGTTCTGGCCTCTCTTCCCTAATTTCAGTAGGAGAATCATAATTAAGGGCAAATATAGTAAACAGGAATTGGAAGGAAGGGCAATGAAAATCCATGAGCAAATGAGTTTGAACTGGTGAAACGGCAAGCATGCTTCTTTTATAATATGAGGTGATATTTTTTACCTTAGGATGATCACAACTGGTTTTTCCTTGTTGGTTGGCGTTTTCTGCAAATTAGTTTTAACAAATGCGAAAAACATTATCGCTGTTTAATCCAGAAATAATTAAGCATGGAGGTCATTGTCCTAAGCTAATCACTGCTTATCTCATAGGTTTTTATTGATTCTAGATTTCTAGCGGGCTTCAGTTTCCACGGCTTCCAGCGGATCAGCCAATTAGCATTCATACAAGTACAGAACGCAAGTACTGAAGTCTGAAGTGTACAACTTCTCTTATATTATCAGATATTTTGTTTGTGGTCAATCAAGAAGTGGCATCATACTAATATTTAAAAAGTCAATGGTCAACAGATTCATCAGCCCTCCAAACTATCTATTACCTCACCTCGAACAGGTTCGATGTGGTAGCATCGCCCTTTGTAACGATCAAGACTGGTAAGCCCTAAACTTGGGGTAAACTAAATTTAATTCATAAGTCAATTTATAATCTTTAACACCATTTTATCTCTGTAGTAGCGCTCAAAGGCAGGCTTTCATTAAATAGAGATTGCTAGCGGCCTTCAACCAGGAAAAGTTGGATTCAGTTATCCAATTTTGCTGTAGCTATGTGGGATTACAGGAGGCTTTGTTATTTTCAAAGGTTTTGCATGCTTAAGATTCTGGGTTTTAGACTTTCAGCTGTAAAGGCTTGTCTAGTTCATCTTTCATTTTCTTACTCAAGTTGAGGTTTTGTTATTTTCAAAGGTTTTGCATGATTAAGATTCTGGGTTTTCTGCATCATAATCCCCTGCCAACTTTCAGCCCTCAAGGCAGAGTTCTTTTACTTTACAACCCAGATGTGGAAAGTTCTCTATAGCTCTAGTTCATCTTTCCTACACATCCATAAACCTCAAACAGTCCATCTTCAATCATCTAAATCATTGTTACAATATATGTGACTTAACAAAACATAACCTGCAAACAACATCAAGTCCTAGAAACAAAAAGAAAAGATAGAAAACAAAATAGCAAAACATGTAGTGCTGTTATTTAACTCCACTCTCTATAGAACTAGAGATGAAGCTGATAGACAACACACAATGTACGAGTTTTTCAGACTCTACCAGCTACTGAAAGAGGCCACGAGTATAGTAAAACTCGATTCAAAATCACAAAAACACAAGACAGTCAAAACTTCATAAACACAAGACACAAATTTTCTGTCAACGGAACATAGCTTCCACAAGTAGGTTCTCCCTGACAAACAAGGTCGCGGTCCACTACACCACAATCAAGTTGGATTGTAACCATCAGAGGCATCATCACACAAACCCACAAACCTAAAAGACCAATACATAAACATCAAAACTAAACCTCAGTAAAATCCATTAAAGTCATATGAAATGTAGCTTCACCAAGGGGTTCTCCCTTTTCAGGGTCTCGGCTACACCACACCTCAAACAATCGGATTAAATCATCACCGGTCTCGATTAAGATCCAAATCAAGAAAACAACATAAATCAAATCCTTATAAAGAAAACAAAAGGCTCAGAGTATAAGACAGCTCTCTCTATCACGAATTTTCTGAAGCAGAACTGGCATAAAGCTGTAAAATTAATCATCACCGCCATCAATTTCATTTAATCTAAAAGAATCAAAACTTTTTCAACAAAACAGCTAAGGAATGGCGGCTCATATCAAGAAATTCAACCATTGATTATCGTATTATGCTTCATAGATTGCTCTCAGAAGCGCGGATAATTTGTAATCATAGCCACAAGCTCACAATCACAAAGACTCAAAAGAAATTTAGAATTGAAATTGAGACTAGAGATGTAGCCGTCGCTTTGACACAGGCAGAGCTGTAGAAAAGAGCGAAGCTAAGCTGCAACACTTGACGGCGCCGTTTTAGCACGAGCATTGGGGCTTTCTTCTTCAGTGAATAACTCTCAGAGAAGCCCGGGGTGCATCGTGCGTGATATTATTTCAACCACAACGAAACACAAATCAAAACCACATCGAAAATTGAACAGAGGATTTGGAGTGGAGAGGGGATTTGGAGGAGGAGAAGAAAGTGATGTATGAAACTGCGGCGGTGGTTTCTTTATATAGGGATCGAAAGCCCAAACACAAACCCTAGGGCCTTTCTTTCTCCCTTACTTACCGGCTCTACGGCACGTCGTTTCGTTGGTTTCTTGCCACGTCATTTTCCTTCTTTTTCGCAAATTTCTTTATTTAGATAATTACCGAAAATTACTTAAATTTTATCATTTACCAGTGGTAAAAAACTCAACTCTGATTCGACTTAAATACAATGCAAAAAAAAACGCAGGGTTGCAAAGCTGACACCACAATGCAATTTGACAATAATCCCGAGAATAAATAAGAATTTAAGCTCATTGTGAGTTTCACTCGTGCTCTTCTCAATCTTCCACATTTACTGCCATGAACTACCAGGCAAATATTTGCTTGAATATCTTTCAGTAACAAGAAAATTTCAAACACATTTGCAATCTACTACGTACAATTTCTAGTAAGCAGAATACTTTTGAGACCAAAACAGGAATACCAAGACTAATTGCCATATTACTGGAATTCGAGAGATGGCTCTAAGCAGCTAAAGAGCCGGTCTTCTGTCACCAAAACTTGAAGCATCTCATAGAACACACAAGGTCATACTATCTTCCATGTCAAATGTCGGTATCCAGCCCAGTTAGCAGCAAGCCGAATTCCAATAGCTAAGGCTGTTCCTAACAAAGGCAATGGAAGCTTTCTGTTGGTGATTATAACATCCTCCTTTCTTTCAGGAAGCTTCTTTGAATGGTTAAAGATGGCCAATGCCAGAAACAACGGTATAACCAAAACTCTAATCCATGGTTCTCCAACAGCAGCCAACACAGCTGCAGATGGCAATGCAGATGTAACATCGTCCCTCCTTTTAACAAATCGCGAGTAACCATAACACCCCACTAGAATTGTGTAGAAGAAAGGCTCTGAGATGCAATCATACACAACTGCAAAGCCTGCCACACCAGATAACGTGAGAAGAATAGGTTGGCAATTTACAGAGTTTGGAACGGCAGCTTCTGCAATAGCAAGAACAGCTGAAGCCAGCATGATGACTGTAGTCAACTCTTGAATTGGAGCATATGCCACTATCTCAGAGTAGAAAGCGCGAACAGCATAAAGGATTGTTTCTACGTATCTGATCGTGTAGGTGATGGGACCTCCTACAAAATGAAAAATGATGGCCAAGCAAAGCTTCAAGAGGTATCCCACAAAGTGGACAATTGCAAGTGCACCCTTTTTCCAGTTAGATAATTCTAACAAGACAGCTCTCCATGCATAGATGAGGAAGGCCAATGCTGCACATCAATAACATAAAATCGTTAAGGCAGCCACATATGTATTGTATTGTTTACCAGCAATTCAAGAAAGAATAATGTCCTTGCGTTTGGTAAGAAGAATAATGTACCTTAATGTTTTTTATGATACCACTACCAAGAGTTCATATAACAGGAACTAGAATGATCTTGTTTACAATGACTTAACAAACGAGCATGTTCTTGACTGTACTAATGAGTAAATTTCTTCAACAACAAGAATGAGAAAAACCTTTTATCAGCAAGAAAACACATTTTGAAAGAATATCCTCGAGAAGGAAGTAAGAGACACATATACTAGGACTTGTCCAAATCTACCCCCTCCACAACACAATTAATTCATATAAAAATAGTAAACAGCATTTCTCACAGCAACTCCACCAATATCACATGTGTTAGACATAGCATATGTGAAACGAGCCACTGATGTTAATGCAACAGCATGGATAGTTGCAGACCCTTCTTCAAACAAAAGTACGATTACTACACACCATCCCTCATGAAAACATGCAGCCGAAGTCTTGTGTCTGTCTTCTCAAGTAATACTTTTAGTGATGACGTGATGCCTAAAGAATCAAAGGCCCATACCAAAGCTTTTAAATGGTAGTGAGTAGTGACATTCTAATAGTTTTCCTTTACAGACAATATATTAAATTTCAGTCTTTTTAAGTTTCAAAGATTATGTAGCAAGCAATCTCAATTCTCAAGGGAAGCCATGGTAACAATTGTGAAAATGTACTATCAAACACAAAATGAACCAACTAAACTGTACCTGTACTTGTATGAAGAATGAAATCCAGTTTCTTATTCATAATCTCAATGATATTGTTTCCACAATCATCCAATGGATATTATCACGAGTGAAACCCCAACATTCCCAACTTCTTCAGCTAGTAAAAATATGGAGAATAGAACAAACATAAGCTGAAATATTACACTCACCTACTCAATTATCTCTTTTAACTAAATGTTAGTGTCAATTCAATACAATCCTAAAGACTCAACCTTTCATTTTGATCACTTTTTCCAAACATCACACATTTCTCACAAAACACAAAAAAGACAGAGAAAGAGAGTGAAGCATTACCCAGAAACCAATGCCACCTGACAGGAGGGTCAGGAGCTTCTTTGTTCAAGTACCTAAACCGCTCCGGCATAGTACTCTCCCCGCTACTCTCCTCCTCAGCTTCATCAACTATATCCTCCTTTGCACTGACACGAACCCTTAACCTCCTTTCAAACAAGAACCCATTTTCTTTCCCTGAAAACCCACTGAAATTCTGGGTCTGGTTTGTGTTTAAAGATTGGATTTTGGTTGCAGACTGAAAGGGAATGGCTTGGTTATGAAGCCGAGCGGTGAGAGGAGAGAAGGAAGTGATTTTGGGTCTGAGAATGGAGGGGTTTGGAGAGGAGAGGATGGGAATGGTGGTCGTCATGGCCTTGGGATTACAGAGGTTTAGGCTTCGCTGCCATTATCAGTTTCAGAGATTAGAGAAGAGAGTAGCAGAAATTGGTTTTTAAAAGGTTTTAAAGATGGACTGAGCAGCCTGCGTAGGCCCAGCTATGCCTTACCCTGCTTACACCCAGCCCAACTAATCTGGAATCCATATGTTGGTTTGGATAATGCAGCAAGCGAATCATATAGAATCATGATATAAGACAAATAAAGACACTTCGATATGCATATATGCAGTCTAACATGGAATCATGTACGCACCCTATACACTAGAAAGAGCCTGCGCTTTGCTACGAGTCGCGGCTAAGATCGAATCATGTACCTAAGCGCCGTATACAAGAATTAGAAAAAGCCTTCATGTTTTGCGGTGAGTCCCATTTTTCGTTAAAAATGAACAACATCAAAAGAGTTTGAAATCTTCCATCACCATTATCCTCTCCTCTTGTAACTCATTAAAATATTGTTATATGTCTTGTCCTCCCACTTAACAAACTTCTAAAAAAACTTTTTTTTTATTTATTATTAATTAAAACATAACCAAAATATTGGAACCGTTAAACCCTTCTAAGATCTTATTTTCTTCTTGCACGAACCAAATTAAATCTTACATTGGGTTTTGAACTTTTGATGGGTTTTTCCTTTAATTTTCATTAGTTCTTGATTAGGGTTTCATACTGATAGGTTTCTTTTTCCAGCGATTCCACTTCCACTGTTTCACCATCAGCACATCACCATTTTTTCTCTCATCTCATGAATCTTCTCCTCTACTGTCCTCTTCGCCACCTCATCACCTCCTTTGCCCTAAAATCCAAAACATCTCCACCCCCTTTCCGTCATTCCTCACCTCCAAAATCACCAACACTGTTAATTAGATGTTTAATGATTGTTTTTTACCGAAAACTAATTCTTGAGTTATACCTCATTTTTGGTCTCTTAAAAATTGAAGATGATGAACACTGAATTCATCATTAAAAAAACAAAAACTATTTTTATTGAGTTTCTAGTTTGAGTGCAAGAATTTCACAACCCAATAGTGAAATTATTTACTGCTTAATGTAGATGAATAGTATATAGTGAATTTCGCAAATTTGTCAATTCTGCTAACAAAAATTACAAGTTGAACGACCTCAATAATTTTTAAGCAAATGTCGGTTTATGGAAAGAAACTTGAGCGCCTGGTGCCATCCAATGCAAGGAGGCCATCAAGGAAGAATGATTCTCTGCAGTTGTAGAATCACGTATCGCTACTTCAGGATGCTTCAGACTAGGTAATGGTGGGGGCAGCTGTTCCTGATCTCTTCAGGAAACGTACATAGCTGACGGATGGTAACATCTATAATTAGTTTTCTAGAGGTATTGAAATTTTCCAGACGATTTCTCAGACATTTGAAATCCCATACCAGAGTTCGATCCTGGCCTCTGATAAATTAGGAAAATCCACGGAAAAGAAAGGCTTCATAGGGAATGAATCCGAATATGCAAAACGTTTCAGGTTTTTTTTTCTTTATTTTGTTTTTAAAATAATGTCTTATAATATATGTTTCTCATAAATTATAGAATTTGTTGGACCTTATCTCTGTTAGGCTCATGTTGACATACGCGTACGCTTTCAATATAATGATGTTTGATTGTCCTTGTATGATGTCATTTTAGATTTTATCTATCAATGAAAAACATATGGTTATATTTTTTCAAAAAAAACCTAAATTTCTAACAGAGGATGACTGTGATTTAGGGGAGCCGCCTTGCCTTGGGCAGCATTAGAAGGGACAGAATTTTGCATTAAGAAGCAAAATGAAACTGCGTTAAAGTTGTGTTAATACTAAAATCCGGAAATTTTGCATTTAATTTATATTTTGCTGATGTGACTCTTATCAGAAGCCCTTTATTTCTCATTAAAAGCGTATTGATAAACTAAAAATTTATTAATTTTTAATTGAATTGGAGGATTGATTGGGTGGGCTTAATCTTTTATTGTTTTTTTAAATTAACAACCATTGCTTTAATCTGACGATAAAGAATAAAAGTAATTTTATGTTTTATGAAACAGCTCATATTAGGAGGAGAAAACTTGATTTTAGGTAAAAGTGAACTGAGAAGTGGTTAATCGAAAACTTTCTCTGACTAGAAATTCTGTTGAATAGTTGTATGATTAGAAATTAATCACACTAAGTGATATGCTCCAAGTATGCATTGTTCCATACCACATTGACAGTTTTGGGGATTCGAACCTAAATTGAGAAACCACTACTAGGCGTAACGCTGATTTAGACCAACTTATTTTAAGCTCGAATACTATATTGGGTCCAAACTCGGCCCAACAAATTTGCAGTTTTGCACCCTATACCAAGTATCCAGAATAGAAACCACGAAAAACGACGTCGTATGCTGCTTGAACCAAATTAGCTAAATCTTCGCCTTCTATATAATTTCGAAAACCCTAGCCAAGGGTTTAAGCAGCTGACCCGGTTCCCTTTTAAACCCTCAAATTTATATAAGAGAACTTGCCATGGAATTTCACTCTTCAACCCAATTCTTCCCCTTTCTCCAAACCCTAATTTCCTCCTTCCCCAAATGGTAGGTTTCGCCTCAAAACTCAAGCTTTCAAGGGACCCACCTGACGCCGCCGATCCCAGACCCGTCACCGACTTGTCGTTTGTGGATTCGTTACTGGATTTTGAGTCAATTGAGAGCTGGTTTGGTGATTTGCCGAACCCGGGTATGGATTGTGAGGCGGAGGTGAGGAATCAAGTGTCTGAGGTTGGTGGTGGAGGCCCAGTTGGTATTGGGCTTGCTTCGAAGGCGGCGCTGAAGCCTGAAGTTGAAGTTGCAGAGAAGCTGAGCTGTTGTATTGAGGAGAAGTTGGGGAAGGTCAGTTTGGTTGGAGAGAGTGGAGAAGGTGTGGTTCTTGGAGCAATGAGTGAGAAGTTGGAGACGAAAATCGAGGTTGTGGAGGGGAAAATGGAGAGTGAGAGTTCAGCAGAAGAAGCATTGTCCTCGAGTAATAGTAGCTCTAGTGAGGAAGAGGAGGAGATGGATGTGGGGAAGGATGGAAAAGGGAATGTGGAGGCGGAGAAGAAGGAGAAGGAGAATGAAGAGGAGGCTTGTGAGCTTGAGGAAGGGGAGATAAGTGGTGGAGAGGAGAATGGTAATGGAAGTGAGGAGGATGAGGAGGGCGCCGAGGTTGCTTGGAGTGATACTGATATTTTTGATGAGGGGGATGAGGAAGAGGATGCTATAAAAGGACCCATTAGGTCCAAAAATGAGCTTGAGGTATGATTTTTTTGATGAATTGGATTATGGCTACATGGCGGAGTTTAGTTGATTAATTAGACTGAGTCTCCAATCGTTTCCTTGTAGTCATGACATTGTACTTCATTTTATTTCTTTGATGAATTAACGTAGCAGAGCGTAGGGGTATGGTTTGATTTCGGTTTAGGGGAGATGGAATTTAGCTGCATGTGTTGATGAAAGCATTATTTGTTTAGTCAGTTCACTGGATATCCTTACTTGATACAAATGACTGAAATGATCTTATGATGTCTGATAACATGTCATGCTTACACATTTTTATGCCTTCTGTATGTTTGTTTGCAGATTTCGTATTCTCTGTTATCTTAACATGCAAGAATTATAGTGTGGTGAATGAATTGGCTTTATTCAGTATACACCATATAACATAATAGGTTGACATGAATTTTTTTTGAACTGTACAGGAACTTCCACCAGTTCCACCAGTTAATGCAACCTTGGAACCACATCATCAACTGCTGCCTGTGGGAGTTATTTTATCGGTAAGCCTAGAGGGATCTGAACCAGATTTTCTAATTTGTGCTATTGCTAGTTTCTTGTGTTGTACTATGAACTCTTCAGTAAGTTGGCATCCCTGAAAAGTTAGAATGTGGATGATGAGACTTGAGAGGATGCATATTGAAATGTGGTATTGCACGTATGTGAGTTTGATTTCAGCTTCTTTTTCTACAGGTTGTTGGTACTAAAGTCATTGTTGAAGGGGTTGAGAAGCACAACCCTCTGAATGAGGGATCTATTCTGTGGATAACTGAGAGCAGATCTCCGTTGGGACTGGTAGATGAAATTTTTGGACCTGTCAAAAACCCTTACTATATGGTGAGATACAATACAGAAAGTGAAATACCTGTTGGTATACAAGTTGGAACACCGATCTCTTTTGTTCAGGAGTTTGCAGATCATGTGCTCAATAACAAAGATCTTTACAGAAAGGGTTACGATGCATCGGGTGCAAATGATGAAGAGATATCAGATGACGCAGAATTTTCTGATGATGAGAAAGAGGCGGAATACAGGAGACAGCAAAAAATGGCAAAGAGGGGAATGCATGACCAGAATGCCGGTGGTAAGAAAAACAACCGAAAAAAAGGTAAAAATAAGATGGGCCCCTGGAAGAATGATCAATCTTCACCCCAGCAAACACCTCCCGATCAACACCACGAGCAATCTTCAGCTGCTCCTGCTCGTTGTTATGGTCAATCTTCTTCCGTAGTCTCAGAAAGTTTAGTTAGTGGGCGTGGATCAGGTCCATTTCCAGGTGCTACACAGGCCGGTGGTATGCATGCAAATGGAGTTTGGACAAATGGAATGCCGTGTCAGCCACAACAGACACCTTTCCCCAATGCATTTCCAAATATTAGTATGCCATTTTTTCCACAGTACCCACATCAGATGTCTATGCCAGGCGGAATTCCATTCCATCAGCAGCCAAATGCGTTTTCAGGACTGGTGGGTTCACAAGGGATGATGGGTCAACATGGCTTTCACCAACCAGCATTTGGAGTAGGTTTCCAGGGACAACCTACACCAGGGCAACAATTGAATTCCTTCCCGGGACCCATGCATGCATTTGGGATGGCTCAACAGGGTCAACTTGGCTTCAACCAAATTGCATTTGGGATGGGTCAAAATGGCTTCAACCCGAATGTTTTTGGGATGGGGCAACTGGGTCAACATGGCTTCAATCCAAATGGATGTGCAATGGTTCAACAGGGACAGCATGGCTTCAACCAAAATACATTCCCGAGCGTCTCACAGGGTCAACCTACAAACCCAATCATGGAACAGAATATGCCACAACCTGGGAACTCAGTTGCAAGTGATGTTGACGCTTCCCAACAATTTCGTCGTGGTACATCTGATAATCATGGAAGAAGACCATATCGTCGAGGGGGTCGTCAGTTTGCAAGGGGAAGAGGAAGGGGTTCCAGCTGAAAGTTATGCCATTTTCTGTTGCACCAAGCAACTTAAGGACTACAGTAAACTATCAGAGGAGCCATCATTCTAGAACTGCTTTGTTTCTTTTTCTTTACTATTTTCCCCTTTTTGTATTATGGCCTCTTGCTTTCGAAAATCTTCTAATCAATAGTTTGTATTTGCTAGTTTGTGTATGGATGGACATAGCTGTTTTCATGTGTTATCCATCTTATTGAAATACAACATCCAGTAGATGTTTATGTACATGGTTGAACACGTCGTAGTTTAATCTTGAGGTTTGGTTTTCTCTCTGACATATGTGCTATCCATGACTACTATTCACATTGGTGTGTAAGCTACATTTGGTTACATTCCGAGTTTCAGACAGGGAGTACCCTCCACATCTCAATCTCAGCTACTTAACGGAACAAACCCAATAAATTCTTTATCACTTTCTCAAATGCTGCCTTCTCCTGGTGGGCAGTCTAGATGAGGCCACCCAAGTGTTCAGTTCTTCCCTAAGTTCTTTTATTTTCTGGGTAATAACTCTTCCCTCACTCCTACATCTTATTTCATTCTTGTAAAAGCCATACAGAAAAGCTTGTGAAAAGGGGACAAAATCACCTTCAACCTACAAAGCTTTCCAAGTATGAATCAAATCATGAATCCTTTGACTAATTGCAAAAGAAAAAAGGAATCAAGTGCGCCATGCACTACCATATAAATTATGAGATTAAATCAGAAAATTGGAAAGTTCTAAACCAATCTAGAGAACTACATAGAATGAACTCTGACCGGAAGCAAGTTTAGCATATAACGATAATGTCACCCAAGACCAGCTTTTTAATTTCCTTTTTTACTTTTTCCTTCCTCTTTTTCTGAATGTGGAGAAGGGATGGGGGAAAGCCAGCGCGATAAGGATACGCATAACCCCTATGGATGAAAAGAGAATATGACGGCCCAGATTATCACTCAAGGTTTAGCATTCCTGGTGAAGTCGGTGCAAGTTTGGCAGCTGCAATCTGAGAAACGACAAATTTCACAGCCAAAACATACACAAGAAGTGCAGCCTTGGCATGTTGGTTTACGGCTGCAGCCTCTATAAACCCTACGACTTGCTCTTTCTTCCTCATCATCACAAGTTATTCTGAAACACACAAATGTTCACATAATTAACTTTTAAACAAAGTACAAATTAAAGATGGTATGTTTGAACAGAAAAGCAGTATAAACTGGGTGTTTGTCTCGGTTCATCTGTCAATATATATATATATATATATATATATATATATATATATATATATATATATATATATATATATGTGTGTGTGTGTGTGAAAGGAGACATCACTAACAAGTAAAACAGCATTCAGTCCATTGCATTTGTACCCTAAAGTAAAATACAGTTTTCCCCATAGAAAGCTAGCTAGAAGTCCATCACTGTGGAAGAACCTTGAATTACTGACCAATGGGCATTTAACTTTAATATGGGTCCCCTCAACTCTCAGAAAGGTTTCCTCAAGTGAGTTACCATATCTTCTTCCAAGCATGATATGGAAGAGACTCTAGCTTAGTTTGGTATTGGAAACTTTTTCTCTATGTTTAGAATCTCATCTGTCCTAGTTTCTGATTGGACACAGCATATACTATCCCCTACAAACACAGGTGCAAACATTCTTTACACAAGAGGGAATCCACCTCTGATTACCAGGTCTAACTCTTCAATAATTAATTGATAAAATTCCATGGACACTATATTAATAGGTGACATTAATACATGCTGCAAGAAGAGCTTATTGTAATACTCTGAGATGAATGAACAAAATTAGTGATATAGTGGTTCCTGAAAGGATAATGACCAGTATAGACTAATGGCTTGATTCATTAGAGAAAGTAAATATTCAAATCAAGATAGAGACATACTTGTCATATGGCAGATCAGCACATGTCCAATCCACATCAGCCACAGCGTCATGGTGAACCCGGCATTCCTCCTTTGTTCGGAGACGAAACCTGCGCTCCTTGTTGCATCTAGCACAACACACAAATTCATCACGGTGAGAAGCTCGTCCATTTTGGGATCTTTGGGACGCATTAGCACTCTTTGATGCCTCATTGTGGTACTTGAGTAGTACTGTCTTACACAATGGTACCTTCTTCCCATTAACAATGACCCAAACATTATTTTTCCATTTCCTAGCTGTCTCTCTTCCGGAATGCTTCTCAAATAGTGAGGGACTCAATGTGCCTAGTCATTATAAGAAATATAAAGAAAGAAAAGATGGTCAAATACAAGAGGTGAATGAAACAAACATAAGCCAATAGTATAAACATAAATCAACAGCACACATGGAAATGAGCTTCCCTCAGAACCACTTATTATGCAGTTAAATAATACGCATAAGGACTTGCATCACAACATGTCATAAAAACATCTAGATAGATTTTCAGAGACAATTCTGACCTAGAGCAGTGTTCAGATTAAGAACAACGATATAAACTGGCCAAAGCCATAAAAGGAACCAACAGTACAGTGAGATTAATCTCAAGAGACAAAAATGTTGTAATCTGTGTTTTCAATTATGATCAAATTGTGTTTAGCCAAACAGCTTTTCTATTTATGGTTTCAAGATAACTATCTGCTTCAATAACAGCCCAAACAACCCAAGATGCAAGTCGATTTACAAGAGAATAAGAAAGCCCTACAAACTCAATGCCTTGAGTGCATGCACACTCAATTCTTAACCCAGAATTTTGTAGTGGAGAATTATGTTGCAGACTGAGCTAGACAAAGCAACAAGAACTCAATATATGCAATTTATGTAAACGATGATGCACCACTTGAAAGAATTTAGCTGTCACCAAAAAGCTATCTTGAAAATTTCATGCCATATACTTTATGTTTATTTATAATAATAACAAAAAGAGAGATCTATTGTAGAAAAGGACATCAAATAACACAGACTAGCAATACAATTTATGCATTGCTTCATATTAGAACTCAGGTGCACAGAAGAACAAAATCTTTGATACCGAATTGAGTATAACGTCAAATAAGCAAAAGATGAAGCAACTCGTCAATCGCACTACCCATGTCTAAAAATATAGGAAGAAAGAAAAATGGACAAAACCATGCGATATTGTATACAACTACACAGCCCTTACTCTGTAGAACCAAAAGAAAAGAACTCGGGTATCAAAACCAAAAACCTAAGAAACCGAGCGATGTTCCAATCACCACCAAAATGCCAATGCAGGTTCCATTGCCAACAGACTCACCCAAACCAGACCATAAAGCATACGACTTCATCACGTTATAAACCTGAACGTGTAAAACTAACCAGAAAAGAAACCAACGGACCAAGTTGCAAAGCTCATCACACTAAAAAGTAGCGAGAACCGAGGAAAGTGACAGGCATCAACGTCAACAAAACTCATCAATCTCAAAAACACAAACTAACAGCAGAACAAACAACATGCATTAAAAAATATCATACAAAAAACCCTTAATATTCTCCAAACAAGGTTGAAGAAGGCAGAGAGAGGAAGGACCTTCCTGACAGCCAGGGGTGCATTCACATGTGATTTCAAGTTCACCATTCATGAAAACCCTAAGCCTCCCAACAGCATCTCCGTATCTGTGACTGGTACAGCCGCACGTGACCTCAATATGGTCCACCCCTCTCTTCACTCCGCTCATCTCCCTCAGCTCCTCCTCGCTAAACATCACCGCCTCCCCCATTGCCTCTATCAAGATCACAACTTGATCCAAACCCACAAAACCCAAATCCACAAATCAACCCAAACAAGTACTAAAACCAAACCAAAATCAAAACACCAGATGAAGGGCTGGTGGATTTTTATGTTTTATCCACTGAAAACCACAAAGGAGACAGAGGCTAGGAAATTGGCCTCCCTCCGAGAGATCTGGCTGGGAGAGAGAGAGAGAGAGGGGAAGGGTGATAAAAAATATGAGCTTTGTTAAGAGAGAGAGAGAGAGAGAGAGGTTGGTAATGGGGCTTTGAATGAAATACGAAGTGAATGAGCTGGCGAGAGGGTTTGGCTAGTTGCAATGCATGATATGACATTCGAGAAGAGAAAAAAGAAAGAAAAAATGGCTTTGGGGTCAGGGCTCTTTTTTTCGTTTATGGGGGAGGCGAGGCTTTTCGGTTTCTGTTCTGAATGAATATCTCGTTTCTTTTTCCACTGCTCCTCTCTTGTTTTCTTCTCTGTTGAAACACAGAAAATAACAGGGAAGATGGTATCTTTATTTTCTTTCTACATAATCCCAACTATATTCCACTGTGTTACAACTAAAGATTCATGCTTTGATCAGAGTACGAAAGACTCGTGCTTTGAATAGAGATTGTGTGTAGATTTAGAACAGGAAGCTAGGAGAAACACACTGGGTTATCAAGTGAGTGGAGGATATTGTGCTGTGTGAAAAATATCGTGAAATCCTATCAGAAAAAGTGGAGAAAGTGCTAAAAATAGCCGAAATTATCAAGTCCCAAGTTCTCAACCAACCTTTGAGAGGCCTCAAGAAAATCCCAATACAAGTTTTAAGTCTATATAAATGGACAGGTGATGGTAACACCTAGTAAGTGGACAAAATAGTGGTAAACACTTGAGGATGCATAAATGCACGCAAGTGAAAACAAAGACCGATATTTGAAAACAGAGCACTTAGCAAAGGCCGTGAGAATCAAATGGCATCATTACCATGAACAAAACAATGTTTTGAACCGAGACCTTTTCTCAGGACTTGCCTGAAGTTTTTGCATCAAAGATGATCTTGGAGTTTAGATGTCAACTAATACATTCACGTCGCTATTTTCACTAGTGGCCACATGCATCTTCTCTGTTTTCTATGAACTCAAAGCCTACCCTGAAGGGTCATTAACTCACTATTGATATATAATATGGTTAAACCTTAGAGGGTAACAATAAGATAAATAGTTTCTTCCCATATATTGGTCAATAACTCATTGCTAGATGCCGAGTTTGCTGACCAGCAAAGAATGGTGTTATACAAGTTTATATATGTTTTGCCAGTAGTAGAGCTATGACTATGCATGATGTAGATTGTGTTTTAAATTATCAAATACAAGACGTGCAGATTGTTTAAGCTTTAATCTTCATGTCTTGAGCTTTAATAACAGATCAAGTGTGAATATCAGCATCGCATGTTAGCTCTTTTTCGGCACCAACCACTGCGACTATTGTTTAATAACACATCGATCTACATTGAAAACCATTGAAGGCATTCAATCATTAGTTAGACAATTTCATATATACACTTGCATTAGAATTCTGCAGCTAAATCGGAAATGATCTTCATGATAGTCTCGCTTGCTACAAAAGACAGTAAAAATTCAGTGTCCTGGAAATTACATGCCAAATTAACCCCTCTGTAGGCCACCCGATTCACAATTAGACCAGTGAACCAGATAACCAGTGCAGCTGATGATTTTGAGTGAAGCACTGTATATAGTTTGGTTTCATGCAAATTTCAACTAGCTTATGAGTATGTCTAGACCAGATCAGTACAACTATCCATTTGTTTATATATATGTTCTTTAGGGTTCTGTTGGTTTCCACAACTACCTGATAGGCTGATTTGATATATGTTTTCATTATCTTAACAAAAAGATGATAAACCGTACCTCTTTCTACTGTTCCATGGGATTTTGTTGATGATTTGTTTCATGCCCTCCTCTTCATTTGTATTATTGTTCCCTAAATTACCATAATGAAATCATAAACCCTTAGAATATGTTAGATATCATGATGAGTTGCTTACCAGAATGATTGTTAACCTTTACATTATTTTAAATTATATGAAAATAAATGTTGCTACTAATAAGTTCGTTCCATGGTATGATCATACTATTGGTGTTCACCTTGACTAATTGCAAAATGGGTAGAAGCCAGTTGTCATTTTTACCTTGGATTCTCCAGAGGGCCACTTAGACTTCTAGCTTTCAACGAAGTACCAAATAACTAAACCTACCAAACTTATTCATTAGATTAATTTTCATCTGATATTTATCTCTTCTGTAATTGAAGGTACTGCATTAGTTTTCCAGTCTCTATAATACAACCAGAACTAAACTACTGTTACATACTGACTTTGGTACCTACCAGCCACCTACTCCTGGAAATAGAGACTTCAATAGTCCAAAATCAAAGCATCAAATACCAACAGCTTTCTAGCTATATAGTTTTCTAGCTAGGTCATCCATCCTTATATGCAGCAGCGCTGCTTGCTATGACTAGCGCTGAGCTATATATATACACATATGAACCATGCTTCTGTATGTAGCTGTGTTATCACTGTGGCCTTTACTGATGCCAAATTTAAGGTATGTGCCTTGAAGCTTTATTCATGTGCAATAACAGTACTACTCATGCCCTCTGATTAACATTGATTTCGTTTTAAAATTATCTGATATTGCATGTAGTACAGACTACAGAATGTATCAGCTTTTACATTCTCGAATCTTCATTTTATCAGAATATATATTATTTGATAATCTCATAAAAGAATATATATAATCTGATAAATATATATATATATATAATGTATATATATGTGTCTGCAGTCATGATGAAGTTAGCCGCTGAGGTTGGTTGCATTTCATTTAATTCAGGTCATTAAAAAATATCTGTATGCCTCGGGCTTGGCCATCAGTTTCAAGTTCAAGTATCAATTCATCAGCACCAGAAGAAACTCAAACTATACACGGATATTTACTCATGAAGTTAATTTCGGTAACATGTGGTTATTTGCTCAAGTCATATAGAAATGAGGCTCAACACTTAGCAAAAAAAAACCCCTCACCAACTACTAACAACACTGTTGCTGTCACCGTGCTTGGAATGGAATCTTCAATCCTTTCATTATAATATATGTATGTTTGTAATGTACGTATGCTTAAAGCAACGTCACTGTCAGAAGAAGATAGCTGAGGTGAGATATACAAGAGGTGATCTCATCTCATCTCATAACTCGCACATTTACCTTGCTGCTGGTGCCATAAGATACAGTGAGCCAGTAGTACAGAGACGACGGCGTACGTCCCTTTTCAACTTTTTTACAGCAAAAGGTCAACTGTAAAATATCATTTTATTACTCAGAAGCAGTCAATCAACAACAGTAACTCAAAACGAAACTGCTACAAATTTACAAAAAATCTTCTTCTTTTCTTTAATTCTGATCACAACCATTCCATTCATCTGAACAGCAATAATAGGTAAGGGAAACAATAACTATAATTTCATTGTATTAAAAAAACTTTTATTAAATAATTTATATCACTCAAATTTGAATCCTTGATTTTAGCCTTGTTTAAAATATACTAGTCTTCAAACACGCGCTTCACGCATGCAGAAAAACTTTGTTCGCGCCTGTAAAATATTTGGTTTATATGTCACTGTCTATAACTCTCAATAAATAATGTATCTTAACTTTAAGATTTATTAATCATATTAATTATATATTTATATTGAGATGCAGATAATTTGAATAAAAAATCGATACACGATACATGTGAATTTTGTAGTTCGATCAATATTATGTAACAATTATCTGATCCTCTAATAAAAATTACACAATTGATTGAGATAACGTTAACACCAAATTTATATTAATAATCAAAATATCTAAATTTGCAAGTAAGGAACACACATCAGTTCATGTCATAAGTTGAACTGATAAACTTAATCAATAGAGAAATTAATTGTTGGCCTAAACCCTAAACCCACATATCAGTATTCATATGCATCGTCAAAATAAATATTTTGAAAAATTGATATAAATGAATATAAACTCTGAAAAATCGATACAATTATTAATCGATATTATAAACCCTAAACCCGCATGTCAACATTCATATGTATCATCAAAATTAATATTTTGAAAAGTGATATAAATGAATATAAACTTTGAACAATCGATACAATTTATTAATCGGTTAAAATATACTCAACATAATTATTAGTTTTAGAGCTGATTCAATTCTCTTTCTATTATTATTATTATTATGAATATTATTATTATGAAGATGTAATTAACAAAACCGGATATTTAACAAACCAAGCAACCTATTATTATAATTAATATAAATTATTTTTAAATGAGTGACAAAACTGTAAAAATATTAAAAACTGAAGGCAGATCTGTCAATTAATCTATTAATGACTTGATTGTAAAAACAAAAACAAAAAAAGAGGGTGCCGAAGTGTATTTTCGTCACACAAATTTATTATTATGAAATTTTCGGTAGTTCTATTAATATTGTGTAACAACTCTCTGAAAACTCAAATAAAAATAAACGCATTTAATTGAGATAAAGTGAGTCATGATATTGGTTGTCTAGCCAAAGTCAGTTTTTGTTAGTTCGGTTAATATTGTACAACAACTCTCTGAAACCTAAATAAAATAGCACAACCCCTAAACCTTAAATTCAATGTATTTGAGATTTGGTCATATATTTATTAATATATATAAACCTTAAATCCGAATTTTTAAACCTTAAATCTCTAACCCTTAAACTTTAAATCCAATGTGTTTGAGATTTGGTCATATATTTGTTAATATGTATAAACCTTAAATATGAATTTTTAAACCTTAAATCTCTAGCCCTTAAACTTTAAATCCAATGTATTTGAGATTTGGTCATATATTTGTTAATATGCATTTGAAACCTATTAAATTTAATTATAAATTAAATTAAAGAGTAAAACTGAATCTATATATATAAAAAATTAAAAACCAGACCTGAAAAAAAAACTTAATTAAAAAAATGGCAGCTGAGAGTGTTCAGTTCCATGATGACATAAATATGTCCTTATCCAATAACCCCAGGCCCCCAGCCCCTTCACTCTTCACAAGTCCATACCTCCGTGAAGTTTTCTCACCAGGCCTCGGCAGAGGATCCTGCACCGGCTCATTGACGATCCCATATTCAGTGGCACCTTCAGTTCCCGGCTCCACAACTTCCTCTTCTCCATCCTCCACCACCGTCGCAATGCCACCTGAAGTTCACACACCGATCCCCACTTGTCTCGCCTCCTCATAACTTCCACATGAATAAAGCCAAGCCACACATGTCTGCCAAACGTCGAGTCCATGCCATATTCTATTCCATGCAGGATCGAAAGGCTTCCCTGGCTCAGGAAAAGGTGCCCAGTTTTCTATCCCGGGCACGAGCCACCACACCAAGAACTACGTCCGGTCAGTGATGCTTTCACTCGGAGGGTCGATTTCTTCGGCGCACTTCTTGACATGATTCCGGTCTTTCTTCGAATAAGAAACTGCACGTCTAGTGTTGTAACGTCCAGGGTTCCTCCTGGTATCCAGAGTCATCTTCGTCCTCCTCTCCATGGTTGGTAACTAGGTTTATGTGAATCTAGAGGAAAATAACTGGATGATTATAAAGAAGGTGATGTTTATATATGATAGAAACTCTGAACTGTATAGGCAACTTATTATGGCTGCGTGCCTGCGTCCGCTCCAGTACAATACAAGTCGATTAATCGTTTTATGTTTTGGGCTGGCTAAATGGCTATTGTAGGCTTATTTCTTCGAGTTTTTTAACATGTTTGATTCCACCCCAACGAAAACTTTAGAGCACCTGCACCGGTTAAGAGGAGGCTGCTCGTGCTCAGTTCGATCTCTAGCTCGTGCTTCGGTCAACGTGCGGTCGCCGCAGGAGGAGGCCGTCAGTGCTCTTGCTAGGAAGGGCTGCTCGTGCTATTCGACTGGGACCCACGTTGATTTCCGTCACCCACTTAAGTAGCTTCACCCGAGGAGGCGTGCTCCAACTCGTGCTGTCGGAGCTCGACCTCGAGGACGAGCAACAGGTCAAGGAGCGGTCAAGACAGCTTGTGCTGCTGAGGGAGGGACCGGTACACGCTGCTTCGGGGGCTGAAGTGCTTCCTCACACTATTTGACCTGGGGAACTGGAGAGCTCGTGCCGGAATTCCTAACCGGTGCAGGTGCTCTTAGAGAGGATTGTCCTTTTGCCAAGTCAGCTGATATGCAATGGTTGTTGAGTAGGTCGTACAGAGGTGTACAATATACTTGACAGCAAAAATACCAAGACATCAACCGACATTTTCTATAAGCCATACTTTAGATTTTAGAAGTTGAAGATGATGCTAATGCGAAAATTCTCCGTGTACTCGGTGCATATATAGACAATTTTTTTTATTAATTTATTTTTTTATTTTCATTTGGTTTCGTTATTTTCCATCTAATATTTTAGGATATTTGATATATATGTGTGTCTTGGTTCATGCCTTGTATGCGAGCTTTATGTAGTAATCCATGTTGTAATAGGGTTTTATATATCCATGTAATAGGCCCATTGACCCATGTAATAGCCCAAGAGGCTCATGTATTTCCTTATATAAAGGGGCTTCATTCTATCAATAAGATTAGGATAATTCATTCCCACAATATTATTCTACAACATGTTATCAGACACGTAGCTCTAAACCTAAAAAAAAGCTAGTGGCCACCGAAAAAAAAGAGAATTTTGTCACGCGCACAGCTGGGCACCACCGTGCACCACTATGCACTGTCACGCGCACCGTTGGGCACCAGGGCACTGTTGTGCACCGCTGCGCACCTCTCAGGGCACCGCCGCGCATCAAGAAACCCTAAAATCTGTTTCAGGTTTTAAACGCCAAAATCAACAGAATAAATTCCGAATTGGATTTCTTCACCAACAGAGAACTTGAAGATATTGTTCTCACGAAGACAACGCCGCCAGCCTCACTCCAGGAACCGGCCGTGAAGATGCCGAACTGGTCGTCGGAAGGCACAGACCGGCCGAACTGTTCAAACAACTGGTTTGGGCATTTTCTGACGTCCGATTTGCGTGACATTTTGAGAGGTTATGCATAAGGATATCATGATTCTTCAGTCAAAAGGGTACCCCCAGAACCATAAAAGTGGGTGAACCGGTCATCCCAATGACTGCAACGCGCATATGATTCACTTTTCATTGAGAAAAGCGGGTTGTATTCCTAATTTCTCTTTAAATCCTTCATATGGTTGATGTTTTTTTCAATGCTTTGATACTGTTTTATGGCAAGTTTAACTAACCATATGATTTTCATGTGTTACATGGCCTCTACATTGGGACAATTCACGATGGAATTGCGCGAGCGATCACCGAAAGAGCATGGAAGCATGGAGCAGCTTATATAAATGCAGTCTATTTGGAAGACTAGCAAGTAAGCTTTACTTTTTCAGTAATTTCAAAGTTCAATAACCTCGGGGAGGATAAAATCATTTCCTCTCTTCTCCATCCCCATTCTATGCTTGGGGCGTTGGTCTTGGAAGGTTATTATGAAAATCCTAAAACATGTGCATTTGGCTACTGGTACCACATGCTGCTCGTTGTGCGCTGCTGTCGAGCACAGTGCTCTGGCGCGTGCACAGCTGCTGAGCACTGTGCCCTGACACACGCGCGCTACTGCCGAGTGATGTGCTCTGGAGCGCGCACCTACTGACCGTTGTGCTGCCGTGTGCACCTACTGACTGTTGTGCTGCCGCGTGCACCAGCTGAGCACTGTTGCAAGGGCCTGCCCCTGTGCGCGTGTGCGCTGCTGCCGAGCACCGTACGTGCACCTGTCTCTGTGCCCGTGCACGCTGCTGGCAGGGCTTGTCCCTGTGCTCATGTGCACACTACTGCCAAGGCTTGCCCCTATGCACGCGTGCGCTGCTGCCAGACACTATATGTGCACCTGTCTAGGCACTGTCGTGCACTATTGTCGGGCACCGCATGTGCACACGTGTGCTGCTGCCAGGCACTATATGTGCACATGGCTACCAGTTGTCGAAGCCTTGCACACTAATTGCTATGCACTGTCAAGCGCTAACTAGGGCAGCTGCCGAGCACTGTCGAGCACTAACTGCTGAGTGACAAGCACTAGTTGTTGTGCACCATACACCGAAGATGTTTTTAGGTCCACGTTATTAGGTATCCAACGTTGGTCTATTGTATGCTATTAAAGAGAGTTCAGAATTAGAGAATCATCTCATTCTTTGAACCCGCGTTGTGTTTGATCAAAATTAGCACATCTCTCTGGGTAGAAGTCTCGTTGAGAACATGGTAGGAGAATCAGCTACCGGTGTAGGATGCCCAGCGTCTAGCTGCAGAGCACCACCGCCAAGCTGTAGAGCACTAGCTGCCCAGCTGTCAGCTGCTGAGCGCCTAGTGTCTAGCTACAGAGGACCAGTGCTGCATAGCTGCCGAGTGCTAGTTCCCAACCATTAAGCACCCAGCTACCGAGCATGACATAGATTTTGCTCAAAATTTAGTCATTGCTTCCTACGCTGAAACTCCAACCCATAAAGCGAGATGACTACTCTCGACTCTCCATAGTTTGTTATTGTATGCATGAGCGAGGAAATTTACCGCTCACTTACATATTGACCCTTAAATGCCGCTCTAAGTCTCAAATGTAGATTAGAAGCTGAGCAACACTGTTTTATGCTAAAGGCATGCAGCTATTGAGCGCTGCCTAGGAGCTACTGAGCGCTACACAAGCTGCTGGCATGGTTGTCGAGCTGCCGTGCACGCTGCCGAGCCCATGTGCACCTGGCTGCCAGTTGCCGATAGTCACGCGCATGTTGCCGTCCATCGTGTATGTTGCTAACCATGTATGCTAGCCGCTGCCCCTTGATTGTTTTTGCCAAAATTGTGTGTCAGTTGCCGCCCCTGTGTGTCAATTGCTTCATGTTGTGTGAGGAATGCCACCACCTATGTGTCAGATGTCGATTAGTTATGTGTTTGTTGTTTTGTGCTCTACACATGAACTATCGTGCACTGTGGATTAGGTGTTGAGCACTAAGCACCAGATGTTCGCACTGAACACAAGGAACCGTGCACTGATCACCAATGGTTATGCACTTACATCAAGGACAAGCACTAAGTGAGCTACATAGCACAGAACACTTGAGGACGTGCACATGACACCGACTGTCAAGCACTGGGCACCAGGGTCGAGCTTTGTGCAGTAGTTGCCGAAGCTCTGTGCACCTCTTGTTGTGAACTTATGGTAAGCTGCCGAGCTCCCCCACTGCCCCATACCGTGCGCCATGGGCGTCAGCGGTTGTGCTGCCACCGAATGTTGTCGAGTGCTCGGTGCACCGACATATGTGTGGCTATTCATGCACTACCAAATGTTGCCAAGTGCTTAATTCAATGGCATATATGTAGATGCAATGCGCTGCCGAACGTTGCCAAGTGCCGAGTGCATTGGCATACATGCAAGCTGCAAATGCGGGCAACCAAAAACAAAAACAGTGAATCTGCCACTTTATGAACAGCAACTTCCAAAGAGCTTTGTGACAGCTCTGGATGAACTAGAATGCAAACCATGTATCTCTGGAAAGCTACGTCTGTCTAGTTTCCAATGGTTTTCGCAGTTCGTTCATATCCATTCTAACAAAGAAGTTATGACTGTTTTAGTGAGCAAAGGTCAGGCTGCCATGAATTCTACAATGCACACGGTTGCCTTCGATGGTTGCCTTCAGTATTTATGTTTTTTTTTCTCACGTATCTACCTTGTTCGATAGGTAGGTTACGTAGAGAAATTGAGTGCCTTGCAGATGGTGGGACTACCCACACAATCCTGAGCAAAGGAATGAATGCATACAATAAACATACAAAGAGAGTACGGAACATCAAATGGATGCCTCTGACATTTGACGTCATAACGGGCTCTTTGATTTTCTCTAAACTAAATGAGACCTCGATGAAATCGTTGGCTCGATAAGTGTATTCATACTATAACATGATCACACACAGCCTTATGAAGGTGTGCCGATGTTCTTGGTTTAGTCTTCACCTAACTACAGATTTTCCATCATCAGATGATGTGGTTAACCTCGAAAAAGGTTGCCTACTTCCTTGATTTTGGATCCCTCCATGTTGCTGTTACCAAATGCCGTCCTTTATGGACGTTGAAGACTTTTAATGCCATTTGTACGCTTTACTTTTGGGTCAAGGAGAAATCCTGCGATGCCACTTTAAAGTTGAAAGCTTCATCATGTCAAAATCTGCGACCACAGTAAGTTGAAGCTACTATATCGTAACTTAGTTAGAGTTTTCTGAAAGGCTCCAGATGAACTAGAAGCTGAATTTTATATTATTGGAAAGCTACGTGAGTCTAGTTTCCAGTAGTTTAAGCGGCTTGTTCATACCTAACCCGACGAAAGATTTATGGCAGTTTAAGTACGTACAGGTCATAGCAGACTGTATCCTATTGTCCCTTAACTTTGTCAGAGCCCCCATATCAGCTCCGGATGAACTGGAATGCGAATTTTATATCATTAGAAAGCTATGTGAATCTAGTTTTCAATGGTTCAAGCGGTTTGTTCATATCCATCCAAACGAGAGAGTTATGGCCGTTTTAGTGAGTATAGGTCATATTGCACAAAAACTGCATACTCTTCGCAGATTGTGAATCCTTTTTATGACTAAGTTTGATTGGATCTTCACTATCATTTATGACATGGTTAAATCAATTCTTGATGCCTTTGGCTCGATGATCCAAGTCACAAATGCCCTCCTTATTGTGAGAGAGACAATCAAACATTGAAGTGTGTTATGAACATACACATCAACGATTACCATGATGAGAATAATTGAGACTTTTGTGTATAATTCTCATGAGTGCCGATTGAGAGCATCATGGAGAAGAGCATGAGTCCTAAGGTGTCGCCAATAAGTATATTTAGGACAACTGACTCAGACAAGCTATGACATTTGGTCATACCGGGTGAGATATGCGAGCCATAATTGTTTGATATTCTTAGGCGTCCAATCCCCAATAACAACGAAATACGTCATGATTGTATGTTGTGTTTGTGTGCCGACATGATGTCCTCGGCAGCCGCACGGTACTCATATTTTCGTTGTGTAAAGGTTGATCTTTAGCTAAGTAAGGTGAAAGAACCTCTTATGCTATATCACAAAAGATATCATTCTTATTGAAAATCCAAAGAGGGATTATGTAGACCGATGCAACCAATATATGGATACCGTATACGCTTTTATGGTGTTGGTTAAAGGGCTAACACACTGGTCATGTGTTGCACCATCGTCTACCACATGCTGCTTATGTATATATGGGCTCACTACCTATCCCTGAATAGGGACATGCAGGCATGTATTGATTTGTCCACGACTTACCATCATTGCATTGATGCACGACAGCTCGTAACTATGTGCTAGGATTGACAAGAAGTTGTAATCCTTGAACTCAGTGGAATAGTAACGGATCTCCAAGCCTTGAGTTCCATAATGTGCCAAATTGGACTGCCACAGTGCCCAATGATGATGTGTCACATGAGATGAATATGTTCTAAGGTTGGATAGGAGTGATTTTATTGCTCTCCACCTTAAGCTCCTTGACAGACGATCTCCTTAACCGCTACATTGAGGATTGTCACTTTGAGACTGTATTCCCGTCGTTAGGGGGAGATACGAACACTAGTGTTCAAGTGGGAACGACGTGAATGTCGTGGTTGGTTACCACTAAGTCTCAACATGATCCCCATAAAACTATAGTGACGAGATCAATGCTGCATATGTTTGTAAGGAATGATGTCCTACCAAGAGGACATGGCTCGACCAAATTGAGGTGGTCTTGATGCCATAGCTCGGCCATATTGACGCCGTCACCTTGTATGGTGATATGAGGGCGCCATAATGCGGCAACATGGTGTCCTAGGCCTTGTGGCTCCCTGAAGGTTAGGTTGAGGCCCTTGGGTTCGATATACACTCGCACTGAGAGAGAAAGCGAGTTTGGCACTACTGGTCCATTGATCAGTGATACTCACTCCATCTCATGTTAGTCTGAATTGTGATTATTGTTGGGGGACACCTCAACGTCAAATTCCAATTCATAGAAAGAGATCTCTACAATGACTACACTAGTTTACATGAGGACGTGGGATGATGAGTTTATCGAACCACATTTTGTTGATAAAGCAACAAAGTGTATTGATCTAAAATGGGAAGATGCTACCCAGACAAAGGGATAGTTAATTGGCCAGGTATTGCCGACACCGCAAGCATAAACCCTATCAAGTAAACCTTTGTGAGTTAGCATAGTGAGAACAAGAGTCTCAGACTCCCTTATGGCGCAAGGTTTCTCAGAAACACGCACTGGGATCGACTACGATGATAAGTACTCTCGTAATGGATGTTATTGCACTCCACTATCTTGTCAGTTTGGTAGTTCCCCAATAACTGTACATGCAGCCCTATGAATATGACCATAGTGACGTTTCTATGGGATCAGAGATATGCATGAAGATCTTAAATAGACTTCATAAGCCAAATCAAGTGGAGCTTGCGTTGGCCAAGTGTTTTGGACGCATAGTACATGACTCCTTAATTTTGGATGGGATATGATGGATAATGCCATTGATTCCAGATGATCGCAATATATGCTGGATATCCGATGTTGGAATGGAAAATATTTTGGGAAAGACACAATCTCGTATTGAAGTCGATCGATTGTGTATTGATGATGTATTTCCATCAATCGGCTTAGGTCCTCTGAAGAAGAGTGGAACCTTCATATGCTCACATGATTAGTCAAGGTCTTTACTCCAAGAGAGAGTGATCTGTTTAATAAAAAAAAAGACTTGACCTCACCTCCATTCGTTATAAGCTAAGTAGTTTTACGCCCACACAAATGCGAATGATATGGCAAAGGACATCACTTGAATACTCTAAGAGTATCTGACATATTCAATTCATATGGCACAAGAGAAAGGTTGTTGCCTATGTCATCGCTAGCCATGCATGAATCGAGATGCACCGGAAGCGGAATTATGATCTAGGCACCGCTTCGTTTAGTGGCCGAGTTGCCGGACATATGACACGCTGTCTGTGCACTGCCTGTGCACACGTGCACTGTTACCAGACACTATACGTGCACCTGTGCACCTAGCTGCTAAGCGTTGTGCACCCAGATGCCGAGCACTGTGCACCAGCGGCCGAACATTGTGCACCCAGCTGCCGAGCGCTGTGCACACCGGCTGCCGAGCGTTGTGCATACAGCTGCTAGGCACCGTGCACATAGCTGCTGACACTGAGTAATCCCACATTTGAGACATGATAAAAGAGCATACATATACCAAGTTGTCAAAATAGCTCCGTGGTCATTAAGGATCCGGAAGCGCCCTCTAAATGATCTTGAGATCAGGGGGAGATGCAGATTTAAAAGAAAGTCTAGCATATACATGTCATGATCAAATGTGAAGGGTGTGGTTGTTTGTGTCAACCATGTTGCACTCTTTTTCCCTTAGTCTATGTTTTTTGTCTCACTAGGTTTTTGCTTGACAAGGTTTTTAACGAGGTAACATTGTATACACCGTTAAGATCATTGATCCCCATTTGTGGTTGATCATGGCAGACTTGTTTAAGTCTTGGCTCACATCTACTCTTGAGAAGCATGTTGGAATGCACCATTCATCAGGAAAATCCGATTGAAGTACACATCAGGGGAGCATCACATGGCGAGTTCTCAATGGAGTAGTTGGTGCGTTGTACTCTTTTTTCTTCGACCAAGGTTTAGTTTTCTCACAGGGTTTTTGTTACTTGGCAAGGTTTTGATGAGGCAACACTGTAAGCACCATATCGGCATGAAGACACACGACACAAGGGGGAGCATTCTAGGATATTTGATATATATATATATATATATATATATATATATATATATATATGTGTGTGTGTGTGTGTGTGTGTATTGATCCATGCCTTGTATACGAGTTTTATGTAATAATCTATGTTGTAATAGAGTTTTACATATATCCATGTAATAGGCCTATGTAATAGCCCAAGAGCCCCATGTATTTCTCTATATAAAAGGACTTCATTCTATTAATAAGATAAAGAGAATTCATTCCCTCAATACTATTCTATAACATTTAAATATTTTAAATAGTAGTCAATACAAGTATTTTACTCCATATAAATGATATAATTCAAAAATGGTATTCAATTTTCAAAATGTGAGTTTCGACGCCCTCACCTCCGGTTGCAAGCAATTGTCTCGAACCACCAAACCACACTTATGTACTGTAAGATATACAAAAGAAGTCCTTTTCTGGCTTCTTCTTTCGCTTCCTCAGATCCAATTCATCTCCTCTTTGCGTCCCTCTGTCTCACCCCATCTACCTCATATGGTCCCCAAACACCTCCCTCGACAGAACCCTAGTCTCCACCGGCTTCGCAGCCGACGCTTCTCCTTCCTCGACAAAGCCCATAAATATCTGATGAGGTCGATCTTCCTCTTTGATTTTTTATCCTAAAAGGGTTTCAATAATCTCTTTGAAGATTTGAGTTGAGATTTCATAATTTGCAGGTCTAGTAAGCTTAGAAAATCGAATTGGTATTAGCAGATCTGGATTCAAATGAGCTTTCAGTTTCTGTCTTTTGTCTAGTTTCTGGTATTAACAACCGACGACAAACCGATATTTTCGGTAACCGACATGTCGGGATACCGGCCGTATCATACCGCCGACAGTCGAAAATTTCCGTACCGAGACCAGCCCTAATTTGCTGTTTTAGTGATGTGTATTAAAGCTGTTTGCTTATTGAAAAGACTTGAGCTCTGTAATCTTCAGACTATTGGTTTGGTTGTGGGTTTCTGAGGTGATAGATACATTGTTTGAGGTTTTGGGTTTCTAAACCAGATATTAGTTGGTTTGGGAATCTCTCTAAATGAGTATGAGGAAGTATGTGAATCACCATTCTGGAAGGGTTTATGGTGATAGGGTTTGGGTCCTTCCATTCATTGCTAGCTTTGTATTATTCATTACCCTCTTTTTCTCAGTCATTTCTGGGCTGTTTACTTTGCCACATAGTAAAGAGCAGTTGCCAACCGACATTGTTTCGTTTCCTAATTCTGATGACTCGGCTGGGGGGTATTTTGTTGAGTCTGATTTGAAAAGATCATTGGAACATAATAGATATTCGAGAACAGGAGCACCTAGATTGGCATATCTTATATCAGGTACAAAGGGGGATAGTCATAGGATGATGAGGACTTTGAGTGCTGTATATCATCCGAGAAATCAGTATGTTCTACATTTGGATCTTGAGGCTCCACCTCGAGAAAGATTGGAACTTGCAAGTTTGGTTAAGGCTGATCCTACTTTTAGTGAAGTGGAGAATGTGCGTGTTATGGCTCAATCCAATTTGGTAACGTATAAGGGCCCTACTATGATTGCTTGTACACTGCAAGCGATTTCTATTTTGTTAAGGGAGAGCTCAGAGTGGGATTGGTTTATAAACCTCAGTGCATCGGATTATCCTCTCATGACACAAGATGGTAAGTACCACACCTTGCTCCCCATTGCTCATTGTTACTTTTATTGAAAATTATGGATGCTGTCTTATATATTGCTGGCTATGCAGCAAGAAAATTTGGCACCTTAGGGTTAGAGAGATTGCATACATATTTTGCACACTAGGCAACATTGGTATGGTTGAGCTTGAGTTACTGTCCCTTAATATATGGCCTTACGACAGAGTGCTTCTCACATTTGGAAGCTGATCTCCATATGTATAATGTCCATTTTATGTGTGAAAGGACATGGTCAAATACACACTAATTGTTGTTCTTTGTTATACAGAAATTATAGATAGAATATGTAGTAATAAAGGATATATTGCCATACAGGCGAGGAAGTATATTGATGAAGTGGATCTTAGCTTTAGATGATTGAAGACATTCACATCATATTTTGCCAAATCTAATGTACTATTTGTCTAATAAAATCGTTTAGCGCATTTTGCCCTCAAAGTTGAAAATATTCATCGGTTTCCTGGTAATATTGTCTTAGATTTTTCTTTTTCATGAATGTTGCTCTTCTTGATTGGAGTTTTTCTGTTGTTTTGTTTAATATATATTGTGCGTGTTTATGATGCTACTAGCAGAACCCTGTTGATAGTAGGTTTGTGCCTGTCTGATATAATTGATATTTGTCTACTTACAAATTCCCTAAATCATTTATAGATGTTACCTGATATTTTCCTGATTGTGCAGATTTGCTTCATTCGTTCTCTAATCTTTCTAGAGATATCAACTTCATCGAAAATATGCAGATTACTGGTTGGAAATTGTAAGTACTATAAAGCCTAAGAATTAATTCTTTTGTTTTGGTGAACTACAAACATATCATCATGGATATGCTATTACCCTGTATGCAGGAATCAAAGAGCAAAACCAATCATAATTGATCCTGGCCTGTATTTATCAAAAAAATCCGATCTTGCCTGGACTACTCAGCGTCGTTCGCTTCCTACATCATTCAAGCTGTTCACAGGTAATAATAAAACTGTATAATGGTTAATTGAGCCCATAAGATCCTTGGTAATTGTTAGCATATTCTTATTGCTGTATGCGGTTGTATTTCAAATGTAGAAATGACATTAAAAAATAGCATGAAGATATCTCCATCATTGCTCGAACATTTTGCTTTGTGTAGGTTCAGCGTGGGTGATGCTAACGCGACCCTTCGTTGAGTATTGTATATGGGGATGGGATAACCTCCCTCGAACGATCCTTATGTACTATACAAATTTTGTTTCATCTCCAGAAGGCTATTTTCATACTGTGATTTGTAACAATGAGGAATATCGCCACACTGCGATAAGCCATGATCTCCACTACATTGCTTGGGACAGCCCTCCAAAGCAGCATCCAAGATCTTTGTCAATGATGGACTTTGACAAAATGGTACAAAGCAGTGCTCCATTTGCACGAAAATTTCCAAAGAATGATCCAGTCTTGGATAAAATAGATAAAGAACTTTTAGGTAGAACAAGCCGGTTTGCTCCTGGAGCATGGTGTATAGGTAGCTCAGAAGGTGGGGCTGACCCGTGTTCTGTACATGGTGATGATTCTGTTTTTAGGCCAGGTCCTGGTGCTGGGAGGTTTCAAGTGTTGCTTCAGACATTGTTGTCTGAAGAATTTAGGGAAAAGCAATGTTCGTGACAGAGGTAAGAATTGGAAATCAGTGTATATTACTGTATTAATAGATCACAAAGCAGATATAAAACAGCGAGTTCGGTTTTAGATTATATTATCAAAATATGCAACTTCACACCACATATTTCTTGACAACATTGTTCTTCACCTCTTATAGCCCACACTGGCCCCAGCAAGTTCTTTTTGTCGAATTTCTATCTGCCAATATTAGTTTCATATACTTTTCAATTACCATATCTGGTGAGTGATCAGTGAACCCTTCTCTACGTACAACCCTTCTTCTGCTGCTAGCATCACAACCTGGTTCTGGACCCTGTCAGCTCCAATCTGGTTTGGCTCTAAAAGCATGCAAGCTATCTCTGGAGTCCTCACCATGAACAAGTCCCAGTGTATGCTCAGTTGGCAGACCTCCCCCTTGAGCACTCACCATTCGTGGATTCCTTTGAGTAGCTGCAGCATCTGTGGACTGTATCGGTATGTTGTACAAGGCAACCCATGGACGTGCCCCGATCATTGCAATGCCTCTGGTTGGACATACACTAGTCGGGCCTTCATCTGGTTTCTCTTGAAGCACTCCTGGCATGGTCCATCCTTCCCATTGGTTGCCCATAACATTTGGTCTTTTTTTGCCAAGCTCACGCCTAATGATATCCAAAGCCTTGCCTGCAAGGTGTGCTGCAGCATATAGATATACTGGAACTGCAGTGCATCAAATAACCCAGGAAATTAATACATTACAAAGAATTAGTATATGATCAATAAAGTACTTCATTTGCTTGAGTTAGATTAAACCATAAAATTTAGGAGTTAGGACTTATGACCAACCTTGGAATTTATTGCCAATGTCTACTCCCACTGCCTTAGCCAACCAAGCTGTTTCATCTAGAGATGCTCTTGCCAAAGGGTGGAACACAATGTCGTCGACAACCCCTAAGTGAGGGTGTGCCCCTGAGTGCTGCTCGAGGTTAATGGCACCAAATGCTGCCTCGGCCATGGCAAGTACAGTTTCCTGCAAAGGGCTGTATATGGCACTTCCTGTGCTATCATGCAGAACATATGACACAATAGTATACCGGACCCTATTGTAAGCTCGGTCCGGATATTTGTTAACAATGAGAGACTCCTGGTCAAGCCTAGCGGCACGTTCAATGGCGTCGAGCACAGCGAGGTTACGCGATTCAGATATGAAAAGCTTGCAGCACAGCAGCATGGACTGATCTATGGTTTTCTTCTTCTTGTCCTTGCATGTGCCAACAGCAACATGACTTCATTAACATGTTGTAGTGACACAGAAAAGGAACATGCACATAAAACAAACCCCACAGTCCACAGATTAGGTACTGGAATAGACTAATAACTAGATTATCTAATCTTGTGAACTTAATAACCGGAGTTTATATTTTAAATAGAGAAAATGTCTATTTACTACAAATTTTTGGAGCTCATTTTCCATTCAAACAGTTTTTTTTAAAACATTGACTATTTCAACTTTTTTTTTAAAAAAATTTGTGTCAATTCCAGCAAAACTCATAACAAATCTAAACTACCTATAATATTTCAATACACATTCTACCCTCACCCATTAAAATATACTTAGAGAAAGAAAATGGGAGAGGAGACATGGCCGACACCTTACCGCTTCAGTCACCAGAATCTTGCCGGAATCTAGAATCAAGTTTATTACCCCATAATAAACTCTCACTAAACACCTAAACCGTATTCCTATTGCATAACCAATTGTACTACCCCTTAATAAACTCCTACTGAACCCTTAAACTACATTCATATTGTCACAACAACTTTACTACCTCATAATAAACTCTCACTGAACCCCTACAACACATTTTTATTGTCACAACCAACTTTACTACCCCCTAATAAACTCTCACTGAACCCCTAAACCGCATTCATATTATCATAACCAACTTTACTACCCCCTAATAAACTCTCACTGAACTCCTAAACCGCATTTCTATTGCACAACTAACTTTACTACCACTTAATAAACTCTCAATGAACTCTCACATGTCTCTTTGCTTTCGTTGCTGCTCCTCCTTGCTACAAATTAGCTTGTAGCCACTACCTCACACCACTCCAACCAGAAAAATACCAAATCCTCTTCAACACCTCACAAAACCTCGTCTGGACCTCACCAAAGTCGCCTTGACGCCCTAAAACAACCCAGCTGCTCTCCGCCATAGCCAAGCTTGCAGCCTCGAGTACAAAATCGACTTCAAATTAGAGAACCAAGCAACCCCCTGATGGTAGTAGCCCTAATTCCACCAAAATCTCGCATACATGTCAATAAAACCACTATTCAATCATAGTTCAAACTCAGCCTAGCTCAAAATTGTGACCCAAGCACAATTCCTTAACTTTGGTGACTAACAATCGACAAGGTGGGGGGCATAGCAGTCCTCAACCAAGAACCCAAACTTTGCCTTCCTCCCTAACCGCAGTTGATTCTTTCCAAGACGCCACCACACGCCTTAGGATCCACAGAACTTGCCAAAGTTGCCAAAAGCTCAAGAAAGCAGTCACTACACAAGCTCGATGAGAAACCTAGAAAAGCAAAGATTAGGGGTTTCTAATTTAGGGCTCGATGTAGAGAAACAAAAACAAAAGAATTAAGAGGAAGGTGGGGAGAAGCCGAAAATACCAGAAGAAATCACCGCTATTGTTGCTCACTAGAATCTGATGAACACCATTGTGTTCATAGATTTCACCCTCTTTCCAAGGCTGATCAAATGAGTGATTTGTGGACTAGGTTAGGTAGAGAACGATCACACCGTGAGAGAGAAAAAAAAGTAGATCGGGATGAATGGTGGGGGAAAGAAGATAGAGAGTTAATAAAAATCAGGGATAAAATTATAATTTTGTTACAAAATGTTGGAATGAGCAATGTAAAACTCTTTTTAGTTAGAGTGAACACTTTTTAATAAAAAAAATTATATGAAATGGTCAATACTCCTTTTAAATATGTAGATTTTTTTCGGCCTGAAAACGTGATTTTTTTTATCAAGGAAAAACATGAGAAATTTAGAGAAATAACCCTTTTTGGGTCATGGAGATGATTTATAACCTTATTTTTTAATTTAGTTGAAAAATGACCTTTTATCAAGATAAAAAGTCATTAACATCCTTAATTTAGTAACCGGAGGCTCACCTTTTAGCCTCTTCATCTCTCTAAAACCAATCCACAGACTACACCATAGTACTACAACAACCAAAAAGCTCCCATACCCTTTTCCTCAATCATCACAGAGAACCCAACACAAGCTCCAAACTCAACAAAAACAATCAAAGTTCAACTCTTTCCAAATCCTCAAAACAAACCCAACATCCCAAACTCAACACAAATCAATAATGGCGAGAAATGTGTAAGCATAACAGTGAGAGAACACAAAACCCAGTACTGGGTTTACAGAGATCCAGTTCAACAATCAGTCAATATCCCAGTTCAGCAAATCAAAACGCCTCAACAAAACTTGAACACAGTATAAGCTTTGAAATCAAAATCTCACCCGCATTTGCTTGCAATGAGGATTGAATTGGAAAATGCAGATGGGGATTGAATTGGAAGACTGCGAATCAAAAGTAAAGATTCGATCTTTATTGGTGTTCAAACTTCAAAGTCTGAAACTGACGAAAATTTATGAAAAGGTGGTTTATTGTGAGAAAGACGAAGATACTGCTTTGAGTGAATAACTGTTGCTAGGTAGAACTAGATTCATTCCCCTTATTTGTTTTTTTATCCAAACCTATGAGTCGAAGGGATTGTTCCATCCGCCGCCGGAGTTATTGTTGTCATTGTTTCCGGCGTCGGAGCCGCCGAGAGAGGGGGCGGTGAGGAAATGTTTTAGAGGCGGGAGGACACGGGAGCGGAATTGCGGTGGTGAGTTGAGGTGGAGGGAAGAGAAGAGTGGGGTGTGGTTTGGAGGAGAGAGGCATGAGGCGACGGAATTGGTAGCGGCGGCGAGATAGGGACGCGGTGGAGGCGGGAAATGGATGGAGCTTGCTTGGGTGAACAAGGACTTGGAAGCGCAGCCCATCTCTCACTCTCTCCTTCCTTTCTCACTTGTGCTGCTGCTGTTGCTCTTTTTTATTTACCGTACCTTTTTCCTCTGACAATAAAGGGTGTTAATGACTTTTTATCTTGATAAAAGGTCATTTTTCAACTAAATTAAAAAACAAGGTTATAAATCATCTCCATGACCCAAAAAGGGTTATTTCTCTAAATTTCTCGAAAAACATGATAGTTTATCTTGGTACTTTAGATGATTAACACCTAGCAAGCTCTTTTTTGATGACTTGTCTAAGCAAAACTCTGTTGGTCATTTCATGCAGGTGTCCAATTAGAATAAACTATTCGCTTCATTTTTTTGGCAAAAAAACTATAGGCTTCATTTAGCCATGAAAATTGAGAAGCAACCAAAAAGTTTGACTCAATGTGTAAAGGCACCGTCTATTTCCTGTTTCTTTAGAACCCCAGTAGATAGGTTGCCCACAGTACTAAATTGGACAAAATCTATAACACAAATGTATCATCAAATAGTGGTAGAGGTTTACAATTCACTTAATGATGGATTGATGCACTTAAGTGACAGTATTTTAGCCATTGATTTCACCTTAGAACTCGACAGAAACCTTATACAAAAGTGATGAGTGATGACATGAATGCCGTTTCATTTTTGGAAACTTAAACAAAAATCAAAAATATTTCAGGCATGGTTTATAGCAAGAAAACTAAATGAACCAACAACTCTTTTGGCACATTTTCAACCAACATTCATGTGGTTTATCATCTCCTCTCCCAGAATGTATCAAGTCTGGATAAGAATTTGCTAAGCTTGCCTGGACAGTTTTGGTGAGGTACTATGAAATCGAACTTCCATAATTCAATTAATATAAAATTGTGAGATTAAGCACAAAATTATATAAATTCCAACAGCAGGGACAAATATGAATGTTCAAGACATGTTTGGACAATGACTTGACAGACGGATGGAGAAACTTCAACCATAGAGTCATACAGTACAAAGATCAGAAATCTCATTACTACTGTGACATGGAAATCCAATACATTCTTGAAAGAGAGGCCTTATACAAAACTGTAGTGAAGTAACCGAGCTCGCTTCTAATTGAATCAAGTGCCTCTTCTCTTCATGGGCTGCCTGCAGCAGGCTACATTTGCATGTTTAGTGATTCATAGAATGATATTAACCAAATGCTTTCAGATGAATATGAGATCTCCATATCACCAGATTTAACATAACAACCCACAATCTAATTCAGTCTCTAAGCATTTGTTCAATGTCATACACTTGAACTGAAACTGAATGTATAGTCTGAAAAACCTTGAAACTTCAACAAAAATAGACATGAACAGAAACTGCAACTTAGCAAAGTTGGATTATATTTGCCAGTTGCCACTATCTAGATAACTAGAATCATTGACCTAAGCTTGGCCACAGTCATTCCTTTGCAGTCTAGGAACTGGTGTACGCCACCATCCAACTACAACTTGAACTACTTCACGAGTAAAAGGCAGAACTTTAACACAACAATAGTTCCTTGTCTGGTAACATTTCTGAGATGAACTTTAACCAACTCTACTAATAAAATCAATGGCATGACCATTAGTGTAACGAACTTGAACCAACTCTACAAATAAAATCAATGGCATGAATCAGTCTGTATTGGATAATAATTCTACTAATAAAATCAATCTAGACCTTTTCTGAGACGAACTTTAACCAACTCTACTAATAAAATCAATGGCATGAACCAATCTGCATTGGATAATAATTCAATGATCATGAATTGAAGGGTTAACTCATGACATTGTCTGGTATGATTCTAGTCTCATTCTGAAATCATTTTATACACAAACTATCAACACGGCAGAATTCATGACAGCAACAATAGCAGGGGCAATATAATTATCAATTGGATGAAACTGTAACTACTGAAATCATGAGGTCGAATATGCCAGAACACTAATAGTTGGAGGGCGTATGATGCCAATAACCAAAACATAAAAGGCAGGCCACAGGGCAAACAATGTTAGACCTTGAAATTCAACATAGCAGAATTAAGAGAGGAAGAATGCATGTCAAATAGATGGTATTGTAAAAGATGCAGAGTGGCTTACATACAAAGACGCACACTCAAAATCTCAGTCCGATTCGATCAAACCTTTGTTCTTAATTTCTCAATTCAATTAGATCCCAAATCGAAATGCGAGATGAGATCGTACCTACAGCGGTCTGGATTAGATTCGGCGGAGCTTTCTCATAGGTCGATGAGGAAATAGGGGCAACAGAGTTGGTTGGAAGAGGACAAGGACAAGAGAGATGGAGGCTGAAAAATGAGGAGATCGAGATCGTTCATGAGCGTTGGACAGCAGTGACGTTCACTGTTATATAGATGGGCAAGATGGTCTTTTATTGTACCACTTCACTGTTCATAGGAACAGTGTACTACCCCGCTCCGCTTAATATATAGAGATGAGACACCAGTGATAAAGTAACAATATGAAGATCCACAGCCCTATAACATACCTATTTGCTCAATTGAATCTTCACATTTCAATTCTCTTCATATAAGATGGAAGTCAAAACTCATGAATCCGTATGACAGACTATCCCAGCTTCTTATTTCATTTCTGCTCAGACGCTGAAACTGGCTGCAAACATCTAAAATAATCTGTATGACAGCAAACCATCCCAAGTTCTTAATTCATTTATGTTCAGGCAGAAACCGACTGCAAATACCTTTCAATTAATTTTTCCTGAGAAAGATCAGTGAAGTAGCCCTTCCCCACTGTCAAACCTTCTTCCTTTGCAAGCCTTTCGATTTCAAACTGAACCCTATCTCCTCCCAGTTCCTGTGGTTCCAACAAATTGCAAGCTACCTCTGACAGATTCACCATGTGCAAGTGCCATTGCTTGGACTGAAGGAAGTCCACCTCCTCTGCCACTCACACGTTTCGAAATTCTACGAACAGCAGCAATGTCAATAGAGTGGACAGGGACATTATAGTTGTCCACCACCGGGTTGCTCCAATCACAATGACACCTTTCTCTTGAGTTACTTGAAGGGGACCCTTGTCTGGCTTCAGTGCCAAGTATTCCGATTTTGGACCCCCACCCCACTGTTCTCCGCTGGAGTTTGGCTTGAAGTAACCGAGCTCTCTTCCAATTGAATCAAGTGTCTTCTTCTCTTCATGGGCAGCACCATAAAGAAATGTAGGGACTGCAGCAGGCTACATTTGCATGTTTAGTAATTTATAAGATATAAACAAAATGCTTATTGTTTGAATTTGAGAGTGGCTCCATATAACCAGATTTAACATAACAATCCACAATCTAATTCATAGTCTCTAAGCATTTTTCTTCAATGCTATACACTGTCTACAATCTACGTTCACTTCAAACTTTCAAAGGGGCTAAACTCTAGAGACTAGGTTATTATCTGCCACTTTTAGTCACATGATAGTATCATGATTCTTACTTCCAGATTATAATCTCCCATTTCACCAGCCGACTATTATATATATATATATATATATATATATTGTCTCGATAATCATCTCCAAAAGCATATTATTGTCACTATTTTGAAACCATATACAGTCTATTGTGGAGAATCAAACCTTGAAGACCAGAGCCAACTTCTGCCGCCAAGCAGTTTGCAACACCAGCCATCTGTTCCAACAAAGCATCAAGAAGGGGGTGAAAGCATATATGATCCACTACTCCAAACCGAGGATGACTTCCAGTGTGACTCAAGGTCAATGGTTTCAAAAGCAGCCTTAACAATTGCAAGGACAGCCATCCTCAAGGGACAAAGGTCCTCAGATGGCCTAGGAGCCAGCTTAGAGACGAGTGCAGCCGACTCTATTGTAGGTCTCATCTTCAAACTTATTGACAATGGGTGCTTCTGAGAATCGCTTAGCAGCCCGCTCAATTGACTCCAGTGCAAGCCTGTTTCTGCTTTCCGATATGTACACCTTGCAGCAACCAAGCATCGATTTCAACATTTTCCCTCCTCCTTGCTGCACATCACAAGCTGTAGTAAATCATTGATTACAATAACAAAACTAGCCCACCAAAAAACAATGTGGCCACAGTTTTTCTCAGACCACAAACTGCCCCAACCTTGGTGATAAAACTATCTTCACATACCCTAAAATTTTCATTAAAAGATACAAGCTTTCACTGTCTAGTAAAACACTGATGCAAAGGGAAATTCAGCTTTGAAACAACCACTAAAAAAACTCCAAAGATCTTAAGCGTGATAAACCAACTAATTGCCAATCACATAACACTAAAAACTCCAAAGCACATTGTCTTGCAAACAATTCCTTTTCCAAATTAAGGACTGAATTCATCTGATTAGCATAAAGCAAGTCTCTTTCTTGTGCATACATTACTGATCAGTCTAATGTTGACAGAACCTGAATATAATTTCAGCATCACATATGAAGATAATGCGTAGACCCAAATCTAGAACTAAAAGGAAACGAGCAAGTGAAACAACCCTTCACAACGCATAACCAAAGCTCTCAACTTTAGCCACCAAAACCTCAATTCCACACTAACCGACTTCGAATTTCACAACAACAAATCAAAACCCTAACCCTTAAACCCTAAAACGCAACGTCCTTGGCCCCAGAAGAAGAGCCTCTAGGGTACCCATCGTACTCCAATTTCACACCCAAAGAAGCACAGACCACCTTAAACTTCAACCTCAGCTCCTCCATAATCTCCTGCACGCTCTCATTCTCTGGCTCCATCACCGGGTACCTCTCCACGAGCTCCTCCATCTGCCTCACGCCTTTCTGGACCCGGGTCGAGAACTGGGTCGGGTCGACCCGGACGGCGGAGTTCCAGACGTCGACGCAGCCCTTGTAGAACCCGAGCTCCTCTCCGACCTCGAAGCCGACTTTGAGACCGACTTGCTTGGCCTCCTCTTTGCCGGCGACGAGGCCGTCTTTGTGGCCGTCGTCGAAGCCTTGCTTGATGTGGATCTCTTCCAAGTTGACAGACTCTCCGAAAATGTCGTCCATGGATTTTGGAATGAAATAAAGATGGAAACTTTGAGGGGTTTGGAGAGTGATCTCAAAGTCTCCGATGGTCTGCAAATTTGGGTGGTGGTGTTTGTGTTGCAGCGCAGATGGATTTAAACGTTTGGTTTCTTTTGTGGGTTTTGTTTTGGAGGGTACTATTCCATGGGCTTGAAGCTTGGGCTTTGTTGATGAGAGCCGAGTCCGGTTTTATTTTACGGATTTCGGTATTTGGAAATTTTGACGATAACGCATCAACTTCATCGTCCTAAACGAAGCAAGCGCATGGATAGATGTGACACCGGTCTGATTATGTTTTGTATCGTTGAATGTATGTTATTTTTCAGATAGAAGATTGTGCAGGGTCTGAAATTATGTATCTGTAGTCTTGACTAAATGGTATTGACACGACTATTAGAAGGTGAACAAAATCTTAAAAATGAACTGATCATGATCTTAATAAGATATCTCGTCTAAAAAATGATTTTAATGAGATAATGTAAACAAATTACATTGTCACATACTAGATTGTAATCCGACACTACTCAATAACCTTTAAAGTTAGTTGAAAACAGACATTTCACCTCGAATAAATAAAAGAAAATGATTCTATTGCAAGTGAACATAAAGGTGGAGTTGCTCCTTTTAGTATGAAGTTAGAATGAACTCAATGAAGTTCTTATGTTAGTGATAGAGGGACAGTCGCTGCAATCTTTGTATATAGAGCATTGCATTGCACAGTGGTGATGACTGATAAGAAAAGAAACGCGCTTGAATGATATAAGGCATTGATTTATATCTTTATTTAGATAACAACAATACGAAACAAGGCATTGTTAATCCTCTTCATTCAAACATTGAGCACATGAACTATTGCAGCTGGATCACTATGCAGACCCATCGGTGCAAAGCCATTGACCCACGAAGAAGCTGTCGCAGTTGATATTAGGATTGATGGAAAGAAAGAAGTCGAAACTCAACTGGAATTTGTCAACAACGCTACCGCAGGTATCACCAGCCTCTGCACCATAAACAGAATTGCAAACTACGGCTGAATTAACAGCTTTAAGTCCAACTGCATGCATCAGATTCAAATGTACGTATTAGTTAAATGGCAAGAAGAATGCACATATAATTAATTTCATGTGGCCATGTGAAAAGAACATATAACTAAGTTCCACAGAAATTAGAGTAGTTTAGAGAAATAGAAAATTCTTACTGCTGAGTCGTTTACTCTCAGATAGGGAAATGATGAGGAGAAGAGAAACAACTAGAATCAAACTAGCCTTAGCCATGTTCATTTTCTTTTATCTCAAAGTAAAAAAGCAAAAGAACTACTCCGTTTCTTTGAATCTCTGGTTATTGTATTCTGTTGGGTCCTGGAAGAGAATCACCAAGTCTATTTATAGAAACTAGATAGGATGATTAGGATCGCACTCCTGCTTCAAGAGGCCGGCTAATTTTCCCTGCAGATTTAGTCGATTTTCTTCCCACGGGGTTTAGAAGGTAATGAACTTAATTAATCTGCATTGGGATGGTCATTGCAGGCCATGGTATCATTTCGTTTATGCTAAATGGTTTAACCGGCTGCCATCCATGGATGCATAAATGTGACCCTTCAAATTTTCCTTTTCTTTAATCAAGAGTAACAGTTCAAGAAAATGGTCAAGAAGAAAAATGAGATTGACATTAAACTGTAAGTGCTCCTTTGCATAAATATTGTATGAAACTTCTCTGTAACAGTATACGTTGCATTGTAAGTCGGATGAAATCCACATGATTCGGGTTTATTTTGGTGTGATATTGGTCAATAAACATGTATCGATATATATATATATATATATATATATATTGTTAAAATGATAAGCATTTAAAAAATGATCTTATGAGATATCGGAAGAAACTGAAAATGTTGAGATATTAAAAAGCTTGATGATAGTAATTTAGTTATTGTAAATACTAGGGTAAGTGCCCGCGCCAACGCAGGTCATCAAATGAGTATTGAGAATAATATGCTAATGTTACGCTCACGAAATAGGCAACATGCATTACTCAATTGCAAGCCATTGATTTATAGAATAACATCCAAGCCATTGATTTATAGAATAACATCGTTTGGGTTGATCTATGATTTGATTTAATCAATATAAAATCATTTCATTCAGAGTAGGAGAATTGTAGACATGTATAAAGTTTTGTTTCATAAAGACCAAATAGATTAGTCAGAATCAGAAATATCACACAATTTCCTTAAAACATGATCATACAAATTCAAGCCACTAATTCTCAATGGATATGATCTGCATTTCACTTCAAATTCTGTACTAACTTTCAAAAATGCAAAGCTCGATAGCAATATAGCCTCCAAATTAATCAAACTGTACTAAAATTGCACCTAGAACCATGATTGCTTTGGTCTTGATTGAAGCAAGCTATAGATTCCAAGTTTCTATTTACCAAGAACCCAACCTTGCAAAAAGTAGCACAATACTACCAAACGCAAATTGATTTACAAATCTATTTCAAATAAACCTTCATTATGAAATAATAGCTACAATTCTCCCATCAATTTTGTATTGCAAAAGAGAAAATTTTGAGTAAAAGAGTATACAACCATTAAAACTAACCAATAGAACAGAAAAAATAGAGAAAGAATTAGTTTAGAATGTTGTTGCTTCTGCTGAGCCAATATATCATAGGTCAATTCTCATTGTATGATGAAATCTTGATAAATCAATTACCATATATGTATTAGGCAACCTTCAAGTACCAAGTAGGAGGCCTCATAATCAATGAAAAACATAATCAAATACCAAGTAAACTATTAAATTGCCCTCAATTTTACAGTTTTTTTCCCTGCTCATATTTGAGTTCATCACATCCTCATGGAGGTAATTTTGTATAGATGAATAGAAAATCATGGAAATTGAATACCATTTCTTCATTGAAATTTAATTACCAAGTAGTAGGCCTCATAACCAATGAAAAACAGAATCAAATACTAAGTAAACTATGGAATTGAACCTCACCATCCAGAACATCGTCAATTTTACAGTTTTTTTTCCTGCTCGTATTTGAATCCATTACAGCCTTATGGAGCTAATTTTGTATAGACAAATAATAAATCATAGAAATTGAATACTATTTCAACTTTGAAATTAAAACATTTTGTATAGATGAATATTGATCGGAACAAATTATGAAAAACGCAATACACAAAAACTTACCCATAGTCATCTTCTTCCTTCTCATCTCCAAATCAAAAAAGGAAGAACAAACTGTGAATCCTATAGATTGGAGAACCAAACATTAATTATTGCAGCAAACAAAACCCATTTGACACGATGAATTGAGCAACACAGATCACATGATCATTAGTTTAGCAAGTTATAGGCGGAACTACCGGATCACCAAAAACAACAATAGTAGAAGGTATTGTGTCTTCCGGTAGGCGGAACTACCGGATCACAAAATTACCCAGATCCATGTTCTTTCACTTGGCCTCGAGTCTGATTGAAAATTCGGAATTGGTAATCCCTTTGTTCGCCTTCGGAGTCGCGCGAGATAGCTGAGAGTCTGAGACGGCGAGAGAGGAAAAGGAGAATATATCAACCATGAAAACTCCAGCAAGAATGGTTGAGGGCATAAAATATGAGGCCACGCTGCAACAACATGCTACTACTTTTATGTCGACATCGATGACAATTTTGTAATTATTAGCGAACCGGGGATATAACCGATTTTTCACCAAATATATCTAGTGTTAGTTGCAGGCGGCCTGTCTATCGGCTGGAGCCATCACTGTTCATCGGCTTCTTAGTAACAGTATCGGCTCTGTTCCAAGATTGGTATATTGGAAATGAGTTGATTCTACTTCAGAAAAAAGGAAAAAGACAATATGAGTTAATTAAAGTAGGTTGACTATTGTTGAGATATTGGAATAATGAAAATCAAGTTTTGGTGAAAAGGTTCATCAAAAATTTAAACTTCTAAATTTACTCATGATGATGTAAATGGTTTAAAAAACTAAAAATATTACATATAGTTAAAAAAGTAAAATATGATGTATCTATTTCTACTTTGCACATATGCTCCATTAAATATCTATTTGTAGATTTACCTAACTACACATTTTTTTTCTAAAATAAATTGAAAAACGGGCCGGCTCACGACGGCCCACGTCTTAACAGGTTTGGGATTGTGTCGGTCCATTTACTCAAATCTAAGACCCAGCCCGGCCCACGACCCAAGCCCATAACATCTGAGGCCGTGCTCGGGCCTGGTCGGGTCCGTTTGTAGTTAAAAATAGAAATTAGTTCAAAATTGATATCACAGTATACAAAAACAAATGAAAAATAACTCACTTTTTCTATCGATCATTTGTTTTCTTTGCCAACAAACTAAACAAATATATGATATATGAATCATATAATCATTATTTATACTTGGTAATGTTTTAGCAAAACTTTTTATGGGTCTAAAAGAATCAAAATGAATAATTATTAGTATTTATAAGTTATTATTCACACTTAAAACAAATTTTATATTATTTATAAATATATAATCTTCATATTATAAAGAAAAAATATATTTTAAAGCGGGTCAGGCCGTGAGTCTTAATTTATCGTGCTTGGGCCAGGCCGGGCCTATAACCGAGTCGGGCCCTTGGACTCATTTTTTTAGGCTCGGCCCATTAAGATAACGTGTTTAGATCGTGTCAGGCCCATTAAGATAACATGTTAGACTGAAAAATAACTCAATATTTCTTAAAATTGAGGAAATTTAGAAAATGTGGAAGTTGTTGGACATACTCTTTGTAGTTTTGATGTCCATTTATATTATAAGGCTTATTAAGCTTCAAGAGGTTGTGAGCCACTCAACATTATTTGTATGCTGATAATGTTGAGATATTAAAAAGCTTTTTTTATCAAGAACGATAAGCATTTCATACAAACTAACGAAAATGGTGATTACAAACATGACATGCCCTCCAAAGCACGATAAAAAAGTTATGCTAGGAAGCTCTAAAACACCTGATCGCAACTAACGTAGAGTTTTAAACCAAAGCAGAAAAACAACCAAACGAAAAAAAGTTATGAAAAACCAGAAACTAACTAGGTCTAGGACAAACCCTAGCTCAGATTAGTAGACTAGCCCACAAATGAGCCCAAGCCCATGATCGAGCCCATACCCATATGTTTTGGGCACCCAAACTGCAAGGTATTCGTCGCTCGCCCCCGTCGAATCTGGTGGACGGCCTTGCTCCCACCATAAAGCCGCCTTCACTCCAATGCGCAACCCAACAATGGACGTCTCCGGCAAGATACCAAGTTGCTTTCGCTCTGAAAATCATCACTCTGATCTGAAAAAAGGAGATTAGATCAGAACTGTGTTAGCTCCAGACACCTCCACCACTCCTTAAGCTCGACCTCCGCTGCCGACTGGAATCTGTGAAGCCACGCCTGAACTCCGCTTCTTCCTGCAATAACCCATGCCTAAACTCACGTAGCGAACACAAAAACGACTGAAGTCACCAAAGGAAGAAACGCTACCTCCGATAAGAGGATGTCACCGAGGCTAGTCTCCCTTACCGTCATCATCGCTTCCCGTGCCTGAATTGGAGACCGTTAGATCCTGCCGTCGCAGTGGAAACCCTAGGGTTTCACTCACAAGAGCACTCCGTAGAAAGCGGATCTCTCTATCTCTTCTTTTTTACTAAGCGAAATTGAAGATTGATATATTAAAAAGCTTGATGATATAGTAATTTAATTATTGTAAATATGAGTTGAGTAAAGTAGGTTTGACAATTGTTATCTCATGCTTATGTCCAAAGTAGATGTAAATTTGATGGATATGAGATCAATTAATCTCGTAAGTAGATGTAAATAAATCTTGTTTACATGTCAATTACTTCCCTCTCATGCATACATGTCATTGCTAGCTATCTAAACCTAGCTTGAATGGCAATGTTCAATTACATACTACATTTCGACTTCACTGCTTGCTATTATAAATCTTGGTTTTCTTCAATGGAATCTTATAACAGGTAACAGAGCATTATGCAGTAAACTGATGCCAAGTGTTTGTGCCGTAAAATTCTATTAAGGATTTTGACCCATCAATAAGTTTCGAACTGGAGGGAAAGCTGACCTGGAACATTTTACAAGCATCGAGAACTTTTGAATAAGTATCTCGGGAACCTAGCTTGGAGATCCTCCCTTGAATCACTACTCAAAATGCTCTCTCCAATTACCAACTGGAATAAAAGAGTAAGATCGCCTCTTCAAATAATAAGGGAGCCAGGTCGCCTCCATGAGTAAGGGGGTCAAATGCCTTTCTCGAGCAATATAGTCGGATCATTTCCTCGAATAAGGTTGCCAGATAATTTTCTCGAATAAGACTGTCAATTAATCCCCTCGAATAAAAAAGCCGAGTAATTCCCTTAGATAATATCATCAAATAATTCTCTCGAATAAGATCATCGAATAATTCTCTCATATTGAGAGATAAAGGGATACCTGCAAACAACGCTCTGACACTCAAGTCAATTCACTCTTAGTTAAGTTTAGAGAGTTTGTATGGAATTCGATGTCTTACCATGTAGATGTGCCCCTATTTATAATTGTTGAATGACTTGTTCACCAAGTATTTTTGGAGAACAAACAGCCTGAATTTAATCTCTGAATAAATGTCTCGAATTAAATCCCACTTATGACAACTTTAATTGTAACCGTTACCTGTCTTATTTATTATCTCATTTATCATGACAGTTTTGTGTGGATGTTTAACTTCTGGCTTTAACTGTGCATCTAATTCACTGTTTGCTCAAAAATGGTCTCAGTCGAGGCAAGACTGAGGTTCTTGGCTATAATTGTCATTCGGGTGTGCGCAAGCATGCTAACTCGCGGTCGAACGACCAAGCAAGATTTTGATTGATGTAGTATGCATGCTCTAACTTCTTCAAGTGATTGTAGACCGAGAAAGGAACCCTCTCGGTTGTTAGGTTCTGATGTCTGGGTTGCAAAGACTTTCGGCTAGGCGTAGCCGGGGTCCTCGAAATCGTTTACCTCCAGGGTGAAATCGAATGTTCGGGTGACAGGCGAGAGATTTATTGAGTGAAGATACTCGCAAAAATCATTGTGAACGTGAAAATAAAGCGAACTCGGTTATCGAAGCGCTTTGAGGTGATGTGTGTGTGAACAAAAAATCACGTTGACCCAATTTGGACCGACCGAAAGAGATCAATAGACTAGAGTTTTACGATACAACTACTCTTAAGTGCAATAAGTAAAATACATGTAAAGTAAAGAACAAGAAATTTAAAGTGCAGAAATGTAAAGAACAAGAAAACTAAAGTGCACAAAAGTAAAGAACAAAATAAAAAATAAAGATAGAAAACAAATGAGATTTGAAGATGAATGGAATTGTAGAATACCTATATGATATATTGACAAGTTTGTATGAAAAATTGTATATTACTTTTTGTGTATGGTGCATGACCTTTTATTTTAATTAACTGTCTTATTCATGTAACAACTTCATTTTAGTCATGTGACCGAATTAGCTCTCAACCGAGCTACCGCTCTCGGTCGTGCTCTCTCTTTCAGCTAAGCTTTTACCCTTGGCCGCGCTTCCTCGGCCGCGCGTCATCTTTTTTCTAACACAAAACTAGTAAACCAATTTAACAATTTCGAGGCATTGCTATATTTAGGTGTGATAACTCCACCCAAAATTCGTTGACCACCCCACACCAAATGATTTTAAAGTGCAAGTCCGCAAAAGGCAAAAGGCAAAAGGCAAAACGCACAGCCATACTCCATCAAGTATTGAAACGAGCGAGCAAGCGAGCAAGCAAGCAACAATAACAATAGATTTTATAAGTTCTTCAACTCATCAAGTATCAAAAGAGCAGCAAACAACGATAAACTGTTATCATTTGAATTCAAAGTAAAGCTGTTATCAAATGACATGGTTTATCAAACAACAACATAGAATTTTAAGGTCATTTAACTCTGCATCTAAAGAATAAAACGACTATAGCAATAAACACTTACTGTCTCACATAAACTGATACAGGGGGATCTCCGGACGGCTTGAGTTGATCGAATGGTAACAGTAAAAGGGTGGGAGGAGAGTTGGTTTTCAAGAGGTCTTGATGAGCTTTGATGAACTTTTCGTCATGGATTGTGGCATTCCAAGCTTTACAAACACACAAAACAATAAAAGTTACATAATAATACGAATAAAAAATAAAACAAAAAAGGAACTAAAAAAGATGAAAATAACACAACAAAATCATTATTCCTCTGTACCGGTACATGCAATATGGTATTAGTCTATTATATGAAAAATAGTAAGAAACTAAGAAACACACAACGAATAAAAAATAAAACAAAAAAGAAACTAAGAAAATATAAAGATAACTCAACTCTACGTATGAAGGAAAGAAACGAAACCATTATTCCTCTGTACATTACATTCAGGAATGCAGTATGGTATTAGTCTATTATATGAAAAATAGTATACGCTAGATGATTTACGATTTAATGTTTATTTTTCTTCAATGAGAGTGATGAGACATGTTGCAGTTTTAGTCTTCTATTAATTTTCTATTCTCCGAAGTTTAAGTCATTGACACATGAAATGGAAGCCCTAGCATACCCTCCTAAGAAGGAGAACATGGGAAAGCTAGAACAATAAATAAAAATGGTCAAAATGCCATTATACACAACCCTCCAGAATCAGTGCCAGTGCACAGTTCCCACGCTTCCTTGTAAACTCCGCTCTTCTCTTGTGTGTTCTGAGTAGTTGCAGAGCTCTTTTTACATGACAAGCAACCAAACATGCCCTGTATTAAACCCCCAATATAATTATTCTTCTAGACCTCATCACAAGTCTTTGAGAGCAGGATGGCCATGGGGGGACCTTACAATCACAACAAGGGTGGGAATAGTAGTAATTCTAGTAGCAACAGAGGGAGGCCTTATGGTTTGATGCTGCTGTTGGCATTTGGGGCTGCTTTGGTTGGAGTCATGGTGCTTCATAAGCTCAGAGAAAGGCGCATCTTCAACCTTGTTATCAAAGAGAAAGACACTCAGCTTGTTTCACTTCACCTCGCTTTACAGGTATACTAGTAGGTCTAGTACCTCTTCAATTCACTGGTCTGTTAACTGGGATCAATCTTGCTTTCTCTTTTGAATTTTGATGTTGGTTTACTTTAACAGAAGGAGAGAGATTACAGTAGGGAAGTGAAAATGAAGCACGAAGAGCTGAAAGCGAAGATGTACTCAATTAGAACACAAAAGATGCAGCTTGAGAGGACGGTGTTCGAGATGAAGTCTACTATTGGTTCGCTTAAAGAGGAGCTGAGAACAATGGAGGCTGCATTTGAGGAGAAGCAAAACGAAGCCAAAGTGATGAGATTGGGTGATGATCGGCGGATGATGGAGTTGGTGGAAAACTTGAAGCAAAAGGAAGCTGAAATTGAGGAGTTGAAACACCGCCTCGAGTATAAGGTGTGGTCGGTTAGTGCTGATGACCCTTCAAACCCAACCGGAAATCTGACCATGGCCAGAAAGCGAGAAGTGGCTGATCAAGTGTCAGGTGAAGAAGGAATTGCCAATAAGCCCATGAACCTTGAACAGGGTGAGACCAGGAAAGAAGTAGAAGGTCAAACTGGAAATGCAGAAGGGGAAACAAAAGTGGATAATTCCCAAGATGTGAGTAAGAAAGGTGGCAATACCACTGAAGAGGTCCAAGCAAAGAAGAGTCAGGACTTCAAAGAGGGTGATCATAAAGCAATTGATGGTCAAGAGATTAAGGGCGGGCGAAATATGAATCCTCAAAACGTTGAAGGCTCTGAACAAGGTGATGGTCAGAAAATTGATGTGAAAAAAGAGCGTGGGATGAAGTTGGAGATGCAAGACGAGGGATCTGAAAATAAGGAAAGGTCTAGAGTGAGAGGGAAGCAAGACTACATTAATGGTACCAAAGGAAAGAAATGGAGGTTACCTTCCAGGAATAGGAGGATGGAGAAGAAGGGGAGTTATCGAAACAATGGGGTGGCAAGCATGAGAGGTAGGAAGTTCTTTGAAGATGATCGGTATAAGGGCAGAGAAGAGGAAGCGGCTTCAAACAGGAGATTAACAAGCGATGATCGCACAATGCAGGCACGGGAGTCTGCGGATTCAAGTGATGTAGAAGATCTGGAAAACAAGCTTACACATTTTGATTCAAGTGATGGTAAAGTCAGTGGCACAGCAAGTAATGATACAAAACAGGAACTCGAAGTTGAAAAATCAGAAGACCATGAGGCCATTAACATTCAACAGAATCTAGGCAACAAGGATGTCGACAACGAAGAAGATAGAGCTGAGGCTGATACACAGGACTTTCCGGGAGATATGGAAATTGCAGAGGCTGAAGAACAGGAGAATGATGTAACTGAGGACGGTTTCCTTGGTGATTCAGGTTTCAATTTGGAAGACAGAGAGGAGTATGAGGAAATAGATGCGTCTGAATTTTAGCTTTGGCATGTTTATTAGATTGTGTTAGTGGACCGTGACAAGTGACCGTGATATGCTAGCTTTTCTTTTCTTTGCCAATCAGTACCATGTAGCAGTGTTCCTTAAGCTTGTTAAAAATGATCAAAGGCTGATGCTTCACACAACTCCCACTTTAGCAAATGTTGTCACGTAGTCCCCCAGAAAACAAGAACAAGTTGTGCCCAGCAGCTCGCACATTATAGGCAAACTGAGGTTTACCAGCAATACTGACCGAGTGATTCTACACTGCCTCATAAAATCACCATCAGAAGATTTTGGACTTGGAAAGTTGGAAAGATGTCATTACATTATTGAAAATAAAAGGTTGATGCATCGGAATCATATGTAGCAACATAAGTGTTCAAAAAAGGAGACTCCCAACACTGGCTAATAACTCAACTTTTATTAATGTATCATCATTCTCCATGGACTGATCATAAATCATTTGCAGACAAACAAAATGAAACGTCGAGACATTTTATATCCAAGCACAAGTTCTGGGAAGACTCAAAACTCCAACACCTTAGTGTGAAGCTTCCACTGGTTTCTGAAAACAAAACATACAAAGGAAAATGTTACATCAGTTGTTCCAAACCTAAACACTACTGGAAAGAACCCAGGCAATTCAGGTAGGACACCAACATTGCTTAACTATTCCAGTCCAATTTAGTTTGTTGTCTTAGATGCTAGAGTTTACTACGGTGGTCCAAGCGAAACCGAGAAAAACCTATTGAAGAAAAGGCACACTATATTGACCAGATCAGACCTTAATCTAGCTAAACTGATCCATTTGTTGGTCTTTGTAACGAACCAACATTTCTTGATAATGTAAAAAAATGCCTATATTTTAACAATGGTCCAATAAGATATGGTAATAATTCCAAATTTAAGTTCATCCAAACCGCTAACAATCGCATACCAAGCTTCAACAACCTACCAAAAAAAGCTTAACTATAGAGCAATGAAGTATGATGGACAGATGAAGAGTTCCAGCATATGTTCTACTGACATTGAATTGAAAAATTCAGTGTGAGCGCTTGACATTATGCTTCTGGGATCCTAGGACTCTTTTAGCATGCACATATAATTCAATATTTGCAAAAACATTCATTTGAAAGGAGGCATATCATGTGTCTCTTTGCCTCAGCACAAAAACTTTCATCTACAGTACACTTCCAAACAACCTAAAATTGAAATATGGCTTTGTATATCTGATGCCTAGGCCAAAACATAACCAACAATAACAAAACATGATGCAAAAGGTTTAAAAGAACATGAAATACCTCATCCTTTTTGCCGCCGGTGAAAAACTTGTATCCACTATAGATAAGCACACCCCAACCAGACAAAGAGACAATTACAAACTGCAAAAGTACAACATCCAGTGAAAAAAATGGTTCCAAAACTTCATGTATGAAGAAATATCTCCTATATCAATGGTTCAAGTACAATTAAGTTCAACCAGAGCAAACTAATGCCTAAAACTAATGGTTCGGTAACACCACTCACTAATGCCTAAAACAGCAGTATTACTAGCAAGTCCATAACTCAACACAACAGGAAAAATGTCTCAATACTATTAATCTAACAAACACAACAAGGAATGAAGCGACTTTTCTGTTAATCTAGCCAAATTTTTCTTCTGTTCATTCAGTTCCAAGCAAATGGGGTCACTCGAAAAGCATAACAAAATTACATCAGGTTCATCAAATCCCATGGATTTTCAATACTCATTTCTTCAACTAACAAATCAAAACAAAAAATAACAACCATCTGATTAAAGATACAAAAACGAAGCAGAGAGAGAGAGAAAAACTGACATGCTCCTCCTTCCATTTAGATGGGCTCATCGGGTCGGACCAGCAGTTAACCTTGGGCGGCCCATGGTGATCTGCAAAGCATCATTTGATTCCGATCAGCTGAACAACGAGATCGGGAATCGAACCAATGCAAAGCGAGATTGGGATTTAGGGTTCTGTTTACCTGCGGCGCCGGCGAGGCCACGTCGCTGGATTAGACTGGAGGATTGACCGGCGGTTGACAAGCGGAGTGAGCTTGCGGCTTGGCGAGCTGCGGCAGCTGCTAGAGTAGCCATGGCTTTCAGAGAGGAAGAGAGAGACGAGCAAATGCACAAGTCTTATGACTCTCTACCGGGAAGGAGACGACGTCGTTTTTAAGGGTAGCATTCTGCTTTGGCGCAATACAACCAATTGAGCCCACCCTACATTTTCATTTTTTTATTACGGGGTGAATTACACACTTTTTCTCAATTTTCAGACCTAAATTCACGAGTGTTCTATGATTCAGTTAAACACAAGTTTTCTTTCCTTCAGACCTAATTGTATCAGTCGTTGGGTTTTGGCGTCGTTATAGTTGAAAGAGTTAATGACATGTTTACTTCACCGGAATGGAAGTGTATTCTCATGAAATCGATTTTATTCCACTGTTTACTTACACAAGGGAAATGGGATTTGTAGTGAGGCCCACCTTCTAAATCAAGAATGGATTATGTCGGAGTTGTATTCTAGAGGGAGGAGGTCTGAATCGAGAGGGGAAGGAGAATGAAACTTTTATATCAAAAATATCCTCACAACAACAATTACAACAACACCTAAATCCGATTTTAAAATGGTATTTTGATAATTAAGTTAAATTTAATTTCAATTCTTTATTTAAGTAAACAACAACAATCGTAATTAGTTTCATTATCATTCCTTCTATATTATTCCATTCTGTATCACATTCCTTCCGATTCTCATTCTAGATGAATTTCATTCCAAGTAAACGTGCCATAAGAGGTTCATGTTTTAATATTTTAGTATACTTTAAAAAAAATAGAAGATTAGACGATATTAGCTCCTCTTAGACTTCATGTATTTGTGAGTTTCAACTTTTAAGTTTATACGAGTAGTTGTACTATTTTCGTTTTCAAAAAGACTTTGCATTTGCATTGTGTCTAAAAGTAATCGAGGGGAAATGTGGAAGAATTGCAAGCATTACACCACTTAAACATAGCTTTTGAAAGCATTGATACAAATGTTCATGAATGAATCTCTATTGCTTCTATGTGCCATAGAAAGGTTATAGTGTTGGTGTGAGTCATACTTTCCTTTTGTATATGTTCTGTAATATTTTGTAATTACTATTATTATTAGAATTACTATTATTATTAGGATTATCACTTACCTTAGGAAGATATACTTGCCTACTTTGGCTCGGTTGTAATTTGTATATAATTCCTCCTTTGTGAGGTGAATTAATATTAATCTATATTCAGCCACAATTGTCTCTTGTGTTCATTATATCTGACTTGGTATCAGAGCCGAGATCCATTCGGGACTCGGTTGTTTGTTTTCCGCTGCAAAAATTTGTTTGTTTGGTTGGTTCTTTGGTAATTGGGATTTGTTTGATCCGTTGAAGTTCTTGTTGTTGTTTGGGGTTTGCTATATTCTTTGGTGTTTTGTAGTGTACGTGAAGGAGCCTTGATCTTGATTATATTGATCAAGATTCTGTGGAGCCGTGTATTGCCTCAAGAAGGTTGCTGCTTGTTTTTTGAAGTTTGAATATTTGAAGGAAGAAAAAAATGGGGAGAATTGGTATTGCTTTACATGTTTCTGACTTTATGGGTAGTGATACATGGATAATTGATTCTGGAGCATCTGACCATATGACCTATAATCGTAGTTACTTCCTTTTTCTTAACCCACCTACTATTTCCTCTGTTGTTAATGCTAATGGTGATTCTTTTCCAGTTTTAGGCATAGGGTCTGTTCGTCTCACCCCTTCTCTAACACTACATGATGTTCTTTATGTCCCTGACTTGTCTCATCATCTCATATCTGTGCCTCAGCTCAATACTCAATCTCGATGTTCTGTAACCTTTTTTCCTTTGTATGTGATTTTTCAAGACCTCCTCACCAGGGAAATAATCGGCAGGAGTTATCTAAGGGGTCGTCTGTTTCATCTGGATTGCATGTTCGCCGGAATGAAGCCGGAGAAAGCAGTCCAAGCAGCTTTGATTTCGACTGGGGTTACTAATCAAATTGAAGAATTGTGGTTATGACATCGTAGATTGGGACATCCTTCCTTTGGCGTCATGAAGAAATTGATGCCCTCCTTGTTTTTGAGCGTTGATGCGTCTAAGTTGCATTGTGAGTCTTGTGTCTTAGCTAAAAGTCATCGTGCTAGTTATCCTTTGAGTACTACTAGGAGTTCTGTTCCTTTCGAGCTTATTCATTCTGATGTCTGGGGACCTTCCCGCGAGTCAACTCTTTCTGGCAAACATTGGTTCGTTTTGTTTATTGATGATTATACCCGTCTTACTTGGGTATCTTTGTTAAAACATAAACATGAAGTCTTCTCGGCTTTTCAACAATTTGTTGCTCTTGTTCAAACTCAATTTGGAGCCAATATTAAAGTCTTTCGTTCGGATAATGGGGGGAGTTCATTAATTCTCAGTTTACTCAATTCTTCCAAACTTGTGGTATTGTTCATCAAACTACTTGCCCTCAAACCCCTGAACAAAATGGAGTGTCAGAAAGAAAGAATCGTCATGTTCTTGATATTGCTCGTTCTCTTTTGTTTAGTGCTCACATGCCCAGGTATCTTTGGGGAGATGCAGTTCTTACTGCCTGTCATCTCATCAACAGACTTCCTTCTTCCGTTCTCAATAATCAAACTCCTTATGATGTCCTTTCCAATCATGTGTCAGTTCCTTCGTTTTCTAATCTTCCTTCTCGTGTCTTTGGGTGTGTGGTATTTGTTCATGTTCCTAAGAATCAACGTTCCAAACTTGATGCAAGGGCGCTCAAATGTGTTTTTGTGGGCTATGGTGTCAATCAGAAGGGCTACAAGTGCTTTCATCCCCCTACACAGAAAGTTTATGTTACCATGGATGTCACCTTCTATGAAGATGCTTGTTATTTTTCTCCTCCCAATCCTTCTCTTCAGGGGGAGAAACATACTTTTTTGGAAGAAAAGTCTTGTGTGATTCAGCCACTTGGGGATGAAAATGTTGTTCGTGTAATCTCTGATCCCACGATCGATCGTCAGGACAACGACGATCGATCGCCCGACGAGGCAGTAGCTTACCATCCAGCAGCGCACCAACGAGCGATCGATCGCACGACAAGGCAGAACATGCAATCGATCAAGGCCCTTCACCCCTCTCAAATATAGATAACTCTTGCCAGACAATCCCGGAGGAGAGTCCTAATCTTGAGGTTAGTAATGTTTCTTCTAGTTTTGGTAATGGTGATAGTATATGTGTCTTGCCTCCTAGGTCCACTCGTGGTAAACCACCTCGCCAATATGAACCAAGTTTAAATGTCAAGTCCAAATATGCTATAGCTAACTTTGTGTCCACCCATCGGTTGTCTAAATCCCATGCTTCTTTTGTGAATCAAATATCCTCTGTATGTGTTCCCAGTAAAGTGCAGGATGCTCTCAAGGATCCCAAATGGACTCAAGCAATGAATGAGGAGATGAAAGCTTTGGAGAAGAATAATACTTGGGAGTTGGTGCCACCCCCACAGGGAAAGAGAGCTGTTGGGTGTAGATGGGTGTTCACTGTCAAACACAATGCAGATGGTTCGGTGAACAGGTATAAAGCGAGACTTGTTGCAAAAGGATTTACTCAAACTTATGGCGTGGATTATGAGGAAACCTTTGCTCCAGTGGCCAAGATTAATACAGTTCGAGTATTGATGTCTCTAGCAACCAATTTAGATTGGCCTTTGCAACAGTTTGATGTGAAGAATGCCTTTTTACATGGAGAGTTATCTGAAGAAGTTTATATGGATCTACCGCCAGGATATGAAGCAAACGCAGAAGGAAGATTTGTATGTAAGTTGAACAAGTCCTTGTATGGACTTAAGCAATCACCACGAGCTTGGTTTGGAAGGTTCTCTCAAGCTATGCGTCGTTTTGGGTACAAACAAAGCAACTCTGATCATACGTTGTTTCTGAAACGTCGGTCAGGTAAGGTGACTGCCTTGATTATTTATGTTGATGATATGATAATTACTGGTGATGATTCAGAGGAGATTGAAAAACTAAAGGGTCTACTTGCATCCGAATTTGAGATGAAAGACCTTGGTTCACTTAAATATTTTTTGGGAATTGAGGTTGCAAGGGGGAGTTCAGGAATTTTCTTGTGCCAGAGAAAATATGTGCTTGATTTGTTGACAGAAACAGGGATGCTAGATTGTAAACCTGCTGATACTCCTATTGAGCAAAATCACAAGTTAGCGGAGTACCCTGACCAAATTCCTACAGAGAGGGCTCGTTATCAGAGGTTAGTTGGCAGGTTAATCTATCTCTCACATACTCGGCCAGATATTGCATATGCAGTGAGTGTTGTGAGTCAATTTATGCATAATCCCAGTGAAACCCATATGGAAGCTGTAATTCGCATTCTGAGGTATTTGAAGTCTGCACCCGGCAAAGGCTTAATGTTTTCAAAGAATAAACATCTGGATATTAGTGGTTATACAGATGCAGATTGGGCAGGTTGCATTACAGATAGAAAGTCTACTTCTGGTTATTTCACTTTTGTGGGCGGTAATCTTGTTACTTGGAGGAGTAAGAAGCAAAAAGTTGTGGCTCGATCGAGTGCTGAAGCAGAGTATAGAGGTATGACCCATGGAGTTTGTGAATTACTTTGGTTGAGAAATTTACTAAGTGATTTGGGATTTAAACCAAAGAAATCCATGGATTTATATTGTGATAATAAGGCAGCTGTTGATATTGCTCATAATCCAGTACAACATGATAGAACCAAGCATGTTGAGGTTGATAGACATTTCATCAAGGAGAAGCTTGATTCTAAGCTTATTTCCTTTCCTTTTGTTCGCTCTGAAGAACAGTTAGCTGATGTTTTGACTAAAGCAGTTTCGAGTAAGGCTTTTTATGACTCACTTGATAAGTTGGGCATTCGTGATTTGTATGCGCCAACTTAAGGGGGAGTGTTGGTGTGAGTCATACTTTCCTTTTGTATATGTTCTGTAATATTTTGTAATTACTATTATTATTAGGATTACTATTATTATTAGGATTATCACTTACCTTAGGAAGATATACTTGCCTACTTTGGCTCGGTTGTAATTTGTATATAATTCCTCCTTTGTGAGGTGAATTAATATTAATCTATATTCAGCCACAATTGTCTCTTGTGTTCATTATATCTGACTTATAGAACTTAACAAGAAAAAGTACAATAGGAGGGCAACTCTGCTCATGAATTTCAGAACAGAAACGAGCTTTGTTAACTCTTGAAGTGAATCAGAATAGGAAAAAGAAGGATGATAACCAAACAAAAGGCCAGAACAATGCCAATGCAAATGCGCTTCCTGCTGCTCTTCTGATACTGCTTAGCTTCTTCAAGCTGCACAGTTCCTCCCCTAACAAACGAGCTTGCACGCGCGACTTGGCTCTCGATGTCATTCAGCTGCTGCCCTTGTGCCTCCACCAATGCAGCCATATCTAGGAACACTTGGTGCAGCTCAATGAGGCTTTGCCCAATCTCCTTCACAGCATCGCGCCGCACTTGGATTTCTTGAATTGTGTCCAAAATTTGACCACGGCCCTGTTCCTGAATAGCCCTCTGAACCAATGTCTCACCCTCTCCACTAGCAATCAGATTCTCTATCATTTCGTAGTTGGCCTTCTCACCTGTTATTGTGAAGTACCTCCTTCCAAGTGTCTCTTTGTATTCTGATGCTATTTTGGCCCTTAGGCCCTGAAAATCATCCATCATGGCCTTAAGCTTTTTCGTCAAACCATTAAGTAATGAAGTTCTCGTACGATCAGAAGATGATCCAGGTCCACAGCCGGGGAGTTTGAGCTGATCAGCATTGGAGAGCTCAAGTGCTTCCAGCTTTTCCTTGATGACTTTGGCAAGTTTCAACACTTTCTCGACATCTGAGTTCATCCTGGAGCGAAGCCCTTTCATGGACTTGGCATCATGAACTTGTTTGCTCTCCTCATTTGCTTCCTCTAGCTGCTTGAAAAGCTTCTCCACAGCTTCCATGTCTTCCTTCACATTCTTTATTTTCCTGAAGTATCCGTCAAGATTGACAGTTTCATCCCACGCCTCGCTGCGCACATCATCAATGTAAACTTGTTGCTCAAGATCCTTGTAAAGTTTGAATGAATAATTCGAAAACAGATCGTTCATCTTGGCAGCCAACTTTGATGATGAACTTTTCTGTATGGTACTAGGGGAAACTTACATTGAGGTTATTTGAAGTTTTGAACTAATAAGGGGTTTATAGAAGAGAGGAATTCATGGTTGCCATTAACATGGAGATTCACTCGGAATTGGGTTTGACTTGGTCATTGATTTTCTTCTTCATGAAAGTTGACATACCTTCTCATAGACCTGACCTCAAGTACTACTAGTACGTGTTGACCAAATGGGATTCAATATAAGAAACATGAATAGCACTAAGATGATGGAACCAGAATCAACAGACTATGTTTCTGATATTGTAATCAAGATCCAACAGTTGTATCACTCTGAAAAGAATATTATTTACCCAAACAAACTAATGAGGTTCATCGGTTAGTGATCGAAATTTTGATGCTTAAGTAATTACAGAAAGCCTACATAACAAAATGCGCTTTTCATCAGTCCTAAGAAGAACAGAAGATTACTCATGGCACGGTATCCTGTCTTGGTTGCTGTTGCTGCAGCTGAAGTTGCTCTTGTTTCCATGACTCCAATTGGATGATACTGCACTTCAAATTCCTCTCTTCCATCTGTTTGTACAAAACCAAAGATATTCATAAGTGTAACATTCATTTCCTACATGAAATCCTAGATTTTGAAGTTACAAATCACTCTCCTTGAAATACTGATATTAGTTGGTCGAATTTGAACATGTAGTATCTATGATGGAATAAAGACAATAAAGCTTACCTCTAGTGCCGATATGCTTCTACAGAGCTCAAGACACTCATCAGAAAGCAACTTCTCTTGCGCAACCACCTCTGCTAATTCTGAGAGCAACGCGCCAATCTGCTCAGCCTGTTCGAAGAATCAGCTTCAATGTTAGTCCTCGTAACATAAGTGCTAAGTGACTAGGTATACACTGGTCAAGCTGAAACATACCGAGGGAGCAAATGTAGCCAATATCAACTTAATAGAGGCCGAGTAATCTGAAGCATTTCGAAGATGGATGGCAGCTAATTGTGTATCCACCTACATATGATTGGTTTCGTTAGCTAGAGCAAAATCACATCTCTTTCGCCAAAACAAAATCACATCTCTTTCGCTAATTGTGAAATCTACATATGATTGGTTTCGTTACAATCAGTCACTTTCGGCCTACCTTTGTGCCCTCAACTAGAGGTAATCTGCACACAACAGAATGTAAGCACTCTTTCATCATAGAAACTGCTCCCATGTGTTGCCTTTCCATATCTCCCCACTCTTCCAATGGCTTAAACTACACAAATTACCAACATATATCAATATACACACATCATAAACTTCGTAACTAAACCTCTTTGCTAGTTGTAGCAGTGTGCTTACTTGAGAATGCAGTATTAAGTTCAGCTTCATTTCGAGCCTTTCTTTCTGAAGCTTCAGTTTCTTGTGCAGCACAGATTGCCGCAACTTCATTAGACTATCACAAGCACTCAAAAGATTGGCCTGACAGATCATTCAACACGAACATGTTAGTCCTAAACTCACTAGTCACTAACATACAACAAATATTCAAACATGCAAGAAACTAGAGCTAAACCTGTGCTTGATCAGCAACATTGCCATTTACAGTTTCAGCTCTTGCATTTGCGTACCACCATTGCATCAATCTGTTATGAAGCAACCGGAGTTGATGACCGGTATCGGTCACACCATAGCCGGAGTTAGACCTCGTTAGTGACTTGGTAGACGATGAAGATTTTCTACTCTTGAACAACTCAAACCCCATATTGAGCAACTTCTCCACTCCCTTGCTTTTCGAAGGACTATTCGGCGGCTTCAAGTTCGAAAACGACGTCGTCTTCCGCAAACTCTCCGCCGAAACCGGCTGCGTCGCGCTCCTCCCCGGCGACAAAGCCCACTGCGTCGTCCCGAACTTTGACCCGGTCAACGAATTAGCCCTCTTGATCACATTTTTCAGGTTAAACTTGTTCATTTTCAGTGAGCTATCTGCTGAAACCGGATTCCGGTTACTAGAATCCGACGTCCATCTCCGATGATTATGCTTGTTTGTTTGACTATAGGTCATGTACTTAGACGAAACCTCCACCCCCAAACTCGCCGTCGAGCTCTGAACCGGAGCTTCAATATTAACATTCGTGCCGGAACCGGAGTCACTGATCTCCGATCCCGAGTCGAGACAGTCGGCGAAATTATCAAAGCTACGACGAGATGAGTTCTGATACACACCGCTTCCATCAATGGAAAATCTCCCCGGAACCACCACCGCAGCTAGTTTATTCGAAGACGACGACGACTTCCCGGAAAATTTAATCTTTCCGGTGTACCTCGCCGAGCCTCCGATGACCGGTGTGTGATTCTCTTTAGCGTTGTCTTTCTCATTCTCAAACACACTCGCTTCTCTCCGGCTTCTGCTTTTGACTAAAGCCGGTTTGGCACGGTCTTTGAGTCTATCGATTCCGAGATGGACAGCTAAAGAGTCGAAGTTCTTGATTGATGGAGTTGTTGCAGAAGGCCATAGGCCTGGTCGGATGGAAGGATCTGGTTTTGGAGTATCGGGTATGGGAGAACTGGGTTTTCTCCGGGCCGGGGAGAGAGGGAGTGAGGAGGGCTCGGGTGTGGTGGGAGATAGGAAGCGCGACCTGACTTCCCGAGATTTGGGTCTTCTGGGTTTGGGAGACTGATCCATGGTGAGTGAGAATGAAAGGATTGTGTGAATGTTTATATTTGAATTCAAAAGAGGGTTTGAGGATTTCAAAATTGAGTGTTTCTTGGGGAAGCAGATAAGACCAAAAACAAACCAGCAGATGTAAAATGGCGGCAAATTGGAGCTAGTAGATTCCTCGCCGGCGTAGGAGGGGTTTTGAGATGAAGTGACTGAAATGTCCTTGTGAAGATTATTACGTGTTATTTTGTATCTACTACATTGAACTCTTGTGACGGTATAACTAATTTAGATCGGGAAAAATTAGAATATTTGTAACGAGAAGGAATGAAGGGTATAGTGATAGGAGTGAGGAGTGATGTAAGACAACATTAGGAATCATGAGAAGAAACAAAAAAAATTTCATTATCATTAGTTGATCAAGTATTAGTGTCGAGGAGGAGTAATGTGTAAATTCCCTTGTGCCGGCAGTTAAGAGTTAACGATGGGTTTCATTGGCATGATGTTGCCAAATGTCAAATTTGTTTACTGCCCTTTCAAATGATACTGTTATTATCATGAAACTCAATCCCGTTGCTACACGAAAATGAGCAAGGAACTAGTCAACTTCAACAGATTATTACATTTTTACTTGAACATGATAACTCTTTAACAGAGTGACTATATAGAGCATGTAGAATCAATTTTTTTTGAAATTTGTTAATACCTAAAAATTGCTAAACTTTAAAATTGATAAACATAATTGATAAATTTATTAATCTAGTCAAGAGTTGCTAAAGAGAAACCTAGGTTTTTCCTATTTTCTTTTATCCACATGTCAGTTTATGATTCGTTAAAAATATTACTTAATTTACATTTAGTAATAATTACTGGAACCAAATACTTATATCAATTGATAAATCTCATAATTATAGCTGAATTAACAATAATTTTACTTACACCGTTAGAGATGTTCTTACTAAAAAGTACATAACATTTTACGCAAGTCACTCGCATGACTTAATGACTTACAACAACTTGTGTAACGCATGGCAGCTGGCAGCCAGGTGCATATGGGCTCGGCAGCGTGCACGGCAGCTCGGCAACCATGCCGGCAGCTTGTGTAGCGCTCAGTAGCTCCTAGGCAGCGCTCAATAGCTACATGCCTTTAGCATAAAACAGTGTTGCTCAGCTTCTAATCTCCTTTCGAGACTTAGAGCGGCATTCAAGGGTCAATATGTAACTGAGCGGCAAATTTTCTCGCTCATGCATACAATACCAAACTGTTAAGACTCGAGAGTGATCATCTCGCTTTATGGGTTGGAGTTTCAGCGTAGGAAGCAGTGGCTAAATCTCGAACAAAATCTAGGTCATGCTCGGCAGCTGGGTGCTCAGTGGTTGGAAACTAGCACTCGGCAGCTATGCAGCACTGGTCCTCTGTAGCTGGACACTAGGGGCACGACAGCTGGCAGCTGGGCAACCTGTGCTCTGCAACTTGGCGGTGGTGCTCTGCAGCTAGACGCTGGGCATCCGACACCGGTAGCTGATTCTCCTACCTTGTTCTCAACATGACTTCAACCCGGAGAAATGTGCTAACATTTATCAAACACAACGCGGGTTCAAGGAATGAGATGATTTTTCAATTCCAAACTCTCTTTAATAGCACAACACAAACCAACGTTGGATACCTCACAACGTGGACCTAAAAAAATCTTTGGTGCATGGTGCACGACAACTAGTGCACAACAGTGCTCTGCAGCTGCCCTAGGCAGCGCTCAGTAGCAATCGACAATTCGCGCTCGACAGTGAATAACAATTGGTGCGCATGGCTTCGGCAGCTGGTACCATGTGCACATATAGTGCCTGACAGCAGCGCAATTGTGCACATGCGGTGCCCGGCAGTAGCGCGTTACAGCGCCTAGGTAGATGCACATACAGTGCCTGACAGCAATGCACACGTGCACAAGAGCAAGCCCTGCCAGCAGCGTGCACGCGCACACGGGCAAGTGCACATACGGTGCGTGGCAGCAGCGCATGTGTGCACAGGGGCAAGCCCTGGCAGCAGTGTGCACGCGCACAGAGACAGGTGCACATACGGTGCCCGACAACAACATGCACTCGCACAAGGGCAGACCCTTGCAACAGTGCTTAGCAAGTGCACGCGACAACACAACAGTTAGTAGGTGCGCGCGCCAAAGCACATCACTCGGCAGCAGCGCACGTGTGCTAGAGCACAGCGCTCAGCAGCTGTGCACGCGCCAGAGCACAGTGCTCGGCAGCAGCGCACAGCGAGCAGCTAGTGGTGCCGGTAGACAAATGCACATATGTTTTAGGATTTTTCTATAATAACCTGCAAAGACAAACGTCTCAAGCATAGAATGAGGATAGAGGAGGAACATATTTTATCCTCCCCAAGGTTATTGAACTTTGAAATTACTCAAAAGTAAAGCTTACTTGCTAGTCTGCCAAATAGACTGCATTTATATAAGCTGCTTCATGTTTCCATATTCAAGTCCATGCGCGTTCGGCGATCGTTTGTGTAATTCCACTGTGAATTGTCGCATGTGGAGGCCATGAAACACATGAAAAACATATGGTTGGTTAAACTTACCATAAAACAGTAGCAAAACATTGAAAAACATCAACCCTATGAAGGATTCAAAGAGAAATTAGGAATACAACCCGTTTTTCTCAAAGAAAAGTGATTCCTATGCGCGTTGCAGTCATTTTGAGGACCGGTTCACCCATTTTTACTCTGGTTCTGGGGGTGCCCTTTTTACTGAAGAATTCTAACATACTTATGCATAACCTCTCCAAATTTCACGAAAATCGAACTTCGGAAAGTACCCGAACCGGTGGCTTGAACAGTTATGCCGGTCTATGAATTACGGCGGCCAATTTAGTGCCTTCCCGGCCGGTTCTTGGGATGAGGACGGCAGCATTGGAATCGTGAGAACAAAATATCCAAGTCCTCTGTTGGTGACAAAATCCAATTCGGATTTTATTCTGTCGATAATGGCTTGTGAAACTTGAGACAGATTTTATGGTTTCTTGGTGCACATGTGCACAGAAGGTGCACATGTGGTGCGCGGCTGTGCCCTGAGGGGTGCACAGCGGTGCCCAGAAAGGTGTGCGGTGGTGCCCAGTGATGCCCAACGGTGCGCGCGACAGAATTTTTTTCTTTTTTGGGTGGTGGCCTACTTGCTCTTGTAGAGTTACTTTCTCTTTTTAGGGTTAGAGCTACGTGCATGATAACGTGTTGTAGAACAATATTGAAGGAATAATTCTCATTATCTTATTGATAGAATGAAACCCCTATATATAGAGAAATACATGGGCCTCTTGGGCTATTACATGGGTCAATGGATCTATTATATAGATATGTGTAAAACCCTATTACAAAATAAAACCCGTATATAAGGTATGGATCAAGACACATATATATATATATATATATATATATATCAAATATCCTATAACCGGATTAAATTTAAAATTAAATCACATACTTGATAATAATCATGTAACTATATAATAAATATACTGACGAATATTAATACTTCGATACTTAAAAGCCCTACTAAAAAATGATATGTACTTTCAAAAAAATGGTACATACAAACTGGATGTTGCATGAGTAGTGATTACTCACTAGATCATGATTCAAGACTATGTTTCAAAGGGGTGGATAGGACTTTAGCTTTATGTTTGAGGTGTGTTCTGGAATGTACAAAGAGTACTATGATTCTCTAGCACGTGTCAAGCAGGAATTGGAGAAGCTTTTGTATCTCATTTAGCGCGTGAGTTCATGACTCTTGGTAATTCTCCATCCACAATCGAACGACGGAGGTGGGTAACTTCATGAACAATGAAGAGGTGTGTTGAACAAGCTTTACATTGGGTGTGTTGAGGCAAAAACATAAAAATGTGGAAAGATAGGAAATCTGGAAATTTGAGAGGTAGAGATACTCGATTACATATTACATGAAAGTGAGAAAAACGTCGTCGCTGTACAGGCCACATCAATCCCCAGGATACAAAGAAGATCAGATAGAGAGGGGATTTCTATGAAATCCAAAATTCAAACCTTAACTCTCTCACTCAGTCCTTTTTAATTAGTATCGTTGATGGTGTATTTGGTGAGATGACAAACTTAATCAAAAAACACAAACAAAACAAAAATTTGTGAGATGTAGTATCCTTTTTAATTAGCCATTCTTCGTTTCCATTATAATGAATGAAAAGGCATGTCTACAATTTTTTTAAGAAATAATTTGTCGTCATCCACAATATTAGAGTTGATGTAGCGAAGTCCATGTAAACTAATTTGTTGTCAAAAGCACTGTAGTGACAAGCGAGTTTGCCTACCACTGTAATACTGTGTAAACTATGTTTCTCATTTTGCAGTACCGAATTTAACTGTATTCGTAAACAAAAACGCCGTTGCCCGGGATCGAACCCGGGTCACAGGCGGTACAACGACCTCATTGCTTGATCAGTCTTTCATTTGGTTCTTGAAGACTAATAAGTTAAGAAAAGGACAGAAAACTAACATTTACCTGAAATGTTTTGTTGGACAATAGTGATAGACTGAACAGAAAGTGAAACTTCCTCTAGAACTTGGCGTACCAATACCAGTAACAGCAGACTATCCATATGGAGTAGACAGGTTATACAATTCAACCTAGTGCAACAGTTGGTCTTGACAAATGTAGTTAGCATTAACAATTTTGAATGATTTATATGAAGTAAAACGATTACACTACAACACAACTAGAATTTGAAATTTAAGTACCCATCTTACACCACTACCAATGTTTCTATTCGGCCAGTCCCCTACCCATGCTTGATCTTGCAAAACCTATCAACATCCTTGACCACAAAAAATTTGGATCTCCTTGTGTGCCCCTGTTTAATAGTGGGAGAGTAGTAGCAACGTCATGACTGGAACACAAACGAGTGTTACAAACTCGCTTCCCATGTCTGAAATCAATGGAAGTTGCACCGTTGCAACAAAGGATGAGCATAATCAACAAATTTCTCCCAAAGGGGCTTGTACTTTTCCATCCCAATCTTCAACCATGGTTTTGAGTTTCCATTGTAATGCAGCACAGCACCCTTATCTATCAAATGAGGATCAACATTTGTGTACCCTAAACCCAAAACATGCCATGAGGGCTCCAAAGGCTCAGTCAGTCCATAGAACGTCAACAATCCAGGTGGCAATGTGCCAAGTTTCCACAATGTCCGATCAACATTTCTTTCCTGCCAGTAGTGGTAGATGCCAGTAACGTTCCTTTTCCTCCACTGAACCAAATCAAACACATTCATTCCAAATGCCCATCCACAGGCATCGGGATCAAAATGTGATCGAATGAGAGGGTGAGAGTAGTTCAGATATTTATGGTATCTGTGAAACGTCTCCATGCATGTCTCCACTGCTCCATTTACATTGCCATTCAAATCAATCAAGAACAGTCCAGACAGATCCTTCTGGACAACAACATCATCATCAAGGAATACCACCTTCTTCAGGGCAGGAAAAACTTCAGGAATATAGAACCGCAGATGGTTAAGCATAGAAAGATACTTTGGGTTCCGAAACTTGATTGGTGTCCGACCATCATCACTGTTTCCAGAGAAATAGTAACTTTGAGTTTCAGAGTCTTGGAGCTGCTTAAGCACAGGAACATAAGACGCATTCAGCCATTTAAAGTCCTCAAACTTCTGAACCTCAACAGTCACTCCTCTGAAGCTGTTCATAGAGAACCAGGCCTTCATTGCAGCATGGTTGATTTCATCCGTTACAAGATGGAAGACAACCTTCTCTGGATCGTTGGAACTTAGAGCTGTTGAATTGACCACAACTGAAGTTGCCAAAATGTTGTCAGAAAATACACAGAAATGATAGAGATTATTATCCTTTACTTTCATTTCTATTTTTCTGTCCTTGAGTTTCCTCTGCAGATTTGTGTGCCTGAACCATTCACTAGTCAGCTGAATACCGAGGCAGTAAAGGCTCTTAGGGACCTCCTCAGCAGCTATTTGTCCATATTTGGAACTTTTCTCACTCACAGAGCTCATCTGTTCTTCCAGAGATTGGATTTTGGCTTTAAGTCTCATAATCATGGTTGCACTATCATAATGAAGCTGCTGCGCTTGGTACAGTACAAGTGCCATATCACGGATTGCAGTTTCTGATTCTCTTGACGTTAATGGTCTCCTTGTTGCAGCATTTGACAGCAAAATCTGTGAGTTGCGGATCTGGGCACTTAACTCCCAAGCAAACTGAAGGTTGTTGCTCTCTTTGGCAATCACAACAAAAGCCTTTGCCAGAGCTATTTGGTCACTGATCTGCCTGGCAACTGAGTTGGGGCTCAACATCTCTTCAGTAATGTTCAGACCTTCCATAACTCTATCATGCCTATATCTCTGCACAAGCAAAAGAAAGCACATATATCTTGAATACACAAAAAAAGGGTGAACACCTATACAGAAAGAAAATGAGATTAAACTAGAATGTCCTACATAAAAGAAGCGAATCTCTGCACAAGCAAAAGAAAGCACATATATCTTGAATACACAAAAAAAGGGTGAACACCTATACAGAAAGAAAATGAGATTAAACTAGAATTTCCTACATAAAAGAAGCAAACAACAAAAATCCAATCTATCCTCCACTGTCTTATAAGATTGATACCGCTGCCTTATGATATCAATACCTCCGCAACAAATATCTTCCCCAGCAATCTATAATCTACCTTCCCAACAATATACAGTACTAATCTACTATATATTTGTTCATTACAGTTCCATATCACATAAACTATACAAGCACAGTAATCAAACATTTTATTAAGCATCTGGAAGTGACAAAGATCATGTTAACTAACATCTAGATCAAGCTAAGCACTCAACTATTGCAATATAGTAATCAAAATATACAAACCCAATTTTCCCAAGCAGCAAAGAGCAAACAACACAAATGGATTATAAAGCTTACATCCTTGTACTGTTCCAGCACACTCAAATGCCAAACTCAATTCTAACACTACCCACTTTTGCCAAAACCCAATTTCATCTACTTAAAACCAACGCCAAAACTAAAGAATAGCAAAACAAGAACAGTTACATACAGTAATCAATACAGGTCTGGATTCAATCTGACTGCCTCTGATCAAACCATAGATAAAGAGCAACACTGCAACCCCACACAGAACCCACCAAAACGCATTCGGAAACCTTCTCGCCCTCAACGGCCGCCGGAATTCCGCCGCCCTCCGCCTCATTCTCCACCCAAATCTGAAATCTCCGGCCGTCGGTGGTTGGAGATCGCGAGATGGTTTAACTCCCAGTGATTGGATCTTACCAAAAATGGGCCCAAGATTGAGACTTTGAGAAGAGAATTGGGTTTTGGGGATTAGGGTTTTCTAGATTTAGGTGATCAAGTGAGAGATGTGAAGCTAAGTTAAGTTAAAGCTAAGCTCTTGTTCTTGCGTTTCAGTCTTTGGTTGTGGACAATTGACAGTTAGGAGTTATGTGGGAATTGTGGAGTAAGAGTGCTTCTGCGTTGTCAACATGATCTAATAATCTTATTGCACGTGTTACTGTTTTTATTTTATGTTTTTGGGATGACTATGAGAACTGTAGGCCCCACAGCTTCCATTGGTATTCATCAGTTTTTTTCTCTATTGAGATAATTTTAAATTAATTTTAACTGTTGAGTTTTGATAAGTTAAAATTTAAAGATTGTTTGTCTTTAGATGTGGTAAGAGTTTTGGTATTGTTAACATTGTTGATTGTGATATCTTAAAAATTGTTCGATCTAATTATCTTACCATGTAAAGTTAATTATGAAAATATCGACGGAAATATCGATTACAGTAAAAAAAGTGAGAAAATTGACGGAAATTTGAAGAAAAACACAGAAATTTTAAATGAAATTTTAAAAGATGTTTTTTACTATATTATGTATTATATTTAAAAATAAAACTTTGAATAAATATTGATCTATAGGGAGTTGTAGTAATTTAAAGTGAAAAAGTAAGTGTTGAACAATTAATAATGCTTAAAAATTTACTTTAAACATTTTTTATGGCTGAAAACCCAAAGGAAGGCTAGTTCATCACGCCTTATATACATATGATACATTTTACATGAAATTAAATAACTACTTTAAAACCACAAAGAAGACATATGATGTACAAAGTTTTTTTTTCTATAGTACCGATGCCGGCTTCTGCTCTCTTACTTCCATGATTTTCATCTTGTGTTGCATGTGTGAAAGTGTAGTTCACTAGTGAATGGACTCATATGATCAACTTGATTTCCACTATAACCATGAACATCATCATCTCCACCACTGTCGTGACTTCCACTATCATCACCTCTGATACTTGATGAGCCTCCTGATCTGGTAGTTATAAACATTTGACTTATGGATAAATATTAAAATGTAGGTAAAATAGTTGTAATATGAATTAAGAAGTGTAGATAAAAATAGTTGTAAATTGACCTATGGATTAGAAATTTTTGAAAAAAAAATTTTAAAAAAAAAATTGGAAATTTTCGGAAACTTTCAGAAAATATCAGAAAATATTGAAAATTTCGGACGAGAAAATTTGGAATGTGAAAGATATTTTCATGGTCAAAAAACGAAAATTTCGGCGAAATATCGCCGAAACTTTTGATTTTTAAGACCTTGGTTCCTTGTGTTATTTGGTTTTGATAGCCATATAGAGCTTTGAATCCAAAAAGAGAGGATGCAAGCCTCAGGGTGGCAATATCTCAAACCTTGAATCCCCAATATTAGTTGGAACTCCTTTTTTATTTAAATTGTTTTTATTAATAACTCACACATCTTAAATATGTGACTTCAAGGTTGTTAGTTAAACACCTTAACTAACAAAACCACGGCTCATCGACAAAACAATTGTAGAAAACTCCTTCAGTTTATTTTAATATTACAGTTTAAAAACTCAATTTTAAATAAGCAATCTCAACTTGATTTTTTTAAAATCATAGTTATTTAAACTAAAATATTTTAGATAACACGTTTTAAGATTTTACCAAACAAAACATTTATTCAAAATTATAATTATACGTGATTTTAATTTCCAAAAATCAAAACTTAATACCAAACTGAACCGTCAACAACTTTCGGTTCTTAAACCTCAAGGATTGGATACATAAAGGACTATTATCATGACCGAATTTCACACAAACATTTAAATACCAAAGCCTTCATTCAAAACAGTTCTAATAGCAACATTTAGGGGGTGTATTCAAAGTAGGATTTTAATGGATTGTTTTGTATTTTGAGAATCCATTGAAATCCGGTGGTATTCAATTAAGATTTTAAAAAGTCCTTTAAAATCTTGAGGTATTCAATACAGATTTTAAAAACTCCTTTTAAATCTGGTGGTATTCAAAATTCCACGGATTTTGAATGATTTGAGTAAGTGAGGGATTTTGTAGGATTCTAGGGTGCTTGGTATAAATACCAAACCACCCCAGAAATCAGGCCTCCACCCCTGAGAATTTGACGTATTTCATTTTCTCTTCTCTCAAGGTCGGTTCGGAAAGATCAGAATATTTCGGTCGCCGACACACTTTCACATACGTATGAAGTCATTTGTTCCAAACAGAATTCATTCGATTCAAATACCCGAAACTGTAAACAGACCAAAGGAAGAAGGATAAAGCATCAGACAAGGCGTGAATATGGCGTTGCGGAAACGATCCGGAACAAAGCGAAAGCTGCATGCTGATGATAAAGGTAAGGCCTTGCTCAGAAATTTGTCTTCTATTTGGTTTGGTCTGATTGTCTGAATGAATTGTTTCGCGTTTCAGATGCATCCAAATCTGAAGGTGATGATGTCTCAGAAAGCCTCTCTGACATTGACGATGCCGAGGAATGACGATAATTATCGTAGTGTTTTGAGTTGTTTTCATTGAATGGTGGTCACCCATTTTGGCTGGGCAGGTAGAAATGGTGACCTGAGTTCAGTTTAGTTTAAATTTGATTGCCCTGGAGTTTCTCATGGACAAAGCTTTGTGCTTTTGTCATGGTTATGTCAATTGATTAAGGTTTTGTGTCTGACAATTAGAGGGAATCATATAATGAAAGACAAAAGCAGTGATTACTGTTCCCCATCAGCTTTCTTCGAGATCGCTTGCTTCATATCTACTTGGTATATTAGTCTGAACTTGCTTGTTGCTGCCATTTTGTTCTTTGGGATTTGTAAATGTATGGTTCCTCAGTTTTTTTATGTATGAAATCTTACGTTGGAGGCATTGTGTGACTTGTAGATTGCTCCATACCTTAACAACAAGGAGGCATTCTATAAGCGCATCATTTGGGAAGCGATGAACAAAGATTCCGCCCAGGTAAGTCATTGTAACCTCATGAGTTCATTCATGTATGTTTTGTTGTTTTCTTTTTCCTCTTGATGGTTTCTTTTCATGTTTCGATGCATATTAGCATATGTTTATCCATTATATCTAATGAATTTGACTAGTTGAGAGATAATGATGCAATTGCTATGTCATTATTGAGTCTAAGAATTGATTCGCTCTCTTTATCACAATGTCCAATTTTTGCCTATTTTCTGATTTTCGTGATTGTGAAGATAGTCATCAATGACTCTTGCATTCTTGCTTTTGTTGTACATTTGCATGTCTCCAAACTTGGTTTGCATCTTACCTGAATCTGAGTATTTTCTCTGTGTCTAAGCTTTAGTCCCCAAAATCCTGAAGCATGAATCTTCTGTCTTCCAAGCGATCATTTTGTCTGTTGAACCTAATCTTTGAGCCATATCTTATCCACAAGTTCGAACTTCGTCCGTGATGCTAGCCCCACCCAGTTATGAATTTTGAAGCTCGACCGCATAAGAAAATACTGCTTTCATAATGTGGTCATGCTACAGTTACTGATATGAATCATGCTACAGTTACTGATATGAATCAACTAGGAATGTACATGTTTGTATTCCAGGAGCAAACAAAGAATTTGCGTTTGCAAGGTTTTTGGTTTATAAACTGTCAATGAGATGGTGGTGTGATAGTTTTCAAGGGTTCATGGTTTTATGAAATCCAAACAAATCCAAACAAATCTTGTTAAAACAATACATCAAAATCTGTTTAAATCCATGACAATCTGTGGATTCTAATAAATCCATCAGAATCAATTAAAATCCATGGATTATAGTAAATCCATCAGAATCAATTAAAATCCTAATTGAATACACCCCCCTTAATCATCAATGCCATACCTTTCAGTATCAAATATTTCCCTTCAGTTTGATTCAAAATTCAACAATCCAATGATTTTGTAAATACTTTACAACAAAGACCGACTAAAGAAATTAGAACATAATAACCACATGGGGTGGCCCGGTTGGCAAACTCGGCTCTTCAAGTTGGGGCGAATGGCAGGTTGGAACCCCTCACCTGAGTTCGAATCCCAGCTTGGTAAAATTCCATGTGGCCAAGGACAAAGCCAGTTTTCCGAAGTGGATTAGTCTCCTTGGTTGTCAGCTTTGGAGGAAACCACTCTAAACAAAAAAAAAGGACTTAGAACATAATACCCTAAAGAGCGGACTATCATATGGCCTAAGAAAGATAGTACTCTTCAAAAAGGTCTGAGCCTGCCTTCTAGGGTAAAATAAGTATGGGCTAGAGCAGATATACTGAATAATGGGAACTTAACATACTTGCCAGCAAGAGCACACCTTGTGCACTCCAACAAGATCAAAATGTACATGAATGCCAGGGCTGCCCAATACTCTATGCCAAATGTACCGTTGAAGTTGATGAGTGGAAAGAAATTGCTCGAAAGCACAACCACTTGCAGCATCGTGTCTAACAACATGGCCATAACCACATGGTACCTAAAGAAGTGAGGCCACTTTTTATTCTTCACCACTCCATAATATGCCCCATAGAGATATACATATGTGAACCACAAGGGAAGCCTCTTTATTGCTCCGGGGACATAATAAATCAAATTTCCGAAGAGTTGATAGTGTTCTGCAAATGGAGTAATATAAAAGCCAACTTCGGACATCTGAATAGATGCTAAATAAGGAAGACAGGCTAAAGTTCTCCACCACCACTCTGGCTTCTCAGTCATTTTCGGGAAAGGCAGAGTGATTGAACTATTATCCTTCTTTGCTTGTACCAATGTTGAAGATTTGCGTTGTCTGAGTAGAAAGGATGTTTTCTGTGACTGGCCAGCTTCATTCCCGCTTAGCACTGTGGATGATACCCCAGAAAGGTCCAAGCTTGGCAATCCTGAAACTGACAACTCTGGGAATTATTGAATATAAAGATTTCTAGGATGCTCTAAGAAAATATGCATTTCATTCATATCTGAGAAAATATGAGACTCGTGTCATATCAATATGCTACCATCAGACCAACAGTATATTGTTTTCCACGCTCGAAAGGATATACTGATTTCATTCATATTAATTAAAAATTAATTTCAGGATGGCAGGAACAACATCACTTTACCATGAGAACAAGGATTGGCTTTCTGCAATATAATTTTTCTCAATTAGTTTTTCACAAGGGATGATCCTTGTCAAGAAATTTGACATACCTCTGGGCAGTACAGGCGTAACTTGATTAGGTGGTCTGCTGGTTGACAATATAGGCAGTGGTTTAGAACTGAAATTGCATGCAACCCTGTTGGGCTTGGTGTGTCCTCTAAGATACGCAACCTTGTACCTAGTTAAGAAACAATAGCATTTCAGAATTTCATCATCAACTAGGCCTGTAGGAGCCCGTACATATACAATAATTTTCCCAACACTGTAAACTTCCAGTGTAATAAACAATAGCATTTCAGAATTTCATCATCAACTAGGCCTGTAGGAGCTTGTACATATACAATAATTTTCCCTACACTGTAAACTTCCAGTGTAATAAATTGTTTCTAAATGAAAAACAATTGTTTCTAAATTGTTTAGCATTTCAGAATTTCATCATCAACTAGGCCTGTAGGAGCTTGTACATATACAATAATTTTCACTACACTGTAAACTTCCAGTGTAATAAATTGTTTCTAAATGAAAAACATGATAATATTCAAAATGAAATTAATGTTTTCCATGCTAAAATACTGAAGAATAAGGCTAAAAACACTGATGGACAAGTAAACAGTTGATCCATCTTTCAAAGCTTAAACCAGGGCTTCACACAATGTCTCTAGAACTACAACTCAGTAATGCGCTTACATATCTTCGCGCATTATCCAGCTGGTAATTACAGACTAAAGGAAGCAGGTTCTATTGAATAATTATTAAAAGTGGCAACACTCACCAGTTATATCTCAATAACCACTTTTTGTGTCATGTTTTGATATATACATAGATTTCTGAGTAGAAGCTTATCAAGATGAATGTTCATCATTACTACAAAACAGGTGCTGACCAATATACTAAACTTAATTATTGCAAATCCATCCGGATCATCCACCAATGAACCAACTTTGTGATAAACTGTAGACAGTCCTTACAATTCTTGATTGTCAAAACCTCTATCAGATAACAAATTTCATGCCTAGGTGCCTAACTTACTAACGCTACCCAAATTCGAACAGAAAAGCATGTTTAACCCAAGAATTATGTTTAAACTTCGACTTTGATCATATCATCAAAACAGTGTAAAGACAGAAACAAAAACCACCCAAAATAACCTATATTCAGAGAATTCCAGGGTAATAGGCAGCTTTATCTCAAGAAACAAAAAATTCCAGTAAATTCACACAATTTGATCTCTATCTTATTCAGCCAAACATCTAATTGCACCAAACCTACTTCACTTTCCGCTCACACGTTATTGTCACATATGTAATAGTAAACAATGAATCCAGTTGCAAACATCTGACACAAACCCAGAGATCACAAAATAAACAGTTAAACACAAACCCCAAAACCAAAAAACAGAGCAGAGAACCAAAATTCAGCTCCAACAAAAATCTAACAAACAAGGGTTCCATCTCCTGAATCCAATTATTCATAAAAGAGCCCATTCTGAACACAACCCAACATTATATACATCATTCATCACCAAAAGCTTAAATCTTTTCGTTCGTTTCATATTTTTTTTCTTTTCGTTAAAAAAAAGAGAGAGAAAAAAGAAGAAATGCTGTGAGAAAACGAAGGTGGGTTTAATCAAGTGTACCGAGAGGTGGAGGAAGAACGAGGAGGGAAGAGGATGGTCTGGCCAAAGCTCAAGGCGGTGGCCATGGTTTTGTGTTGGGATCGATGTGTGGAGATTTCGAGCCCTTATTTTCTCTCTGGAACACTCGGCGCCGTCGGCTTTTCTTTCCATGCACGATTGTCTCTAAACTCTATTATATACATCTTGTGGGCCTTTTTGTCATTACCTAAACTTCGGGGTTGAGGCTGGCTGGCTAGGTAAGCAAATTAGGGAGAATCTGGGGCCTCATTTGGGAATATATAGAAAATAAGGTGGCACATTGGGAAAGAACTGAAATTGAGTCAAAGAAATCTGACATTCTAGACTCCTCCTAGCTAGTACCACCTCTTTCTGGTACAAACTATCTTGTGTAGTCAAAATCACCCCTCGACTGTGAGATTAACCTCCGGTAGAACCCCTTTGTATAGAGGAATTTTTCTGATTAATGAATTGTGGAGAAAGGCTTTGAGGAATATGTTGAGAGCTAGACAGTGACGACATATATTGTTAAATAAAATTTCACTTTAGTTAAAGTAACGTTATGTTAGATTATAACAAGTGAGTCATTATAAATTTATTTTTTATCAACAAATTGGTAATGGGCTATAAATTTGTTGCCTTTGTTTGCTTATCAATGGAGTAACATCCACATTTTGTAAAGAAAAAAAACAAAAAAATCAGCTATAATTTTAGGGTTTTGTTCACTTTGGTGACCTTGTTTGTAATTTTGTTCGAGGTCTCAATGCACTAACTTTTTTTGGGTCAAAGTAGGCCGCCATTGAATCCTAGTTGGTAAAGATCATCGACACTTCCCTTGAATTGAAGGATTTGGAAGGTGCCACTATAGTTAGCGCACAAGTTAGGGCCAATTTTGATGCGTCTAATACAGTCTCTTCTAGTCTAAACGGTTATGGCTTATAGAATTTGTTACCTTACAAGTTACAGAGTAAAGGGTTCCTGGAGAGTTACAAGATTTGCAGGAAGAGCCTTGTTCTATTCCAAATTTCCAACAAGGATTCGGAAAACACCTATTCCTATCTAGGTAAGGTAAGGCTCGCTCCCTTCCTCTTCAACTGTTACGGCCGGGTTTTCTCTCCTTTTTAAGTGTCACGGATTTTCAGTGGTAAAGGGAAGCAAAGGATCTTAGTGCAGCTTTGGTGTTACCGATCATGGCTACGAAGAGAAAAATGTCAGGCAGCTGCAACATGGAAAACAGATACAAAAGGATCAAAAAGGAGGAGGATCAAAGCTGCCAAAGCACCAGGGGTACGGTGGTGGACACATACACATACCAACTACCCGAACTTGTCATCAGCCAAATCGTCTCTCATCTTTCCTTCAAGTACATCATCAAGGCAAGCGTTCTTTCCAAGGAATGGGCAAGTTTGTGTTCTTCGGTTCTCGTTTTAGATATCGATGAGGACGAAGGTAAGAAGCAATGTGATGACATGAAACAACGAAGAGAGTTCCTTAAGTTCTTGACCGGTTGTTTGAAGATCTATGAGAATCAAAAGCACCTGGAGAAGTTGAGGCTCCACATGAGATATTTAGGAGCTGCTGACGGTAAAATAAACGAGTCTGTGAGCTTTGCTTTGGAGAGAAACGTTAAAGAGTTGGATATTTGCTTCAAAAGAGAGGACAAGGTCAAAAAATCCAAGTACTACTGCTTACACCTGACACTTCTCAGTAATGCAAAATCTTTAACCATTCTGAAGTTGGAGAATTTAAGAATCGAAGAGGACAGCATCGACCCTATAACCTTTCCGTCTTTGAAAGTTATGTCTATGAAATCTGTGAGATTCACGGGTAAAACTGGATTCTCACGCTTATATTCAGGGTGCCCTTCCATTGAGTATTTGTCATTAACAAAATGTCATGACTGGGATGTTAGACTTTCAAGTTCGAGGCTCAAACACTTGGAGATTCGGTGTTGCGAAATCATACTTAAATTGGAAGCAACAAATCTTGAATCCTTCAAATTCCAAGGTGACCATGGACTTCGTCATCATATCATTAACATTGGTAAAAGCTTCTACATTGCTTCATGTCAAACCCTCAGAATTCTTGAGTTCTCTCATACACACTTTCCTGTTGGATGGTTCAAAGGCTTCGATTCGAGATTTCCCCATCTTGAGAGGTTGGTTTTACTTTCATGCTTTACCTACGGGATTATCAACATATCTAGCCAGAATCTGAGAAGCTTTGAGTTTCATGATGAATGCGGAAACATTTTGTCTAATTTTTATCTGAATGCTCCAAATTTATCAGAGGCTGCAATCACAATTAAACAGAGAAGAGACTATGATCGGCTGAGAAATTTTCTTGGAAATTTTGATAGTTGCAAGAAAATATGTCTACATGTTAATGAGACTGAGGTATTTATCTTTCCGGAAGAAATGAGAAAGAAATGCTCTCCACCTTTACCTAGTCTCGAGTGTCTTGAGGTAGAGACAACAGCAGTAGCTCATTCGGATTTGATGGATTCCTTGCGGTGGATGGCGCCGTCTTTGGAGTATCTGTCCATTAACAGAATATATTACATATATGATAGGCTAAAATAAGTTAATAGAAGTACACTCTTTACAATTTGTAGATAGCTGTATTTTAGCGGATTGAAAAAATTGTATTTGCCATGTGCATTAGTTATTGGTCCTGTTGTTTGGTGATGCTGTCAGTTTCTGCTGTTTCTTTACCCTATACATGCATGAGTAGGTTTATGTGTAATAACTGATTAGGCAACTGATGGTATGATTTACATTTACTTGTGACTAGTATTGATCTGCACAAGTTTGAAGGATGAATGTTTGCCATGTTGATTCAGAAATAGATTTGAAAGGATGGTGCTGTCGCCTATGTATACACTCCGATAAGAGAAGGCAAAACTAAAGAGGTAATAAAACATTGTATTACAGGGGAGTCTTCATTTGTTTCTGGTTATATAGATAACTGCATTGTTTTGAACTTGAAAACAACGAACAATAAAAAGCAGATTCCTAACTTGAGCAACTATAAATACACACTAGTTTGTCCCAGTCTAATTACATGGAATTCATCTGTTGATTTGCCTTGCACGTTACCTGGGCTGCAAAGGGTGCTTTCAGCTGAAACTGGAATTTGGTTCAGAAAAGGCCCCAGCGTTCCCGCTCCCTAGCATCATTTCCAAGTCCCCAGCTATGTGGGCGATAAGTTGATCTCAAGAAGTCAGCTGCACTTTGATCAGAGTAAGGGCTTCGTGTGTAACTCTGTGGGCTTGTACGATTCAGACGCTTTTGCCTGTACCTCCATGCTACTTGAATTCTCTTTGCAGCAAGCCCTCTCCAATATGGAGATTCATACCTGCAAGAAATACAATGTTAATCTTCATACCATGATGAAAGCACCACCTTCTGTACTGAGGAACATTTCAAGGCAAAAAGATGTTACGCAGTAATAACAGAAGTAACCTTATGGCTCCTTGCACACGGGGATTACGCAAATATCTTGCAAACCGTGCGGTGAACTGTTCAAGGTCTGCAGCTCGGAGTTGAAACGCTTCCACGTTTGTTAAGCACCTCACCAATCTGTTGCTGAGCAATCTCCGACCAGTGATTCTGACATTTTTCCCATCTACAAACAAGAAATATGTTGAATAATTACTACAAACTAATACTACCTACTAATATGATTCTGTGATTGCCAAGTGACAAAACTCTATGAATTAGATAGTGGTTATGTCATGCAGAAAATACCATTGTTTACAGAAGACTCAAGACACCATCTGAGAAGTTCCTCACCACAAACATCACCTTCCTTTAATGTGTCATCAACAGTCCCATCTGCCCCAATGCTCTCCATCTTTCCACGAACAATAAACACCATATTCTCAACCATACCTCCAGGATACAAAATTTCATTTCCTTCAGTGTATGTTTTTTGTTTCAGTTTCTCACAAATCGCATCTAAGATAGGATCATCCATCAGAGCAAAGATCCGAACCTGCAATTTTCTTTCAAGTTATTGGACCATATATGGTGCATCAATTAAGATCCAGTAATTAGAATGAAACCATAAAGGTGCAGCATAATTTCCCATCAAGTGAGAGTTTGTCATTTGGCATTGTCAACAAGAAAAGCTGGCATATAAGTGATCACACACAACTATAAAGTAACACAAATACAGATCTTACTTTCTTCACAAATTCGAAGAGATGACGTCTTATATTTCTCTGAAGATGTTCAGGCAAATTTTCCAGAATTAATTCTTCATTTACACCTTGTGTGGCAGACCAATTATATCGTTCGGCATTTCTTACTTGCCTACATGATGCCAATACATGGGTCAAAATTCAAGACATCCACATCTGAGAAAAATTATTGTTCATGAACATTCAATATCAAAAGCAAATAAAAGTTCAATCACGCAAACAAGAGTAAGCAATATATTACCAGTAAAGCACAACATAAACATATATATAAAATGCTTTTAATTTAATATCTCCTGGATAATGATTTTTGTACCAGTAATACAGTTTGCATCTTGAAGAGTAGAAGGTAAAAGGGAGATTCAAAGTTGAAAATTTCATGATTTACACCAGGCAGTAACTGAATAATGATTTTTGTACTAGTAATACAGTTTGCATCTTGCGGAGTAGAAGGTAAAAGGGAGATTCAAAGTTGAAAATTTGACGATTTACATCAGGCAGTAACTGACTGAATTTGTCAGCATTGTTGCCATGGAACACCATGAAACGTAAAGGAACAGATTCGCGTCATGTGTATATGTACATGTCTGACAAAATACCACGCCAAAGGCCAAATATGTGAAGCATAAATGTGATCTCACAAGGAAAAACTTACACCAAGTGGTGACTCGATTATCAATACCTTCTAAGCTCGTCTGGCAAGTTCCTATAATGCATCCACTGCTCAACATCACGACTCCGCAATAACATATCAAACCTCCTAAAAAGACAAAAACTCAAAAGAATGAGAAAGGCTAAGATACATAAAAAACCTTATGGAAAGGAAACTATAATAAACTCTGAAATTTCAAAACCGCATGATATTTCCCGAAGTAATACAGATTGCATTCAGTTAGCTATTTTGACAATAACTAATCACATATAGTTGCATACAAATTAAACAGACACAAATGGGGTGCTAGTGTTGGGACATTTTTCTCAACAGCGCTATTGCAATGTGCAATTACTCATTTTCAAATACACCAGTGAAATTACGTATTGGTAATTATCTTACCGAGTCCCTAACAAAGAATTGTGGCATACTACATGTTGGTGAAAAGGCACTGAAATAAGAAGATAGTACACATTCTTATGATCTCTTTCTCAAATAAAAGAAAGTGGTAATAAAGACAAGATCAAACAATAAAAATGTGGACAGAATATACACCTTGCAGGCCGCCTTATTAGGTAACAAGAATTAAGAAGCAAATCTGATAGAGATAATTAAGTAGTACCTTCGTCCAAGAGACTGAAGAAAATTCTGCATATTTCCAATCAGAAGAGCAAACAAGATGAGTCCTAGCCCAATAATTACCATGGTAAAGATAATTTCCCCATTGAAATAGCTTGGAGTTTGATTTCCTGCCAAAGTGCTGATTTGCTTCATAAATCACATGAGATAATGTCAGCAGAAAGGAATAACTTATTTCTAGAATCATAATAAAATGACCAAATCATCTGTAGAGTCACTAAAAACAAAATTGAAAATTACTACCCAGGAGGGGCAAGGAGAGAGATAGTGAGTGGGTGGTAGTGCTAGAGAGGTAGAGCCAATTAACATCATTACCTCATCATCAATAAAAAGAAAAAAAACATACTGAGGCGAATTTTACCTCTACAGATATAAGGATTTCATTTTTCATTTATACACTAAATTTATTTATTTTGAAAATAGATAAACAACTAAACCTATTTCTGTTATAAACAAAAAGAAGATATAATGTTCAGGTACCTGAAACCCCCAAAACAGTGAATATAAATATTTAGTCACGATATCTCTTGTAGTGAGATTAACAACTAGAGTATAGATTCCATAAGAGAAATCTCCTTCAGGGTTAAAACAACCAGCAGCCTTTTCATTTTTTCTCCATTTATTTAACTCCTCATCTGGAAGAGACTGGGCATGCCAACAATCTATTAAACTCACGCATGACTGCAAATTAGAGTTGTGGCAGACATCTCGAAGACATTGGGTAACCCTCTGAAACAAAAGAAAGTACAAATGTACAATCAAACAAATAAGGGAGCATGCATAATTAGGTTAAAGAATGAAGTCTCCACACACCTGTAAGCCGAGGAGGTACCAGCATGACCCAATTACATGGCCAACCAACAAGAAAGTGAGAGTGTTTATAACAAAATTTGTCCAAGCCGACTCAAATACGAAGAAGCCATTTGGTGATTGACCAGCAAGCAGGGGAAGAACCCTATACAACCTGGGAAAGTATTGAAAAAAAACTGCCAAACGGAGAAGATTCTTTGTTTCATTTGCTTGAAATGATCGCAAGGGAACAATTGACAACATTACCATCTGAAACAAGAATTTAAACCAAAAACAAGAGTAAATAAATCAAAAAGCTAAAACCCATCATATGGTGGGTGTCTGTAGAAGAGAAAAATACTGACAAACATTTAATAAAAACAGGACTGATGTAATCTTAGGATTATAAAGTTGGAAGCATTAACTTGTACTTGACATTTGTAGAATGATCAGATTTAAACAATTACACATCAAGCATATCATACCAATTCATATATATATATAGAGAGAGAGAGAGAGAGAGAGAGCGAGAGAGTGTTTACCTGAGGAAGTGGTAAAACAACAATTAAGTCGACTATAAATTTTCCATGAAGATAATTGAGAGCGATTTTATAGGGTTGGTCTACTATCTCTCCTGTACCAACCACTCTAGAACCGGGAGCTACGTAAGCCAACCTAAACTGCCATGCATTAGTAGATTTGGACTTCAGCCGATACTCAAATGGTACCATATAATTTCTATACAATAAAAACTTAGGAAGTCTTGAAAAGACAAGAAAATCAAAGCAACATTTTGTTTAAGACACAAAATGGATAACACAATTCAGAATGACGTTTCTAAACAGAAGGTGAAAATATTGTTACCTGAAGAAGCATGTGCAATAGGTATATGAAGTCTGTCAGAGTCCGGAAAAACACTAATAGTATGACAAAAACCCAGTCAACAGATATGCACTTATCATCCTGCATTTTAAGAATGTAGATACACCAAAATTTAAAGAGGGACACAAATTTACATATTGTGAAACAATTTTCGAACTGCTAGTTCGTCTGCGTCCAAGAAAACAGCCTCCAGAAATATAATTAAACTTAATGCAAACACATACATCAAAGTGACTTCAAGACAAATGAAAACATCTTCCTACTGTAAGTGCTTTGTTGTAGGAACACTGTACCACAATTAATTCTTGTTATGGCTAGAAAACCCAATAAAAAGGGTTGGAAAAAATGCTTGATTATATTATTTATAGAGAAAAGCAATGACAAACAATATACTTCATAATTTGAAACTATAATATATGTGCTTTATGAAAGGAAAAGAAAATTTAAAGACTAAACTTGTTGTGCAAAAAGAAGAAAAACAAACCTCTTGTGCAGATAACAAGAAGAAAAATAACGGATCTACAAAAACTGCCACCATGCAAGATATGACAAAGAACTTGTTCCATCTTCGTACAGCTTTAGCGTCGGGGTTCACAACTCCAAGAACATATGGATACAGAAAAGAACACGTTCTTTTAAACCATCCCTTAGCATCATCATACAAAATATTATGGAGCTGCAAAGAATTCACAAACTCTATATTAGTTTCATTTTGTTTTAGTTTTGGAGGAATCATTGGCTTCACAATTAAGAAACTAAAACCATTACAATGGCCAATGTACAGACAAAAGCAAAGGTTTGAGCAAAGGAAAAGGTATGAGCAAAGAAACTAAATTTACAAAAAAATTAGAAAGAAAGGCAAGTTGGTAAAAAAAACAAAAGCAAAGGTTTGAGCAACTACATGATGCTCAAGTCAATGGTAAACTGAGTCCACTCCTTAAACATAGAAATAATCATTCAACAATTAGTCTGTTCAGTTCATGAAGTTTAATTGGCTACACATCAATAATAAACAATAGAACAGCAAGTAAATTAGCTGACATGGGAAAAAGCCTAGGCTAAGCAGCAGCATCACTTACCGTACATACACAAGTAACACAACAACACAGACAACAAACAATTTCATTAACTCCTTTAACTAAGGGTGATCCTCTTCTATTTCAAAATAAACAGAACTAGAAACAACTACATATTATAATGGTTTACATACAAAAGCAACAAAAAAAAGATGTTCTCATGATTTTCATATGGAATTTAGATAATAAGCACACACGAGGAAAAATTAATTCATTCGGGTACAAGAATGAAAAAGACCTTATGATCAAACAAACTTGAAGCTACGTAGTTTCTCCGTTGAGCTGATTTCAAATTCTGAAGTGGTTTGCAAACTGTGCAATGAGGATCCTTGCAATTTGTAAACTGCTGGAATGGAACACATGCAGGTTTGCAAGGGCTTTGGCTATCAATATTTAAGGATCCTGTATGGTCTACCCCATCAACTCCTGTTCCCTTGGATTCCATGGAATTGATCGGGGTCGAGTTAAATGCATTCTTGGAACTGGATAGTGATTGTGAAGGTAGTATTGGTACTTCATCATTTCTTGTTTTACCCATATTTCTTCAACGAAGCCTAAAAGAAGAGGAAATATGAATAGATTAAATGAGATAACAGTACAAACCTCTGCATATGGATCTAACTTTCATAATGTGGAAAAAAATGAATCTTTTGCATAAAACATTTACATTTAGTTATACACAAGAGTATATCATGACAATTGAAAATGCATCTCCTAATACTTGGTGGTGAGTGGTAACAGTAGGTATCAAATCACAACTTCCAAATCATTAACTGTTACAGTGATACAGCTTCTACTGTTTTAGTCCTTTATTTGTAAGAATTACATAACTATCTGTATTTTGATACAAAGATCCCAGATTGAGCATTACACAATAGTGATTACATTACAGAGGAATCGAACAAACCTCATGAAAGCTGAAACCTTTATCATTCAGCAGACGATTAATCCAAGACAGAGGGGGATTGGAGAATGGGAAGTTGCAGTGGGTTTTGATGATAAGGAGGAGAAAGATAAGAGAAGGAGTGAAGTCATGGATTTTTTTTGTGTTCAATCCCCCTAATAAAGCTGGCATTTCAAGATAGGAAACAGAATGACGCGGTTTTTCTTGTGAAATAAATGAGATCTAACGCATGGTTTTGGGTAATCGAGATTTCTTCCCATTTAAATGAAGGTTCTGAAGCCCAGGCTGTGGTGAGAGTAAACTTGAAACTGAAAGCTGATGTCACTTGCAGTTCTGTTCGTAGTTGACTGAGTTTGAGATTTTCACATTTGGCTGACTGAGTTTTCAATATTATCACTTTGTTACTCGAGTTTCTACGTATCAGATGCGAAAGTCTGCCTTTTTGTAATTTAATTCATTTTTTATCATGATTTCTCATCTTAACTATTTACAATATAAATATATGTGAGTAAATCATCTTTATAAAATTTTATTTAATTTAAAGATTGTTAAGGTATTCAAATATGTGATTTAAAACAGAAAAAACTAACGGTTACGGTTGAACAGTTTTATTACGTTCATAGTTTTGATTCATTTTGGATGTCTTAATGATCTCCAAATTTACTGAAATTTTATAGAGATGATCTGCTCACATATATTTATATTGTAAACTGTTAAAATGAGAAATCATGATCGAAAAATAAGATAAAATTACAAAAGTCTGTATTTTTTAAAAAAAAAATACTAACCTTCGCATCGAAAAAAGGTCTAATATATAGGACGGATCAGGTGCGGAAGTCCGTATTTTTAAAAAAATACGGATACATATATATATATAGGCTCAAACCGGAAACTAAGAAAAGGAGGGGGAGGGGAGAAAACATCAAACCTCTAAGAAGGTTTATATATAATTTTACACTGAAGTATGAAGGTTAATTTTATTGTCAAAGTCTCAACGTCTTTTTCTTAAGAGAAAAATAAGTTACAACTAAGAGCTTTTTAGGTGACCACATTGGGGAGGAATCTCATCAAACCAACACAAAGGAATGACCAACTGAAGCAAGAGCATAGCCTTAAAAGAAGGGTTAATTGTAATCAAATTGAAGTCGAAGGAAACTCTTCCCTTATCATCAAGCGTGTCAAAAAATCTTGTGCTATTCTTTAGAAACTCAAGTCTCTGATTCGACATGTAAGAGCTCTAATCAATTCTTTTGATAGCATTACCGTCTCACATAAAGTGTAGGTACACGATCCATTTTAGTCACTCTAATTGTGCTCTCTACTTCTCTCGATGATTGCCCAAACAAAACAAAACAAAACATGGGCTCCTACAACACCCAATCGCATTTCCAACGCTTACTCTGTTTCACCAAGCAATTGACTTCCCACGTCAACCAAGGCAATCACGACAAAGCCCTCACTCTCTTCCACCACATACAAGCCTCACTCGCTCTCCCTCTCGACGCCCACGTCTTCTCCCTCATCCTCAAGTCCTGCTCCGCCCTCCGCCGCCCCCAACTCGGCGCCGCCGTCCACGCCCACGTCACCAAGTCGTCATTCCTCCAAAACCCTTATGTCGCTTCTTCTCTAGTCGACATGTACGGCAAATGCGTCTCGGTTTGGACTGCACGCCACTTGTTCGATGAAATTCCTCACAGAAATGTTGTTGTCTGGAACGCCATGGTTTCGGTGTATACACGCAATGCTGACGTTGCTGGAGGTTTGAAGTTGTTTGAGGCTATGGATGTTGAGCCTGATGTGGGGACTTACAATACTATAATGGCTGCAATGTCGGGGTTGGATGATGGGTCGCTTCGAGCTGTGGAGGTGTATAGGAAGATGTGCGAAAGAGGGTGGAAGCCGGATTTGATCACGTTGCTTGCTCTGTTACGTGCTTGCGTTGGTGTAGCAGCTTTTAGGTTTATTAAGGAAATTCATGGATATGATGTGAGGAATGGGATTGACTCGCATTCGCAGCTGAGTAGCGGATTAGTAGAGGCCTACGGGCGTTGTGGCTATGTCGAAAATGCGCATAGTGTGTTCCGGGGGTTGAAGGAGAAGGATGTGGTTGCGTGGAGCAGTTTGATATCAGTGTATGCAGTTCATGGGGAGGCGAGAGCTGCGTTTGATGTTTTTAGAGAAATGGAGTCGGTTAAAGTGGTGCCTGATGATATTACTTTTCTTACAGTGTTGAAGGCGTGTAGCCATGCCGAAGGATTAGCTGATGAAGCACTGAGTTATTTTGAGTGTATGCGTAGATATGGTGTGCGAGCAAATAGTGATCATTATTCTTGTTTAGTAGATGTGTTGAGCAGAGCAGGGAGGTTACGCGAGGCGTATGAGGTCATAAGGAAAATGCCGGTGAAGGTTACTGCTAGAGCTTGGGGTGCTCTTCTTTCGGGGTGTAGATCTTATGGAGACCTGGAGCTTGCGGAGATGGCAGGGAAGGCTCTGTTGGAACTTGAGCCTGATAATCCTTCCCATTATTTGTTGTTGTCAACGATTTATGTTAGCTTAGGAAGGCACGATGAAGCGCAGAGAATGAGAAAGGAAATGAGGCAGAAAGGTGTGAAGGCAACAGTCGGAAGTAGTTGGATGGTTCAAGAGTAGTGATACTGTGGGTAAGAGTAAGCACACATAGTATCCTCATGGTTTTCATAACAAGGACACACAACGAGAGAAAACAATCTATTCTGGTATAAGAATGAAAAAGACCTTATGATCAAACAAACTTGAAGCTACGTAGTTTCTCCGTTGAGCTGATTTCCTATTGAGACTTTAATTTGTTTGCAAATTGTGCAATGAGGATCATTACATTTTTTTACCCAAATTGGATTCCATGGAGTTGACAGGGATCAAGCTAAATGCGTTCTTGGAACTGGTTGGTGATTGTGAAGGTTAGCATTGGTACTTCATCAGTTCTTATTTTACCCATGTTTCTTCAAGGAAGCCAAAAAGCAAGAGGATATATAAACAGATTATAGTAGAAATTCTGCATATGGATCTAACTGTCATAATGTGGAAAACAATGAATCTTCTGCATAAACCATTTAGTTATACGGAAGAGTATATCATGACAATTGAAATGCATCTCCTATTACTTGGTGGTTAGTGGCAACAGTAGGTATCAAATAATCACAACTTCCAAATCATTCTAATCCCTTAAGCCTATTCGAGCATTACACACATTAGTGTAACATTACAGAAACAAACCTCATGAAAGCTGAAACCTTTATCAGCCGCCAGACGATTTACCCAAGACAGAGATGGGAGAATGTCACAGCAGTTCATTTAGGTTGTGACAAGGAAGCCGGATCAACCATTCATTTCCGGATGCCTTTTCATTTCTGTCCATAACTTCAGGTGCTTTAAACAAGTCTTTCAGTCATACAGTATCAAATTTGATCAAATGAAGTTATATTTTGCAGCCTGCACTAAGATATGTAAATAAAATCCTACTCGTTTAAGGAATTGCCTCAATCATGCAAATCAACTGTAAAATTCACTTAGGATACCTTACCCGCCGAGGAAAGAATTGGCTTCCCTACCAACTGGGAATATAATGTTGGTATTGACATTTCTATATCTACACAGTAAAGTGAATTGTGGCAACATCATCACTTGTGTCATTGATGTAATCTATCTTATGCAGACATATGTATTTTAAACATCTTTTCCTTGTGTTTGAATGTTTGTGATTAATGTGAAACATGATATCGGTAGTAAATGGTTGAGTCCTAACTTGGTTAGGATCTCATACATAATTATTTGGTGTCATTGGATGAAAAGTCTATTTCATATAAACCAACTCATGATCCTGTCTTTGATACTGGGCGTTTGAGTAAGGAAATGAATCCTACTTTTTGTATGATATATGTTTATATGTTTATACAGATAATATCTTGTGATTTAGTTCTGATGGGGCTTTCTTTTTTAAATATCAATTAGGTCTGAACCATTGATAACTTGATGTGGGTTGGCAAATAATGAGAAGGATGATATAAAAAGGAAGCGTATGGTTTCAGACATATCATCATTGCACGCTTGGCGTTTAAAAGTAGCTTGTTTATTCCGCTGCATATCTGAGTGGACAAGTTCAACTGTTTCTTGTTGAGTTGAACTCGTAGATTGTAAGTTTGTAATTTTCTGAAGTGTTGTGAGAAACTCATTGAAGAAAGGAGGAAGACACTCTGCCTAGTTCTAAGGATTTGTAATAGAGTATGGTTTACAATTGTTGAAAAACTTTAAGCAAATCATTTAGTTGAGATCGTCATCTGAGCTTGTGCTTCGTTTTGGTTTTTTTCCTCTAATTTGAGGTTTTTACACAGCGTCAAAATCTGATGTTTATTATTTAAATTACCGTCAGTTCGTCGATGATTGAAAACTCGTTTCAATCCACAGTGCATGTTTCAATATTTACATATAATTTAAGAAAGCACTGAGAAAGATTTGTGCTTATAAAGGCTGCTACGCGTCCTCGGTCTACCTCAAGTTTTTCTATATGTTTTGTCTAAGAGCATCTCTAATAGCTCATGTAAACATAAAATAATCTTTATTTTACTAGAAAAATATCATTTTTGGATCCAATAACTCATGTAAAGGATTCTCTATAATACAAAAAGTTAGAAGACAAATAACTATATCCTCTAAATCTATAGAATTTTTCCAAATTTGTATTTACATATAAACTTTATTACTTACCTTTTTTAATTCATTTTCTTTTTTAAAGAAGGAAAAAACGTAATAAAATTAAAACAATTAACAAGATAATTATGGTTTGATTTGAATCAATTTATATATTTCTATAAATTTATTAAATTATACATGAAACATTTAATTTTGTATATAAAATAGAATAACTGTTAGAGTTTAGCTCATTTATTTATAGAGATTTTGTAATTTTCTGAGAATTAATACAAGAGATATGAATGACTAAGAAAAGGAAAAACGTGAGCAGAGTCCAAAAAATCAAAGATGATCAAAGACAAGCAGACAACAACGGAATATACACAGCCGAGTTACCCTGTAATGTCATCGACCGAATCCTCTCTCTCATGTCCACCAAACGTGCCGTCCGTGCCGGCATTCTTTTGAAGGAATGGAGAAACTTCTGGTCTTCGGGTACTGTGGTAGATTTCGACGAAGACGAGGATGGAAAACCATGTGGTGATCAAAGAGAAAAGTTCATCAAATTCATAAGGTGCTTGAAGCGCCGTCGAAAAGACAAGTCCAACATGGACAAGTTCAGGCTTCACATGAGGTGCTATGGAGGTCTTACTAGCGTAAACCGGTGGTTGAGTTTAGCAGTGGAGAGAAATGTGAAAGAGCTAGAAATCTCCATTATAACAGAAAAGCAACCCAGGGATATATCTCACAGACCCTTCTACTTACCACAACCAATTCTCAATAATGCGAAATCCTTGACCACCCTAAAGTTGCAGGGTGTGGCCGTGAAGGACAGAATTGACGCCGTATGCCTTCCTCCTTTGAAAACCATGTCCCTCGAACTAGTGCAGTTCAGGATTGCCTTCTCATTGATGCAGTTAATATCTGGGTGCCCTTCTGTAGAAAAATTGTTGTCAAGTTCATGCACCGACTTCTCGGATTTTAAGATTTTGAGTACGAGCCTCGAATCCTTGGAAGTTATCAATGTTGGTTTTGGCTCAACCGTGTGGGTTTGTATTAAGTCAGTTGTTTACTGTCTTTAATTGGTAGTTTTGTATTCCACTTATGTAGGGGAGGTTGAGTATTTGAATTGGAATCTTGCAACTGATATTAACTGCTGGGATGCAGTAGGTATATGTAGAAAGAAATAACTGCCAAGTATGATAGCAGTTTTTTTGTAGAAGGAAACTAGAGAGAGTTGTGTCTGTGTGTTCTCTCTGTGTGTGTAACAGCAACTAGAGATTTATTCTCTTTGATAGTGAAATTTGAGTGGTTCCATCTGCTCCCCAGACGTAGGCATTTTGCCGAACTGGGTAAACATTCTTGTGTTCTGTTTTACATTCATTGTTTGAGTGTTTGGTTTCAAGTTTCAGTCTGTATTTGTTTGTTTTGAGTTCTTGCTACTGTGTGCGTGTCTTCTTGGTGTTTCTTTAATCTCAACAATTGGTATCAGAGCATCGGCTCTCGATCCAGTTGGTATAGATGGAAGTCAATCATGATGTCGAGATAAATTCCTTCAGTGGAGGTGGAGCTCGAATGGCAAGAACAACGGTGCAGAATGCAAAGTTTGAAGTGGAGAAATTTGATGGAACGAATAACTTTGGTATGTGGCAATGTGAAGTCAGAGATGTCTTGGCTCAGCAGGACTTGGATATGACTTTAGAGGATATGCCTGAAGATATGGATGAAGCAGAATGGACAAGGTTGAATTGGGTTGCTTGTTCGTCGATTCGGTTATGTCTCGCTAAGACTCAGAAGTACTCTGTGATGCGAGAGACGTCGGCGAAGTTGTTATGGCAGAAACTGGAAGACAAGTATATGACAAAGAGCATAGAGAATCGTCTACACTTGAAGAAGAAGTTGTATCGGTTCCAGTTCAAAGGTACAAAGATGATTCAACACCTTGACTCTTTTAACAAGTTAATTGCTGATTTGTTAAATTTGGATGAAGAAATCAAAGATGAAGACAAAGCCTTATTGTTATTGAATTCTTTGCCTGATGCATATGACCATTTAGCAACTACTTTGTTATATGGTAAAGACACTATTAAGTTTGATGAAGTGTCTAATGCATTGATGAATTATGAAGTGAGGCATAAGGATAAATATGATAGTACTTCCGGTACTTCGGAGGCTTTGGTTGTGAGAGGTAGATCAGTTGAAAGAAAAAAATTTGGTGGTAGGAAGAAATCTGCTTCAAGAGGAACTTCGAAGGATAAGAAAAGATTAGGAAGGGATGAATATGCCTTTTGCCATAATAAAGGTCATTGGAAGAATGATTGTCCGAAGCTACGAAACAAGGGTGCAAGTTCTAGTGCTAATGTGGTAGTTACTGAGAATGAACCTGATTATGCTTTGTGTGTGTCTCCCATCAATGACAAAGAAAGGTGGATAATGGATTGTGCTTGTACTGAGCATATGACTCCGAGGAAGGACTGGTTTGCTACTTTGGATACAAATGTGAGTGGAGATGTTATAACATGTGATGATTATGGTTTGGAGAGAAAAGGAATTGGAACTATCAATTTGAAGTTACATGATGGTGTGGTGATGACTCTAACTAATGTGTGGTACGTTCCTCAACTCTCCAAGAATCTGATTTCTGTTGGTACTTTGGAAGAAAATGGCTACCATGCTCATTTGGGAGATAGTATGATGAAAGTCACCAAAGGTTCTATGGTTGTGATGAAAACACCTCGTGTTCACAAGTTGTATTTTCTGGAGGGGAAGACCATTGTTGGCTCAGCTGCAGTTGCTTCTGTTAATGATAATGTTGATAGCACCAAGTTGTGGCACATGAGACTCGGTCATGCTGGTGAGAAAGCTTTGCAAGGGCTTATGAAACAAGGGCTGTTGAAGGGTGCTAAATCTGGTAAGCTTGATTTTTGTGAGCATTGTGTTTTGGGGAAGCAAACAAGAGTGAGCTTTGGTACTGCTATACATCAAACCAAAGGCATTCTTGATTATGTGCATTCCGATGTTTGGGGTCCAACCAAAACAGCTTCATTGAGTGGCAGGCACTATTATGTTACTTTTATCGATGACTACTCAAGAAGAGTTTGGGTTTACACAATGACACATAGGAGTGAAGTGCTTGATATTTTCTCAAGTTGGAAGAAAATGACTAAAAATGAAACTGGCAAGAAGATCAAAGCTTTGAGAACAGACAATGGTGGAGAATATACTTCTAGAGCTTTCCAACAATTTTGCAGCAATGAAGGCATAAAGAGACACTTTACAGTTCCAAGAACGCCACAGCAGAACGGAGTAGCTGAAAGGTTGAATAGAACTTTGCTTGATAAAGTAAGGTGTATGTTGACTCAATCAGGGATGGAAAAAGAGTTTTGGGCAGAAGCTATCACTTATGCTTGTCACATTATCAACCGGCTACCTTCAGCTGTTATTGATGGGAAAACTCCATATGAGGTATGGACCGGAAAACCTGCCTCTGATTATGATAAATTGCATATTTTTGGTTGTCCGGTGTACTTTCATGTTACTGAAAGTAAGCTTGATCCTAGAGCAAAAAAGGCTCTATTTGTTGGTTTAAGCAATGGAGTTAAGGGCTACAGGTTATGGTGTCCAGAATTGAAGAAGCTTGTCATTAGTAGGGATGTGACTTTTGATGAAACAACAATGTTATTGAAAAAGTTTGTTGATGGTGGAGTTCATATTAGAGAGAAAGTTTCTGAACAGGTGGAGTTTGAAGTCTCTTCTGCAAATCCAAAACATGTACAGGTTGCTGGTGATACAGATCATTATGAAGAGGAAGTGGGAGCAGACGAAATGGTTGAAGACATTGAAGAAGCTTCTACTAGAAGATCAGAATCTGAAGAGTCTATAGCTGTGAATAGACAAAGAAGAACAATCTGAAAGCCAAGTTGGCAAAAGGATTTTGTTGCTTTTGCCTTTAACACCATGAGTGTTGGTATTCCATCAAATTTCCAGGAGGCAAATAGTAGTTCTGAAAGTGAAAATTGGAGCATTGCTATGGATGAAGAGATGAATTCTTTGTTGAAGAATAATACATGGGAATTAGTTCAGTTGCCTAAGGGTAAGAGAGCTATTGGCTGCAAATGGGTGTATGCAAAGAAAGAAGGCATTCCGGAACAAAGTGGAGTGAGATTTAAAGCAAGATTAGTTGCTAAAGGCTATGCACAAAGGGAAGGCATTAATTACAATGAGATTTTCTCTCCGGTAGTGAAGCATTGCTCAGTTCGTATAATGTTGGCTATGGTTGCTCAGTTTGATCTTGAATTGGTGCAGCTGGATGTTAAAACAGCGTTCCTCCATGGTGATTTGAATGATGAAATTTATATGTCTCAACCGGATGGATATCATGTGGAAGGGAAAGAAGATTGTGTTTGTCGATTGAAGAAATCCTTGTATGTCTTGAAGCAATCTCCAAGGCAATGGTATTTGAAGTTCGATGAGTTCATGAGAGGTCAAAAGTATAAAAGAAGTGATTATGATCATTGTATTTATTTTCGGAGGCTGCATGATGGATCCTTTATATATCTGTTGTTATATGTTGATGATATGCTTATTGCTTCAAATAATATGAGGGAGATTGAGAAGCTGAAAGTCCAAATGAGTAAGGAGTTTGAAATGAAGGATCTTGGTGAAGCTAAGAAGATTTTTGGAATGGAGATTACAAGAAACAGAGAACAAGGTATGGTGTACTTGACACAAAAGCAATATTTAGAGAAGCTACTGAAGAAATTTGGAGTAAATGATGATACCAGATCTGTAAGGACACCATTAGCATGCACCTCATTTCAAACTTAGTGTCACTCAATGTCCTAGAACTAATGCTGGAGTAAGGAATATGTCTAATATTCCATATTCTAGTCTGGTGGGTTCTTTGATGTATGCTATGGTTTGTTCAAGACCTGACATTGCATATGCTGTTGGATTGGTGAGTCGATATATGCATAACCCAGACATGGAGCATTGGAAAGCTGCAAAATGGATATTGAGATATTTACATGGAACTAGAGATGTTGGTTTGTGTTTTCAGAGAAATAATTCTGGAAATTTTGCTGTTGGATATGTGGATTCTGACTTTGGTGGTGATTCGGATACTGGAAGGTCTAGAACAGGTTATGTGTTTACTATGGCACAAGCACCTATTTGTTGGAGATCAATTTTGCAGGATACTCCAGCTTTATCAACAACTGAAGCTGAGTATATGGCCGCTGCGGAAGCTGTGAAGGAAGCTTTATGGCTACATAGATTAGTGAATGAGTTGGGGATTTCTCAGAATCAGGTGGAGGTTTTCTGTGACAGTCAAAGTGCCATTCATTTGGCAAAGTATCAGCTTTATCATGCTAGAACCAAGCATATTAATGTTCGTTATCACAGAATTCGTGATGAAGTTGAGAAGGGAAGAATTGCTCTTGTGAAGATTAGTACTGAGAATAATCCTGCTGATATGTTAATAAAGTTTGTTGCTGTAACCAAGTTCATTCATTGTTTGAGCTTGGTTAATGTTGTTGGTGCTTAATAGTTGTTGGATGAGCAGATGGAATTGTTTGATGTTTGTGTTAGCAAGAATAATTCTTGCTGCTGTGAGTTGCTGTGTCTGTGTTAGTTCTCTTCTTTTTTGGTTCAGGTTTCGCCAAGGTGGAGATTGTTGGTTTTGGCTCAACCATGTGGGTTTGTATTAAGTCAGTTGTTTACTGTCTTTAATTGGTAGTTTTGTATTCCACGTATGTAGGGGAGGTTGAGTATTTGAATTGGAATCTTGCAACTGATATTAACTGCTGGGATGCAGTAGGTATATGTAGAAAGAAATAACTGCCAAGTATGATAGCAGTTTTTTTGTAGAAGGAAACTAGAGAGAGTTGTGTCTATGTGTTCTCTCTGTGTGTGTAACAGCAACTAGAGATTTATTCTCTTTGATAGTGAAATTTGAGTGGTTCCATCTGCTCCCCAGACGTAGGCATTTTGCCGAACTGGGTAAACATTCTTGTGTTCTGTTTTACATTCATTGTTTGAGTGTTTGGTTTCAAGTTTCAGTCTGTATTTGTTTGTTTTGAGTTCTTGCTACTGTGTGCGTGTCTTCTTGGTGTTTCTTTAATCTCAACAATCAATTGCTACGCGCGGGGTATTAAAGTTGAAGCCGTGAATCTTGAATCTTTAAAGTTCCTCAAGTGTCGCAGCTTCGACATTTTCACATGTCAAAAACTTAGAAGCATAGAGTTTTCTCACCTATCCTTGACAGACGAATGGTTTACGGGCTTGAGTTCGTGTTTTCCCCTCCTGGAGAGTTTGGTTTTGCATCAATGTGACTGGGATTACGGCGGAGAACACTTTGGGTTTGCAACTCCTTTCTCTTATTTTGGAATCGGATGCTTTGTCTGTTGTCAATGATTTTAGCAAACTAAGAGAGAACTGGTCTGTGGAGGCTCTGCTACTTGAAGAAGTTAGAAAGATGTTTCTTATTTTTCCTTCTGTTTTTTGTACATATTGCCTTAAGAAATATAACCAGCAGCGCATGCTTTGACAAAATACGCGTTTTTGTTTCCTGTATTTCATATTTGGGTAGAGTATGTGCCACAATGAGTCTCTGATGTATCTATCTAATAAAAGCTCTTTTTCTTAAAAAAAAAAGAAAAAAAGAAGAGGTATGAATCTATACTTCCGGAACCGTCTGACACATAAAGTACGAGAAAGTGTTCCAGCTTCTTCTTGTGTTCGTAAGACCCGCCGCCGTAAACGTCGTCGGACTCCCAAGGCCAGATCTGATAAACCGGATCTCTCAAGTTTGGTGTACGAGGTAGGATCCACTTTCTGAATGATTTTCAGTTAAAAGTTTGAACAGACGATTTTCCCCCTTATTATGCATGTTCAGCTACACCATGGTGGAGATAACAGGGCTATCATCAAGACTGATGAAGACCACCATTGGTGATCTGCCTGAGGTTGTATTGGTTGAAATCCTTGGCCGACTTCCTTGCTATAAACACATTGCTCGATGCAAGTGTGTGTCCAAGCATTGGTGTTCTTTCATGTCTGATCCTTATTTTATTTGCCGGTTTCTGTATTTCCAAAGTGATGGTAAGCAAACACTCATGACCCGTACATTGATAAACTGCAAAGGGGAGGAATTCCTTGCTAGGATGCCTTCGTCGTTTAAGGTGTTGTCTCCTTTGTTCAAAAGACTCATGAATTTCCACCATTTGGAAAAGGAGCCAGTTGTGTTAGGTTCTTATAACGACTTAGTTTTGTGCTGTGCAAGCAAGTATTATCAACGTGATTACTACATCTGCAATCCATACACATTGGAATATGTTCCTCTTCCTCCCCCTCCTCAAGTCTTTGAGCTTACCGAAACAGGAATCTTCTGTGACCTTCCTTACTATAATTGTAAGGAAAATGTTCTGGGAGGACGTGACATCCAGATTAATGTCCAGTACAGGTGCAGGGTCGTAAGAATTATTCTTCATAGTTTATCGGAGATGCCTCCGTTTAAAGTTAAAGTGCAGATCTTCTCTTCCGAGACAGGTGAATGGAGAGAGACAATTGTCTCATCATCTCCATCAGGGTTTGATCTGCGTGAAGTCGATTGTGAGATTAGTTTTGCTCACAATGGAATGCTGTATCGGTTGAGTTACAGTGGCGACTTCCTTATTGGATTGGACCCGTTCATGATGGATAACAGAACTAGTGCTAGCATATCTAGTACTAGCAGCAGTACGGTTAGTAATGATAATATTGATCACTCTGAATTTTTTTTTCACTGAAATTGATGAGTCTGACGGTCTTGTTCCTGGATTCCTGGGTGTCTATAAAGGGTGTCTGCAGATAGGCGGCTATAAACTTGGTACCTATGCTGTTCATGCTTGGGAGTTCCATGAAGAACCCCACTGTGGATCCAGAAAATTATGTTTGGAACAAAGGAAGAGGATGTATTCACTGCCCTTGGAAATAGGTCCAGAACAGAATCACTTGGTGGATCTTGTGTGTTTCGACCCCAATAATGATAGCAGTGAAGGTGATGGTATCTTGTATCTGTTTGTATTTGATTGTAAATTTGGGGACATTTTCATGTACAACATTTGTACAGGCAAGTATTCGAAGATATTTGAAAATCATCCTAGTGAAGCAAATCCTGTTATTCTTGAGGCCGGATTCATATATGGTGCGAATTGAAGAGGTTTGCGCTCGAGTGCTTGTATGTTTGTATTTTAGTTGGGCTTGTATGTTTGTATTTTAGTTATTCTTGTTTTAGCTGGAGTGCTTGTATGATTGTATTCTAAGTTATTCTTGTTTCATTTGCTAAGAAAATAGTGAATTGTAAACTTGATTTTTCTGTCGAGTTCGTTTAAGGCTTTAAAATGCCCATATAAAGATATCATTACCTAAGCTTTGGTGTGGATTTCTTGAATTGGCTAACCTTTAAATAATATTCGGTTTCTAGATATATATGAGTAACTCATCTCTGCAAAATTTTAGCTAATTTGGTGATCGTTAAGACATTCAAAACTGTGATTTACATAGAAGAATACGAACGGTTCAGGCTGAACAGATTCAGTTCCTTCATTGTTTTTATATGTAGACGATTACAAAATCAGCTGAAATTTTGCAGATATGATTTATACGTATATATCTAGATTCTGAATGATTAAGATGAGAAAATTTGATCGAAAAGTTGGTCAAATTAAGAAAATCCACACCAACATTAAGGTAAAGACGTTCTTAGCTGAGAATGCATATATATATATATATATATATATATTTGAAATTAACGTGTGAAGTTTCTTGTTTGACTCATTTTTCAGTTATATTTCCACATTTCAACCGTTCAGTTTGTATAACATAATGCATAAATCATTTTTGTCAAGTTTCGTTGAGTTTGATGATCGTTTAGGTTTTTATATCGTTATTTACATAAACAGTTCTGGTTAAACATATTTATGATCCGTTCATTAATTTAATCTAATTCGGTACTTTAACGGTCACTAATTTAGATAAAACTCAATAAAAATGATCTATCCATTATATTAGAAGTTCGTACTCTGAGTCTCCCCACCAAAACGGTCTTCAAGTTTAGCAAGGATCGAGTAGCTAGGGTTGTTTGGTTCTAGTTTAGTTAGTTGACTGCATGCCGTATAAACAAATGAGAATCGAAGTATTTGACTATTTCTGGGTTTTTAAGCATTTGACTTGCGTGTTATTTATTACCTGTAGCCATCAGAGACCTATCTTCTCTTTATGAGAGTCGATCTGGCCGGACCTGAGTACTGAGCACACGTTTTGGTTTAATTTACACCAACCAACATACCAGGCATGCTTCTTATCATAATGAACCCTTTCACTATGCCCAGTAATAACATACAAATTGTTCAATTTGCAGAACAAGAGGGTTTAGAATGTTAGATTAGCAGTAATCTAAAAATCATGAGCCAGAAACTCAATGAAATTAACTGTTCATAATCATTCGCGTGATTTAGTCATTTAGGTAATTTGGTAACGTATTATACGACGTCGTCTTCAGAGTATCTATTCTACAATGATCGAAACAATAATTTTCAGGGTGCAAATATACAAATATTGGGCCGTTCACCCATAACTTATTCGGGACTAAAAATAAGTTGTAAAGAGTGCAGCTGACAATAAAAATCGAACTTATTAGTAGTTTCTTTCACTATATTAGATTTACAACTTAATAAATCACATCTCATACACCGACTATTTCAAAGCTTATTCAAACAAATAGAGCATTAGAAGCGTTACGGTTACATATACATCATGCAGTATTGCAACATGCCAATACAACTTATCACTTAAGTAGTAAAGTTACTGATCGATAGGTTTATATTCTTCTTTTTGTGTATCTCCCGATCTCTTTCTTCTTTTCCTTGTATATCATGACGATCGGAAGCTGCTGGTAATCGACAAATTTAAATCCATATATGATCTCCTCACTACTTGGCACTTAGAACATTTGGACCAGTTTGCAACTTAGCATACACATGATGCATGCCACAAGTGTTTAACATCGTCACTGCTCCAAACTGCTCATTAACTAACCGCGTGTGATCATTTCCGATCCACAAGATCGACCTAACAAAACTTACAACACATACAGAAAACACAATGGCCCGACAAGTTTTAGGACACTGAACGGTGAGCATTTGGTGAGGGAGGTAGAGTCATAATATATACGTTAATTAAAAAAAACTGGAAATAAGCTAAGCGGCGATGACGAACATCAGAAAATTAAAAGCTTCATGTCGATCATAACACTATTCTGTTATATACGTAATATACCATTAAAGATCCTAACTGTTACCTGCACGAATTTATATTCAACCGAAAGCTCTCTTTCATTGGCACTTTCAACCTTAATGGAATTTCCATCACTGAAAAAATGATGGATTTGAGCATCTGTTCTGTTGTTTATTTCATTTTTTAAGTAAGGCCGGAAACCATTTTTTAAAACTGTGATGACATTATTGAAGGAGAAATTAAAGTACCAAAACAATCTTCAAGTTTAGCAAGGATCGAGTAGCTAGGGTTCGTTCTATTCTAGTTAGTTGACTTCATGCAGCTAGAATAAACAATGAGAAGTATTTGACTATTTTCTGGGGTTTTTACTTTTTTTAGCATTTGACTTGCACGTTATTTATTACCTGTAGCCAGCAGAGAAACCTATCTTCTCTTCATGAGAATCGATCTGGCCGGACCTGAGCACTGAGCACACGTTTTGGTTTAATTTACACCAACCAACATACCAGACATGCCTCTTATCATAATGAACCCTTCCACTATGCCCGGTAATCACATACAAATTGTTCAATTGTTGCAAAACAAGAGGGTTTAGAATGTTAGATTAGCAGTAATCATGAGCCAGAAACTCAATGAAATTAACTGTTGATAATCATTCGCTTGATATGGTAGAGCAACTCAGTTATACACAGAAGATCAGCAAACTACATATATCAAAATAGTCTGAGAATTAATACTAATTACTTAGAATTTGATCGTAATAGATTAAGAAGGCTAGGGGTGTAGGCGATCGCGATATATGCGAAGAAAGATTATGAATAAGATCGCAGTACTGCTCCGCAGAAAGTACATATGATGGCTTTCCAAGACTTCCAGTAAAACGGCACGTAACAAAATCTTGTGGCGGTTTTCATATCGGCTACGCTAGCTCCACCGCCGCACCTCGAGCATATTCCAGCCGCCGGCTTGCTCCCCCGTACTTTCTTCGTCTGATCCACCAGAAAGCAAAATACCACCATGCTTGATAGCTGACTGAACGTTTCTATTAGCTAAGCTAAACTTCTCTGTAGTGAAACGTGAAAGGTTCTGGTTTTGTCACTTTTGTGGAAGTGAGGATGAGCAGAGCTTAGAATAACTAATTAAGATAGAGCTGGGAAATTTGAGGAGAACAGAAATGAAAACTTAGGGATATATATGGATGGGAGGTGGGGTTAAAGGTCGAGCAACTTTGGAAAGCATATTCGGTTTCTAGGGTTAGATGGGACGTTGAGTCATGGGGTAGAGCGATGGAGATGCTCGCGTTTTAGGATAGAGACCTGTACGTTGTTGCCAATTGGTAAAAAGCTAGTTCAGTGACCGTACACGTGGTGAGGGATGGAGGGAGGAGAAAGAATCTGTGATTAATAGGGGTGGTGCTGGGTTTCCTGTTGGGAGTGAATATATGGATGGCAATTGGTAGGTCCTTGTTGAGCTTGGAGTCTCATACATCAAGTTTAACGGTGAGCAGAGAAAAATGGTTGGCTTATGTATGGGAAGGAGAGGAATTGATTGTGATTTTGCATTGTATAAAAGGGCCTACATCCTTACAAGTATATGTCATTATACTATTTGGTTGGTTGTTTGGATTATATATGTCACATTTGGTACGTAGATCCTTTCAAATTATACCACAATATTGTTCAAGTCGACATAAGTGTCCCAACATGATGAAATCATGTGTACTACATTGAAAGGATCCCATATATAATCAATTCTGTTTCAAAATCTGATCAATAATTGCAGTTAGAAGAATCAAGATATTTCTAGTGTTTAAGTTTGTACAATGAAGTATCAAAATTGTGGATCATAACACTTCAAAAATTGTCGAGGTCGTTCAAACTAGCTACTTGAATGATGGAGAATTGCAGAATATCTTTTGGATATATTTTCATATAAAAGCAAATCTATTATGACGCAAAGCTTCTCGGACAACTCAAGTTTACATTATCAAACAAAAAAACTTTCAACAGATAGGAGGTTGGTGACATTCAACTTGTTAACACAGGGTGCAAACCCTCCACTTATGCTGGAAAACTGAGGCATTGCTTGGTAGTTGAAAGTCATTCCGATCAAAGCGCTGCCTCGGGCGCCGTCCCTGACTACGTCTAAACTCCTAAAGTCAGGTCTAGGCAGACCCATCAAAGTCGTCTTAAACCATTTTTAGACCCCTCAAATGAGGATGCCGAATAGGACCGTTGGGCGTGTCCCATATCGAAAAAGAAGGGCACTGATCCCAGCGCCAGCCTATAAGGCAAGGGGACAATTCCTGAGACAGGTAAGTTACCCTAACCAGAACTCTGTCAAGTCTCTTTCCCATAGCGACACTAATTTAGACATCGGAGAGTCGAAAGCTGGGTCACCCCTGTCTAGACTCCTGACTTCTCCTTTCGCTTGTGCAGAGTATCTCGGACAAAGAATTAAGTATACTATCTTGTGTCGAACTCTCAAAACTAAGTAGTAACACAACTGATTCAAGTGCATGTGTCTACCGCAAAGTTTGCCTCTGTGCAAAAACCGGCATTCTTAAGTTTGTTTGGGCTTAGTTTAGGCCCACATTGCGTGAAAATAAGGGCCACTCTTCACACAGCTTCTCCTTGGTTCGTCCTCATTTTCACGCTCTTCATCTTCAAGAGCCTCTGATCTCCCCAAAACCCACCATCCTACCAATCCCAAATTCGACGCCATTCATCTCCTCCAAACTCACCCTCAAACCTCTCGTCTACGCTTCCCTCCTCCAAACATGCATCAAAGCCATCTCCCTCACCCAAGTCATCAAATCCGGCCGCTTCGTCTCTCTCTCTACTTGAAGCTCATCCCAACATGTCCCAAACCCAAAAAGTATTCGACGCTCTGTATTTCCATGATCACCGGATACGTTCGTGCCTGCTACTTGAGTTGAACTATTTTGGGAGATGGTGAGGTTCGGAATGACTTCCAGTGCGTTTGGTAGGGCTTATGGCCAGCTTTGCTACAAAGCAAAGCAGGTTAATGTGTTGGATAACGTTCCAAATGACCTGCTGCGCTTTAAAACACAGGTTTTTTTTCTCTAAAAGCCGAAACCGTTACTACCTAACTTTTGAAAGCAGAAGCAGCGCGTTACTGTAGCGCAAAGTTTACGCTGCTCTTCCATTCGAGTCTTCTCTTGCTTTCTTCTCCTTCATTCTTCAACTCTGCTACTCTCCTTCATAAACGTCGATCAAAACCCTGGGCTGAACTAGAGGGACGCATGGGTTGTGGGAGAACACCATTTTGATTTTCTAGTGATTTCTCTTCTTCTCCGTTTCGCACCGGAGCCCTGAAATCAGAGGGAGACCATCGTCATTCCAAGACCCATCGTTGCAATAACCGAGCTGAGGTCGTCATCCAAGTAAGGTATTCGATACTGGGTCGTCATCCAAATGATTGTGCTCACCATCTGTTTGAAGAAATGCCTCTGAGACATTGGTTTTTTTGAGAAGGAAGGCTGGTAAGAACACTAACTCAATTGCTGCTTACCAATTACCTCCCTCACTCCATGATCAATCTTTGTCAAAGGTCAACGCCCGCATCTTCCCTCCCCAAATTTCCTTCACCATCACTCCACAGATCCTAAATCCCTTTCTAGGTCTCCTTCCCCACAAAATCTCAAATGGGTCGGAGGCAAAGTTACCCAGAAGCCCCCCATTGCTCCACTCTGGTCCTCCTCTTGGTGGGTCTGCTCTCCTATGCTGTGGTCTACACTCATCTTTGTGGTGCTTCAACCTAATACGCCCTCCTCGTTTTTGGAGATGGAGTCGTTGGCAATGGTGAAGCAGAGTAAGGTGGAGAGTGATGGAGGGTGTTGCAGAGGGATTGAGAATTTGCAGAGTGATTAAAGTTTTATGCTTTTTGGTGTTTCTGAGTTTGTGCATGAATGTTTGGGCAGCATATATGTAAGTTTGGATATAGTTAGAAATATTACTGCATGAAGGTGATTTTGTAGTGAGGTTGACTTGGATGGTGTCATGAAATCCTGTAACTAGCTATGCATTTGATTTTGTCAAGCATATTTGTGTAAATTGAGAGATCAAATGAAGGGTATTATTTTTGAATGCTGCATTTTCACATCAGATGAAGCAGTGGAAACATTGTTTTTGGATTTTGTGCTTTTCGATTTATTCTATATGTAACTAGTGCAGAAGGTTCTTATTAGTGTTAACTCTTTTACTTCAGTGCTGGTTGAAGAAACAGAAGGATACATTTTGGTGCAGGTTTGTAGTTTCTTAGCCGTTGCTATTATGATAATGTTGTTTTTTTCTAGTATATTCAAGAGTGGTGCTCACTTTACTTTGTTTTCCTTATCACTGTCCATTTTATAAAGCCAATGGTGATAAGAAATGTAGCTAGAAAGATTTAAACACAGATGGTTAGACCATAAAGCTTGCACATAAACAGAGCGATTATTTATTCTTTTTGTTTGTTATCAATGCTGAACATTTATCTAGTTTTTAAAAAGACTCCAGCTAAAAGTTGGAGTTGTAAGAAGGTTTGTTTAGTCCTATTATGTATGCTTTACCACCAGACTAGGACCCTTGATCTTAACCAGGTAGCAAACCATGTTGAAACCTACACTAGAAGTGGCTTGAGATGCAGCGCTGGGCGGATTCACAAGCCAAATAGCCACAGAGAACTCCGGCATGAAATTGATATAAGCAGCACAAGTTGTATTCAGTGTTGGCATGTTATAATGTACAAATGTGGAATACAATACACGTTAATACAAAACCAGTACTTTCTGTACAATCTTCATTAACATACACAGTATTAGATGCATGCACTAATGCTAGTTTCTGTACAGTGACATCGTTGGAAGTTGTAAACTTCCGATATTGTCAGTCCTCATTCTCTGTAGTGTCATCAAACTCATCTTTAGTTTCGGGATCTATATGATGCTCCAAGTCATATGCATATTTCCTGTCTTGCTTAACCAATTTCGCAAGGTCAAGCCTATTGGCATCTGTATAGGCATCTATAACAGCTCTGAACAAGGACGGATTGGGCTCTATCTCTTCGTATTTCAGCTGGCTGTAAATTCGCTTCACTCCTTCTACCATACCTGCTTTTCCATAACAACCTACTAGGAAAATATGTGTTACAATGTCTGGTTCCACACCATCCTGCATTCTCATGAATATGTTCAGAGCCTTGTCAATCTCCCCAGCTGCCCCATAAGCATATATTGCAACATTGTAGAGAGAAGTATCGAGATTTATGTCAGCTTTTGTGAATGTTTCACAGGACTCGAGTGCCAAACCATGCATACCAACCAGCGAGAACACAGAGGTGATGATAGCTTGTCTAGAGTAAGGTTTCCCCTCCTGGTAAGATGACTCTAGCTGGGTTACAGCTTCAATGGGAATCCCTCCTTTTCTCAATACAGTGAACAATACATTACAAGTTCCACTGTCAAGCAAGAGTTTCCGAGTTACCATCTCGTGCAACAATTCAGCACATTCACGTAGCTGACCGTTAATGGCATAGCATGACATCACCTTGTTAAATGAAGCACAGTCTCTTATTAAACCCGATTCTTTCATTTCATCTGCTAAATCAATGGCTTCATCAAGCATGCCCATGCTCTTGTAGAGATACATCATCGTTGCAAATGCTATCTCATCAGTCCAACCCTTTGCTCTCAAATTTTCGAAAATCAATTTGGCTTCAGATACCATCCCCAGATCTGCATACAGATTTATCATACTGTTAGATGCAACAACATCTGGGCCACCATCAAAACCTTTCAATCTCTCATACAACACTTCTGCTCCCTTATGGCTCCCCGCATTACCATACGCCTTTATCAGAGATGTAAGAACTATTTGATTTGCACATATCCCCGATTCTTCCATGAGGTGAAAATACTTCAGTGCTTCTTCAACTCTGCCAGTTTCTGCAAATCCGTTGATTAAAGAACCATACACAAACTCATTTGGCTTTGTTCCTGACTTTATCATGTCTTGGTACACATCAACTGCATCTGAAAGCTGGCCAAGGCGAGCATAGCAGGCAATAAGAGCAGAAAAGGTTAGAGATTGCGGCTTCAGACCAATTTCCTGCATTTCTGTTAGAAGATCCCTTCCTTGGTCCACTAAATCACCTCCTGAGAACATTTGGATGAGAGAGTTGTAAGTGCACTCATCGGGCCAAGTCCCATGCTTTTTCATCCCCCTGAAGAGAGAGAAAGCTTTATCATAAAGCTTTGCCTTGCCATAAGCTTTGATCATAACATTATATTCCACAATATCCTTCATCTGTCCACCCGAATCTCCCTTCCTATAAAATAAAACCTCAGCTTCAGCCCAAAGTCCCTTTTCAGCATATGCATCTATAATTGCCGCACACGTCTTTGATGAAATCCCACGGTTTAACTGACATTTCTCATAATGTACCTTTGCCTGATCAAGCCGTCCTTCATTAATATACATCTTAATGATACCGGGAAGAGAATGCTCATTAATAGAGACACCAGATTTCTCCATATCCTCAATCACAATCTCTACATCTCTGATCATGTTTCTTTCACATAATACATGAAGAATAGTCCTGTGAGATACAGTATCTGGGTAAAGACCTACCTCTCTGATCTTCCTGTAGCAGTCCAGAGCAGCACCAATGTTCCCCACATCAGCATAAAGTGACAGAAAAATGTTATAAGTTCTTGTATCAGGAGATATTCCCCTTTCTTCCATCTTTTTAAGCAAAGCTTCCGCCTCCAACAAATGCCCGTGACTTCCACAAGTAAAGATCATAGTATTGAAAGTGATAACATCCATTGCCACTCCAGATTTCATCATATCTCTAAACACATTAGCCGCATCATTCAGACGCCCTGCCTTTCCATACAAATCAATCAAACTATTATACGTAGACGTAAGTCGCGGTTTTTGAACAGAATTCTCTGTATCCACAGAGGTCATAATTTTCGAAGTTGGAACTCTCCCACCAGTCTTGAAAAGCTCAGTGGACAAGAAGTGCTTAAAACTAATAGGTTCCGAGGCAGAACCAACCACAGAATCACCCATAGAATCCAAATCAAGCTCATCAAGCTCAATCCTCCCAGTACACCAGTCCTTATAAAACTTACCCGCCCTATCAAACTCTTCTGCATTCTTCAATGCCCGAACAACCGTATTCATAGTAACCTCATCCGGGAAAATCCCCCTTAGTTTCATGTGCTTAATCCACAACAGCGCCTCCTTCACAAGTCCTGCTTTCCCATACACATCAACAAGCATCGAATAAGTATTATTAGTAGGCAACACACCCTTCTTCGCCATTTCAATCCAACACAGCCTCAACTCATCCCACCTCTGAGCTCTACCGAGCACACGAAGCACCACATTGTAGTGAATCACATTGGGCACATACTCTCTCTGTGACTTAAACCACTCGAAAACACGAAGAACCCTTTCCCAGCCCCTCTGTTCCTTGAGAATCACAGTCTGCTCTTTCGCACTCAGACTCTCACCAAACGACTCAAGCGCCTTTTCAACATCGTTTTCATTCTCCAAGGACCTCAAAATCGAAGGCAACACTCCTCCATACCTCTTCTTCTTACCATTAACAATAGAAACCTTAGTGGGTGAGACCAAACCTCTCGAATAACACTGAAGCTTAAACCCTACATAAACCCTAGACCCACTTGAACTCTGCTTATGGGTTCTTGAATTCACAATACATGTACCATTTTGAGGAATTGGAAGAGGGTTTTGTTGGGTTTTAGCTAATTTGTGATTGTGACAAGCGAATTTGAACCCTAGAATAGGCCTAGCAGTGAAATTAGATTGGGGGTTTTGAAACTTACTTGGTGAAAAGGTGTGACCTTGCATTGAGCTGTGGAGACTCTCTTGCCCTAATTCTCTGGAATTGTAGCTCTGGCAGTGAAGCATCTTCAATCTGCCTTTCAAGTTTGAATCTTGGGACTTTGCGGTTTTCCAGCTCTGAATGTGATTAGGGTTAAGACACAGACAAGGAAGGAGGAGCTTTGTTAATGCTGAGGTTTTTAATTTCCAGGTACTGCCCTTGGATGGTGAGGGAGAGAATGAAGTACCTTTAGGGGTAAAATCGTCAAAAAAAAATTTCAAACGTTTTTGTTCTTTACTTCTGATTTTTCTGAAATTTTGTTTTTATTAACTATTCTCTGCTCCAGAAGATGATGATTGTGATTGTTTTGGTTCGAGAAAGACCTCAGGGATCTTTATAGTTTATAGTCTAACGTGTTTTGATTCCATGGAATCATATTTTTTAAGCTGATATTTAAATATCTCATTCATAATTCTTGAAAATATCTGAGACCATAACACGTAGTTTGTTCCCTTTCAAAAAAAATGTAGTTTGTTAACACATTTGAATGATGAAAATGAACATACATGCAAGACTCAGACTCGTCTTGACGAATATTGAATAGTTTTCACAAATTGAAGTGATTTTTATGTTGTCCATAACTTCAAAATGATCTAATTTACTGATCTATGTATCCAGATTTTTAAGATGTACATAATTCTTCATCCAAGTAACAAATTGTGACATAGGGTGTGCCAAAGGACATATGAACGACCTCATAGACAGTCTTCTCTAACTAGACACAGTAAAAGCGATATACCCAGGTGGGCTAAAAGAGCCAGTCTTCTCCATCTGACTGCATCCCAAAGCTCTACGGTTTGTGAAGACGTACTGAAGAGTCCTCATTATGTGACATATATAGAAGACACTGGACCAAAAAAGAACCCTATATATAAGAGAATACAAAATCAACAAGCAGCTAGCATGCATCGACTCTCAAATTGCTGCCCTCAGAGCCTCACGCTTCACTTCTGAACCTTTTCCACTGCCTCTAAAGTACGAGTACACTTCCTGCAAATATGAAACAGCAAATATGAAACACGAATATAAGTTTCTCCCAAGAGGAAAAGGAAAACCTTTGATGAGAGTATGGCTTTCAGTTAATCATCTGACCTTAAGAACCCATAAGCAGATGAGTGTTTCGCAGACATACAACCCAAATCCTATGAAGTAAAACGTCTGCCATAGAGTTACAAAGTGTTCATGAGTTCAAAACATTAACAATTTCTCAGTTCTTTCCGTATATGATCGATAGAGAAGACTGATAATATGAAGCTAACACAGAATATCGAAAGCTTGGAACTTACCGCAACAAAAATGTTCTGAACTAGTAGTTGTATTGCAGGAACAAGACCTCTGTTCACATAAGCACACCATGGAAAATCAGCTTCAGTGAATAAAAGGACAATTTAATGTTGATGAATGTAGACTCTTGACAACATTTTAAAAAATGGATGATGATCACTACAAGGAAGAGAAACCAAGGTTTAGCTTTGGTAAAATCTCTAGCTAGGCCGAGATTAGCATGATAACAAAAGTATAGGAGAGCTGTGGACATTGATGCAAGATATTCACCAATAAGCTAAAATTATTATGACGTTGAATGGCACATTTTTGATCCATTTTGACAGCAGTCATTAGTAAATCTGAGTAAAATGGATAACTAAGTATCAAAAACTCACGCAATAGCTGCTCCCGACCAGAAAACTGGAGGAGAAATTGCACAAAAGACGCAAAATCCAATATGGAACTGCAGATAGGAAAGAAGGGGAAACGTATATAAGCAGATCTCCTAGTCATCTTGAAAGCACATAATATAACTACTAACTACATTATAAACTTACACAGTAGCACAAGAAAAACCCAGCAAAACTTAGTGCACTATCGCTCCTGTAATAGATGGCACGCAATTAGAATGAATAATAAAAGAAAGTAAGAAACAGATTTCGTAGGACAAAAATGTGTCATGTGCATTCTTAGGATATCATAGAGTGCATTTTCCCATTATCTTCTGAGTAGATGATCTTGTATATAGAATTGCACAGTCATGATCAAAAGGGAAATCATCTTCATAGGCCTAGCCTCATTACAGTTTTCGTGTAGTGATTTGGAAAGTGGAAATAATGGAGTTCCATAGAATTGTGAGTACCTCATAGCGCGATAAAGAGGGCGATACCAGAGAAAATATGCTAGAGGAGGCAACACGACGAAGTTGATAACAGACAAAATGATAGCGCCTATTCCACTAACTGCAACAGTTTTTTGACAAGTTTAGACAAAGTTATATATGCAGCAGTTTATATGGAAATGATTTACACCAAGTCCAAGATCATACTTCCCCAGTGGAAACAATATACGCTAGCTGCAACAATACTCCAGAACATACACAGACCGAAACCTGAGAAATGTCATAAACGTAGTCAATTGAAGCTACAACTGCACAATTTTACTTGATTAAGTTAGAAGACCTTCAGAAATTTAGAGAACATAGAGCAAATTCGAATTCTGACAATTACTACAGAAGAAAGTATACAGCAATAAACGTACCCAAAAATGTAGTGAACGCAACATACATGATCTTCTGTAGGTGGATTGGTACATCTTTCGAAATGTCATGATGAATTATGGGGCAAAATGGAGGAAAATTTTTCTTGTCTTTAACAACTCCGCCGCCAGCTGCAAACACAGAGCAAGTGATCACAAATCTCAAATTACAAATCTGTAATTGGAATGTGATGTTGTAAATTCTTTTTGACTTATGAACATGGATATAGACCTTTTTCCATGGCCTCTGCTTGCTGCCTTAATTCCTGCAACAAAATATGAAAGATTAACTATTTGGACTTGCAGGAATTACAATTTGTAGAACCAGCAGAGATATAGAGGCAATTACCCGTTCCATCCTACTCAATTCAGCCTCTTTTGCTCTGAGTTCCTTCTCCTTTTCCTTTAAACTCTGAAGTAGCAAAAACAAATAGAAAATAAATGTGTGCTCACAAAAAAAATATACGAAAACTAAAACTATGATTCAGCTTCTTGCAACAGGTATATCAACCAACCCTTGAATTATCAAGAGGTATATCAATCGTTGCACCGCGATCATAGGGTTCAGGAGGAAGTGGTGTAAGCCTGCCACTTCTAGAATCCTGAAATGTAGCACAAATATATTAAGATCACAAAGTCATGTACATCAACAATTCTTCACACACACACACACACATATATGTATATCTGAGCGAAATTTTGCTTTGAAATTAAAGTGTGAGGGTTATTATACAAGCGATATGTATACATGAACACACGAACATGTCGCATGTGATCCAACTCAAATGTTTATTGATTTTCTTCGTAATGTAAGCCACTAAACTAAAGACGAAAACAGCTGCATTATGAACACGAATTTACGGGGCCAGATACCAAACAGAGAGATCCAAATCACCATTGAAGATAGATAATGTAGGTTTATAGATACAAATTGTATGAACATGCAGGTAGATATACATTGTAACTTACCGCAAAAGGATTAACCTCTTCCTCAGAGAAGGGGTTTGCATCGTAGCGACTCATGGGAGCGAAGCAGGCGATCCAATAAGCTCCTCCGGTGAGTGCAAGCCGGACTTGGTTATCGGAATGTAAGTGCTAGAAAATGTTGAACGTGAAAATGAGAGAGAAAGAGAGAGAGAGAGAGAGAGAGAGAGAGAGAGAGGAGGGTTTGTTTTGGTTTTTAAGAATTTGAGAGACAGAGATATAGAATAGTTTTGGAACCGGAAAACGTACGGCCTCTGAGTCGCTTGGTTCCTGGGGAAACTGGAACGGAACAAATCAGAGCCAAATTACGCGCGTGAAACAGAGAACAAGATTTCATAACTTTGTTTATATAGCAACTTTGCTTGCACGAGTCAACTTCAAAAAAATAGAATATATATATTTTAGGAGGAAAATTTCTACTGATGAATTTTTATTGGAAATATACACTACCGAAAATAAAAAGCGACTAAATATATGATGTGTTTACGATACAGTACTCTATGTAAACTAAATTGGAGTGAGAAAATGTGGAGCTATTCGCGCTCCACCCTTCCGATCTTACTTTGTGGGAGCGCAAATAACGTTCCTCAAGAACATTCACAATCACTCAGAAATCAAAATAATTTTAAAAACCAAAATCGAAATGGTGTAGATTAACGGCTGAAGCAGATAATAGCCGATCTTTAAGCAGCTAATAGTGCTTGGATTAAACCAATAATATGATGAAATAATTCTTGCATGCTTTGCATAGGAGGGTGTTGATTTAACCAATGATGGAATCGGTAAAAACCAAGGTCCTAAAGCACCAATGACTGATAGAATAGATCATTATATTTGAATAATTGAATCGGTAAAAACCAAGCTCCTAAAGCATCAAGAAATACTTCACATGGAAAATCGATTCACTACCAAGAATTTAGTCACAAATAATTGGGTTAGCTCATTTATGCAGCACACATCATTGCACGAATCAAATGATCACAGAAGATTGAACACCGAACTAATGACTGTCACATCCACACCTGGTTGGTAGTTGACGGCAGTAACTTCAAAGGGATGTGAACTTTGGTGGTGTTAATTTGGAGCATCATCTGCGCGAGAGATGTATCTTGTTGATGGTAACAATGACAACTAGTGTCTCCTCATTGTTGTTTCCTTGACAATCAAGTCAATAGGTCTTATCTCACAGGTCAGTCTTCACTTGATCCGCTGCCACGAGGTTCTCTTCGTATCATTTCTAATAGGTCCTGAACAACTTCAGACATTGGTGGCCTGAACTCTGGTTCGGACTGTAAAATAAAATTGTTGTTAGACGTATGATTGGGTGTCGAGTTAGATGAGATGTTTACAGGCCCAGATGATGCCATTTTGAAGAAAACTGACACCCAATGAATATAACAAAAGACTTGCGAACCACAAATTGCTCACCTGAACACATCGGGATATGATGTCAGCAAAGTGTGACAAGGATTTTGTAGGATATTCTCTGTTTAGGGAGGGATCGACCATCCTTGATAATGCATCAATGTCATGAAGCTGGGGAATGGCCCATCTAACCAAGAATTGCTCCCCTCGATTCCGTGTCCTATATTTTATAGTAAATAAGAAAAAAATAAGCTTTTATTTAGAATTGGAGTAGCCATTACGACTGGAATATTTTTTTTGGTCACCTGTCATGGGATTTTCGGCCTGTTAATAGTTCTAACATCACCACACCAAAGCTGTACACATCACTCTGATGAGTATAAATTCCTAACTCAAATTCTGGAGCTCCGTAACCATAAGTCGATAGCAGATTCCCTGACAACTGAAAGAACGAAAGAGTTTTGCAGTAGATTAAGTATTAGCAGGGACTGTAGGGGTGAGCAGGAAAAGCAGAAATGGAAATTTAAGACATTTCATGTGTTCTCTAAAAAAAAGGTAGCATGCTCCAAGGTTTATCTTGTCAAGGGGGACCTAACTCCAAGGTTTATCTTGTCAAGGGGGACCTAACTCCAAGGTTTATCTTGTCAAAGGGGACCTAACTCTTTAAATGCATCTGGGACCAAGCAGTCCAAATATAGGCCCACTCAAGAATACAACATATCGTTTGATAGAGTTTCACTTTTGTAACTACATCTTAGTACAAATATCTCTTACCTGACTTACGGAGCCAGATGATATTAAGGAAGCCAAGCCACAGTCAGAGACGTGGATAGAAAGGTCATCATCAAGGAGAAGGTTGTTAGACTTGAAATTCCTGTGTACGATAGGTGGCTGACAGACCTCATGCAGATACCTTCTCACACAAAACAGAGACAGGTTTAGACTTATAATCTTCTTTGCAGAATTTGATCATGATAAATACAAGAGCAAACAAGGTTCAAAAATTGGCACTCACTCCAAAGCTCTTGCAGCTTCAAGTGCCATTCTTATGCGAGTATTCCACGGGAGTTTCTTTTTAAATTCATCTTCCAAGTGCAGAGTATCATGCAGTGAACCATTACTGCAGTACTCGTAGATAAGAAGCCTTTGACCATGCTCTGCACAGTATCCAATGAGCTCTACAACATTAGCATGCCGGATTCTATCAATGTTGTTTACCATTTCAAGAAAATCCTCATCCTTGTGGTGATTAGAAGCTCTCTTGTCCAATTTCTTGACTGCAAGTAGCTACAAATGCATAAAACAGAAAAGAAAAAAAAGATTAACGTCAGTTTCCGAACTCCTCTATGCATATGTGATGTAGGAAACTGCTATCACATGAGAGGAAGAGATTGATTTAACAGATCATTCATAATGTGCAGAAAGAATTAAGATTGTAGTGCATATAGCAGATAGTCATATAAATGCAAACAAGAAACGACCACAATGGTACAAAAGAATAAACACCTAAGAAAAATTCTAGTCAATCAATCCGCAATGATGTAGATGCCAGTAATAAATGAAAATCAATTCTTAATTAAGAAAGAAACCTTTCCATCCGGAAGCTGCGCCCTGTAGACACTTCCCAGCATGCCTGCTCCGATAAGATTATCCTGAGAAAAGCTGTTTGTATATTGCTGAAGTAAAGCAATGGTGAAAGACTTGGCAGAAATTGTGAGGTTTTTTGTGGAAGAATTCACTGTGTTTACTTCAGTTGGCACAATTGGCTTTACAATGACCCTCTCAACAGGAAACGGAAGAGGAGGAGGGGGTGGTGGAGGGGGAGGCATCAAGAAAGGATTAAGTGGACTCATATCAACCACATGACTATCTCGTTGTTTGGGTACTGCACTCATTCTTTGGACATTTCTATCTTGCTCATCATTTGACTTTCGCATTGCCCATGTTCTTCTAGGTTCTATTTCAGTATCTTCTTTGGGCCTCACATCTACCTTTTCTGGAACTGTACATCAAAGTTTTAGCTAGTCACCTTACCAAAGCTCATATTTATGATCCTAGAAAACACAGCATAATCTTAAATTAAATTGAACAAAAATGTGAGGCAAGCTGCTTACCTTTCTGTAATTGATTGTTTGGTTGAACCCGGGACTCATTATCCATGGGTGGATTCTCCCTGTCGCCATAAGATCCTATCTGATGCGGCTTGGAAATTCTGTCAGGCACTCCTCTTCGTCGGGTACCTCTTGGCATAAGAAACAAAACTACCAGTACCAAAATAATAAGTACAAACACCCCTCCAATTGATATCCCAACTATCTTTTTTGTAGTAAAAAAGCTCTTTGCTTTTCCAGAATTTGATTTTTCTTGTACAGATGTGGTTGGTGTTCCAGGTGGTGTTTGACTAGGTGGTGTTCTCCCAGAAGGTGGTCCCCAAAAGGCATAAGGAGATGGTGGTGTAGATGAAGGAGGTGGTGGGGCCAATGGAGATATGGGTGGAGGGACTGGAGGGACTGGAGCAATAGAAGAATTTAATGGATTTCCATCAATTCTGCATTTCAAAGATTTGAATGATAAATTTGCTTCTACTTTTCTTGACAACAATATATAACCAAATGAAGTAACTTAGGTTGTTGTCTAAGTTAACTGCAACAAAATCCTAACACTTCAGTTCATAATAAGTAAATTATAGTGCAAATAAAACTGCAAGTAATCAAACAGTTCAAAAGGTACACTTTTATACTCAGTCAGTCTAACCTGAAATTTGGAATGCTCAGCAACTTTGGAGGAATGGGTCCAGAAAATAGGTTATGCTCTATATTCCTGTTCAACAGAGGAAGAACTCATTTATACTGGGAAAGATAATAGAGGGAAGGCAATAAAAAGCCAAAGTAGTCCTACACGATTCTAGAAATGATAATTAAAATGATTGTTTTAGAGGATTACAGATCGCTCAAGGAAAGATCCTGTAACACATCAAGTGTTCCAGACAGCTGATTGTTCTGCAAATGTCTGCAAAAAGAATTGTTGGATCATTTACCGAGATAAAATATGCATGGTATGAATGGCTTACTCAGGCTAGATACTCACAGACTGGTCAAAGCTTTAGCGTCTTTCAGAGAGGGTGGCAGTACCCCGCTCATATTGTTACCGGATAAATCTCTGAAATAGGACAAGTACGTATCAGCTACTAGTGCTTATACAAGCATATCTCGAAAGGATAACGCTGGAGAATTTAGAATAAGAACCTACAAATTGATCAATGCTGTAAGGCTTTCAAAGGCATCAGGTATTTCACCGGTTAAGAGATTATTGTTAAGAGACCTGATTGGCAAAACAGCTTAAGTGAGAAATCTCATATAAAAGAAATTAAAACATGGGGACCACTCTACTAGGCATTAACACTGGAAATAAACCTAGCGACTTACATATCTGTGAGCTGACCCAATGAAGCCAAAGAAACGGGGATACTTCCAGTGAACTGATTAGCTGAAAGAAAACTGCCAAAGGTAAAGACCATCATATCTTTTGCATAAGCAGGTGTGCACAATAGGCAGATAATCAGCATTCACAGGTTAGTATATTATGTAATTTATGCGGTATAAACACATAGTTTCATAACGAAGGAAGAACATACAATGTTACCATGGTAACAGGTAAAACGGTAGGTATAGTACCACCAATATGATTGTTGCTTAGATCTCTGCACACAAACATTAAAAACATCACCATTCAGTAATCCAGAATTGTGTCAACAAAATATTCCATCTATATCCCAAGAAATGCTACACATCAGCAAACAAAATTACATGATAAAACAACAAACTAACTCACTCTATCAGGGAGTGAAAGAGAGTATAACTTACATTGTTTTTATTAAAGTGAACGATCCCAAGTTCTCACCCAACTCTCCTCCCAAATTGGCAGCATTAAGAATTCTGCATAACCATATAATCAATAACTCATAAGACCACTCTGCCAACAAAAAAAGTCAATAAAAGAAGTTGGCCAACTAGATTAACATACATTGATACAATTGCGCTATCATTGCACAGAACCCCTTGCCACGCTTCCCCACAAGGGTCTCCCCCAGCAGAAGTCCACCCAGGAAGAACAGGCGTGCCGAGCGCAGCATGTAAGCTGTTGATTGCAGCAACTGAAAAGAAAATGCAGATAACAAGTGTTCATTACTCCTTACACTACGAAAACATGCTACTACACTTGAACAAAGAGACATAAGAATCTCAATGCTCAACAAAACAGCCAACATATGAAACTGGGTTAACCCTTACCATCTTGCAGATTAGTAGCTCCAAGCGAAACTTGCGCCAAGCAAGTCAATACAAACCAAATCAGAACCTGTTCACAGATCTTCAGCTCCTTGTAGTCTAATTCAGATCTTCTCCTCCCCATTGATCCCATATCAATTCTATTTCCAATTCCTTTTCTCCCAAGCAATCATTCACAAAACCATACTCCAATCTGAAAATCAAACCAATACAAAAACCACTTACAACAACAAAAATAAAATAGAAGAATACAAAAGAAAAACAACCCTGATCTCATCAATGCCCAAAAGCTGAACAAACTTGGAACCCAATAGTCACAACCCAAAACCAAATCAACAGCTCATGAACATATCAAAAACAGAGATAGAAAATTACACGGACTAAACTGTAAATGCTGGAGAAAAATGAAGTGATGGAAGCAAAGAAAGAGTGATTAAAATAAAAATGCAGAGAGGTTTTTGTGGATTGATGATAAGCCCAAAAGGGATTAGAGCTAAAAGAAATACTTCGAAGCTAAGATTCAGAGAATATAGTAATGGAAGTGAGGGAAGTGATTAGCAGAGCATAGGTTAAATTATTACATCATAAATTGGAATTAGTGATTTTAGATACCTTGGGAATAAAAAAGAGGTGGAGAGGAAAAATGTGGGGAAGGGGGTCAGGTGATATGAGGTGCTTCTAGCTCTCTGAAACTCTTTTTCTCTCTCTCTGTTTTGTTTTTTGTTCCGTTTCTCTCTCTAACCACTATCTATTCCTTCACAGTTTCTCGCTCTAGAACTTCATCTTCAACTGAAGGAAGGAAAGTAACAGTTGTGTGCGTAAGTCATACATATCTTCTTTGCTTAAAAGGTAAAGCCTATGCCCGCCATCCCCATGTGGCGCGTGTCGCGGTTTTTTTATGGTAAATCCTTTTAAAATTTATAAGATAATCTAATATCTTTAATAATCACACATATCAAAACATATCTTTATGAACGTTAGAAATCAGATAAAATAATTTATTAATACAGCAATGTAGATTTTGTCACGGTGTATATAAGAATTTATGTTCATCATATCTCTTTCCTAATCCACAACCCAAAGGATTGAATTTGATTTGATTCTTTAAAAAAAATAATTTGATCATTGCAAAAACAATTTGGAGATCGATTTAGGATGAATATTCATTTTCGGATACATGTTTAGATCTTATGCGTATAAATGGACCGAATATGTTGGTAGATGTGATTGACTTAACTTATCTTGTTGTAATGGACTTTATATTTTCGACATGTTTTAATTTTATTTCATAGACAATATATACGGATACTTTTTGATAGTTTCATAACAATTATGAGTAGTGTCTTTTAGAAGAGTGCATCGCTTCAAAAATTTCAATAATCATAAGTAATTTCGATACTAAATCTTATTTTTTATGTCATTTCTTTTATAATAAACAAGATTCCAAAACAAAAACAATACAAAAATACGTTTTCCAAATCAGCCCATTGCTATCACTACCAAAAACATTCGCTAGATATCACTCAACAGATAAGTCATGAACCAAAATGGACACATTCTGCATGTGATTTTAACTCCTACGCGTGACATAATTGGAACCCCAAAAAATCCTAGAACGGTAGACCTTTGCAGAGCTTGCAATGGGGACAGTACCCACGCGCCCGCCAGTGCGCGTGAAACGGAAAAATTTATGTTTTCGAAATACTTTTGTGGTATTAAAAGACCGTACATGTCCAATAATAGCCGCCAGTTTTATTTATATGGGCTTCACGTGCTGTGTCAAAATGCCATGTCATGGGCTTTCGCGTCCAGCCAATCACAGGCCCACAAAATTCAGACGCGGTTTCCTCCTGCTTTGTTTTTTCAATAAGCTCCAAATATTACGCAGAAAATAAGAAAAAAACGGCCAGAATTTTTTTTGACTCTATTCCCCCCGATAAAAGTTCTTTTTCTACAAAAGTCAAGTCTGTTTGGGATAGAAGAGGTGGAGCTTAGTCGTAAAGGGAAACCGAGCAGTGTTGGAATATTTATTTTTGAGGAGAAAAGCGGCTTTTGGAAAAAGCATTTTCTTTTTATCTCTTTGCAAAATTCTAACATAAAAAACAAAAATAAAAAATGAGAGGAAAATTATAGAATCTCATGAAAGTGAGGCAAGCGATGTTTAGCTGTCATTCAATCACGGAGTCAAATTCCCAGAGCCACCGACTTATTTATCGAAAACTCCACCTCTTACGCCGTCGTTTAGGTCCATCCTCCAAGCGTTTCTCTCTCTTTTTTTTCATTGTTTTTTTTCTATTATCGTTGGATGATTCAGGAAACCATTTGAATTAATCAATTCTACTGATGACGATGATGACAAAAGTGCGAGCATAGAGTAAATGAATGAGGAACTAATTTTTTGTAATTTAAAAAAAAATTAACTAATGCGACATGTGAGACTCACTAATTATATGATTTTACATTAAAAATTTAAAATAACTCAGTTTACATCGCATAATGTCTAAACAGTCACCGATCATCTCTTATATATTGGTTGGTGAATCATAAGGTTATTTTACCTACTTACTTTGGTCGGCGGATTTATCATATTTTGAATGACAACGATTTTCGTTTAGAAAATGTTTAGCTTATTCGTTGTATTGTTGTCCTAATTCCAAGCACGAATTTGTCAACCATGGACATTTGAATAAGAAAACGAAAGCATCAATGCACTGTAGTTTCATTGAACCAACTTAAACGTCATTTCTTAATAACATGAAGCACTCGGTCTCATTTTTCAGCTTGATTTGTTCCTGATGTATGCAGCATTGGAGACTTTTCCTTATCATAAGATTCATATCCAATCTTCGGGTTTGTTCCATTAAATTGTTTAATCAGCTGTGACATCAGTCGCATTAACATATGAAAGATAAGTAGGTTGATGAATTAGACCTCCTTACATCAATTTGTTATTTCGACTGGGATGATAGAAAAATAAAGACACAGGTTTTCCAGCAGTGAATGAGACAGCTCAGAGTGTCACAGTAGCTCCCAGTTTTGCATCAATCAGATTCAAACATGGATCTTGTTGGCTGCTTCATTGCTTCCAATCCCTAGTCGACACATTTGGGTTTTCAAATTGTTTTGCTAACCGCTGCTTATTGTCTTCGTCCACCTTAAGTTATTATATGCAAGCTGAGTCCAACAACCCTTTAATTAATATAGTCTGATCTTAATTCACGTTCATACCGTCTGTCATTATCTAAGTTATGATGATATAAATAGAATTATTGTTAAATTTAGATATAGTTATAAAACTTATTAATTTTTTTTTATTGAAAAGATTTTAATAGACTTTCATCAAAGAGAAAAGAACTACGTCATCGAGTAAAAATGATCTCGTTAAACTCATTACAACCAATAAGAAAAGTACCACACTTCAACTAGTAAACAACTAATAACTAGAATCCATGGCTAACACGGAACTAAGCCATGGCTAACACACTTGATAGCTCCAAAAAATAGGAAACTATAACGACGAGGCATGCTTTCCTACATAGTGAGCAACCTTGTTACTCTCTCGTGGAGCATAACTGAAATTGGTTGATGATGAATTTCGCTTCATCCAGCAAGCCTCCATATGCACTGAAGTCGTCCAGAGAGAAATTGATATAGGACGAGATTCTAGTCGAAATCAACAAAGAATCTCGAAAATAAAGAAACGATGTCACATTAAGAAAAATGATTTGAATATCATAAATTGGTATTCAAATAGGCTTCTTAATGATGGAATTAATCATAAGTTATTCTTTTGGATTTAATGGGATTGTCGAGCTAAAAGACAGATTCTTTGTTATTTTAGGATTTGTAGTTCATATAGGTTTTATTATTTCAGTTATATTCTAAATAGGTTTTAGTCATGTGTTAGAGCCTATATAAAACATCTTTATATTGTAATTCAAGTCAATGAATTAATCATACTATTAACGATTAAACTTAGAGTTTTCTCTTATTTTTTGGTAAATTTCATACTTCTACCAAAGAGTTTAACGCTGGTTAACTCTTCATCTTATCTAGGGCTTAACGCTGGTTAGCCCCCCGTTTTTCCCGCTGCGTTAGGTGGTATCAGATCGGGTCTCTCCTGTCTCTTTTATCTACTTAATTATCCATAGCAGTTATAAGAGCAGATTTGGATTGTCTTTTCGCTCAGATAACTGAAACCATTGAAACTTTTCAAGCTCAGATTAGAGGATTTCCGATAAACCACAACAACTGTGAGAGAGATGGAGGAAGAGGATCCATGAGGCAATATCACTATGATAATCAAAATTTCTTATCTACATCAGAAATTCCAAAATTCTCCGGTTTCATGCACGTGGATGACTTTTTGGATTGGTTGGATGACGTGGATAGATTCTTTGAGATTATGAATGTTCCTGAAGACAAGCAAGCAAAAGTTGTTTCTTCCAGACTTAAAAGCATTGCTGTTGATTGGTGGGATGAATTTCAAAGAGGTAGAAAGTTGCAAGGTAAAAAACATATTCGAACATGGAGGAAGATGAGAGGTTTTAGAGGAAAATTTCTACCTAGAGATTTTTCTATCAAGAAGTACCTTCAAAGGTGAAACGAGAAGATTAACAGCTGGACAGTTTGCTTGGCCCGTTGAGAGTAATATTTCAACTGAAGAAAAAGCCAAAAGAAACTTAACGCTGGTTAGCCCCCCGTTTTTCCCGCTGCGTTAGGTGGTATCAGATCGGGTCTCTCCTGTCTCTTTTATCTACTTAATTATCCATAGCAGTTATAAGAGCAGATTTGGATTGTCTTTTCGCTCAGATAACTGAAACCATTGAAACTTTTCAAGCTCAGATTAGAGGATTTCCGATAAACCACAACAACTGTGAGAGAGATGGAGGAAGAGGATCCATGAGGCAATATCACTATGATAATCAAAATTTCTTATCTACATCAGAAATTCCAAAATTCTCCGGTTTCATGCACGTGGATGACTTTTTGGATTGGTTGGATGACGTGGATAGATTCTTTGAGATTATGAATGTTCCTGAAGACAAGCAAGCAAAAGTTGTTTCTTCCAGACTTAAAAGCATTGCTGTTAATTGGTGGGATGAATTTCAAAGAGGTAGAAAGTTGCAAGGTAAAAAACATATTCGAACATGGAGGAAGATGAGAGGTCTTAGAGGAAAATTTCTACCTAGAGATTTTTCTATCAAGAAGTACCTTCAAAGGTGAAACGAGAAGATTAACAGCTGGACAGTTTGCTTGGCCCGTTGAGAGTAATATTTCAACTGAAGAAAAAGCCAAAAGAAATTCCAATTTTAAAAGCTTTACCAGACATTATGCATGAATATCCGACGAAAGAAGCTGCACCATAAACTAATCTTGAAATTCCAACGCAAGAAGCTCCACAAGAGATTATTCAAGAACTTCCGAATGAAGAAATTCCTCAAGAAATCATCCAATAACAGGTTAAAGAAGAAATTGCATGTGTTGACACGGTTGAAGAAAACTTGCAGCCTCAAGTAAATAATTCAGAACCAGATGACATTAAAGAATGTAATTTTGAGTGCCCAAAAGAATCTGACCAAGTTGCATATGATAAACTCATATTTGGCGTGGAGTTTATGATTGTGCCGCTAGTTCATATAGGTTTTATTATTTCAATTATATTCTAAACGGTAAAAGTCAACAATCAACTGTAAATGGTAAAAGTAAAACTGTAAAAATATAACTCGGGTAAAACTGTAAAACCGTACAAGTTACACAGTTAAACAGTAAAATGATAGTTTGTAATCTGACAAGGGTATTAGGGAAATTTCATAGCACGGTAAAACAATAAAAGGGTAAATCGGTAACAGTAAAACTATGGTTTTTACCCCTTTCTTCTCCGGTCAACTGGTTTGGCTGGAATCCGAGTTTTCTCGGCCAAACCGTGCTCCTCCACCTGCAACCCTAGGATCTACACAACCCCAGCATCCTAGAATCAACCAAAACAGAAGAAAAAGAGGATTAGAGAGTTACCCGATCGAACCCGAAAGCTCGACGATGGCATTCTCTGGCTGCACGACGTTTCTTCAGCTTTTCCTCCACCTCCTCGACATCGTGGCTCCTTCTAGAGCTGCCTGCTTCCTCCTTGGAGCCACCGATTTAACTAAAGTATTCTTTCCGGCTTTTGACCGAAACCTACTTTGTCATCCCACTAGATGGTGATCCTGTAATGCATTGAGTTTTTTATATCCTACCAATATTAGAAGACCCAAGTGCTTCTCATGGAACAGAACAATCTGTACTCTCAGCAGTCGTTGAATCTCTACGTGTAGTTCTTCACTCACTCCTGGTCCAAATGCCACAACTGTTTTCTCAAAGTTGATTTTATGACCAGCTGTTGCCTCATATAACAAAATGATCTGTTTGAGATTAATAACCTCTTGCATTTCTGCTCTAGAAAACACCAATGCGTCATCTGCAAAGAGAAGGTGGGAGATCGAAGGTGCACTAGTGCTGGCCTTTACTCCATGGCCCATCATAACTACATGAGACAATAAGCTTGACAAACCTTCCTAACACAACAAGAATAGGTATGGTTGAAGCGGATCAATTTTATCAATTATTGATTAGATTTATAAATTTATCAATTATGTTTATCAAATGTATGATTTAGCAATTTTTTTAGATATTTTGTTAGAACTCTTATTTATCTTAAAAGTTGACAAATGTCAAAAATAATTTGATTTAACAATACTATTAGAGACGTGGGTAATTCTATTTTACTTTTTTTGAAAAAATAGAATGGAAAACAAACAAAGTTTGACCCTTTATCACGTCTATCATATATACTGATTGTTAAACTATAAAAGATAATGCATTATCATACCATTCCATATATATCTAGCTAAGAAATGTGCATGCATCCCTATAAATCTACTACTAATTGGTCCTAAATTTAACCCCGTTTGGGCCATATTTGTGCTAAACCTTTTAACCAAGGCACTAGATCTGATTGGCGGGTTGAGCTAGTGACTATATTGTTGTGTATTATTGAACTATTGATTAATGGGTCTTTTTCCTCCCAACTGTCACACCCACCTAACACACTCTTAGTCTTAGTCTTTTATATCAAGGGATAAAATGTCTGAGGGGAAATTGACATTACATTCAAACCCCGAAATTTCACATTTTTTGCGACTAGCTAAATATATCAAGAGCTATTCCGCTATCAATGCATCAACGCTCATATAGACTAGCCCATAGTTCAACAACTTCGTCATCGCCTAATGATAATGACATCAAGACTCATTTTATCCTCGGGCCATGTTTGTGCTAATCTAGCCACTAGTTCTGATTGGCGGGTTGAGCTAGGGACTACATTTTATTTATTCATGGGTCACACCCACCCTAGTATCCTAACTTGTACCCTAGGTATATGGGATAAAATAGACATTACATGCAAACCTCAAGCTGAAATTTTGCATTCTAGCAAACATTTTAGCAATCAACTAAATATATCTTTCTCTAAGGGTTCTTTCATTATCAATGTATCGCAAGCTCATATAGACTAGGGTTGGAAATTATTATTGAAAGAGGGTGAATGGTGTCTGGTATTGAAACAGATTGTTTGGAGACAGTAAGTTTGGTAAATGGAAGTGAGGAAGTCTTGGCTGAGAAGGTGAGATCTTTGTTGGAGGATGTAGGTTTGCAGCAGGTTTTTCATACCCCTTGGAGTGCAAATGTTGTGGCAACTAGAGTAGCCCGATTAGAAGGGTGTCGATTCTAGTTAGAGGGTTGAGCTTGATTGACTCATAGATGTCATTAATTGTGACAGATTAGTAACTATTTCTGATAGTAGAAAAGCGAGTGGGACAAATGTGCCTAACAAACCTTTTAGCGATCAACTATTCTAGCAAACCTTTTAGCGATCAACTAAATATATCTTTTTTTTTTCTAAGGGTTCTTTCGTTATCGATGCATCGCAAGCTCATATAGACTAACCGACAGTTAAGCAACTTCATCTAACGTAAATTTAACATCGTTACATTTATGTATCGATACATTGACCCACAAAAAGAAATTTCCCTCCATTTTTTTTCCAAGGTCCACATTGGAACAGAGCCTCTGCGTTACTGCTTTGGTTTTAATCGAATGGATCTCTGAGGCCCAAATATGAGCTAAAATGGGCCGTAGGTCCGGAAAGAGCTGGATCCAAGATCCAAAATTGTCTGCGCCAACCAACTAACCTCTCCTCTCATCTTCTTCCTCACCATCGAATCATCATCATCACATGAATCAATCTCTCTAGACTCAGGCGCCAAGATGCAGACCCGGTTCGCCGCCCTGACCCGAACCCTAAAGTCCGCGACCCGATCCTTCTCCTCCTCGCAGACCTCAACCATCGCCTCCTCCGATTTCCCGCCAACTCTCGCTGGCCTCCGGGCCCGCCTCGCCGCCGATTCGCCCACCCTCACCGAATTCGTCGACGGCGAAGGTCCGTACTCCGTCGAGGTCGGGACGAAGAAGAAGCCGCTGCCGAAGCCGAAATGGATGAAGGAGTCCATCCCCGGCGGCGAGAAGTACACGCAGATTAAGAAGAAGCTGAGGGAGCTGAAGCTCCACACCGTCTGCGAGGAGGCCAAGTGTCCCAACCTCGGCGAGTGCTGGTCCGGCGGCGAAACCGGCACCGCCACCGCCACGATCATGATTCTCGGCGACACGTGTACAAGGGGTTGCAGGTGAGGTGTTCGACGAAATGCGTGTGAGAGATAATGAGGCTTTGGTGTTTTTGTTAGTTGAAATGTTGACGAGTTTTGGTTTGGAATTTGTGGTGCAGGTTTTGTAACGTGAAGACTTCAAGGACGCCGCCGCCGCCGGACCCGAACGAGCCGGGGAATGTGGCGGAGGCGATTGCGTCGTGGGGGCTGGATTATGTGGTGATTACTAGCGTGGACCGGGATGATATGGCGGATCAAGGGAGTGGACATTTTGCGGAGACGGTGATAAAGTTGAAGAAGCTCAAACCAAATATGCTAATCGAGGCGTTAAGTATGTTTTCGATAATTTGTTTGATTTAGCTACACGGTGTTGGTTATGAATTAGTGTGTGTTGATACATTGTTTGAATTAGGCCGGTAGAAATGAAGTTAGGACAGAATGAAATGTAGGATGTCCTGTTATTGTTCCATTATATGCGCAAATTGTTAGAGAGTAGCTGATTGATAGGTGTGGAAGTTGTGGCTATACTTGCAATGCGTGATACGTTTTTCATGTGTTCTGGCTTTTGCGTGCTGTAGTTCCTGATTTTCGAGGGGATTCGGATTGTGTCAAGACAGTTGCAACATCAGGGCTAGATGTCCTTGCTCACAATATTGAGACTGTTGAAGAGCTTCAGAGTGCAGTACGGGATCATCGTGCAAATTTCAAACAATCTCTAGATGTTTTGATGATGGCCAAAGAGTACGCTCCTGCCGGGACACTAACGAAGACTTCAGTGATGTTGGGTTGTGGGGAAACACCTGATCAAGTTGTGAAGACAATGGAGAAGGTTAGAGCAGCTGGTGTGGATGTGATGACATTTGGTCAATATATGCGCCCCTCAAAGCGCCATATGCCTGTGTCTGAATATGTCACTCCTGAGGCTTTTGATAAGTATCGAGAGATAGGCATGGAAATGGTATGCTTTCATCGCTTCCAATCTGTCCGATCTTTAATATTTCAGCATTGATAGAAATTTTCTGTAGTGCCATCCATTTCTGACTTACTAGTAGCAGTTAAAACCACTCAGATACAATAACCTATTAGCTATAGGAATGATTTTCACCTCTCATTTTGTTTATGGGGATGTGCAATGTAGAAAATATGACCAACTCTTAAAAAGCAGATGCATTGTGTGGCCTAAGTTCTTGTTATGGACCACTAATTTATAAAAGGGGGAAGGGGGGGTTAAATAGGTATTACAATTTACAAGACTCTTAAATCACTGATTCACTGGGGGCTTAGCCCTAAATGTCAACTGTTACTGATAAGAGGATTGATTATAGTTTTTATACACACAAGACCAATGATCGCAATGGTCCACCGTAGGCAGCTGTAGTTCTTATTGTTTGGTTGCCCCCAATTCCCTAAACCTGGACACCAGATCTTAGGCCTAGCTATCCTTTTTGTGACATTCTATACCACTTACATTCCTAATTTTAATATTATAATATACTAACATATATGATTTGAATATACAAATTCTCACATTCTTTAAGGTAGGGGCCTAATATGTGGCCTGCATTATGCTTCCATTAATTAGCCATTGCTCAAAGTAAAGTGCCGGGAACAACTGATTAGATCGCTCTATAATTGTTACTGTACCAGATGTGTTGGTGATATCTATCAAATGCATATGACTATGTGTGACAACTTGTATTATTGGGAAAGTAGATCATTGAATGAATCAAATATAGAGATTGATTTCATATCATCTCATCAGATCAAAGATATGATCAAAATGTATAACAGATGAATTAACTTTATATTTTGAATGGAACAGGGATTCCGGTATGTAGCATCTGGTCCTATGGTCAGGTCGTCATACAAAGCAGGTGAATACTATATCAAATCTATGATAGAGGCGGATCGGGCTGCATCTTCGCACCCTTTTGCATGATGAGTGGGTTTCCTTCCTTCATACAAAGTTTTCATGTCTGTATTTTCACAAAGTATCACTCTCTATTCTTTTCCCCTTGGTTGGCTCGGTCTGTATTGTACAAGTAATGATTATACAGGCTGAAGCTTACACGGGCTTGACCCTGTTCGAGCTGTATCCTCTATTCATTGTAATTTCCCCATATTACCTCCCCATTGAGGTTTTGTTTCCTTGATTGTTGCTGTTAATGAGTTAATCTGCATAGGTAAAGATGACTATTATGCTGCTCTGGCCTTCTGGGTTCGGTCTTGCCACGAAACACGCACACGGGATCCTGATACTATTGATTCTTCGTTTTCTTGCGGAGGGACCAAACAAGGTTGGGTTGGGGGTCCTTGTTTGGGGGCTCAACCACCCTACACTTGTTATCAGTACTGACAGAACTGGGTACTAGAATTCCGATGGGGCCTTGATGCCCGGGCTCTCGTTTTTGTATTTTGAACTTCAGGAATTTCTGTTGGTAGGTCACATGCTTCCATCTGGGACCATATCTTTGATGGTGGCGTATGCATATCTATCAACTTTGTCTCTACTAAAACCTTTCTGCTTATCCTTTTTATTTTCCTCGGCCCCTCCTGTGAGAAGTGACCAAGCTCCATCAAATATCTTCGCCGCTGGTCTCTTTCACAACCCCAAAATCTTTTTTATGACCGTTAAAATTCAAATGCCTTTCCCATCCTCACCCTCTACTCTCTAGTCCCATTAACCACTGACATTCCTGCCTTGAGTTTTCACAAACCAAATCCGTAAAATGGGTTGCTGTTTGGCCACCTCTAGGACCCCAAAACCAGTCCCACCACCTCCCAACAATGTCCCCAACCGCCACCGCCACCACTTCCACGCCCAGAAACCCAACTCCCTGCCGAAAAGCTATGCCGGAAAACCAGAAACTAGATCCCCACCACCGCCGCTGGTTGTGGAAGAAGAGTCCGTTAAGGAGGTCCTATCCGAAACCCCAATTTCCAAGCCCCAAACTCCCCCGGAGGAAAACACCCTCTCGCCTCCGAAAGAACAGCCCAAAATGCAGGCGGAACCGGCGGTTTTGGAGGCCTCTCAGCTCTCAGAGAGCTACTCCTACTCCACAACTACTACGGCCACTACTATTGCAGACGCCAGAGAAGACGAAGCCACCAGTAACCGGAAGAGGGATTTGGGTCCGAGAGCAAATGGGTCTTCTGGGCCGGTGCGGCGTAAACCTGCTTATTCCGGCGAGGTCGGTGGACAGAGAGAGAGGGGGCCCAAGCCGCCGAGGAGGACGCCGGAGCCGGCGGGTGGGAAGAGGAACCGGACGGAGACGGCGTCGTTTAGGGGACGGGAGTCGGGTCAGCTGCAGCGGAGTGGGGCGGTGCCTACTGGAGTGAGGCGTGAAACGGTGTCGTCTAGGTCGAGGTCACCGGCTACGCGGAACGGCGGTGGAGTGAGTCGAGCGGGTAGAGGGAAGAGTCCCGCGAAGGTGACCGGACGTGCCGGTGGGAGTTCTTCCTCGGTGAGTGTGGAGGAGAATGAGAAGAAGAAGGGTATCTACAAAGAGGCTAAAGAGGAAGTCTTGGCCGGAAAGGAGGAGGTTAAAGAGGAGCAACCAAACGACGGCGCTTTGCAGCCGCAGCAGGAGGGGAAGGAGTCCCTTGACAATCCTCTGGTTTCGTTAGAGTGCTTCATCTTTGTCTAGTAGTTCTCATGGGGTTGCATTTTGTAGTAGATTGGTCATTGGTGTAGCAAAACCAGTTCTTTGTTGGGGAATTGTTACTTCGCTTTCGAAAACAATGTAAATTCTCGCAAAATGGTATCAACATTGTTCATGTTGCTTTCTGTTTAGTTTCCATGAAGATTTGCAAAATGTCTAGGGATATGTATTAACGGTCCTGGCATTGGTATCTTTCGCTGGGATAGATTTGGAATGGGCAGGACAAAGCCTATGTAGCACTTTTCCCTTTCCCCATAACATTGCCGACCCTGCAGGTAGCTTCTAAGGCATACTAGTCTTCCAGCATGCTTGTTCTCTTTGCCTCTTACGCTTGAAAGAGTTTGTATAATAGGAAGTTTCAAGCGGCTGCTTGCTTTCTCAGATAGTATGTACTATGCACTACCCTTCTATATTGGTTTTGTAAGAAACTAAGATTACAGTAGTGCATGTTGTGCAGAACACAGCAGGTGATCCATGATGATGAAACACCATTAGTTCTCATTGATCTAACTCTACGTAATTAAAAACTGCTGAATGTACATATCAGCTCCTGCCTACAACTGGCTTTCCTATGCTCCAAAGTTGTGGACTAACCCAAGTTTGATAATAATAATAATAATAATAATAAAGAAAAACTTGGGTTTTGCAGTGGCATTCATGTCTGGCTTTGGCTTAAGAATTTTGCTTGAGGAGTTGGGGTTGAAGATGAAGCATGGCTTGCCCTGATGGAGTGGAGAGGCCGATTGACAGGCTCGCGAGGACATGGTGGTGGAGCAGGGTGTGCGATGAAGGTAGGAGTATCTTCTCCTGGCATCACTACAGCTCTGGCATAGTTTGTGATCTGTAGAAATAAAGAAAGAGCCACAAGTCAAATTACATCTTGTAACGAAAAAAGAAGTCAAATTACATCAACGTTAACATTTACCGACAATGTCACAGTGAAAAGAAGTAACTTCAACTGTGAAAAGGAGGAAGCATGCTCTGAAAGTTTGAATCTTCCATTCTTACTGTACAAGAAAAGAAGATAAAAACTGATATTATACTCATGGATGCCCTTTTAACGAGGACTTCTAAGTTGATGATTTTTGAATTAATTGCTTATTATTCCAACATTTTGATCAAATTTTGACATAGATTTATATAAGTAGATCAATCAGTGACGTAGGTAGAAATTTTGTTAAGAGATGTCATATTTACATGTATAATTAATAATTTACAACTTGGATGACTTATAGAAAAACAAAAATTGTTCTCTCTAAAATATATACTTATAATAAATAATCAAGAAATATAAACACTATTATTTAGGTGTAGAAATGAGAAAAATAGATACAACAAACATAATATTTTTGTTTTTGTCTCATAAACTAGCTAAAAGAAACTATATGTTCTATCATATTAGAAATGACAAGATGAGGTAAATAACGCATGCTCTCTTATTTGAAAGTGAAAATATAAGAAATAGAGGGCTTAGAGATCATAATGAGGAGGATCAATTTACTCCTCTAAACCTCATGTAGCTACGTCATTGAGATCAATGCTACAAAATTTCAGTTAAATTGGTGATCATTAAGACATAGAATTGAATCGAAACAATGGACTAACTAAATCTGTCAAACATGAACCGTTCAAGTTCATAATTGGTAAATCACACTTATGAATACCTTAACGATTTTTTAATTTAGTTAAAAATTTATAAAAATGATCTACTCATAAATATTTAAAAAATAAATAGTTAAGATGTGTATATAAGCTCAAAAACGAGATAAACTGAAAAGTCCTCATTTTAGAGATCATCTATAGAAAGACTCTCTTATAGTCATTCCTTGCTTCTCGACAAGGTTAACAAGAAATATGTAGATAAAGATTTCCTTCTTAAAACCTTTAAATTACTGAACTTGTCTGCAGAACACTTAACACAAACCCTTCACATCAACCAAGTGTTCTCGAAATACGTTGTAAATTAAGAAAACTAGTCAATCGCGTCGCGACGCTTGGCATAAGGTAGTGAAAATCAAGCTAAGGTTGTCAATTATATGATAGTGTTTTTCCTTAAACAACAGAAGCATGCCCTTTTCGAGGTCATATATACGTATAGAAAGCATCAATGTTTTTGGCACATATGGTGACTTTGAACTTGGAATTCCATAAAATAAGAACTTCCTAGCATAGTTCCTCGCACGCAAGCATGAAACATGTGATAAGTTTGGATTTCCATGCTTGATTTTAGGTACCAATTAGTTATTCAAATCCATACTGTCTTCATTTCTGAAATTTTAGATACAGAACTCCCAGTTGATAACAAGAACACAAACCAAGCACACAGAAATATAGATCTTTATAGGAACAAAGACAAAGACTTATGATTCAAAATGATTTGAAAGTGATGCAAAATGATCTGAAAGTGAAGAAATGGAATTAAATTATGATTTTGGGTTAATAATGCAGGTACTATGCAGTATCAGACATATAGTGCAACCCACTATAGAATTAGAAAAATTAGAAACTCCAAATTATACCTCTAATCAACTTTTTAAGCAACCGTGACCTGTAATCCTTAACTAAACACCAGCCAACCAACCCAATTAGCTAACTGAGCTTAAATAATCACTTAAGGAAACTAAGAAATTTTAAAAATCAGTTGGTAAACCATTCCAGAAGGAACATACATTCCTAATATTATTCCATGTGGCTTTTCTATCTCTTTTGGTTTGAACTCTGATCGATGTATGCATGATGTTTCCAGCTTTCGGATTATCAATGGAAGGATGAATTTCTCTCAAAAGTGGATTTAGTAACTTAAGATAATCAAATAGGGAACGAAAGAAACTTGAAATTGTTATTCGAAGGCCTAGTTTGATCAGCACCAAAATGTAAAGCTTACTTTGGAAGAGTTGTGATCAAGCTTGGGATTGATATCGTAGCTGAAGTGTGTCCAAGCAGTATCACTGAGCTGTGATGCTGTTCTTGGCGGTCTTGGCCTCCTGAAGAATCTCTCAATAATCGCCATAACAATAAACATTGATACGAGGATGGCAGTAGCTACAAAGCCCATGTACACAGCATTGACAGAGTTGTCAAATTTACTGCTCCATTGCTGATCATCTTCTTTCTCTGCATTTTGATATAGCGGAGCTGCCGTTGGAGGTGGCAGAGCTATGGTGGTTCTCCAACTATTTTCACCTCCCATTACTACTCTCGGCAGAACAGAGAAAATGAACAAGGAGATCGATGAAGGAAGAGGGACAAGTTGGAAACTTGGAGATGAGGTTTTATATTGTTTAAGCTACTTGACTGTTCGCAGGTTGGGCTTTACAGATTAATTTAAAGGAACGTATTAGGAGTTTATGTATATGAGAAGTGTATACCTAATACAACTCTAGCAAACTTTGTTGCCAACGTTTTCCTAAGGACTTTTTATAGCCTACCTCATGTCCTCTCAAGTTTCCATCCAAGTCTAGTTAGAAGTGACTTGTTTTTCTTCCAAATTCCTTGGACAATTAACGTTAACTAGTTAAATCCCTCGTCTTCCTACGGGCTAGGAATAACCATCCACCACACTCAACATATTCCACCCTTGTCTCAATTTCCCAAACTCATGCAACTTTACATATCCCACCCTCTATACCAGCATTTTTCATCTTTAATTACATGATTATCTATATCTCTAAAGTAAACTATAGTGCCTTAATCATAAGAGTTCATCATTTTAACTAATAGTTTTCTTTAACTAAGAGCTCCATATATCATATATATATGACAATCATGTGACCCAGCTATTGTGAATCGGTGAGGCAATCCCGTTTCGATGGCAGTATGTAAGCAAACTGAAATGAGAGGCATAAACATCTTTCATTTAGTCCAATGACAATATTGTTAATAGTTCAATGACAGTATCGTTAATAATCTGTAAGTAGAGGTAACACTCTTATTCCGTGTGGTAGGGGTAACACTGTTCATTTCGTGCTAAGTCTTAAACGTTGTGATATATATATATATATATACACACACACACACAGACATTCTCAACTAAGGACATCCTTACCTAAGCTTTGGTAAGGATTTCTTGAATTGGCCAACCTTTAGATCATATTTTCTCATCTTAACCCTTCAGTTTCTGGATATATATGAGTAGATCATCTCTGTAAAATTTCAACTAATTTGGTTATCGTTAAGACATTCAAAACTGTGATTTACAGAGAAAAGCACGAACGGTTCCAGTTGAACAAATTTATTTCGTTCATTGTATTTATATGTTTTTGAGACCATAACGATTACCAAATCAGTTGAAATTTTATAGAGATGATCTATACATGTATAGCTACATTATGAATGGTTAAGATGAGAAAAGTTGATCGAAAAGTGGGTCAAATTAAGAAAACCCGCACCAAACTCTTGGTAAGGACGTCCTTAGCCAAGAAGGCCTATATATATAAGTTTTGAAAATAAAATAAAAACTAAGACATAATAGTCTTTATAGTCATATTAATGACACATTGTAAAAAAAACTAAAATAGAAGGTAGCACCGTCATTCCGCCAACGAAATAAACAGTGTTATTCCCTTATTCCTATTAGGAAAAATGATCTAAATAATGTCTGACCTTTTAGAGAAGCAAAAATTTAGTGTCTCACGTTTCAAAAACTTCAAAACTATATCTCACTTTCTTACCTCGACAGAAGAAAGGTATCTGGAACCATTAGTTTCGTAAAATAAAAACTAACGGCACACACATTTTAAAGGGTATTTTTGTCCATTTTCATTTTTTTCATTAACCATTTTTTTCACTTTTATTTTTCATCATTTTCATTTTTCATTCTCTCTTCTCCTCCAACGGCACATCTTTTTTTTCTCCGGTGGTGACACTTCTCCCTTTCTTTTTCTCTTATGGAGGCTAAGATGACAATCTTTTTTATTTTATTTTTTTATTGACCAAGTTATATTCAATCTTATTTTATTAACTATTGTTCTTAATTTTAAAGACATGAAGTTTTGGAGATGAAAAATGAATAAACAGATTTTTTTGGTATTATTATTTGAAGATATAAAGATGAACAAAAGTCCTTAAAACAAAGAATAAATCAGTTTTTTCGTGTCAAAAAATGTTTGCCGTTAGTTTTTTAAACGGAACTAATGGTTCCAGATACCTTTCTTCAGTCGGGATAAGAACGTGTGATACCGTTTTGAAGTTTTTGAAACGTAAGATACTAAAATTTTACTTTTCTAAAAGATTAGATACTGTTTGAATCATTTTTCATTCTTATTATATATACCTGTTATTAGCACGGTAGTTCTAAGTTTGATTGCTCTCGCCTCACATATATATATATATATATGGCGAGAGCAATCAAACTTAGAACTACAAATAACCATTAGAGCTACAAATTGTATATATATAATCCTCGATCGGCTCGATCGGTTACAAATGTCGTTGCCTCTCAATCGGCTTGGTCCTTGCGGATTTGGTAATATCCGAAATAGGCATCCATCATGCTTAGCTTAGCAACTCATGCCCCTCTGTATCATTGATAAGTTGATCGATGCGTGGCAATGAGAAGCTATCCTTGAGACTAGCGTTGTTGAAATTGTTTAACCAACCTGAGTTTCGAGTATAGTTGCACATAAGATTAGCATATAGGAAATCAAGAGTTCCTTTCTCCAAGTTTGCTTATTACTTTTTTGTTTTATATCTTTCGGTTTGGTCTGCTTTAGCGTAAATCATCCGGCATGAAATTTAAAATCATAATTATGAATTTTTAAGTATTTTTTTTGGGTTTCTGGACAAGAGATTTGGAAACCTGTTAAGTTTGGAGGCTAAGTCAAGAACATAACACCAAAACCTGTTAAGTATTTGATATATATATATATATATATATACACACACATATAACACCAAAACCTTTGAAGAACATAACACCAAATACAACCCTAAACATTTATTCGTTACTCAACAAATTGTTCATGAGCTATCAGATAAGCAACAAGAGTGATTTTATTTCAAAGATAGCTAAGTTGTATTTGGATCAAGAAATAGACGGCTTGAGTTTACACTGAGGCCCAAAGAACGAGGGCTTTAGGTTCAGTAGGGCTGCGATTTTTAGATTGAAATCCGGACCGATCAGGTTGGGTTTAGCGACACAATTTATTAGGTCAGGTTAAATCTAGATTGAAATAAATACATCCGCGTCGGATCAGATTATATAAGTAAAGACCCGATTCAGACCAAAAACCCGAAATAAATAAGTCTTAGTCTACGTGTCGCGTTCCTAGTGACTCTACAAGCACACACACACACACACACACATATATATATATATATATATATTCTCTCACGCCTCACTTGAGTCTTGACTCACTCTCGCCTCTCTCACTCTATTGTCTCTTATTCTCATTTCTCTCGGTTTCTCATCCATCACCATAGATTCGTCAGTGGCTTGAAGAACCAAAGGGTCATGGAACATACATGGCTTTGGCTCCATTTCCTCCAAAAGCACCTTGGAGGCTCTCAGGTTGATGGTTGAGAGAAACTCACAGAGACAGAAAACTAAAAGCTGCGAGCCTTTAGAAGATGTTGATTGCGATCTCGATTTTAAATCCAGTTCCAATTCGGATTTGAAAGATGTTGATTATGATTTCGATTCAGATTGCCAAATTGTTGTTTCGATCCATGGAAGCTAGCCTCGAACTTTCTTATTTCTGACTTTGTCTGTAACTTTGTTATTTGGATTTTACTTATTTTTTATGTTAAAACAATGAACTTTTTGATTTAGTTATTGTTATTTGCTTTGAAAGTAGTTTGAATTATGGAAAGTATGAAACATATGTTATGTTTTTTTTGTTACAAAAAACATATGCAATGTTTGTACTATGTTTGTATATAACAGGTTTGCAGAAAAACAAGCAAACCTGTTGAATATGTTTAAGTGCAACAACAAAACCAGTTGTGAAACATTTACATATGTTAGACCTGAAAACCTAAAAAACTTACCCGGCCTGAACTAAACCTGAATTTTTCGGTTTTCACATGGAAAATACCTGATCCGGACTGGCCCGAAAAATAAGGTTTGGGCTTGGGTTTCGTTTTTTCTGGTTCGGACCGGCGCGAACACAGCCCTAATTATGAGTATTATTTCCTCTTCTGTAAAGAAGATCTTTCCTTTACATCCTTGCTGGAAAAGGAGTGCGAGTTTTAATTGGCAAGTTATCTATCCTTCATTGAAAAGGGAATTAGTATCCTATAAGGAAACGTGACATGCTTGCCCTATATAAACAGAAGCAGGTAGTTGAGGCAAAACATAAGTTTGTTCTTCATATCCCATGAACTTGGTAAGTGAGAATCACGACAGTATATGAGTGTGTTTCTATCAGCATTCAAATTTAGCTTCAGACACAAGTCTGGGTAAGAACATGCTAAGCGTCGAGTCACGGATGCAGATATATAAGAGATCTTGAAAAGAATGAAGTAAAATCAGATTGACCGTATGACATACCCCTTGAAGGTATAGCACCAGATTTAAGAAACAGAGGTTGAAGGTCGGTTATCTAGTGTCTCTCTCACCTTTTTCTCCTATACCTTCAGCCTCTTCTCAAAAATTTGGGTGCTATATCTTCAAGGAGATTGCCATGCGGTCAATTTGATTCTACCAAAATACCAAGTATATCATGTTTTCCCCAATCTTCAAGATCTCCCATATATCTGCACCTGTGATCGACTCGAGGCTTAGCATGTTCTTTTATCTAGACTTTGAAGCAGAGCCGTTTCAAAAATTTTTGTGGCCGTGTGCGAGAATGAAAAAGATGCCCCATATTTTAAGGATTGTACAATTTGTCATTGATTTTTTTTTCTTTCATAAAAACAATATAATACAAACATATCGATACAGTTAAAATACAAAATTATTAAGTGTTTTTTTTAAATCACAATTATTTTTGTTAGAAGAAGCAAGATTACACCTAAATATATACTAAGAATAAAATAGATGTAATAAAATAAGTTTCTTCTTATATGGAATAAACTCTTCCTTGGATTTAAAAAAATAGATGTAAAGTAGAAAGAGTTAAACATAAGTACACTGATACTTATACACAACTAGAATGATGAAAGGAATACCAAAGATAAAATTTGCCAAAAAAAATAGGGGAAAGGAAAACAAGGAGAGACGATAAAAAAACAAACATCTATGGAAAGAGAAAAGACCTCAAAAAAATGACTGAAGGAAATAAAAACTGAAAAAAAGAGGCCAAAAAATAAAGAGAGAAAGGGCCCAAAAAAGATCGTTGCAAAAATTAAATGCAAAGTCGGGAGTCGAACCCAGAAATTCTTAATTGCAAAGATTGACTGAAACCAACTGAATTGCATGCCACTTTCATGGAATAAACCATTTTTAGTCTACATATAAAGGCTCCAAATTTTGGAGGCCATGTGCCGTCGCACTTCTTACACCTGTGCAGAGCCGGCTCTGTTTTGAAGTGTCTGATAAGCTGAATTTGAGTGATGAGTCTGTATGCACTCATATACCAACGTGATGGTCAAACCTTGAACTCGAGTACTAATTTGCCGATCATTCTTATTTGTCCACCAAAATGTCTATCTTCTTAGTGTATTGACACATGTCTATTTTATTATCAACAATACAATTATACTATTTAAAAAGACATGTGTTACTAGACTAAGAAGGTGAGCAAATAAAAGTGGTGGACAAATTTATATTGCTTGAAGAATGAAATTCTTAAAAATATGGACCCTAAGTTGCAGAACCTCATAATAATGGAGTGTGTTAAAATGGATGTCCTTTTTGTCCACGTTGTTCATAGCTTTCACCTTCCCTTCCTCATGACCATAGTCCAGACTCCCGACCACATAATTAATTTTCTAAACTCTTTGTAATATTAAGAACAAACCTCAGGTTTCTCAAAATTATGTATAATTATATACACTCATGGATCCGCAACTGTAGTATAATTTGATGAAGAATCTAGTTTTTAGAAGTCGTCATTGTTGGAATTGGCCCGCAAAGGTGACTAACGTAGTCACTGAGGTTGACAAATAAGAGTTCAGTTTCTCATCCAACTTTGACTCTCACCAAAACTTTCTCATCCTCATTACCACCTCCTTAAACCAATGACAAATGCCTTTTGACACACTATAATCATATATTTAAAAATATAAATGACACTTGTCATTGGTTTATAGAAGTGAAGATGAGGGTAGAAAAGTTTAGGTGAGGAGCAAAGTTGCTTGTGTTCAGTTTCATTCTTTCCTCCTCTACCAAAACAGATGAGGATACTGATCATTCCTTTAAGATAAAAATCCTTGGTGGGAAAGGAATGATTTTTAATTGGCAAGTTATTTATCCTTTATTGGAGGAAACGTAAATAGAAGCCTACCATTGTGCCCTATATATAAACATACGTATGTAAATTCTCACATTCACGCTATTAATTACTTGACATCAAGACTTGCTGCGATCTTATTTCTACGCACAAAGCCATGTCCAACACTTCAGTTCCTCAATTCCCCAAAAAAAACACTTCACTTCCTCGCGAAAAAGGCCGAGGAAGAAGCCTCATTTTAATCATTTAGTATATGGTGATGGCTTCAACGAGGATTTCCTCCCATCACAACTGCAGAAACTTAATCTGTTCAATGGAGTAGATGGTGGTACTGGATCAGAAGATGAAGACGATACCGAATTCTGTGAGTTTCATGGTGAGAGGGAATTGAAGTATCCTAATGCTCCACCATATACTCCTACAATCCTACTTGAATCCGATTAAAGTTACATACAACATTCCCAAGAAGGATTGTGTTAGAATCAAATCCAATACCTAGGTCGATTAGTTGCTTTTAGCCTATTATGTAGATAACTCTAAAACCACTAGTACTACTACAAACCTACGTCTATCATATTTGTCTTCTTTTAAACTCATGATTCGAACTGTCTTTTGACATGGTGGAGGCTCAACGGTAAGAATTGGCTCATGAACTCCCTCCATTGGATCTGTCAAATCCGACGTGTATTTGATCTTGCTCTTCTCACTGTCAAATCCGACATTGCTCATCAAACTGTCAAATCTTTTTCTTGGATAGTTTAATACGATGAATCCTCTCCTCCCTCCCTCCTGTAAGTTTGCTCTCATGGCAGATCTTCAAATTTCAAATTGATTCGAATCGAGAAGAGTATCAACTGGGCAGAAGAAAGAATCGAAGACGAAAAAGATATGGGTAGAAGAACGAATCGAATCGAAGAAGATCTGGGTAGATATGGGAAGATGAACATATTGCAGAAGAAAGGTACAAGGAAGAAATATCATAAAACAAGGAATATGATTCCCAAGAAGTTGATTAAGGGAAAGAAGGCAATTTCTTTTCCATCCATCCAGAAGAATTTTCAGTTTGGTAATGGAGAACTGAGAGCTTGACTTCGTTTTGGTAGAGACCAAGAACCCAGTATCTTCAACTTTCACGCAAATATTTTTATATAAATTGTTAAAAGCAAAATAATATATAATAATAAGATCATAATCCATAAAATTCTAAGCTTAAAGGAAATAACTAAATAACTAAGAAGACATAATATTAGGGCCTTAGCTACTACACTAGAGAAAACAGGTAGCATATGACCACCAGTAGTTCAAAAGAAACAAAGATGATAGTTGTGGTCGCACTAACTGTTCTAAAGCTATCTACTTAATATGTTAATATCAACTAATGCGCCTAGGTATAAGATTTGATTGTGTGAAATGCAAGGAAGATCAGGAAGCTCGCAAAGCAGAAACGGAAGAGATCCAAGGAGCCCAATATAGTCACTATGTATAAGAATGGTCATCAGAGGGTTGCTCCCTGCATGAGACCGGCAAGTACCAGTTCTTAGTTTACTATTAGCTGGCTAGCTTCAGTTGTTAATCACTAATATAACGTCTCTTTACTTCTGTTCATGATAAATATAGGAACCATGTATCAATCTCCGGAGCTTGTTTGAAATTTTTATTGCAAGTTTCCCCGATTTGTTGAAAGTTTATGATTCCCTAATAAAATAAGCAATAAACACTTGCACTTAAACAAAATAGTTTCTTTTCTGTTGTGACACATTTTGATGATGATGATACCATTAAGAAGAAGATGAAGTACCAAATGTTTTCTTTGTTTCTTTTCTTTTTCGGTAATGGTAGCATTGCATATGCAGAAAAAAGAACCTGAAGACCACAATGCACTACTTGACAATGCAAAATTTCCTTGATATGCTGTAGCTTAACCTTTATTTCTTACCTGAAGTCTAGGTGTCACATGATCTGGAAGAAACTAAATCATCAAGATCAATACCATTTATAACTTATAAGCATATGCTGTACTGTAAACCCTTTTAAAGTTTCCTTGATATGCTAGGGTTAAAATTTATTTCTCAGCTGAAGTCTTGGTGTTAAATGGTTTGGAAGACACTAAATCATCAAGATCAATACAGTATTGTAAACCCCTTTGAAGTTTCCTTGTCCTTGATATTGTTGAGATATATATCCCACATCGGGAATATGAGACCTTGCCTGTGGGTTTATAAGGGTTTGGGCTACTCTCTCTATAGCCAATTGGTTTTGGAGTTGAACCCCAGACTATTTTATCATGGTATCAAAGCATGGAGGTCATGGTATCAGAGCGGGTTGCCCACGTACACGTGTGAAGCCCAAAGGCCACACGAACTCCACGACCACCCAAGTTGTTGTCCACGTGTTAGGCTTAAAGATTCGCCACACGTGCGGGGGCGTGTTGAGATATATATCCCACATCGGGAATATGGGACCTTGCCTGTGGGTTTATAAGGGTTTGGGCTACTCTCTCTATTACCAATTGGTTTTGGAGTTGAACCCCAGACTACTTTATCAGATATGCTATAGTGTTAAAATTTATTTCTCAGCTGAAGTCTTGGTGTTACATTGTGATTTGGAAGAAACTAAACCACCACGATCGATACTGCTAAGCATATGCTGTACTGTAAACCCTTTTAATGGTGCACAGATTCAGAATACTCAAGAGTACCTTATTGCTAGTGCACCTAGGGGTCTTAAATTGGCTCAATGCTGATCCATTTCCTATGAAATACTCCAAAATCTTCCTGAAAGTTCCTTTCTCTACAATCCTCAACTCTAGAGGCCCAATTGAATTGCTTCTCCTTGAGACTACATACCCATGATCAACAAATGAAGCATCCATTTCTCTGCAGCAGTCACGAAGCACTCTATCCTCGACATCACCTTTAATCTCCCAGTAAATTATGTAGTGGCCGGGTTGGTTCATCACATCCGCATGGCTTGTAAAGTCAATTAGTTCAGCTCTGGATTTGCTCAGCAACTGAGACCCTCTCTCTACCACTATCTGAAGGTCTTTTTCAGTGTTTTTGTCTATGTTAACCGTCAGTATAAGCTTTCTCCTGCATATGAAGTTCAGTTTTGGAGTCCCCCTGTGAAATCCAGCCACTTCTACCACATCCCCTAGCCTGCACCTATAGAGTCCTGAAAAAGAAAATTTTGAAGGGTGGGAAATTCAATCATTTTACATTTTGAGAAGTCACAATAAGTAAATTCTATTCAAAAAAGTTAGCTCTTTGCTATTTCAAAAGTGCCAAAAATAGTCCAAAGTTGGACCCTTAAACATATACAGCTCGAGTGTAAGGTTATTAGAAATGTAGCCACTCGAGCGCCTTGGCTACATTTCTAAGAATCCTGCTAAATCATATGAATAACTTATACGAATTTTCCAATACATATCTCATTTAGCCTCCCCTTATACTTCAACCTAATTAATTCTTACAATTTTGCATACACAAAATGGAATGAAAAATAGTGTTTGCCCTGAAATTCTGCAGCTATGATAGGTAACAGACAAGGGACAACACAGTGCTTCTAAACCTATTCTCCCTTTTGCTCAAGAGACCACACAAATCTTACTAGATGCATGAGAATACTATGGTTTTACATCTATCCACGTTTCCAATCCCTACCTAATTTTTTTCAAATGATAACTACTGGGCCATGAGTCATTGAAAGGAGGTTAGATTTCTTAGAGATGAAATAACTGCAAGATAATACCAAGAGCCCATGTCTGTGTTTAATGGAGGTTTGGCTTGTTGCAGAGACGTCCTACTCAAGGTAATTACGATTATGAGGATCATTTATGTCGGGAGGTAATAGGGTAAAATGTCCAACATGCAGAACTAATTGGATTCAGAAAGTAACTAAGCAACAATAACTTAACTTACCGGTGAAGGTGGTGAGGACAATCTCATACTGCTGTCCAACCTTGACTTGTGAGAGAGGAACTGCTTTATCCTCTATGAAGTCATCAACAGCTAAATTGCAATCTTGCTTCTTGTGTCTATAAAGAGGTATGAATTCGAAGTACGAAAAAGTTGGCACCACGGCAAAAGTGACATCTTCTGGTGGCAAACAAGGATCCACGTTCACACCAATCCAGCTCTCAGTTGATCCATACTCAGCACTAACCAATGGCACATCAGCTGCGTAGTGGCGCAGTTTTTTCAAGTATGGTTGCATTGACCCTGTCATTATAGAATACACATACTTAGCATTTGGCCAAAGCTTAGGGACCAGACCATACCAATCCAAGTCTTCCAGTTCCTTGCAGGCAGCTTCGATTTTTGAAGCCAATTTTGGGTTCGGGGAGATGATGTCCAACACTGCTTTTCGCACTCTAGGTAGGTTGATTCTTTTACTCAGAGTACCATCTCTAATGTCAATGCATAAGTCTCTCCAGACCTCTTCGAACGTGATAAAGGACTGGACTATGCTGTAGGCGAAAGTAGATGTTATGAACTCTACTTGATCTGAGAAGAAGAGGCCAAGAAGGAGATGACAATATGTAGCTTGTTTAGAGTCTCCACTTGAAATGACTTCTTTTGGGCTGCAAGTGAACGACTTGGTCGTTTCCTGTTTGATTTTGAATTCTTGACTTGCATAGTAATGAGTTGTAGCTGTTCCGGCAGTCAGTCCTCCCCTTGTTTTGAACTGTTTGCTGCTGTATATGAATTCTAGGATCTTTCCTCCTTCCCTTGTTGGGTAAACTCTACAAGTTCAAGGAAAAGAACCATTGAAAAAAAAAAGTATTTTTACTTTAAAACATTGGTCTTATACACAGTGGTAAATTGGTTCAGACATGTCTAAAGGCTTATGCAGAGAAAGAGATAAAGGTTGAACCTTGATCTGTAAGCCGCGGCCAGCCTGAAAATTTGAAGAGTAGTCTGTGCGCTATGACTAGTAAAAGGTACATACTTCTGTCTTCCTTCGGTAGTTCCGGAACTAAAAATCGATGACATATGAAGCATTTAGATATATCAAGAGTGCAAAAGATGAAGCCACAGTTCAAAACTTAATTTTGATTCTTTAAATGTAACACCAGAAATGTTCAGCATTTATAAGATAACATTTAATCCTTCATTCAGAGCAGGAATGCATAGGAACTAACCTCAAAGAGAGAGTAGTCATAGGCTGTTGGGTGAGTAGGGGAGCTGAGTCCCCATTTGCAGTTCTCTGAATGTAAGGCTCTAAATCAGCATGTGAAACAAGCGGTACCAAAGAGGTGTAAAGTGACTCCAATGTACATGCATCCACCTCATGAAATTCGATGTCCCCCAACCATTTTTGCAGATACTCCACCCCCCAATTCAGCTCAAGTATCCGCCTCAGCGTCTGCGTTTGAACCAACTCTGCATTCTCCGATACATCTTCAAACCACCGGATGATGTCATGGCCGTTGCTCTGGTCATTGCACACTACATTTGGCTCCATTAGAGAAGACTATCAGAGAAGTACTACAGAAATGAAGTTGTTACAAGTAGCTGTTTAGCATAGAGTAGAGCACACTGCACAGCATATATACATACATACAGATGTGTATATTCAATCATCACTCTGAAAGATTTATGTTTATTGTCATTTACTGAAAGCTCAACCAACCCCTAATGTTGCAGAAGCTCCGTCCATCTTAGGAAGAGTGTACGTTAGTTTGTAGACCACATAACATGTAAAGTGTCATCCTTTTCTGAAAGAGATGTGGGAGAGAGGCAGGGAGAGATTCTTCTTTCAAATCATATGGGGACAACTGGACTGGACGAGTGTAATTGGTAGGGGACCGAGCTTGGACAGCTTAGCTTTGCAGTCGGCACAAAGATATAGGACTATGCCTTTCCCTGCAAAAGCCAACCCCTTGAGACTGCAAAAGTGAAGTTCTCATTTTTACTTACATGCGCTCATTTTGAATGCCAAACAGATTTAGGTAGACAATCACCTCATTCTAGTTTCATAGGTGTTAAACTTTGTTAACCAGAATGCCAAGAAATCTTCCTAACCGTCGACTGCGATTTATAGGGTCGAAGCTAATCCAAAAACTGATCAAAGCTGGATTTAGGTTAATATGATCATATGCATGACTAGAACCATGGAATAACAAAAAAACACAGTTGAAGGGTAAGCATCCCATATTGTGCTTGGCTCCTCTTCCTAGCTGTCACTATGAACTAGGGCCAATGTTTACTGCATTTGATGTATACAGTGAAATGGGTAGGGTGAAACTTATCAAAATACAGATGGTCAATTGGCGTTTAGTTGGGAGTGAGTTCTATTTGTGATGTGACAGTGGCACCTCTCGTTTTCAGGTCTCGTATTTTGATAAGTTTCTGTCATAGAAATGCTCCAACTTGTGAACATCTTCCAATTAGAAACTCGAAAAGATTGGTGCTTCAAATAGAAATTGGTCACCTAGTCATTGCTTAGAGTAAGAAATTGGAAAGGACAAATTACCTAAGCATGTTGGGGTCTCTTCACATCCCCTTGGTGCTTTGGCCTCTAAAAGTGCTTATGGACTGGGTATACAAAGAACATGGAACTGTTTACATGCGGGGGAATTGCTTCAGATGATCAAATAGAGGTAAAAGTGCTCTGAATCTTTGAGAAGCACTTGTAGGGTGTTTTACTCATAATCTACTTCTAAACAAAAGCACTTTTAACAGTAGTCCACACAAATGCTGCTGCAGGCTGGTTAAACAGGAATATCCTAAAGTTGGGGCTTTAAAAAAAATCTCTCTAATTAACCAAACCACTCATTTATCAGAAAAAAATCCCCAGGAAAGTTCACTTTCAAACCATATTGATACAACAATAATGACATGCATTTTTCATCGCTCTAATCCTTCCCTGGCTGGATGATTCATAAGTGGTTGTGATTCAATTTCACTTCTTTGAGGTCCCTGATTTCAAATTATGTATAGTGTTTTGGACCATTTACATTAATTTTCTTGGACATAAACAAAACTTTGATTGGTTCTTCAGCGACGCATCACTGGTGATGGTACGCACAACTGTCTGAAGCTGATCTGTGTTTATGTCCAAATATGAGCTGAATATATTGCTAATTTGCTATGGATTTTCCAGCCTGATCATCATAAGTCATGAATCCATCAGTCATTTACGTGTATCGGAGTAGAGCCACTAGATCACAAGCCAAAGATCCTTTCTCTGATTCTGTGGGGGTCTGAAATTCCAACACCTCACATCTATAACATAAAAGATTTCAGGACTAGATCACAGATATTTTATGATACTAAAGAATTTACCTATCTGCATATATAACTAGCCAGAAGAGGCTAACACTTTATCTCACTCAAAGCCAGATGACCAACTATCTATCAGCCATCAAGTCATTTGATGAGATACTAAAGAAATGTGGCTCATTCAAATACTCTTTTACAGAAGGTAGGAATGGAAAGGCATCTTTATAGATGATGAAAACCACTGCTGATATGAGTAGGGTATACAAGATTTTGTCCTACCCCAGTTGTATAAGCATCTTTTAGGTATAATATCCTCAATCTTATCTTTGGGACCCAACTTTTCATTGTGGTTTCTACAAAGCATCAAGCCTAGAATCTCTTCTGCTTACAATTTTGCAGGAAAAGAAACAAAATATGACAATTTTGATAGCAATTCCTTGGGAGCATGGGACCTTCACCTCATTGAGAATAAATTCTCTCAACCTCTTTATGTTTCCAACTTGCAAATACAAGCTAGTCTTGATCACTAATTTAGGGGAGGAAAATATCTTGATTCTTAAACATGTATGTTACTTTGTTAAGTTTTTGTCATCCCATTATTTTGGTACATAGATAGATATTGATTCTTAACCATGTTTGTTACTTTGTTAAGTTTTATTTGGGTATATGCATCACATACAAAGGACCATCACATTGTCAAGATGATATTCTGGTTAATCTCAGCCTCAAGGAAATGAATTTTTAACCTGTGCTTTTCTCCGAGGATAATTTAATAGCAAATATTGTTTATTTCTGTGTATTCTGTGATATATATATATATATATATATATATATATATATATATATATTACAAAGTAATGATACACACTTAAAAGGATATTGAAGAGGATGCATGTTGTGGTCTTCTTTTGATAACTGATTCTATATCTCTATTTAGTAACATGTTTTCTAATTCTAAATGACAGTTTATGAACCAATTACTTGGTCTTCAAATACAGGAAGAAAGCCGCACCTGGTAATTGATTCGGAGATCAGACATAACACGTGTGTTGATAATGCAAAAGCCAAAGAGAGGTGAATCAAATGAGTCTTCCATCAACTTGGGACAATGTACACTTGAAAAAAACTTGTTCAGGAGTTTAGACCATGTATGCGGAAGTTTCTATAAATTGAATGATGTAATATACAGGAATGGGAAGGTGAACATCAATTCTTGTTACTTCCACTGATATGGGCAATGGTTGAATATATACATGGAGCTCCTGAGACATACAACATAGCTAAGATTCACATGTCAATGAGAATACGGAACTTCACTCGCTTTTTGACACTACCCCATCGGTCATACCCAATACCGATCTTACTATGCATCAACTTCATAGCTAAATCTGCATTGCCAGTTTTTCTCAAGGCATTGATTAGAATAGTTCAAATTTTCCCTGGTACTTTCCTACCTCTATCCACAATGCCATCAGCCAATTTGCAAGCTTCCTTGACACGGCCAGCTTTGCACAACACATTGATCATATCTTCAAAGGCTGTCCCAGGAATTACACCCATTGGTGCTAGGTCATCCAAAATCTTGCAGGCCCTGGCTACCTTGCCTGAGAGACAAAGCCCAATTGAGAGAGCTCTGAATGAAGCAGCAGTGGGTGTAATGCCCTTATCGATCATCATGTCCCACAGCTTCAATGCCTCTTCATTCCTATGCTCCTTAAACAGTCCATCAATGAGTACTGTATATGTATAAACAGTCTGATCACACCCTTCAGCTTCCATTTTCTTAAAGAGTGCTAAAGCTTCATCAGTTTTACCACATTTTGCTAGGGCGTCAATAAGCGCATAGTAGCAATATGAATCCGGTGGACAACCCTTTTCGATCATCTTTTCAAACAGCCTTTCAGCTTCATCAACCCTTCCAGCCCTTCCAAGGCCATCAATTAAACTAGAATACAACATAGCATTATCTGTCATTCCGCTGTCTTGACAAAGCTGGAAATATTCCATAGCCTCCTCCAATCTCCCACTCTTACACAATCCATTGATAATAACCCCATATGTAACCCCATCTGGTTCATGCCCGTCACTCTTTATCCTCTCGAAAAGCTTCATTGCCTCTTCAATGCACCCACATTTCGCATACGAATCAATCAAAGCCGTATAGTTTGCCACATTAGCTTTAACACCCTTCTGAATCATATCTTCAAAAACAGTAAACCCCACCACACATTTCCCCCTTTACAAAGCCCATTGATAACTAAACTACACGCGTGAGACGAAACCTCAACCCCCTTCTCCCTCATTTCCTGGTAAAGACTAAAACAAGAATTGAAATCCCCTTCCGAATAACACCCCTGCATCAAAGTCATATACGTAATCTTATCAGCCTCCACATTCCTCCCCTCCATACTCCTAACCTTCTCCATTGCCTTCTGCATTCTCCCTGCCTTCCAATACCCTTTGATCATCGTATTATAAGTTACAATATCAGGCACAATCTTCCCATTTTCCATAACCTTGAAAACCTTCTCCGCGGATTCAATGAACATCGAGTTCACCAAACCATTCACCAAGAAGTTAAAAGTATACAAACTAGGCTCTATCCCATTCTCCTTCATCCCACGCCAAACCCACAACAACTCCTCCACCATTCCAACACTCCCAAAACTCTTAACCAAACTATTCGCGGCATTTGCATTCATCAACAATCTCATCTCCGTAAGCTCATCACCAAAACATTCAACAACATCCAATTCACCACATAAACACAAAACCTCAATCAAACAAACATAACACTCAAGCTTATGATGGTACTTGTGTTGCTTACTTGCCCATGAGAAAAACCGGAGGGAAGTCTCGGGTTTGTCTCTAAGGTTGTCGGATTTCAAGACATAAGCAACGAAGTTGGGAGACAACTTGATGAGGAACTTGTTACAGTACGAGTCTAGGTTGTGTTCCATTTGGGGGACCCACGGAGAAAGGTCGAAGCGGTGAGGGCAGGAGATGACGTCGGAGACGTCATGGAAAGGCTCGACCCATTCTGGTGGAGGAAGAGAGTTGGTGATGGTGGCCCACCGGGAGTTTGAGGCGGAAGTTGACGTGGAATGAAAGGTTGAGGCTTTTGATGAAGACCCAGCATTGGTGTAGAAGCGTGGAGGACATGGGGGAAGGAAATGGGCTGATGAGGTGGAAGGTTCTTCTCATCAGGGTTTGGGTTTGTGTCTTCACAGTAGGGGTGGGCACAAATCCCGCAAATCCCGGTCCCGTCCCGATCCCGTCTCGATCCCGGCGGGATTTGAATCTAAAAACACTCGTCCCGTCCCGTCCCGTTAGAGAAACAATGGACGGGACGCGGGACTGAAATTTCTCGTCCCGTCAGGCCCGTCCCGTCCCGTATAAACAGTGAATAATTAATCTTGACCGTTGATTATTAAATTTATTATATCTCACCGTTGATGGAAGTGCCCTAATACCGAACATTGAACAACTTACTCAGCCTCCTTATTCAGCTTCGAGTCTCCTTTCCTCTCTCTGCTTCCTCTCCTCTCCTCTCCTCTCTCTGCTTCCTCTCCTCTCCTCTCCTCACTCTGCTTTGACCCTCACTCGCAACCTTCCGCTGCTCGCCTCAACCCGATCTGCAACCTCCATCCGTTGCTCGCCTCAACCCGATCTGGAGGTTCTGCAACCTCCATCCGTTGCTCGCCTCAACCCGATCTGCAACCTCCATCCGCTTCTCGCCTCAAGCTGCTGTTATCCGATCCTTCAACTGTAACTCTCTCTCTCTCTCTCTCTAATCTCTGAGAAATAAACTTACCTATGAACTTCTGATTACTAGGATTTGAACTTTGTGTTTAATTTCATCACATCATTGAAATACAGTTGTCTGGTAGAAGAAGAGATGCAGCAGGTGTACATGTCTATGTATCTGTTTTCATGTTTGATTTGTTGATTGAACTGTGAGAAATGGAATCGAAATGTATGAAGCAGTTGTATATAGTTCTTGTTGGTTTGTGTGAAATCGAAGTGTTTGATTTGTGTGAAGTGAAATATGTCAACTAATTGGTTTTCGATCTGAATTCTAATAGATGACCTTATATTGCAGGTGCCATAGGAAAAACAATGGCTAGAGGGAAGAAAACAATTGTTCGACCGCGAAGCTCTGCTTCTGGCCTTCAGGATGTTTCAACAGCGACATCAGTCGGATCACAATCTCCTCCAACGACATCAGTCCCTGCTAATCCGAGTCCAATTCAGACTCCTTCAAGTGGCCTTGCTGCATCTGTAGGTGAGGCTCCTGCTGCATCTGAAGATGAGGCACCTGTTGCATCTATAGGTGAGGGTGGTGAGACTCCTACTGTATCTGCATCAGGTACGAAACGATCTAGTTCTGTATGGGAGTATTTTAAAGAGTATGACAAAATTGAGAAAGTAAAAGACGAGAAGGGAAACATAGTTGAGGTAGTTCGTAGAAGGGCTCATTGCATATTCTGTCCTAGGGGAAAGATTGGGGACTTTTCAGTTGAGAGTAGGAGTGGCACTTCTGGTTTGCTTAGGCATATTAATCACAACTGTAGGTATTTTCCACATGCTGTTGATAAGTCACAAAAGGTTTTTACTGGGGATAAGTCTAAGACAAATAAATTGACAACGGTTGCTTATAGCCAAGTTGATTATTTGGAAGCTTGTGTGGAGATGATTGTCATTGATGAGTTGCCTTTTAGCTTTGTGGAGAAGAAAGGGTTCGGCAGATTTTGTTCAAAAGTGTGTCCTCTGTTTGATGTTCCAAGTAGAAGGAAGTTGTGTAGAGCCTTTCTAGGTATGTATGACACCCAAAAAATAGAGTTGAAGAAGATCCTAAAGATGTATAGGTTGAGTCTTACAACTGACACTTGGACCAGTGTTCAAAATATCAATTACATGGTGCTTACTGCCCATTTTGTCGACGTAGACTGGAAAATGCACAAGAGGATCATTAATTTTTGTGTTATTCAGAATCACCAAGGGCCAACTATAGGGAAGCTTATTGAGTCTTGCTTGGTGCAGTGGGGGATTGAGAAAGTGATGTGCATTACTGTTGATAATGCTGCTGCAAACAAATCTGCTTTAGAGTGGCTTGTTGCTAAGATGAACAAGTCAGCATCTTATCAACAGGTTTTAAATGGAAAATATATGCATGTTAGATGCACTGCTCACATCACTAATTTAATTGTGGGGCATGGTTTGAAGAGGCTACAAAAATCAGTGTTGGCAATTAGGAATTGTGTGAAGTTTGTGAGATCTTCTCCAAATAGATTAGAGATTTTTACGAAGGTTGTAGAGCGAGAGAAGCTAGGATGCAAGGGACTTGTTTGTATGGATGTCCCAACAAGGTGGAACAACACCTTTTTGATGTTGGAAGCGGCTCTAAGGTTCAAACAAGCATTTTTAGTAATGGCTGAAGATGATGAATCGAATTTTGGGAATTACTTTAAAGAGCCAGAAGAAGAATTTGATGAAGATGGAGTGTTATTACCAAGCAACAATAAGAGAGTTAGGGTGGGACCTCCGGAAGAAGAAGATTGGTTGAAGGCTAAGATGTTTGTTGACTTTTTAAGACTTTTCTATGAAGTGACTCTAAGGAATAGTGCATCACTGCACCCTACTGTGCATACTGTTTTCGCCGATGTTATTGACATGGAAAATAACATAAAAAGCTTGTTTGTGGCACCGGAGTTGGCAACTGGATCAGAAACAGAAAAGACATTGCAAGAGATGGCAGGCAATATGAGAAGCAGGTGGATGAAGTATTTTGGCTCTTTTGGGGATCTTAACAACATGTTGATCGTTGGACTAGTTCTTGATGCAAGATTTAAATTGAAGAATGTGACTCACTTGTATACAGAAGAGAAGCTGCGTGCTGATGAGGTGACGAGGAGAACCAATGCGATTAAAGGTCTTCTTATGGCTCTATATGATGAGGTATATATTGATTACCCGTGTTCTTCATAGCTGGTTTTGCAAGTAACATGCTTCTATTTTCAGTATTTTCACTATTTTGTATATATCTGATCTTTAATTTCTGCCTTCTTTTTTTCTTAGTATGTTGTTCATGTAGATGGAGGTGTACACATGCAGAGGCCACAATCTCCAACCTCTTCTTCTAGCACCATCACAAGTACAAGCAGTACTAGTAGATCCAACCGACTAAGTAATTGGAAGAAGATTGTGCAAGAAAATGATGAGGCAGTTGCAGCTCATGAAGTTGATCAATACTTGGATGCTGCATTAGATCCAACTGATGAAAAAGATCAGTTTGACATCCTGTGTTGGTGGAAGGTTAATGGCTGCAAGTATCCAGTCTTAGCAGCAATAGCAAGGGATGTTCTTGCCATTCAGACCTCAACAGTGGCCTCTGAGTCGTGTTTTTCAACAGGGGGCAGAGTTATTGATCCTTTTAGGAGTTCATTGACTCCTAAATCAGTAGAGGGACTTATTTGCATGCAGAACTGGATGCTAGGAGATGATATTGCAGAGGTTGTTGAGGATATTGATGAACCAACAATTGAAAACATGGAGTTTTATTATGATGTCGAGCGAGGTATAATTATTGAAGTGTTTATAGTTTACACCTTTTGGCTATTTTTATATGCGCATCAGACTAACTCTTTTTCACTTGCAGAGCATGAGAGCACTGCTTCAAGCAAGAACAATTGTCCACCTCCAGCTCCAAAAGCGAAAGGGAAGGGGAAGTCTGTTGCAATTGGAGTGATCAATGTTTAATTCTGTTTTGGAGCAGCTTGTAATCTTGTATTGCTATGTTTTTAATTTTCTTCTTTTCTTGTTAAACTTATGATATGTGAACTTGTGTAACAGATGATGGATGTTATTCTTGTTATGTTTGGTATCATTAGGTTATGGATTGTGACTTATGAATGTAAGTAGGTTGTGTAATTGTAATCAGATCATGGATTGATGTTGTAAGTTATGAATGTAAGCAAGTTTTTCTTCTTTTCTGTTTTCAGTTTTGTGGCTGGATTGGGCCCGTCCCATCCCGATCCCGTCCCGTCCCATCCGGGATTGGGCCCGGCGGGATTCATTCTAAAAAATGCAAGGTCCGTCCCGATCCCGTCCCGTGTGTAACAACCGGGACGGGACGTGGGATGACCCCAATCCCGTCCCATGCCCAGCCCTACTTCACAGTTTACTAGTCACTGCTTATTGCTTTATTTACCTGGAACGGTTAAAGATTGTTATTTATGAACCATGGAACAATGGGCGTCAAAGGTCCCATGGTCTAGTGGTCAGGACATTGGACTCTGAATCCAGTAACCCGAGTTCAAATCTCGGTGGGACCTTTTATTTTTGTCAAGTTTATTTAGTTCATCCTATAATTTTTAGGAGGACATCGCAATTGGACTCTGAAGCTGATACAGTCATGGAATCCTATCATACTACGGTGACGTATTTTATATATGGGGAGTATGGGACTGACTCTTCATATATACATCAAGGTTTTAAAGTTTTAACCTAGCTAGGAGGCATTGGCGCGCTTTGAGCTACGCAAGTTATTACAAGATGCTGACGGCAAAGGAGGTCAAGACGATTATCGAAGAGATGCTGATAATGGCACCGGAGAAAGAGTTCGTTTTTTTATAGATATGATAATTACAAGGTTCTTGGTTTACCGTGCGACAGGAGGAAATTCACAGACAAACAGATCACGGAGGCCTTTGAGACCTTGTATTGCAAATCTGAAGGTTTGTCAAATATCACGTTAAAAGAGATCAGAGAGACTTCAATACGGAAGCCTCTCTGCAACAATGGATCGAGGAGAAGCGAAACGATAAAGAAGCCGAGTCATGATCTGTGCCTCCTTTCGAAATTCTTGTGATTTCGTATTATGTGCTCATGGATTCAGCGCAGAGAGAATATTACAAGTGTTGGTTGGTACTTGTCGAGTGTTTAGAGAGATTGAAGATCATCAACAAAGAAAAGAGAAACTGGCCGGGCGAGTATGAGCTCATGTCTTATGATGATTTGGTCCGAGTAGGTTGTTGGTGATAATTCTGCCGGTTTATGTTCCGGCAAGGATTTGTTGGTTGATAGGAAGATGGAGCGCGCTGTAGAGCGATGCAATCAACAGTTTTGAGGCATTCCGGTACCGGCTCTTCCAACGATGAGAATAAAGCAGCAGGTGATGACTGCTCCTCCGGTCTTGATGAAGATATTCAAGATTGGGAAGTAGTAAACGAGGATGACTGTTATTGACAATAACCTGCACAAGAGCGTCAAAAGTTGGTTCTAGTTTTCTTGTTAGGGTTTAGCTGTTTATTAATTAGCTAGGTTTATTTCAGATCAGAAAATGTTTTTTTCCTACTAGTAATAGTTATTGTTTCATAAGCACAGGTTTAACAACTTATGCGACCTTTCTGAAGCTGAAAGCTTGTACATACTTGGTATATCAGTATATGCGGCCTAGCTAGCTAGCTCGATGTTCACTGAATCACTGGTCACTGCTTTTGCTTTGATATCCTGGAACACGGTTTAGGGATTCGTTACGTTCATTACTCTATGGAACTAATGGAACCATGGATGGGTGTTGAAGGTCCCATGGTCTAGTGGTTAGGACATTTGGTAACCCAAGTTCAAATCTCAGTGCGGCTACACTCTAGACACGCCTCAGTTTTCAGATCAAGCTCGTGGACGAGCCGAATCTTCTACACGACCTCTTTCCACTGCAGCACTGTCGGTTAAACCTTATGAACGAGCCTGGAACATTCTCAAGTTGAGTTAAAACCTTCTCATTGCTCGTGGCAACTCGCAAGTCACCACCGCCTCCTCTGAGCTACGTTACGGTTCGGGAGTGTCCGAACCCTGGTTGGATTTTTTAATTGTCTTAATTCTCTTTGATTAGGTAATTTAATCACAGTAAATTTACCCATATTTCTGTTAATAAACCCCCAAATTATAACCAATTCTGATTTTGTTCACATATTAACATTAATTTATCAGTTCAACTTTAAACATTTGATATGTTTCAATCCTATTTGTTACATTTATTTTCCATTTAGATAGTATTCTTAATGAGATTCATTTCATTTATTTTCTCATTCATGGTAAATTTTTTTAAATGTTTATGTCATCTTATGCTAAAATTTTAAGATTGTTTTTTACGGAAAAAAATATTTGTTCTTAAAACATTTTACTTGGACCCCCCAACCTTCAAATCATGACTCCGCCACTGGAGGAGACGCCGACATCCTACCTTGCTCGGCAACTTTCAACTAGAGAGAAACCATAGCGGAGAAACCCAAGAAAAAAAAAGATTTGCTAACTTAGATAATTAATTAAGGTTCTTCTTCAAAATTGTTAGATCTGCTAACTTGCCCTTGTGGCCAATATGAAACATATCGATCTTGATATATTGTCTGTATTTTTTTCTCGTGTTTTCATTATTAAGTCATTGCTAACAGGAGGTCAATGAACTATAGTCTCAGACAATATATCAATTGATCGATCCGTTTCTCTCATAGTATGTCTGTTCTTGCTACTGGAAAACTTGGAGCATGTACCATATATTCAACATATTCAAGCTACGGTTTTGTTAAGTTGGAGACTTGGAGCCATGCACCATATATTCAACATTTCCGTACAGGTTGGCCGGAACCATCACCCGGCCCTAGCTATGACCGATCTGAATATATATATATATATATATATATATATATATATATATATATATGTGAATTCAGATTTTGAACACTCCTCCTCCTTATCAATAGCTAAGCACGAATTGAAGTCAAGATTCTAAAAAACGGTAGGCGTTGTTAGGGAGGACAGTCAGCGCCCAGCATCCGGGGCGTCCAGGCGGTTTTGTATTTTACATATTTTTATTTATTTAATAAATATAATTACATAAGTAAAATTTATTAAAAAAAAACAATAGTATGTTCTAAAATTACATAAAATACTTCAAAAATAGATAAAGTATTCAACAATAATGTTCTTAGAATTAAAAAACAAATTGAAATAATCAAATTAGAGTCTTCATTCTTTGGTAGCCTATGCGGCTATGCCTCACATTCTTTTTCTCCATATTCCTCTTGCACTTCTTCTGTGTCGGTATCAAATTCAAAGTCAATTTCATCTTCTTTCGATATAAAATCATCCTCATGAAGTTCTTTACATTCTTGAGGTCTAGAATTTCTTCGAGGCTCTAAGTCACTATTTACTTCCAAATCATTTCCAAGCATTTCACTAGTAAGATCCGAATCAACATCTTCATCACCACTATCAACAATCCATCCTTGTGTCATTGTTGCTTTACTAGCAAGTAGTACATCCACATTCTTCTCTTTCTCTCTTATTTTCTTGTTCATAATTCTTGCATTGAATTGGACATACACGAGATTGTTCAACCTTGTTGTATTTAGTCTATTCCTTTTTTTGTATGTATCTACATTGTGGAAAAAACATTAAATCAATTGATTGATAAACAATATTGCTACTTACTAGTTACTAGTTTGTATAAGTTCATAACTAAATAAAATAAGTACTTACCCCCTCAAAAGTACTCTAATTTCTTTCACCCCCAGATGAACTTGTGGTCAGACCAAATATTCTTTTAGCCATTCTTTGCAAAAGTGGTACTTGGTTTCCATATATATATTCCACCAAGCAACTATAAAATATAGTAAATCAACATGACAACAACATTCATGAATTAGCAAAACTATAAAAGCAAAAATAACAAAAGAATTACAAATCACTATACAAAAGTATAAGTAATTATTTCTTACCCGGATTATAATTTTCATTATCTTTTAAGCATCCCACCTTAGCCAAAGCTCTTCCAAATGCACCCTCTTTCTTCAACTACTTGTGCAATTCTACATTTGTCACCTTACTTTGAGTTTCAATGTCATCGGGATAGAATGTCTCAACACAAGTAAGAAACCCTTCCATGACAATATCATCATTTCCAATGCTTGGATCGACATAAGTGTAGTATGAATTCAAGATGTAGCCCGCTAAATGCAATGGAGAATCAAGTCGATCACGGTATTTTCTATCAACAATGTCAATGATAGGACGATAATGAGTATATTGATCTTTGAATGTCTTTTTAATCTCCTCTCTTGCTCTAAGTATTTCTCCATACACAAAACCCATTAATGGCTTCCTATCCCCATCAACAAGGCGAAACACCTTGACTAAAGGGGCAAACAACTTCAACCAAAGACTAACTCCATTCCAAAAAGCACTCAAAACAATATTCTCCGTCGCCTTCCCTTTTACACTCTTTCCATGTTTGCTTTCATTCCATTCTTCACCAGTAATCATACATCTCAAGTCATTCTTCTTCTCCATCAAACTTTGCAAAGTGAGAAAAGCGGTAGCAAATCTTGTGACTCCCGGCCTCACTATGTCTTTTTTATTTGTGAACTTTCTCATCATTGCCAAGGTCTTGTGATGTGTATAAATGTAGATGGTGAATGTCTTTGCCTTCTCAATTAGTCCTTTTAATCTAGGTTGAGTGCCAATTCCTTGAAGCATAAGATTGATGGTGTGAGTTGCACAAGAACTTCAAAATATGTTTGGCCTCTTCAACTTCAATAAATCTTTTGCCGCCATATTATTTGAAGCATTGTCCGTCACTACTTGAACCGCATTTTTTTGGCCCAATTTCTTCAATATGCTTGTCCACATATTCAAAAATATATACCTCGGTGTGTGCCTCATCCGATGCCTCCTTAGAAGAAAGAAAAGTTGTGACTTCCGCACAATTGACACACAAATTCATGATACTTCTTCTTTTTCGGTCGCTCCAAGCATCGGTCATGATAGAGCAACCATTCAAAGCTCGCTCTTCTTCTTGGTTTTTCAATAAACCTTTAGTTCTCTCTACTTCATCCGTCAATAATGGCTCTCTTAATTGGTATTGGCTTGGAGGTTTGTAACCCGGGCCAAATAGACCAACCGCTTCCACAAACCTCCTGAAGTTATCATTTTCAAAAGCATGAAAAGGGATCCCGGCTTCATACACCCATCTAGCTAAATATTGGTGGACACGTTTTGTTCTTTTCTTGAAAAGTTCATCATTGATATTTTGTTGCCTTATCTTTCTACTTCCATCCATTGAGGAGTCGGGATCAATAGCGGATACATAACGATCTATAGGTCCAAGATTACGCCACTTTCTCCCTCCACTCACACTATAATCCTCTTCATCTTCTTCAATGATAACTTCTTCCCTAACTTCTTGTTCATGCTTCAACTTTTGTTTCTTCTTAATGCTTCCTTCCTCAAGAGCTTTCTTGCATCTTACCTTTTGATGATCATTAGCCACCGTACATGGGGCAACACTTCCCCAATGTTGGCAACATGTTTCTTGAGTCTATTTATTCCACTACTCACTAATTTGGAGGACAACTTACATATAATTTTATCAGCATTGGTAGGATCTCCCAACTGCCCGAATTCCCAACCGATATCACCTGAGTTGCGTTTCAATGCCTTATCCGTCTCCAACATTGCATTAGATGCCGAAGAAGAAGTAATTCCGGGATTTCCGGCTATTTTCCTGTATATGTAAATAACTAAATAATGTAATCTTGTTCACAACTCATTACACTTTAACAAACTTGTCTTAGTTGTCTATAATTCTGTAAATAATTCTCAATTATTTAAGTCGGATTGTTAAGTCGTTATAGTACGTAGGAAGAAAGGGCAGTATTTTCCAAGAAACAATATAAATGCTGGGTTCAACTGATTAACAATCCACAACAAGCTATGTACGACGTCTAATAGAGGACAAATCACAGAGTCGTAAACTTCAACTGATTAAACTAAGAGAGTGTTCTCCATATAATAGTAGGCCGACGTGCATTCCGATTAATCTTAAAATTCCAAGAAAAACGAAGAACATATGTATATATACATATTTATCATGTGCTAGCTATATCCCAACGAGGTGACAACGTACTTACGTACTGTATTAATAGAATTATGTACGTGTACGATTTTGCATTGAGCCCCGGCGACAACGTGGATTAGATTTTGCATGGATGATTCTCGTGACAGTGTCAATGTCGTGACTTAATTGATTAAGTTGTACATAGATTTTGCGTGGATTAAGGTGTTTAACTTACATCTAAATTAATAGATTTATGTACTTGCTGAATTAATAGAATTACGTACGTGACAACCTAGTTCAATCTCAAGTCCAATTAATACTCAGAATCATCCATCTCCGACGATCTTCTTTAAGATCATTAAAATTGAATCGCATCCATATATAATGTATTTACGTAACTTAGAAATGTTCATTTGGTCATCAACTGACAAAGAAAACAATGTTCATCCACTTTACAATGCAAATCTAAGGTTACAGAAGAATTAGCTGGAAGTTACTAAGATTGCTCGGAGCGGTTACTACACTCGATATATATCTTGCTTTGAACACAACAAAGAGTTTTAGCTATATCTACTACTGCAGCTTACTATACTCGATATATACCTTGCTTAACTCGTATTGAACTATTAGAGTACTATGTCACAGTGAGTCGTAACTTAGTTGGTTACTGTGTTTAACTGATAACTTTGACGTCACAAATTCAAACCTCACGATATATAATTTGTTTAACTCGTATTGAACTGTTAGAGTATAGTGTCAATGAGTTATAACTTGGTTGGTTAAGATGTTTAACTGATAAATTTAACGTTACGAATTCAAACCTCATAAATTTTTAAAAAAAATGCTAGAGTACAGCTAGTACTCCCTCTGTTTCTAAATGTAGGGCGTTTTGAGTGTATGCACACAGATTAAGAAAAAAAATTTAGGACAATTTAACCCTTCAACAGTAATTATTGCCGGGAGAAACATTTCAATTCAAACTGAAAATTTCAAGTTTTAGAATGGAGCCAAAACTGAAATTACATAACTTCTTTCATTTGTCTATATAAGAAGACAAATCAAAGAGTAGAAATTTTAGACAGACACACATCCATGGCCTCAAGCATTATGAATCAATCCATTGACCTAAATTGTCCACCTACGAGAGATGAGGGAGAATTTCCATTTTATCAACATCATGCTCCTGTGAGCATTGAAGAAACCAATTTGGATATGGAGGATCCCGTTCCAATGATAATCAGATCTTCTTCTACTGGAGCTATAGTAATTGATTTAACTATGGATCCGAATCAAGAGTCGGAGACTCCCTTACTTGAGATAGATATTGATCAATTGCGTGAAGAAGATGAACATGTACCAGAACCAGAAGAAGATGAACATGTACCAGAACCAGAAGAAGATGAACATGTACCAGCTCCGGATACAGGTAAACTCGGTTGTGTAGATGATGAAGGAGTGTATGCTCTGTTTTTATTGGTATGCTCTGTTCTTTTCATGTAGATGAATTTGGGTTTTTTGGGAAGTCATCTCTCATCATTACCATCATTACCACTGCTTCTATCATCATTTGATTTCGTTCTTTTTTTCTCAATTAGTGGTCTTATCTGTGTAGTAGTACAGTACTACTAGTCATTGCGTTGGACTTTTCTTAATTAGAATTGTCATAAACTTTCTTGACTTGGTAGTACAACAGCTAGTATATGAACTACTAGTCCTTGCGTTGGACTAATTGGAATTTTCTTGCATTTTCTGGACTTGTTTTTATTTTAAAATATGCAGAAAATGTTGACATATCTCAAGTGAGACGGAGAAAGTTCTTATCAAATGAGCAACGATTGGCGATCTATAATGCTTTGTTAGAGAAGAGTGTCAACAGAAAACTAAGAAAAAAACGACGACGGAAGTAGCTGGATTATTTTCGGTAAATTTACGAACCGTACAACGGATTTGGAAGCAGTCAAAAAATACTCCAGTTGGAGGAGTTGTCGATGTGTCACATAGGCGAACAAAGAATTGTGGTCGGAAGAGGGTTCAAGTTGACTTAAACCGAGTTCATGAAGTTCCTTTACACCGAAGGACGACCTTGAGATCACTTGCCGTAGCTTTGAATGTGAGCTATACAACATTATTTAGACTTGTGAAAGAAGGTCATATCCGTCGTCACACCAATGCTATTAAACCATATCTAAAGGAGGAACATAAAATAGCACGTTTGCGATTTTGCATCTCTATGTTGGACCCAAGAAGCATGCCTCATGACCCGAAGTTTGTTGACATGTACAATGTGATACACATCGACGAAAAGTGGTTCTATATGACCAAAAAAACTGAGAAATATTATCTACTCTCTACTGAAGAAGAACCATTGCGCACATGTCAAAGTAAGAATTTTATCGGGAAGGTGATGTTCTTAGCGGCTATGGCTCGTCCAAGATTTGACGCCGAAGGAAATGAAGTATTTTCGGGGAAAATAGGAATATTTCCTTTTGTCACAGAGAAACCAGCTGAGAGAAGAAGTAGAAATAGAGAGGCGGGGACTATGGAGATAAAGGCGATGACTTCAGTCAAGAGAGAGACCGTACGTGCCTGTTTGATTGAAAAAGTTTTACCCGTAATTCGAAGGAACTGGCCAAGAGAGGATTCGAATAGAACTATCTTTATTCAACAAGATAACGCAAGGACACACATCGATCCAAATGATGAAGAGTTTCAAATTGCCGCCTCACAACATGGTTTCGACATTAGGTTGACATGTCAACCATCAAACTCACCTGACTTAAAACATTTTAGACCTTGGATTTTTCAATTCCATTCAAGCATTGCAACACAAGGAGTGTCCAAGCACAATACCAGAGCTTATTAGTGCAGTTGAGAAGTCTTTTAACGAATACCCGGCGAAAAAAGTGAATCGTGTTTTTGTAACTCTACAACTATGCATGCGAGAGATCATGAAAATTGAAGGTTCGAACAAATACAAAATTCCGCATGTGAAGAAAGATACATTGGAGAGAGAAGGCCGTCTTCCTACACAAGTTAGTTGCGACTATAATCTAGTCCAAACTGTTAGGAATATTTTAGCATAAGAGAGAAATTATGCCGTCTACAAGTACTTTTTTGATGTATATTATGCCGTCTACAAGTACTTTTTTGATGTATATACTTCCATCTTAGTTAACTTTGCAGAAAGTGTTGTCATACAAACTCAGGTACAACTATTGCTACTAGCTATACAGATAAGACTACCAACTGAGAAAAAAAGGGAACAATTCATGATAGAAGCAGTAGTAATGATGGTAATAATGAGAGATGACTTCCCAGAAAACCCATACTTTCAGAACTTAGCAATACCACCCACATCTCCTTCACCATAAAAACAGAGCATGACAATAAAAAAAGAGCATACCACTCCTTCACCATCTACACAAGCTCGCTACACAAGTTCAGAAAAAGGTAACCTGTTCAAATCAAGCAACGCTCGGATATCTGCAACTGATTTTGCTGATTCTTTCTCCTTCACCTTATCAACACTTGCATCAAAGATAAACTTTGGTGAAGAAGGAATATGGTTCTTGTCCATTGTAGCTAAATCTTGAACTGAATGGTTTCCTTTAAGAGGGAAGGCTGGAGGGAAAAAAAGGAGGGAAGCATCAACGGGAAAAAAGGGCGGGAGATGCTAAAAGAAAAGGAGGGAAGCAATTTGAGCGGGAAATCAATAATTTGAGCGGAGGGAGATGTTTTCCAAAATTCTTTTAGGGATAAATTAGTAAATACAACCTAAAACAACTAACAAAACACAACCTAAAACGACTTACATATAAAATAGGAGGGAGTATATATGAATCGGTACTCGTGAACTGCATATATTTCGACATATACATGAGTGACATGATCGATCGACTAGATTGATAATCACCAATTTTGTCCATAGCGTGTGATGCAGACATTTTCTGCGTTTCGAGGAGTACAAACATTAACGTGGGTACTAAACTGCTTGGTCTCCCCTACATGACTACATATGAAATGACGAATAATTAAGTAAGACTGTGAGACAAATTAAAACCCAAATGAAATAAGTTATTAAGCTATACCAATTCCCTGATGTCAACTTTGTCAATTCCCTGATGTCAACTTTGTTAGAAATCTCATAATAGAACGACGTTTGCAATTGAACCCTTGAGTAGTCCCCTTAATTTTCATGAGCACGTACTGTGCATGCATGATTTAACTTCGACAGATGAATAATTCATTTCCCACCTGGCTAATATATATATATATATATATATATAGTTTTATATGTAGCTAGTCTCTATACAGTACGAAGTTTCACTCTAAAATTAAAGTGTGAAGTTTTTTATTTGACTTACTTTTCGGTTATATTTTCACATCATCACCGTTCAATTTGTAGAAGCTAATGCATAGATCACTGCTAAGTTTCATCCAAATTTGTAATCATTTAGGTACCTAATGGTGATCCTCTGTTTCATCCTACTACTAAGAGGTTGCGATCATTTGACATAACAAGAAACTCGCAACATGTCTTGAGCAACCAAGGCACGTAAGGTGCTGATACTGAGAAAACGCCCACAATTTCTTATTAAAAGCAGTAAAAGAAATAAAAATGAAACAAAAAACATAAATGCCCTATATGGGCTAGTGCCCAAGTTGCCTCCCGAGAGAGAGGAGAGAGGCATGACGGTCTTGTCTGACCTACGTCGTCGCCGGCCACGGCCACAGGACCACCACCATAGCCACCGCACGAGACAACCTCGACCTCCAAGAGCAAGCCGTCCTCGCAAACCCGTGGATCTGAACTGTTGTTGCCCGAGAGAACCTTCCCCAGGCCAAAAGGGCTCATGCCCAAGTTGCCTCCCGAGAGAGAGGAGAGAGACATGACGATCTTGTCTGACTTACGTCGTCGTCGGCCACGGCCACAGGACCACCACCATAGCCACCGCATGAGACAACCTCGACCTCCAAGAGCAAGCCGTCCTCGCAAACCCGTGGATCTGAACTGTTATTGCCCGAGAGAACCTTCCCCAGACTGAATCTAGGCGATCCAAATCTGAGTAGATCCGGTAACTCTAGAAGAGATTCCCCAGCCACGACAGAGCCATGATCTAGAGACCTCCAGGCTTGCACTCGTGCTCCCACATCCAGTCGCCGATAAGTCTAAACTCTAACCGCAAAGATCTCCATTCTTCTCTTTTCATCAACCGTCAACAAAACCTTTCGGATCATGACGTAGATAAGGGATGCTGAAGATCTCTCTCACTCCAGACCACAAGGGTCCACAAAGGCTCCGTCCGACGAAGGCGATATTGCTCGCCGCCGGACAGGGAATGTTTCGCTCTCTTACGCTCTCAGCCGCTCAAGGGTTTTATGGATCTTATAGATTAGAGATGAGTTATCGGTTCCAACCCAAGTTGATGTGTATGTTAATAACAAATACTATATGTTGTTAATAACATCTTTATAATAATAATATTCATAATAATAATAATAAGAAAATTAAATCAACTCTAAAACTAAATAATTGTGTTGAGGGTATTTTAATTGATTAATAATTGTATCAATTGTTCAGAATTTATATTCATTTATATAACTTTTTAAAAATATTAATTTTAACGAGGCATATGAATGTTGGCGTGTGGGTTTAGGGTTTATGACATCGATTAATAATTGTATCGATTGTTCAGGGTTTATATTCATTTATATTATTTAAAAAAAAATTTGACGATGCATATGAATGTTGATATGTGGATTTAGGGTTTAGGACAACAATTAATTTCCTCATTGATTTAGTTCATCAGTTCAGCTTATGACATGAACTGATGAGTGTTCCTTACTTGCAATTTTGGATATTTTGGTTGTTAATATAAATTCGTTGTTAACGTTATCTCAATCAATTGTGTAATTTTTATTAGAGTTTCAGATAATTGTTACATAACATTGATCGAACTACAAAATTTGCATGTATAGTGTAGCACTTTTTTATTTAAATTATCTGCATCTCAATGTAAATATATAATTAATATGAGTAGTAAGTTTTAAAGTTGAGATACATTACTACTGAGGATTATAAACAGTAATATAGAAACCAAATATTTTACAGGCGTGAACAAAATCCTTGTACACTTACAAAACGCGTGTTTGAAGGCTAGTATTTATAAAATACTTGAGATAGAAGACAAAGACGTAAGTTCTCGTTTTTTTCATTGAATGAAAGAGACATACATTCTGCAGTGTGAAAAGTGCAAGAGAAAATGTGCTTCCCAAATCACAGAATTGATTTATCAGATTCTCCTTAGATGTTTGGATAGAATTTCAGTTAGTCACCAAAAACAATTACAAGAAAGTAATAATAAAAAGAAAAGAAGAAGAAGAAAAAATTAAACAAGAAAAAACATTAAACAAGAAATGGGTACATTTTCAAAGAAGCAACAACATACCATATACTAAAAATGAGTACTGTTCGATGATTTGAGATCAGATGACTATTGTGTTAGGTAAAACCTAAAGGCTTCTAGACCCGAGAATTAATGACTAGTGAAATGCTTCAATTGCACTATAGCCTCTAACTTTTTTCGATTTGCCTACTTGAATTATCTATTTTAAGTATCAACTAATCACAGAAAATTGCCGGTTTTTATCTCTTTTAAGGCCTCCTTTGGTTCACGAAATGGAATGGAAAGGAAATGAATTCTTTGAATTTTCCTTGGACATGGGAAAGTGCAACTCCCATTAATTTTCCTTTCCAGTGTTTGGAAAAGCTCCGAATGCAGCTAGAATTTAGTATTTAGTTTTTCATTCTATTGTTTGGTGCTCATGAGGAAAGGAAACTAATCCTATCATTTTCCAATAATACTCTCAAATCTATAACAGTACCCAAACTTTGAAAGTCCAATTGGCTGAGGCCAAGCACTGTCCTTCCAAGGAAGATAGTGAAAGTATCGCAACTTCTATGTGAAGAAAACTTTAGCTCTTAGCTGCATCTACTTCAACAGGTCTTTCGGCTCCCAATTCATTGCTTGATCTCTTCCAAAAGCATCCACCACGCTATCATATTGAATGAATTAGTCTTTTTGTGTGCTTGTGAACCTGTCATATACAATATAACTAGATATCATAAACCATACTAGCTAACATCCAATTAACTACATAGACAATGCAGCTGCAAAAAATTAGTTTAGAGAATGTTATTAGTAGCTGTTACGAAATGATATATAAGATATCCGTAGGTGTTAGGGAATACTATCCAATATCCAAACCATACTATGGAATGATATATAAGATATCAGTACCTGCTAAATTAGTCTAGGGAATGATATATACGATCATCTCTAGTCAAAAGATTGCAATCACAATATCATAAAGAAACTGTCGTGAACGATTAAGCAACATTTTACAACTATAGGACCTTCAAGTATCACATCTTTGCCTGTCAAGTTATGAACTTGAATTTCATTTGGCTTCACCTACTCAAAAACCAGTAGTGAACTGGTTCTTTAGGGAATACCTCATTAATACTCAGCAAGAAACAAGATAATGAACTCACAAAAGCCATGCGATCCCAACAAAGGAAGATAAAACCAGGGAAAATAAGACTTTAAATAAAAAATAGAAAGGTTCAATTGAAGAGAGCACAAGGACATGGCCAACAGAGAAATGAATACCCTCCCAACTGTATATGGGACATTTTCCGATTTGAACTTAATATGATGCTTCAGTGGAAGAAGACATTTATACAAACAATGGTGCCGGTCATGCCACACTTTAAAAACAAATATCACTTCAAATGCATATCAATTGAGAATGTGGACATTAAATATCAAAATTCAAATTCAAGAACTTGTGTACAATCTATATTTGAAGGTGAACTTGTGTACAAATTTTGGATTCAAATTGATTCTCTAAGAAGACATATGCATATACAATCATGACTCATAACTCATGCACAATCTTATATTTGAAGGTGAAATTATATATTCCCACTCCCACATTAAACAACCTACTTCAACTTCTTATCTACAATTAGCTCAGATGAATCTAAAATTATCCCTAATTCTGATATTATAAAACTCTTACCCCTTTTACCCAAATGAAAGAGACAAACAAGTATCATAAATTTGTGAGACCAGCACATATGCCTAATTCATAAGACAAATCAACAACAATCTATCCATATATACAACACTGTGAAATAAAGAGAACAAGAAAGAGAGAACACGTATTCAGCCATTCTCAACATATTAAGCCTTCGTACGTATGTAATTTCAAGATCCAAAAGAAACACACATCATATATTGAATTGTTTAGGAGAGGAAAACTAGTGGTTCATACCTGGCAGTGGCTATACAAGGATATAATAACAAGAATTTCAGATCGAGAGTGCTTCAGCTCTTCGTAGCTCTGTCTTAAAAGTGGTTCAGTGTTCTTCTCGACTGTGTCATAAAAGGGATCACATACATGGATAAAACTGGGAAATAAAAATTTAACCAAGGACAATTTTATCAAAACACGTCGCATTCAATGCGGGAATTTGAGAATCCCTAGGGTGGAAAGAGGGAAGCAGTTTCTGTCCAGATTTCCCATCACTTGGGAACCACATTTCATTCCAGCTTTTTTCTTTTGGCTTCCAAACACAGGAAAGGAATGATTTTCCTTTCCCACTGTCTTGATTCCGCGAACCAAACACGGCCTAACTGCTTCGTGAATCGAATTCGGATTAAGGTTCACGCTCGACCAGTTGATGACTTGAGCTTGAAGTTAACCCTGATATGTTCATTGGGCGTGGGCCTTTTGACCTCATGAATTGCAAAACAAGGCCCAGTAAGAGATGGTCAAAAACGTAGCTGATACGGGTCGGTGGCAAAAACAAATCCATGAATGGTAGAAAATGCAAGTACGATCGTAATCACAACAGTTCGGCTCCGACCAAAATCCCAACTCCCACGTAAACAACCACCATCCTGTTCTATATTCCAATTCCCTCAGCTCCATCCCAAAACACAACTCTGTGTTAATGGCTACACTCAACATAAACGCACCTCATAACCTCACAACCTCATTTAACACTCAACTCCACAAACCCAGTTCTGTTCCTGTCTTCTTCTCTGCCCGGACCTCCAGCAAACCCGGCCCGTTTAAGAAATGGGTCGTCCCGACCCGGAGAAAACGAAGGTTCGGTGTTGGGTCGGTGACAGAGGACAGAGAGGTGGTTGCTGAGCAAGAGAACAGGGTGTTGGTTAATGGGTCTGAAGAGTTGGTGGGTCTTCAATCTGGTTCTGGAGGAAATGGAGATGGGGATGAGTTGGAGAAGTTGACCAGTAGAGCTATCAATGCTTTGATTGTTCTGGGGTTCGGGACTTTTGCTGTGTCTAAGCTGCTCACGATTGACCATGACTATTGGCATGTATGTTTTCTTGTTTTGGATTCTGTTCTTGGTTTTGATATATCGGATTTTCATGCTTATATGCAAATGAGCTGCAAAGGTTTTAATTGGGTTTGTGTTTGTATTAGTGAGGTTTGAAATGGGCATGTCTCAAAGGTTTAAGCTTTGTTTTGGAACTAGTTGATATTTGATGGGTTAATGATGTTATGAAATTGTACTTGGTTTAAGCCAGTTTGGAACTTGTTTAGGTTGAATGGTTTCTAGTATAACGACTGAGCTGAACCAAAGTTGAGTTCTTTCCTTTTATAATATGAATTAGGAATATGTCTTAATTTGTTCATGATTGGTTTCGAGTTCTAACCTGTCTTGATGGAATGAGTTGATCCTGAATAGGTTGTTGATGTTACTATACTGTTAATTATGTGGGGGGATTTGGAACTTAATGTTGAGAGCTGAAACCAGAATTGAGATCTTTCTTCATTGAATGAGGGGTTTGTCTCTGTATGTTTTGTCGCATTTTGCGTGTTGGAACTAATTTTTTAGCTATTTTTCAGGGTTGGACGCTTTACGAGATAGTGAGGTATGTACCTGCACACAATTGGATTGCCTATGAACAAGCTCTCAATGCAAATCCTGTTTTAGCCAAAATGGTGATAAGTGGGATAGTCTATACTTTAGGAGATTGGATTGCTCAAGTAAGTCTTGATTCCCTATGATTCTCTCGTGCAGTTGATCTCTATATGATTTGTTATGTGGTTTCTAAGTTCTTTCTCATGAAACATGCAGTGTTATGAAGGGAAGCCGCTTTTGGAATTTGATAGAACACGCATGTTCAGATCAGGGCTTGTAGGGTTTTCCCTCCACGGATCCCTTTCTCATTATTATTACCAGTTTTGTGAGGTGATGGTTCTGGTTTATATTTGTTTATTTAGGCTCCCATTTGGTGGGTTTGTGGCTAAAGGTCTAAATCCATATTATATGGTTTCCAGGCTCTCTTTCCTTTGGAAGATTGGTGGGTGGTCCCGGCCAAAATAGCGTTTGACCAAACAGTGTGGGCAGCTATATGGAACAGCATCTATTTTGTGGTTTTGGGGCTGTTGCGTTTTGAGTCTCCAACCAAGATTTTTGATGAACTGAAGGCTACATTTCGACCCATGCTGACTGTAAGAAACTCTTCTTAATCTTCATTCTAACAGTTGTGAATACCGTACTGCTTTCGCAAGTGTATTTCAGTTGTTCTTTCTGAATAGATTACGTGAGTGTATTTCAAATCAGATAGAGTAACGCTTAACAGATCGTTTCACCTGATCTCTGATTCAATTTTTACGGTTTTCTTTGTTCCATGAGTCGTGTCAGTTTATTATAATTATACTCATATATATAAACAACAACACGTAAATAACTTAACTATGATGATACTATATAAACATATATAACTGAAAGAAGAGACAGACAGGTGCCTTGATGTGCCTGCAGAAAGTAGTGATTGATTCAATTACTAGTACTCATATCGGCAAAGCTGAACTCAATACTCTTAAAAAAGGCATATAGTTCAGATTTTAGTGTATATATCTCATACTTGATCGAAATGCTTGTTGATGCTAAGTCCTTCTCATCTAGGTTTAGTTTTTACTTGGCAAGTTGTAACCTGCTTATGTTTCTGACTTACATGACAGGCAGGATGGAAACTTTGGCCATTTGCTCATCTAGTTACCTATGGCCTGATTCCTCTTGAACAAAGGCTTCTTTGGGTGGACTGTGTGGAGCTGATTTGGGTTACTATTCTCTCAACGTAAGCATCTGGTCTTGATCATTTTTATTTGGCAGGGATTCCTTATGGAAGCCTTGGATCTTTGTTAGAAGATATAACCATTTAGCGTTGTGATCTTTACTTGTTGAGTCAATTCTTTATCTTCTTTTTCATCGTATTCTATGCTTGTCTTTTACTCTGTCAGCAACCAATGAGAATCAACCAATAAAAATGGTTTCGTAGTCATGATAACATCCTAGTCAGTCTATACCTACTATGTCATCTCATCATTTACAGAATCAGATTATCAATGTGTTGGGGTCTTCATTCCTGATGTTTAGCTGTTTTATCTCATCTTTGTTCCATATAAAAATTTATATTCATATATTAAGGGGACTGTTTTCTAACAGATTTCTCTATCTTGTCTCACTGGTGGAAATGTAGATATTCAAATGAAAAGTCAGAGGCCGCTATATTGGAGGTATCGTCTGGAGCAGATTCCACTTCTTCATCAAGCAATTCATCTGAGGTATGTCGCATTAGTGTCGTTAACGTAGGATCTCCAACCTACGACCAACCAAATTTTTGATCCAATAAAAAGGATTATTGAATTCTTCCCCATAGTCTATGAATTCCATCTGCTAATAGATGATTCTGTTCATGAGCAGGACTAGTGTTATACAAGGTACTGAAGTTTTCTGCAGTAATCACCATATTCGCTCATTTAGTGTTCTGAGGCCAATCATTGGATGCTGGGAAGCACAAGCCCAGATGTACAGCAAGGGGAGATCATCGTCTATTGATTGCCCAGACTAGCAATCTAATGGAGCATAACCCATATTAGCTTCAATTAGAAGCCAGCGTTCATCTGTTCTAGTAGCTAATGTATATATACACGATGCAAAGAATTTGTCTCCATCAAACATGTTGTATATCTGCTTCAAATTGAATCAGCTCTTGTTACACCATGTATGCTTGTACCTATAGTGCAACGAAGGAAGATTTTGTCTCGCTACTTTTTGCAGGTATCCGATTTTACATTTTTTAATAATTCATTGCCGGAAACAAAGAGCTGTTAATCAACTGGTCCTGAAATTCAGTCGGAGTGATATTTGGCTATTTGCCATCTCAGGCCAAACTGCAAGTCTGCAACTGTAGTCAAATGAGGTCGCCTTTAAGTTCTGGTTTGCTAACCATCTCTCAAGACTTCAACAAATTCGAATGAACTACTTAAATGCTACATTTTTAGCCTGATATGTCCACACTACAAGTCTTCATTGATGGCACACTTTTTATATATATTTGTTTCCATTTTGAACTATCGCCAATCGTTGATTAATTGAGTTGATGTAGATGTAATAGTATTGCTTTGTTGACAACATTGATGCTGATTATTACATTCTAATCGCCGACATATTATTGAACTCCTTTCCATTTCATGTTAGATCTTTATTGCATATCTCAACTTTTCTTCATTTCTATTGATATCTTCATTTTAAGACTAGTTGTTTGTTGTATAATATCTATTTGATCCACCTGATATCATGTCTACTAGAACAATGAAAGAAGTTGGAGCTCAGTTGCAGGGCAAACAATATGTAAAATGAAGATTCAAAACAGAACACCTATCATATTGCTAGAGAGGGTGAGGCCGTGAGGGAACAATACATAGAAAAACAACCACTTACATAGATCCAGTTTCTACTTTATTCCAAAGTGACAAGGTACTGCATCTTAGTGCCATCTCACATACACCATCTTCTAGCACAACACAGTAGACTGGAACACAAACACACACATAACTAGTACACTAGTGATACAGATAATGTAGCATACTTATTCCAAGCTAGCTCATAAAACAGACTCAAGGATGGCCAGGGTTTGGAACCTCAAAACCAGGGTTTGGGACAAAGGTATCATCCCCACCAGGAACATAGTTTCGCCCTGGTGGTGAGGCACCTGTTCCAGTACTTCCACCGGTGCGTGGAGCAGTGTATGGAGGTCTGTAAGGGAAAAACTTGTATGGTTTTGCTACCCTCCCAAAGCCTGGAATGAGAAAACTGCCATCATGCCCAAACAAAAACTGAGGCTCTTTCTTCTCATCTTTGTTTGTGTGTTTCGGAACATTTTGCCCTGCAAATGCCTGGTGAGTCACTGCGAGAAGGATAACAAAGATGGAGAGGAGAGGCAGGAGTGAAGAATGGGATTTTGAAGCTGCCATTATCAGAGAACTGGAATGGATAGGATATTTCCTGCTGAAGAAGGCTTGAAGGTGGAAATGTAGGAACAGAAGAGGTCTTCTTATAGCTGGGGTTTTAGCATTGTTGGGTGAAGATTTGGCGGTGAGTTAAGGGTTGAAGCCATGGGCGATAGAGCACTTGCATTTGAGCAGATACAAACCCAAACTGCATGGAGAGTGAAAGTAAAAGCTAGGATGCAATTTAGTTTTTCATGATTTGAAAATATGGGTTATATAGGACGGTGGGGTTGTTTCTTGGTTATCATGTTTGCGTGGTTTTGGAATAAACCTTGTGTGGGAACTGCAATATGTACTAGCAACTCTTACGGCCATTAATGGGCATGTCTACTGGTTTGGCTGTTGATTTATCAGCCTACATATTCTGATTTCCTCTTTGAATGACAGAGTACTTACCATTTCTGTTTTTCCCTTTACTGTCTTCTCTGCTATTTGCCTATTTTGGTCAGTTGAGCTCTATGGGAATCATATCAGAGCTGCTGCAAATGATTTCCTGCCTCAACTTTACATCTCACTTACTTCAGTAATTAGGTTTATTTAGGAAACTATGAAATTTGTATTAAATAACGAACCATTACAACCATGAGAGATTTCGATGGTGGACAACAAGTCCTCACATTCATCTATTACATACCTGTGATTACATAACCATGAACTAGAATGGTCCAACTGTAACCTACTCCAAACTCTATCCAGAAGCCTCGATATCTTATTATAGCCAACCTTAAGAAGAAACAACCATCGCCACACACTATATACCAAAACCTATGGCTGGAACCGGTACAGTTTCTGACTTTTTTTTCGAAACCGACTACAGAGCCGACTTTGGTCGGTAAGGAAAATATGGTATCGGTACCACCCGAAATAGTCACTATACTGACAATGTCGGTTACGTAAGTTTCAGTCGGTCTCGATTCGGTTGGGCCTAAAACGGGCCTAAGAAAATATAGGCCCAGTCAACAAAATAATCAATTCCAGAAAAATAAATAAATCTAAATATGGAAAAAAAACTGTGTTTCTCACTTTCTGCACTGCCAAAACTACTCAAAAGGTAGAAACCAAACATTTTCACAAGTCACAACTTAGAACTCACACACAATTCACAAATGACAAATCACAATTCATAAGAAACAGTTACAGATTCAGTACAGTTCATCGCTTCATTTCATTGAGTTCAAAGTCTTAATAAAAAACAAAGTACTGATGCCAATTTGGTCTGAGCTTAGAACTTATTCAGTTGGCCCGAGCTTCCAGTAACCTCTATTGGTGTTTGAGTTGCTGATGCATCAACTTCTTGATTGAAATCATTTTCTTTAACAAAAATATAATCATATGGTTAATAAAAACACCAAATTCACAAAGTTTGTAATCACTTTTTATAATCAATTCTCATTACCTCTCTCAATCTTCTCCAACTCATAGTAAAGGGCAAAATCTTCTTCAGTGGGATCCTTGTATAGGTTAGATGGATCAGATTTCAACCAATCACTAGTGCACACCAATGCCTCCACCATTTAATGTGTCAATGATGCTCTAAAAGGATCTAAAACTCTTGATCCTAAACCGAATGCATTTTTATAAGCAACTGTTGAGTATGGAATATCAAATATATCTTTGGACAGCTTTGATAACATTGGATACATAGTTTCACTACCTTTCCACTACTTGGCAATATCAAAGCTCTTGGAGTAAAGACTGACATACCTATCAATAGGTATTGATTCACTTCATTTCTGATGCACTGAGATTGCTCAGCCACTCTCTACCTGGCTATCTCTCTGCTAACCTTATCAAGGTCACCCAATTCATCTATTTTCATGTCCAACTCATTACCAGAAGTTTCAACAACCACTTCATTTGTTTCTTCACCTCTATATTCTACATACATTTTCATCAATATCCCCTTCAATTCAACCTCAATTGTTTCAATTACCATTAGACTGGCTTTAACTTTTGTCATTACCACTTTAGCCCACTGCAGCTTGTACCTTGGATCCAGAATATTAGCTATCATGATCACCTTGTTCACAACATCAAAATTGCACCAATTACTTGTCAAATTTGGTCTTCATAGAAACAACTCTCTTCAAAACCTCATCAGAAGACTTACAAGCCTTATTAATCCCAGTTTGCAATGCAATCATCTCAACAAATAAGAGATTTGCAGTCATCTTTTTCATGCACTCATCTTTAAATTAGATTCATAAAATTTCTTCAAAAAATACAGAAAGCTTCAGCATTCCTCTAAGCCTCAAAATCAGGTGGTCCAATCTTGTCCTCAAAATAACATCTAAATGCAAAATCTTCTTCTGCCATCCTATTAAACACAGCTTCATACTTTAGGTCAGCTTCCAACATAAGAAAAGTGTCATTTCATCTTGTTATTAGATCTAATGGAACATTAGAATTAGCTCTACAGTGTTCAAACACAGCAAACTCTCTAATTTTATCAAGCCTTCTAGATAAACTTCTAACATACTTTGCACAATTCCATATAACTGCAATTCTATCTTCTAACTCTTTCAACCCATCCTTAACTATTAAGTTAATAATATAGCAGACACATCGCAAATGCAAATACTCCACATCAAGCATCAAAGTTTTGTAGCCCCTCAACCTCCTCTTCATGTATTGCACTGCTACATCATTAGCAGATGCATTGTCCACAGTGACAGTAAAGATTTTGGAAATCTCTCATTGCCTCAAACATTGCTCAACAACTCTGCCAATATCCTCACCTTTATGACTGACAATTAGACAAAAGTTTATAATTTTTTTTATACAATTTCTAATCAATGTCCATAAAATGAGCTGTAAAAACAAGGTAGTTGATGTTTTGTATTGTTGTCTAAGTATATGTGGTGATTGATATCCTAGTGTCTGATGCGTTCAAGCCACTCAACAAAAGCTTCATCTCATGATTAAACTTATCTAACACACCTTTGACTACCTGCTTTCTATTTAATATTGGCCACTCCGGTTGTAATTCATACACAAATTCCCTAAAACCCTCATTCTCCACAAACCTAAAGGGTAACTCATCCTTTATTAGCATGGTTATGCACTTCTCATCACACATTTTGTCGGTTATATCTATGATATTTTCTGGCTCCAATCACATTATCTATACTAATCCTAGACTGTTTGGGATCAGCATCAGCTCCTTTTGGTCGGTACAATGGGTTTCGTTCACACTGATTTTGAGCATGAGACCACATTAAGCTTGTCTCATTCGTTTTAACTGCTCACAACACTTTCTTACCACAAAATGTTGCACTTCCATAAATCTGGATTGGTTATGTCTGAGTTTAGAAACTTACATCTAGTAAAGTATTTTCAAATAGGACACTTATTGGCAGGTTCCTTTCTTTTGTTTGGTCAAGGATGAGGTTGAGGTTCAACAAAAGATGGAGGGGCTTGAGGTTCAAGATGAGGTCTTAATGGGGATGTGTGTAAGGATGCACTTGCTTCTGTATTTGCGGTTGATTGAATAGATGGAGATGAGGTACTGGTTTGACAACTAGCAATCTGTGACACGGCTGTATCCAGTCTATCTATTATAAAAAAAACAAACAATACAAACAAGGATTCAACTCCTAATTTCATAACATCCAAGCCACACCACATTTTATCTAAGAGGCAAATTATATCAAATTCATAACACATTCATATTACTTTCATAACACATTCTGTGCGTAATCACATTATGTCCATAATCACATTCCAATGATTCCATCAATAATTAAATAATACATTAAGTCACCTTAAATATTTCATAACACATTCTAACATTGAATTATGCTATCCAAATTCATAACAATTAACACATTCCAATGATTCCATGATTTCCATCCGTATTAATCCATAATTAGTTAATCATAGTCCATCATAACACATTAAGACATACTGATTTTCAATATGCTATCCAACATTGAAACAAACATTCTGATTTCAAAGTTCAAACAATACAGATCGAAATTGAAACAAGATATAAATTGAAACATAAATTGAAATCGAAACTGACCTGCGTACCTTGAGCTTGCCCGCCCCAGCCACCGGCTCCCTTTCCAATTACGTTGTTGTTCATCCTAATTCTTTGCCGACCCATTCGCAGATCTACCAAAAAGAGATGAGAATGAAAATCAAAACGAATAAGGGGTTAAGAGAACAAGAGGGGTTAATTCGATTTACCTGAGAGATGAGGATGATAGATGGGGAAGTCACGGCTGAGAGACGCCTGAGAGATGGGGATGGAGAGAGTATAGAGAGTGAGAGTCTATGTCGGTCGAATTTGAGAGTGAGAGACACTGAGACTGAGTCTCAGTCTGATACCTAATAGAAATCAACCGACAAGATTGATCATTGTTCAATCAACGGCTGATTTTTAATAACCCTAAAAAGTTGGTAAGGTATGGTTATTGAACTTTATCAAAACACAAAACCGATACCGTACCGCTGCGTTGAATCGGTACTATACAATCGAGCCGTAACAGCGGTTATCGCCAGTTTATGGCTGTTCGGTCGGTTCAGTTAGTTTGGCACAAAATGTCAGCCCTACCAAAACAGTCAGCATATATGCAGGGCGACCTCCCCATTACATTGACCACAAGAAGACACCGACGTTAACACTGATAGTCTCTAGACATGACACCAACGATAACCCAACCATAACCATCAAACAACACCAACTAAAGACAACACCTAACACCCTCGCCAAAAGGAGGGACGATAGACAGACCAAAATAAAAATTCTAAAAAATAGATCAGAAAAAACAACCTATAAAGTACACATGCTCCACCTAAACCCATTGGGCCTCAATAGGGAAGCCATTGACCTGGCCCATAGAAGATGCTACAACCTGGGTGCAAAGCTGTTACCTTTGCCGCTCGCCGCCAACTTCCGTGCCGCCACATCAAGTAGACCGTCTGTAAATACACCGGATACGAGAGGGTATATCTTTCTTAAGAAACCTGTGGTTTTAGAAATGCAGGAAACATATCATAAACACTTAGAAACGAGACAGAAACGTGCAGAAACTTCTCGATAAATACCTTGGATTTGTGGCAGTAATATTGTCTTAAGAAACCGGTCTAAGAAACATAGGAAACACACTGTCAACCCTCAGAAACGAGAAGGAAGAGTACAAAACGTCATTGTAAATACACCAAATACAAGGGGTATTATTGTCTTAAGAAACCTTTCACATAAACGCAATATGGACATTCAAAAACAAGACGGGAACTTGTGGAAACATCTCTATATACACTAGTTGCGGAAACGTCTCTATATACCGGTGTCGAAAAATTGAACTAGATATACTTCATCATCTTCTTAATGGGATTGCATATCATCAAAATATGTCTATTTTTTTTAAATCAGGTCGTCAACTCTTTATTAGAAGAAATAGTTATCAAGAATTACATAGTTCAGCTGCTACTCTACTGCAGCTTGCATAAAACTGGGAACTGAAAAATAAAACGCTGCTTGTTGTAGGGAACAATCATGTGCTGCTGATATGTCAGTAATGTCAGTTGAAGTGCAAAAACTGGATGAACTAGATAAACTAATTAAGGTTTTGTTCAAAAAAAAAAGATAAACTAATTAAGGTTCACAATTTCTTATTTTATTAGGGAAACATAAACTTTCAACAAATCGAGGATTACGGAAACATAAACTTTCAACAAATAAAGGAATACAAAAGTTCGAAGAACAAGCCCCAGGGACTGATAGTAATACATGTTTGATGGTTCATATATATATATCATTAACAGGTGACAGAAATTCAGAAAAGTAATTTATATTCTTGACTAACGATTAAGAGCTAGCTAATAGTAAACCAAGAACTGGTACTTGCCTTCCTCATTCAGTGGAGCAATCCTTGGATGGCCATTTTTATACATGGTGACTATATTGGGCTTCTTGAATTTCTTCAGTTTCTTCTTTGCGAGCTTCTCTTTCTTACATTTAACACAATCCTTCTTCGGAATGTTGTAGACTGTGTGTTCCTTTAGTAAGATTCTAGCTGGGGCATTTCGTGGAGCATTAGGGTACTTCAATACCCTCTCACCATGAAACTCACAGAACTCGATACCGTTGCTATCTTCTTCATCTTCTGAATCGGTACCAGCAGCTTCTTCATTGTTCAGATTAAGTTTCTGCAGCCGTGATGGGAAGAAGTCATCGTTGAAGCCAGCATCAACTGCATAATGAAGCTTCTTCTCCATCCCCTTGTCGCGAGGAAGAAAAGCGTTGGGGTTGGACATGTTTTTGTCTGGGGGAATGAGATTTCAGCAGCTTTGAGGAAATGTAGTAGTTAAGAGCGTGGAATTGTGAAACTACCCTTAGTACCCTACGTCCTGTTTATATAGGCCGAGCGGGTAGGATTCTATGGTAGGTCACTAATTCATTTTGACTTAATTTTAAGAAAAATACATGATAAATGGTTCACTAACAATTTTAGTGTTTTAAGTTTCAAAACAATCAAAATGATACATGACATTTAAAAATGGGCACACTTCTAATACATATCGTTAGTAACACCGTTAACTTTATGTAATTTTTCATTTTTAAATGACAATTTCAGGTTTTCTCTTTTTTTTTCTTTATATTTTCTATTTATTTATTTTTTCTTTTTATATATTTTTTTAATCTTGTAAACTCAGACCAATGAGACCATATTATCAAAAATTTTGTTTTTTCCCATGATCTGGTTTCTTTATTTACTATTCGTTGTTTTTTTAAGTTACCGGGTTTGTATTTTTTCTACAGTTCTATACCTCGATCATCATTTTTGTGTATATATACTAGGTTTGAACGGGAACGAAAAAAAGACAATAATATTTTTATATTTTCCTCTCCTTATTAATTATTAATTTTAATAATTTATTATTGCTAAATTAAAGAGTGACGGATTTGTCCCTCTAAGTTTAATAGAAAACAATTAGTCAATTAGTTAACGCAGAATTTAACGGTATGTACATATTTTCGGTTGAAACTACAAGTTCATGTTGTTTTGAAACTTGAAACACCAAAATTGTTAGTGAATCATTTGTCATGTATCTTTCTTAAAATTTACTCATTCACTTTCCTACTCAGCAAAGGATAAATTACTTGCCAAATAGAATATTCACTCCTTTTCCACCAAGGATTTAAAGGAAGGATTAGTATCCTAATCCCTTGTGGATGAGGAAAGAATCGAAGGAAACTGGACTCTTCTTTGTGGACCTCGTTATTCGAGCCTCGATGTAAAGGATGAGCCTTCAAAAGTTCAAAGCCATCCAAATGATCCAATAGAATAACCTGATTTCCAAGTCAAGAATATTATTACTTAGGAGTAAGGTTGGCACTTTGTTTCTTCACTTCTTAGATTTTGATATATGCTTAATCTCTGTTCTCACAAACGGTTTGGTGCCATGGCCATTAAGTAATAATATTCGTGACTTAACCTCACAATTTGTATCCAAGTCTCCCATTTCTTTAGTTATGTTATGTCATTTCATAACGAGAAATTCTAATTATATCTTTAAATTTACTGAGTGTATCTCTGTTGCTAAATACGCTTCTTATTTACTTTTTCCTACATATTTTAAAATATGAGTAAACCTCAATCATCTTTTCTAAAATACCATTGACCTAATTCAATGAATTAGATCATCTAGCCATGAGTCACCACTAAATGACTCTCCAGTGCATCTTTAGTTTCTTCTATAGAACATTATTTTAGAGTTTTGAACAATAAGAGACTGGATGAAGAACATGAAAAGAAAAATACAAAAAATCGTGTTGTATTTGAAAGCTAAATTAAACTATTTGTCTTTATATGTCTTTTCATATTAGTTGAAAAAATCAAAGAAAAAGTGATGGAGGTACATTAGCAAATTTAAAGCTGCAAATAGAACTTCCCAATGGATTACAACTTTCAGCAACCATTTTACCAACTTCTGTCGTCTAAACAGAAATTTAAAGTGTTCCCTCGTATACATATATGCGCCATCATATGCCGATCACTAATTTTCTGTAAGATGCTCCATCTGAACTTGTGCTTTCAATAGAAACAAGAAGTTATCCTTGTTAATCCAAGCACTACTATGAATAATTCCAATGCATACTACAGATATAAGAACAAGCTAGCCTGAAAGGCAGGAGCCAGGAGGTAACAAATGCTACGTCTACATTGCCAAAGTGTCACTGGAGCTTACGAAAATCATAGACCATTTCATGCATCAGTTACCTGAACAGAACTGTACCCTGACATTTCGTGCCTACAACAAAATCGGAGCAAATGGCAATCCAGAAATATTTATCTTTCTTTTGGATATAATGAGCAAAAAAAATATAACATGGTACAACAAAAGGCAATTTTATACTTGAATTGGCCTTTCCTCAGAAAATCTTGGAAGCTGAACAAGGGAGTTCACACGCGTGACACCTTCTAAACCTAACCAGTTCTGGTCTTCAGTTGACATTGGTTCTAAATTACCAGCATTGTCAACAGGTAGTTGTCCATAAGTATCACTTTCATCAGATGATCTTACAGTGCAATTCCTCTGCAAAGTGGGCTCAGACTTCTGGCCATCATCAGATTCAACTGCATTGCCGGAGTGATTGCTCTGAAGGGTTGCAGATGAAAAGCCTTGTTCCTCGTAGTCAGATTCTGAGTCCATTTTCCCATCTAAAAACAAACAAACAACTGCACAATCATCCATTTTTGACGTGGGGTATTTAAGTTTCCATTCACGAGCAGCTGCGTCTACCACAAATCTTGAAGCTGCTGATCGGCTTGGAGCTGAGGACACTATCTCAACAACCTCTTCATTGCTCAAGACATCCCAAACCTGTAACATATATATGTAAAGTAATAAATTAAGGGATAAACTTCTAAACTATATTTATAGCTAATGGTAATGCACACTAAAGTTCTTGAGCACTTGCAAATGATTAATCTAGATCTTTTACATCCAACCCCAATGAGACCGACCAAACTTTCTCATCATCTTTTCGCCAAAAAAAAAACTCTCATCATCTTTACTGTTCAAAATGTGCTGTAGTTCTATTTCTTAGTCAGTACTGAAAGTCATACAGAGGAACTAGATCTCCAAAAAAATTGAAAATTTACCCCATCTGAGGCAAGGACAATGAACTGGTCTCTCTCTGTAAGTATCCGGTGTGCAAATTCAGGTATGGAGATCACTCCATACTCCTTCAAACAGAAATCTCCAAAGGCTCGTGCCATTGCTAGCCCAGGAGCATCATCAAAAGGCAACCACACTCGAAATACTTCAGGCTCATCTTGCAATGCAAACACCCTACCCTTGCATCGTTTAATCCTTTCAGCTTCCCCTATGAAAATTTTACAACACTCTTAAGTTCTTATTTTTATACAAAAAGCAAAAATCTAACAACACACTGCTAAAAATCATACATACTTGGCAGATCAGGCTTTAGATCAACAGTTAACTGGATTGCTAACATGGAATCGCTACTGTCTTTTGAACCAAGGATTGCTCGGGAATCCCCAATATAACCCATGAAAAGATTTGACCCCTGCATAGCAAGAATAAATCAAGAACAAGCAAAATAAAGGAGAACACAGAAGAGAATGGGAACTGCTTCCTGACTTACCTGTTTGACTAGAGTGACAGCAGTGCTACCACTACAGAAGCAATCTACATTTGGATGAGACCTAAGATCCTTGTCCATGGACTTGTATGACTTCATGAAAGCTTCTCTCCATTCTAGATTTAATTTCTCCTCAGGTGAAGCATCCTTCTCAGTTTCTCCATCATCTGGTTTCTTTACATTCCCTCCGAAACATGTTTTACTTGACACATTTGACCTTGATTGAGAAGAATTTAAGAAGGACAGCAGCTTTAATGGCAATGCATCCCTTACTTTGCGAGCAACAAGATGACCATGTGGACCGTGGCCATCAAACACACCACAAAATATCGCATCTTCTGACATGAAGTCCTTGAAAAAATTTGCAAACACAGTTCAGAAAAAAGTATCCTACAACACATTCAGATATAATTTCAAATGTAAACACCAAACTTACTTCCCACACTATCATGGCATCCTGATTTATGCCCTTCCGGCCCTGCTGCGTGAATATGCATGAGGTTCTGCTCTTTCCATTGCTAAAAATGCGGTTGGGAATGGAATGTAAATTCTGCAGGGTATATACACGATCTGAGAATGTCTTTGTTCTCTTTTTCCCAGAGAATCCAATCCTCAAGCACAAAGGCAAAAGAGTCTTTCCATTGGTCCTGCTACTGCAAGTCCTCTTATCACTAGTCGAAACACAAGCCCCCATTGCTCAGCTTCTCAAATAATACATCTGATGCAACAAGGTATAAGAGTCATCTTTTTTGGCAAAAACATATCTCACATGCAATTCTGAAATGGTCAACTGAGCAAAAGACTATCCAAATGCCAAAGATTCCCACACATCAAAGCCGAAGCCACTTTACAACTCGACATAGAAAACTTGGCAGGGGCATTTTATCATAGTCAAATACAAGCTGTGGAGGTTACGTGAACCGATGACAAAACCAGCTGAGGAAAACGAGAAGACATCAATAATGGAATAGTTTAATCTATAGTTTCTCAGAGGAAACTGGATGCTTGTAAAGAAACTGAAACAAATCAAACAAGCGGTATTAAAGAATCAACGAGATACCATGTGAACAAGATAGGATATGCTAAAAAGGCTGGCATATGATCCTCTACCCTTCACCAGGGACTCGCTTTGATACAGATACGTGCTAAAACCTTGTGCAAATGGAGTCCTTAAACTTAAAATTATGATGCCTAAAACCTAAGAAAAGCACCTCAAAACAGGAAAATAGAGATTAATTCCATAGATCCCAAAATGACTTTACTTTCCAGAGAACCCGAATATGCATCTTAATTCTCAATAAAACAGAAGACAATAATTCCAAGGCCATCGGAATCTCCACAGACAGAGCCCAGCAGGGAACTTCCAAATCTGATAATAAATTGAGTTTTAAAAATTTTGGAATTTCAAGTATATTTCTTTTTTCTCCTCCGGATTCTCAGCAACCAAACTGAGCAAGAGTTGGGTCAACAGATTCATATGGAGGAGAAATAGTCTAATAAAAAGCAATTATGAAAATTGGGGATTACGAACTGTAGTATTCCCACTAGAGAAACCCAAACATAAAAGCGAATCGCAAAAGCAGGAAATGGACGAAAGCAATGATTTTTTTTCGTCAAAAAACATGATCATGTAAATATTACGCAAAGAAGAAAAAGGAAGCAAACAAAAGCTTAATCCTTTGTTTGGCTACTGAAGAAACGTTAGAGGAAAAGCCCAAAACTTGTGAGAAGAAAACAGATCTCTTGGAATATTTCATCATTATCAGAACAGAGTAACACACAAGCAGTCACCAAAATGCTCTGTATTGTTGCTGAAACTAATGCAGGGGAATGAACTAGACAAAACTAGAGACACATGCAGATCTTAGAAAGCTCAACTGAAACCCAAGAGCTGAAGAACATTCTTGATCATGAAACAGGACCCATGAAACAAACAGAGCATTGGAAATTAGATTGAAAATTAAGAGAGGGGTATGTGGGATTGTACCTGTTTCTTCAATGTTTCCTCTGCAAGAATGGTGCTTTGGGATCAGAGAGGAGCAAATTTAGAAGAGAGAGCAACGAGTGGAAGAGATTGGGGTATTAATAATGTTGGTGGAGAGTTAAGAAATGGTAGGACGGTTGAGAGGTTTGGTGCATTGATTGCAAAAGCAAGCACGGCAGGGCAGAACAGAGAGAAAGTGTCTCTCTCTCCCCACTTTTTAGAAAGAGAGGAGTCGAGTTTCTACTGTGGACTAGCCGTGCACTCCCGGCTGATATGATGAAAGAAAATCAATTTGATAATGTCATCTTAAGAAACACTACTACTCTTACTTCTTTTTTAGGCGCGTTTGAATAAGAAGAACCTTATCCAGCCCATTGTTTATTCACTGTTCCTGTGTTTCTTACAGTTTTGGTGTTACAGTGTGAAGAAGGATTCAAATTGATGAGTTCACGAGCTAGCTAATGATCTACTCTCCATGTAGGCATGCACAGAAGACATCATTTGTAGTTTGTGATAAATTGTGTGATGTGATGTGATGTGATAAAAGAAACATGAATTCGGATAATTCAAATTAACTTACACTGTGGCAAATATGGAAAATATCTCGTTTCTAATGTGGCGAATATGGAAGCAAAGATGCTCATTCATTTTTAACCATCACCCTCCAAACTCAATTCTAAGTTTCTAACAGCCCGAACTTCCCATATGTTGGCTTTAGAGTTTTTGGCAGCTAATGCAAAAATTAAGAAGCCTTTGTTTCTTCTCCTATAGGATCAGACCTTGCCCAGTCTCATTGGTCCCCTCCTCGATATCAAGAAAAATACTGATGCTTCCTGGGACCCATTTCTTTCTTATGGTCTAGCTGCAGTGGCTTGAAATAGAGAAGGGGAGGTAGTTGGAGATCGGAATATATTTGATGTTGCTCCCTCGACTCTCGCTGCTAAGGCCATGGCTGTTAATCTTGGTCTCACGCTACCAAACTCTCTTTCTTCTTCCTATTTATTATTGGAGTCTGATTCCCTGTTGTTGGTTTAGGCTCTCCAAAACCCTTATGCGTTGATAGACTGGTCAATCACGAATGACATCTCCTCCATTCGGAAGAATGCCTCTCTTTCATCGGGTAAACTGGCGTTGGCTGTTGGGCCAGTAGATTGGCGAACCAAGCTGCCGACTGGGTAGCTTCTTCAACCATCTGCAAAGTGTGTCCTGAAGATTGGTCTCGCAATCCTCTGACCTCTCTGCTCTAAATTCTGCTCTTTGACGCAAAGAGTTCTCCCCCTTGACAAAGCTTTCATCCCTTGTTTCGTTGTTTTTTTAGCTCTTAGTTTCTGCTTTGCTTGCGTTTGTTTTGCTTGTCTTTGTTTCGTTTGGTTTCTTATTATGTCTTTTGCCAAAAAAATTAACTTACACTGTGTTTTCATGTGAGAGATTAAATTTCAGGAATTGATGATTTAATCTATCTAATTCTCCTGTTTGGTATTTTATATTATGGATTTTTTTTGAATCGAAAGTTAATTCATATATTACTTAGTAAACAATACAAAAAGTAATCACCCATTAGGACCGACAAAAAAAATTACCCCTTATGATCGTTAAATCCCTAGCTACAACTAGGTCTCTAAAAATCAAACGTGCATTCACCATCTACAAAGATTTATAGCGCATTTATTTGACAGATTCTAATAGACGTAGAAGTAAGACTAAATTTTAACAACTAAATCATACTAGAACTTGTGATCTTACTCATTTAAGCCAAATTTTGGGTCATAAAAACTCAATCTAGCCAGACCCACATAAGTATGAAGCCCAACACAAACATGTGAATCGTAGCAGGCCCAAATCCAGTTGAGAACCAAAAACTGTCCTCCGCTTTCATCAACATCATCACTTGTGCAAAAGTCTCCATGACGCCGCCTCCCTTCGCCTTCATGCCGGGTCCTTGACCCGATTCAACGTCATGCACTCTCATCACAAAGAAAGAAAACCAACCCGAATAGATGAACCCTAACAGGCCCACCTTTGACATGGGACCAGAGGAACTGACAACCTCTTCCACTGGCTCCGCCACTTGTGCAAAAACATCCTTTTCATCATTGTAGCTGATCTTCATGCCGGATCCCTGATCAAATTCAGTGACCAACAAAATAGCAACCCTAAAGAATCCCTTTTGATCTTCAGACCCCCATCCACAGTGATAGAAGAGGTTATCTAATTCAGATGTGCAAATTAGGGGTGGACTCGGTCCAATCGGTTCAGTTTTAGAGAACCAGACCTCACCTCTCGGTTACTTATTTCCCAAAACCGAAGCCGCAAAGTATATATAAGAAACCGCATCCGTCGGTTAACTGAAATTCGGTGTGATTTCGGTACAGTTTCAGTTACACAACCTATTTTTTCAAAATAACTTTCACACATGACAAATGAAAAAAATAAAAAAAAAATAGGATGCTTGAAGTTATGAAAACATAGAAATACCATCATGTTAACATAACTAATATAAAACTTAAAACTTGGATTAGTGATGACATGCTGCGCGCTTTGCACTGAGAAAGCAACCCAGAACTTAAAACTTGGAAAGCTATGATTCAATCCTCCCAAATTTGCCTCACGATTAGGCTTTCTATTAAACTTGTCTATTCCTAAATAATTCTTTATATGATCCAGTTGTCTCCGGCCTATAATCTGATCTTGAAAATGATTATACTAATTGGTGAAATGATGGTATACAATGATAATGGAATGGTAACTAACAAGATTGAATGTTAAACCAAGTTACGTACACAAATGAACGCATGCATTTAGAGTCTGTTCATAAAATTGAGCAAATGTTGCAATTGTATTTGAGCAATAAACACGAACTACGGTATCGATCAATTGATCAGCTAGACGGTCTTGCTTCACAACTTCATCATCCATGTAGATGAAAATGAGTAGATAAACAAAGAAAGCTGGCATTCGGATTTTTAAATTCATCTTGCTCAAAACCTGGCAAGAAAGGAAGCAGCTAGTTGATACAGGACCACTGAATAATCCATATAATTTGACTCATTTGGTCTGGACTTGGCAGTCAACCCTAAACTTACAACTTCACGATCTTCATGGCCTCGATCGAGCCCTTTTTATGGTGTTTTGCTCACATGTTCACAACGGGATACTGTACATTTCTAACTTTCAATGCTAATTGAATATAACCACAGGTCCCAAACAACTCGATCAACTGGCAACGCTACCCTCTCTGCATTTCTGAGTCGTTTGTGAGTTGTGACAATTAAATGTGGCCACATAATCGTGAAGATGGAGCATGTTGGAGGATCGAATCGCCCTGACCATTAAGCCTGTTCATGTTGAGCTAGCTAGCAGCAAGCATATGATCATCAAGAAGAACCATGCAGCTGAAAATATCACTTTTGTTTGTGGTTATTAGGTTAAAGCATAGTTCTCAATCAGCTTTCTTTACACACAACCACATTGTCTTCGAGCTTTCTATCTTTGCATCTTCTTCAATTCATCGATATTGATCAGAACACGCTACAATCACATGGACATGAATATGACTGTCTTCACATTCCACCTTTCTTCTGAAAAGCTAGGTCGACACATATCGCCATGTATCCAAAAGACTTTCTTTCTTCCATAATCTAAATCCAATTGACAAGCCTTGACCTACTTGTCTACTGATGTATATTGCGTTTACATTTGTATAAAACTGTATCCCTTGATAATATATTAAATACTGTCGAAATCGGTTGACATGTAATATCATTTCTCTTCTTGTGTGATCTTTCAAAAATGTGAACTGAAATAGTCACGGATATGCATGCTTCAGTTTTTTATATAAGTCTGAGCTTTCTGAATCCAAAAACCAACCAAAATGAAAATTGACCTAGCTTCAATTATCTTCCATTTGCCTTGTTTCTCTTCTAGCTTTCCTACCTAGCTAGTTGATCGATTTGAAGAATCAAAGTCTTCCCCCACAAACTTTTTAAGTCATGGCTTTACTATTGCTCTCTATCTTTTCATCAAATTGTCTGAAAGTGTAGGTCCTGGCTATGAGCTTCGATATGATCTAGTGAAATTTGTTAACCACATAGTTAACTTTATAATAGCAAATGATTATTTGGCTATGATTACAAATCATCATATAAGCATATGGAATGAGCATACAACGTGTACGTTATTATTACCAGCTAATTCTCCAATCAGTGTTTTCCACAATTGATTGATATGATCACGTCGATCAATGGATACATATATATTCGTGTTTTGTTATTTGCAAGATCATGTTATGTTGTGTTTTCATTGACGTTTGCGGTTTGTAATTTTGAATTAAGTTAATTAGAGACCGGAGAGTGATTGTCTATCGAACTAACGACATTACAAAGGGTTTCCCACTTTCCCATTACAAATAGCGAATACGGGGTGACACAAAAAACGGGACAATTCCAAGTATATGCAATACACTCAAAAAGAAAAAGATATGAATCGATTACTTTGTATTAGTCAAAAAGTGAGTAGCACTTTCATTTTTATAAATGTATGGGTACAAGATAAAAAGATGAAAGGGGCAGACAAATTATAGCCTTTGGCTTCTTTATGAAGAAAGAAAGCATGTACCCTAAAATCTTTTTGCATCCAACATTGCATATTTTTAATGAGAGAATGATACTCAGTGGGGTTTTGTAACTTTATACAAAGAATATATGGCATAAAATCACAACTAAATCCAAGAATGAGTTTCTAGATCATCACGAACACATAGGGATGGCAATAATACCGGACAGGTAGTGTATCTAAGGGTATTCGATTTTAATGAAAGAGATAAACGGGAATAAATGGGTATGAAAATCTTCAGTATTCAGATAATTAAATCAGATACGGGACGAATATGGTATTTTAATAATCGTACACATCCCCACCCATTTATGATGAAAATATTAATATATATAATTTGTTATATATATATATATATCAATTTATAAAAACATATTTATGTAATAAATACTTTTTCATTCTCTTAATTAAATATATTCATTTACAGTTATTGTTCTTTTTAAATGAGACTTGTATTTGTTTTTATTGGATTGAAGCATGAAACTTATTTATTTGGTATTTGATTTAGATTTCATATTTTTATATAGGGGTATTTGATGTTACACCCAATTTATTAGACCCATTTTAAATTACACTCATATTTAAGATTATTTTAAAATACACCCAAATTTATTAATTTTTAAGTTTGTTTAAATAAAATAAACCTATTATTTAGTATAAAAAATAAAAACTTTTTTTTAAAATTACAAAAGTTGTCATTACCTCTAGGCGTTAATGAACTGGTATCTCATGCAGATATGAACCATACACCCTAAACCCTAAACCATAAACCCTAAACACTAACCTCTAAACCCTAACCCCTAAAACCCTATACCCTAACCCCTAACCTAAAACCCTATACCCAAACCCAAAACTCAATTCTTCTATTTGTAACATAACTTAAATGTTATAAACAAAATGTACGGTTAATACCTATACCATAATCACAAATTAAAATGTAGAAATAATTAAAATTAGAATGGCAAAATCGTCAGGAGAAAAATGGTGACAAATTTTAGTTTTAAAAATAAAACCTATAAGGCATGTTAAATAATTTGAATTTGATGTAAATTAAAATGAAATATGTGAATGAGTTTATCTTAAAAGATGCTCTATTATTTGAGTTTTTCTCTAATTTCCTCTTTTATATATTGTATTTAAAAAAATACATAATTCTTAACGGGGATCGAGACGGGTATGAGAACGTAATCCCCAACGAATATAGGTACGGAGAATACCCATTATCTAATTACAGGTATGAGAACAGGTACGAGGATGAAACATGTTAAAGGATATGGGTATGAGTATGATATTTTAATCCCCTCATCCTGCTCTACTCATTATCATCCATACGAACACAGTAATAATGTTGGAAAGTAAGTTTTGGCAACAAGCACTACTAATTAGTAAAATGAATAAAGAAATTATTTGGGGAACAAAAACAATGGGATGTAACTGTTTCTGTCAAGATTTGGGAACAGGTTATATTCAGTAGAATCCACTCGTAAAGGCAGTGAGTGGCCGGAGAATTCAACGGAAAGCTAAAGATGTGGGGAAAGCTAAAGATGTTTGGACTGAGATTTATCGGGAATGCGGGATGAAATATGGATTTGGAAAACTTGGTTTTCTTTGGGCTTGCATGTATAGGCTTTGCTTTTTATTCGTTCGTATTTGGTCTGGCTCATCTATCTTTACGCATTGGCCCAACTCAATTTACGGTTAGAGTAATAGTTTTGACAAGATCTGGTGCGTAGTTTCTAACAGGAGATGCAGCATTTTCAATAGTACGTAGTGCCAACTTTTTTTCATTTTAATAGTTGGTTTATGAAATACGATATTGTATTCTAAAAGTTAGGAAGTTTGAATAAAAGTATCTTAATAATTGGAGTTGTATTTAAGGGTTAGCTAAAATGATAAAAGAGATTAAATTGGATTAGATAGGTTAGGTCATACATTTTCAACTTTCCAAATTAAACTTGAACTGCTTTGCCAAGAAGCAAAGAGTAACATAAATGAAGTACAGCTACGACTTTGAGTAACTTTGAAACCTAAAACTCCTACCACCGGGAACCGGCGCCCATTTGGAAGATCTGTACCTATGTTCTGATTGGGTCTCATCTTCTCTCATCCAAAATGCCAACAAATAACGATAAGGTGATAAGCTAACGTGGCAGAAACCCAGTTACTGGTCTACAGACTACTGACTACTTACAAACACACTCCTCTTCAATCCTCTCCCAACCAAGCCATGGCCACACCAACACTGCTAACTCCCACCTCTAAACTCAAATCACTTGTTCCCATCAAGGCCACCAAAACCACCACCGCATCCGCCGCTGCCTCCACTACCTCACTCTCACACTCTAGGCGCCGCGAGTTCTTATCCATCGCCGCTGCAGCAGCATGGCTCTTCCCACTAACACCAGCATCCCTAGCGGCTTCGGATGAAGAGTACGTTAAAGAGACGGAGGAGGTGATCCAGAAGGTGAAGAGCACCATCAACATGGACAAGAACGACCCCAATGTGGCCAACGCAGTTGCTGAGCTTAGAGAAACGTCGAACTCGTGGGTGGCTAAGTATAGGAGGGAGAAGAATCTGCTGGCTCGGGTTTCGTTCAGAGACATTTACTCGGCGATCAATGCCGTCTCGGGTCACTATGTTAGTTTCGGGCCAACGGCTCCGATTCCGACGAAAAGAAAGGCGAGGATCTTGGAAGAGGTCGAAACTGCAGAGAAAAACCTATTGAGGGGTAGATAGATACTTGAGATGAAAAATAATCTCTGTAAATGTAAGTACTCGTGTTGAGCGCCAGAGGAATTTTTCTTTTCTTCTATTAATTACTACGATGTTTTTATTTGAATTTTGTTTGTTATTGAGGACTTGAGGTTAAGATTGAGATTAATGGTTTAGGGTTTTTACTGTCATAAAAACCCTGTTTCAGAACATCGCTACGTACATGCAACTGATATCCTGGTTAATAGTCCTATAATTGATTACTAATGCGTAATTTTTCTGGAAAATTCTATGATGCATTAACTTTTATCATGCATCAAGTTTTAAGAATATTTCTGACCCTTAGATAGAATAAAATCATGAATATATCTAACGGTCTAAATTATTCAATATTTGTAACATGTTTACCTGGTAATAAGTATTTTTTTTTTCTTAAAATTGTAACTTATAAGGAAGAAGAGGAACCAGTCGATCATATCAATTATTTCCGCCAAGCCTGTGCGATCTGCAGAATATATCTTACTGCCACCAGTCGATTTAAGACAAGAGAGACAGGTACCATAGTCTGGTGTCTTTCTGCATGTTTGCTCGATGAGATTCTCATCCATCGGGAAGAAAATTTGGCTGCTACATTGGCTTATTGGAAGGAATATGAGAAAACAAAATATAAATATGGAGGATGCAGATGGATTCATCATCTTTTGTTTTTGTGTCTTCAGAAAGTGGAGTACGTGAGTCTCTTATAAAAGGTACACAGTGACATAATTCATTCCCGTCAACGAAGAGAAATATGCATTCTCATTTCTTTCTATGTGAGTTATGATTTTTACATATCATGTTTCACGGAAATTCATTTGCATCAAACAACTATTAAGTGATTTGTGTCCATATTCATAGTCTGCATTTTTTTAATAACTGAATTGTCGTTGGTACTACAAATCAATTCCTATGAAATTCATTGCAAGAAGAGATTTGGCTGCATCAATTTCTATGAAATCCCTCTGACGTCTCCCACTCATCGCCGCCCTTCCACGAACCGGCCTCGGCTTCCTCGCGGACTTCACCGGAGCAGTCGCCGAACAGAGGATCGAAGTTCTCGTCGGGTTCCTTGGAAAGCTTCTAGAGGTCGGGCGGGGACTGGTCGTCGCCGCCGGTGGAGAAGAATCTGTGGAGGAAGGTGGGGAGAGAGGTAGGGTATTGGAAATCTTTGCACTGAAATTCAAGTTTCTAAGTAAAATGTAGAGGAAATTTGAAGGCAGAAAGAGAAATCGAGAAAGAAAGAAGAGAGAACCTGGAGAAGAGAAGGCCGGAGAGAATCTCGACCATCGATCTGAACTGAATCCTCTTCTAGTGTGTGTGTGTGTGTGAGAGAGAGAGAAGACAAATTCTAGATTTGGGTCGAGTCACCCAGATAGGAGAGAGACCGTAGAATCTTAACTCTAGCATAGATCTGAACTGAATCTTCTTCTAGCGTGTGTATGTGTGTCAAATTTTAAAGAGAACTGAACTCCAACATAGTTTACAGTGAAAAAAACTGGGGAGACAAAAAAAAAATTTCGACAGAATTGGGGAAGAGCAGAGAAGACAAGTTTTTTTTAAAGAATTCGGGAAGAGCAGAGAGAAAAAGCATTGGGGATGGGCAATCCAAATGGATTTTCTTTAAGGAAGAAAACCGAGAAATATGGTATCAAATTTCATCTTATATTTTTTTAAATGTAAATTTAATCTCATAAGTTAAACAAATATAATGTATACCTATAAAACAACAGATCTGTCGTTATACAAATAAAATATTAGTAACATGAGTAAATCGTCGTTAAAACTCTTATGATGTAACAAGACCCTTTATGTTGTAAATCATGTTGTTTAAGAACTCTTATGATGTAACAAGACCCTTTATGTTGTAAATCATGTTGTTTAAGAAGTTTTTAGTAAAGTAACGACGTTTTTACAAAGTATATCAATAACTGAGGTGAATGTAGTAATTAATGTCATTTTCATAGTAATTCTTTGTATGAAAACCATTTGATTCATAACTCAATAAATTGTTGAAAAACCACTAATAAAACTTGTATTTGTAGTAATTTTCTCAATTACAAGTTCGAGAACTATTTTACCAATCTAACAACAAATTGTCGTAATAATGGTAAAACGGATGTACATATAGTAAATAAGCTCTTTGTGTAATAAAATCATTTATCTAGTAATTATATCGTACTTTATGTAAATTTTATTGTAATTGAGATAATTACCTATAATACAATGTCTTTTACTATAAATTACAACAACTAAGGTATAACTAGCAAATATGGTTGTATTCTTAATATTACTTGGAATACAATCCTTTTTACGAAAATAATAATAAATTTACTTCTAATGACAACAAATATTGTAAATATTAATAATCATACCTAAAACATCTGAAGTCGTTAATCTTGTAAAATAGTTCTTTTTATTGTAATTATGGTCATTTTCTAAGTAAATTACACCATTTATGATATCTTTACTACAAATTCCACATGTAATGTTTTTAGTGGTAATTACATTATTAAACAAAGTAATTACAACATTTACTACCCTCATTACATGTTTTTAAACAATTCATGTATAACCAAATTAAACAGTCGTTAAAGTGATAATTTTTTAACACGTGTCATAATATTACTGGACGACTTGTTTACCTGTACAATAGGTTATTTATTTTTATATATTATTTTTAAATAGTTGATGCATAGTATGCATCAACTCACCCTAGCCTTCCCCAATTTTTCTTTAATGATTTCATTAGCTAAATAGAATTACCCCTAATCATTCATATATTATATTATGACTACGTATTTAACTATTGAAACATGAAGGCAAAAGTTTGAGCTTCCTAGCAGGAATATATTGAAATTTTAATGATACTTCTGAAAGTTGAAGCTTGCAAATTCAAGAGGCCCAATCCATTTTGACATTGTCATGCTCATAAAAAACGGCATAATTAATGAGGCTTTAGTTTAACAGAAGAGGCTGATTTTTGGGCCTAACTGAAAATGAAATATGTTTATGTTGGGAAAACCGGGAAAGTTCACTACAGCTCTAAGGCTGGGAAGGCAATTACGTTGCCTTGTTCTAACTTCAAGTTTATTGCCTTGTATGGAAGACAATTTCAATAAGTTTACTCAAAGAGCTTACCCTGTAGTGTAGGCTTAGTCTATCATTTGCACTTAAAGAGAGATTGCACTAAAGCAGCAGCAATTTACTTGCTGGGCTCTCCTCGTAAGCAATTTGCTGACATTCTCTCATTCAAAGGAAGCAACATATGCATCTACCTTACTTGATAGGGTAGTGTTCCTCCTAAACAGCTCAATGCTTACCTTTCATTCTAGTCTTTGTATATCTATCGATCTTGGCATACTCGATACGACTAAGTACTATTTGTACACATTACTGAGAGGCTTTCAAATTCTTGACCTCATGCCATGTTTGTCGTTGTCGAACGTAGAAGATTAAACGATAAGTCAAAAGTCGATATCGACTCGTAAATGTTTTTGGGATAATCTCGACGGTAGATGGAGTTTTATGATATGAATTCTAGATTATGGTTCTCTTATCGTTTCTTGAAGAGTACTTCTTTGTTGAACAGTATACAGACGCCCTATGCATTCAGCATGTTTACAAATTACACCCGACCTTCACGGCTATGTTAGGCCATTCTTGGCTTCTAGCTTGCAAATTAATTTAGACAAATACAAGCAAGATTTCCCAGTATTTAGTCGCCTAATTAATCAGTAAATAGAGCAATATACTTGTCAAATGAAAACTGCTTCTTGTTTGGTACGTGGATTCTTTCCAACCTTCAGGTCTCTAGTATTTTGACCCCGTAAACTTAAAATTGAAATGAAATGTGATCAGCTCCTCCTATCTTTTTACTCTGAACTTTCCGATCACCGGCCCGAAATTCTGGCCTTCTGGGCTTCATAATCTTAAATCTAACTAGCTAGCAAGTAATATTGTCTTTCTTGATTTGTAAGGGAAATAGAAACAACAATTCAAAAAGTACCTAAGAGCGTATGAAGTGGAGTATAAAGAACACTAATAATTATTAATTGTGTTTTGTGTTTTGTTGACATTGAATGTTATAGTAATCAAAATACAAAGATGCCTTTGAAGTTAGAATAGCCAGACCCGAAGAAATGGGCAGCACAATACACAACAATCTAATTAATCAAAAGCGCTGAAGTCAATCGAGTCTCGCTCCAATTCAATTTCCACGAATACTTCTTCTTCCCCGGCCCCTTAATTTTCTTTAACTTCGCAATCCCTTCAATTGCGCTAGAAATGATAATTTTCTGTGGAATTCTTGTTTTCTTTGAAGATCATGCCAATATATCGCAAAGACCATCATGGTTAATTAGAACCGGAAGATCGATCGATGTTGACAAATAGTTGAGTTTGTTAGCTTGCATGGGTGATGGTGAGAAATTTTTAGTTCCTTCCGATGATCACGGAACAATCTGACATGGTCATCCTTGACCAATTAAATTTTAACATGTAGATTTGTTACAATTAAATAAACTAAAGTTTTTTATATTTTGTAAAATTTTATGAGTTTGGACTATGGTTTAGGATATATATATATATATATATATATATATATATATATAAGGTTTAGGGTTAGGTTATAAGTTTAGGGTTTAGGATTTTATAAATCAACAAAAACCCAAAATGATCTTTGACAAAAAATCTAAAATAATTTTTTGTCTTGAAAATCAACATGTCAACCATTGAATGGAATGTAGGACCACGTCAAACTGTCACGTGGTCCTCCTAGAGGGCTGAAAAATTCCTCGATGATAGGTGTGGTAAATTAGTTGGTCCGGTTGAATTTATTTCTATTCTTGTAGGACCTTCAGTTCATAAAGCAACAAGTTGTTGGTTTCATTTTACTATTTCGAGTTTGATGGAGTTGGAGACTCATGCACTTTGTTTTAAGTAGTTTATCGTTCTCACATTTACGCATGTTGTGATTGAGTTTGTCCTTTAGTTAATGAATTATTAATTTCTCTCTAAATAAAGAACCAAGTCGTACTTAAACTACACCAGCAGAAACCCTAAAGCTGACAAGAACAAACTTCAGGGATATTCCGGATCAAAGAGTGCCCGAGTTTTTGGATCAAGAAACGGACAAAGAAAGAGGATCGGAAACTAAACTATTCTTACTGTTTTCTTAATCATCAACTATGCTTGTGTTTGGAAATGTCTTTCATCTGATCATCTATCAATTAAGGCGTATATCATGGTTAGCAACAGTCTGTCAATTCACTTAAATTAGATTACGATACTTATTATTTAATTACAAAGGATAAGATATTGTTATTAATTAATTAATATCCAAATCATATCTCATTGGATTAGTAAAAATTTTAAATGAACTAACTAATGAACAACGAGAAACTTTGCACTTGCGACTTGGATCGGCTGGAGTGTAGCTGCTATAATCGAATGATGATTCACGGTGTTAGGTTAAAAAGACGAAACATTGATTTGTTTGTTTACAAGAGCTTAGACTCTAACGTGTACGTACAGTATCATCAGTAATTTGTACGTAGCTTTGTAAGAATTAATACAGGATATTAATTCTAACAAAAGGGTATCAAAATAATAGTGATTTTTACTACTAATACCATCAATAAATTTCTATTGACAATGCCCTAATAACTATGATCATACTTCAGAGACTCTCTAACCGGAAGGCAAAAACAGTTGCGAATACACTTTAGTGACTTCACAGTTATAATGAAGGAATTGAATTTCCAACTCCCAACTAGCACTAGCTTAGCACATAATCTTCAAATTTAATGCATGGGGATGGAGATGAATTATACTAATATTCTGGTCATAAAAATGTCCCAATAATATGACATCATTAATAGGGTGCACTCTGTGCACGTACGTACTATCATTACCACACTCGTTATCGATATTCATTATGTGGGGAATCGTTTTGTTAGGCATCTAAACCTACAGGGATCGAACTATAAATGAAAAATGGGAAGCACTAGATTTTCTTATGCTGTAAACACAAGTCTCTGTTATTTTTGTTTTGGAAGGTATAGAGCGGACTTTAGTTGCTTAATTTTTTGCATCAACTATACAAGTTTACAACGTACGTGTTCTGTTTTCCCATTAACCTCTACAACCTATACAAACAAACCTTTTATATGTTCACTTGATTTCTATATCAACAACCTTGCACTCCACCTTGGTCTTAGGAATGGAAATGTGAATAACACCATTAATTCTTTAGTTATATGTTCTCTTTGCTCTTGTCACAGTTATCCTGAAGCTGAAAGTCGTGTGTTGTACGAACTGAAGCTTCTACTAGACCATGCATCATCCGTAGTCTCTTCCATGTCCTGCTTCCCCTTTATAACAAGCACATCATCCTCATTAGACACCTTGACATCCTCTTTAGAGTCCCGGCAATGTCAAACAACATTTCTCATTCTCGTCGTCTATGATGTCCCAAGGCGCACGAACCTCACCTCTTGATCGGCTTCTGGTGCCGGTGAAGGTCTAGTGTATGTCTATTATGCAAGGGGCACATATTGGAGAAGGCACCCATATGCATATTTGCAGAACTGCTCCATAGATTTTTAGGCGAAAGAAAGCCAAAAATTAGCTGCATATGCATCAACATTCAACATCTTCCATCGAAAATGTACACAGCCGCATTTCTTTTTGAGAGAGAAGGCTTCTGATTTCTTGTCAACTAGAGCTTAATGATGATATGCTGCAAGTATGTTGTTTCAATTTTTAGACAACATGCAAACTTCCTATCTTTTTATTTTCCCATCTTTTTCTTTTCTAAGGAGTCACGTTATATATATATATATATATATATATATATATATATATATATATATGATGTCCTTACCATAAAACTGGTGCGGATTTTCTTAATTTGACCCACTTTTAGATCAAATTTTATTATCTCAACCGTTTGTAATCTACATATATATGTATGGATCATCTCTGCAAAATTTCATCTGATTTGATAATTTTTAAGGTCTTGAAAACGTATAAATACAATGAACAAACCAAATCTATTCAACTAGAACCGTTCATGTTCTTCTCTGTAAATCATAGTTTTGAATACCTTAACGATCATCAAATTAGCTTAAATTTTGCAGAGATGATCTACTCATATATATCTAGAAATTGAATAGTTAAAATGAGAAAATATAATCTAAAAGTTGGTCAATTCAAGAAATCCTTACCTAAGATATATATATATATATATATATATATATATATATATATATATATATATATATCTAGAAATTAGCTTAACGTTCATCAAATTAGCTTAAATTTTGCAGAGATGATATACTCATATATATCTAGAAATTGAATAGTTAAAATGAGAAAATATGATCTAAAAGTTGGTCAATTCAAGAAATCCTTACCAAACTCAAGGTAAGGACATCCTTACCTAAGATATATATATATATATATATATATATATATATATATATATATATATATATATACATGACTCTTCCACTAAGGGGTCATTTTTTGACATATATGAGGTATTGAAGATTACACAAACTTTTTGATCACATATCAACATCTCCACTATTCAATATTTAGATGCATATATGCAGATTATATCTATAAATTTTCATCTAATTTGGTGATTGTTAAAGCTTCAACTAACTGAAATCAATTGACGGATCAAATCTGTCAAACCTAAACCGTTTATGTTTTAACTTTTAATTCGCAGTTTTGACTACCTTAACGATTACCAATTTAGATGAATTTTTACAGAAGTGATGTATTCATATAGAACTACATATTGTAATGAGGTACATTCTATAACGATCGATCTTTTCTAAATCGTTTGCTACATATATACCTACCCTTGATCCCTTATTTAAGGTAATCCTTCTCGACCAGCAATGGTCGTGCTTCGCAATCACTTTGCCGACCTAAAACTCTGTCAAATGGCAAAAGCAGCCGAACTAATTTTGAAGAACAAAACTGTTAGGGTAAATTCTGTAAACAATGCCCCAATTATAGGTCATTTATCATATTGGTGCATCAATTATGAAAACCATCGGATTAATTCCTCAACTTCAAGCTTCACACTAGTTTTACTACTGCAGTTTATGACGGTGTCAAACCCTGAAGTTTGACAGGGATATATTGGTCTCTTGCTATTCTAACTTGATTGGTAACAAGTAACAACTATAATCTCATCTCCTTCATTTTTATCACGAAACCTAACAACCATCCCACCATTAAACCCTTCATTCCATCATCAACACAATATCCAAACTCCCTTCTCCTCATCTTCGTCAGTTCATTCAAAAACTATCAACCCAACTCCAACCCCAACCCTGAAACCCAAATCCCCTCCCACCCAATCTCAACCACGCATCTTGTGCATCCTAGATCCAAAATCACTACTGATAGGAATCAGATCCAACAATTAGAGACACCAGAAATGAGAAAATAGAGAAAAATGTAGCCTTTTGGTTTCTTTGTCTTTTAGAGCAGGCAGCTGCCCTCTCTCCTTCCTCCTTAGCTCACTCCTTTGCATCCCATACCAAATCGCAGTCTTGCACACGTACTGTACTCCAAATTCTAGGTATGAATATGAAGGGTGAAATTTCTAGATTTCTAGGCATGGACGGTGAAGATGCTTTCTGGGCTTTTGGCACGGATGATGCAAGATAGATTGTCATCCTTGGCTAGAGGTAATTAAATGGAATAGAGTTGATTACTGTTACGACTGATAGTAGGTAACAACCATAACATGTTTCATTCGGTGACGATTAATTGAGGACGAAATCAATGGGATCTCTTTTTGAAGAGAGTAAATAAGACCTAAAGCTAAAGAAAAAGAAGCTGAGAACGTGAAAAGATAAAATTGTCAATGAAATAGCTTGCACAGTAATAGACTTGACGGCGTTATAGACTGGAGGCACATAAATTGTATCACGATTAATTGTTCAGGAACTGATCCGATAATTTTAATAATTGATGTACCAGTCTGATGAATGACCTATAATTTGGACATTGTTTATAAAATTTCCTCAAACTATTATTAGGTAAATTAACATGACAAGTAGGATTTTTGTGATTTTTTATTATTTGCATTATTGAGAAACGGGATAGTGATATCGGTTTTTCGATGTTAATACAGTCTTATTAATTTAATTTATTTTCTCCTATACTTCACTCATCTCAATTGTGTCATAAACCACACCCAGTGTTCTAAACAACGTCGCCCAACCTGCATCTAGACCTCCAACATTCTAATAATGTCTAGTGAGTATATATTCAACTTAAGTTATATGCAATGTTTTAAAACAAGGTCTCCCAGCCCATCTAAGCGGTGTCTAAGCGCTCCAAATCTGCACTCCATCCTAATAACACCTAGCGAGCCTTCATACCTAGACCACACATACTATAAATGAATTTGACCTATTTTAATTATAAATGAATGCACAAATTTGTACTGCAATGTGCATTTGACCTATTTTAGGCCATTATTTAGTTAATAAACGGAGGCCACCTGGGAAGTTATTACATCATTGGCGCAAAGTTTGGTCTAATAAAGTGATACAATTGAGTAAACGTACTGGATTACCTCTGATGAAGCAGGTTCTATTAGGGACCTCTTTGTTGCGGACCATTTAGTGACTTTTAAAATGATTCAGTTGGATTACGTGAGCGACTTACAAGTTAATGAGTACAACTTTTTTCCTTGTGGTGACTTGCATCAGAATACAATCTTCCCCCTCTCTCCAACGCATCATAGCTTCCGAGCCGGTTCGTCCTTCAGTAAATTGCTCCCCTCATTTCTACTTCACCTACCGTATCTGAATAGAATCTCAAGAGTCAATAGACTCAGGGCCCGAACCTTTAAGAGTCCAAAATTTTCTTTTCTTATTGTGTGAACACATTAGTTTAATAAAAAACAAATATTATATTACAATCATTAGTTATTATTTTTAAAAAGTGAGTACTTTAAGTATAAAAAAGATTTCTAATGTTTTATATCGTTAGATTTTGAGTTTATAGAGTTCATGATTTTTTTAAAAGAGAAAATAAATTTAAATGAATACTATAGTTTAAGGGACCATTTTTAAAAGTTCGACTCAAATCTGAAAATCTCAGGTCCGGACATGCACCTATGAACATCCAACCTGAGCTGGGGTGGGCGGAGAATCCGACCTGTCGTCCAAGTCCAAACCTAGTAATCGAGAGAGGAGAGTCCTCTTGCCATGATCTGATGAACAAGACTTCGGGTCTCTTTCTCTCTCTGACAAAACAAAACGGTAACCAACGCAAATGGCTTCTCTACATAAACCCCAACCACCACCCTTAGCCTATTTCCACGAAACCGCAGCCGCCTTCGTTGCTTCTCTTTCTTCTGGTGCTCTGCGCCGCCGCACAACTTGGTCCTGAGAGTCAAGCCAAGATCGACGCTCCACCTTCACGCTTGATCGCAAGAGGACGAACCAGCTCGGAACCTCTGAGCGTTAAAGAGAGAGGGAGAGGATTGTGTTTAGATGCAAGTAACCACGAAAGAAAGAGTTGTACTCATCAACTTGTAAGCCGTTCATGTAATCCAACGAACTCGTTTTGAAAGTTCGTAAATGGTCCGCAACAAAAAGGTCTGCAATAGAACTGACTCGTACTTCTGATATATCTTTTGGATTAAAACGAGGGACAAATCTACACTAGCTAATTATCAATTATTGAACTGTGTCTGTACTTAATTAGTCCCCCTGATCCCTCTATTTGTTGGGAGTTTTTTGTACTGGAAAAGGAAATTACCTCATTTGGTAGGGCTTCAAAATTTCATTAACATGCACTAAACTCTTTTGAGTGGTTCACTGGTTTGGTTTAAATTCTTTCAGTGTTTTGGCCGTGCAATTACTCTGATCCATCAATTTCAACATCACACTCGTGGTGCTATATAGATTGATTCAAGTGCACCATGGTGTATCTAAGACGCTGCATTTGAACAGGGACAAGCGTGGTCTGTTGATCTTTATTGCACCGAACTGTCTCACCTTAACCACATTTAAGGTGTTAGGTTTTAATCACAAAAGGTCTCAGTACAATTAGGTATGATTTACCCACATATATGTTGTATTTTTTTTATCTCTTTTCTGATGTCGGATATTTCCTTTCTAACACTCCCCTTCACATGCAACCTAACTTTTTTAGGTTAACACGTGAAATTCATTCAGTCCAATTTTCACATCGGAAATGAGACGATGTGATTCGGTGTTCACTTTACGATTTGTTTTTTTGGTGTGATTCAGGATTCAAGTTTGGTTTTTTGGCGTGATTCAGGATTCAGATTTGATTTTGGTTTTTTGGAGTGCTAAGAGAGGTAATTGAAGATGGATCTGCTCTGATATCAACTTGAACAGAACAAGGGTGGCTCATTGATCATTATTACGCTGATACTGTACTAACTTGACTACTTTTAAGATGTTAAATTTTAATCATAAAATATTTTAATATAATTAAATATAAATTTACTCACAACAAATATGTTATATTTTATTTATAATCTAACGGTAGATTTTTCTTCTCTACCCCGTAAGCAAATGATTCTCGAGTCTCGTCTTTTTTCTTTTTTCTTTTTGTTTGTGTTTTTCCAGTAAAAACAGTAGTGTACGAGTGAGGTTCGACTTGTCATCGTTTCAAGGCAACACCACTTCACTTGACTTGTTTGTTCGGGTATTTCAAACAAATCGGCACACTTTCAAGTGCTAGCAGACAGCAGCTTCGTGCTGGTGGGGGCTCGTGGGGGTTCCATTCTCAATGAGATCATCATCAACGCGATCAAACATGTACAAGTGGATCGAGAAAACTAAATATGCAGAAAAATGAGTTGTATATGGGACCCTTCTGGATAGAGGTTGCGACTTGACACCTTGCTCGTTACTGACCATACATAAGACGATTGTACCTGGGAATATACCCAAAGCAAAAATACAATACTATATATGCTGAGCTACTGAACAAAGCGATGAAGCACTAACTTGCCGACCAAACTCGCATGGGTTTCAGTCACTGAGCTCTAATGTCGTTTTCTTCATCAATCACCAGAAAAAATAAAAAGAAAAAACAATGTAATTTAATTGCGTTCCATATGCATGCAAAGCGGGTTATTCACGGTCACAGAAACCCGCAGAAGAAAACAGTATACAAGTCATTTGACACCTGACACATACGTGATACGTTCATACATGATCTTCATCAGCTAGCTTCAATTCTTCTCGAGCGTTTACGCCAGGACAAGTTTTACAGTAGAATTTGTATCCGTCTTTCAATTGTTGATAGAGCTTCGTCTCTGGCTCATCTTTCTCTCTTTTTTTTGACAAGGCTCATCTTTCTGAATGGAATGAAGAGGAAAAAAAAGCAAACTGAGTTCATTATCCTTGATAGAGCTATAGTGATATGAAAGGGATGATCGAATCTCATTTGTGTGAAACACATTATATTCTGTATTTTACGCATTAAGGTGTACTCACACGATTAATATGCAAGTCATCCGATTTTTCATTCAGAATCACAAATATAAGGTACAATATGAGTGGATATGTTGTCACAAGTATAAACAACAAACAAAATCATCCACTCATAAAATTATATCCTCTTATGCATTAAGGTTCACCAATATATATGAGATTAATGATTTTCTAGTAAATGTAATAATAGAAGGTATATGAGAGGTATTATTTTTCACCTCTCAATAGAAAGAACGTGAAACATGTCACTAAATAACACATCACACCCCCTTCAAAATAAAATCCAGTAAAATCCCTCAGAATATTCCAAAATCCATCGGAATTTCAAAGAGGAGGTGGCGAACAGTCTAAATCGTTCACACACATTTTAATCTTATCACGCGCACATGGTGTCAATCTACTGGTCAACCGAAGGCCAGGCCCCACCATGGAATTCAGCATCAGACTGAGATTTTCACATCATCCCAGCAAACGCCACGCCGTATAGTCCACGTGTTCCCCCAAGCGAATGCGTCCATCCACGTGGCGCCCTGTACGTCATTCATATACCATTGCGGTGTCGTAGGCCACTACTATTTTTTTATTTATTTTTTTGCTTCGCTGTATGAAAGAGTGAGCCGGAGTTACAGCCATTCTACGTCGTCGTTTTATTATATTACGTATTCGGGTTTTTCCCGTAACAATACGGTCCGTATTGTTAAGTTCACGCGGTTTGCCGAGACGGCCCGCATATATATAATAACAAACTTAATTAATTAATTAATTCCAGAGTGATTTTTTTTTCCGTTAATATCATAAGCTATGGAACAAGAAGAAACAACAATAATTAGTTAAATAATTAAAAGTTATTCAAGGGCCGGGGTTGGTCAAAAATTCGAAGAAGAGATTTTGTACCAATGATGTTTAATTTAGTGGCAAAAATTTCTCTCTTTGCTGTTTGTCTATTTCTCGACCTTTTGAACGAGGATTCAATTGTGATGGGATTAGGATTAGTTTAGTTGTTTCATTATGTCAGAAGACCAAGGGGGATAAGCTCATGACAAAATCAACTAGTTAGGTAATTAGCATTTAGTCTAGAAGATAATTTATTATTTGGAGAATTTTTAGTAATGAATCTTTTCTGAAAAGAAGGATAAAAATTTGTTAATTATAGAAGATGCAACCATGAATTATATGCACTCTTTTAGCATGTGATCGATAAATGAAACGATGCAATATGATTAGCTTGTATGCATTTAGAGTATCTTGGATGTATCATAATGCATTTAAACCAACTTCAATATGCATGACCGTATATTTGAAATGCTTATGGTAGGTGATGGTAATAAAGTTGGCATTCAAACCTATTGGGTAAAATCCGTAGGTTTATACTTATTCAAAAGAAATTCACGGGTAATACTCACTAGGTAATATCCATGTGCAAAAAGTTAAGTTTGGGTAATTACCAACCCATTTTAAATGGATAAAACCTATACACATACCCATTATTCATTACCCATTATCTATTACTCATTATCCATTATACACATATCCCACATTTTAAATGAGCTGGTTTTGTATCATATTTATGAAATAATATAAATAATATTAAAATGGAATTTTATGATTAATCTATGATGTTATAATCTTATATTTTATCTCAATTTCTTATTGCTATTGGATGTCATCATAACCAGTCACTTGCCATAATCATTTGTTTCTCTATATGAAATTATGGTGTAGTATGATGATAAGGTCAGTTTCTGCCTATCGAAGGGGTAATATTACATAAGTGGTAACATTTTGGAGTTTATAGTACTAAGCTTTCTGTCATTATCTTACAAACTAAGAATATGTTTTTTGGGTGTGGGCATTATATGGGTACCTATGGGTATTACTCGTGCGCAGTTCATTAAACTTATGAGTTTTTTTAAAAAACTCATACTCACTTATTGCTGAAAATGGATACATATTTACCCAAAATTTAAAATCTAATACATATTTTACCCATAAATATCTATACCCATGAGTTTTAATGCCAACCTGAGATAGTAATACTATTAATGTTTTTTAGAAAATGTTGAACGTAACAGGAGAACGATGAAGAACCTCCTTCTGGATCAGAGATAGTTTAACGTGCGTTAAAGTTTTGATAAGTACCGTATATGTCGTTTAAAGTTAACAACAAAACATCATGAGTTTTACTCATAAATCGTTGAAACGATAATATATTATTGTGTTAAATAAAATACCATAAATTCAACTTGAAACATATTAATTTTCAGTTTGAACAAATAAACTATACATAAGAAAACGTTTATGCAATCCGATGACTCAGGATTTCTCTATCCTCTTTTTCTTCTCAAAGATCACACCCTACTTACTAATCAAGCCAAAGACCAAGTCCCATTGAAGCAAATGTTCAGCTGTCTCCTATTGGATTAATTCATAATCCAAAAATAAAACAAAATACAGTCCAGAAATGAAAGGAAATATGAGGACGGAGGGACCTTTGAGGTAGACACATGAGTCTCATAAATATAAATCTGGTATTCTCAAGACCTTAAATAATTGTTGGGTATCCAAATCTCTGCTTTTTATCTCTACAGAAACGACGCTACAGAAGTCCGTTTTTTTATACACGAGTCCCAGAGCTTTTGTCACTGATCATTCCGATATCTGCTTCCTCCTCACTCTCTGTTTCCCTCTCTGATTTCCCGGCAATCTCATTCCCCATTTTCTCTCATTTTCCTTTACAAAACTCGGATATTCCGACTCTTTCTGCTCAGCCTTTCTTTCTTTTCGCAAATTTCGCTACCTGGGTTTGATTTTGGGTTATCGTCTGATTGAAGTGTCGTGACCTTTTATCAGATAGAAGAGTTTCCGTGTTCGTGTCGACCGTTTGAGTTTCCTTACTGGTTAGTTTAACATAACAGAAACAGGGGAGAGAAAAAAGACTGTCCGTTTGTTTGCCCGGATAATTGGCCGGAGATATAAATATCTCGTTGTTACGTAAAGGGAATAGGTAACGTTGTTGCCAACGAAGACTCTCTGTAATAGAAGACTGAGTAGTGCCTTTGAACTTGTTCCTCTTCCTCCTCCCCCGTGATTTTTTCGTCATAAAATAGAAGTCTTTCTTCTTGTTTGAATTCGTAGGCCCATTTCACTTCTGTCTTCAAAGAGAAATCAAATCCCCACAATCAGTCTCTTCCTTTCCTATTTCTCTTTCTCTCTCCTCTGTTTTTTTTCGTTTTTCATTTTCTCTCTATTTTTATATAGCTTTTTCCGACTCTGTTTTCCGAGGAGGCTCGTGTTTTTGTTTTCTGGTTTCTCAGAGCGAGCCGAGAACTCAAATTCGCTCTCTCCCCACCTCTCTTTTACCTTCTCTCCATCTTTTTTTCCAGACATGATTTTGGACAAAGGGTCAATGCAATCAAACCTTGAATGCTTCCTCCATGGTACAACCCCTGTGCTCCAACCTCAATTCTTGCCCAAGGTTTGTTCTTTTGTAATCAATTGTGAAATTTTTTATTGGATCGATCCTATTTTTGGGGTTAATTATGGTGATTATGTTGTTGTTGCAGTCTGAGATTAGGAACCTTAATCGTCTATGGCACCCTTGGGAGAGGGAAAAAGTTGAGTATTTCACATTGAGTGATTTGTGGAACTGTTTTGATGAATGGAGTGCTTATGGTGCCGGAGTTCCGATCACCTTGGACAGCGGTGAGACCCTTGTGCAGTATTATGTCCCTTATCTCTCTGCAATCCAAATCTTCACCAGCAATTCGTCTGTAAATAGCTTCAGGTACTGATTCCTTTCCCAAATGACCATTCTGAGGTGTGTTGCTTAGAAAAACGGTAAAAAATTGCATTGGTAATTTTGTTCTAGCCGTGCTGCCTGTGCCGGGTCGGTTATGTAATCTGTTTGTTTTTCACAATCAACGAAATGCTGGTTTTTATTGGGTCAAATTCATATGGTGCTTAATTAAAATGATCTATTCTGATATAAGGTAGTTGGGTTACACTGAATTGGTGATTCATTCCCTTCCGATTTCTACAATTAAATGTGGTTTTGGTCTTCTTTTTTTGGGTACATCTAAATAAGGTGCTCATCTTTGTTTGATGCATGTATTGACAGAAATAACGTTTAAACTGATTATTTCAGGGAAGAAACCGAGTCAGGTGATTTTGAAACGAGGGATTCCTTTAGTGATTCGAGCAGTTTCGAAAGTGAAAGTGATAAGTTATGGAGATGGGATGGATGCTCATCAGAGGAAGGTGGATTTGAGCAGGACAATAATCTGTGGCACCTGAATGATAGATTAGGCTATCTTTATTGTGAGTATTTTGAGAGATCAACTCCGTATGGAAGAGTTCCTCTCATGGATAAGGTACCGACCTGCTTTTTTTCTCAATATTCATATTTTTCTTCTGCAAACCATCTAGCTCTTTTTTGTAGATTTGTAATTTTATGCCATTTGCCCCTAAACACAGGACTAATTTGCTAAAATATCTGTTAGGCATCTAAAATTTTTGACTTTTGAAACTAATAAAATCCATATTTCCCTTTTCTGATTCCTCCTCTACTTTCTGTGTCTCATTCATCATTCTTGAGAATTTATTCTTACCTTGGATCTTTTGTTCTGTTTTTGACTTTAACGGTTTGGGAAGATGGAAAAATGTACTGATACCATTTCAATTCATCATGTTATTATTTTTGGATGATCGTGACAGTTATGCTAATTTCTCTTCATCTACCTTAAAAGCAAAGCATGTGGATTTTGACCGACACTTTGTTCATTCTATGCTTTCAGATTAATGGATTAGCTCAAAGATATTCCGGTTTGATGTCATTGAGGAGTGTTGATCTTTCACCTGCTAGTTGGATGTCTGTTGCTTGGTAATTCCCTTTCTCCACCAATACGAATCAAATTTATTGAAAGCATGCCATTAAACTAATGCATTCTGTTCATTAAGATGATCACTCTGACATGGTTCTGTAAATAATAATTACTGCTTTGTAAATAACCCACAAATGACTGTAGAGTGTAGATGAACACATGATCAATGAGCATGCTTCTTCTTCTTCTTCTTCTTCTTCTTCTTCTTCTTCCTTTGTTGTTTTATTTGTTTTTTTTTGTTTTGTTTTGTGAGGAAAATAAGCATATGCTTCCTTGTTAATAAGCATATGCTTCCTTATTAAATTTGTGGATATGATTATATTCAGGTACCCTATTTATCATATTCCAATGGGAAGAACTATTAAGGACCTCTCCACATCCTTCCTCACGTACCACACGCTTTCATCTTCTTTCCAAGGTACCATTGTTCTCTCAGCGGTCTATTTCATCATAACTTTCTTTTCTATTGGTATTGTTTTATGTATGGTCGGTCGGAAAGGCCTTGTATGCATATGCATGATGATAATTGCTAACTTACACTAGATGATGCTCGTCTTTGTCTAGACATGGACCTCGAGGATGATATGGAAAGTGACGAACAATGGAAGAGAAAGAAAGGAGAAGGCATCTGTCTGCCTCCATTTGGGTTGGCCACTTACAAGATGCAAGGGAATTTATGGGTCTCGGGCAATTGTGGCCGGGACCAAGAGAGGCTAATGTCGCTATTGAGCGTGGCGGATTCATGGCTAAAGCAGCTAAGGGTCCAGGTCCAGCACCATGACTTCAACTACTTCACTTCAATTAGGCGTGGTGGCCAGTGCCACTACCTTTGAGGCTTTGGAAACAAATTTCGCTCAGATAGTGAAATCAGAAATTGACCACAGAAAAAATCATCCTCTTCTCTTTGGACTATAATTGTTTTTTTTCGGGAACCTTTGTTTTGGCCAAGAGTATTGATTTAGGGTGTTTTAGTGTTCAGTGTTTGACTGTGACTCCTTTTGTTGGGCTTTGTATGTATTTAGAGAGAGATGGGTGAGGTTATAGACAGAGAGGCTCATTGGAGCCCTGAATTATGAGTTTCTATTGTGCCTTTGTGTAAATTCTCTTGATTAGTTTTATGGAATTGAGGAAGAAAATGAAACCTTTCTGGTTTTGCAAATTGCTTCCTGATGTTGTCATTTCTCTGGACCTCAACTAATCAACTATCTATTGCCACAAGAGTCTCGGAAAATTGCATAGTTAGGGTGAGGACTAGTTGAATTTTTTTTATTTATCTCGTTTTTTTGAGTTTATATTCATTTCTTAACCATTCATTTTATAAATATTTATGAGTAGATCATTTCTGTAAATTTACAACTAAATTGAATTGAAAATTGTTATGGCATTTATAAGTGTGATTTACCAATTATGAGCTTGAACGGTTCATGTTTGATAGATTTGGTTCGTCCATTGATTCGATCTAGTTCCAGGTCTTAACGATCACAAATTTAGCTGAAATTTTGTAGGATTGTTCTACTTATATAAATCTATAACTAAAACAGTTAAGATGTCAAAATGTGATCAAAAAGTTAGTCTAATAAACAATTAATTCCAAAATTCTCTAACCTAAGAGATTGAAAATACATTGGCGTTTTGAGACTTCATCCAGAACTATTGCTGATGTAGATGAAAATGATAATATAATCTAATTTTATAAACTAAATCAGAGTTGGGATCGTGCTTGGATTAGCTTGACCGGTTCTTGTTGTTAATTGGAAACAAGAAAACCCAGATACTACAAGAAAACTGGCCCTAAATCCTTGGTCTTGACTTTTTGTATTTCTTCAGTAATCTATGCGCCCGTTGAAAATCTTGTCACTCCCATAATTTGTTGCCTTTAAGTTTATATGTAACGCAAAGATGGACTTAAGTCTTCATTAAGCTGCTGCTAATCACGGACTTAAAACAATGTTGCTACTAATCATATGCTTTAATTGTGGCACAATACAATGTTGGGTATCAATTTGTCGAAGACGATCATCATAGGTAAAGCAGTTACTAATATAAACAAATCTAGCTAGGTATCGTTGAAGAAAAATGAGGTGTACGTTTTTGCAGGAAGATATGTGATTTGAGCAAAGCTAAATTGTTATGGAAAGAATTGTTTGCAAAACAGAGTACTACTAATGTTCAAACAATCCAACAAGTTGGTGGCATTTCCCTTTACGCCTTTTGATTTAGGACCAGAACTGGGAATGGTGCTGCACAGCCACGGGACTCGTGGTCCCTACCAAGTGTTGTTAGAACATCTTTAATAATTGGTCTAAAATTTAAATTTATATTTAAATTTTAAATCATCCAAACCTATAATTATTTATATAGGTTTTACATCTTCAATTTATTGAGACAAAACTGAAACTTATTTGATCATTTTATATCATTATTTATTTATAAACCTAATTGTTTAATCATATTATATCATTATATTAATAAAATATGACAATGACTTATACCCACTCACCCTCATAAATTATAAGTTTTGGTCCAATTTGGTTGAGTCAAAATAGAACACATTTTAACACACTTTTTCAGTCGGCACAAGTTCAACACATCTACAGAGAAACAAATGGTGTAGCACATCAGTTAACACACTGCTAGTTTGGGAACTCTTAATGATGAATGGTTAGGGACGACACCTGTTATAAACGAAGCTGCTTAATATAAATGGGGTTTAAGGCCAGTCAGTACAAGCATCTAGAATTACAATTATAAGTTTTACGATAATATCATAAATCTATACAAAAAATAATTAAGGTAAATTTTACGATAATATCAAAAATTTATATAAAAATAATTTTTAAAAATGTGAGATTTTTAGTTTGGGCACTCGTATCACGTCACCCATGCGACTCACATATCACAGACTACCATGTGTTATTTACATTCTGTCAGCACCGACTAAAATCATGACCTAGCCAAATATAAAATAATGAAGTTAATTAATTTCTACTACTCACCAACCTTGATTGGATTTTACTCACACATACATTTACTCAGATTAGTTGAAGAAATATTCATTTGGGTTTACCACTAGTGCTCCATTGCTTATCACCAGACCCCCTTCATCCATATACTTATCAACATGCATTACCTAATTTATCAGCATCTAAAGCTTCAATAATCCACCCACAAAGTCAATTTCCAATAAACCCAAATTGATGGATCATTCATATATTACTTCTTTAAATTACATATACATTGCACATGTAGCATGTTAGTGGTTTCGAAGGCAATCCCATTAGAGGGCTCTTTTTGAGTGCAACCGACTATGTGATCCACTTGGTCACTTGGACTAAGATCTCGTTCAAAAAGTGGAAGAACAAAAAACTCAAAGCTTCACTATCGATATCTTATCTTGTTAGACAAAGAAGGGTCTCAAAAGTGCAACCACTAACCATATGTACACTGATAGAGTGATAGGCATCTTGTGTTGTGAACTCAAATAAATAATGACTTTGGGGGAGAGAGTCCAACTACCAAATAACACCAATTTGCTGTGCGCATGGGAATAGGCCATTTGGGAATTCTTGGTCTAGAACTTGGCTATAGAGACATGGATCGTGGAGGGATTTGCTGTCCTGCACTTGTTCATGCTCCACTTAGACATCGTAATAGCTCGCCACATGGAGATACTATCAAACTGGCCCTAAATCCTTGGTCTTGACTTTTTGTATTTCTTCAGTAATCTATGTCTTAATGACGTAGTAGTTTACTCATCTTGTGGGAGGAATTAAAATCTAGAAGAATGGTCGATAGATAATGAATAGAGGTGTAAATGGGTCAGCTCCAGGTGAATACTATATTATTTATATTTGATTCATTTTATTTTGATCGAGCTCGAATCGAGCTTAAGTTTTTTTTTTCATGTTCAAGTTCGGTTCGGCTTGTTTAAGCTCTAGTTGGGCTCAGATCAGGTTGACTCATTTAGTTTAAATTACAAAACATTAAATTTAAAGTGATCTCATCTTAATTACTTCATTTTTGTGGTAATTATCAGTGTTTGATTTCATTTTTTTATAAATTGATTGCTTTAATATAAGTATTTAATTAAATAATTTGATTCTAAAAAAAAAGAAAAGAATATTTGGATTTTAAACAATATATTTTACATATAACATTTTTTTAAAAAGTTAAGTTTTAAAAAAGAGCTAAACGAGCCGAATACAATCTTGTTCAAGATCGGCTCATTTTTTTGTCAGGCTCAATATTGAGCTCAAGTTTTTCTCATTTATCTTATGACCACGAGCCGAACACGAGTCTAATATGAGTGGCTCGAGCTTACTTACAACCCTAATAATGAATAGACCATAATTGTTCAGAAAATGTAAAAAATTTAGATGAGTTTCACGCGTAAGCTCTTACCAACTAAACTACCTTAATTATTAAGTTCAACGTTATATGTATTTTTTTGAAATATAAGTTCAATGTTAATATGTAGTACATAATATTGATAATGATAAGATCAGTGACGGAACCTAAAGCTTGTTTTTGATAAATAATAAGGTTTAATTATTTTTTATTATTATTTTTCACAATAAAAATAGCTGCAACTATTGAATATGTTTCAGAAAAGTAAATTTGTATAGTTTTCTTCATTTTCGAAACCAATAGAGTTTTCATATATGATATATCAAGGTAATAAATTAGTGTAATTATTACAATTTTTCATTTTCAAGAAATATTTAAGATAAGTATTTAAATTTAAAAGGGCCATAATCATAATTTTTAGTCTAAATAACTTCTTATTTATTAAAAAAATACAAGTTACTAATAATATTTTAACATTTTTTAAAATTGTTATAGAAACCGCAGCCCCTCCACCCTGAAAGAAATCCGCCCCAGCATAAGATTTCCTGTGGGGTTTATGTGGTTAGGAAAGCTTCTGAATGCACATAAATTTGATCAATGCACAGAATTCAAAATGGACACCAAGGAAACTGAATAAGAAAAACCCAATAGACAAATGCAAAGGCCCAAATGCTTCTACAAGCTGCAGGAATTTGACCATTTGCAACCAATAAAAACTTCTTATTGACCAAAAAATCAAAATAAACAGTAAAAACTTCTTAAATTTCAACATCCAGTGGCAATCAAATGGAAAATTCGACATTTTGGTATGAAATACTGAATTTGATATAGCATGCGAGTTAACCGTCGATGTAAGAATGTAGTTCATTCTGGGTATGCTTCTATGAGTGGCAGGAAGCGTGGGATTTTGATAATCCTATGGAGACCAAATCCTCCTTCACTCAGTAGTTTCTTCCATTCAGCTTCAGTCCTTTCCTTCCCATTTGAAGTTAGTGCCATCATCGTTAGATCGTACCTTACTACAAAAGTGTCCATCTTCTGGTCGCCATCTGGTTGCAGAATCCCATCAACTATAATGATCTTTCCACCTCTCTCCGGTATAGCTCTCCGGCAATTCTTCAGGATTGTAACACATTTCTCATCACTCCAGTTGTGCATAATCCGCTGAAAACAAAGATTAAAGTGTCGACTTCAAAAAAGATTTAAGTGTCAATATTGATTATACGTACGTGTACTAGGTGAGAGCTATTTGGATTGTGATTACCTTCATGAAAATGGCATCACCATAGGGAATCACATCAAACATGTCGCCACCCAAATGTGTCACCCCAGGTTAAGTTGGTGCACTAGCCACCACATCCGGTAGATCAAAGTTGATACCTCTTATATGTGGATGTGATTTCACAATCTCAGCCACTGCCGTGCCTGTACCTCCTCCAACATCAACAATCGATTCCACTCCATCAAACCCATCTTTATAGTCAGACAAGATTGCTTTCATGACAATCCTAGATGTACAAGACATTGCCTCATTGAAGCAACTTTTCAGAATTTAAGGTCTCTCATCATAAAAGCAAAATCCATGAGCCTTCTCGAAGCCACATCCACCGTCTGTTATGCACTTGCTTAGGCATTGCCATGAGGCCAAGTGATTAGGATGAGAGGCTATAAGCACTAGCGGGGCTAGAGTTTGGTCGTCTCTGAGGAGAAGCCACTTTGAGGAATAAGTTGTCGGGCATAACGTGTCCAACCCATCCTTTCGTTGATTCCTCAGTCTGGTTGGGGAGTTCGCTCCATTTTTGCTTTGTTTTTTGATGATTAGCTCCATTTTTGTTTACTGAGCTTCGCTCGTAGTTTTAGCTCAGTTAATTATGGCCTTTTTGCCAGGTTTGCTCTATGAGCTTTGATGTTGATCTTTCTTTAATGAAATATTGTTATGATAAAAAAGAAAACAATCCCAAGTGCTTGGAAATTTTACTTAGCAATGGCTTAATTGTCTTATACTGTAACACAAGTACACAACCACAAATTTAGTAAATAAGATTTAAATTTCACACAACCATAGGGTATGCCTCAGGAATGGGCATCAAAGCTGGAATTTTTATGATTTTGAAGCGAGGGAAGCCTGCTTGTTCCAACATCTTCTTCCAGTCACACTCAGTCCTCTCCTTTCCACCTGAGGCGTGTGCAATCATTAGCAGATCAAACACCAAGCCTGAGTCGTCAAACATGGCACCACCATTTGGCTCCAGGATAAAGTCCACAATTATCACCTTGCCAGTTCTCTCCGGTATCATCTTCCGGCAGTTCTTCAATATCTTCACGCAATTGTTAGCGGGCGAGTGAGGGAGCAAAGAGAGGGAAATTATAAGCTGTACCCGAACACCAGGTGACATTTAGTTATCTTCGACTCTAAGTGTTTTTATCTTATTTCTGATTGGTTTATATATTTACCTTTACTTTTTTCAGTGCTGGTTTCTACATAAATTAGGCTATATGATTTGCTAGATTAACCACGTGACTGTCACGTGGTGTTTTGGGTAAAAGAATAATTCCTCGCAAATGGAAGGATCGAATCCAACAGTACCAGAACTGGAACAAGATCAAGAGGTGCCTTAGACGGTCGGACCCATCTGACGACGCCACCGACACAATCAGATGTGATGGCCGTCGTCGATGATCGACTGGAGATTTGCGATGTCTAGGCACAACTATGGCCAGGTAGCTGGGTAAGGAAGGCAGAAAATTTTGATTATCTCTAATTTGAAGGAGATGAAAGTCTATTGGCCATCCTGGGTGTTGTTGAAGAAGACGAACTCTTCCAAGTTTTTAATTATTAGGAAGAAAGCATGATCAATGTAGTGATGTCATAATTGGTTCTGTTAGCTGTTTGAGTTTGAGGAATCGAAGGAGAAGAAGATGAGGTCCAAGCTAGTTATGATGGAGTGATTGTGAAATCTATGCTTGGAACCCATGCTCGAGGTTGAAGAAGAATACGGAGAAGATGAATGATGTGGTGGGAGGGTCTCAGAAATATTGCGCATTTAATCCAAATAAAAAATTGCTTTTACAAAATAAAAAGTTATAGATTAATATGTTAATTATGTAGTTATAAAATTTAAGAAAAAAATGTGAAATAAGATACGATCAGTATAGTAAAAGATATCTATGATATAAACTTTAACTGAATTCGATAACGTTTGAGGTTTGCGAAACGGTCAACCCTAATTTAACGTCACTTATCACAAAGGGAACAAAAAAAGCGGTCAACTCCAAATTCACCATGGAACGCTCTTACCTACATTTTCGTGACCTAGTTTGGTCGATTCATTCATACTTTGACATAAATGAGACGTAACCATCCAAGAAAAAAATTTAAAGACGTTCACCTCCACACAATAGGGCTCCCCACAAAGAAACATATATGTAAACAAATAATTTTTTAACCATAGCCGTATTTTACTATATCGATCACATCCTATTTCAACACTCCTAAATCTCACGCCAAAAATAGATTACTCGGTTCTAAGCCTTCTAATGCGGTTTCGAGTCCAAAGAACTGGTAATATGCTTGCATCTCCATTTTCTCCATCTTTACAAGAACACGTTGATGATGAATAAGTACCCTGGTGGTCCATTGCTGAACCCTCTTGGTCTGGCAAAAAGGCATCAAGAATGCTCATTAGTAGAAGCTTAAAGAAATTAAGAATGGTTAGATATGCTGTATTTTCTCTATTCTAAAGACAAAAACCATTTTCTACTTTGCTCTAAATTGTTATTGTTTCAGGGCGGCTCACCATGGTAGCCATGCTCGGCATGTTTGAGCAAGCTTCTGTTACTCATGCAGGACCTGCCGATAATCTTCTGTTACACCTTTCCAACCCATGGCACAGGACCATTGTTCAGACTCTAGCTAACTCTGGCTCTTAAATGTAAACTGAAGTTGGTCTTTGCATCACATGTAAAATGAAGAAACGTTACCTACTCCACTTTTATGATTGTGAGAAGAAAAACAGACAAATTGTCGGTCTAAGTTGTATGAATATGGCACTCTGTTGATACTCGAAGAAAAAAAAACTCGGACCAAAATAATATTTATTACAGCAAACGCAAACAAACTTGTACAAGAGTTGACTTGACATTTCAAGCCTACACTCTAACCACTGTCCGTACTCAAAAAAATAATTTTCCTGGAATAAGTGGTTTCTAACATGTTCCCCATTGACAAACAATGAACATACGAAAGATATTAAATGAAAATTGCCGGGAATTTTATCTATTGGAGGAAATGACTCCTTTAATTTTGGAGGGTACATGCTCTCTCGAGATGAACTGCAATGCCAAATTGCAAAGGAGGCAGCGAGTGTTGGATTACCAGTGATGTAGGGAGATATGCTTATCATCCCAGAAGGTTCTTCTAGTCAATTTGGTTGCTATAAAACAAAAATAGAAAGATTGAGATTCCAACAATGAATGGTTAACCAAGAAAGAAAGAGGGTCATTTTCAATTTGATATCTGAAGCAAGTACCCAGATATCGTAGTCATCTCTCTGAGGGCATCCGTGTTTTCCAAGTCGTGTACTTCAAAATTGAACATTGAAACCCTTGGGGGTTTCAAATTCAGCACAGAGTAAAAGGGGATCTGGAAAAGATAACGAAGTAAACGTAGATCTGAGTTACCTCGACAACAACGAATTGAAATCTGAGTTGACTGGGAGCATCAAATCCCTCCAATTTTTTGAAGCAATTTTTAATCCATTACTTTATATTGGGACAAACTGATCTCATAGAATTGGAAGATGTCTTTTAAGTTTTATTCTATTGGGAATGTATGTGGCTTATATGAATAGATATACATACAAAATTGAACATTTTCTTTGCATTTGTGTTGATGCATGTGTGAAATGACTGGCTGAAATTGCTGCTCTATTTAAGAGGCGAAAGTTGGGAAGCTATCAGTCTTGATCTTCTGCCTAAAGAATTAGATCACGTAAGGGAAATCAATCTCTGGTTTTGCAACTTATATGTTGATCGATATAAAGTTGTTGATATATGCTTTTATATAGATGCTTATTATTCTATTTCTTTTCATAGCTTTTCTATCTGGTTGCTCTGTTATCCAGGAGAGACTGACATGTCAATAAATCCAATGAACGTCAAATTAGACAGCCGGTTGAGTTAACTTGATCAACATAGATAGCAATTACTAGAACAAAAACTGACCACAATGATAAATCTTTAGGCGGGTTGTCTCAGAATCTCCCTGCAAGCTCAACACAATCTAATAATATGCTCGGTCAATAGCCAGTAAAATTCTGGATTCTTGTAACAACGAACCAACTACCCAAATTCAACACTTCATCAGTATCTATGACATACATTCAACAAACTCGAAAGAGTAATGACTTATTTGAAATCTGAAAACCATATCCAAAAACCACATCAAACAAAACTAAAACAATAAAAGCATTTAACTATGACCACCATACCCAAATTACCTTGCGCAGATTCCACCAATTGAGAACGACATATGAAATGCCCTCCCAACCTCAATCTTCGATCTCCTACACTGACGCCCTGCCCTACCACACACATCTCACGCCAGTGAGGCCAAAGGCCACCACAGACCTGGCGGTGCAGCCGGACGAGTAGTTCTCGTCTCTTAGGATTTTCTCTCAATATTTTACGATTGTTATGAGATTTAGCAATTGATATAAGCATTTGGCTTCAACAATTATTGTTAAAAGTAAGTTGATCAATATTTTAAAAAATAATAAACTAACATGTGAATAAAAAAGAAGTGAAAACTTAGATTTCTTTTTAGCAATTCTTGAATAGATTGACAAATTTATCAATTTTAAAATTTAACAATTTTTTAGACATTCTGGAGAAGCTTTTATTCCTCCTAAAAGTTGACAAATTTTCCAAAAAAATTGATCTAGCAAAACTATTGAAGATGCTTGTAACATTTTTAATTGATCTTCGTCGAAAAAAAACCTTTCTAATTGACACATCAGAATCTTGGCTGTTAAAGGAATGGACTGTTGCATAATTGTTATCATGCGCAGGACTGATCATTCTATTCATGCCTACTGCTATTAGCTAAGAATTAACGAAGCATTACAATCATAATCATAATCTACACATTAGTCAATTACTTAAGCTCATAGCTGAGGGCTCTTTGTTTGGTATGTCGGTTGCCAAATTTACATTTAGTAACTTAATCTAGAGTCTAGACTCTCGAAATAGGATTCTCTTTCTTGTCTTTTCAATATTTTCAGGTAAAGTCACATTGTACATCGAAGTTGGAATGAGGGTATGAAGAAGATCCCCCACAGTTTTATGCAGAGCGTTATTGTCATGTGTTGATACCCTTTGAATTCATTCAAATATTTTCCAGTTCAAGCACAGTGCTAGTGTTTTTCTCTACTACCAAAACTACTGGTACAACAGATTGTAAGCTGGTAAATCTTGTATTCTCTGAGTATCTTCTAAAGATAGTTCTCTTTCCAACTGCGTCCGCGTTGCTTGCAGGACATCCTGAAAGATTCGAAAGCGCTATGAGTTAGTCATCTGGAAATCTCACAGCAGAAACAAACAATATGAAGTTCACCAAATTTGGAATGCCAAGTTCCAATAATGGAAAAAACAAATTGAAAACAAAAATTGTTGCATTGTGTTAGTTAAGATGTTACATTAAACTGCATGTAGGATGCATTCATAGCAAGCCATTGAGCATCCACCATTTCGAAAGCTATACAGAATAGTACATCAAAAGCAGCTTCACCTTCTGCATGCATATCATAAGTATTAGATCCGGGTGGTTCAATATCACATTACTGAACACAGTAAATCATTACCACATAATAGTGTAAGGTGTGACTTTGTTTACCTCCTAATAATTTCACGAAATTTATCCCAGGAAGACACCTTGGTCTTGCTGCAGGGTAGCATGATATCAGTAACATTTCAACCTGCTAACTTCTAACTTGCTGTTACAATTATGAGAAAAGTCTAGTATGCTGATAGAACTTGTGACAAACCTGACCAAAGATCCAACAATTGAATCAACATAAATGAAATGTTAATGCCAGCAACAGCAAATGGGTATTCCCAAATTGCTCGTCTCCCACCTTGCTTGAACAATAATCTCCGGAAAGATGCCTTCATTGTGAATTTTATAAAATTAGTACCAACTTAATTATGTTTTATGAAAATTCAGATATAATGAAGGTAAAAGCCACATAACAGGATAGAGGCATACAGGATATGTTCTGGCAAAAAAAACAATGTTCTCAAGGGCAATAACACCGCAACTCCTGAGAGATCATTTCAACATAAGAAATGAAAATTGTGAAACAACAATAGTGCTAATGTCAAGTGAGGAGTCAGAAACTCCATGTCTTACTGTATTTCTTTTAGCTTTTCTGTTTGATCAAAGGTTTCATATGTTCATGTAAATTTTGAGAGATACAATACTATACCTAAAGTCAGTTGATGGGTTAGGGCCTTGCCACCCCAACTCTTTCCATTGCTCAGAGATCAAACCACTGAGAGCAACATCTGGAAAGGCAGCATGCCAGAATGCTTTCAAGGCTTCCTGATATATATATAGAAACATAAGTTTAAAATGATATAACAACAAATTGAACAAGAGAAAACGCAAATGTTAGGCACTTCTATTAAGCGAGCATGAAAACTGAGGCGATAACAGATCTTCCTCGAACAAGAGCTAAGATTTTCAATTAAGAAGAAGAAATATGATACGACTCCTTTTTTGCCAGCAGGCAGTCAAGAAAAGTAAGAACCTCTATGGCTCTATCAGATCAATAATGACAGGTCATCTACTTTTAACATAGCTCAGTAATCAAATTGAAGCAAGATAATAGTAGAAATAGATAAAATAAAAAATGATTTAGAAACAGCATGAAGAACGTACTTGATGATCAGGGCGAGTCACGTCAAAAGGTACTTGTAGGCGTTCTTGAAGCCTCAAAAGTCTCATCTCCTGTTATGTTAAAACACATTGAATTTCCCATGCTGAAGTATTCAGTAAATCAGAGTTACAACTGATGCTGAAGTCTTGCTTTTTATATAATAATAATAATAATAATAATAATAATAATAATAATAATAATAATAATTGATGCTCAAGTCTTCATGACTAAATCAAAGATGATGATGAAAAAGCCAGCAATATCATTAAATTATGAAACGAATACCATCATCAATCTGTCAAAGCTTGCACAGTACGGATAGTTTCAGATGTCCATATATTTAGTATAGTCCAAGTGGAATGGAGAAATGGAAAGTTGCGTTCACTAAAATGATGAACATCAGAAGCAAAACCACAATATATAACTGTTTATATGGGGAAGACTGAATACAGAACTATACCTGCATAGGACTCAAAGGGTACTCGGCATACTTCTCACTACGTCTTGAGCGGCTAAAGAGTCCTGTCCATGATCGTGGTCCAACCATAGCATTAACTACCACCATAAGCACAGATTAGTGATATATATATATATATATATATATATATGACCCAAAAAGCAATAGGATCAACACAGAATTCTCCCATGACATGAGAAAGTAACATTACAATCTATTAGCCAGCGTTGAGCAAAAGGAGGGAGACTAGAGAACTGAACTAAGCATTGAATGGGAAAACCAAAATCAACTCTACTCACCAAAGCATTGAACTAACTGTGGTATCACACGAGTTGAACCACGTCTCCCAAACTCCTTCCTGTTTTTGCTCTTCTGTGTCCAATAAACATCATCCTCATCAACCTACATTGAAGATTTCAACACGCCTTTCGGTATTTATAAACTGCCGCATGCATAACACAAGGTAGCATATAAATGTTTCCTCTCACATTGCGCAATCACACATTTGGAAGCTAAAAGCATGAAGAACACCCTATCAAAAACAAACATTCAGATACCTATATAAAGTAAAAAATGCAGCACACAATCAAAATGAAAGCTTTGAACTGATGTAAACTCATGGTAAGGAGATTCTCGATCAGTAACAGTCTAACAAACAGACCAGCTATCTATTCCACTACAACGTTCTACATAAAAATGAGAAATAGCTCATCCAATATCAAAAACAAACCAGTTCCATATACAGGACATGATAATATTGACACCAAACCTTACTCCTAAATACTATCAATGTTCAGAATCTTATATAGCTCCATACAGATACTCAGATCAAAAGAAAGAAAAACTTTCATAGACCCACAAAGTGATCAAGGAGAGTGATGAGATAGAGTTTACTTCGCGAAAGGAAGAGCAAGAAGGAAAGCATTTCCTACGCCTTTTTACTCTCATTAGGGGGTTCCAGAAGCAAGAGAAAAACAGAATCTTTCACACTTTTTACCGAAAGCAAAACAAAAAGGGGGGCAAATGATTGCACGCAACTCATGTTCTTCTTATTCCCCTATGATTCAACCTCAAATTTGTTTCAACTTTTCTTTCAATAAGAGACAGAAAGAGTCAAAACAAATGAAGATGACAACCTTTTCAAAAGGGAAAAAGATTAATGGCACCATTATTTGAAATTATGTGCAAAATAAAGGTTCATGCAATTACAGAAAAATTGAAAGATTGAAAATTTGATTAGAAAGGGAGGTCTGCTTCTGCCTAATAAACATTGACATTACAAACATACAAGACAAAATAAGGTTACAGGTACCACAAGGGGGTTACCTGCTATGGCGTCTGAGGACACATGTTGACTCTGGTGGTGATGTTGTTGGTAGTTATGAGGTTGATGGTAGTGGTTTGACGGCGGGGTCCAGTTGAAGAAATGGGAGACAGCAAGATTGATAGAGATGGAAGAAGAAGAAGAAGACATTATGTTTTTCAGAGAATGAAAAAATGTCTTGTTTAGGGAAGGAGTGTTGTGTCTCCCTCTATCAATGGCAACGAAACCAAACAGTTTCCTGCAAACTAGCCTATAACGTAGCGCTATTATTTTTGTGGACGGCCCCATTTGTATATATGATCGTCCCCAAAACAATTTATCTAGAAAAACAATATTTAAAGAAAAATGTTCCATTGCTGGGAACCGAACCCGGGACTCCTGGGTGAAAGATATCCTAACCGCTGGACGACAATGGATAGTTGTCTTATGGTTTCGATAATAACATCTACTTAGACCATCCTTCTTTCATTAGTTAAGCCAATATGAATGTCCAAGGTAAATTCACCGTCATTGATCATTTCGGATGCACTGCAATTCGAACAAAAAGAAAAGAAACTGCATGAACAAAACGTTCCATTGACTAGTAAGAAGAGAAGCTCTCTGATTACACATATCGCAAACAAACTGGACGCACAAAAAGAAAGCCTAAAACCGAAGACAGTGAGCAACACTACTATGTTAGTGTTTACTATTTTAACTTGCTAGCTAGCTAATTAACTACGTACAATTTAGAGGAAATTAGATAAAAAAATCTAAAAAATGAAGCAAATTTTAAGATTAATTTATTCACATATTTCTTTTTAATTTACACATAATTCAAATCATTTAACATGTCTTACCGTTTTATTTTTAAAATTGAAATTTATCATTATTTTTCTCCTGATTTTAATTTTGTTTTTAGTAGATTTTGTCATTCCGCTTTAATATAAATACATTCTCTAATGTAGCTGCTGACTTCCGTCAGATTTATATAACTACATTAATTGAAAACGTAAATCTATAAATCAATACAATCACTCAAAGCTTGGATTTTTCCATCGAGTTTATTTGTTTTCATTGCCGTTTGTCATTCTATTTTTCACTTTCATGTTTGTCTATATAGTTAGTAATGATTGTGTCAAATTGTATTGGTTTATCGAAAGGTTAATCATTCTCGAGCACAAGTATGTTATTTTTTTTCTACATTTTAATTTGTGATTATGGTGTAGGTATCAACCATGCATTTTGTTTTTATACCTTTAAGATAGGTTACAAATAGAGGAATTGAGTTTTGGGTTTAGAGTTTTAGGTTAGGGGTTAGGGTATAGGGTTTAGGAGTTAGGGTTTAATTAGGTTGGGGATTATGGAGGAATTGGGTTTTGGGTAGGGTTTTTAGGTTTAGGGGGTTAGGGTTTAAGGTTTACGGGTTAGGGATTATGGTTTAAGATTTAGAGTTTAGAGTACATGTTATACCTATCATCTAGAGATGTTCACAATTTTACATATTATCAAGATAATTTCACAATTAATTTGTACCTATTGCCCATACAGTTTTCACAATATGTACCTATCACTCAGAGATATTCACAGTTTCTACCTATCATCTAGATAGGTTTATTATCTATAATTGTTATAGTCAGTGAGCGGTGACTTGGTTAAGGTGTTTAACCCACAACTTTGAGGTTATGGTTCAAACCTTATGACGTATATATGGTATGTGAGTTATTTCATAAAAAGATATTTTTTTAAAAAAAAATATTCAAACATGTTCACATCTTGTACTTATTATAATTTAGGAAGGTTCACAATTTGTACATATCATTTTATCGTAGGTATTGTTTGTGAGAGTATGTTAGGCTTTTGATTATATAACCTCATATGCAGGTATTAATTTTGATTGCTTCAATCAAAGTTTGGTTAACTAAAGACAATATTTATGAGATATCATTTCGAAACGCGGGGCTCTGACGTCTTCCAGAGCCTACACAGCCATCGCTGCACTTGGATTCAAATCGAACTCCAAAACGCCAATTGGATCTGAAAACCTAGTCTGACATCGTCGGAATCGAAATCGATCCTTGAAGAATTCTAGCTGCTGCAAGGGAAGCCGCTACACTCCCCCCGCTTCTGAAACACCACGATCGAGCCGTCCGCCTTGCACGTCGCCAGGAAGAGGGTTGCCGCCGCCAAAGGAAACCCTAAAAGGGTTTCAGAACCGAGATCGCTCCGAGAGATTCGTAGGTCTCACTTTGTGCTATTTTTTGCACGATGATTGATGTAATTTAATTTAGGCTTTTTAGCCAATTTGCTACCATAGCTTTTATTATATTGTCAAATTGTTACCCTACATTTTTTTCTGTTAATATATGCCTTGAACCAGCCATCCGAAGGTACCAGCTATTCGGGGATCTCGCCATACGAAACCTGTTTTGCTGGAATCAGTTGGTTGAACAGTTTCACCCGCGCTAGCATCAGTCAACTCGCGCGCGCATCAGTCGCTCGCGCGCGCATCAGCCGTTCGCGCGCTCATCAGTCGCTCGCGCGACTGTCGCTCGCGGAGACAGTTTCAGTCGCGGACGTTTAGTATATAAACGTCCTAAACCTAATTGTATTTAGTGCTCAGCGCTTAGCGCCGCACTCTGTATTCTGAAAATTTCAGTGTTCTTCCTCAAGCTAATAAAACTGTTCTCCTTCTGCCGTGGACGTAGCTAACACATCGTTAGTGAACCACGTGAATCTGTGTTCTTTCTTCCATCCGTTACAACAAACTGGTATCAGAGCTCAGGAGGGGTTCAAATTCTGGGAAGAAAGATGTCTGGGTTAAACGTGAAGATTGATAAATTCACAGGGAGAAACAGTTTCAGTTTATGACAGATCAAGATGCGAGCCTTGTTAAAACAACAAGGGATGTGGGCGCCGCTGGTGAAGAAGCCGGGGGATCCAGAAATCGCTGAGATGGCCAGTCTGGAGGAGAAGGCACACTCGACAATTTTGCTGTGTCTTGCAGATGATATAATCACCGAGGTCGCAGAGGAGGAAACTGCGGCTGGTCTGTGGTTGAAGCTTGAGAGTCTATACATGACGAAGTCTTTAACCAACAAGTTGCTTCTAAAGCGACGTCTGTTCAGTCTGCGAATGGAAGAGGGCACGACTCTAAGAGATCACTTAGATCAGTTAAACACAATTCTATTAGAGTTGCGTAACATTGATGTTAAAGTTGATGATGAAGATGCTACCTTAATTCTGCTAGTATCTCTACCTCTGTCGTATGAGAATTTTGTGGATTCTTTTATTGGTGGGAGAGATACTGTGACTCTGGAGGAGGTTAGATCATCTCTTCATACGAGAGAGATGCGTCATAAGGCGACCGGTACAAGTTCAGACAGTCAGGCTGCTGGGTTGGTAGCCAGTGGAAGTATGGGACAGAGAAGCTCTGGGAAGAAGAAATTCAAGAAACCAGTTTCAAAGAGTTCCAAATCCAATGATGTCTGTAACTACTGTAAAGAAAAGGGACATTGGAAAAACGAATGTCCAAAGAAGAAGAAGCAGCAGCATGAGAAAGCATCAGGTAATGCTGTTGTAGCAGAAGTTGACACCAATTCTGAAGAGGATTTGGCCTTGGTTGCAGATGCACACACACACATCAGAGGGATGTGTGGATTTTGGATACCGGGGCGTCTTATCATATATGTCCACGTAGAGAGTGGTTTTCAACCTATGAGTAGATGGATGGAGGCAATATTTCTATGGCTGACAGCCATGCATGCAAGGTGGTTGGAATAGGCTCAATCAAAATACGGACACATGATGGTAAATTCTGTACATTGAATGATGTTAGGCATGCTCCACGCATGACGAAGAATCTGATTTCTTTGGGTCTACTAGACAGCAAAGGGTTCAGTTACAAAGGCTCATGTGAAGTCTTAAATGTCTACAAGGGTTCCAATGTGGTTCTGAAAGGTGTCAAGCGGGGTACTTTGTATTTTCTGCAAGGTTCTACGCTGTCAGGTTCTGCTGCTGTTGCATCATCGGAGTTTCACAAGGATGATATGGCCAAGCTATGGCACATGAGGCTCGGTCATATGAGTGAAAGAGGGATGCAAATTCTGTCAAAAGATGATCTTCTTGGTGGCCACAAGGTCAAGGATCTTGATTTCTGTGAACATTGTATCTTTGGGAAGTTACATCGCAGGAAATTTCCTAATGCAATTCATAGAACTAAATGCACGCTTGATTATATCCATTCTGATTGTTGGGGTCCTTCTCGTGTTGATTCTTTGGGAGGTCACAAATATTTTGTGTCTATGATTGATGACTACTCAAGAATGACTTGGGTGTTCGTGATGAAGCATAAAAGTGACGCTTTCAAGAACTTCAAACAGTGGAAGGCATTAGTGGAAAATCAAACAGGAAAGAAGATCAAGAGGCTGCGAACTGATAATGGTCTGGAATTCTGTTCTGCTGAATTTGATGAGTTATGCAAGTCTGAAGGTATTGCAAGGCATCATACAGTCCGGAATACACCACAGCAAAATGGTGTAGCAGAACGTATGAATCAGACACTTCTAGAGAGAGCAAGGTGCATGCTCTCTAATGCTGGATTAGAAAGGAGGTTCTGGGCAGAAGCAGTGCGTACTGCATGTTATCTGATAAATCGTGGACCTCACACAGGTATACATCTCATGTAAGTGAGGGTAAGTTAGAACCAAGAGCTAAAAAGGGAGTGTTTGTAGGCTATGGGGATGGGGTTAAAGGTTTCAGAATCTGGTCTCCATCCGAAAAGAGGGTTATACTTAGTAGAAACGTAGTATTTGATGAAAATTCTATGTTTAACCCTACTGTGAAGTCTACTGTAGTATCAGAAAGTTGTAGTGTTGAGAGACAGGTGGAGCAACAAGTCACTGAAGATGAGTTTGAACCACAACAGGAAGATCAACACTTACATTCAGAAACAGAACCAACGGTAGTTAATCAGCATATTCTGACTCATGAGCGACCTAGAAGAGCAAATTTTGGGAAAGCTCCCACGAGGTATGGGTTTGAGGACATGGTGGCTTATGCACTACAGGTTGCTGAAGAGGTGGATCCTCATGAGCCATCCACCTACAAGGAAGCAATTACAGGTACAGAGTCAACTCAATGGCTTGCTGCAATAGGAGATGAGATGGAGTCACTTCAGAGGAATCAGACTTGGGAATTGACCAAACGACCTGATCAGGGGAGAAAGATCATTACTTGTAAATGGGTTTTTAAGAAGAAAGAAGGGTTGTCACCTGCTGAGGGCATTAAGTATAAAGCTAGAGTAGTTGCAAGAGGGTTCCATCAGAAAGAGGGAGTAGATTACAATGAGATTTTCTCGCCAGTGGTCAGACATACCTCTATCAGGGTGTTACTAGCCATAGTTGCACATCAGAATCTGGAGCTTGAACAACTAGATGTAAAGACAGCTTTTCTACATGGAGAATTGGAAGAAGAGATATACATGACTCAGCCAGATGGTTTCCAAGTTCCTGGAAAAGAAGACTATGTTTGCAAGTTGAAGAAGTCCTTGTATGGACTAAAGCAGTCTCCTAGACAGTGGTACAAGAGGTTTGATAGTTATATGATAGAGATAGGCTACATCAGGAGTCCGTATGATTGTTGTGTCTACTACAACAAGGTCACAAATGGGTCTCTCATTTATCTGGTCCTGTATGTAGATGATATGTTGATAGCTGCAGAAAACAAGTCAGATATCCAGAAGTTGAAGGGTTTCCTTAGTGCAGAGTTTGAGATGAAGGATTTGGGAGCAGCCCGGAAAATTTTGGGAATGGAGATTTACAGGGATAGAAGTCAGAAGAAGCTTTTCTTATCACAGAAAGGTTACATCCAGAAAATTCTGTCCATGTTTGGTATGTCTACATCAAAACCTATAGATACTCCAAGTGCTGCAAATATTCATTTGTCTACTGCGTTTGCACCTAAATCTGCTGAGGAGAAGGAATACATGTCTCGAGTTCCCTATGCAAGTGCTGTAGGAAGCTTGATGTATGCTATGGTGTGCACTAGGCCTGATCTCGCACATGCTGTTAGTGTTGTCAGCAGGTTTATGGGTGATCCCGGAAAGGAGCATTGGCAAGCTGTGAAGAGAATTTTCCGGTACCTCAAAGGTACGTCTGATGTTGGTCTCATTTATGGAGGTGATACAAAATGCTTAGTAACAGGCTATTCAGATAGCGATTATGCTGGAGATGTTGACACAAGGAGATCTATGACCGGTTATGTTTTTACTCTTGGTGGCTCTGTTATTAGTTAGAAAGCTACTTTGCAGCCTACAGTGACTTTGTCTACTACTGAAGCAGAGTACATGGCTCTGACAGCAGCTGCAAAGGAAGGAATATGGTTGAAGGGACTGGTCAGTAGTCTTGGTTTGCATCATGATCAGGCTATAGTATATTGTGACAGTTTGAGTGCAATATGTTTAGCAAAGGATCAGGTTCATCATGAGAGGACTAAGCACATTGATGTCAAGTATCATTTTCTGAGAAGTGAGAGCAGAATTAAGGTGAAGAAAGTGGGTACTACTGATAATCCCGCTGATATGTTCACCAAGCCGGTTCCGCACAGCAAGTTCCAACATTGTTTGGACTTGCTAAATGTTACAAGCTGTTAGTTGCCCTTTGGGGGCAATATCTGAGGAATGCATCTGGTACATCTGGCACTATTGTGGTGCATCTGGTACATCTGGCACTATTGTGGTGCATCTGGTACATCTGGCACTATTATGGTGCATCTGGTACATCTGGCACTATTATGGTGCATATGGTACATCTGTTATTTGTGAGAGGATTCAAGTCAAGGTGGAGATTTGTTAATATATGCCTTGAACCAGCCATTCGAAGGTACCAGCTATTCGGGGATCTCGCCATACGAAACCTGTTATGCTGGAATCAGTTGGTTGAACAGTTTCACCCGCGCGAGCATCAGTCAACCCGCGCGAGCATCAGTCAACTCGCGCGCGCATCAGTCGTTCGCGCGCATCAGTCGCTCGCGCGCGCATCAGCCGTTCGCGCGCTCATCAGTCGCTCGCGCGACTGTCGCTCGCGGAGACAGTTTCAGTTGCGGACGTTTAGTATATAAACGTCCTAAACCTAATTGTATTTAGTGCTCAGCGCTTAGCGCCGCACTCTGTATTCTGAAAATTTCAGTGTTCTTCCTCAAGCTAATAAAACTGTTCTCATTCTGCCGTGGACGTAGCTAACACATCGTTAGTGAACCACGTGAATCTGTGTTCTTTCTTCCATCCGTTACAACATTTTCTACCATTTTTCTACCCTAACTTTCATAAATTTGCCAAATTGCTACCCAACCGTCATATATGCCTTTTTCTGTTAGGTTCCGTAAATTTTTCTTTTCTTGTTAGATGTGTCTTTCACGTGAGAGAATTTTCATAATTTTGAATTCAAATTAGGTTTTTTAAAAAAATTGAATTTGTCTCTTTAAATTCTGAATTTCATTCAAGAAAAATAAAATAAAATAATACATGAATTCTGATCAAAAAAGAAAAATACATCCATGAGAAGAGAAAAAACAAAGAACTGGGTATCAATTCAATCCCATAGATGTGTTTTTCTCATCCCATGGATATGTTTTTCTTTTTTGATAGGAATCCATATATTATTTTATTTTTCCTGAATGAAGTTCAGAATTTAAAGAGACAAAGTCAATTGTTAAAAAAACCCAATTTGAATTCAAAATTATAAAAATCCCCTCACTTGAAAGACACACCTAACAAAAAAATTGAATTCATGGATGTGTTTTTCTTTTTGATCGGAATCCATGTATTATTTTATTTTATTTTTCCTGAATGAAGTTCAGAATTTAAAGAGACAAATTCAATTGTTAAAAAAACTCAATTTGAATTCAAAATTATGAAAATTCTCTCACGTGAAAGACACACCCAATAGGAAAAAAATTGATGGAACACCTAACAAAAAAAGACATATATGACGGTTGGGTAGCAATTTGGCAAATTTATAAAAATTAGGGTAGCAAAATGGCAGAAAAAAGTAATGTAGCAAATTGCATAAAAACCTTTAATTTATCCTTTGATGAGTATGCTTAGGGTTGTAAATATATACGTCTTCTACTTCTTCTGATTCATACTTATTGTATTGTTCAAACAAAAGTCTCTATAAACGTGATTTTATTAGATTAGGAAATACTTGCGTCAATACCGGTATTGACATGTGCGTGCATACTCTCATTTATTTACATATTTCTAACAATGTAAATTATAATCTTAACCGTTCCAAAAGTTTAATTAACCAATCAAGATCATCTCTGCAAAAAATCAATTTGAAAAAAGATCGTTTGCTCAACCAAATATATCAATTAAATGGACGGCAGTTCATGAGGCTGCTAACTTTCACCATAACTGTCCATTTGATTGAAGCATTTGGTTGAGTAAACGATCATTTTCCAAATTGATTTTTTGCATATATGATCTTGATTGGTTAATTAAACTTTTGAACGGTTAAGATTATGATTTACATTGGTAAAAATATGTAAATAAATGAGAGTATGCACGCACGCGTCAATACCAATATTGATGCAAGTATTTTCCTATTAGATTACATTGTGATTTCGTAAATGCAAAGAGTATCTTTAATCTTGTAGCCAAATAGGCCAATTCTTTTTTTTTTTTCTGATGTGTATGCTATTTAGAGTAGTAAACCGTAAATATGTGTCTTCTACTTCTCATTCATACTTACTGTATTGTTCAAACAAAAGTCTCTATAAACGTGATTGTATTAGATTACGTTGAGATTGATATGGCGATCGAAGAACTTTGACGATGAATCTTGACAAATATTTAGTCCCTCATTCAGAATTTTAGTTCAATGGGGATCCATGTCTTTTAAGATTTAGATTTGGAATTCTTTCTGGATTTGTTTTGAGATTACATTAAGATTCCAATTTGAAGTCGATTTAGTTTAGGACTTGCATATATATAACGACCGATCGTATATTTTTACTAAATGTCCGTCTTTATCTTTGTAGGCTTTGCTGCGTCCGATAAAGTGGATCACAAGCAAGTCGTCCCTAGCCTTTCTCTACTCGGAAAGCTCCTGCTTGTTGATCATATTTGACTAATTGACTTGCTTAACTCTTCAACTTCATACACTACCTGCTAAGCTAGTAGCCACAGTTAAGGGGTGACAACCAAGACCGGCAAGTAAACAATAAAATAGCGGTCAACCGTCACTCAAATTCTCGAGCAAACTAAACGTGCCGAAGAAAAGGTCGGTAGATTTCAATCATTTCATATAAGAGCTCAGATCGAGCAAAGTTACTTCTTCTTCTCCAGCTTCGTTATACCAGTGTGCATAAGCTAGCTCATAGAGAAGCAGAGCCATGAACGGTCTAGCCCGAAACAACACCGTGAAGCGTCTGAGCCGGCGGCTCAACGACGGCTACGAGCCTTTGGATGTAGCGATGAGAAGCGAAAACGTGCGAGACCCACCTCGAAGATCGTTGTCGTTTAAGCGCAAGAAAGTGGCGAGTTTTCCTTTAAGGACTGCAGAGGATGAAGCCAGGCAACGACGGCAGCTATTCATTAACTCGTACAAGTTTGAAACGGCGGATAAATCGCAGAGGTCGGCGTGTTGTCGGAAGATGAACAAGGTGGTTAGTAAAGTCAAAACATCAGTAAAGAAGCTCATGTCGTCGGTATTGGAAGCTGGTGCTTTTAGGTCTTGTAATTGTCGTTTGGCCGTTCAAGCTTTCTCTCCTAAACCCCGTAGCGAGTGGTTTTGACGAGTATGTCTGGCTCATCTGGTTTATTAGCGAGCTCAATTTTATCTGATATGTTATATTGTCTAATGAGAAAAATTCATACTCACCAAGTTGTAGATTACTAATGCAATGTAATTTTTATTAAACAGATGCGCCCTATGCTAAGTATTAGAGACTATGACGTCCTAATTTGTCCCTCATAATCCCTTAAAATCTGTTTCTCGATCCGTGAAGAATGCCTAGAGAGAGAGAACTGTTTCTCATGTGAAGAAGTCCTGGAGAGACAGGTCCGTATGATGATGAACCGCCTAGAATATAGAAAACTTAGGCAAATAAGGATAAACCACAAAACCCAGTCTGTAGATTACAATATGTGCCACACATATGTAACGGAATCCTATTTTTCTGGCCTAACATAACAAAACTTTCTACTATACCGATGTCCTATAGCCATTGGCCATGAGTCAACATGCAAATCCAGAAGTTCTCCATACGTACGTAGATTTCACATCTAGATTTCTGCTTAGGGTTTGATGTCTGCAAAAGAGTAAGAAGAAGAAGAAGTTCGAATTTATCATCCTTTACAACTTGTAACGAAAGAAGAAAAGAAAGGTCTTTTTCTTTTTTCTCTTGCATGCACACCTTGTGATATATATCACAAGGGTTAAGCACTCATCCTTCTCGTCATTTGAAGGTTGATTCTTACTTAACGTCCTCGCCCTAACCAATTCTCTCATATATGAGTACGATGGTTCAAGACCAGCAGTTCCCAGCTCCCCACGGCCGTAAGGCTCCACGATACACTCCAGCCGGAGCTCACCGCTCAAGACATCCTTGCCTGAAATGCTACGGTTGGTGCTGTTGTGGCCTCTTTGCCTTCGTGTTGATATTGGCAGCCGTCTTGGCCGGGTTTTGGGCAATAATAAATCCCAGCCTTCCGAAGTACACAATTTTTGGCATCACCTCCAATGCCTACAACTTCACAGACGATTTCAAGTTCCACGGTCGCTTTGTAGTCAATCTCGGATCCAACAACCTTAACAAATATATCAGCATTGTCTACGAGAAAGATAGCACCGTAGACCTCTTGTTTAGGGACGGAAGGTCAAACTTAGTCAAGCTTTGTTCCGGGAAGTTCCCGGAGTTCACGCAACCCACAGCGAATATCACATCGATGAATATCGACCTCAAGGGACACTTAACCAAGGGTGACTTTGGCGGTTCCGCAAATGCGTTCAGTGACAAGGTGAAGAGCAACAGCATCCCTTTAGTCGTTGCAGTGGAGACAAGCGGAGAGGCAATCATTTTTCGGCATAATATCAAGGTTGAGCTATCGGCCAACTGCTCCATGGACGTTGATAGTTTGTCTGCAGGAAAGGAAGGCAAGGAGCAGCTAAGGATGTCAAACATGATATGTGAAGGGACTAGAGTGAGATATTTTATATAAACCTAGCTAATTTGTTTTCCAAATGTATACGTACAAAAATATTGTTTATGTACGTGACATTATCATAGTACATAGCCTGATCTACAAAGAGCATTGAGGATGTACACATATGTCTACATAGATTTTGTTTGAAAATTGGTTGTTTGTCTGTGCGCTACTGTACTTTGTACTTTCAGAATAGTCATGATCACATAGCGATCAATTTAGGAATTATATGTTGATCCAAAAGAGAGTGCGATATCATTGGTATAGACGGTTAAACTAAATAATATATATATATATATATATATATATATATATATATTCTGAGCTACATATGTCTTTATTTATTCTTACAGTAACATTTTCATTTTAGACTCACTTTTTGATTAAATTTTTACATCTCTACTGTCTAGTTTGTAGGTACTAATGTGTAGATCATCTATGCAAAATTTCAGACAATTTGGTAATCATTAAGGCACTCAAAACTGTGTTTTTCTACTATAAACATAAACGGTTTAAGTTTGATAGAATTATGTACGTCTATTGTTTTAATCGATTTTGAGTGTCTTAATGATAATCAAATTGACTGAAATTTTGCAGAGATGATCTACACATTAGTACTTACAAACTAGACGGTGGTGATGTAAAAATTCAATCGAAAAGTGAGTCTAAAGTGCGGGACTCCTTATATACAGATTTTCTCATGTAAGGATGTCCTTATCTTGAGTTTGGTGCGAATTTCTTGAATTAGTCAACTTTTAGATCATTTTTTTCATCTTAACCTTTCATTTTCTAGATATATATGAGTAGATATTATCTACAAAATTTCAGCTAATTTGGTGATTGTTAAGGCATTCAAAACTGTGATTTACAGATAAGAACACAAATGGTTCAGGTTGAACAGATTCAGTTTGTTCATTGTATTTTACATTTTCAAAACCTTAACGATTGTAAAATCGGCTGAAATTTTGTAGAGATGATATATATATATATTCTGAATGGTTATGGTGAGAAAATTTGATCGAAAAGTTAGCTAAATTAAAAAAAATATGCATCAAAGTTAAGATAAAAACGTCTTTTAACCGAGAAAGACCGTATATGTGTATGTATATATTTATGTATGTATGTCACAGGGGAAAGTGAGACCTCGCTTATAAAGGTCAGGCCGGAAAGAGGCTGATGGTGAAGTGATCGTGCATGTTCAAGAAAGCACATTTTTAAATTGACAAGCAGAAACACAACTATACGGATCAAGAATTGCAACGTCTATATGTGGCTGCTAATGCCAAAATGCATAAACAACCGCGGTTGCGAGCGACTCAGTGGAAGCGTTCATTGTCTCGATGGCTCTAAGCCAACGTCGATGCTACGTTCACATTGCTGATGCACACTTTGGAGGTTTAGGTGTAGTATTTCGAGACTCCTTAGCAGTGATGGAACCATAATTTTTAGTTAGGGGCACTACAAAAAATAATTCAGTTCGCCACGGTAAAATGTCGTCGTCAAAAGCCATTTTGCCGTGGACAAAGAGCAACAACGACGGCTTGGTGACGACAATTTTTCTGTCGCCGTTGAAGGCGTGGCCATTCAGGAACGAGCCGTCGCCAAAAGATGGAGACAGCATTTAGCGACTTCTAATGTCGTCGCAAAGTTGTATTTACAAATTTTAAAAAAAAAATCAAAAGGAAATTAAAGATATTTGCAGTCAAAAGGAAATTAAAGATATTTGAAAACGAATTGTTACACTGAATTAATTGTCTTCAAATTAATGTCAATCTTACATCTCCAAATATCATTCTATTAATAAAACTATGCAAGCACATCAGACACTTAAGTGTTTCTACCAATTAGTTTCTCGACACAAGCACAAAGTCAACTAAGTACAAAGCTTTTAGAACCCAAGCTTTCATCATGACATCTTGAAAATCATGACTACCTCAAATATGTATAACCACACCTAAGCCAAAGCTTCCAGAACCCAAGCTTCCATCACGACATTATGAAAATCATGACTACCTCAAATATGTATGACCACACCTTTGTCCAATCTGAAAAGAAAAGTTCAATTATAATATCTATCAGATTGAATATTCACTACCAGAACAACCACTTTAGCCGACGAAATTTTTTCGTCGGCTAAACCCTAAATTTCGTCGGCTAAAGCCTTAGCCGACGACACGTCGTCGGCTAAGAAGTCGTCGGGCAAAATCCGTCGGCCAACACTATAGCCGACGAAATTACTGTTCATCGTCGGCTAAAGTCATTTATTTAGCCGACGAATAAATTTTTCGTCGCTTAATTTCTGGACTTTAGCCGACGAAATTTATTAAAATTCGTCGGCTATAGCTATTATTTTTATTTATTTATTTAACTTTAGCCGACGAATTTTAGGGTATTTCGTCGGCTATAGTTATTATTATTATTTTTTTTAAAATTTTAGCCGACGAATTTTATTAAAATTCGTAGGCTAAAGCTATTATTTTTATTTATTTATTTAACTTTAGCCGACGAATTTTTTTAATAAAATTCGTCGGCTAAAGTTTTTTTCTTTTTTTTTAATTTTTTCATATTTTTTTCATATTTTTTTTCTTTTTTAATTTATGTAATTATTATTTTTTTAAAAACTTTAGCCGACGAATTTTAAGGTATTTCGTCGGCTATAGTTTTTTTTCTTTTTTTTTTTAATTTTTTCATATTTTTTTTTAAATTTTTGTAATTATTATTTTAGAGAAGTAGGAGGGATTTGAAGGAGGAGGAGGAGGGAGAAGGTTAGGAGAGGGAGGAGGAGGAAAGAAGATGAAGAGGAGGAGGAGGGGAAGGGAAGATGAAGAGGAGGAGGAGGAGGAGGAGGAGGAGGAGAAGGGAAGGATGAAGAGGAGAAGGGAAGGATGAAGAGGAGAAGGGGAAGGGAAGATGAAGAGGAGGAGGAGGGGAAGGGAAGATGAAGAGGAGGAGGAGGAGAAGGGAAGGATGAAGAGGAGGAGGGGAAGGGAAGATGAAGAGGAGGAGGGAAGGATGAAGAGGAGGAGGAGGGAAGATGAAGAGGAGGAGGAGGAGGAGAAGGGAAGGATGAAGAGGAGGAGAAGGGAAGGATGAAGAGGAGGATGAGGAGGAGAAGGAGAAGGGAGGATGAAGAGGAGGGAGGAGGAGGAGAAGGGAAGATGAAGAGGAGGAGGGAAGGATGAAGAGGAGGAGGAGGGAAGATGAAGAGGAGGAGGAGGAGGAGAAGGGAAGGATGAAGAGGAGGAGAAGGGAAGGATGAAGAGGAGGATGAGGAGGAGAAGGAGAAGGGAGGATGAAGAGGAGGGAGGAGGAGGAGAAGGGAAGATGAAGAGGAGGAGGAGGAGAAAAATGAAAGATATAGAAAATTTTGACCTTTAGCCGACGAAATTTCGTCGGCTAAAGTTCAAAATTTTCGTCGAAAAATTTTAAAAATCCCCGCCAAAAAATTTGAATTTTTAATTAACTTTAGCCGACGAAATACCCTAATTTCGTCGGCTATAGTTATTTATTTTATTTATTTATTAATTTAATCTTAGCCGACGAAATACCCTAATTTCGTCGGCTATAGTTATTTATTTTATTTATTTATTAATTTAACCTTAGCCGACGAATTACCCTAATTTCGTCGGCTAAAACCCTAAACCCTAAACCCTATACGTAGAAGCTTCAAACGCAAAAAAGTCGTGAAATAAGATATGACCGGAATGGTGAAATACGTCTATAGTTGAAAAATCACGTAATTCCGGTAAAGTCTCGGTACCGATAATTGCGGTTAACTCAATTTTCCATTCTTTCTCCTTAGAGGTAGCCCTATCTCCGGTAGTTATTTTTCATAAAATTTTTATACCACTAGTTGCGTCTCATCGATTTGAAACTATTTTCAGTTGAAGGTCCGGGCAAAATACGTAATTTAGACGGTCAAATGACCGTTTCCGTGCATTAAGGGGTTTGACTTACGTGATTGACCGTAAGGATCGAGCCCTTAACGTTGTCAGATTAAGTTAAATTTTTTCCTATATACATATTTCAACATAATGATCATATCTGACGGTCGGAATTTTGTTTCTCAACTTTGATCATCGGAATCACAACATGCGTACTAATGTTGTATAACTTGTTTACTAAGCTTTAAGTAAATGTTTCGTTTCTAAAACAAACTGTACGTAGAAACTTCAAACGCAAAAAAGTCGTGAAATAAGATATGACCGGAATGGTGAAATATGCCTACGGTTGAAAAATCACGTAATTCCGGTAAAGTCTCGGTGCCGATAGTTGCAGTCAATACAATATAGAGGTTTGACTTACGAGATTGACCGTCTAGATGAAGTTCTTAAATTTATCAGATAAAGTTGAATTTTTTACCAGAGATATATTTCAACATATTGATGATATCTGACGGTCGTATTTTTGTTTGTGAATTTTGATGACCGGAATCACAACATGCCTACTATTTACCATTATTTATCTATACAGGAAGGCCTATCATGGAGGGGTAAATGTCTCAAAATTTTTAGATGGACAGTTGCGTCTCATTATGGTGAGTGTTTGTTGTGTTGAAGGTTCGGCCAAAATACCTTATATAGGCGTAGATATGGACATTTTCGTGTATTAAGCGTTTAGAAAAACTTCATTTTGAAGCCTTAAACGAACTCGGATGGCCAAAAAAGCCTATATGTCATGGCAAAGCCATGAGTTTTACTCCTGGGTCCGTTCTGCTTCCAGATTGGTATCACAATAGTCAATCGGACACCGAAATATCCGTAGTGCAATTTTATAACTAAAAGTTACTTTAGCCGACGAAATACCCTAATTTCGTCGCCTAAACTTTTCAAATTTCGTCGGCTAAAGTTCACATACTATAGCCGACGAAAAAAGCACTTTAGCCGACGAAAATTTTTTTCGTCGGCTAAAATCCCACTTTAGCCGACGAAAAAACCACTTTAGCCGACAAATTTTTTTTTCGTCGGCTAAAATGCCACTTTAGCCGACGAAATTTTTACTTAGCCGACGAAAAAAAAAATCGTCGGCTAAAGTGGACTTTAGCCGACGAAAAAAAATTTCGTCGGCCTGTTAATTTTTTTTTCGTCGGCTATGATACTTATTCTGGTAGTGATTGTGAAAGTTTGAACTTCAGCTAATGAACCTCTGAGACATGACAATGACTATGACAACGACTGTGCATATATATTTTTTTATCTCAGTATGGAAAAGATACTAAGAAAATTCAGTCAACCAAGACTGAATTTATTTATGCATCCAAGTTTCAATTGTTTTGTTTTGTCTAAAGAAAATTTCACTGATTGTAGAGCACATCACACACATTTATTTGTAAAGGTACTTATGTAATGTATATAATCAATTTATGATCTAGAAAAAGAAGAGATATGCCATAGTACATTTTTATTAGATAAGTTAGTGGAACTTGCTATAATACCACAGGATAATTTATTATTTAGGCAAGGTGCAAATATCTTCATTGTACATATCTACTATATCAGCCATTTATCCAACCTGCAAATTTCGTAAATAAGAATCAAAATAAAGTAGCATGCAACTTATATGACTTGTATAAGATACACATCAAACACACTAAGAAATACAAGGTTATATGACTACCAGGTTAACTTATCAATTTGCAGGCCATACACACTAACTTGAAATATAAGAATCACATGTCAGTCTCAACTGATGAAAAAGACTCGCCTATGATACAACCTTTAATAGCAAGGGATACATAATTTATTTTTTAAATTGTAATTTCTAGGAATTTATTTTTTAAATTGTGATTTCTACAAAGGCACATACTATGACTCCGAGATATTAACTCAGTCTTGCCCTATATTTAACTAGGATAAACAAAATAAAAAGACGTCTATACACTTAAGGCACATGAAAGCTAAGTTTCCTGCAACAAACCAAGATTTATTTCAATTGTTGTGGTGGCAAATGTATCAAAATGGAGTATAGGACATAACTATATGATAAAACCACCAAAATTGAAGCTGAAACAAAACAGTAGTGATAATATCAGCTAACTTAACATGTTATTGGATAAGCTTCATTATACATAATAGAAATCATAGCAGCCAAACAATGCAACAGAAACTGGATCTTCATCTTATTATTAACTCTAAATAACCTGGTCATCATAAGAAACTCTTCAAGATCTTCTTTAGAATGCATGTCATTTGCACATGAGTTTAAAAAAGGGAAATCACAGTCAAACACTACAGTAACAAGTACAGCACTGAGTAGTCATAACTCATAACTCATAACAATTACAATCACAACAACCATTGTCTGAGTGCTGGTTTAATTGTAACATTTAGTAGCACACCTAGCGTTCTTGGCATGACTCCTCCTTGTCCAAGATCAAAGCTTAAAATGAGACAAAACAGACTTCCCATTAAGGCCTTTATCTCTATAGTAGCTAGATATTAAAGTCCCTCATAGTGGTCCAAATCAACCCACTTACTTTTACAACGTCACTGGAGATTATGGAAACAATACCATAATTAACACCTTAACTTCTAATACATATATTTTTCAGCTGAATCCAAACAACGTCTAATAAACATGAAAGACATATCAAACTGAAAATGTAGTAGCAATTGAATCTAATAACTCAAAATATACCAAATAAAGTTTCATTCAACTCATTCCACTATTTTGGGGAGCAGATATTATTCAAGGTAGCAACTAGACCCTAGTCCTAAGAAGCCTCAAACTCTTCCTCTACTTTATCAACTAACACTCATGCATTTAGCATGTCAATCCAGCTCCAACTTAATAATGATTTACATCCACACTACAAACATATCATTACGGAAGTCGATGGAGGTATAGAAAACAAACCTGTAGAGCATAGCCGACCATTTTTGAAAAAGTAATTGTGATATCCTTTCATTCTCTCTCGATCTGCATAAAACCAAATTATGATTAGAATGGAACCATCAAAGATAAAAGACGCAACAAAATTGATTAATAGTTGCATTAACTATCATCTTTACAATACATTTTATTAGCATAGTAATTACCTTAGTTTTTCCTATTGGAAGGAAAAAACTGGAATCAAGTACTTCAGTAGAAACAGGAAATGATTCACCATATCTGAATGATAATTTTGAATCAATCTGGAATGTTTGACATCATAACAATCAACAAATAATCAAACATTGATAACAAAATAATAACAACCCTTGCAGTGTATTACTTACAGCAACTCATTTTCAAGAAAAACAACGGGATCAAGGTCCCTAATGGCAACTTTTAGCAGCCCACGAGCATCTTCAGATGAATAAGGGGCCAAAACTTTCAGCTCAGGGACGGCACCAAACCATGTTGCATAACACTGGACAAAAGAGCATTCTATTATCAATATTCATTCCCCAGTCACCGGAAAGTAATCCCTCAAATTGCCATATTAAGCATAGATCATGAATAAACTAGATGGTACAAAAAATGTCAATTAACATAAGTAGTTGGCAGACTAAAAAAAAAGGGTTGCCGGAGCAATTACTTGAGAGTGCTGGGCACCAACACCAGCAGCAACACCATTTGGACCTCTAAACACAATGGGCACATTTATTTGACCAGCAGACATGTAATTTGATTTTGCAGCAGAATTGATGATATGATCAATTACCTGCAACAGAAGATAGAAGTGAGGTTTTGATCAATAACCGGAGAAAATACAAAAATCCTTTTTCAAAAAGGTAACCTGGACCTAATGACCTAGAGGCTCAAAGAGCTAAGACTGAAGATCACATAGCTGAGATGTGTTTAATGACAGTCATTATCGTTTATATTTGGCAGCCAGCTTAGAGAACAAAACATCCCACATCCTTCAACAATAACTCCCTCATCCTCTGTCACGCCCCGGTCTAATATTATCTTCCTAATCCTGGGTTAGTACGTGAGGGACTCATTCTAAGAGAGATTTACTCGAAATTCTCTTTGGCAAAGGATAACTCTTATTCTCAAACTTTTTTTGACAATCCAAACGATACCAGAATAGACTTCACAACCGGAGGTTATCCCGATTTCTGCATTTGGATCTCAAACCAATCATTTAGAGGACCTAGGGTTCTAATGATATTTGTGACTGTACCCGAATCCAATCCAGATCAGGCTGCCTACGTACCTTATCCTCAGGGATCAAGCCACACGTAGCTCTTATTTTACATAACGCCCCAACCGGGAAAAACCCGCTTTACTACATATCGGTCGATTTATTAATATGGGTAGCAACACCTATTTCATAACCGGAGTGTAACCTCTCTGCTGAGGTATTCACCGACCAAATATCTTTCGGGATTATCCCGAACATACCATCAAACATATATACAACATTCACACACATATAAATATTAAAACATAAATACATCCACGTAAATAACAAATCCTCTAGGGGCAATATTGTCAATTCAACCTTAATGGCAGCTTGGTAAAAATGCTAAGCTGCCAGGGGTATTTTAAGGATTTCAGCCTCAATGGCATCCTGGTAATTTTATAAAACTGTCAGGGGTACTTATGGAATTTCCAACTCAGGGTAGCCTTGTAATTATACAAAACCATCAGGGGTATTTTCGAGATTTCAGCCCTAGTGGCACCCCTGTAATTACCCCAAACTACCAAGAGCAGTTTCGTCCTTTCACCACCACGATAAATGGTAAAAATACCAGATCTACAGCGATAAAAACCTAGAGATTTACCCCTATTTACCCTAGACTACTCCGATCAGTCTGCCGGCCGATCCTAGCCCTTTCAGGCTGTTCTACCTTTTCTTCCTCTCATCCCTAACAACAACCACAACAACAAAAACAACAACAATTTACAACAGCAGCAACGCTGGAAACTCACCACTCACCACTCACCTCTGCACTGCCCAAACCAGCAGCTCCAAGGCTCCCCTAGTCTCTATACCAGCTTCCCGGACTCACCAAGACCTCGGGAGGGCGCCTAGGGCTCGAAGAACATCCTCACCGGAGGAGGAACCGAAACCCAGCAAAGATACCGAAAACAAGAAAAAGAAGGATTTTCGATCAAAACTTTAGACTTGACATTCAAGCACCAAGAATTGAAGAGGAGATAGAGAGGAGCAAGGAAATACCTTCTTTCTCTGTATGATTTTTTATCATGAATAAAAGCTTAACGTCCTTCTCGTGAAGAAAAAAAATGCAGAATTGTGTACGACATGAAAACTAAGTAATACGTATTGTGATTGTTCGATTGCTTTAGGTCACTCAATTTTGGAGGCATGCATAAGGTGATGAGTTATAAATATGTTACTTATTTTTACTTATACGTACATCTCATATTGTTAATTAGTTTATTGTCTTGAATTTTAAGTTTAAAATCAATTCAGTCTTTTTTTTTTGAAAATCTAACTTTTTAGTACCCTTAACTTTTAAATGTCTACATCTTGATCTAAATTTTCATATTTGACTCTAAATATAACTTTAGATGTTAATGTGGAGTTGGCAATTAAGCTCTACATATTAATGTTAGCTCTCAATATGTATGAAAATGACCAAAATAACTCTTACGGGGTCATAAGGGAAAACGGTCATAAGGGTTATTTTTGATCGTTTCATACATTCTGAGAGCCAATATTAGTATGTAAGGTCTCCTTATCAGCTACACATCAGCACCTGATATCATATTTGGAGCCCAACATGAAAATTTAGACTAAGTTGTAGGCATTTAAATGTTAAGGGTACTAAAATGATGGATTTTCAAAAAGATTGACTGAACTGATTATAATAATAAGGTTCAGGGTATTAAGCTGAATTTTATCCTTAGTTTAAACAACCATGACTACTGACTAGGTGAACATTTTAAACTCCTATTATCCCCTAAAATATGGAGGAATTTTTCAGTGTTGCTGTAGTACTACGTGACAATGTCTAATGGTGTTACAGTCTAATCAGAATAAGATATATGAATTTATTACAATTAAACTTAAACATAATGTGGATTTTAGCTATATTGTTAAAACCTATTTTGGGCTACTTATTGTTTTTTAAATACTAAACTCTATACTATATACTCTATACCCGATACCCTAAACTTAAATCCTAGAACCTAGTATGAACTCACTAAATATCCTTGAATGATATTTCACAAAATATAAAAAAAACCTTAGTTTTTATTTTAATTGTAATAAATACCCATGTCTTGTTTTGATTGAAATATAACACCATTAACCATTGTTATGTGATGCTACGATAACATTGAAAAATTTCTCCTAAACTATGAATCTCTCTCAATAATTAATTGCCCACGATAAGATGATGGCTTGTATGAAGCCTGATTTAGAGAGTCGAGAGTGAGCAAATTTCGGGTTGACGTACAATTACAATGCCCCAAATTTGCATGCCTATATTGGCAGTTGTTTATAGCTAACTAGCAAGTTGATGATATTATTTTTATTAAATAACTCATGCACTCATTATATACGTTAGTGGGGTTTGAACTCATGACCTCAACGTTGTCAGTTGGATCACTTAATTAACCAAGTTACGGCTTACCGACAAATTCATGATATCCTCACATATGAAACCAATTAAATCCTCAATAAATGGAAATTAATCCATCATATAATCCACGCATGCATCACAGTGGTATCAGTGCACTGTTTATAGGGTCTGAGTGTTAAAATGGAAGGTTTAAGGAGTATCATGGTTCGACCAACCACTTAAACTGGATCACATGGAAGCCAATAATGAAGGATATTCTATATTGAAAAGATTTGCATGAGCCCATAGAATGACCTGTGGCTAAGCCGTAAGACACTTCGGATGCAGATTGAACGAAGATGTGGGCAATCAACCATATTTGAGAGTGGATGGATGATAGTGTATTCCACCATGTAGCAAATGAGACCGATGCACATGACTTGTAGACAAGTTAAAGTTGTTATTCGAGAAGAAGACCGCATCTAATAAAGCCTTTCTAATCAAATAGCTTGTCAATATGAAATACCGTGATGGCGTGAAGGTCACCACTCACTGAGCACCTGAATACTTTTCAAAGTTCAATCTTTCAATTAACCACCATGAGCATGACGATTGATGATGAATTGTAAGCATTGTTGTTATTGGGGTCGTTGTCAGACAATTGAGAGACTTTTATAATCATTGTAAGTAACTTTGCTCCTGATGATAAATTAACTATGGATAATGTTAAAAATAACATGTTGAATGAAGAAACTAGAATAAAATTTTCAACCTCTGAGAATATTTAAGTCTTTGTGGCAGAGAATAGAGGAAGAAACAAGAATAGATGACCCAAAAATCATGAAAGAAGTACAAGCCGTTCAAGGATAAAATGAAACAGAATTTCAAGTCTTTGTGGCAGAGAATAGAGGAAGAAGTAAGAGTAGAGGACTCAAAAGTCATGAAAGAAGTGCAAGCCGTTCGAGAACAAGATTCAACGAAAAGTGTCATTATTCTGTCAGTGTTGGGTTTCTCCGACGGAGGAGAATGATACAGGTAGAGTTTCTTCTAGTGTCAGTGCGTGTGTCCCAAGCTTCCAGACGAGTATAAATGTATAATGATACTCATCTTAAGCAGATTAATTAGAGGAGCATCAAACATTGTAGCGATCCAAAATACCAAGCACAAAGTTACAAACTTGATAATGATATTTACTCTTCTATCAAATTTTCATAACCACTGTCTTTTCATCTTATATTGTTGTAGTTAACTAGTCCCCACGCTTGACCTTAGGTATTAACCAAATCAGTCATAAATCAATGATCAATAAGTTTTTTAGTTTCTTTTCCCCAAGTCTTTTTCTCAATTTGTCTCTCAGTCTTCAATTATTGTTAATTAAAATGACCCTTTTTCCGTTCTAACCCAATTACCCAAAATTCCCAAAGGAATCGACTTTTGCATAAATCTTAGCCCCGCTAGTGCCTTTGTTCATAATGAGGGTTTTGCATTTGTAGCCTCACCAGTGTCCTTTGACATAGTGGGACTGGGAGCAGTTTTTCCAGGAGACCAACAACAACTGTCTCGTGCCTCATACTCTCTCCCACTCCCTTTTGTCTAACCCACTCCTATATTTGCAACTGACTCACCCAACTGTATCATGGTGCTTATTACTCCTTCATTCCTTGCTAAAGTCTCTCCTCTCTTTCTTCTACCTCCTGCAGCAAATTAAGAAGGTCCTCGTCGAACCATTTTCATGATTTTCCTTGGAAAAATCCCAGAACGTGGTTTCGGGCATAGACATGTTTGACATCTTGTTCGGGTGGAGAAAAGCTTCGAAGTGGTAATCAGATATGACAAAAATCATATATTTGAGGCTGTTTTTGTTTGCAGTGAATATATTTTTTTTGGTATGAAGTTATAGACAAATAGATTTTTGTTTGTTGCTGCAGCAAGCAGCTGATCAAGCAGTTACAGTGCCGGCTCAAGTTGCTGAAGAACAAGAGGGCTACTATTGTGAGGCAATTGCGAGAAGATGCAGGGGAGCTGATCAAGAATGGCTACGAAGACAAAGTCTTCAATAGGGTATGTTATCTTGGACAAAATCTCATAACATCTCTGTTTTCAAACTTTGATCAGTAATGAGTTTCAGTTTTCTCATATGTGACATCAATTTGTTGGACTAAATAGATAGCTGGTGTACAAAACTACAAATGATGGTCATTTTAAATCCAAGAAAAAAAAATAGGGCTAATGTCATCTTTATCCAAGTATAATCTTGGTTTTGAAATCTTGATTTTGATACAACAACGACTAATGTTACTTCTGGATGTGATCAATAACATGCAGTGGTCATTATTGAAAATTTCTGCAGAAAAGGAATATCAGACCTCATTTCCTTTTTCTTTCTTTCTTTCTGATTTTCAGGTTGAGCAGATAATCAAAGATGAAAACAGTGTGGTACTGTATGAACTGTTGGACAATTTCTGTGAATTCATTCTCCTTCACCTTTCATATATCCGAAGACGCAAGTATGCCTTGAACATTACTCGTAATCAATTTGTTTTGCTTTGTTGCTCTGAATTCTGAAATAATAGTCTTCTGTTGTTATTCGGTGATTTCTTCAGGGACTGTCCAAATGACATAAATGTAGCAGTTTCAAGTCTTATATATGCTTCTGCTAGATGTGGACATCTTCCTGAGCTTAGAACAATCCGAAAGCTCTTCGGAGAACGTGATGGCCAGTAGGGGTGGGATCGGTACGGGACGGGTCGGGATTTGACCTATCCCGATCCCGATCCCGATCCCGAAGTTAATATAGTGATCCCGATACCGATCCCGATCCCGAAATTCGGTACCGATCCCGATCCCGATACCGATCCCGATCCCGAAATTCGGTACCGATCCCGATCCCGATCCCGAAAATATGCAATTTTTAGTTCTAAATAGCTACATTTCTACTAAAATTCGGGACGGGTTCGGGACGGGTTCGGGATCGGGACGGATATAGCCGATCCCGATCCCGATTAAGAAATTCGGGATCGGGTTCGGTATCGGGACGTCGTATTTGAAATTTTGTCCCGTCCCGTTCGGTATCGGTACGGGATGGATGGGTTCGGGATCGGGATTTCGGGACCAAATTCCCACCCCTAATGGCCAGAAATTTGCAATGACTGCTCTTGAACTATTCCCTGGGAACCTTGTGAACGGTCAGGTACCTGTTACTTTTTTCAATAGGACATGTATTTAAAGGGTTTTAGAAGTGATCACATGATCCTTGCCAAAAAAAGATATATATCAAATGAAAATATGAACTAACAAATCTGAAACCCCAGGTAGTAGAGAAACTGACGCTAAAGCCGGTATCAGATGATATGAAACACAGATTGGTTAATGAAATAGCAAGGAATTACTGCATCAAACCAGAGGTTTTAGCAATTGAATACTATTCCGATTGGCAACAGAAGGCAAGTAACGACATACACATGATTTGTTCATTATGGTTAGACAAAAGTATGATATTGCATCGTTAAGTCCTTTGTTTCATGCTCCTCAGCTGAAAGAAGTTGGTGGACATCTAGCACTGGATTCAAATGTGCGGACTTGTTACGAAAAATCTGAAATGCAAATTTGCAAGGTCGAAGAGCTTCAAATAGAAGATTTTCATCATTCCAATATATCTCATCCTGAAGTACCTAGGCTAGCCCCAACTATATCAGACTCTCCACTGCATGATGAAATTCAGGAACTACAGCACTATGCTGAAGTGGATTCTCCAAGAGGTGGAGAAATAGTGGTGTACAACGATGACATTGAAGAGGTTCTGTGACTTCTGTCTTGCACAGCAAGGGATGGAGATGACTTCCAGGACCAAAGAGCTTTCAAGTTCAAAGCTAGCATCCCGAAAAAGGTGAACCTTGAAAACAGTATTGATCGTAGTAAGGTGGCAACATGGAGTGTGGATTCAGGGTCAGGAGTCTCTAGGAGAAGTTTAAAGGGAAATGAGAAAAGACCAAGGAAGAGATCAGTGTCCCAGGAAAATCAGTTTCTGAAGGATCATGAATTTTCAAGTTACTATGCTAGGAAGCATCATAAGAAATTGGGACCTAACATTTTGTCATGCAAGTGCAGCCGGGTAAATCCATGTTATGATTGCAACGGGAAAGAGAATGTCGAGTTTGAAGTTCCAACGTTGAAGACAAACAGAGGGATTTCAACTAGGGTGGGATTTGCTAATCCAGTTCATGAACAGAAAAGCTTGGTGTACAATGTTGTCACTAACCCTGATTTCCAGCCAAAAACGCAACGCAAAGCATTCAGAGGAACAATTGAAGAATCTGATTTCCAATGCAAGATTCCCTCTCATACTTCGTCTTCATCATCATCGTCACCATCATCTTCTCCAACTGTGACTAGTTCTTGGATGAGAAAAGAAACGGTACCTTCTTCAGAAACGTGACAATGCCGCAGGAAAGAGTCAAGGACAAGTAGAAACAAGAGTTTCAACGATCCATTTCAGACTGTTTCCATTATCCTACTCATGTTCATCCGAATCTGCCAGATTACGATGATATTGCAGCCAAGTTCATGGCTCTCAAAAAAGAGCGTCTGCAAACTACGCCTCATCGCAACTATCAACTTTAAACTGTACAAGGCAGTCTGCATTATATGAAGAATCACTAGCATCCACATTCAAATTGGAAAATTCATAGCAGTATGCATTGTTTTGTTTTATAATTCAACCTTTTTGTATGTTTTTATACATTAGTACCTTTGCTAGTTTGGGGATTTTAGATCAGAGCAGAAACTTTATATTGCAGAAATTGTTAAATTTCACTTCACTTAGTTTTATTCTACTCCTAATCCATACCATATTCCTTAAACATTTATGTTGAGATATATATCTGACATCGGAAATATGAGACTTTACATGTGAGTTTATAAGGGTTTGAGCTACTCTCTCTATTGTCAATTGGTTTTGGAGTTGAACCCTAGACTATTTTATCAGGGTATCAGAGCGGGTTACCCACGTACACGTGTGAAGCCCAAAGGCCACACGAACTCCACGATCATCCAAGTTGTTGTCCACGTGTTAGGCTTGAAGATTCGCCACACGTACGGAAGCGTGTTGAAATATATATCTCACATCGGAAATATGTGACATTGTATGTGGGTTTATAAGAGTTTGGACTACTCTCTCTATTGTCAATTTGTTTTGAAGCTGAACCGTACACTACTTTATCAATTTATATGCCTTCTGAGATCTTAATGTAGACTAGATTAGGCAGCTACATTGCACAGAAACGAAAACGTGGAAGCGAAACGTTTAGAAACGTTGAATAAAATTATATATATATATATAATATATATATTACTATGATTTTATTTATTTTAATTTTATTCCAACATTAAAGAATTTCACGTTTTTACTTGGATAATTACTAGATCAAGCCACGTGGGTAAGGAGTCATTTCTCTTAAAAACCCAGCCACGACACCAACACTCGTCTCTTACTCTGTTGCTAAAAGCCACCGGATACTCGCTCACTATCCTTATCTTCTAAACCCTCTCTTCTCCTAAACCTCACCACCGCCGCAATGCCAGACCAATAATTCCCTAACCCCACCGAGCCCCAGCCCAACGCCCAAGAACCCGACCCGGATGACCAAACCCAACACCAAGACCTCTCCTCTGACTCCTCCGTCGACCAACCCGAATCCCCTGCTAATGTCGAGGTCGACGAAGCCCTCACTTACCTCTGGCCCAGCGAGGTCATCCCAGAGGACCAGAACACGCTGGAGGTGAACGTGAAGCTGTTCAATCAGGTTCTTAAGGGGAAGAGAGTGAAGCGGAGGCAGGAGGATGAGGACAAGGGGTATGTGTTCCTTGAGGACCTGTTTGATTTTCCGAAAGACCCTGAGAAATGGTGGGAGGAGGACTTAAGGGAGCTTTGGGGTGATGCGCTATTGGAGATGACGACTGCCAAGAGCTCCACCTCGCCACGACTGCCAAGAGCTTCACCTCGCGCTTCCTACTTTTGCCACCGTCGCGATTCTGATTTGGAAGCTCACGCTTCCGCAGCTCTCCCAGATCGTCTTTTTCCTGAAGCGTGTTTCTGGCCGCTTCCGAGCGATTTCGAGGAGCTTCAGCTTCGAAAGCGGGAAACGTGGGTCTGGTGACACTTCCATGCTTCCTAGCTAGGAAGTAGGCATTGGAGTGGATGGCATGTTTCAAAATGGACCAGGCTATGAAAATTATTGGGCCGGAATCAAAGTGCGGGTGGGAACAAGACCATTTAGGCCTTACAGTTTCTTGACACGCGAGAAGAATCTTACAAGTCACATTGTTCTATACAATTTTCACATCATTATTTTCATGTAGAATAGCTCAGGGACGGGATAGCCGTGCGAGACGAAATTAGACAAAACAGTGACAGCCGTTCGATCTTTAATGAATTAATCGTGTTTGTTTAAGTCTGTTTTATCTGTTTGATCAATCCATTAAAGATCAGACTGTTATTACTGTTTCGTCTCGCATAATTATCCCGCATCTGAAGGCCTTTATTTTAATGAGAAAGGGCATTATATTCACGTGAACTCACACAAAGTGTGTTTGCTGGTGTGTTCCTACCAATCTTTGGTTTTTTGGGCGCACACTTTTAATACCCAAAGTAATATTAATCATTAATAGTCTCAAAGATCATTAGATTTGTCCATCATTAGATTAGCCATTGTTGTTACTTGCAACAATGTAGTATGAATTATTCCGACGACTCTACACTAGGGTAACTCAACACAAAAAATTTCGGAATTTCATCACATAATAAGTACCTCAATTTTCAGCACCGGAGCACTACAAAACACTCCACCAGCACCAAAACACTACAGAAGACATGATTAGGCACTAGAGAACACTAGATCGTTTATGGCCAATAAACTGAAATTGAAAAAAAAAAATGTGCAAGTACTTACCAATAGGGGTGGATTCGGTGCAAACTGTTCGGTTTTTAGGCACTAACCGTAACTGGAATTGAAGATGGGTTTTCTATTTTTTAAAACCAAAACCGGTAAAATATATAAAAACCGCTCTCATCGGTTAACCTAATATCGGTGCGGTGCGATTTCGGTTACGACTATCCATTATATTTTTCACATTTATCCAAATAACATAAAAAAAATAAAAAAAATCAAAATTGTAACATAATTAAAAGGAAAGAAAAGATAAAATTTATACATTATTCATTTAAAACCTTCATTATTCATATATAATAAAAAGGTAGTGTTATTAACACACTCATTTTATCTATTCACACACCTCTTCTGTTTTTTTATTATTTTAATTTTATTTAGATTTTGGGCTACCCAAACTAGCGTCTTAGTTTTGTAGTTATCTTCCTCTCACCTCCAAGGATTCCAAACCATGACTCAACCCAACTCACCCTCTTTCTCCCACCTCCTGTTCTTCCCATCTCCATCGCCAAACTTTGCCACCCCACTCTCTCTCCCACACGGCCACACCCCAATATTCCTCAATATTCTGGCCAATCACAGCAAGTCTTCATCTTTTGGAAACCCAGCTCTCACCACCAGAGCCGACTTCGACGATGTCGAAGCTCAAACAATGGTTTACACCGACCTCTTGGCCTTTGAGGTGCTTGATCTCATTCTCCAATTCACCACTGGAGATGAAGAGAAGTTATGTGGAGGGAGGAGAGATAAGGGTGAGTTAGAATGGGTGTGGTGCGTCAGAGCTCCCCGGCTCGAATTTTCCGGTAGCAAAGACGCGCTCGAGGTGCTCAACTCGCATCGTAAATGTCGACCAAGAGGCCTGGAATCGTTTGGAGGGAGAGAGCGAGGAAGACGATAGTTTTAGAGGGTAGTTTAATGAAAATGAATTAAAATAATAAAAAAACATAAAGGGTGTGTGAATAGATAAAATGGGTGTGTTAATAACACAAACCATAATAAAAATGAAGACTACAAAATTAGATTATACTTAACAGTTAAAAATATAATCATAATCATATGTGTGAAACCCTACTATTTATAACTTATAATTAATAAGAATATGACATGTAAAATTACGTATTAATAAATATATATATATATATATATATATATCGGTTTGGTTTAATTGATTTTAAAAAAACAAGGAACCAAAAACTGAAACCACTCCTCTATTTATGTGGTTTCCGAAACTGATTGTCTCGATTTCTTACAATTTTGATTAATCAGTATCGATTCAATACGATTTTAACCGGTTTTAATTTTCAGTCCACTCCTATTTGCCGATGCTTATTATCCCGGGTCGTACTTATAAAAAACATTTAACATTTCTTTCACTTTTACTGGTAACATTAAAGGTAGATCCAACCAAAGATTTTTGTCCCCTCTGTTCATTTACCATTTCATTCTGTACGAACAAACCCACACTTTTACATCGCTGGCTTCACAAAGGGTTAACGTAAAAAAACCGACTCGTAACTAGGGACTAACACAAAAGAAAAACTACTGCACAAAAGCAAGGATCAGGATCTCTTCAATTTGAACAAAAGAGCCGATAATCGCCGTCAAAACTGTAACCTCTTTGTTTGTTTTTCAGTTACTTTGCTCATGCGAGGCCTAGCTCCATTTTACACGCGCCGTCGCCCGACAAGGAGCCACAGCAGAATCCTGACGCGTCTACCCTTCTCTTCTTGACAGGAACCACGTGCGGTGCACGTGATGATGATTGGAGTCCAAGAGTAAGCTCCAGAGCCAACTCGCTTTCCTGTATCGGCGCGGTTCGCTTGTGAGCCGACGACTCCAGCTCGGTTCGGAAGAAAAGCGAAGCCTCCGCCGTCTCCGATGAGACGATGCTCTCGGTTTCCTTGCTGTCGCCGTCCACGTGGGCAGCCTCCGACTGATGACTCAGCGAAGATTCATGACTCGTCGAGCGGTTGAACTCCTCGCAGGCCCAGTTCGGCTTGGCTTCAACCCGAGCCGCCACCGCGTCCTCGACTCCGGATCCTCCCGACCCGGTCTTGTTGAGCTTGGGCTTCCCGACAGACGTCTTGAACCGGTAGCGCGTCTTTGCCTTCTGAGGGTCGTTGGACGCGGCGGAGTTCTCGTCCTTGGACACGTGGCGAATGTCGTACGCCTTGAGAGGTGGGCCATGACCGTTGGCCGCGGCCTCCGAGGTGATCGGAGTAATCGGATGGCCTTTCAGCACGTTCTCCACGGCGGCCTGGCATAGCTGCCATGACCCGGACCACAACAACCCGACCGACCCGTAAATCGGGTTCACAATCCTCCCGCATGCCTCGTAGAGCAGTGATCGGAAAATAGCTGTTAAACAAAAACAACGTCAGCCATTTGTAACACACATCTAATCACTCTATTGTAAACCAAAATGTTTGGAGAAAAATTGTACTAACCAGGTCGGAGGTGTTCGGGTCCAGCGTTGATGAGGTTCATGAGCCCGGCACGCCCGTAAAACTTGGCGAGGAAAACGGTGGCGTTCGCTTGAGATTCGGGGCTCTTTATCCACTGCAAACAAGGCCTGATGCTACAGTTGTCGCTGCACCCTTTGCGTAGTATCCGGCATCCATTACAGCTCATCCGCATTTTCGCTTTGCTTCTTTAGTTGCAGTTGGCAAATTTGTAGAGAGAACAAAAAACTGGTTGGGAGTTTGAGAGAAATGGTTTTGGGGAGGAAGAAGAAGGCTGTGTGGGTATTTAAGTAGGAAGGTTAGGGAGAGACAAATGGGGCCGCTGGGTTTCATCAGATACTGCCCACTAAGACGCAGTGGTTTTATATAATTTTATCTAAAACTCCCAAACAATACTGGTTTCCACATTCAAGCAGGGTTGGCCTTCAACCCTCTTTTCTCATTTCTCAACTAAATCTTATTTTTATTTCATTTAATCCTGGTGATAATTCCCCTTCGCAAATCTCGCTCCCAGCGCGTGACCATCACTCCCCAATTATGGGAATTCACTTTGTCATTCCATTGGGATTGGGCCGTACACTCTTGATGCGATAGGTTGGGTTTTTCTCGTAAACGCAAACCACTGTCGAATCGAATTACGTATCTACCATTCGGATAGGACAGGACAGGACAGGACGGTGAGGGTAGGATCGGTAATTCACTCGAACGAGGGCAGAAAGAGGAACAGGTGGGAGAGATATGCATGCAAGTGGGGACAAAATGCGGGAACGGAAGAGTGTGCGCGTGGCGAGCACGTTGAGGTGTCAGGATGCGGTCGAATCGCCACATATGGTCCCGTACCTGTGGGAGCTTTTGGTTTGATGGAATATTAAAATAGAGACGAGAAGAAGGGCTAGAAAGGGCTCCAGGTTTTCGCTCAATGTGACGAAACCGGCGATTGGTTTCAGGTTTCTGGTTTTGGGGAGTGGGACTGTGGGCGCCAGCTAGGCCAACGGTTTTGGAGGTGTCTCCGGCGCACACACACAACACGAGTACAGGGAGCGGAGGGCCATATGATTTGTCAGCTTTACCCTCTTATGCTTATCCTATAAGCCAGGAGGCCAACTTGGGTTAGTTTAGGTGTCACTTCCCCAATGGGTCCCCTGCACACTCACACAGTCACACGTCACTCCGATTTTTTATTTTTTTTGGTAATGACTCCGATTTTTTATCTTGAACAGCTAAACAGATATTTACTCAAAAGAGTAACAACCACAGCTCTAATGGTCAAGCTTGTTCGAGGTGAACTAATCTCTACAGTAGTCAGTTTTGAGAAAAATTATCGGGAGTAACCTAAAAAAGATACAGTGATTATCGTGTTTTATTTTGGGTAATCGGTGATTATCTTGTTTTATTTTTTCAGGTGAATTCCATGGGTTGGACTAAATTAAAAATGTTTTTAGTGATATATTAAGTAATTAATATGTTATTAATTACTTAATTAATAACTTATTAATTTATATAAAAATCTTATTTATTTTGTCAAATTTATCACAGATATATTGTTCAATAAGTCACATTATTCGATATACTATATATATTATTCAACGTATCATCTAAGTTCGATGTAGTATACAAGTTCACACGATAAACATTAAATAAACAACACATTACACCACATTTAGAGACACAAAAATGGCTTATCTCAAATGAGTTAAAAAATCAACGATGACGGATGAAATGCGTAAAGCATTCTGCGAGTACTGTAGAGATAATCCAAGTAGCACTCAAAAGCAATTGAAAAAGTGGATTTTAGAAAAGTTCTTACAATGATAAGAAAAGTTCGAGATGAGATTTAAGGTGACTTCAATTTCAAGAAAAAATAATTAACAATTGACTCATTGTTGACCAAGTCTCCATAAATATGTAATAAATTTTTATTTATTAAGGCATTATTAATTTATATATTCATTGGGGTATATATGAATTCTCATATTTGTATTATCTTATAAATTTAACTAATAATTAATTTACTATGTTGTCCCCGATTTGGGACCGACAAAAATTATTATTTTAGCGAGGTTATTAATTAATCGATCGAGTATTAATTTAACGAGATTTTACTGTATTTGGACTTTGGAGAGACTAGTGCCTTCTGTACTTGCTGTTTCTAATATAAGAAAAAAAATCTTATCTGTTTTGTGAGGACTTTTGTAATAATAGATTATCGATCTATTTTAAACTGTTTCGTTGTGAGGCTATATTCAAGCATCTAGAACTAGTCTTTATTGGAAAACTTTCTTCAATAATATGATTATTGCAAGGCTGCTCAGGTGCGGGAGCCGCGTGCGGGACGAAACGACGACAACTGTTCGATCTTTAATGAATTTATCAAACAGACAGGATTAAACGGACAAAATTAATTCATTAAAGATCAGACGACTGTCGTTGTTACATCCCACACACGGCTCCCGCATCCTAATGATTATTGTCGTGCGAGTCCTTTCAATACTTGAATAGGAGATATATCTTACTTGTCCTGCTTAAAGAAAAAAAATTGAAAACCAAAAGAACTCATCTAACCCTTACTATTCTCGCAATCTTAATTATGTATTGTAGGTGGAGGTACATAGGAAAATTATTTAAACTCCAGTTGAGTCCAATGATTCAAATAATAAAAACATGAGTGTTGAAATTGGGGCTCCAACACAAGATTTTACACAACAAGATTGACCTATTGCAACAAGAAAGGAAAAAAAGAATGTTCTAAAGCCATTTGCTTAATGATGTGGTGATTTATGCACTTTTTATTACTAAAGAAGAAATTCTTACTATATATAAAGTTGTCATACATGCAGATAATGAAGAGTGGAAAAATGCTATGGGTGATGATATGAAGTCTCCACGCAAAAATAATACTTAGAAGTTGACTCAGTTACAGAATGGGAATAGGGCAATTGGTTGTAAATGATTTTTTGCTAAAAAGGAAGGATCACAGTACAATGTTAGGTTGGTGGCTAAAGGTTACACACAAAAGGAAGAAATTGACTACAATGAGGTATTTTCTCGTGTTGTGAAGCATTCTTCTATTTGCATTTTATTAGCCTTGGTTGCTTAGTTTGATCTTAAGATAGCACAACTTGATATGAAAACTGCTTTTCTATATGGAAAATTGAACGAATAAATTTATATGACACGACCAGTAAAAGATTTAAAGTTGTTGGTAAGGAAAATTGAGTTTGTAAATTGCAGAGATCGTTATACAGTTTAAAACAGCATCAAAGGTAATGGTACACGTGGTTTGATAAGTTTATGACATGTCAGAAGTACACTAGGAGTCCTTATGATCCATGTGGACCTTCATTTATTTGTTCTTATATGTTGATGATATGTTAATTATATCTAAGAGTAAGGTGAAGATAGATAAATTGAAGTCAAAATTGAGTTGTGAATTTGAGTTGAAGGATTTGGGAGAAGCTAAAAAGATTTTGGACATGAAAATTGAGATAAACAAAACAAGACGTCTAATTTGTGTGTCACATAAGAAATATTTGAAGAATGTACTACATCGGTTTGACATGAATGATAAAACTAAACCTGTAAGTACACCTCTTGGCTCTCACTTTAAACTTGATAGTACTATGTCTCCTAGAACAGATGATGAGAAATAATATATGGCTAAAGTTCCTTATGCCAGTGTTGTTGGTAGCTTATGTATTGTATGGTGTGTACTAGACCTGATATTTCACAGGCCTTAAGTATGGTGTGCAGATATATGCATAATCCAGGTTAATGTCATTGGCAAGTTGTGAAGTGGATTCTACGGTATATTTTGTGTACTGTGGATGTTGGATAAGTTTTTCAATAGGATAAGACGAGTCAGTGCGTTGTTGGATATGTGAACTCTGATTACGCAGGTGATTTGGATGATAGTCGATCTACTATAACTTATGTGTTTACTCTTGCTTGTGGACCGGTGAGTTGGATGTCGAATTTGGAGCATAGAATCGCTTTATTGACTACATAAGCTGAATAAATGGCAATAACAGAGGGTGCGAAAGAAGCGTATTGGCTTCGTGGGTTGCTTGAGGAATTGAGACTTATTCAAGACTATGTTGATCGATATTCATTGTGATAGTCAGAGTGTTATTCATTTAGCAAAGAACCAGGTTACTCATGCTCGTTCCAAACACATTCATGTCAAATATCATAAGATTCGTTAAATGGTGTAGGATGATGACATTCAACTCCTAAATATTGAGACCGAAGATAATCTTGCTGATATATTGACAAAACCGATTCCACTAAGCAAGTTCAAGCACTTGAATTGTGTTTGCAGAATTTGAAATCCCTAAAAGGATGTTTGAGCGGCAATTGAATTTGGAGTTCTACGGGAGGAGAATTTGCATCAGGATAAAGTCAAGATGGATATTATTGATTTGGCTTTAATTTGATGTTTGGACAAAAACTTAATTGAAGAGTCCATCTTGATTACGTGGACTTTACTATGCATATGTATACATGGTCCAACTATGGCAATAGGATGTATGTATATGGTTGCCGTCGTTGTTTTTCGTAGAGAGAAATTGTAGATTAACCTAAGGCAATTACAGCTTGCTTTTGTTACCCCGAAGCGGCTAGCGGGGCCATAGGTAATACATACTCTATCCACTTTAATCGAGAAATGAGTAATAGATTTTTTATAAAATATCTTAATATTAGCGTGTGGTATCATTCTTTATAACTTAAACATGATTATTTTTCATTCTAAAAGACTCATGTCTAAACCATATTTTTCTTAAAGCTTTCTCTAGCAACAGCGAACAATAAGCATTGGGATTTTGGGTAATTGAGAGTATTATTACTCTAATGCATTCTTTCTAATTGATAGCGTAACTTATTGCTGGTTTCGAGAGTGTTCGTAACTCAATCACCTTGATTAAGTGAACAACTATAAATATTTGGGTCATTGTCTGCCTTTTTTTAATTTGTGTTCTAATCAATAGTAAGTTCGTTCTCTTCCGCATTACTATATATATATATATGACGCTCGACGTCAATATATACCTTACCGAGATCTCTCCGCCTCTATTCGTCTCATGGCAGCAATCAAAACTCCATTATGGTTGTCCAGTGCTCAACCAAGATCCTCTTCCGATCATGAAATGATCGATATTGGAACTTCATGCCGGCATTGAAACGCTCAACGGCGTTTTTAAGGACAATGAACGACTTTCTGTGCATGATAGTGTTACTGGTGTACGTAAAGCCATGGCTGATGCAAGTGTACATGAATAATACACAATGCATGCATTTACACGATAATGAAATAGTTTCTCTTCTTCGATTAGAGTGCTCTAATTTCTATATTCGATCGGTTTCATGAAGAAGCCTGCAGACACTTCCACATGGGAGGTTCATGTCATCAATTGTCCAATGTATCACTTTGCAAACGACGCCGTCCTCTTTGCAACCCCTAGCTGGCTCCCGGTTTTTAGGAGTCCACCCCAAAACCAATATCATCTTCGAAACAATCTGTGTTCGGCGAGCTATCGCCTTCTGTGTGAAGCCAATGGTTGCCTTAAACAAATTATATACGTGTGCAACCACAACTATACTAACATAGATTGGGTTTGACAAGAAAAATAAAGTTGACACAAACGCAATAATGGAGCCTCCTAATATGGAAATTAATCTGCACAAAGCCACCGACCTTTTTTAGCCTACGGTTTATGATTATAAATAAATTGACCATTTGTCTTTTTGACCCACCTTGATTATCTATTCATTTCACTCCAAGAATCCATGCATTATTACAAACACACTAGTGTTAGTTGAGGGAGTCCATTTTGTTTCCATCAAAGTGATTCCACGCACAACGCTTGAGAAGTATCAACACACAACTAAAAATTGAAGGATTTGCTTCGAATTCATGGGTCAGATTTTGAAACGGATACCATTTTGAAGATTTTTCACATCTACTACTTAATTGGAGATACATTTTTACAGATGATCGCTATAGGTACGTAGTAGTCATCACAAGGTGACTATCAAACCACAAGCAGGCTATACGTCTAGCTAGCTCGGAGAAAATTATTGGTCGAATTGCAAGAGAAATTGATTAAGGAATAACTGCTCTTAAAGAAGTCTCTGATTTCGTTAATTACTTCCCAATATTGTTCATGATTTCGTTAATTAGTATTAATTAGCATTGTCATGTATTGTTCATGATTGCCGACTCAAACAAGTTGCATTATGTTAATTAGTTTGCATTAGTTAGTGACTAGGGGACTCAAACAAGTTGCATTATGTTAATTAGTTTGCATTAGTTAGTGACTAGATTGGTGTGAATTAGAATAAGACCGCAAGATTCGGAGCCTATCTCCTGTTTGCTTTTGAATATTTTTAACACCTAACCCTAATTAATGATGGTTTTATTGACATAGATCCCTCTCGAGACAATTATTTTTTCTTCCTTGTATACCGATCTAGTGCATGCATATATATGAAATTATAGTTATACTACAAGGAACATGGCAAAAAGTCTAGCCAAATTGGACCATATATATATAGTGCATGCATATATATGATCTAGTGCATGCATATATATGAAATTATAGTTATACTACAAGGAACATGGCAAAAAGTCTAGCCAAATTGGACCATATATATATAGTGCATGCATATATATGAAATTATAGTTATAGTACAAGGAACATGGCAAAAAGTCTTGCCAAATTGGACTATATATATATATAACATGGCAAAAAGTCTTGCCAAATTGGACTATATATATATATAACATGGCAAAAAGTCTTGCCAAATTGGACCATATATATATATATATATATATATAGTTTTTATCTAGAGAGGGATCAATTCTAAAATTAAAATGTGAGACTTGAAAGAAATGATCTACACACTATGTTATAGACGTTGAGTGGTGTAGATGTGAAAATGTGACTTATAAGTGAGTAAAATAAAGAGTCGCACACTTTTAATTTTAAAACGGAATTTATTTATGAATAAGAACTATATATATAACAAAAAAACACGAGAGGTTTTTTCTCCAGGGTAAATAGTTTTATGGATAGACCGTACCATCCAGTTATCTATAATAAAGTATACGGGTTTGCTCAGGTGTGGGATAGCCGTGCTGGACGAAACGGTGACAGTCATCCGATCTTTAATGAATTGATCAAACGGACATGATAAAACAGACTTAAACGGACATAATCAATTCATTAAAGATCGGATGACTGTCGTCGTTTCATCCCGCACGACTATCCCGCGCCTGAGTGGGCCTGATAAAGTATAAACCAAAGACAATATATATTGGGAGGGGAAGACGTACTTAGATATCGCCTTCCTAGCTATTGTCCAAGGAATGTGATACCTATATATTGTTCCGAAATTAATCATACATATTCGAATTTAAGTTCACTCCTTTTTCACTAAGATCCATAATTAAACTCGTCATTGTGCCAATCCAACTTGGCTCATTTGCTTAGTTAATTCTGTAGTCTGATTCCGTGTGAAAAGATATGTGCTTGAGTGTAGCAGTGAATAGCAACAATCTATAATTATATATGTGCTTGGAAGGTATAACTTATCCAGATGAGAGTTTCTACTTTGCATGCACTAACATGTTGATTGCGATGTGTTTTTATTGTTGTTGAGCATTTGGCGTGATGTGATCAAAAATCATGATTTATATGATGTCGATATAGTTTATAATCTCTTATTGATTTAACTCCTGTAAGGAAGTTTGTCAAAATGATACCTCTAATAATTTTACATGCGGAAGAGAAAATATAAATGAGTTCTTTTCTTACGGATATCATTCTATCGTAAAATTAATCTAAATTAAAGTTCATTTTCAGTCCGCTATTCTAGCTCGTACAACTCTACGAGTGAACCGACATGATCAAACATTGGTGATCTAATCTAATATATGGATGCTGCTAATTGTACCAAACAACTTTCTTAGTGTACCCACCAACATAATTTTTATTCCTAATCTTCTGATTCTACCCCTGATTTTACATAAAATTATGAAAGAACCAAAAATGAAAAAAAATATCCCCGGTACTTGTTCTTTTCCCCATATTTGTTTCTCATTGGTTCACCTCTATTCGATTCAATCATTTGGTTCATATCATAGGGAAATTGTTTGATTTTCTCATTGATTGGCTTATCTCACCTGAGTTTTTTTATCTTCTCAACGATCCCTTACAGTAGATTGATGTTCATGTGTTTGGTTTTCGGCTGGGAGTCTGGAACTAGTTATTTAGGCTAAATACTGAAATACGTAGTCTTAATTAGATTTCAACAATCGAATCCCCTTGTTCATTCGTTGGGCTATATCTATATATATGATTGATTGTCTGTTACAAGCATTCATCAATATGATATTTATGAAAGTAGATCGAGATAGAACTGCACCAAAAAATAGTTGCTGGTTCCAAATAACTAATGTTTCATATTGGTATCCTCCATCACCTTGAGATGTTACAGAAAGAAACAAAACTTGAGAGGAAGCAAAATGAGAAGGAAGAACTGAAGATGAAATGATGATGGAAGAGGCAAAACAGCGTCTGCATTCATGGGAATGAATTATTTTCTATTTTCCTTAAATTTCTTGGTGATAGTAAATTACAAAATTATAGATAGTCGAGAGGTAATACTAGAAATAAACACCATAATTTGTATAGCCACACTAAAAACTATACTGGTATATTTAACTACACCTTAGGTTACCCATCAAATTCACCAAGGCATGAGTGCACCACTACCACAGACGTGTCGGACACACAAGAGAACAGTTAAAATGTGCTCCACACATACATGACAAGTCTAGAACGAGCTGAACGGTAAAATCCCTAACCTAATCAACCACGTGTCGTTGTCGCGTGCAAAATACACTTCTAATCCGGTTTCCCACAATATAGCTCGCTCCTGGTTTTTGGGAAGCTTCTCATTTTCCTTTGGAGAATTGAAGGGTCAAAATACCACTCGCTGCTTCTTCCCCAAGTTTTGGTTTTAGGTTAAGTTCTTTTATATTCCAATCGCTGTGGGCGCTCATTTTCCTATCCAATTGTAATAATCTATCTGTGACCTAGCTACTTGGCAAACAAGCGACGTGAAATATCCCAAACTGATGGTGATATATATGCTAAACAACCAAAAGAATTTCATGGGTAAAAGCAATAGCGTTGGAGACATTTTAAATTAATGGAGTATAAATAAAAATGAAAAATATTTATTAACATTTAAATCTATGTACACTATTTGTCTTTGACAAATAGTTACATGATAGTCTCATCGTCTGTAATAATAAAGAGTTATTCTTGATATATGAAATTAAGTGTTTTACTATAAACTGCTCAGCTATTTTTATTGAGTTAAAATGTTAATTTTTTTGTTAAAAATTGAAAATGAATTGCTCGAGAAAAAAGAGTGTGAAATGAAGAAAAATAATAATTTATATAGATGATGAAATGATTCTTTGACCGTAGCTTTTTCCTTTTACACAATTAAAAAATGTTTTTACTAAAAATAAAAAAGTAAAAAATTTAAATTTACAAAGACACATGTGATCTGTTCAATCATCAATTAACACTCATTCATTATCAAATAACTAATGATACTCAAAAGTAATAGTCAAAAGCTAATCAATCATGTATATATCTGGTGTAGTGATATCAGACTCCCTTGTATAAATGGAATGTCGTAAGTTCGACTCACAACAGACTCATTATTGAATTTGAGTTATATGATTAATAAAAAAAGCTAATCAATCGTGTCAGTTAAGTGGCTATTCCTATTAGGTGTATATATATATACATCTCCCTTTCAATAAGAGAACCTTTTTTTTAACATATACGAGAGATTGGGGTTGACACCAACTTTTTGATCACAAAACCACCATTACCAGGACAACTACTTTTGTCGACGAAATTTTTTCGTCAAACTGTTAAAAAATTACTCACAATTGGGGTTAACTTTTTCGTCAGTTAAGAAGTCGTCGGGAAAAAACCGTCGGCAAAACCTTAGCCGACGAAATTACTGTTTATCGTCAGCTAAAGTTATTTATTTAGTTGACGAAGAAATTTTTCGTCGCTTAAAGTCTAGAGTTTAGATGACAAATTTTTATTAAATTTCGTCTGCTATAATTCTTTTTTAATTTTTTTAATTTTGTTTATTTATTTATTTAACTTAAGCTGATGAATTTTATTAAATTTTGTTGGCTATAGTTTTTTATTTTATTATATTTATTTTAAATATTTTTTAACTTTACCTGAAGAATTTTATTAAATTTTGTCAGCTATAGTTATTTATTTTATTTATTTAAATTTAGCATATGAATTTTAATAGATTTCGTCAGATATAGTTATTTATTTTTATTCATTTTATTTATTTATTTAAATCTAGCAGACTAATTTTAATAAATTTCGTCAGCTATAGTTATTTATTTTCTTTTTTATTTAAATTTACCCGACGAATTTTAATAAACTTCGTCGGCTATAGTTATTTATTTTTATTTCTTGAATTTATGATTTTTTTTCTTCTTTTTTCGTTTTTCGCCGGTGGTGGTGTCTAGAAGAGGAGGAGGATGAGGATGAGGTTCGTTGTAGGAGGAGGGCCGGAGGAGGCTAGGAGAAGGAGAAGGCTATCTAGGAGAGGGAGAGGGAGAAGGAGAGGAGGAGGAGCAGGAGTAGGAGTAGGCTAGGAGAGGGAGAGGGAGAAGGAGGAGAAGTAGAGGAGGATGAGGAGGTTGCCGCTGGAGGAGGAGGAGGAGGAGGAGGAGAAGAAGAATAATGAAAGATATAGAAAAAATTAAAATTTTCGGCAGAGATTTTGAAAATTTTGAACTTTAGCCGTTGAAATACCCTGATTTCGTCAGCTAAAGTTAAAATTTTAGTTGGAGATTTTAAAAAATTTAGGATACTTTAGCTGACGAAATTAGGGTATTTCGTCGGCTAAAGTGTCTTATATTTTAAACTTTTATTTTATATATTTTATTTTATTTATTTAACTTTAGACGACGAATTTTAATAAATTTCGTATGTTATAGTTCTTTATTTTATTTATTTACTTAACTTTAGCCGATGAATTTTAATAAATTTTGTCAGCTAAAACCTTAAACCCTAAACCTTCACAGACGAATACCCTAATATTTCGTCTGCAATGCTATAATAAATAAAATAAAACTTTTATACCACTGATTGCGTCTCATCTTTTTTAAATTATTTTCAGTTGAAGGTCCGACCAAAATACGTAATTTAGATGGTCAAATGACCGTTTTCGTGCGTTTAGGGGTTTGATTTACGGGATTGACTGTCTAGATGAATCCCTAACGTTGTCGGATCTAGATGAATTTTTTTTTCTCATATACATATTTCAACATAATAATGATATCTGATGGTCGGATTTTTGTTTGTGAATTTTGATGATCGGAATCACAACATGCCTACTAATGTTGTATAACTTGTTTATTAAGTGTTAAGTAAATGTTTGTTTCAAAAACATAATATACGTAGAAGCCTCAAACGAAAAAAATGTTGTGAAATAAGATTTGACTAAAATGGTGAAATACGTCTAGAGTTGTAAAATCATGTAAATCCGGTAAAGTCTCGGTGTCGATAGTTGCGGTCAATGCAATTTTCCATTCTTTATCCCTAGATGTAGCCCAATCTCCGGTGGTTATTTCTCATAAAATTTATATACCAGTGGTTGCGTCTCATCGATTTAAAACTATTTTCAGTTGAAGGTCCGGGAAAAGTACGTGATTTAGACGGTCAAATGATCATTTTCGTGCTTTAAGAGGTTTGACTTACGAGATTGACCGTAAGGATTGAGCTCTTAACGTTGTCAGATCAAGTTGAACTTTTTCATATAGATATATTTCAACATAATAATCATATCTGACGGTCGTATTTTTATTCTTATGTTTGATCATCAAAATCATAACATGCCTACTAATGTTGTATAACTTGTTTACTAAGTTTTAAGTAAATGTTCCGTTTTAAAAACAAACTCTATTTAGAAACTTTGATCAACGTACCTAAATGACATAATATATTCTTCTACTGTCACAGTCATCATATGTTGTATGCAATAGCACTGTTGTAGTTATCAAACTAGTTAAGACTGTAACTAAACAATTACCTAGTTGCTATATGAATCATAGATCAGTAGATTATTACTTAACTATTGGAGGCCTTAAAATGGTTTTTGACCAATACCAGTGTATTGGATTATTACTTACACGTTAAAGATTCATCATAGTCCTCCAATCCTAAGAATAGATAGGAACCTTGGACCATGAGCCAAAGAGAAACCATAACTTGGTGGGTTTCCTGTGTTAGGTTCAACCACAGCTAGCTAGTAAAAAGGAAAAGTAAAGAACATAATAGATAGAAGACAATGAACATATATTCAACTAAGGAAACAGAAACTGAAGTTCCTTGCCCTTGTTAGTCCAATACATAACATGAGAACAAACACAATAGATAGAAGACAATGAAAATAAATTTGACGAGTTCAAAACCACAAATGGATAGATTCAAGTGTTGTTCATCTTCAAAACCAAAATGAACAATACACCTGTTCTTGAATCATGCTTCTTTCTATCATCAAACCCATTAACAAAACAAACCCAGAAATTTAAAGTATTTATAGAGCAAGAATCTCAATTTCTGAATTAACCTAACAAATAATGAGATATAAAACAAAGATAAGGAAACAGATAACTTAGAGGTATCCAAGACGGAAATTGACGTCGAAGCGGCAAATCGACAATAAGTTCTTCTCCTTGACAGCAGAGGATGAGACTGATATGGCGTTTCGAAGAAGACGACGGGATTGAGTCTCTGAGAGAAAGTCGACGGCGTTGGTCGTTTGAGAGTAGAGACTGAATGACTGATGAGTATTTAAGGTATGCGGAGTTTGGATAATACCCATTACCCGCAAATAATACCTAATACACATTTTACCAATAGGTATCCATACCCACGGATTTTATTGCCATCCTTAGCTACCTTGTTGCGCGCATGCTCTAGGTTGGAAAATGACTTTATCTTCTACCAAGGTACCCTCTCAAATTCAGTAGTAGGCGAACTATATCTTCAGAGTAGTTGACAGCAAATTTTGCTGTCGACTTATATTCGATATCTTTAATTAGGAAGACTAGCTGCTTCAAGTCCTCATTCTGATCGAATAACATCTCCTAAGTCCTAACTACCTCTTCTTCCACTCTTGGTAGTTGTACAACTTCAATTCTGTTCGCTTTTGGTTCAATGTTCTTGTGGTTTACAGCAGCGAACATACTTATTTAGTGTGATGAACTAGCTGAATGATAAGACAAGGATTTTTGCATGTTACTTTGATCGAGTGTGATACAACGTACTTAAGAACATCTTCAACAATGTTAGCTATTTGCATAATAGGTAGAAATGATATTTAACTATTCAATTTGAGAGTTATACTCCCCCAATGATAGCTAGTGTAAATTTTAAACAAAAGATAGCTTTTCTTTCCTGACTAAAATTAGCTAGAATATTTAGCACTAAAAACTAAATATAGCTTTTAAATAGATAGTATGCTGAAATAGCATAATCTAAAATTTTTAAATTTTTCTAAAAAAGGTAGTTTGCTAGAATAGGTTTTAACATCGTAAGCATATGCAGCGTTACTTAACTGTAGCATGAGCATAAAGAGGAGGCGAGTCTTACAGCGACGATCGCTCGTTGATCAAGCTATAACGCTGTTACACGAGCAATCTTTACACACTCAAGAGCACGCGTAAAGGATGAGGAACAGCTACCCCTACAGATTATGCGGTCGCTGGATAAGATTTACCTGAGTAGGGGCTTCTTTAATTTGAGAAAAGTTGGGACAATGACTTCCAAAACGGGCGGCCTTCTTTCTCATCGCAAAATCCTGGGAGAGCTCAATCACGCTCGAATTTCTCCATCTCTGCTCTCAGATGGGGAGCACCACCACTCCACCCAGCAACCGGCGACCATCACTTTCTTTAATTCCGACTCATCTCTCTCTCGATATGGTACACTCCACCTTCTCTTTTTCCTACATCGCACTTATCTATTTCATTTTAATTCTCCGATCACGTGAAAACATTCGTGTTCTTCCTACAGATCAGCTTCCTACTTGGTGCAGGTACTCTTTCTTTTTGTTTGCTTCCTTGCACACACTTTTCAACATATGATAAATGACAACAAAATTAGTATAACATAGATTCCAAATTTAGTTATATGAGTTCAAATATTGGTTCTTGTGGGAAGGATTGTGTTGGTTATAGGCATTAAAATGCCTTTTAAAGCATTGCCTCTGCTTCTAGAGTAACTTTGATTTCACCCTCGTTTGAAGAGAGGTGGTACCCTCCGTTAGAGGTTCGAAATCATGCTCCAAAGTGATCACATCCTCATCCAGCGGCCCGAAAGGCTAAGAACATTTTACAGATTATCCATTAATGATGGATTGTTGGTAGCGGAGATCGAACCTGTATGAGTTTACATCTCAAGTCCGTCATTTGTCAACTGAACCAACCCTTATTGGCGAATCTGCTAGTCTTTCTACAACTACATTTTTTTTCTAGAGTGTGTATATCGTTCTAATGTGAATATTTATTTTCTTTCTTGACTTTATTGTAGATATTTCGTGGGATTTGATCCAGCGGTACCCGAGTCTGGGCATTACTAAAGATTTGTCCGGAAAATATCCTTTGAACAGATTGGCTGAGAGCATGAAATGGGAACGTTTATTTTTGAGTGAAAGCGGACTCAACTTCTGGGAACAATGGATTTATGACCGTAATTAACTAGAGTCTACCATATTTTTCTCTTCTTTCTGATTAAGTTTCTGTCCAAGTTAAAAACTTTTTTGTTTTCACATATCTTGATACAGGTATAGTCATACCACCCTCTCCAAAAATAGATGATATCAGCACCGTAAACGTTAATGACCCAGAAAATCACAAATGTAATCAAAGGTATGTATTCACATATTCTTTCCTTGAATATTTACATTGCAGTTACCAGATTATTCAAACGATTTTTCGGAGGACTTTTGGGTATGATAAGTTAACGCAAATCCATGATTAATTTCCCATTTAATTTTGTTGTTTAGTTATCAAATTATTCATATACATGTTAACTTTATGTTCTCTTCATGGGTAACGTAGGAATCAGTCGCATACAACGAATGAAATTGGTACACGCGAGTTCATGAACTCTTAGAAAGGATTTGCTTTTGTAAAGAGATGAGAAGTAAAGAGGTTACCCAAATGCAAGATGATAGCCTTCTTCGGTCAGCCATTTTCCGAAGTTATAAATCACTCATACACTCTGCAAATCCAGAAATCTACCAAATTACTAATGAACAAGACATGACCTTGTTTCAATTTGCGGCTGATTGTCGTCAAGAAAAGATATATAGCCTCGTGTATGAACATTACAGAGAAAATGATTTTCCGGAGAAGAGATAAGTTTGACAATAATATGCTACATATAGTTGGAAACTTTTCGTCACTTGCCCAAACTAGAGTGGACGACATACGAGGTGCAGCTTTACAGTTGCAGCGAGAACGACAATGGTTTAAGGTTAGTGTTTATCTATTTTCAAATTAGCTAGTTACAAATAAATTCGTTTAGAGAATTAATCATAAGTTATCAGTATCATCCTTTGGTCTAAGAAAGTTCATAATTTACTATATATGCCTGGGATGCAATGCGCGCAGGAGGTACAATCTCATACAGAGCCCGAGTCGCTTGAAGTTATAAATCATACCGATTAAGCGCCGCGTGTGGTATTTACCAAATATCACAGAAAACTAATGGAGGGAGAAATGTCGATGAAAGAAACTGCAACTTCTTGTACAGTTGTAGGCGCTCTTGTTGTCACTATGATGTTTGCAGCAGCATTTACAGTTCCTGGTGCTCCCTGAAGAGAATGTATTTGTGTTCAATGGCTTGATAGCCAAGCTTGTATCATTGTGTTTATATACAGACTTTCATCAAGGAGAGTCCTACATGATTACAAGCTTTATCAAGATAATTAACAAATATTTGAATTCAAATTACATTGTGTTTATCTGGTTTATCATCCCCCCGCAAGCTGACGGATCGGGCAACCACTGGAAGCTTGGAGGTTAAGAGCTGGAAACGAGCTGGAAATAATCCTTTGGTGAAGATGTCAGCGAGTTGATCTTGAGTGCATATGTAATCAACATCTAATTCTTTGCGAATTACCTTTTCCCTGACGTAGTGGTAGTCGACTGCGAGATGTCTTGTACGTGCATGAAACAGTGGATTAGAAGCCAGAGAAATTGAACTAATGTTATCACACCAGATTTTCGGACATGAAAGAGATAGTTGCAAGTCTTTGAACAGAGAGCGAAGCCATGAAATTTCAACTGCAGTGTAAGCCAATTGGCGATACTCAGCTTCCGTACTTGAGCGAGAGACAGTACGTTGAGTTTTGGAGCTCCAAGAGATGATGTTTTTGCCAAGGTACACACAATAACCTCCTGTAGAATGACGGTCATCGGGGTCTCCGGCATAGTCTGCATCGGAAAAGGCAGTAATAGAGAGAGAGCTGGGTTGATAGAAGAGACCATGAGTAGGAGTATGTTTTAAATACCGGAGAATTCATTTGACAGCACTCCAATGAACTGTAGTAGGTCGATGCATAAACTTGCAGACTTGGTTAACAGCGAAAGCAATGTCTGGTCTTGTTAAGGTAAGGTATTGAAGAGCTCCAACGGTGCTTCGGTACTGAGTTGGATCTGAAAGTAAGGTACCATCATGAATGCTTAAACGTTTCCCGCTTACAGCAGGTGAGGAAAGAGGCTTGGCATCTATCATCTTTGTGCGTTGTAAAAGGTCAGTGACATACTTTGTTTGAGTGAGATAAAGACCATGCGACTGCCTTTCAGCTTCAATTCCAAGGAAGTAGTTTAATGAGCCAAGATCCTTCATTGAAAATTGCTAGTTTAGTTGATGAATGAGAGTGTCAATAAGAGCGTGGTTATTTCCAGTAAGCAATATGTCATCGACATAGATAAGCAAGAACAGCTTGATATTTCCATCTTGGTATATGAACAAGGAGTAGTCTGCCTTGGATTCTTCAAATCCAAGTTCGAGCAAATAATCGGAAATCGTTGAAACCATGCTCTTGGAGATTGTTTTAGACCATAGAGAGATTTAACCAGCTTACACACATGTGATGGAAAGTTTGAATCAACAAAGCCTTGAGGTTGGCGCATGTACACTTCTTCTGTGAGATATCCATTCAGAAAGGCATTCTGAACGTCCAGTTGTCGAATCGGCCACTGGTGATGAACTGCAAGAGCAATGATAAGGCGAATAGTAGTACAGGGCTGAAAGTTTCTGAAAAATCGACACCTCCTTGTTGATGAAATCCGTTTGCGACTAAGCGAGCTTTATGACGCTCAATATTGCCATCCGCCTTCTTTTTGATACGAAATACCCACTTACAGGGGAGAATGTTCATTGTGGGATGAGCTGGAACAAGTTTCCATGTACCACTTTTCTGTAATGCATTGAATTTAGAACTCATTGCACTTCTCCATTCAGGATGTTGTACTGCTTTACTAAAACATGTTGGTTCGATATCATTGATCGTAACAGATGCATGCATGGCATATTTTGGATTTGGCTTGACAATTCTGACTTTGCTGCGTGTGACCATGTTGTGCTGGGAAGAGAGATCATTCAGAGATGGTGCTTGGTGAGGTTGTTGCGAAATAGAATTATTCTGACGTGAGTTGGTGTGGATTGAGGTGATATTTGAATTTGTATGATGAGTGTGTGATAGATTGGACGGAGAAATAGGAAGAGAGAGGTTTGGAGGGTTATAAGGAATTATGGCTAGAGAAGGAGTGTTTATATTTGGTGAACTAGAATTAAGGAGCGGGCTAGGAGGGCTATTATTTTGTAGGAGAGGATTATCAGTAATTTGAGTGGATGACTGAGGACAGGAACTAACTGAATCATTTGGAAGAGATGAAGATAATTGTGGAGTTTGGTGAGATGGTGATGATGTAGATTTTATAGGAGGAGATAAAGCAGAACTTAAATAAAGATATGAGTTTGAACCTGATTCTTGTGAAGTAGAGGACGCCTTCGGGTGTGTGAGCTGTTGGAATGGGAAAGAATCCTCATCGAATATGACATGTCTAGAGAGATACACTTTGCCTGAAGAAAGATCAAGACATCGATAACCATGATATTGTAGAGAATAACCAATAAAACACAGTGTTTTGATCGAGGTTGAAGTTTATTAGTAGTGTAGAAACGGAGATTAGAAAAACAGCTGCATCCAAAAACACGAAAGAAATGATAGTTTGGAACACGCTGAAATAGCTTTTGATAAGGAGACATGAAGTTAAGCACACGAGAAGGAAGTCTGTTTATGGTATAAACAGCAGTATTAAAGGCATCGACCCAATATGAAGGAGGTATATGTGCATGAGAAGTAATGTGAGACCTGTTTCGACAATGTGTCGATGTTTTCGTTCAGCCATGCCATTTTGTTCTGGATGTTTTGGACAAGATAGCCGAAGACCAATTCCATGAGTGTCAAGAAAAGATTTGAGAGCATTGTTTTTAAATTCCCCACCTTCATCAGCCTGTAATGTTTTAATTTTGCAGGACAGCAAATTTTCGATATAGGCTTTAAATTTTGTAAATATCCCAAAGACCTCAGATTTAAAACGCATTGGAAATAGCCATGTATATCGAGAGAAGTCATCAACAAAAATCAAATAATATTTGTAACCAGTAGAAGATAAATTTGGAGAAGTCCACACATCTGAATGCAGTAATTCTAATGGATGATTAGAAATGGAGTTTGATAAATTGAAAGGTAATTTGTGACTCTTGCCAAGAGGACAAGAATTACAGAACTTGATCTTAGATGTGTCTGAGATAGGCAAGCATTTATTTGAAAACAGCTTTGATAAAACTGAAGTATTTGGATGGCCTAATCAGAAGTGCCAAACTGACGATGAAGCTTGAGTGCCATAGAGAGCAAATAGCCCCGGATTATTAACTGATGTCTTGGAATCTAGACGAAAGGGATAGAGACCGTTTTCACATTCACCCCGAAAAAGCGTCCTCTGGGTACGAAGATCATTCACAACAAAATAAGATGGAAAGAATATGAAGTAGCATGAATTGTCATTAATAAATTTGTGAACTGAGAGAAGATTATAAGAAGCAGTAGGACAATGTAAAATATTATTAAGGTGAAAAGATGAAGTGGGAGAGTGGAGGTGAGAAGAGCCAATATGAGAGATTGGTAAGGGAGAATTTTTACCAGCACCATCAACATAATCTCGACCATGATACTCAGTTGCATTTGTAATGTTACTCATGTCACCAGTTATGTGAGTATTAGCTCCTGTGTCTGTGATCCATGTAGAAGAAGAAGCGCCATGATTGGCTGTGAAGGCAGTGAGTTTCTTGCTTGGAGTTCGACCTTCGTAAGATAGATTCATACGATTGAAACAATCCAAAGCAGAATGTCCAGGTCTATTGCAGATTTGACATATAACACGACCATTTCCATAATGTGGGGGAAAGGTATTACTAGGAGGAGGGCCAAGAATGGAGCCAGGAGAACGAGGAGGAGCTCAAAATATATTGTTGCGGCCAGCATAAGTGTTTGGAGGTGACATAACGGGGCGACCTCGTGCGCCACCATGTCGACCGAAAGGAAAACCACGGCCTGACATGCGTGGTTTAGCAACATGAAGAGCAGTGGGTACACCATCAAGGTTAGGTTGAGTTTGTTCATTAAACCTTCTTTCAGCAGACAAGAGAAGAGATTCTAGATCATCATAAGTAACGGGATTATCTCGTGCTTGTGCAGAACTCACAGTCATTTCATATTGAGCACCAACATTGTGCATGATGATAGTGAGCAGGTCCCCTTCGGACATAGGGCATCCGGCCAAGGCGAGATGATCATCAATGGAGTTGATTTTGTCCAGGTAATCTGCAATGGACAAGGAGCCACGAGTTGTTCGCATGAGTTCACCACGAAGCTGTAATATGCGATTTTGAGATGGGGAAGCATAGCGCTTTTCAAGAGAATGCCAGGTTGCCTTCGAGGAAGTGGATCTAGCAACGGTGGATAAAACAGCAGGAGTTAGGGATGTATTGATCCATCCTAAGATCATTTGATCTTGTTGCTGCCACAGTTCGTACTCGGGGTTAACTTCATCTGTGAGCTTTCCATCTTTATCTGTGATAAAGTATGGAAGGCAGGTAGAGCTGCCGTCAACAATGCCCATGAGACCTCTACTACGAAGAACCGGATTCATCTGAGCACGCCAAAGGACGTAGTTGGATCGATCAAGTTTGATAGTCATGAAACTTGATACGGAGTGGACAGCGGTAGATGATAGGGAAGCAATGGTGGAAGATATTGGGGCAGTTGTTGAGGAGGTGGTGGAGGAGAGTCCTACATGATAGCCAAGCTTGTGTTCAATGGCTTGATAGCCAAGCTTGTATCATTATGTTTATATACAGACTTTCATCAAGGAGAGTCCTACATGATTACAAGCTTTATCAAGATAATTAACAGATTTATTTGAATTCAAATTACATTGTGTTTATCAGGTTTATCACTCCCATGTTCTTAAGGGCAAAGGCGTTCATGGTATTCATTATCTCAGATGCTATATCATTGTTTTCTTCGACTACTTCGGTGATGATATTTTGGGAATTCTCACATCACGCTACAAAGAAGAAGACTTCCTCATATCTCTACCGACCAAAATGATATTGGGCCTTTTCACTCTTTTTCTGCTGCCCTTTACATGATGCTTCATGGGAAACTGCATCATTGTCCCTGTTATATTACTTTCTAGTGTCCCAATCGCCTCATTTGTCAGGATGCAGTTTCCCTTCTTTGTGGAGATCTTCATTTCAACTTACGGGGCAGATATATTTGACAAGGAAAATCTAGATAAAGTTTGGTATTCATTCTTAGATTGCTAATGTCAGATGAGGACTATTATATTTCATTTTGCTATTATGTAAGAAGTGTTTTTAATCCACATCACTTCTGCTTCTATTGTAATAATGAATTCTTTTTTTTTCTTAGAAAACATCCGTATCAACAATTATGATTTTTTATATGAACAATTTCTCAATATCTTGTTTATTCGCAACAAAGTATTTTCTTTGCCTAGCTGTAAAAAAAGAAAGCTTTTCCTAAGCTCAGATTCGAGGGCTATGTAAAAATCGAACAAGTTGTAATATCCTAAGCTCAGTTCATGTTCCTCGATCTTCACCTAAGCAGACCTTTTATTTTGCTAATCATCAAAACAAACCACTTACGAAGGAGTTTCTCCAAGAAGCCTCGGCATTCGTTTGGGTGGTCTATGGTTGGGCCTTCGGTAATTCTAGAAAAACACAAGTAAAAATGGGCCGTCCCCCCGCCTTCTCTCTCTGCTCTCAGATGGGGAGCACCACCTCTCGCCTCAGCAACCGGCGACCATCACTCTTTCTAATTTCGACTCCTCTCTCTCTTGTTCTAATTTCCTTCATCGCACTGATCTATTTCATTTCAATTCTCCGTCCCCGATCCAAATCCTCCGCCGCATTTTTTTGTTTCTTTAATTCCTACGCAAAATTACGCAGCGTTTATTTCGTGCGAGGCTTTGTTTCACATAGAGCTAGCTTGAGTCTGTGTAGGGCTCGAGCGCTCAAACCGGAGCTGGTGATGCTTCCCGAGCTGCCATGGAATCGCTTCACTAGGATCCCGAGTGCTCAAATCAGTTTTCGCATTGGTGGTGTAATTGGGAAAGGTGGTGGCATAATCAAATCCCTGAGAGAAGAGACATAATCCAAGATTACAGTTTCTGATTCTGTTCCCGGCTCAGATGAGAGGGTAATTATTATCATTAGTCCGCCAACCAAATTTTCGAGGAAGCAAAATAATGATGAAGATTCAAGTATGTCTGCTAGGAAGGCGTGGGGATGTTTTACAAAGATTGCGTTGTGAGACGCGCGCAAATATTCGCGTTCTTCCTGCAGATCAGCTTCCTACTTGTGCTATGGATACTGATGAATTGGTGCAAAGACTCGTTCTTTAAATTGTTTGCTTCCTTGCTCACTTTTCAACGTATGGCAATGCCTTTTAAAGCGTTGCCTTTGCTTCTACAGTAACTAGCTTATAGGTGGGAAGATTTTCTTTGTCTTATGAATCTTGATGCTAAGCAACGGATATGGCATGTGTTCAACTGTTTTTTCTTTTTTCTTTCCCAATCATGCATGGGCTACATTTTTTTCCAATCATGCATGGGCTACATTTTTTTGTACAAGGTATGGTATCATTTCTTCAAACATACTTTTGGTATAATTTTTGGCTTTGTTAATACCTACATCACAACCACTGGCATGTTTTAGAATTTAAGTTTGTTCTATCTAGGCTAGTATAAAAGGTTTAACAAGATCATTTGTCTACTTACTTTGTCTGGGAGTTGAAGAAGGTTTTAAATTTTTATCTGTACATGTTAAACGATATTGAATTGATTTTGGTGCAGTCCCTGGTAGCTTGGCTGCTGGAACTTCAAATATGGTTATAGGAATATTTTCTGAAGTTATCTATCTGTTTGTTTTTCTATCATCCGTACTAACTTGAACATCTTACGCAGATATCTGGAAAACCAAACATGGCAAAAAGAGCACTTTATGAAGTGTACTCTATTGCATCAGAACCCACGTAAGGACAAACGTCCTTTGGATTGTCTATACATTTTGGGGGCCAGGGGTTTCATCTGCGAGGAGCCCCAAATGTGTTCCCACCTGGCAATTCAATGTGGCCTAATAGGGAACCTTCCCACGGTATGCCACCAATGTAAAAAAATCAATGTCGCCTAACAGGGAACCTTCCCACGGTATGTCTAGGGCGGGCAAATATCCGGTTTTCAACCGAAAATCAAAAAAATCATCCGAAAAATCGGTTCGAATAACCGAACCGATTAAAACGGATCAAAAAATAACGTAAACCGATCCGAACCGGTTTGAATCGGATTGGTTCCGGTTTAACTTAAACACCGGTCCGAACTAACCGAATATTTTATATTTGGTGTTATATTTTTTTAATACGTGTTACTTTATTATTAGTCAATATATTTCTTATTATGTGTCACCTTAAGAAGACAAAATTTATTTATCAAATTATACGTATTTATATACACACTATATAACTCACATTCTTGAACAAGTATACTATTAAAAATATATATACTTTGACATATAATTTAAGTATGACTGTAAATTCGTGAAAAAAATAATAATTGAGAGAAAAACCTAGAACTATATACGTTTTAATTTTTATATGGAAAAAAGACAAAATAATATATTTTTTTTAAAATGTCTCATCTTATTGTTTTAAAATCGGGTTAAATCCGAAACCGATCCGGTTTCCGGTTGATCTGATTTTAAAATTTGGTTACAGATAGAAGTTTTACAAATCCGAATAATTCGGATTGGATACGGTTTGGACCAAAAACCGATCCGATCTGAATATGCCCACCCCTAGGTATGCCACCAATGTCAAAAATAGGAGAATATGAAAATCATTCCTCTGGATATGCTCGAGGAGGTTTTAATGGTGATCCTGCAGGGCATAGGGTTGAAGCCCGAGCTGAGTTTTTATAGATTTAATGTGAAACAGTTATTGGCAAGGGGGATTTAATGTGAAACAGTTACAAGAGGAAACTGGAGCGAATATTCTTGTTCAGGATGCATCAACAAACTCAAAAGAACATGTGATTCGTGTCTCTGCTTTTGAGGTATGCAGATTTGATATCCATACGTCTAGCATCTTTTCATATTGGCTATTTCACATGGAAAACCTACTCATGATCTGTTTGTCGGTGCCTATGGATTTATATGCTACATTATATGAGAAAATACTTGTGACACCTTGTACTTTACCTTTAAAATTAGTTATGTCCCTCAGTTTTCAACTTAAACTAGTATACTCCTATACTTTTAAAATGACTAAAATGCCCTTATAAACAGTTATTTTTTATTTTTCCCAGTTTTTTCTATTTCTCTTTCCTAATATTAAAAATCAATTTGTATTTTTTCTATTTAAAACCAATTTTATTTATCTATTAAAATCAGTTAATTTTTTTCCTTTTAAATCAATTTTCTTCTACTATTTAAAATCAATTTTATTTTTCTATTGAAATACAATTTTTCTTTTTCTATTAAAATCAATTTAGTTCTTCTATTGAAAATCAGTTTTATTTTTCCTATTAAAAATCAATTTTATTCTTTCCTTTCTATTTTTATTTTTTTATTTTCTAATAATATTTTTAGAGAAATAGGAAAAAAATTAGGAAAAATAGAAATAATTGTTAATAGGGGCATTTTAGTGGTTTTAAGTAACTTAACTGTTTTTTTGATGGTCAACTAACGGCAAGAGCAATTTAGACGAGAATTTAAAAGTATAGGGGTATACCAGTTTAAATTGAAAATTGAATGACATAACTGATTTTAGGAATAAAATATAGTGTGTCATAAATATTTTCTCCTACATGATATGCTAGTATTAAGATCACCTTTCTGATACTCTTTCATGTGGAATCCGAGGTCACAAACAATTGAGGCTTTAGCTTCAAAACAAAACAAGTGAATTATGTGATAAAGGTACGATCACTACTAGGCTTCTTGTTCCATCGAGTAAAGTTGAATGCATCCTTGGACAAGGCGGACAAGTTATTAATGAGATGAGAAGGAGAACCCAAGTAGATATTCGTGTGTACTCGAAAGATGATAGGCTACGTTGCACTGACACGGCGACACAACGACACGGCGACACGATATGCCGCGACACAACGACACGGTAAAACTTAAAAACTGCATATTTGACACGGTAAATAGAAAAATATATTTATATATTTTTAATACATCAAAATATACTAAAATATAAAATAAATCAATTATATTATCAAAATAATGTGGTCGTCCTCCAGAACATTACCTGTTAGAGTTAGAGGAATGCCACCACCACCAAATGCAATTAGAACTAGTAGCTCTGGTCGATATGATCATCTAAGGTAACCTCCCCAAATTTAATAAAACATCACTAGAACGAAATAAGTTTTCATCACTATGAGTGACGATTTGCGCTCAAGTGTGCTGTTACCATTTTAGTGTTGAAGGTATAACTTAAAAAGAACTTTCAAAGTTTCCAAACTTTTATCCCATATCAGTAATACTGTCAGAGGTCCCAAAACTAAATTGAACAAACAAACATACAAATCTTTCCATTTTTTGTCCGACTCATTATGGTATCCATTAATTCAAGTTTTGGAGCTCTTAAAGATCATTGGGAAGACTGGTGTCCTTACAAAGGCACATGTTATTCCTATGATTAGTGGTCCACAGGGAATGTAGTATCTCTGGCAGGTTTCATAGGTCTCCCTCCATTGGCCTACCTGCAGTAATATACTTGCTGTAAAACATTGTTTGTACATCTATTAGTGTTCTTCTGCATTGCAATTCAGCTGTCAAACTCAGGGGTCTGTAATGGTAGGTGCTCTGCTAAGAAAGTAACAATGTCGACCAGTAAACTACATCAAGCATATTAGAATGCATAAACACCATGAATGTCATATCTGCAGTTGTACACTAATATTGTTCTTTAGTTTAAGACACCTTAATTGACCTAAATTTATTTCTTTGGGTTGAGAATGTTGACACACCTTAAGTTCTACATCTAACCTTGAATCAAACTTCCTCGTAGTCCTGTTACGTCAAGTAATACACACTCATAGCACTAGTAGTGGCAAAATTGGTAAAATGAGGTACTATATTGATGGCAAGAAAGAAATTCTTGAAAAGTGGTAGTCGAAGCAAATGTACAAGAAACATGTTCAACTGATATTTACCATTTTCTCTCTAAACTCTGTACATATGCATGTTGCGTATTATGATATGAATATGAACTAGAGGGATACCCTGTCCCGCCCCCTGCTTCTGGGTATAGAACTATTAAAACATTTGTTTCTTGTTAAGTTTAATATATTTTCAGTCTGATGTTAGGCTTGTTTTATGTCACAGCTATCAAAGGGTCAACAGAGCTTTGGACAATATGATTTCAAACAATGCAGTGGATTCTTTTACTGGAATAGGAGGGAGCGACGTTTCCCATATTGGAGAGGTATTTTTCAACACTTGGTGGAGAAAGGACAGTAGGCATATACCAATATGAATATTTGCAGTGAATCTTGGAGTGAAAAGCCGAATAACTAGGGTCCATCTTGAACATGCCATGAAATGATCAAGTCCTTACAGACTATCGTTTCATCAAATATTGAGAAGTTATAGTTTGTGCTTATATCCTTGTGGACTAATCCTACAGCTCTAATTTATATATTAGGTCAATTTGCAACAAGCTTGGCTCTTAGTTATTAAATTGCCCTTAGGTTGCCTTGGGCAGTTCACCTAGCTGATGCATATCTTTATTACAACCATTTGAGAAATTTGGAAGTATTCATAATGTATGAAAATATTTGGTTGGCTTTATTGAAATTATGTGATTTTGGCTTGTGTGCATTCACATAGCTAGTGTAATTCATTTTGTTCTTCACAACTGTGGATGATAAATGGTAAGGGTAGAATGCTGATGCACAACGTAGTTAGTTCAACCGCATGCCTTGGCACCTTGCACAGAAGCTTTAGAAAAATCTTAGTGGTTTTATTTAATTGATACAGTAGGGGGGAAAAGGAAAAGAAGACGAACAAATGTCCTGCCTTCATTCATTGGTGTTCTCCTGTTATGTGTTGACACCACTAACCTTTCAGTACATTTCTTTCTTTTCTCACCGGACTTTCAATGATAGTTTTGGAAAAGGGAAAAATCCGATTGTAGAGGGAAAAAAATGTTACTGAATTCTAGCTATGGGATGCATGAATCTGAATCTCATCTATTAGCCATAATGGGATCTTATGTTGAAAGCTGTTGTCCAGTCAAAATATTGCTAATGTCTTTGATTGGTTTTCAGGTTCCATGACCAAAAGTGAAATTCCAAGAATCGCAGTGGCCCTGAACATGCTGCTGAGATCCGTGGTTCTGATCAGTTGAATGCTGCACAGAAAATCCTTCAGGCCCTCATGGCTTCCATTGGTCAAAATGCTAGTGCTCAGCTTAGTTCCCACCACAATGCAAATACTCAGCAACGTGTCTGATCATCAAAGCCCGTACCACATCAATGCTCCAAGAAGTCCACACAATGAATGCTCTACAGTCCCTATCGAGTGAATGCTAAACAAAGTCCACACCAAATCAAGGCCCAGCAAAGCCCGTACCAGACCAATGCGCAACAAAGCCCCTACCATATCAATTCTCATCAATGCCCTTACCAACTCAATGCTCAGCAAAGCTCATATCAGTTTAGTGCTCTACAAGGACCGAACCCCAACATCAATGCTCCAGAAGGTGCGCACCATAACCTTAGCTCACAGCAAGATGCGTACCATAACCTTAACTCACAGCAAGGTGCCTAAAAGTACCGACCCTGATGAGTTCAGAGTTTCTGTATCATATTGCTTCTAGATGACCTTTGGTGTTATTAGTGTAACCAATAGTATACGTAGAAAATACTTCTATTTTGCCAATCTACTTTCGAGCTTTTAGGTCTCGCATAAGAAACACCATGTTCTGTGCTCCAGGGATTCTAATACCAAGAAATTTATGATACTAGCTTGTCCACGGATAGATTCTTGAATGGAGATTAATGGTTGGTTATTTATGGATCTCTCTTTTCCTTTCTTCACCGTCCCTTTACAATTCTTAATCTTGAAATTGAAGAGATATCAGTTAAATCCATAAGAACCAGGTACTGTGATCATAAACTTTTTGATTTCCGGCTCCTGCTCCGGCGCACCATAGAACTGGCATTGCTTTTCACTATTAAGCCATAGACAGCTCATTTCTAGATTTCAGACCCAAGGCCAGACAATGCCAACTGGTGTGGGATTGCACTCTTCTGAAGCTTTTCGGATTTCCAAAGCTTTTTAGTCTTGGTGGTGAACATACTCAAACAAGATAATATGCTCAAATAGGTTTTGCTTCCTCAATAACTCGATTCACATGGCATTTAAACGGTGTGTCGACAAGTCCCATCTGCTAAGGAGGCAATTTTCAATTTCCATTGCTGCATTAACAAGCATGAAGCTCTGGAGTGGGCAGCACTTTGGCTATCTTGGGTTGACATTTCTCAGTGATCTTCTATCTGGTACACAAAAGTACGTCTTCCATGATTCGATCAAAGAACGATTCTCCATACACGTGAAGCAATCGAGTACGTACCCAAGTAAACTAAGCCTTTGTACCTCAAAAAAAACTCTTGCTTAAGATGATTAAGTGCTCCTTCAACTTGGCCACTTATTGTTTTAGTATCGTGATAAACTCTGTTGAGAGGTTTTTGGTGTTTGCCTTGTCATGAAATCCCATAAGAAAGAAACAAGCTATTTTCATGTTATGTATGATTGTTATCCATAAAACTATGGGTTATTGGCTTCATTCATACCTATGAATACTAGCCTCACCACCATCACCCTCCTATGTTGAATGAGTGTTCCAAATCCAAATCCAAACCCAAATCGTAATCGAAGTCATTTTGAAGTTGTCCGTTGTTAAAATCTGCGGATGGAGTTTATGGCTATCTGCTTTGATAGAGTCATAGAGATGTCAATATGGAAAAGAAACCAAGTGCTCATCCTTATCCGGCAGCGCAGAACCTCGCTCACTGTTCAGAGCTCACATTACTACTGTAGGTGTTAGAATATGTCTTTGAATCGCATAAACCATAATTTAACAAGGATTGTTAAATTAGTCTATTATGCTGGGTTGTGTTTGTTGGGTCTACCATTCGGAGGTATATATATAACTATTAGGTTATTAACCTAGTGTGTGTGTGTGATATTCTGTTATCTGTAATCCGTTTTCCTCAATGATTAATAAAATTGTTCTCCTTTGCATGTGGATGTAGCTAACACCTTGTCAGTGAACCACATAAATCTGTGTTATTTTTTACATTCGTTATAACAATAGGTATGGAATTTGTCTTTGTACATATCCTATAAGCGACGATTTCATCATTGCATGGTGTCTGACTTTGACCAAATATACCATTCCAACAAGGTGCGTGCTATAGAAGTAGGAAATCAAGCTCCATTACACTAAGCAAGACAATGACATGCAAGGCTTAGGAATTAAAATGAGAATAACATGTAACAAGCATATAGTGACTCATCTGTCACAAGCATAGTGAGTATGCATATCACTTGTGTTGTGAGAGACAAGTGACTGATCGACGTATAAGCAATTTCTCCCATTGGCCGAGGGAGCTAAGGACGACTGAGGGCCCATTCCCTCAATGGATTTTGATTACTAGCTGGTTGCCTGGAGAGAATTGTGCCCCAATAGATAAGGCAAAATTCAGTATTAGCTGTGTAAAAAAATTAGGCTAATGACCATTTATTATGCAGAACAAATACTCATCAGGTCTAAAAAAGTTTTCATGTGTCCATTCTAACTCTTACCATTGAAATTACTATCACACCCTTTATCTAATTAACTCTCTCCCTCACCTCTCATTCTCATATTCTTGACTTTACTCTCTCTCTCTCCCTCTCTCGACCCATCATCGTCGCCTCGATGAAGGATGACACCGCGCGCCTCGACAACCCAGCCAGGAAGAAGTCATCTGCCCAAAGCCTAAATTTGAGCAAGAAGAACCAGATCTGATCGAGAAGTACAAGCCTTGAATCAGATCTAGCACCTCGATGTCGCTCCACCCTAGCACTGTCGCTTCATCACTGACTCCGACTACTTCCACCGGATTTGAATACGATTTCACTCTCGACATCTTTCTCTCTCCCCTCTCTCTTTCCAACTCCAAAACCACCCACACCTCCTCCTGCTCTTCCATGGATCCTCATCTGAGCCCCCTCCATCGACACAAGCAGTAGATTTGCTTTCATTATGCCTTTTCTATACATCTTATGTTGCCTCAAGAGAGATTTGCTTAGATTATGCTTTGTATATTAGTCTTAGTCATACTTGTGATATGTGTATTGATATTTACTAACCCTAGAAGTAAGTTTACTACTTCTAGTAAACTTGGTTTTGGTGTTTTGAGTCTGGTTTTTGGGAACAGAAGTAAGTTTACTAGGAGTAGTAAACTTGAAATTGAATGTTTACTAGGGTCAGTAATTACAGCCACATGATTCCGGTTACAGGAGTCCGGTAGCCAAAAATCAAAGTCCAGCGAACGAAATCCGGTGATCGGTGACCGGAGTCGATGAGGTTCCGGTCAACCTTTCTCTTTCTTGTATTTTCTCTCTCTAAGCATATTCAATGGGTGATGGGTATAATGGTACTAAAATAATATAGGTTTTTAAGAGTGTCATAAGAGTTTAGACCGAATGGGCACAAATTCTCTTTTGAAAGATCAAATGGTCAATGTTTTTTAAAAAAAGTTGGAATGAAAAGTAGGGTGCCAAATTTTATAGTGAATGAACATTTTCTAAAAAAAATTAACAATCCTAGATAAAAAATAATTAGAAGCTTCTCATGTACTAACCTTGAGAAGCCCAAGTATTCAACTCCCACTTAACGATATTATAATTTTTCCCTCAAATAATGTTGTTGCATTCCATGTCGAAAAAAAGCAGCTGCTTTCAATCTCCTCAAACCCCAAATCATTAGCAGCAACTCAATAAGGTATAAAAATAACTATTGTGCTTGTTTAATTATTTATTCCTTAAAGACATTTGTATGTTTCAGCTATAGAATTGTTAGTGTTAAATCACAATTATATCACCTGAAAATTAACTAAACTTATTTTGATATTTAGGAAATCAATATCTTAATCTTTAAAATTTCATCGTGATGAGGATAGATCATCACAATTGTTGGTCTTCAACGAGAAATTTCTAGTAAGTGCGAGTCATCAACTGAGCAGCTTTTGGTTTCATTATTGGTCAAGTGAAACAAACTTTTGGTAAAAATTTTGTTCATTTAGGTGTTATAATTCAGGCTTACTAATACATTAAGATTTTTTTGGGAAGATACTTGTTATCTTTTGTTTTATAAACCATTTTTGTATAATAAATATATATGTACTTAGCTGCAAATCTAAAGATGTATTGACTTAAAATATTGTTAATACAAGAGAAAAGTTTGTTCCCATTACATATATGGTTACTGATTTCTTCGGTCAATCATGTTGGGCTATTATTTTGGACCTTGTTTAGTGTTGTTCTTTGTGATCGCTACACTTACGGACCGGCTTGTTTCCGGCGATCTCCATAAATATGAAGTGCATACTTTGCAAGTTTGCACGCCTGTATCTAGAGTAGGTGTGCATGTCTTCGTCTTAAGAAATGAGTGCATACTTTCATGTATCTAGAAGACACATTTGGCTTGTCCAGATACTTAGAGAATGAAATGTTGGCTAATTGGCTTGGTGACCCCAATTCATTAGAATTGTGTAAAACGTGAAAGTCCAAGAAAAGGCCATCTCCATTCTCCTAACTCTTAGTCAAAAGTACAAATGGCTTTCTCAATCCACGGATCTTCAATCCAAACAAAATGGAGTCAAAATGTCTTTCCAGTCAAGCACTAGATCAGATTTTGTAGACCAGAAGCTTAAAGAAAAACGCGACTCAAAATAGTAGGCAAACAAGTCATATAAAATTTGGTATATATTGATAAAGTAGTCTGAGGTTCAACTCCAAAACCAATTGACAATAGAGAGAATAACCCAAACCCTTATAAACCCATAGACAAAGTCCCATATTCCTGATGTGGGATATATTTCTCAACACGATTCCGCACGTGTGGCGAATTTTTAAGCCTAACACGTGGACAACAACTTGGGTGGTTATGGAGTTCGTGTGGCCTTTGGGCTTCACACGTGTACGTGGGTAACCCGCTCTGATACCATGATAAAGTAGTCTGGGGTTCAACTCCAAAACCAATTGGCAATAGAGAGAATAGCCCAAACTCTTATAAACCCACAGACAAAGTCTCATATTCCTGATGTGGGATATATTTCTCAACATATATTGCGGTGTAAGTAGACGGTATAATTTTAATAATTCATGTATAAAATTCACTGTATATATAATATTTGTTTATCAATTAATTAAGTCTTGATTAGAATCAATACAATACTCACTCATGAGTAACTAGATTTGACTTTGTTGTTATCGAAAATTCTTGTATGCACCAAGATTCAAGTGAACTAAGTATTTATTAAAAAAATTTAACTGTTGATAATTATACTTAAATTTTATTTAAAATAAATAAATAGTATTATAAATATAATCTAATCATATATTTAAATTGATTTAAATAGACTATGATTCATTCGAATTGTTATATATATATATATGGAAGATATGTGTCAACCCATGAGATGAGGGATCCAACCAAAACATTCCCAAATCCAACGATGATCTGATACTTTTCAGAACTAGATCCTGCAAATTTCGCGGATTGGTCAGTGGGATTGGATTTAGATCTTCTCTTAGATATCAGTCAAACATGTCATTAAGCAAGCGCGCATGTATGTTTTACATTATACAATTAGTGAGCATATGAGTCGCATCACCTTTCAATTATATTGGTCAGCGATGATCAATGAAAAAAAAGCAGTGATGAAAGATGATATAACAGTTAGGCTTCCCCAGAAGTTTACCGAAGATCTTACGAGTCATCTAACATCTTCAGGCCGGTAGACGCCAAAGTCCAAACGATGATATATTTAGAGCTTTCTATTACTGTATGGTTCCTCACATTAGAAACCCTAAACCTAAATTTTAAGACCATCGGCTTTTATATAATTTCTCTATATAATAAATAAAATTCAAAATTTTATACATTTTTTTTCTACAACTCCAATATATTATATATTTTAAAGATTTCATAACCATTCTCTAAATTTTTCTTTAAAATGATAAAGTTTGCTATAAATATAAGAAATTTGACTCTCTCTCTTTTGAAGTTCTCAATTTTAGAGAAACTTAAGAAGCTATTAGAACAAAACAATCAATTTTTTTCTAAAATAGATAAAAATTAATATTTGAAGAAGCTGTTAGAATTGTTCCAACAAAAATACATTATTTCGCATTTCTTGAACTACATGCATGAGACCGTATGTATCAATATACATGCATGAATATTGAGACCATATGTATAAATATACATGCATGAGACCGTATGTATCTAATACAAATACAATCATTAAGCCTAAAATCACCAAGATCTAGTGACATTTATACATTTTATAGGTGAAAGGTCCATCAATTGGACAAACTCATGCACTAATTATTTAATACTGATAGTTGTAATTGACTTAATTAGTTAGTTCTACTAGACAAAAATACAATTATGGCACGACGCCTCATCATAGAAAGTAGAAGTAGCAGCTCAATGTCTATATAATCATATCATGCTTAGCCACTTGAATGCTTAACCATATCATACGACCAAAAAAGATACTTAGCCGCTTGAATCTGTATTATATAACACAAAAAGGACGAATCCAATGATATGAAACCAAATCGATCGATCGATCGATCGATCATACACTTTCTTTCAAGACAATGATTTGTCTCTTTTGATCAAGAACAGAACACCCATTCTTTGTCCGCCCTTGATATGATTTGTATAATGAGAAGCACTACGTTCTTAATCATCATGACAGACTAGCTAATGATATATTAATGTAACCGGGTAGTTTTGGGTTATGTGAGGCCAAGAGAGAGTGGTAGGGGGAAGAAGGTGGAGCAGATGATGATATTAACGGTGGCGCATAATAATTAGACATATCTAATGCTAGAGTATTATAAGCAAAAGCTTAAACACCTTTGTTAACTAGATGATCAACCCTAATTTCTAAAATGGAAGGGACCCGTTTTGGAGATATTACTACTTCACTACTGCTTGTATCTTATTCCCGGGAGGAGAAAGCCTCCAAGTCTCCAAGACCATGCCACGCCATGCCACCACCACTTTTGAGCCACCAAAACCCACTCGTGCAATGGGAATAACAAAGACCCCCGGAATATATAAAAAGGATTATATCTATTATGTAATGATTATCATCGGATAATCTCTTTTATATATCTGCCCGTGCTACCAGAAAAGTGTTATATATTACAGTTAATTCATGAGGCTAACAGTCTCACTTTTCTATATGCGATACAACCTGTTCTATCATAGTGATCAGTAGTGTATGTGATAGTGTGATACTAGAAAAGGAGTGGCAACGCCCCTTGATTGATATAAAACAACATAGTTCTGCACTTCTGCTCACTCCATCAAATTAGACGGTGCCGGTAGCAGAAATTTTAGTTGTGGAGTACAAGTAAACATTATATGAAATTATATAATTTCATATAATTTAAAATATATATATATATATATATATATAATTTCTATCAATTATATAAACAATTGTTCTTGAGATTTTATATTTTAAATGATGTTATCATCATTTTTACTAGTAAAAAAAATCTTTATCAATATATAACTAAGCTCATCACATGTTAGTTGGGAATCTAATACTTAAACAATATACATGTTTAAAATGTTATATAATTGTGTAAGCTCATCAAATATTAGTGGAGAATACTTAATTATCACTGCATTTTCATGTTTAAAATGCTTATTTATTGTTTTTTAGAGCAAATAATAGAGAGATTCATTAACGAGAATACAAATTACAACCATGAGAGACATTGGTGGTGGAAATAAATTTCCCTCTCCTCTACCTACCTGAAAACCCTACAATTACAGTGAAAAAGAACCGAAATAGGTTCATTCGTAACCTAACCTAATCCAGAAGTATTTATACATCCTTACAGTCAACCTCAAGAAGAACCAACCCTTTCAAATACTACATGCCAAAACTATCAGCATATATACACATGTAATCTCCCTAATACATTGACAACAAGAACTAACCGATGATAAAATAATCCTTGGACATGACACCATGACCATGGCCCACCCAATAACTCGACTAGCACTACCATACGAGAACCCTAAACCCTCTCTCAAAAGAGGAGGGACGACCAGCACAACCTTATCAAAATCTTAAACCCTTACCCAAAACGGGGGGACAACAACCAAAACAACATAAACTAAAAAAACAAGCAAAAAGAAAAACCTAAAATGACCCAAAAACCGGAGCCCAAGCCCAACCTCCTTGAATCTCAAAGAGCCCACCTGGTGGATCTCAATGTGGGCCACCTCAGATCCAGCTCGGAGACGGTTCACGACCAGATACAGAGGCACCGTCATGCCGCACCGCTGACGCCCCGTCATCACCTGAGAAGCACCATCTTCCGCAGCCCACCATGAGAGGCAGCACCAACTATCCTCCTGGCTACAACCTCACCAAATCGAAGTTCAATTGAAACCAAGTCAACAAAGCAACCCAGAAACCACCCGCTTCGACCTCTCCATCTCTCCTCTCCTCATCATGGGGAAGCTCCGAGCTGCCGCCCCATCCTCCTGGCTACATCCTCACCAAATCGAAGCACAATTGCACCCAAATCGACATAGCAACTCAAAAGACACCTGCTTCGACCTCCCCATCTCGCTGCTCTGCTTCACCTCCGAAGCTCCGAGCCGCCGCTCCAACAGACGACAAGAGGACCTCGCCGCCGAGGCACCACTGCTCCAAAACCTGGATCTGAAGGAAAAGTCTCAGGCTGCCTCCATGAAAGCCACACAACTCAATCCACCGCCATGCCAATCAGGTTGGAACACTACCCGGTCACCCCAACGCCCGTCCGGCAGGGACCCAAGCCACACCAACAAGGCCAGAAGCCAAAGTCGGCATAGGGCCGCCGCCGGAGAGAGACGATGTCAAAACCCTAAAAACTTCTTCCTATTCTATTAGTTAGGGAATCCGGAAATCCTGTCTATTTGTTTCTCCTTTTCCTTGTTTCACAATTGTTCTTAACAAGATTTTATTTTTTAAATGATTTTATATAGAAAAACAATTTGTTACTAAGAAAGTTTAGGTGAGAGCTTGGCTACGCTACACCACCATCGTCAGGACAGACCTGCAACCTTAACCCTGAAAGACTTACAGTGGACACGTACATGTCACACTAGCCTCCGGTAAAAAACTAATGTTATGATGAGAGTAAACATAGGTTATGATTTGACCTTTAATGGGGTAGAAGCTAGACTACAACACGGAATACAGTACAATGACGGTTCGTTAACAGAAGGGTAAATTTGTAATTTTGGTCTCCTCAGTAAACACTTGTTTTTCTGTGACTTATCAATTTCTATCCGGACTGGGATCCTCTCCTACACTCCTCTTAATATTTTTATGATAAGATAATCCCAACTAGTCAATCACTTCAACCAAACTTAACAACCTATTTGATCATCTTTTCATTCTCTATATCAATCTATTTCTCTCGTCATTCTTTCTTTTCTCTCGAACCTTCTAGAATCTCAAACCCAGAAACATCAAGAGTCGGCGTGCTCCTCATCCCGTCTTCGGTGTCCTCCTCGGCCCTCCCTTGTTGTCCTTCGCCCATGGCTCCGGTGTCCTCCATGGAAATACATTAAGAAGAAAATTTCAACCATTCTCTATTACATCGAAGCAGAAGATGGTTATAGCCAAAAAATAAAGCCCAAGCCGTAGCGGAGGATGCCAGAGCCGGCAATTGGGAAGGGGATCAGACCAAGTCCTAAAGAGAGAGATGGGACGAGAAATAGATTGCTAGAGATGATCGGGGATTGAATTCAAGATCTAGATTTAGAGGAGCTTACACACCGTTGAATTGACTGGTTTTCCGTCAAATAGTCTCTAGAAAACTGTCTCCGCGAACGATATGTTGTCATGTGTTTCGGGTCACATATATGTGGATTATATTATGTGTATTCTAGCGCTTTCCAGTAACGGGAGTAAAAATAGATTAAATTTGATTTTTAGTCTGATGGGAGATGGTTTTACAGGTCAAAAACATGAATTTAATGTTGGATCAATACACCTGCGACCGGTTCAAAAACTTATGAAATCGGGTGTGATGTAGTGCTTCACTGTTGTCGTAACGAAACCGTATTAAAAAGCGAGGTTTTGGATTTTTTCGTATGAAGCGTATTGGAGACAATGCCAGAGAAGAAGTTAATAAATTGAGAGTTGAAAACAAAACAATCAGAAAATTAAAAGAAAGAAAACAAAAACCAAGGTAGTGCGATGCGCAGAAGAATCAGAATTGGTGTTAGCAGGTGATGGGATGGATGCCAAAGCACTCCAAATTTATATCATGAGCTTCCCAGTTGGCTTGTTTTTTAATTAATCTTGCAAGATAAGCCATTTGTTTTAAATCAATCTGATTAGAATGGAAGAATCAATCTATCATTCTTATAAACTTTTAAGGGCTATCAAAGTAAAGAAGAAACCCTTTTTAACTCACCACTTCGTGTGTGATTTTGCTTGCTTTCTTTAATTATCCATATCTTTCTATGGGGTATTCTCCTTTGTTTCAATGCAAGTTTGACCTTCAAAAAAAATTCTGGATTTTAAAAATTTTCGAGATATTTCTGTTCTGTTAAAGTTTTGAAATGATCACACGGGAAGATGCCTTGTAGTGATTGTACCAAGAATTCATCTGATTTAGAAGTTTGCTTCAGTAGTTTGGTTATTTGTTTAATCATAGAACAAGAGCTATAGCATGTATAAAACGTAATCTTCAGTTTTATTGAGATCTATATCTTTGGCTCCAAGAAAATTGAAGTTACAACAGTAACGCAACAAAACTCCATCTCAAGCTCTTCATATATACTTTCTTAAAACAAACTCTCATGCTTGATCTGTCGCACATAACTGACTCAAAAATGTGTGAGTGTACAAACAATTTCAAGCATCAATTGGTTTCAAGCACACTTGCACCCCATACTTGGGCTTTATGGTGAGGACTATAACCGGAGCGTGGCGATAACTTGGCGCTATAGTGAAGCTATACCGCGAGATTAGCATGGCCAATATGATCTTAGCTTCCATGATAGCAAAAGATTGACCGATGCAATTTCGAGGGCCAGCAGCAAAAGGAATGAACCTTCCTGGTGTGAAGGACTTGGAAGCAAACCTATCAGGGTTAAACTGATTTGCATCTTTACCCCATAGTTCTTTACTGTGGTGAATAGCGAGGACCGGAATCCATATTGATAGCCCCCTTGGGATGTGAAGGTCACCAAGTTTGATGTCTTCGAAAGCCATTCGAGGTAGAACAGTGGCTGGTGGATACAGCCTCAGGGATTCATTGATGACCATGTTTAACTGCAAAGAAAATACGACCAATCATTCATAGGTCACTATAATAGAAAAGGATGTAATAAGAGACAGGGCAAAGCTTATTAAAGGGTTTATGATTACAAGGCATGCAAGGCACTGCCAAATGCCAAGGCCCCTTGACCAGCTTTTGACATATTTGATCTCCATTAAGCCCCTTTAATAATTCAATCTGTCTACTCCGTGGTTTCTTTTTTCTTAATTAGTTAAATTAAGCTTTCTCTAATTAATTGGATCATAATATAGAATATAATTAAAGTCCATTTTATTTTATTTTCTTTTAGAACATCTCTATCTTTAGCTTAAATCATAAACCTAAATTTATAAATTTTCACCTTTAACCAAACAATGATCGACCCATGACCATATTCGAGAGCAACTAACTACTAGTGTGCATAAGTTAAAAAGTTCTTGGTCACTCAAACAATGCTTTAAAGCTACTTCTAATCACAAACATGTCTAAAATCTAATTGCATTTCTTCAAATAAGCTACTTCTTTATTTAGTGGCCTAAAGTGTCAAAATGTGCATTTCTCAATTTAAAAAGTAGCAAAAAGGGGACCAAATGTGTAGTTTTAGGCTCCTACCAAGTTTTGGAAGCATTGCTTAGTGGCATTAGTCTACCATCACTACCTTAATTTTTGACCAATACCCACTATACCAAAACCACCCAAAAACTTGGGCAATACAAAAAACATATTCAGAAAAACTCCTTACCGAGGTGAGTTTGGATAGATGATCAACGGAAGGAGTTTCAACATTGCAGACTTGTTTCACTTCCGCTCGAACCTTTTCTTGCCAAGATGGATTGCTGGCTAATAACATGACTGTCCAAGTGAGCAAAAGGGCAGTGGTTTCATGTCCGGCAAAGAAGAATGTCTTGCATTCATCCATGATCAGCTGCAAATTTAAGCTAAAACCATTCCCTCTCTTCTTCTGCATCTCATTTAGCAACATCCCTAGCAAATCGTTCCCGTAAGAGTTGTTCCGACCAATCTCCACGCAATCTTTCCGACTCTGTATAATCTCCATCAACAGACTCTCCACCTCCAATTTCAGAGATTTTATTTCTCTATTATATTTACTTGGGAAAAACCTGCAGTATTTAGAAAAGCAATTATAGTTAATTAGTTACTAACTTGCTTGAAAATGATTGACAAGATTGAACGATTTGCAATATATAAAGTAATAAAACACAAAAGTTTATGGCTTAAAAGCAGAATCTAGTTAAAGAAAGAAATCAGAAACAAGAAAATGCTACCACGGTACCACGTCAAAAATATTTTTGGCCTTTAAATGAAAGAAACAATTTCCAAAATAAAGGAAATAAATGCATTTAAGTTTACTACTAACCGGCTTCCGGGAACGCAAAGGTGCTTGCTTGCTTGAGCGCATTGCTTCTGCAAAAGGGTGAGTAGCCGGAAAATCTGTTTCCCCTTCTCGTAGCTGCTGTCGAATTCCGTCCGGGAAATTATATCGGCGGTGAGTCTTGTCATGTACTGGCTTATCTCGAGCTCGCCTTGCCCTGATTCCATCTCTGTTTGTAGTGAATGGAGCATCTCCTTAGTGCACTCCACCATGTATCCCGCATAGCTCTGAACATCAAATCAAATCAAGCCAACCATCAACTTTTAACATTCTTTGCATACATATTAAACACCGGCAATAATCTAATTAGGAAAATAATCATATTAACGTTTTTTTTCTTTGAATATAAAAAAAATATCGAATGCCTGACCTATCTTAATCTTAACTAGTTTCCGGCCCCTTCACCAATAATATTTTTAGGAGATTGGAACCAAGCAGAACTAGGAGGCTAAGCCATACGTCCCGTTCTATTTACCACTAATATTAAATAGGATTAATTACATACAACCCTCTAAATTATAAAAATTTAATTTCTACTTCATTAACATTTCTTTTATTATTTTTTTTCTTGGTAATTTTATCGATTTGTATTCATCTCTTGAATAAAAGTACGCATTCATCGATTTTTTTCTTAGTAATTTTTGAGATAATTATTTAGAAAATTATTGTAATAGTTGAAATAAATTAAAGAAAAATAAAATAAATCATATATTTTTAATTTTGATGTTGTAGAAAATCTTAACTTCATTGGGTCAAAACTTAAAACTATCATAATGTATTGACTGTACTATGTTTTTTTGGTCGTGTATTGATTGCATGTACTATGTTTGAACTTTAATTCTTATTTACAAAAAATATATCATACCATATTGACCATTTTATTGCCTATTATCATCAATCATGTCATTAGGTTAATTATATAAAGCACCAATAAATTATAAGTGAAAGTATTTAATGATTTTAATCTGGAAATTAAATTATTAGAAACAGAAAAATACTTGAATAAGTACATAGTGTGGGAACATAAATTGCTTTGGTGTAGTGGTCCGGTGATGCAATACCCAAACCTTGGTACACAGGTTCGATCCCCGTGTAGTAAGTCGGTCATGTTTGATTAGATATTAACTCCCGAAATGATGAATTTGCCCCCAGCCGTGTCAGCAGTCATTAGACGGGAGGGGTATGTCAATGTTATTGACCTCAAATTTGAGGTAGTAACAAAAGAATTTGATAAGTAGGTATCAAATTGAAAACACTCATGTTCAGATAATTTTTTATAATTAATCTTATTAAATATACCTTGAGTTTATCTCCAATGAAAGCTGGTGCAACGATATGACGCTGGTGATACCAGTCGTCACCGTTAGCCATTAGCAATCCCCGGCCAATAAAATGCTTAGAGCCTTGTTGTTGCTGCCATGATTTTCCAGAAATGGTGCTGTACTTGGACAGAAGCTCCTTGATCAAATCAGTCTCCGTCAAACACATCCGGGGCTCAGTTCCATTCCAATATATGAATCTTTTCCCTATAAAGAATGAAACAAAGCTAATTAGTTAACAAATCTGTCAAATAATTAATGTAAAATGATTGAATGAAATTATTCAAGGTACCATATGTTTTAGACCAGACGAGATAATGGGGAAGCAGGCGGCCAACAATGTCATGATCGATGGCGTGCATGTCTTGAGAAGTAGACTTGGAGACAAGGGAGGCCATGTCGAGGATGTTTCCGATCAGAAACTGCGGTCTCGGGCCACGCACTCCTTGCTTCTCCATGATCTTCTTGATGCGTCTCGGGGTTAACCAGTAACATGAGAGAGTGCCGTAAGCGATTCTAACCAGTAAACCAAGGAAGATCACCAACAGAATTGTTAGAGCCACCGCGGCCATGCTGATATTTGGTTGTGATGAATAGCAACCAACCAAGAAACAAGTAAGAAATGTTTCTTGATCTCTCTCTTGCTGTAACTTTTTCTCTCACTGCTCGCAGAGGGAGATCGAGTGTGTGTGGGTTGAGTGAAACTAGTAGCGAGTGCCCCCCGATTTTATAAGGGCCAAGAACGTGAAGAAACCTCGCTGGCTTAAAATATGTAGTGATCCTTGTTTTTTCTTTTCGTTGATTTAGCCATAATAATTTTGCTGTGTGGGAATGTCACGAGTGGCTGTGGGAGCATTAGTACGATGAAAAGATGCTTCATCTTACTAAAAGAACTGGTTCATATGAATTCAACTGGGACAAGCGTGCCTCATGAATTACTATTGTATCGATATTGTCCTAACTTAACCACCTTTAAAGTGTTAGGTTTTAACTATAAAATGTCTCGGTATAATTGGATACGATCTATCCAATTATAAGTTATGTTTTATTTGTCTCTTTTCTGATGTGAGATCTTTCAACTCCAACACTCCTCCTCACGTGCAACCTAACTGTTTAGGTTGACACGTGAAATTCATTCAGTCTAATTCCCACATCGAAAATCGGTACATTCATTCGGTCCAATTCCCATTTCGGAAATTGGGATATGCGGTCCAAGACCCACTGTAGGCACTTGGTATGGTATGGGTCAATCAGAATTTTTCCGACGGCAATTCAATTCGATGAACCCAAATTTGGGTTCATTATGATGAGAGACTTTCCCCCCGTTACGTTAAGAGAAGTAATTGAAGAGGGACCCGCTCTGATACCAACTTGAACTGGAACAAGCGTGACCCATGAATCATCATTGTACCGATACTGTCCCAACTTAACCACCTTCAAGGTGTTGAGTTTTGACTATAAAAGGCCTCGGTACAATTGGATACGATCTATCCAATTATAAGTTATGTTTTATTTGTCTATTTTTTGATGTGAGATCTTTCCTCTCTAACAATATGCAATTATACTAAAATTAGAACAGCGGAATTTTTGCAACAAATTGTACGTATATGAGTTACTAGCAAAAAATAACTGGGATAACTTTTTTTACGAGTTGTCTCCTACTCTCTAAAATTTAAATAATTGGGATAACTAAGCACATGAATGACTATATTTATAAATAAGGACAAATTGTTATGTTCTTGTCTTGTCATGATATTATCACATTTACAATTGTACTCTTCAAACATAAAATTTAAACAAAAGTATACGTGCTATAGTTTAGTAACGTGTGTTCAATCTCATTTGATGATATGGGTAAAACTAGAGTGTGTTAATGCATGAAATGCATCAGCTATGTCTTAAAATTATAAAATGTGTTCTAATAATAGTAATACTATTCCTCAAAGTTGTAATACATGAATCTTTAAAGTTGTAAAATTTTAGTTATAATATTAGTTATCATGTGTCTTAAAGCGATAAATGAACCTTCAAAGTTGCATCAACTTTTCTTTTATCGCCTGGAAGACTTAATTATCAATTTAATCACACATTTTACTACTTTAAAGACACACGATGACTAATAAGCTTTTTTTATAACTTTAAAGACTCATATTACTACTTTGAGAACTCATTTTACAACTTTATAATAGAGTTGAAACATGTCATGAATTAACTCATTGTAGAATTTTTCCGATGCTACTACTAAATGGAACGCAGCTACTGCCTAGTGACTTTAAACATGGTAGATGAAATGTATGCTTGCAAGGCAACTCCCGCATCTCATCATTCGCAAGAAAATTTACTTTACAAATGCAACATTAATCTGCTTCCTCTATAAGCTTCTTCAAAGTCTCTTCCGTAATTGAAATCACCAGAAGATTCGTTATTACTTCCTTAATTATTAGCTAGAGGAAAGATACGAAGAGAGACGAAATTTCTCAACTTAAGCGACAAAATATTTCGTCTCTTTAATATATATTTAAAATATTTTAAAAAAATGTTTTAATTTATATGAAATTAAATAAATTAAAACATTTTATTTTTCATAAATTAAAACACCACCCACGCGCCACCACCACCGACCTTTACCCGGCCACCAAACCCACCGCCACTCTCTTCCATGCAATACCTCTGACCGGATTGCTCAAGCGACAAAATTATTGTCATCTCATATGTGACAACTTATGAGACAAAATTTTTAATCTTCGTCTCAACTGACTCAAATCCTACTAGTGTTTGAAAATGACTTGATTTTGGCCTCGTACATAAAATAACATGGAAAATTCTACAATACGTACTTGTATATGATACCCACATTTACAAATATGACAACATACTTGTAGTCAAAGTTGTAAAATTGAGTTATTTTGTTTGTAATCTTGTTCTAATTTTTATAATTACAAATTAAAATGTATAACTTTTTACAAAATTTTAAACAAATTATTGTTAATGTTGTAATTTAGTTTAACTTTATGTAAATAGTGTAAATGAATTTATAAATTTTGTTGTCAATGTTGTAGTTTGAGTCATGATGTTGTAATTGTTGGAACTTGTCTCATATTGCAGAAGAATTAAATGCAATAGACATTTATAGGAAATACTCATGTGAGGTATTAAATAGATCAAATGCTTTGTATAGGCTTGGTGGGCTTTTCTATTGGATTTTCAATAGAATATATATATATATATATATTATTTAAAAGTCAAAGATGGGCTCTTGGGCTCTATTGATATAAAATATGTCTTAAAATTTAGAAATAATAATATTAGAAGAAATTTCAGTTTACCCCCTGATCTTTTGTGCCAAAATCAGTTCAGTCATGTAACTTTTTTTAAAATCAGTTTGCCCCCTTAACTTTCGTAAATACATCAGGTAGTTTCAATTTTTGAATTTCCCTAGAACGTGACTTCACTAAAGCTGACAAAAGACTTATAATTCAGTTTTATCTCTTCTCAAAAGGGTAAAATAGTCAATTTGATAAAATATTATTAAAGATAAAAAAATTCATCTATTTGGCAAAATTACATCTTCTGATCCTAACAACAAAATCGACCCTAAAATAGGTCTGGAACATCAAAAATTTCTAAAAAAAATTAGAAGAAATTTCAGTTTACCCCTCTAATCTTTTGTGTCAAAATCAGTTCAGTCCTATAACTTTTTTAAAATCAGTTTGCCCCCTTAACTTTCGTAAATACATCAGTTGGTTTCAATTTTTAAATTTTCTTAGAACGTGACGTCACCAAAACTGACAAAAGACATATAATTCAGTTTTATCTCTCCTCAAAAGGGTAAAATAGTCAATTTAACAAAATATTATTAAAGATAAAAAAATCATCTATTTGGCAAAATTACATCTTCTGATCCGAACAACAAAATCGACCTTAAAATAGGTCTGTAACATAAAAAATCTCTAAAAAAATTATGCGAAATTTCAGACAAAATCTATGACAACAACAGATTAGGGGGGTAAACTGATGTGAAAATTCGAACAAAAAATTATGTGAAAATTCAGACAAAAAATTGAAACCAACTGATGTATTTACGAAAGTTAAAGGAGCAAACTGATTTTAAAAAAAAAGTTATAGGACTGAACTGATTTTGGCACAAAAGATAGGGGGGTAAACTGAAATTTTACTAATTTTAAAAAAAGTTACAGGGGAGTGAACTGATTTTAGCACAAAAAATTAAGGGATAAACTGAAATTTTCTCATAATACTATTATTATTTGAATTTTAATTTTGGATAAATTCAAAGAGTTAAAACTGTTCGGGACAGTTACAACTGTTTGAATAGTTGTGTTTGTTCAAATTGACTTTTATTTAAGGATGACTTTTTGGTCATTGTTTCCCATCGAAAAATCTGCTATTCTTCTTCCTTCTCAAAACATATTTTTGAAAAGCACAAAATAAATTCGTCAGGGTTAAGTTCTTGTGTAAGAACTTGAACCAGATAGTTGTATCCTCTAGATAGACGTCCGAAACTGCATCATAAGTGGGGGAGAATTTCTGTCTTAGGTCACTGCAAAGCAGACCTCTCTGATCAAGTTAGTGAATTTAATTTCAATTTCGTTGTTGTTCTTTGATTTCAATTTAATTATTATTATATATTTATTGTTTGGTTCGAAGATTATAGATTGGTTCTAACAGTAATATTTGTTCAATTTCTTATAAAATAAAAATAAAATATACATTTTAGTAGTATAGCGTGTCTCACGTAACATTAGCTTGTTGGGTTATCTAGTGCGGGCGTGCGGCACACATAATTTGTCTGATTTGAACTTTAAAAGTCAAGTAGGCTGTTGCTAGAAATTAGTTTGGGTCTTTGTGACACTAAAAATCTCAAATACAATGACAATTATAACTTTATAGCAGTACGCCTTCATGCTTTATTCTTTCGTGTTTGTCTCTGTATATATAGATTGGTTGAATACAACTCGTAATTCAACTAATGCTTTGTTGAAGAAAAATTCAAAATACTAGGTTCGTTATCCCATCATCAAATTCTACTTCGTGCATGCATCAATTTATTTTGTGAAAATCAACATCCCCGTAAAAATCACCAACTACACTTTAGACTTCAGTTCGAAATTTCAAAACCAGAAGTATGGTTGTTAAGATCGGTCTATATTCCCACTCTTGCAATAGGTTAGTGCATGTACTCCAATTCTTTATTTGTTGCACAAGTATATGTACATGTCTATGTGTCTATGGGGAAAAATTAGAGAATATATCCATACCTTCCAGCTCATCCAATGAGTGATAATCTGCACCTCCCATCTCAGTTTCCTAAATCTGCCAGGTTATGTTCCCCTATCTGATTCATTTTTCTACATCTAAACCAACCAAAAACACTGCAAAACTGAGCTGTATATCTGATAGCGCACCAGTATTAGTTTTCCTTACAGATGGTCTTTTTCTTTTCTATTGTACCTTTCAGTTTAAACAAAAGGTAGAAGAACCACAACAACAATGATCTCTGCCATATTTCATATATATGAATGTGAAGGGACCGATGGGTTGTGAATTCTGGAGTGTACCACTTATGTTGGATGAACTCGGTTTTAGCCTACGCAATATATACATCCTTGACGCTTACGATGAATTAGGGAAATTTTTTTCCTCCTTTCTCCTTCTTCGTCTCCTCATTCTTTCATGCGCTAAGCAGGGCCGGTCCTGACCTTTTTGGTACCCAGGGCGGAAAATGGTTTTTGTGCCCATCGTATCTTACAGTGTATCTTCAAATTTTTAGCTAATTTGGTGATTATTAAGACATTCCAAACTAAGATTTAGTGTTGAAAGAACGTACGGTTCCGGATGAACAGATTTGGTTCATTCATGGATTGAACACATTTTTGATAGCTTAATGACAACCAAAATTAATTGAAATTTTGTAGAAATAATCTACTTATCTATACATAGATATTGAATGGTTAAGATGAGAAAATGTGATAAAAAAGTGGCTCAAATGTGGAAATCTGTACCTTAACTAAGATACCTACGTCCGCACCTGAAACGGATTGTGTGTGTGTATATATATATATACCTTAACTAAGATACCTACGTCCGCACCTGAAACGGATTGTGTGTGTGTGTGTGTATATATATATATATATATATATGAACTTCACTCATGTTTTTCAATGAGTATGGAATGAGTGAGAAAAGCAAAATGGAAGAAACAAGGTGGTATGCAACAGTGTTTAGAAGAGTGAAGAATGAGGTTTCATGTGCTATAACTATATGAGAGTAGAGATCCAGAAGTTAATCATGCATATTGTAGATTTTCAAGAAAAAAATATATGCATATTGCTATTTGCTAAATGCTCTCTACATGTCAAATGATCATTAGCTATTTAGTTTTTAATAGTTAGAGTTGCACCACATATAATCATATATTAGAGTCGCATGCATTTGAAAATTTGTGCCCCTCTCTTTATGGTGCCTCATGCCATCGCCCGCTTCGCCTGTAGGCAAGGCCGGCCCTGGCGCTAAGACATTGATCTTAATTATGTATAACATATGTGTTGAGAAATATATCACACATCAGAAATATAAAACTTTTATGTGTAGGTTTATAAAGATTTGAGTTACTCTTTCCATAACAAATTGATTTTCAAGTTCAACCCTACATTATCAATACGTAACCTAAGTGCTTGGCTTAGTGCCTCTCCTAAAGTTTAGCTATTGTGTTTCTGGAAAGACGTAGAACAACTTGGAATTGGAGGGAAGTACGGTGAATTTAAACGATACTACTAGAGTACTAGATAGTTGCTGCTTTGACCTCTTCTGTCAGTCAACAAAAGAATGGTCAGCGGGAATCAGAGAAATCACTAATTAAGGGGTGCTTAAAATCTACGGTAATTAACAGTTGAATTCAAGGTGCATGGATCAAGAATGCATGTATTTCTCCTGCAACTTGTGAGACAAATTTACATTTAAGCGTAAGCTTCTCTATACTTGTTTGTGGAATAATTAGATACATGAATTTAAGCACACTACATAATCTATTATGCTTTAGTTATAAGTTTATAGTATCAAAAGATCCCCTAAGATATTTATCATACTAACTATCAAAATCTTAATCACCCAATCCGCAGTCTACCTCTCATGCGGTGTACCGGATGTAAATTTACCGCCCACCTTTAGTTTGCCCAACTCAATGCCCACCATCTAAAATAATGTTGCAGAACTTCCAAAGATAGTTCTTGGAAGATGTTCCAATATGCAGATGGTGGTAAAGTGACCCTAAACAATTGAGTGCCGCCTCTCATATTCATCGTACTATATTCCCAAATGTAGAAGAACTTCTGGTCATTAGCAGAAGTTAAAGCATATGGTATAATATTAATGATCAGTATTATACCATATGCTTTGACGAACGCTGAATTTAGGAATAGCTGACTGTGAGAGTCAAAAATGATGGGAAAGGAAACATGAACATGTGCAGATTAGTTAGTATAGGAAACCAATTGGAATCGAACATATTCTTCTGGGGGTTCTGCTCCTAATCCCTTATTAGGGGAACAAATCAAAGACGTCTTCTGAAGGTAAAGGTATAAATACCAATTAACTGACGAGAGAAAAACAGTGCTCAAGAGAGAACTGGTAAACTTGTAATCTAGCATTGCAAAAACTAATAAACAGATATGAGAAAGCCATTCTAACGAGGACCTCTAAGTTGAGGACTAGTTAAGGACTTTTCAATTAATTACTTATTATACCAAGTTTTTGATCAAAATTTGACATCTTAACCGTTGAAGTTGTAGATTTATATAAGTAGATCAATCATACAAAATTTTAGCCAAATTGGTGATCGTTAAGTACTAGTTTTAGATCAAATCAATGGACGAACCAAATCTGTTAAACATGAACCGTTCAAGTTCATAATTAGTAAATCACACTTATGAATGTCTTAACAATTTTCAATTTAGTTGAAAATTTGTAAAAATGATCTACTCATAAATATTTATAAAATGAACGATTAAGATGTGGATATAAGATCGAAAAACGGAATAAACCGAAAAGCCCTCAACTTAAAGATCCTCACTAGAAAGGCTCACATCCAACTTATTTCTAAAGATCACAAACTTACATTTGGTCATTGACATTGCAGAGGCTACTCATGAGTTTATTCACCTGGGTTTAAAATTATGCTCCTCAACGATATATCAAAGCCCGTTTTCAAATAATTTTAGCTCGTTCACAGTTACTAACGATCACTCTAACTTGTGTGACGATATAATTTCTTCTGGAAAAAGAAAATATCTATAATGATACTGTAAACAATAATTGAAACAGTGAACTTTGTGCCATCCAAAAGCATAAAATGGGATTGAAATGGTCTGGAGAGTGAGTTTACAAGACGGCTGAAATTTAGAGTATAAAGACACGCCATTAAACTTAGCCCACAGACCGAAGAGTTCAGACAAGAAAATAAAGTACCAAACAAAGACCCCCCAATTCAGGGCATCATTCCTCAAATTCATGCATATGATCCAAAAGATAGTTCGCCGCCAGCTCCTCATTCTTATTGCAAGCAAAGTATACCTCCAATACTAGAGCCCGCTCAAAACCCATAGCTTCAAGCTGCACACACGAGATTCACATTGTTTGTGAATATCAAAATGATGATAGCGATCAGTGCACCGATAACATGATCAAATTACCCTAGCAACTACTCTAAACAAGTACAAAGAAATATTACTTACACGTTCAATCGCCTCTCGCTCCTCTGGGGTGACGGTCACAGCCTGTGGCATTGCGGCTGAACCCAACTGACCCAAAAGGTTCCTGAACACAGAGTAAGATAACTTAGCAACATGTGGATCTAATTGTCGAGAACTCAACAAGCAGAATAATCTTACCCTTCAGCACCCCCCTCAACAGGCTCATTTATCAAGCGTAAGAAGTCAGCTTGATGTGCTTGAATGAGCTGCATTAGATGTGGATTTTGCTTCCCCAACTCAAGGAGCATAGGCTGCAACAAGATAGAATATAATGAGGCCTCTTATATATAGAAAGACCAGCGAAACAAGATAAACATCAAAGATCAGCAAACACTACCTGCAGAATTTGAGGGTTTGCTTGCACCATAGTTCTCAAAGTTTGAAACTGAAATAGCGGCCAAAAAATTCAGGTACCTCTACCAACAAAATAATAAGCTGACTCCAAGTAAAAAGGATGAGTGTGTACCTGTGGACTGTTTCGCAGAAAATCCAAATTGCCTGCTCCGGCATTTGCACCAACACTTGGAAGGCCCTGGATCACAACAAGCACAGTTTCACCAATGAATCTATAGCAAGGTAGCGCGGTTCATGGACTGCAAAGTCGGACAATAAATACCTGTGGAAACAGATCCAGCGGGTTTGCATTAGGACCACCAGTAGGTGCTGCTGCTTGTGGAGCCTGTGTGGGAGGATTTATTGCAGGAGGATTTCCTGCCAAAGGATTGACTGCCTGTTCACCAACAGGCACTTGGGCAGCAGGAGGTACTTCAGCTTGCTCAGGAATTCCCTGAAATGCAACATTATTGTAAATCAAATAGTAACTAGATATATACTAATACATGAAATGGGAAACAAAACAAAGTATTTGATCAAGTAAATTCCCAACCAAGTATTAGATGGGTTATTTGTTTTTCTTTATATATTTTCCAGTCCATCAAGGTATCAAAACAACCTGATTAGCATTTCACAGTTAACAATGACAGTCAAATTCATCAGCTGATTTATGCTCTATATGCCATACTTAGTAAAATACCATAACCAACCATGGGAACTAAGAACAGATTCTATTCACTGTAATATAGTTAACAGGTGGGTAGATAGAAAAACACCAAACCATCTTTTTGAGACTACTTACTAATCACTATCTTAATTAACTAACTTTCAACAAAGCAAATATAGTTAATTGCTAAAAAAAGAAGCTTCCAATTCTAGTTAACTATTAATACTTTAATAATCACTTCTAAAAGCTAATAAAACTTCAGTAATCAACTTCACTTTCTATCATTTCATGTAAAAAAACATTTCAGTTTTCATTAGCGGGCATCAATATTTGAATAAAACACCAACCAAATAGAAAGTGCCAAACAAATACAATAGCCACAATAGTCACCATGAATGAAGGAAACAAAGGAAAAAAGTTCAGCATCACTGAGATCTGGTGTCTTCAAACATGATACTTTATCCAAGATCTTACAAGTTTTACAACATATATTAAAATCAACTCGGGTAAATAACATGTAATTTGACCGAATCAGAAAGACATCAAAACGCTGGATCCAATCATTGAGTACTCACCGAATATAGATATTCAACAGCCCTTTCAGGGTTGTTAAATGCAGCACGTAAAGCACGAAGAACTGTATCCCTATCCCAACTTCCTCCACCCATATCTAGAATCTGTTGAACAATAACTTCTAAATTATTTCCTGCAACAAGGTTTGATGCAGCTTGCCCATACACATCAGTCACTGAACTGCATCATACCAATACAATGAAGTCAGAAATAACGAAATATTTTTGGTTTATCAAAAGTGACAAATGATATCAATACCGAATCATACTAAAAAGTAATGTTAACGAACAAATTCACAAACAAGTACTCACGAATCAGTGGGAGCTACAACAGCAGCAGTTTGAGCAGAAGTTTGAGTGACAGGTTGTGACCTGAATAGTTTACCCAAGACCAAGGATTTAATCAACTCTGGAGTTACAAATAAAAGCATGAACTTCTTCCAATAAAAAGCATAAACTAGTTGCATCCTAACGAATGAGGGTGCTTGCTAGAAAATGGCTACAACTGGGGATTGGTTACACTTGTAGGAATGAAGCCATTAAATACCAAATAATCAGCAACATTAATAGCAACATTAATGCAAAGGATACTAAAGAATAAACTAAACTAATTATGTAGCAGCCAAAAGCAATTTGACCTACCAAGTTGATAGCCAAAAGTTCATGCGGTTTAGGGTTTACATGAAAGCAACATAAGCTTGGTATTTTGTTCGTTTGCATGGTGATTTTGTTTGTTGGTGTTTACTGCAGCAAGTGCTCAGAATACATTTTGTCTACTTAGTTGTAAATTTTCATTTAAAATCATAAGCTTATATTTCTTATAGAGAAATGTATCCAAATTACTTGGTGAAAAAAAATTGGCTACAGAAAATAGTAGTACCGACAAGGTCAATCTAACAAAAAACTGGTTCAGTTTTTATACAGAAAAGTTGCAATGTCAACATTTAAAACTATTATAAAAAAAGTCTTTGAACAAAGGTGAGAAGCAAAATTGAGTTAAAAGATGCAGCAACAAAACAATACTCACGGTGCCACGACTGGGGTTGGAGCTGGAGCTGCTACTGGTGTTGTCGTCGAGCTAGGTGTACCAGCGGATTGAGCCTGTATAAAATAAGACTACAAGATTAGGAAGAAATACTCTCCAGATATATGTCCAAGCGATGCATATCACTTCCATCACAAGAGCCATCTATGACCTAACGGTGACTGAGCTGATATTACCTGACTTTTAGGGGCAGTTTGCGCACTGGTGCTTCCACTTGGTGAAGCCTAATTCCACAATCAATAGATTAGAAAACGACAAAAGAAAAGAGTTCAAAGCTATCTTCTTCTTTCACATTAGAAGATTTAAAATCTTCTGTTTCGGTAAGCTAACAATCCCCTAAAACAATAATCAGAACTCTCTTTTCCTAACCGCAAGTAAAAATAAATGCAAACATAACAACTCACCTTGCTCAACATTATCACAATAAAGCTGTTTTCAGCAACTTGATTTTCTTCCAGAGTTGTGGCATCCTTGAGCACTTTCCCCTGATGAATAAGCATCTGCTTTGCGGCAGGGTACACATCCGGACCCTGTGTTTTCTCTATAACTTGCTTAACATCGGCAACCTGAATTCAGAACCAGTACAAATTCATGAGGAACTGAAACTGTACTAGTGAAACGACATGAACTGTAACAATGTGATATAAGCTTACACCTCGAATCCATATCAACTAGAACGAAAGCCGAACCACACATTTAAGTAGCTCAATTAACACAATTTACAGAACCGATCAATAAAAGCACAAAGATTTCACTAAATTCTACAATTTCGCAAACCACGAGTCTAACTGTTAAACAAAGCCCTAATTCACATCCAATCCCCAAAAAACCCTAATTTACACAAAATTGAAGCTATTATCATCCCACAAGCAAGCACAGAAACACTGAAATTCTCATCCTTGAGCATAAAAATTATCTGATACAATAATTTAGGTTTCGTACCAACTGTTTGGGCTCGACTTCGATCTCGAAGTTGGTGCCTTTCAAGGTCTTGACGAAAACCTTCATCGTCTTTTACCGGTCGTGCGATTGGCCTAGACCTTGTAGTTTCGATTCTCCGGCGAGTATCCGAACTCCGGTAGCCGCCGGTAACGCTTTTTCAGAGAGAAGAAAGGCAGAGCACGAGGTCACGGCTAACCGAGAGCAGAGTCTCCGTTCTCGTTGATGACTTTCTATATATCTATAGTGAATTTATTGGCCAATGGAAATTTGACACGTGGGAAGGTGTGATGCAGCGGTGGATTTTTGATTTGGGTTAGAAAGTAAAATTGGGTTGGACTCTGGATAGGGTTTTACGCATGAAAAAGAGAAGAGTAACCTCTTGTCATGAGTCACGTGCCTGTACACGTGCGCAATATATACCCTGTTACATATTTATGTTTCCATCCCAATTTGGGACTATTTCGAGCTTTTTCCATCTTCATCTTTGGTTGAGAATTTGACCTCCAATGGAGGATTTAGAAACTCGTAATGCTGAGGATTAGGAATTCCAATTATATACAGGGATAGGCTACCAAGTTAGTATATGATTGTATTTCATTTTAAATTTCTACATTCTCTATGTAAATGGCTCACATACATCACTTGAAGGAGAAGAGAGCATTTGGTTTGTGAAAGGGATTGCGTTTTGGGAGCTGAGAACAGAAGAGAGCTTGCTTCATATAGACGATGAAGCACTCTCGAAGCTCCCTGAAGATGAAGTGGTTGTTGGCATTATAACATCATCAATATGAAGAGTCATAACTTTATTTTCTCTAGGTAATATATATATATATATATATATATATATATATATATGATAACTACAATATTCATTAAATTTGTTGGTCCACTTTATACCCTAGTTTTTAAATTTGTTTGTTCATGTTATATTGTAGTTTTTAAATTAGTTTGTTGACAGTTCTTTTCATTAAATAAAATAACTAAATTCAAGACAGCAAAATCAACGAACTTCATCAAAAGAATACTTACTTCACTCTCATTTTCCTATCTTAATTTTTAGTTTCCTTCGATACCTCATTATGGAAGTGCAATACATTATAGTTCAATAAAACTGCTAGTGATGCCACGACGCCTATAGCTGAAACTTTTGCAATTGATATCAATGACAAGCTTGACATTAATATGTTGAATTTGATAATGGAGAAAGGGCATAATAGAGTGCATGTCTATTGTAGTTTAGTGTTTAAATTTGTTTGTTCATGTTATATTGTAATTTTTAAATTTGTTTGTCTACTATTTTCATTGAACAAAATAGCTAAATTCAAGAGAACAAAATCAGCGAACTTCATCAATGCTTTACTTCACCATTTTCCTTTCTTACTTTTTAGTTTCCTTCAGTACCTCATGGAAGTGCAATACATTTTGTTTCTTATGTTATTGCTTGTTTATGGCTGTGTTGCAACAACCTAAGAAAATATTCATGATACGAACACGACATTCTGAATTAACCCGACCACATTTAGAGAAGACTAGCATGCCAACTTTTTAGTTTTCATTCCAAAGCTCACGTATATGTTGCTTTGGATGTCTATATGGCATAATGACTAAATGACATGAGCAAAAAAATAAAAATCTACAGGTTAGGATATATACAATGCAATTATCAAACAATACATGAAATTGAAAGACCCACAATAAGTACTTAGACGGCTCACTGTAGCAAATGTGTTCAAGTTCTGTTAAACTGCCCATGATCTCAAGACTGTTTTGATTGACATGAGACAAAGACAACACTGAGAATGGTTCAGTTTCGGGGACCAAGGACAATCATAATGTAATATAAACTTCATTTTGGCTACTTCAGCTCAAACGAGAAGATAAAGACATCGATCCAAATCAAACCCCCACACAATACAACAGACATCAGCATAATGAAATGATAATAGGGATGGAAAAGACAGCATCTACTTCAAGCTTAGATTGTGATGACAGCATTGAGAGACAATATACCACCCCAATTCCTTTCTCCAGAAGGAGATGCGAAGACAACACAGCACAACACAATTACAAACGTCTAAGGTATCTAGGATTAACTACCAAAGAAGACAACACCATCTACTAGCTACTGCATACAAAATGTACTTTTTCATAAATCAATTCTTGACGGATAGCACAAATACAAACCATATCATCAAAGATAATTACAAACTCATATTTCATTCAACTTGACAGAATGTGATACACGAGTAGTCATGCAGCATTCCTAACATTCAAGGGGGTCCCAATACAACACACAGCGCCTAAGAATTCAGGAAACAAAAATTTACATCAAAGCTTACGCCAAATTGCCGCCACTCTGCTGCCACAAATTGATGATATCAGTGGCCTGATTGAGAAGAATAATCATCTGCTTTTGAGATATCCAAGGCTTGCTCTCAAGCAAGACCTTGAGCTCCTCCCAAGCATCTTTCCTTGGCCAGAAGTAATACGGGCTAAGTGGGATGGAACCATGACCCGGAATCATTTGGTCAAGTGCAATGCCTACGTTCTTTTCCATCCAAATGAACTTCAACACAAGCCTTGGTTTCTCCATCGGCTTCACAACCACTCCAAGCTTCTAAAATAGATATAAAACTACAAAATTAACATCAAGTGTAGTGCTTTTCTTAACTCTAAACTATACTCCCATCTTGTAAATTACAGTACAATACGATAAACGAATGGAAAACAAACTTTACAGAAGTTAAAATCGCCCAAAGTGTTAATAATAAGCTCATTTCTGTCCAATGGACCCCAAAATGTTCATACAAACTTAATTGAAAGGCAAGCAAGAATAAAGATTGTGACTGATTGTAACCACATGTCTGAGAATTGGAACATTATAATCTACAGACACTTCCACCAAAGCTAGCCCAAAACATCAAACACGTAAAAACATGAATGCCAATAATCCCAGTTACCCTTTAGTTCTTTCTAAACTAATCAGCCCTAAGTCTCAACCTTGGACTAACACAGAAACAGAGAGAGGTATAGAGAGGAAGCTAAACCTCTGTGGCGTCATCTTCGGGTGTGACATCATCGGCGGCGGTTTCCTGGGCGACAGCAGCTTCAGCGGAGGCGGAGAGCTTGAAGTCTGTTGTGAGCTTGAGGTGCGGCGGCGAGTGAGAAATGAAGACGGAAGGAGAGGTGGTCCTTCTGGGCCTTAATGTAGAGGTGGTGGTATTATTGAGGTGGCGAGGAAGCTTCGGCCTGATGACGACGGAGGAGGCACTCAGGGTTGCCTGACATTCGAACCCAACGCCCAGAGAAAACATTCTTGAGAGCTTTTCTTATCTACTTCCAGCGACTCAGAGTGAATGGATAATAGGGCGATTCGGCCGAATTCACATTGTTTCTTGGGCAAGATTTAGTAACCCAAGCCCAATTTGAGGCCCATCTATGCCCAATATAACATGGATGAACATTATTTTTCTGTCCAAATTCTAAATTTTAATTTACTCCCATATCTCAATGTTATTTTTCTATCAAATTTCTAAATTTCAATTTACTCCCATATCTCCATGTTTGAGATTGAGTAGCAGAAATGGTCGAGTGTGGGATCCGAATTTCCAGTGGATAAGAGTTCGGAGAATGGGCGGTGAGATTTGGTTTCCATAAAGAGAATGAATAAGGTTAGACTTGGAGGTGGTTATTGCAGGCTGGAGCTATTTGCTTCTTTTCTCCTCCCAATAAGTGTGAAAACAATTACAATAACGAACGGATTCATGAGGATGAACAATGACATTCCTAATGAGGAAGTAACTGAAATTCTTAGCGACATTATTTTCTTTTACAAATATAAATATCTATCAGGGTGACAATAACTCATGAATCAGAATAATTGATTCGTTTTCTATCCTTGAAGAAAAGGCCAATTGAAGGATGACCGAAAGAAAAAGTTGAGGTCAACTTACCCGGCCTAGCCTGTGATCAATTTCTCAATGTTCACCAGACGCTATCTCCATTGTCTATAATCGCCTATGTTACGTATAAAATGCAGTTCCATGAAAGCTTCAACTCTAGGGCTCCACTGATTCTGTGAAGCTATTTTCGTTCTTAATTCAACTCCATGCTTCAACATGGTATTTGCCAGCCTTTTCCAGAGCCCTAAGCCATCTGACTGCAGATTCCTGTGGAAGCCCACTTTCTTTGGAGATAATTTGCTCAAACGCTAATAATACATCTGAGGGCATTTTTGTTGAAGACCCAGCTACATAGATTGAAGCCCCCTCGCTCAGCAAATTCCACACCCTGCGGCTATGTTCCTGAATTTTATGCTGCACATATACTTTCTGCGGCTGGTCTCTTGAGAAGGCAACATAAAAGCCTCCGCCCTTTGCGTCTGAAAGTACCCCATCATTTTGTGAATGAGATAACCAAAAATCTCTGTATAAGAAATCATTGTCCTCATTTCTGCATCCAAAGAAGAACATGACCGGAGCAATAGCACCAGTTAAACTTTGCATGGCTCTTTCCTCTATGAAGCCACGAAAGGGGGCACATCCAGTTCCAGGTCCAATGAGAATAAGAGGAAGTGTTGGAGGTGGGGGACGAAGGGAGCCTTTCTGAAACCACACGGGAACATGAACGCCTGTTTATGACAAAACAGAAACACAATGAAAGGGTAATTCAAAGCATTTGCTTCACTCACAATAAGCCTTATGAGTAAAAGTATGTGTCACACATTGTTCAGGATCAAGCCTGGCTAGCCAATTTGAGCAAAGACCTGCTCGATTTCTTTTGAAAGGTGTTGTCCATGACACTACACTCACAGTTAAGTGCACTTGATTAGGGTGAACTGAAGGGGAGGACGAGATGGAGAAAGCCCTTGTTTTCAAAGGAGGAACCAACTGTACTAGCCATTCAAATGGCATTTGAACAGAGGGGAAATCCTCTAATACCTGAATTTCCAAATATGAACTTCATTAAAGACAAGCAAAAACACAGAGGAGAAAGTAAAGAAAAGCATCCCTAGACTCAATATCACCTCCAGTACAGTTCTTCGTTCTCTCTGATTGTATTGATATAGGTCGTCTCTTCCTTCAGGCGACACAAAATATTGCAGTCTTTCCTTTTCATGCTCAGCTGTTGCAAACATACTCATGATCTGAAATATATTTACAGGAATATCAATGAAGAGCTCAAAGATTAGTATACAATGACTAAACCGACTAAATAGTTTGTTAGACTTCTATTCCATATGCTCTAAATATAAGATGTTCAGTCAAAATTTATGTCACCATTGCCATGTTAACAAAATCAAAGTATCTTATTCTTCAATAATCAGTGACAATTAACATAAAATTGGATGATGAGCACGATCAAGCACAAGACCATATGGAGGTGACAGAAGGTGGAAACGGTGCTCTAAGAAACTAGCTAATATAAATCCAAAAAGTTCCATACTGAATCTTGCCTCAAAGAAATAGCGTCTAGGAGAAGCGGATACAACATCCATTGTCAACTCAACAAAATTTCTTAATTTGATGGGGACATGAGTATCAAGAAGCTGATTTTCCGTCTCAGATTTATGGACCTGATATCAACAAAGGCGTATTGCATTAGTAATCAATTACAGCACTCAGATGAAATAATTGTGCATAAAATCTCTTATGTAAACAATTGATGGAATTGAACTATAATAACAAATTTGTTCAAACCAACCATTCAGAATTATCTTTCTCTTGTATACAGATCTAAAAGCATTTCTAAAAATCTGTACTCTGATAATTTGCCTCATTTAATCCAATCATTTATCTTCCTATTTGATGTCCTCATCTATACCTCCCCTTCACTAAACTACTTGACAAACTACAAATTGAGACACAATGCCTTCTACATTATAAACAAGAAAACTACTCACAGTGATGAATGATTCAGGGTCCAAATTACAACGAAGTATGAAAGAATCTACTGCAGCAGGATTCTGACAGGGGAGTATTTCAAGAACGTCACCGACTTCATATTCAATAGCCTGACATGCATAAATTAGAAATTTCACTTGAAAGAAAAAGGACGATTCACATTAGTCGAAAGTAACAGTAAAAAGTTAAGAGTGATGAACAGCTTACAGATGAAACAAATTCAAATTCGAAGTGATGCACCTCTTTATCTTTACTACTTGATTTAGTCAACGGTTGATTTTTTACCTACAGGAGCAAGTTCAAATGAGTGGAGGTATGCATGTGATAGAACATATGAAGCTCAAATTAGCATGTGCTTATGAAGTTACACAAAGCTGAACTTTCTGGCAAATACTTTACCAATTTGAGAATGCAGTCCGGCCTACTCTTGTCAGGAGAATACTTTACAGCATACGTTTTGCGAGCCCTTTCAATCTGCAACTCAATGCGATTCAAGTCTAAGAAAAGCACAAGCATGACTTAATCAGAGATGACATAAGAACCATGAGGAAGGATGCGTTCAATACTAACGCAGCTCCAAAGAGAACTACTTTTGGTTTGAAGGGTAATTAGGAAAAGGAACTGCAGTTCGTACCATTAATTGACATTAACAAAATTATAAGATCTACAAACCTATCAATGGAAGTAAAAGACCTAGTTAACTAACATCATTCATCTTCTATTTTCCACAAACTAATCACATCAGTTATACCAAGAATGGAACTCTAACAAAGAAAACTTACCTGAACCAGTTAAAAGTTGTGAATCCACCTTGTCATTCTCATGATACACAACCCGAATTTTTGGTTGAGCCATCAAATCCTCATACGGAATCAAAAATTCAGGGCCACTCGGGAAATAGCTGGAATCAATGGTATTCAACATTTTCCACAAAGATGCCATCCAGGGATCCAGAGCAGCTTCATATCTGTTCACAGTAAAATCCGTAAATCACACTCCCAAATCTAAAATATAAACCAAGATTTCCATGATAACATGTCTAAAAATAAAATCATACCCTGATTGGTGCTGGTCATCTCCTAAACCTCTTTCCACAATAGGCGTACCCCCAAGATCCAAAAGCCTCCTGTCTAGCTTCTTCGCAACAAACTGCAGCCAAAAAACATGCATAATTCCACTTAATATTTCAGAATCACATCTAATCTCAGCAATCATATTACAAATGAAAAAAAAAATCAATTTAAGCACAAAACAAAATGCATCAATTACATTAAATTTTTGGTAACCAGAATCACCCAAACCAAAAACAGCATAGTGAAGTCCCTCAAGCCATTGCCTACTTAGATTTCTCTGCAATAGATACTTCCAAAATCCCTGCATATACATAAAACATCACTAAATGGATAAAAACTTAATTTAAGAACTAATAAATCATACTTTGGAAATTGTGAGAAGCAAACACCTTCATGGAATCGGGAGCGTCGCCCTGGCCGGTGGTAGAAACAACAAAAATTACAGCGGCCTCCTCCCTAGGCAAGCAACTCTGAGGCGGTAAAAATAAACACGCTTTGTTAATCGGAAAATGAAGTATATGAATATAGTGAAGAAATGGAAGGGAAGAGCTGTACGGCGTCGTATTGGTCGAGGGAGAGAAGCTGGACGGAGTAGCCTCTGCGCTCGGCTTCGCGGCCCATTCGCTCGGCGGCGTCCAGGGCGTTTCCGGTTTCGGTGGCGTAGAGAATCAGCAGCTTCTTCGGTCTGGCTTCCATGTCTACGAGTGTAGCAGACGACTACGTCACGGCGGGGAGAGGGAGAGAGGAAAGAGAGCGGGTGCGCCTTTTAGAGTTGTGACGAAACCTTGACGCTATTTATACGTGTTGCTCTTTAAAAGCAAGTGGGCCTTATGCGGGCTAAGTGGAAACGGTCTGGCTTGGCTGTAACTGTGGGTTGGGTCCTAGGCAGGTTGGACGATCCACTTACGGGTGAACCCTCGACTATTCAGACGCCGTCTTTTCTAGTGTCGTCTCTCACGCCGACACCAGCTGATAATGATGTTCTAAGTCAGAAAATCAGAACAGATTTTCTTGGTCTCCAACAGTGAGCTTGGGGAAATGAAACTTGTATTTTTTTGTTGGAAAAAAATGTGAAAAATACATAAATACATTACACATGCCGTGACAATCATTTTCGTGTATGGAGTGGCAACAAATGTCTAATAGTACAATTTTACAACTAGTATTATCATTCAGATTTCTCAGCATCATCTTTGCTTTTTACTACAGCTTGAACTTCGCTGATCTCTTCGTGTTGGAGATTAGACTCTTCACTTGCCGGCTTTTCTTTATCTTCTCTCGTATCCTTCACTTCCTCATCAAGCTCTGATGACGCTTGTACCGGTCTATTTTCAGGGCTGTCCTTTCCCTGCTCATGGTGCGTTAAATTGACTGCAACCAATTCTTGAGCATCTTCGACTGGATGAAGTTCAGATGGTATGTGTTCTGTAACTTGGTCCGACCCTACTCTCTTTACTTCCTCATCAAGGTTTACATGATCTGATGATGACTGCATTGGTCTATTATCAGTGTTCTCCCTTCCCTGCTCATGTTGTGCTGAATTCAATCCGGCCAATCCTTGGGCATCCTCAATAGGATGAAGTTCAGATGTTCTGTGTTCAGTAACTTGATTCAACCCTGCTCCTTTTCCCTCTTCCGGTCCGGACAACAATTTAGCGTCTCTCTCCTTCAGATCATCACATACCTCAATAACACCACTATTAGTTTGGGAATCATGGAGTTCTTCTGTCTCAAGACCTACTATATTACCCTGTGAGGATATCAGATCAGATTTCGCCTCAGTTCTGCCAGCCTCTTGATGGTCTGCCTTGCTGGTCGCCTCTACACTGCTGAGAGGTTGGGAAACAGAATCTCCATGCAATTGATCACTCTCTGACCTTTCTGAAAGAGACAATTTCTCAACCAGGTCAGGTGTTTCCAAGGCACTGTCTACTCTTGAGTCATTTTGAGCTGTGTTTGTAGTGGCAGGGAAAGACTGAAAAGCATCCCAATCATCTTCATCTTCTTCCTCCTCTTCATCTCTTTGATGATCAGTAACAGGAGAATGTGATCTAGTGGTCGGTACTGGAGACTGCTTCTCTTTACTTACCACTGTTGGCACTGGTAATTTTATCTCCAAAAATGGAGTTGTGGGCTTCATCTGTGTTGCATTATGCTCTTGAGTCACAGAAGCACGAATAAACCCCTGAAAAGAGAGAAAGTGAGCCAATTTTAATATAATGCGACTCTCAAACCTTCCAGGCAATTCTGGAACAACGAAAAAAACTATGCCAAAGGATTACATAGGGATTGTAATGGTAGATTTTTAATATTCACCGTTTTAAAAAGATGTAATAATGTACGTATTAAAAAAATGTTGACGTTAACTACAGAGAAGGCAAGAATTGAAAGAATATTCACCGTTTTCAAAAGATGTATTAATGTACGTATTAAAAGAATGTTGATGTTAACTACAGAGAAGGCAAGAATTGAAAGAGCAACCAATAAACACAGATAATTAGATAGGTATAAAATTAGAACCCAGCCATTGCCACCACTTCAATTCAAAGCTTACAAGTAATGTAGCCTACACACTTTTTCTTTTTGTGAAATCATTACGGTGTTCACAAGATTAAAAACAAGGGGGAAAAAAGACACCTGAAATTGCTGTCGGTGAGTCAGAGGCATAGACAGCAACACGTACTTGAAATGAACTGCTGAGGAAGGAACTTGAGCAAGATGAGAAACAAGTCTCACAGCAGTGCTCCTTAGTTTATTCACTTCCTGTATATAATGCATACAGAAAATTATTAATTCATAGATGTGGAGATGTGATACAATTTAAATGTAAGAGGCTACTTGATTATATACCTGAGAAGAACCCTCTTCTGAAGCCTTGAAAACCACGAGAACAGCTTCCAGGAGCAAATTCATAAAACCTCTCTGACATTCACTAAATTTTGATGATGTTTGCAGAAGAACTAAAAGTCTTAAACATTCACCAGCAACAGATGCCGCTTTTTCAGTTACAGGCTTCTGTAATCAATAGCAAAGTGCAACTCTTTCAGAACCACAAATATCAAAGGCTAACAGGAATAACGGAGTGATCTGCAAATGCAGAAGATTTCCAAACGGAAATTAGGAAATACCTTTAACATATTCTGCATTATCAGGAAAAAATCAGTAGCAAGTTCCCCAACAAAAAGCAGTAAGAAAGTGTCATCTTCCGCAGCTGGGCCTTTCTGAATCAAGTTTCTTAGTACTTGCAACCCAATTTCTTGAACCTGTGGAACCAAAATCATCATTAGTTGCAACATGCTTGGTATAAAATGAATACAATGGGATACATGCACAAGGACCTACCTGTAAACTTGAATCGGTGAGTGCAGTTTGGACACATCTGGTGCAATATTTAAACATACCACAATAGATCGAAGCACCATCTGTATTAGCTCCAAGACAATCCATTTCATAAGCCAGCTTGGCAAATGATATAGTTTGTTCAAGAGAGAAGGCAAGCTTTGCTTGCAGTAATGTATGCAAATCAGATCTCTTATTTTCCAGCATCTGAATACACTTGATGCAGTCCTTGGTCAAATTAGTGATCACATTCAGACAAGTTCCCAATATTTTTCTCATCTGAAGAGTACCACCATCACCAACACTGCAAATATCTGCAGTATGGAATTTGATTAGCCTAACTATGACTACGAGTAAGAAACCAATGCTATTTACCAGTGTGGCATAATATATACATTGAACTAGTTGAACAACATTGGCCAGATTAGTGTTATTGTCCAAATGCTCACCATCAATAAATCTTTTCAATAAGAGACTTGTGCACTTGGAATACTCATCAATTTTGGAGAGGCAAAAATCAGTGGTGACTTCTCTGATTCCCTTGTAACCAATTAAAAGAAAAGCCAATGCCGCAGATACCAGTTGTTTCTGCATGTCAAGAGATACAGTTCAAAGGAAAGATAAAAATTAAAAATCAACACAGGCTTACTAAATGGCATGATGTTGACAAAAGTAAGAAAGCATGCCTCTGTAGCACAAAGAAACAAATAGATAATGAACCTGAACAACAATAAGCAGTTAAGCACTATATTGCAGATAACATGATTACTTAAAGTCTGATACATCTTACTGACCTTTGGTTGAAAACAGTTCACAAGAGTTTTTGCTGTGACAAGTATTGAAGATATTAAATCCTCCAACGATTTATCCAGAGATATTGCCTCGATACTGAAACACAAAAAATATGAACCTTAAGCCAACTGAGACTTCACTTGGTCCAAATGATAAATTTAAAGAGATAAAACAGATCCACAAATTTATGGCAGGCTCAATACCTTTGAAACACTTTGTCGAGGTATGCTAAACAGAGTTCCATTGCCAGATAAGCAAAGTTTTCCTCTCCGTAAAATGTTTCAGGGCAATTCTGCACAATCTATCGATGGAAAACACACAAAACAAATTATAATCCAGAATTTGTGAATGACTACTTATATACACACAGAGTGTGTCCTTATCAAAGTAAAACTCAGTATCTGGGATGCAAACATGGATGACACATCCAACATGCAGAAATTTTTATCATACTATTCCCACCATGCCTTTACAAGATTGTTAGTGCAAACAAGCATGTTGGCTGTTGCAGCTGTGGAAAATGCCAAAGGAAATGGAATGTTTACGAGATACATCATGGAATCATGGCATGTGTGTAAGTATCCAATAGAAAAACCTCAATGAATGGTACGCAAGACTTCATGAATATCAACCGAGTGTCAGAACACAACAAGCAATGCTGGTTGTGCATCAAAATTATTTACCAAAACAAGAGCAATAATATGCCTTTAAAGTTAAAACTTAAAAGTATGTTTTCACCTGTGATATAACAGACACCGAAAGAGTATCCCATGAATTATCCATGCACATAGAATAAGAGAACACCTGCAATAGATAAAATCAGAAACCAGTCAAAGAAGCCCTTAAAATGAACGGTCAAAACTGGTCCCCAAAAGGCCGATGACTTCAGAATACAAACCAAGCACGAAAAACAGGAGAACATGGCAGGCACCACCAACAAATAACGATTCATGCACCACTTCCATATCCCAATTATTTTTCACTTTAGATAGAATTCATGCTAAATTTCCTTATTATAATACCAATATAAGTTTATCTAGAGAATGACTTTGAGATAAATATTTTATGAAATACGTTACTTTTCAATGAATTTCTGTGCACGCACTAGATCTTTACAGTATTAACAAGAACAAGAGGAAGAGAGATGGATTGCTACCTGAAGCAATTCACTGCAGATGTCCATAGTGAGAAATCCTGCACTGGCAAACCTTTTGGTGGACAGAAACTGGAAGACCGGTAATACAATTTCATATAACTTAAATCCCGAGGAAGACAATTCTTCACTGCATGGATCTTCCCCATTATTATAAGCTTTCACAAAAGAAACTGGATTTTTCAATCCACTAAGGGTTGAATTTTGCCCCTGAAATAAAACTAGCAAAGTGAATCCCCATAGAAACTGATAGTCTTCAGATTCCAGTTGAACCATACTATGTCCAGACAATAAGCAATTTCTTGATGTGGTTTCATCCGGTGATTTGGAATATTCATTCTCTTCAAGATTCACAGGAACTGCATCCAATGCAATTGCCTGCAATATTACTGGCCAGGATTCTTCCAAGCAGGGTTGCAATTTAGAGAATACCAGAGGCGATTGAATTCCATCAAGAAAAGGATTCCACTGTGATGATGAGGAGAACATATAAGAGGCTAGCCACATATGTAGAAGATTAAAAAAAGGGAAAAAAAGAAAAAGAAAAAACAACAGACAAACTGAAAGCTAACAAGCTAACAGTTCCACCACTCAGCTGACCTTGGCTTTAAGATGCACGCACAAGCAAATATAGCTGTAGTCCTTCAAAACTCTAATCCAGTACTTCCCAAGTATGTCTGAACTCTTTGAAAATAATGGTAATAGTGCTAAATATTCATCTGGAACCCCAGTTTGGTGTCTCCTCAAGAATGCATATGTGTGACATTTGAGAGAGGCATGAGCAGCGAGAAGTCTTATCTTAATCTATTTACAAAATAACAAGTTAGAGTTATCTCTATAAAAGGAAAAGCACTCATCATCTTTATGACATGCAGTAGCAAACTAAGCAAAGTGGAGTAAATTTTGGATTAGCAATGAAATATTTATACCTTGCACGAGACCCATTCTGCAAATGAAGGATAATAAAGGTCCTTGAAGTCATTCAATGGTCGTGAAATCAAAGAATATATGCGCTTAACAGCAATCTGATGACCCTCAATTATTCCACTTGTGAATATCTGTATTTTCCACAATCCATTTCAAATGACATCATCTTTCACAAATTAATTGGCAATTGAATAGATAAAGAAAATTATGCATATATTTGTTTTCGTAGAGAACCTTTGTAGCCAACTGAAAGCCTGCTTCCAAAAGAATAGGGCCAGAGGACGAGTCTAAGGCAGTGCGGACAGCAGACACTAGTTGTGCCTAAATTACACACATCAATTAGTTCATAGAAGTTTAGTGAAATTGAACTGCCTTCCAAAAGAAAACAACAAATTGCATTTTTTAAGGTAACCTCTCCAAGCTATCACAGGATAAAACGCATCATTTTGCGATTTAACATGTAGGTCTGGAAATCTAATGTCTAGTGAACAAACAAAAATAGGTTCATGCCTGATACTGTTCCAGCAGGAGATGCCCTGGAAGCTCTGGGTCAGGAGTCCTCTCGAACTGTATCCAGCATTGCAAGAAAGATAGTAATGAATATGACCAATGGAACCAAATTAAAGAATAAAAATAGAAACACAGAAGTGACCCTAATGCTTAGCAGCACCATACTTTCAAATCAAAGATTCAACGAAATTGAAGGTAGAAGTTATGAACCAGAATCAGAGTATCTGAAAATATGATGTGTTGAATACATACAGACAAGTATTTATAAAGCACATAGTTTTCCAATAATATCAAAGCTATGTTCATTGACAATCAGAAAAAAGATAGACAGGGCAAGGCTTATAAGAGCTCAAGCAAGCTCCAAAACTGTAATTACTGAATTTTTTGGCCAACTATAAACATGTAGCAGTTGTATCCCGTATTCAGTAAAAAGATAGACAGGGCAAGGCTTATAAGAGCTCATGCAAGTGAGACAGGACTGAATTTACTGATTTTTTACACCAACGATATACATGTAGCACTTGTATTCAGTATTGCTAGATATTTAGATCCCTAATGACATCGGATTACAGTTTAAATGGATTTAAAACTAACACCCCATAAAGAGCGATATTTAAGGTTTTTTTTCTTCCTACTTAATGACTAATTGGGGAGGTTAAATGTAAAGATTCAAAGCTGCAATAAATTGCCTCAACTAGGTGTTCTGGTGGGATAAATATTACCAGAATTAGCATGTCCAGTACAAATTACCTTGTCTATAATTGTATTCAGAAGCAATACACCAATTGGCTGCAGGTTTTCAAACTGAATCGTGCTTATCTATGACAAAATAAGAAAAAGAAAGTCAACTTTGCCATATCGGGGTGCTAATATGTCAAACAAATATAACAAACACAAATAACTTCACATCCAGTACCTGATAAGCAAGTGCTATAAGTTCTTGGATATGGAGGACAAGCCATTCACCAGAGGCCCGTCCATTAGTGGATTGGTCCCTAGCCAAACCAAGATCAAAATGTGCTGGATTCTTTCCCACAGCTCCAGGTAGGTAACTCAAACACCTACATACAAGAACTAGTAAGTAATCAAATGAAGGATACAACAAGTTAAGTGAACTTTTATTTGTGGGCTCATGACATGGTGAGGATCAAACCCATGAAGGTATCAGATCCCTCTAATATAACAGACCAAACATCTTTACACCTTTCTAGTTCTTACTTTATGTGAGCTTTCAAATTATAAACTGAAAGCAATTTCTTTCATCTGATTTTTTAATTGCACCTTTAGAATTATTCACAATCATATTTTTAAGACCATGAAAAAAAAAGTACAATACTTCTGCTACATTTGTTTAATTCTTTATAAAATAAACATTTCTGCTCAGTGGAATCTTATTAGGGTGCATGTATCCCACACGTGTGGCCATCTCCAACCCATAGGGTCAAAAGGCCAAATACTCAAATTTTAACGCTTCCAATCTCCAACCCATTTAGTTAAGGGCTAAAAGGCTACTTTTTAGCCCTTGACAATGCACTTTAGCCCTCAACGAAAATTGCTTGTTTAATATGTTGACCCCACAACAAACCCCATAAAACACTCCAATTAAGCATCACTATATCATTTACCATTTATTTATTTATTTATTTATTATGGTTACAAAGGGTGCCTAAAAAGCACAAGAAAGAAAGCAAAAACTAAATGCTATAACAGTTGCCAGATCTTCTGGCTTTAGAAACAGCGCATAAATTAAACACCCATTTACCCATTTATTTAGAAACTCACTTATATCATTTCCATCACTTAAACACCACTAATAGTATGATGTTTTTAATTTGGTATATTTGGCATAATTTTGTTATGAACGTAGGTTATATAGATTTTACAATATCATGTAAAATTTTAAATATAATTCCAATAAATAATTACAATGTCAGATTGTAATATTTTTAGGGTTGTGAAATGACACACCCTAAATTGAAATCCACACTTTTTTTCTTTTTTGGTAACTTAAATTTTGTATTTTAGTGACTTAAACTTTGTTTTTTTTTGTAAATGTGTTAACCAAAAAAGGAAAAAGGGTGTGTGGATTTCAATTTGGGGTGTGGATTTCAATTCCCTATTTCTATTATTATTGATTAAAGTTACTATAAATAAGAATACCCTAAAATACATTAAAGCCTTAAAGAATGTATAATTACATTCAAAATCTTAAAATATAATTTAGGGCTAAATTATAGCCCTAATGGGATGATGTCACATCGATGAATAGTGCAGAAATTAGGGCTAAAATTTAGCCCCAGGATTATTTTTAGCCGTATGGGTTGGAGATGGAAATGAATGTTCATGTGTGCAATGAATGGAATGTATCATTTCAGACAATGCATGGAAAATATCATCACATACTCGGCAGCAAAAACTCTTGTTCGATATCTGAGGTGTTTATCCCTACTGAGAATAAACTGGGGTGGGTCTTTAGAGCCAGAAACCATGTTATCATCATCTTCTCCAGAATTTAAACTTGGTTCACCCTCTGTACCCACAGGATCATTTTCTAAACCGTTAATTGCATCCGCATTTCTCCTCATTGATGTGGCAAGAACCTGAGGGTTGACAATGCAATGAATTGGGCTAGTCAATAAAATAAAGTAGTAATAAAAAGAACATGAAAGCAAGAAGTATATCCTAAATCTCAATTATAAATCTAGTAGTATTTATCCAAATAGTTTGACACTGTATCCTTTATTGCTACTTCCTGATAATATGAACCCACCACACTACGACATATTGACATCCAATGAGATGGACGTGAAGGGCTTGATGCATATAGCAATCGCATAATTGTGGTCCGAACCAGATCACCAATCCTGCAAGCAAAGAATTTAAAACGTAACAATATAGAACAACGTAACCATATAGAACGCCATACAGATTGGTTAATTAAGGGTGTAGTAGTATTTTCTTAACATACTCAGAATCAGTTTCTTCATCCAGCATTTGAAAGAGTTTATCTTCTATTTGCTCGTCAACAACGGATACCTGTATAGAAGAGTATCCTCATAAGGATTGGACTCATTATGATGACTCTTTGAATTTGAAAACGGAAAGTAAGATGAGGACATACTGGATCTTTCTCAATAAGGTGACGGAGAGTGGAAACAGCAAGATGCCTCAAAACTGGCTGCTTAGAAGAGAAGACGGGAGAGAGAGAGAGAGAGAGAGAGAAAGAGAAAGAGGATGGGGAAGTAAGAATAAGAAGTTACATATAGGAATAGGAACATGAATAATCACCTGAACAAAGAAAGCAAACCTGTCTTGAGGACAAAGTAGGAAGAAGAGTTTGGACATGGGTGTGCACAGACACAGCTTGTGGTGCAAATAGTACAAGTTGTTGAGTAAAGCGAACACTCCTGCCGGAAAATAGAGGTTTTCAATGGAGCCAACTTCTACTCTATAACAGAGAACCACAACAAAAGTTTGCAGGAAAAAATTATGAGAAACAGAAATGGGGCAAAAGGTGTGGTTTGCATACTCAAGCATTGTTGCTGTTTCTTGGCCAGAGCTTATCTCTGAAACAACTGACTGCAAAACAAAACAATTCAAATGGATCAAACTCATCAATTTATGAACCAACTAGTTGAGCGTTCAAAATATTCAATCAGAATGTCTTCGAGTATCGAAAGTCGAACCATGTTAGAACTTTAACACAAGCTCCACGGCAAAGGAAATGACCATATAAATGTTACCTTGCAACGTGAAAAGAAAATACTTCCAGGAGAAAGTTCGGGGCCAAGAACAGCTACAATAGCATTTATAAGACGGCCGACCCCTTGCTGAAGTACAACCCAACCATTCTCTTCAGACAAAAGAATGTCCAAAGCAAGGCCAAGTGTTGCCTGCAAAGAAGAAATGAGAAAATAGAACACTGAGTCAACTACAAACTAATAGTTCATCGCACAAGAACCATAAGAGATAAAATTGTATTGACCGTCTGCTCTAGCAAGATAATAACGGGTCGTCAACAATCAAAATTTACCTGAACTTGAGAAACATAGGACAAGCCCGCAGCTTCTATGGTTAACAGAAGTCCATGTAAAGACCAGATCTGTAAACCAGCTATTGAACTTTTAGCAAGCAAAGAAATTGAGCTCACAGTTGAAGGCACTAATGTTGACAATGCCATGCCTCCTGCACTGCAGGCAAAGTATGTAAGGACAGTGAGAAAAGGTCAAGTTTCACTGAGAAAAGGTCAAGTTTCAGGTTGAGATACAGCTAAACCATCCCCGGATCACTATTTATTTTGTACTTATGACAAGTTAGTTTATCAAATCAGTAGTGTTCGCTTCAAGTAAGATGCTCCTTGTGATATCGATTGAAAGTACCTGCTCATGTCCTCTAAGCACTTAAAATTCCTAATCCATATTAGTAGTTTCCATGACAAACTTGGCTCTTACTTGCAACTTGCAAGCATCACAGTTCACAGCTGCAAATAGCTATATATGAATAACTCTCTCTTTTTTCGCCTGATTACTCTATGAATAACTCTAAAACAACAGCAGTTATTCAGGACCATTAAAATACTCAGACAAACTCTCAACTTCCTAAAGTGAAATGCAGCCAAGAGCAAAAGCAATTAAACTTCACTTGTACAAGAACTGAATGCAACTAAGACCAAAATCAGAAAAGCTAAAATTTACTTCCAAGGCTCTCACCTGCAATGAATGCATCCCAGAGCAAAAACAATTGATCCTGCATAGTTTGAATCTGTAGCTCCGGTAAGGTCATTAAGCAGTGATCTAGTCTGTTTGTCACCAGAAACAATGAATCAGAGGAGGAGGTGAGAGGGGAAGAGGAGGAGAGAGAGACACGGTCTAGATGAAAACTGAACATCCTTGGAAAAATATACAATCACTCAGCAACATCAAACAAATTATAAATGAAAGTGAAAGAGAAAGTGGCTTTTAACCCATCAAGAAAAGTGGGGGAGTCTGTTTTTCAAGTCAAGTTAAAAAAAGGTATAATCAAAGATTCAAAGGTGCATTTTGAAATTAGAATGATTAACTGACCATTCTTGCTGTAAAGATATCATTTCCTAGGCGAGCTAAAAGGCCAAGACATTCTGATGCAGCCCTGCGTTGTGATGGACAGATATCGCCTTCTGCTAGAATACTCTGTTAATAAATTACAAATGTCAGTAAAAGAGCATCATCCTGACATTTCTTGACCAAAGCAAACCCAAAGTATATTATGACCATAAGCACCTGAAATATAGCCTGTGCTGAATTCAGTACATCAAGTGCTAATGGTTGGGAACGCAAGGAAAGCAAGGCCTGAAAAAAAACAATTAAAAACCAGTTGAGGCCAGTCCTAGAAAACTGTATAAGTATGTCAGAGGAAAAACAAGCACCTTGAATCCCGAAAGTAACCCCACACATATATTGGTTACACTAGCTGCATGCCATGGTTGCTTTCTTCCAGCTTTCAAAGATTGCTCAATCATTCCAAGAAGTGACAGCATCCCACCACTATCCTGGAAATATTCCAACTGATGTTAATAAACATTTAACCAGTCATCACAAGCTAATGTCAAACTGCCACATTTCCCTACCTGAGACGCAAACATGACTCCAAAGCAGAGGAGCATCTGGTTCACCAATATCTTGTTTACTGGTTCCGGCTTCAAGGTCAATTTTATTTCTTAGCTTATGAACTCAAGTGAAACAAAAAATGTAAACTAAGAAAAGCAAATTAGAAATACTTCAGGAAGTAATATCAACATTTCCAGAAACATGTCTTTCATCGCATGCATTGGCATGTAGGGGGTAGACTTGACATTTGACAAGCTTCATTATATTATAAGAAACTAGCAAGAAATAACTATTACCTGAGGAAAGCTAGAAACATCGTTCTCCCAGACACAGGGCATAAGTCCGTCTTGTCCACCTTGAAAAGCACGAAGTTCATCTTCAAGCCAATCCCTGAGTAAAGACAATTAACAAAAAAACATATACCTCCTGAATCAAAAATCGAAACAAAAATGAAAGAGTAAAACATTATCCAATAGTGCCATGCATTATCCAACAAATTTTGACCAAATGAAATTACATTAATCATAAATAGTTTTAGAAGAACTGTAGAGCACCTTCCAGGAATCCAGGGACCTAACCACGCGTCTCTCCTGTCTAACAGAAACCTCAAGCATGAACTTTCTTCACATCCATAAGCCTCTCTTTTATATACAACATGTAGAAACAAGCATCAAAGTCAGACAGATACTAGAAATAACAATTCCAAAATATAAATTTTACGTGTGTATTCACATAAAACATATAATATATATATAATTTATATATATCAGGGAAGAATGATATATCCTGATTCTTCACCACAAAACGAAAAAAAAATCAAATGCAAAGTAATGCAGGAAAACACTAGGTAATTAATGATCACCTGAATGGACTTGTACAAATTAGAATAATCTGGGGGTGGTCATTCTTATATGCCATTGGATCAGGAAGAGACTGATAAGCTATTAGTGTCCTGATAATAAATATATTCAGAGCAGGCTTCACGTTTGGCAGTTCCTTGGCTGCTATCAGTGATATGTAGGATAAAGCCCTGCATTCCGTAACATTCAGAAAATATGTTATGTCGTATGCAAAAGTATCCCAGCTTCATGCTCAAACCCCCAAATTGGCACATATTCAATGTGTTTCTATCAATTAACAAATTAATCACCACCTAGAGCCAGCCTTTTAATGGAATGAATTAGGAGGACAAAATACAGACAACAAGGATTTGAAATAGGGACATACCTACTTAGGTATACAAGCACAGGTTGAAGCAAAATCCGATTATTCTTAGCATCATGGGAAAGAAAGCATCTTAAAAATGATGTAAGTGCATCAATTGCAGCAGACCACATGCTACAAAAAGAAAAGTTGGAAGTCAAGATATATAATCAAGCAGCATTTTTGCATTTTTAATGGTATAATCTTATAAATTTCCTTGGAAAAAAATTTATCACGACAGAGTTTCGAGACAGCCACTAACAGAATGGAAGAGTTATTAGAAAAAATGGGAAAGACCGATAGCCCAACAGACCAAGATGTACATTTGATCAGTGGCAGATGGCTAGTGCAGGGTCATATGTCATATGTCATACTTATATCAATGGTTTATAAGACAAACTCAAAATGTATAGTATATTTAGATGATTAAATTGATGCATGTCAAGTGAAAGAAATATCAAAACTGTTCAATTGAGATATACATATTATCAGAAAATAAATCAAAGCTCTAACTAAAACAGATAAATGAGAACTTCCGGACCTTAATATTTAGTGCATTTCAGAACAATCACTTGACATCAAAAATAAGAGCAGACTGCATACCTAAACCATAAATGTGGTCCAAGCATAAGCATCAAAATGAAATTATTAACCACAAGAACAAATCATGTTATATCTTGGCCCTAAGTTGGCTAAGACACATCAATTGTACTTCAACAGAAAATGTATCACACGTTGAAAGACTCAGGTTCCAAAGTCAGAAGCAGGAAAAGTTGACAGTGAGCAAGTATCCAAGAATTATAGATTATTTAGAGTTTTAGACACATATTGGAATGACATTTTTCTTAGGTGAATATAACTGAACAGTACATTCTGACTTACCGAATCCTAGATATCAAATCCCCAGTTTGGTTGGTTTCATTTTGTGGATTTCCAGTAAAAAGGGACACCCACAAGGAAAGAATATCAAAAACCTGGTCTTCAAGCTCCTGCACTTATGGAGAATAGCACCTTAACTTACAAATAGTATCTGTTAAACAGTAGAATAAATGGTTCTATGACTGACTTTATTAGTAAGGTAGGAATGGGATACGTGATGGGACTGCATATTGCGTGGTAAAGAAAATTAAGATATATAAATGATCCTTACCTCCTTCGGCATAGATGCTAAGAGAGATGATAAAAGTAACCACCCAGCTTCTTTTTCAATTGTAGCAGCCAGAGGATTCCGACTAGATTCAGACACCATTTTCTTCGAAACTTCAAGAATTGATTTGGGCAACCTGAAATAGTAAGTAACTAGGAGCTCAGAAACCAATAGTTCATGCTCAGTGCTAAAGAAAAAGTGAAATGTAAAAATACATGAGTATCACCCATTTCCAAATCACCGGCATTGAAAGGCTAAGAAAACAGCACAGGCATTATACATCACATTAACAGATAGGAAAACGGACGCTAAGAATTTAAAATGCTCACAGAATCCATGTGATGTAAACCCCCGGGAGAAGAAAGAAAAAGGGGGGAAACTGTTAAACAATGACTTGTCCCAAAAGAACAAGCTTCCAGGGAATAGACAACATATATCAAGCTAATAAACTCCCCCAGATGCATCTCTAACATTCACCTGGAACTCATACAACACAAAATTTCAGATAGAGAAGAGAAGAATGGGGAACTGGAGGATCTAAATCTAGGACATCCTGCAACTAGGTTTGGATACCATGTCAGATAACCACCCACTCCACAACCTTATGATTTTGAGGAGTGATCTGACACTATTATCAAGCTACCAACTATAAAAATAAAAATCCCACCGTACCCGCTTTATTCATTGCATAATATAAGGTTGGTATTACCTAACCGATGACCAGTATATCCCAAAGTATCTCTTCTTCAATTGAAGATAAGTTTTATATTGCATCTATGATGAACAAGATGATCCCCTTACCTAGCGGGATAGCCAAGAGGTAGTTTTGGGGAAATGGACACCAGAGTTGCTAATACAGTAGCTTGCCCATGCAAAGAATCGAGCTCTAATTGCAAAGAGCTTCCCTGAGAAACATATAAAAGAGCAATTTCACTTAATCGGAACTATAGCAAATAGGGATCCACATGGAAACCACACAAGTACAGTAGGAAGCAGTTGGGTTCTTATATGATAAGGGAAACTTGTTTTAACAGATTTAAAATGTGGATTGAAGGCAGTTCCATATATTTTTTTTGCTAGCTGTGTTGTGGTAATTGTAATGTTCACATAGTATTTGAGTGACCTCTATTTACATCATTTATAATGTAACAGGAGGAGTGGAAGAAATGCCAGTCGTGCTCAGAATAAATTTAAATTCAAAAGAAGTTGGCATTCAGCAATAAGTGAACTCAAACAATCACCTTTTCAAATGATATATTTTCTCTCAGAGCATTCAACATGGTCACCCCATATGAAACTAAACCACCAACACAGGTGGGATCAACCTCAGCCAGTGCACGCAATGTCAAAGCAGCCTCAATTCGTACCTGACCAATGATCATCAGTTAGAATACATCACATGAAAAGAAATGAATATACCAGTATCAGGTGACGGAAAATAAATAGAATTGAAACTTATCCATTATTTCGTGAGCTTTGACCAAATTGCTGACTTATTTAAAAGGTTGATCAGATTTCATGGCGTAAGCAAAACAGATGTGGCCAGGCCAGGTAATACCCTAAACAGAAGGTATCTAAGAAGACTAAGGTATACTTTCTTCCTTTATCCATGTAGAGGAAGTTTATGCTGTCTTAACCTGATTGCCTTTACTCAATCATCTCTATCAACCTGCTACCTAAAGTAATACTCTAGTCCAACACCCAGACCAGTTGGCAAAACAATTACAATCAGAAGTTCTCCCAAACATAACCGAGGAACACAATAAGTTAAAACACAACAATACCTAGACAGTGGTGATAATAAGTGATATTTAAACAAGTCTATGACCATTATGGAGATATTAAGAACAGCTATTTCTATTCAAAGATGCTCATGCTCCAAATGCTAGATCTTGAGCTTACAAGTTGAGAAGAATGATATACTGCTGCAACAACAGTGTCGTCAAGTACTTCCTTGAATTCAACTGGAACCTGCAAATGCAGTGCAACATATTATAAGAGGAACAACTGCATAACACTTTTTTAAAAATCTATATTTTCACTCTGCAACATAAATGTTCAAGATATCAATGAAAATTTAAGCCATGGCATAATTTAACAGAAAAGATCCTCAAGTTATCATCATAAGCAAAAATTAATAATCAAATGTACATCTAAAATCACACTTACCTCTCCCAGAGTTTTTAGGGTATATGACACCGTACGTAGACCAGCAATTTTCATGGAAGGACTGGCATCAGGGGACATAAGCTGCAATTTTCATAAAAAAATTCACTATGAAGAGTTATTTGACAGGAAAACACCTCTATGACAATGAAAAACAAAACCGAATCATTTTAGCATACCTGATGTCCAAGAAAAACCAAAAAACTTCTCTGAGTAGGCTCAGTCATTTGATCGGTAATACCAACACGAAGGATGTAGAGTACACACGCCTTAAGTAAAAGAAAAGGAGAGAGAAAGATAACAGTCACTAGCTTTATATTTAAGCACATGGAGTCTCTTGACAATATGAGCAACCCATGAAGTCATTATATTTTTTGGGTAATTCCGAATATAGAACTTGCACGTGCTAACATAAAAGTTCACATTTTTAGAGTTATATTCAAATGCATCAAAGTTGTAATACTATATCCTTGATCTGCAACAGTGCAACTACAGAGATAAAAAGTTAGAATATTAATTGTTTTATTCATTCGTCATCTAGAAGGCACCACCAGTACCGCTCCATAATAGTACTCTTTCAAATTTTAAAGCGACCAGTAATTTAAAATTTCACACAAAAAATAAATATGTACCACTAGGCAAAGGTTGTTTTGAGCAACTATATAAAATGCTTTTGTAAAATATAAAGGTTGAAGGGTGAGGTACAAGAAAATTGCATCAAATGAAAGACATAAAAGCCCAAGAATTTGTTTGAAGAATACCAGAGTGTACGCATCAACAGAAGTATCGGCACGAAGCATGTCCATAACCTGAATTGCATAGTTTTGAAGCTCACTGTCTGGATGCAAGTACTTCAAACGAATTGCCTGCATTAACAATTTCAAAAGACAAAATAAGCACTACTGTGAAGTAAGAAAGAAATAACCACATACCGCCACCACAGTAGGTCTGTGATGGTCCAGACTGGAAAATCAGGTTGAAATAAATCTCAAAACAATTAAATCAAAAGGCTTCTGGTTCTGGTATTGGTTGGATCAGCACTCAGCTTGGCTGTAGAGCCGAAAGTACAACCTTTAAATTTTGGCCACACATTTGTTAGTTCGATTTCTTGGGAATCCTACAAGATCTCTTTGTTTTTAGCCCTCTTAGGAGGCATGCTAAAAGCACAACCACATTTTGTTAATGGCAGATTTCTCCAAATGGAACCGCATAGGTAACTGTTTCACTTTCTACCATTGCGAAACTTGTTACACTTGTTTGTTTGTCATTCTGCAGTTACAAATAAAACGGTGGAAAAAGAAAATGAATTCTATCAACAAAGCGTCTGTGGGGTGTTAGTAATTTTTTTAGTTTGTAGGCTCAAAGACAATACAGTATACAGTCATTCAGATGATTAAAACAATGCATTATCTTACTAGGGGTTAAGTTGAACCCTAATCAGGAAATGAATTCAATCAACAAACTGTTACCAGGCCATTGTTGGTAATTTATCTTATCAAGTTTGTAGGTTCAAAAGATAATGTATAGATAATTAAAACAATCTTAATAGGGTTTAAGTCTGACCCTAATCTACCTGATTCGGGTTGGGTTATCAGGTAGCCTATTCAACAACCAATGACCTTAACAAAGATGTCTAATTCATCAGTTGTACCACAAAGCAATTCCACATATGTGCTTCATAGGGGCTAAGTTTGATTTGGGCAGTTTTAACGGTGCTCGGTTAGTGCACATGCCTACTATGCACAAGAGGAATCAAACATAACACAACTTCCATGAAGTACTGAATGGTACTCTATAGACTTTCTCTATATGAGATGGGTAGCAGATAACTCATGGAAGAAATAAGTATCACAGACTACCTGTAAGAAGAACACCCAAGACAATGTTATGCCAACTCGCACATCCTTTGACCGAGCGCCACTTGCTGTAGATCGAAACAAGTGTGAAGAGTAGTTATGCACCTCTGAATCATAAAGATCATTCATATGAACCAACTGGAAGAAGTTGTAAGTACCTTTTGTGAAAGGCAACGCTAAATGCCTTTGCAAACCACCTTCTAGTTTTTTTGCTGGAGGAAAAGGTCCCTTCCCTCTTGGTTGAACCTAGGGAGAGATATAAACTTTGAGATACTAGTTCGTAACAGATCGCAGTCGAATCTTTCACAAAGTAGATGACAAGTCTAAGACATGAAGAAAAAAGGGCACAGGTACATATACAAACCTGTGCATCAGGGTTCATTCCAAGAGCAAGCAGCGAACCCAATGCTTCAGCAAATGCATCACGGACCGATGAAACAGGATCCTCAAGGGCCTACTATAAGCAGGGACAAATGAATAAGTAGAGAACTATAACATCAGCATCTGAAAGATAGAAAATACAAATGGAAAAAGTCCAGCACGGAAAATTTGCAAGAAACACATCTACCTTGACACAGAAGGATGCTGAATTGTCAAGTTCTCCCACCCCTAAACTCGGTCCTCCAATAATAGCAAATGCCTTCAAACATCTTGCAGCAGCAATTCTGACAAGAAATGATTTATCACCAACAGCAAACCGCATGATGAGACGAAATGCCTCGGTATATGCTGAAGCAGCAGCACTACCACCAGACCCTTCCAAAGCATTTTGAAGCATATACAAAGCCTCTTGTCTCACAAATTCCTAAATTACGTACAGTTACAATCAGAGGTGTAACGCAACAAACAAGGACAAACAACACAAACGAAAAATAGAAAGGACTGCCATCAACTAACAATATACTTGTATCTGAATATAGTTTAGTAACTATTTTGTACAAGAAACAAATTTTAACTAGGATCTCCAGCTATTTACCCAACAATGTTAGGTCCTTTAGTAGTTGTAAAATAAGTGATATAATATTAATCATGCTAAAGAAAATCAGCAGGAAATATCACAATTCCAATACCATATTTTTCAACTGATGCAGTACATGAAAAAATACATTTTACTCTCTTATTTATTTGTTATTGATAATTTTACTCCTGTGGAAAGAAGTAAATAATAGAAAAACAAAACCAACCCACTATACAAAAGAGTTGCAGATGTGATGGAAGTACCTCATGAAACTTGATGAGTTTTGTGGCAATCATAGTCGTTTCACGTAAACCCGAAGTGATTCGCCTACCAAAATATCGGTATAATTCTCCTAAGCATTGAGCAGCCCCTACAGAATTGTATCCGAAACAAGAATTAAAGCCTAATTGAGCATGTAGCACAAATATATATTCACATCTTAAACTCTTAAAGCAACAAGGGTGTGCTCAAGTAAGTATATCAAGCACTATAGTAAAGGCCAGCTCTTTCTACTACCAAGTTCTGTACTCAGCAAACTAACTTAAACGCCACTATATGACAGTATAAATAGTATATCACCAATGGTGCCAAACACCTAAACCATCAGTTTACACTAAAACACAAAAGATAATGCAGCATCAGCAACTTCAGAGAATTCAACTAACCAGCTACTTTTTGCGGGTCGGACTTCTTCCCATCAGAAAGAAACCCTTGGAGACTGCTAGCTCTCGAGTATATTGAAATGCTATCTCCCTTGGATATAACCCTGGCCATTGCCACTGAAGCCAAATGCCGCACTGGCCGCCGAGCTCCGAGAACCAGCAGCGAATAAAGAGCGTCCTCGCATTTCCTTTGCCACAGCAAAATCGACTCCTGCAATTCACCATTTCCACAATCAAATCCAAATCTCCATAGCAAACAGAACTTCATTACACAATTGTTCAATCTCAATAGTACTATGAATTCAAGGCCTAAATTTCCAAACCTAGCTGAGATGTACTAAAAAGCAGCATGAATCTGAGTAGAGAGGAGTGTGAGAAGAGTGAAAAAGAGATAGAGAGAGAGACCTTGGGCTCTACGGAGATGGCGGAGATGAGATCGGAGAGGAGATCGAAGCAGAGGAGAGGCTCCGGTGGCTTCTGGGCGGCGGAGGCGACTATCGACTCCAATTGCGCGACCAAGACGCCGAACTGAGAGAGAGGGAGGAGGTTATCTTTGAGGTTCTTCGCGGCCATTAGAGTGATCAAAGGAAAGAATAAGAAGATTGCAAAGAGGTTACGTAGCAGAGAGTAGAGGAGGAGGCTTGGATTTGATCTGAACCATTACGTAAAGCCAGTAACGGAGGAAGACAGTTCTTTGGAGCCAAGATGAATTGAGATGCAGAACACGATGGAGGAGATTAAATAGTCGGGTCGGTTCTGAAACTCGTACCCGACCCGCTTACAAAGCGGGTTACGTATTACGGATTTACAGTGTATTAAGTGACAATTTTCAAGCGACTATGGCCATTGAAAAATAAGGTTAAGGTTATGAGGGAGCTTCTAACCACGATTTTATAATGAGGACAAAATGATAACTTAAATGAATGGTTGGATTAAGGTTTTTATAGTTTCTAATTTTCATATGCATTTGATCCAACCGTTCATTTGAAAGTCATTGGAAGTTCTCCCTAAGATTATGTGTATCAAAAGTTTTTGAACTATTTTAATAACTTGGAACCTTGGATTTAGCAAAGTTTCTAGGTCTAGAGACTTATGATAAATATTATGTAAAGGGGGACTTCATTTCTCTCACTATTAAGAGTAAATTGAGATTTAACTTCAATTAATTCAAAGGGTTTCACATCTAGGCTTAGGTTTGCCACTAGTGGTGGTTTTGAACTTGATACCTTAGATGTTCTTGACGGCTGGGGCTACAATTCCACTGTAATCTCTTCTCGCAGCAACGAATCTTTGGAGCCATCAAGTGATCATGTTATACGTACAACTTGATGATAAACCTTGAATAGAACTAAAACACATTCATATATTCAGAATTATATTCTTTAAAACCAATGAAAATATGTTACATGAAACCTTGACTCTCGATTTACAGTAACTATTCAATGAAATCCATGCTAGTAGCTACTGGTCACTGGTTTATGAAGGCCTTGATGTGAGAGACTAACTCTTGGCTCCTGGCACGAGAGAGCTGAGAGTTATGCAGAACTTGAAATGCATGACCAACCCCTTTGTACATTACTGTTTCCACCTTTTTCCCCAAGCTAGTCAAAGCATTGCACAGCTCCAAATTCCTATCCTTCAATATATCCAACTCTGATATGCACACCATTATAGGTGGGATTCTCAAATCCCTCAACTTGGCCACACCATTTGCTAGGGGATTGCACCATGGATGGTCTCGGTTGGCCCCCAACGGCAGTGACAGTCGCCAATACACATCGGAGTTTGATAGAGTTAGTGCAGAGTGTGGTGGCTGAGTTGCATACTTTTCAGACCAAGTACGTGCTTCACCTCCAAAGAAAGGTTGGATCAAAACAGCACCTTTGAGACACAATGGCCGTAAGTGCTCATTTGATAACCGGTTGGTGACATTGTAGGCTATGTTAGCCCCTGCACTGTCACCAGTTATGAACAAGCTTGAGAGGTTGCACCGACTTAACCACCATTTTTGCTCAGAACTGTTACTTAGAGCTTGCTGTTTCAACCACATAACAGCATTGTCACCATCATCATAGGCAGCAGGGAGACGGTTCTCAGGGGCTAAACGGTAATTCACAGAAATGATGACACAACTTGCTTTATAAGCAAGGTTGGTGAGGAACTCATGGTAGCAGCTCCAAGCAGCAGAGCCAACACAGAATCCTCCACCGTGAAAGTAAACAAGCAGCGGGAGGTTGCATGCCTCCGGATGGCTGGGAACATAGACACGAGCCCACAAGTTGGAGAATTTGTCAATGACAACATCTCTAGCTGTTGCAGTAGTGCAAGAGACACTAGGGATGAGTGAAGGCCTTTCTATGTATCCATTTTTGTGAACTCTGATAAGGCCTTCAATCTCTTCAACAACAACTCCATGTTGATGACTATGATTGGTAGTTGCTTGAAGATCAGGCCTCGGATCGTAGGAAATGCTTGCCATTGTCTCTTAAATCTCGTGCAACGTGAGGAATAGCGGGCAAGTGTTTTGGTCTTTGTGGTGTGGATGCTAATGTGATTGCCTTGACGCTCTTTATATAGAAGATCAAAAAGCGAAGCTCTAGCTCATTGGCAAAGAAATCTTTTCATTCCCTCAGATCTTTATCTGACAAGTGGACTCTGAAATCAGCATATGCTGTTGCTGATTCTCATGTGGGTTATTTAGTTGACTTTGGTTCACTGAAAGTCAGTTTTTTTTTATGACTAGCTTAGACTATAGACCAATTTGGTTAACATGGACCATGAGAAAACACCACCATGCTCACAACTTGCAGAACCAGATAGGCCTATCCAGATGAACTCATGAACAAACAACTTGTCCAGAACATCCCATCAATCAGTCATCCCCTCGTGCAAAATTGAATTGCGATGAGAAGATAATGAAATTGGAAAGTCAACAGGTGATGAAACTTATCACCAGGTTGCTGGTTTATGCTCTCCAGAATCAAAATGTTCCTTTGGCATTTTCTTTTTGCTGATTAGAATGAAGCATTATCATTTACTCCTTTTTTATCTATAATTTTCCAGAAATGTAAGCAGTATATCTAAAAGGCTCTCCAGCATTTTCAAAACTTCTCGGGCATGTGGTTTTGCAAAGGCAGTAAGGCACTGTTGCCTAAAGATTTTGGTTTTGGAATGGATATTCTTAAAATTCAAAGGACATGCATCATATAAATGACACTATTCTTCAAATATCTTATTATCTTCTCTGTTGCTTTTTGACTCTTCATGCTCAACTTATTCCATTTTTTATAATCTGTTTCTCCATAGATTTATATCTGCAGCCTCAAAACTAGGGCACATTTTATCACTGTACCCTGTATTAGTTGTCTCAAAAGGGGAAAAAGGACCAATAGAGCACGAAAATGGACGGAATAATCAACCATGTGCAAGAAAATTCTGGAAATTAGATTTTGTTCTTTGAAAATATTGTACTTGCCTCGGAATATTTGGCTGCCTTCCTTATCTTTCTGCACGTCATTATTCTTCCACAAAAGTTGAAGTACAGCAAAGGAAAAGCCATTTTAACCACGACAGTGGTCGAGTTGGTAAGAGCCTAGGTGTGGAACCCCATGCCCCGCCGACATTAATTGGAGTTAAATTCCAATTTATTCTTGGTGGCGGGAGGGAAGGTAGCGTTCTGACATGATCGCTCTTCGCGCAGATTAGTCTCTGGCCCAGAAAGTCTTTGAGGATACCGTAGTTGATACTCTAAAAAAAGTCATTTCTGCCGACAACATTAGCAAGCAATTAGAACTTCAATGCTGTGTTCATACGTGATCGATAGGTAATTTTTTTTCTCTTTAGGAAAGATTATATACCTAACCAACTTTTGGCCAATATGAAATGAATTCTGCACTGCATTACACATTCAGGAACTGGAAGAACTTTATTGAAAGGCAGGAGATGAACCTTGTCTTAGAAATGCAGTATTAGGACGGTTTTACTCGAAATATTTTATACCACACTATGACCACATTCGTAGCTGATAAGATTTATTTAAACCTGCAGACGATCCCTCAGGGAATCCATAATATATAAGGAATCAAGGATCTTATGTATACAGACTATTGAGGTGTCTAGTCATATACATTGTGCTTGAAACACGTCCCTTACATAAAGTTGCAGATTCTTTCATCCTGAAATCCCCAACAGTATCAAGCCTTTCAATCCCATTTGACTTGTGCAATAATGCAAATGGTGTACTTGCCATACCATCCATCTTTTTATCTTAATATTATTCTTCCTTTTTGACCACTCCACCCAGCAGTATATGACCAGAAAACAATGAGCCACAAGCTAGAGGAAGCCACAACCCAGCTGCAAATAAAGGAGCCACATCGTGAACATACATTGCAGACTTGCAGTACAACACATACTACAAAGGATGCTTTAGAATTTTGTTCCAGATACTGACTAGTAATGATGACATTATAGTGCCTTAATATTCTTGGTCTCACTTGCACTCAGCTCAATCAATAAATCTTCTTCCATTAAATCTAAAATATGTTTTCAACCAAGCGAACTCATAACAATGCAAGCAAATATAGTTGACAAAATGAAATGAATAACCATCGATCACACTGATGATATCTGGCATACATTGAGTGATGAGGCACTCAAATTTTAACTAGTTAAGCAAATAATTTACGAGTGGATAGAGCTAATCAGGACTGAATATATGACCCAATTTCAAACCGATTGTTACTAATACGCACTGCTCTCTCATCTCCATCTAATCTACTTGGGGCTCCCCATAGTTTGCTGCAGTTAAACTTTTAGGAAATCCTGCAATTATATTAGTTCCCTGCTAGTTACTTTTTCGTTTGTTTGAATTGTGAAAGTTCACTATTACCAGTGTTCTAAAAATCGGCGTTCCTAGGCAGAAGATCCTCTACGTTAGGCTAGGCAGCCTCTAGGTGGGTCTAAGCATGTCTGGGAGGATCTAGAAGGCCTAATAGCAGATCTAGATGGCCTCTGAGCGTGTCCACTGTAGCCGCTCCAATGGTGCTCTCCGCCCAAAAAACACCTAATGTGTGACTACATACTACAAAACCAAATTGTGGCTTCTGGGGTGTAACTCATGGTGCTGGAGGCTAGGGCTTTGAAGTTTCAGCCAGAAATTTTTGTAAATGAAGTAGAGAATACTCTGGGGATCTTGTACAAAATACATCTGGTTAGGCTGAAAGATTAAGGAGTTTTCAACTTCCTACTGGGTTGGTAGTATACCAATAGGAAATTTGAATACGAATTGCTCCAGAACTTAGCATTGGGAAGGGGATTTTCAAAATTTAGCCATCAATCCAATCTTGAATCAAGGTCATCACAGATATGAAGAGAACAAAGTGCAAAAAGAATAACAGCATAAAATTGGCCTGAAATACCAAATATTTGCAAATCCATATTTTGACATGATTCCACCTACATAGAGCATTGACCAGTTCAATCCTCCAAAATGGAAATGACTTCCATACCGCTAGAAAATCTCACCAGCCTGGCCAGCAATTGCACCACAGGGGAATCAAACACAACTGACGCATAATTGACATATGAACCAGTGGGCAGTGGCAATTAAAATGCTGAATATCCACTTTAGGGAAGACAGTTAAACTGTTGCTTAACAACAAACTCTCCATAAAATGTTTTGCCTATGCTTATATAGAGGATGGATTTAGATTTCTGGTAGACCCCTTCTGCTCCTCTTGAAGCATGTAATCTTTTTTCATTTGCTCCAAGACATCATCATTAGTGCTGCAATAATCAAAACACTGTCATTATACATATATCCATAATTACACAGAAAACAAAGTATTTCAAGTAACCATGTCAAGTTCTAATTTCATGTGAACCTGGATTCAGACTTTCAGATAATCTGTTTATCTTACTCAAAGAGTGAAAAAAGTTGATGAAGTGAACGACAGCATGAGCCAGCACAAACCTTCCCTAAGCATGAACTAAGGATGAAACTTACCCCGACATTACACATTCAGCTCTCCAATGAGAAACCGTCCTCTTTCTTCACATTCTCTCAAGCAAATGCGATATAAAAAGTGAGATACTATCTTATCTGTTTTGTAATTTTGAATATATTTCTTCATAGCTAGAATTCAACCCCAAAAACAAAAACTGAAGTCATGTGGCATGACAAGCTGCCCTCGATGAGACATGTGCTTCTCATCAAACAATACCAATACCGGAAAAAAAACAAGCAACCATTACTGAAACTATTGCAAACAACCCAAAACGCCACATTTAGTTACAGAAGACAGTGAGAAATGCCACCATATATATCTGATTCCCAAAACCTCAGGCCTTAAATCACTAAGAAACCAATAAACTCCCTAAAACCCTATATATCACTCCATAGATTCAAATCCAACTCCTTTCTTGATTGTCTACAAAACTACTAGCATAACACTAACAATAAACTAGATCATACCCTTATGTACCAGGGTACTATCTCATTTATTGATCCACTATAAATTCAGTAGCATCCCACCAAAATCAACACTCATCACTACTTACCCTAGTATTAAAATCAATCAAAAATCATTTCTTTATGTTATGTATCATGTTTCAATGATGAAATATAAAAAGGAGGAAGTGGGTTTTACAATTGGTGAAGGCAATTGTTCAATTCCTTGGCTTCTTGACGACACTGCCAAACAACGGAGATGGTTCTTCCCGTAGAGCACTCTGCGTATTTGGCCGCGTAATCCTTACACTCCTTCATCGCCTTCTGCTTCATTTTGCTCCTCAGCGCTGATCATTCAAACCCACCCAAAACCATCACCAACACTTTTTCTTCTGCAAATTAAAAGAAAAGGAGTGTCTGGGGTTTTGAAATATACGTACCTTCTTCTACCTTCTTCTTCACGTGATTCTCACGTGCTTCCTGTATGTACCCCATTGATGGATCTCTCAGCTACTGAAAGAGGGGGAGAAAGCTTTGGTTGCTGAGCAGAGCGGCGAGAGGTGGAGCCGTGGAGGGGTGGTCTAAGGGATTTTGGCTATTTCTGGGCTTTAACCCATTCCTAATGGGCCTTTCCTGGTTTTTACTTTTTTCAACAGTATAATTTTAGCAAGGTAAAACTTGGAGTTAAAAAGATAAATGAGCATGTTGCAAGAAGAAACAATGAAACATCATCACTGATGCAGCTGATGGTACTAAGATTAGTACATATATGTAGTTTCATTTCACCACTGATGTAGTTGAAATACCAAGACGAATACATATAGTATACGCATTTTCTTTCTTTTACTTTTTATAAGAAAATAAGCAAACTGCTAGATAGAGGTGTCGTGGTGCACTTAAAATTTACAGCGTCAAAAGTTAAAAGCAAGACTGTATTCGGGGGAACACACTCATAAACCAAACCACTTGATATTTTTTCTTGGTTAAATTCGGTTTGGATACCTAAGAGCCTCGAACCATATCCATACTCGTGTAGGTACATTGTTCCCTTGCCAATAACCAAAAAATCAACAGAGTTATTAAGGTACTATACCTGTATTCAAAATAATTGAAAAGAATGAACAAATTACGATTACAAAATATCTGAATTTGAAATATTAGTGTATCTTATGACGGAGAGAAATATAATGATTAAACACATTGTCCATCATTTCGCAATATATATCTACGCACTCGCTGACTGACTCTGCATTCTGAGAAGCTCTATCAGACTGTGATTTGGAGGATATGGGTGGAACGGGAGGGTGGTTTAACTGGAGTGATTCCGGCACAAAGGATAAATTGGACCGGGTGGTGTGTACTACGGCTTGGTTGGCTACTTTTGCTTTTACTAGCAGCATCACTCCTTTCTATATCTTTCTTAGTATTTGATAGTGCAACATAGCTATCTCGCTACCTCGGTCTCAGTGAATATAATTGTTGTGCTCGTATTATTTTATATTTATATACATTTAATTTTTATATTTACCTTTTATTTCTCTTATTTATGATTGATTCAAGAACACTAATACAGATGAGTATTCAATGAGCACATGTATTCCTAGTCTTACGAAAGATATCTCATGATTTCCTATTTCATATCAAGAAATGAGTTTGAATCAAAGTCTTACAAGGAAATATGAAGTCAAAGATGAGCATGAACTTTTTATATATAGGAGCACGCATTTCATATAAATATGAGATCTTGATGCGCATTGAATACACCTAAGGAAGCATAGACCATCCATCCATTTATCTTCACATTTATCCCTTTTATGTGTTTTCTTTAGTCATGTTTTACTCAATGTTTTTCTAGAGTTAGAATGATGTCTTAGCTGTTTATTTTTTGATGATTTATTAATGGATTTATAGTTTCTTTTGATGGTTGACTTATGTTTTATGTTTAAGTTCTATGATTTATCAACATAAGGTCTTGCATTTAGTAAGGCAAATTTGAGGCGCAATATAATTTATTTAACTTCTTATGGTTAAGTGTGGTGAATTACATTGTTACTTGAGAAAGAATAATGGTTTGCTTGATTCATTTGTTTTCTAGAACGTAATGAGTTTTGCATGTTAAATTTATACTTGAGAATGATAGACTATGTAGCTATGATATACGACCGAGAGGAAGAGCATCATACACTTAGGAAAAAAATATAGTCTAGAGTACCTGAGAAAGACTTAGATATGGAGTTGTCATCTAGATAAACGAAAGAGTTTGTTAGTTGCTTTAATATATTAATAAGATTGTTAGTGATTGATTTTGACACCTTAGCTTTTTTCATCTTTGTTTGTCAACTTAATTTTGTGTTTGTTTGTTTATTTGAAAATCTAAAGATCCTATCTTTGAATCTTGTTTGTTTTCTTGTTCTTTGTTTAGATTAATCGAGTTCTCGAATTTAAATTAGTTATCGATCTCTAGTTGAAATGACAACCTCCTTTTCTTTCATTTTCTATACTACATTTATCATGTATACTTGCACGATTTCAACAATAATCGGGGCCGGGGAAATAGTGTTTACATCAACCAATATGTGATGTCATGCAGTAGATGATATATCTCTATGTTCTTGTATCTCTATTTTATCTTTATTTTCTTTTATGTATTATGTTGGGTCATGTTGAAATATATATATCTCACATCGAGAATATGAGACATTGTCTGTGAGTTTATAAGAGTTTGGGTTACTCTATTCATTCCTGATCAAATTACCATCAAAATCAATCTAACAGAACTTACCCAGATGATCGAATTAGCATTCAACTAAAGCATATCATCCACATCTCAGCATCATTTGTTGATTTCCACCGGGGCCAAGCCGTTACTGTCGTCCCTGACGATGTCAATCCTGATCTTATCCCTGACTCCACCACCTAATACGAATTGGGGTTTTTTGAAAACTATTTAAAGGCTCAATAACTATGCTCAGATGACGAAGAGGAACCACAAATCCTATAGAGAGAAAACATGAAGGTAAGAACCATCCTCTCTTTGATTCATAATTGTTGGGTTGTTCTTCAGATCTTACTTCTGGGTAGTTTATCTATGGGATGGAGACATGGAGTGAAAAGTTTTAGAGAGAGAGATAAGAGACTGATGAGAAAAAGAAGAAGAAAAAACGTAGGAGGTGTTGTGTTACAAAAGAGTGCAAGGATAATTCAGTAAAAATATAATAAGTGATAGGAAGCGAAACTGAATCCTTTAGGGTGGGTGAGGGGGGAAGCAAATTCCATCCAATTTTCCTTTTATATGGGAACCACTTTCCCTTCCCATCACCGTTGGTTTCCAAACACAGTTTTTTTTTCATGTGCAGATTCTATGAAACGTTGGAAGCCATGCAGAATGTGTTACCTCAGAAGTATCAACCACCAATCATTCTAGACTTTGTTTTTAAGAAAAAATTGTTAAATTACAGATTTGACCTAAACACCATCAAACGGCGTTGAGCAAGGTTGGTTTGGCAAAATCAGGCCCAGACGGCACCGTTTTGAACTAGATATGGGAAACCGTCAAGCCGGTCCGTCCCCACCCACAGCGCACAAGACACGCCGTACGCGAAGCAATCATATCCAACGACAATCAACAATGTCTATAGGGCTTGATTGAGTTGACGGTCAACGTCCAGTGTGGTCTGCTCCAAAATAACCTCTACAGAATCTCCGCCACCCACCACGTGTCTCTCTCCCATTGGAGTAATCTCCACTCTCTCCTCGTTTAAAGCCCCCCACCCTGATTCCCCTTCTACATTTTACAAGAGCCCTAGGCCTTCTTCGTCGACCCAGCACAGGTACTGACTCTAGGGTTTGATGCATCTCAATTTTTTCAATACTTTTTGTTTTCAATTTTTTTTGCTTCCAATTTCGTTGATCTGTTTCTCGTTTGGTGATGATTTGTTTAGATCTAGGGTTTACGAATCGATTTTTATTTATTTTTTTGGATATGATTATCAGTTGCGTGTGTTTGTGTTCGTGATTCGATCTGATGGATTTAAGCTCTGTGATAGTTAGATTTGGCTACTGGTTGATGCGATTTGTATTTATGACTGGAAAAAATGGTGTTGAATTGGAAAAATGTCTGTGAAAAAAGAGGATAAGGAATCGGATTAAGCTTGAAGTTTACTGTTTAGCTAAGCTGAGAGCATGATTAGTAAGATTATTGATCTAATTGGATCCTGATCTGTTTGATTTTTGAGGAATTGATTTGAACTTGTAAAGGAGTGAATCCGTGGTTTATTGGACGTAGTTTGACTATGCTCTGAGTTTGTTTCTGCAGATCTGAGAAATATGTGACTGATAAGCTTTGTGGTATGATGATTTGTTCTGTGGCTGTAAATTGTGCCTTCAATTGATGGTTGGTTAATATATTTCAGGTTTGAGAACTTTTGTAATACACAGGAAAGATGTCGCCAACTGATTCTACACGTGAGGAGAATGTTTACATGGCCAAGTTGGCCGAGCAAGCTGAGCGTTATGAGGAGATGGTTGAGTTTATGGAGAAAGTTGCAAAGACAGTTGATGTTGAGGAGCTAACTGTTGAGGAAAGAAACCTCCTCTCTGTTGCTTATAAGAATGTGATTGGAGCTAGGAGAGCTTCATGGAGGATCATCTCTTCCATTGAGCAGAAGGAAGAGAGCAGGGGTAATGAAGACCATGTGTCGATCATAAAGGAGTACAGGAGCAAGATTGAGACTGAACTGAGCAAGATCTGTGACGGGATCTTGAACCTTCTCGAGTCCCACCTTATCCCCTCAGCATCATCTGCAGAGTCCAAGGTGTTCTACCTCAAGATGAAAGGTGACTATCATAGGTACCTTGCGGAGTTCAAGACCGGAGGTGAAAGAAACGAAGCAGCTGAGAGCACATTGTTGGCTTACAAATCTGCTCAGGTTGGTGCTGATCTTGTTTTGCTGCTGCTCTTGTGTTGTTTTTATGTGATCACTAACCTTGTTTCATTCCTTGGGTGTAGGACATTGCTCTTGCTGAGTTGGCTCCAACTCACCCAATCAGGCTGGGACTTGCTCTAAACTTCTCTGTGTTCTACTATGAAATCCTTAACTCACCAGACCGTGCATGCAATCTGGCTAAACAGGTAGATGCACAAGGCTTTTATACTTGCTGTTTATTTGTTTCTTTCAGTTACATTCATGTCCACAGGAATGGCTAATCCCTTAGAAGTTGGTATATGACATGAATTTTATTTCATTTGAATTGTTTGTTAAAGCTGAAACACACTTAGTTGCTATGTGAGATATTCATGTTTTTTATTGCTGTGTGCCATTTAGTTGTTGGTTGCTTTTAGTGGACCTGCTGTTTGCACGTTTTTCCTATTGGTTGGTCTCCAAGCGTAAAGAATTCCTTTCCTTGCTTTGGAGACTTTTTCCCCAAGTTGGACTTTTTAAGTGCCCTTCTATATGTTGTATGGTGTTATATATTAGGGTGTTGATCTAGCTGGATACTAAACACATGCTTGGATACTGTTTTTGCTTCTTCACTTTTGAGGACACGGGCTTTACAGGTTTTGTTTTCTGTTACACTTTTGAGGATAACACCTTGGTGTGCATATCATCTCATGTGATGTCTGTGTTATCTTATCTATGAGGTTGCTTAGTCGATCGACGAGGTGTTTTTAGGGCTAGAATTTGTGCTTTTGTTCCTTGGTCTAAAAACATGTGGTTTTTTGCTTTACTTTTTTGGCTGATTTATTTTTTAGGCTGATGTCAAATTAAATCTTTAATGGAATTCTTACTGTTTGCCTGTTACATTCATCTCTCAGGCCTTTGATGAGGCTATTTCTGAACTTGACACACTGGGTGAGGAATCATACAAGGATAGTACTTTGATTATGCAACTTCTCCGAGACAATCTGACACTGTGGACTTCTGACATCACGGTATTTATCTCACTTTCTCTAACTTCATGTGTGCACAAATTTTCCCCAATGCTTCCATTGTACTGAGTCACTTACAAGTTATCGCATGATACATATACCAAGGGAACCTGTTCCTATATTAATACTGAATTTTAATTGTCTTATGGGACAATAATAACTGGTGTCACTGCATGTTTTACAGTCTCATGTTCTGCCAACATATTGTGCTTTGGGTTCTAATTGTTCTTGTTATCTTAGGATGATGCTGGCGATGAAATCAAGGAAGCATCAAAGCGTGAATCAGGCGATGCCCCCGCACAGTGATAAGTTTGGATCATAGGATATGTGCTGTGTACCTTTATCTTCGAACCTTTGTAATAGATGCCATGTGGTTGTAGCCGGATTTCCCTATGAACTTGACGATAGTGAGTGCGTCAGCACTTGCAGTTGGCATAATCCAACAGATCGTAAAATTGCTTTTATAATTGGCGAGAAGAATTTGGTTCCGTGCTTTGATTGCTCAGCTATATTATGATTTAGTGTTCAAAAAAGTGGTTTATGATGTCCTATTTTTTTGTTCAACTGTTTTGATCGGTATCCAGATTTGCCTGGTTGGTGTGCTTTCTATTTTCTTCCTTTATATGGCGTCTATCCATTCATCAACGTGACCTCATTCTAAGGCAGTTTTGACCATTTTTTGTTAGCTCTGTTTCTGAAAATGTTTCTCTAGCTGGCCTAGGCATCAGACACAAACTCCTCCTTCGCTTTGTTGTTTTGTTCAATCTCTTGTCCTCTGAGTCACCCTGTTTCTTTGATTCTAAGATCAATCAGTATGCAATCAGTTTCTTCTCGTCGAAACCCAGTTTCCTCATGTCGGAGCTTGATACACACTGCTTCTGTACATCTTCACAGTTACCCTATCTGCAAACACTCCATTGTTGGTACATGAGAAAACTAGAATATATAAACCTGAGCCTCTCTAAAATAAAAAAGAATTTAGTCATTCATAACAATTTATATATTTTTAACTGTTTATATATGTTGTGTATTAAAGATATCCTAAATAAACGATTAAAATGCCGAAAATGACGGGAAAACAAAAATTCAAAAAGGCCACTTCACTAATCCTATCCATTTTCCAGTCAGAATATGTATCCAACCCTAAAGGGGTCACTTTCCATCGTCGCCCACAGCACCATTAACGATAATTAGCGCGTCAAGAAAACGACGCCGTTCTGGCGGAGCCACTCTTCCACTCACAGCACGCAGACACTGAACGAATCCAGTACCAAAAACCCAATTGGTAGCAGACTAGATTAGCAGAGCTGCTGCCTATATAATAAACTCAGTGCTCCACTCTCCTCCACTTTTCTTCTTTCATGGCATCCGATACGGCCATTATCACCTGGTACCCCTCTGCCCCTACTCCACTCCCATATTTACTTGCTCTGCCACTCACCGCGCTTTTGGTTGTTTTGCTTCAGGGGCTCCGGAGAAGACGGGCAGTTGGGAATAGGGACCGACGAGGACAAGGACCGTGTGTGCGTTGTCACCGCTCTTGAGTCGCGGACCGTTCGCTCTGTCGTCGCTGGCAGTAGAAACTCTCTCGCTATTTGTGATGACGGCAAGGTGGGTCCCTCTCTCTCTTCTCTTTTGGTTTGTTTTTTGGGTTAGGCTGATTGAGGTTTGTTTTGGTGAGGTTAGTTGTTTACATGGGGTTGGAATCAGAGAGGGACTCTGGGGCATCCACCGGAGAGCAAGACTGAGAACGTTCCTAGTCAAGTTAAAGCTCTTTCCAATGTTGAAATCGTTCAGGTAAGTTCGTTGTTTCACCGTGGCTTACAAAATAGAGATAACATCGGTTGCTCTTGTGTGATTCTGATGGAGGGTATATAGGCTGCTATTGGTGGGTGGCATTGTTTGGCTGTTGATGATCAAGGCCGTGCCTATGCCTGGGGTAAGTCATCTTTCTTAGTTTTCGAATTTGATAGAGTTCTGCTATTTTCAAATTTCATATAGACAACTGTGTAATATATCAAGAGTGGTTTTGGTGCAGGTGGGAATGAGTATGGACAGTGCGGTGAAGAACCTGAGCGCGACACCGGTAAACCTTTGAAGAGGGATGTAGTCATTCCTCAACGATGTGCACCTAAACTTGTGGTTCGCCAGGTGAGTTGCGGATATGAATTTTCGGTTCAATGCATGTTAGTAACTGTTGGATGGGCATCAGTATTCGCTCTGTAGAATATTATCCTTCCCCAACTCATTGTGTCTGATATTGAGTTATGGAAATGGATTTGAGATACCTATTTAAAATGAAAATCCGCTGAAGCCAGTTTTCATTCTGATGCAACTATGAAAATGATCAGCATAGTATTAGCTTGCATTTCTAATAGAGTATTAGATTATGTAGTTATTATTATTCGTTTGGAGCTTATATATTTTGTCGGAGTAAGTTGGTGTTAAATGACATCTCTCTGTATTTGATATGTCTACTTTCACATCACAGGTCGCTGCTGGGGGTACTCACTCTATGGTGCTTACACGTGAAGGGCATGTATGGACATGGGGTCAACCTTGGCCTCCAGGAGACATGTATGTTGCCCTTAGTCTCAACTTAGCATAATGTACTGTATCAAGCCTTTCCATAGTTATAATACCAACCTGCAAACATTTGAGAACTCATTGGAATATTATCAATATCATCATCTGTAATTTTTCTTCTACTTTTCAGAAAACAAATTTCCACACCTGTACGAGTACAAGGTCTTGATAAGGTGAAGCTCATTGCAGTAGGGGCATTTCATAATTTAGCTCTCCAAGAGGATGGCACTTTATGGGCGTGGGGTAATAATGAATATGGACAGCTAGGAACAGGGGATACACAGCCGAGATCACAACCCATTCCTGTCAACGGACTTTCCAGTCTTACTTTGGTCTGTATTACATTTTCCTATTTGTTCTCTTTCATTTCTTTTAGTCGTTTATGCTTAGCAGTTAACACCACTGTTGGTTTTTCTTAAACATCTTTTTGGCATGCACCTTCTGGAGTATGTTATTCACAAATTGTGGTGTTCTCCAGACCTAGTTATATTTTACATAATTGTGTCATCTCATGAAGCAATTTTGAAGTATTGGTTTTCTATATTTTCCCTCTATGGAGCATTCTCTACAGCAACTGCAACCGAGCAGCAGGTGCTGAATCAGGGGAAAAGGGGACTCTAGTTATTAGTCAGGGTGTGATATTGATAGAGCAGGAAGTAAGCAATAACTTGTGTTTGGGGCATCTGTACCCTAGCCTTCACATAGTAAAGTGGCTTAAGATTTGAAACATTCCTACCACATACTCAGGGTTGAATTCTTGAAGCAATGCAATTGTTGCTCTTGTGCTTTTGTAGTGGTTAAATGTGTTAGAATGATTCTACGGAATTAATCATGTTTTAAATTTATGTTTACATCCTTGGAATATTTGATAATTTAAGGATCCAGATGATGTGTTGAAGACCAGCTAGCTCCGTGTGTCACTTTTATGCATAGATTCTTGTAAAACAGTACTGGTGATGTAGCTACTTTATTTTATTATTCTTATTTATACCATTTGCAAGTAAGAAACAGAAGATGCAACCTGGGCAAATATCTTTCTGAGCTTTGTTATTAGGTAGAAACCCCAGAGCCTCTCCTCACATTAGCCTATCTTGTGAGGCTAATGTTGACTTTTGTGATTTCCTTCTCCTCATGTAGCCAGGAATAAATGGTAATATGTCATCTGGCTCCTATTTTTGTGACTGTCATAAATTGCTCTTAACAAGATGGTTTTTTATGACTCATGTTATGTGATTGTTTAACCTCTTTGTGCCACTGTAGGTGGATATTGCTGCTGGAGGATGGCATTCTACTGCACTAACAGATGATGGAGAGGTGATGATGACTCTCTCTCTCTTCCATCTCACTCTACTAAAATGCTAATATTATTATATCTTTAATAAGCTCAATGTAGCTATAAGGTTTTTCATTTGCATGAGTATAATTTATTGGTGCATTATTCTATTTTTAAGGGTGGCTAGCCAACTGGTTTTCCAGTTCAGCTGGATAAAGTGAGAATTGAGGTCATAGTTGTTTACAGTCTTCTTTTTTATCTTAGCTGGATAAAGTGAGAATTGAGGTCATAGTTGTTTACGGTCTTCTTTTTTATTAGATAATCTCGATCTTATTCTGAGGTCAGTTTTCAGTAATCCAAATGTCCCTGTATTTTTAACTTTCTACCTGCCTTAATAGAACTTTATTTCATTACCAATATTTTTATACTGCAGGTATATGGATGGGGCCGAGGGGAGCATGGTAGACTTGGTTTTGGTGATAATGACAAGAGTAGTAAAATGGTCCCCCAAAAGGTTCATCTTTTAGCCGGGGAGGACATTGTTCAGGTAACAGATCATCTTAGTGTGCTAGCCTAAGACAATTTCTCATTACTTGAATATCATTTGTTGGCACTATGCCTTCTAATCTTAGTCAGAACTCTGTCAACATTTCCTACCATCTGAAATAGACAATGATGCACTTGGCTTCTTTATCATTTGATTTGAATGATCAATGAACCACACGTTTCCTTTTTCTTATTATCAATTGTTTCTCTTTATTTTGACTGCTCTGAAGTTCCTGCACAGTGCACACTGTAGTAGTAACCTCAACTATAACAGCTTGAATTAAATTTTGCTTAATTCTGATATAGGTGTCTTGTGGAGGCACTCACTCTGCGGCATTAACACGTGATGGTCGCATTTTCTCCGTAAGAAACTCTTACTAATGCCATCATTATAGCTGAAAAATGCAAGTTCTCAGAATATTAATAAAGCTATTGAAAAACCTGTGTTCGACTTTGTTAATCAGTTTCTTGTTTTGGGCTTCCAAATTTTCGATTTTCTTTTTATATGTGGTTCCTAATTCAACTGCATTTGTTTATATTGGCAGTTTGGTCGAGGTGACCATGGACGTCTCGGGTATGGAAGGAAGGTGACAACTGGTCACCCGATGGAAGTCCCTATTGAACTCCCACCCAAAAATGTCAGTGATGGTGAAGCCCATGGCCATTGGATTGCCAAACTTATTGCCTCCGGAGGACGCCATACTCTGGCAATAGTCGAATGGAAATCAGATGAAACAACTGAAAACGGTGATGCTTAATGTTTCATTAACAAGAATAATTGATGTTTGGTTTTGCATGACTGTACTATTAAGATGACATAGTAACACAACATATGAGGAATGATTATGAAATTTACTAGACCTAGTCTTATTGTGGGAGGAGTCTTTCCTCTGGCCGTTGAGAGTTCAGCCATTGGAGTCTCTAAGGGAGTGAGTACATTTGATCAGTCCAATTTTACAGTGAAAACTTCGGGGTAACTGTTAGTATTACTGCCACAGTTTGTTTATGGAGATTGGCTTTATAACATTATGCAATTTTCCAACATTTACTTCATATTACTGCCTTCAATTGGTATGAGTTTATCTTTTTCTAAGTTGGGTGGATCACCATTGGTTTCTCTTTGATGTTCCGGCAATCAATATGTACATTGAAATTTTTTTCAAGTTCAAACAGAAACAAAACAAAGCGTGGCTATCAGCTGAGAGATAACTATATAACAGTAATTAGTGAGAGGCACAGAGCTCATATAACAGTTGGTCCATGTCTCCTCTTGAACATCCCAGCATTCAGTAGCACCAAGTAGAGCAATTGACTTAGCAGTGAGATCGCAATAAAAAGTTCCAATGTTTGCTGAAAGATCACAAGGTATTGGTTAGTTTTGCTTCAACCAACTAATTATTAAGCTAGCTTGATCTTGCTTATAACTCTCCTTACCAATCGTTTTCCGTGTCCTCCTAATATGACCTCCTTGCATACAAAACTGCATCAAAGACACTCACCCAAGTTAGTAAATGGAAAGACTAGCAAACACCCACTATAAGATTCATACTAGTTTGGAGTAAAATACCCGAAAGCCAGTGCTATCATAGCCCAGAAAACGATGGCTAAAGAAGCTGCTGCATGGCTGTCGTGCTGCCATGCCGGTAGATGCATCGTCCCTATGATCACAGAGCAAGCACCAAACGCTCCGGCAATAAGAGCAAAGATTAACATAAAGCTAGTCGATGTGTTCCCTTATCACACAGAATGGCCAAGCCTTTAGTTTAAACTCATCAAAGCTCAAAACAGTGTAACTGTGTAACGTACTGAAAAATTGTGAATGAAGTAAAATTAACTGAGACAAATACAGGGAATACATACGTGGGTGATTTTGTTCGCCGTCGATGTACTTATCAAGTGACCAACCAGCCAATCCAACCACGATGAGATGAACCACCAGGTTCACTGCTAGAAGGGGAGCCATGAAGTTTTTACCAACTCTTCCAAGAGCCATTGTTAAAAGCTCAAGAACACAAGCTTCACTTCAAATGTCAAAGCAGGGCCAAAGGGACTCATCAAGGCTTATATTTAAAACATGGGTGATTCATGTTGATGCAGAAAAAAAGGATACAGAGCTCTGTTTACGTGGTTTCTTGTTAGGGCCTGGGCCTCACCTACAAACGTATCGCTGTTAAGGGGAATGGTGCCTTTAAAGTTAAGATAAACCCTGGAAAACTTCTACGAGTCATGTAGAACAACAGAGGATATCACTTGGATTCATGAAATGACGTGAATAGCACTCGTCTCTTACAATCATTATTTCCAAGTATCATAGTTGCTCCTTGCCAAACGATTGGTATGCAGTTCTAACAAGCATCGATGGTATAAACTGTATGATAAAACCTTTTATATATGGGCTACTATATTGTATCATTCTCTAACTATATTCATATACAATTAAATTCTTCACGTCTACACAGAATAGTCTAATGCTAAAGCGTTGAGTGGAGGTTCAACAAAGAGAAGTAGAGAACTCAGAACAAGAACAAACACTGTGAAGAGAAAAAGTGATTTGCAGGGATCAGCATAACGTCTAACAAGTGTGATTCCTTCCTCTTGGCCACTTGATGAAGATGATGATGCATCTTCCAGTTGAAGACTAGGGCATGTCAAAAATCCATATGCTATTCCTGTCAATGCAGCTCCAAAATGTGTCCTGCAACATTTACCCAACAAAGGGTGTCAAATGCAAATTTGAAACTGACTACAAACCAACTTGTGAGTATGATGAAGTGAGATAGCAATATTCATAATTCACAATAGGACCTGGTTTTAACCTTACCAATCATCAATAGGACCAAAACTGCTCAATGTGAAGGTAAGAGCTGTAGTTATTATTGCCTTCTGGAACATACTCTCTGAGACTTCTTTTGCAATTATATCTTTGTTTTGGGTCTCATAGATGAGCCAAGCTCCAATCATGGCAAATATTGGTCCCTGTCATCCATTTATTAACTTAGTCATGTATGAAAGTTATATCCCTGCATAAGAAACAGAAGTTCAAAGCTAAGAATAGAAGTTCAGAAGCTGCTCACAGTTCCACCAACAGTTGGTTCTGGTGTGTGAAGAAAGCTAATCAAATTCCCAGATATTCCTCCAAGTATATAGATCAAGAAAAATGTGAATGAACCATAGCCTCTGCACACCTTAGGTCCGAATGTAACAAGTCCCCAAGAACCAATAGCTATATGAATGAATCCGGCGTGCTGCACATACCAAATGTTTCTTATGATCTAGGAAGCCATATGAACGTTAAATCAATCATATGTCGCATAAAAATTCAATTCCTAAGTACTTAATGCAAGCATTGCAACCAAGTGTTCGGCAACCTAGCTCATTTGCAGCCTCAACCTGTACATGGAGAGTCAGACTATACAACTAAAAAGAACTGAGCTATGGATGGTGGTTTCGAGCTCAAAGACTACTGCAAACAAGGTTTGGTACCATGTTAGACAACCACTACACCTAAAAGCTTAAGCTATCAGGTAATGGGTCAACAATCTGTATTAAGCCAACAAAGGGCTAATAATATAAATGTTAAATGGACACGAACCCAATAATCAATCTTGTACCAGAAACATGGGTGTGACTAGCCTCCACCATTCTCCGACCAGGATCAAATCATTTATCTTTGCTCCATATAACAATGGAAGAGAAAAGAGCTCAAAGTCTGAATTCCTAACTGGACTTGCTATCTCAAACAGAAAAACTGCAATGTTTATGGATCCCAATATGCTTCTGCAAACAAAAATAAAAAGAGACTCATGTTTTGATTCCTTGTGTACTACTACTACTACTACTACTACTAGCAGATATGTACTGAACTGCACTTAGATAAAACACAATCTTACATTAGGTAGAGATCAGAGATTTTGCAATCTTCACCATTGTCATCACTTGTGCTTATATAGCTCTTAACCAGTTTCATCTCGGCAACGTTTTCGGATTCTTGAATGACAGATAATGATTTTGGAACTATATTGTCTCCAGTAGCAACATCAACTGGTTTTTCAGTCTGGTTTGCATCTGTGGCAGTACAGGAAATATGTAAACTTTATTTTGTTTCTAAAATGGAAAAGATAGAAGCTACTCCTCTATCAGATACTAACCTTCTTTAAGTTTTCCAAGATAAGCATCAAGATAATCCAACTCCTCCTTCAATCCCAAACGATCATTTTTTCTACCGAGTGGCTCGCTTGTCTTGCTTGCATTTTCTGGAGGCAGAGTTTTGCTATTTTGGAGCTTTCCAAAATAAGAATCTAAAGAACTCAGCTGCTTCTCATTCGTTCTAGCACCTGATGCATACCGAACCGTCCCACGATTTTGTTCTAGTGAATTATGAGCTAAACTGCATCTTAGAGTGCTTTCTAGTCCTTTACATGGACTTGGTCCTCTTATTACATAATGTATGGGTTGAATATGGCCCTGATATGGTACCCTGTAGCATACTGGAACCAAAGCCATCTAGTCCTGAATGAAGAATCTGAATGATGATTAATTGAAGTTTCAGAATGTTATCACAAACTACTTTTAACAGCTATGAGGCCTTACAGACGCAACGATCTCTTGTTCTCGATAATTTACATGTTATGTTATCAGATTATCCATCCTAGTTAAAACATGTCACGCTGTATGTATCTATGTATCTGTGGGGACAAGTTCAGATGCACCACATAAATGGAACCTAAACCATCAAAAGGAGGAGACATTCTCAGCAACCAAGAAGAGGCCAGCTTTACTATATATAGATTATAGAATAAGGAACTCCCTGGGATTTGGATTTGAGAAAAGCAGAAAGATTTTATGAAAATGTCAGATATAACAGCAGATACCTGAATCCCGAGTTTAATGCAAAATGGGGTATTATGGTATCCAAAGCTCTGGGGAGTTTGAAGGGGGCCAAGTCTGAGGTTGTCATTCCATTAATGAAAACAGACACAAGTACATAGGTGACAAAGCTTGCTGTTGAAAGGAACAGGACCTCACTCACTGTGGTATTTCGAATGAAAATCCAGACTAAATCCTCTCTTATCTCTGTTCATCCAGTACGATGCTGCCAAGTGTGACTTGGCATCGCATTCCAACGTTTGTGGTTTACATGGACGGCAACGTTGACGGTTGACACTATCTAGGCTTCAGTAGCCACCAGAAATTCTTTTTAAGATTTTTTTTTCGATTACAGAAAAATTATTGGTTGAAGAAGCTTCAAACCACAACAAAAACAATGAACGTACCTAAGTGCAGCATATATGGGTTTTGATGTGGGTTTCTTGCCGGGGCTCCAGTTAGCAGCCTCCAGCCCAAACAGTGGTGCAGCCCAAATATGGATTACCATACATAAGAATAGTTGTGGTTTCACAATTGAATTGATAGTTATTTTGGCTTCACCATTTTAATCTTTAAAGAATGCCTGAAGATAACATGTTCTTGAGATAGAATTACTCCAACCCAAAGGTATCAATGACCATACGCGAATGCGAATACACATTTAAGGTGGCTATCACATGGAAGCCACAGGCCCACAATCACTTACTAACTTGAAGGAAGCCCGATCAGCAATCCCATTTTATTTATTAGGAATCATTTAATGAATACTCGGGAGTTTGTTTAGCAAGAGGAGAGTTAGTTTAAGAACCAACCATTCAAAATCAGTACGGATTCATTTCTTCTTCAATTTCACTTGTTTCTAATCCATGTCATGATGTTAAATGTATTTCGTAGTTTCGATTAGGGGTGGACATATTCGGATCGGATCGGTTTTGATCCAAACTGTATCCAAATCCGAATTATTTGGATTTATAAAATCTCTATTCAGAACTAAATTTTTAAATATGATCAACCGTTATTCGGATCAACCGAAAACTGGATCGGGTTGGATCAGTTTCAGATTTAACTCGAAATTAAAATAATAAGATGAGACATTTTAAAAAAAATATTATTTTGTTTTTCTTCCCTATAAAAATTAAAACGTATATAGTTTGAGGTTTTTCTCTCAATTATTTTTTATCATGAATTTACAATCATGCTTAGATTGTATGTCAAAAAATATATATTTTTAATAGTATACTTGTTCAAGAATGCGAGTTTATATGAGTGTGTATATAAATACATATAATTTGATAAAAAATTTTGTCTTCCTAAGGTAACATATAATAAGAAATATATCGACTAATAATAAAGTGACACGTATTAAAAAAATATATAAAACAATATATAAAATATTCGGTTAATTCAGACCGGTTTTTAGGTTAAACCAGAACTAATCCGATTCAGACCGATTTACGTTATTTTTTGACCCATTTTAATCGGTCTAGTTATCCGACCTAGTTTTTCAGATAATTTTTTTTAATTTTTAATTGAAAACCGGATATATACCGACCTGTAGTTTCAATAATAGACGTCATATCTTCCTCATGTGTTTAAAAAATAATCTAATATTTATAATCAAGATATGAGGACGACCGCAAAACCCTTTATCTTCCGATTAGAAAAAGAAAAGGTAAACGATCCACCACCAACCCAGATATATACCAGAAAGAAAATGAAAAAAAATAAGCTCACTACGCCCTTTCCCTAATCTGCCCCTAAAATACAAAGCTCCAAAATCCAAAACTGTACCCAAAATTTTGAGGCTAAAAAAATTTGGGCTCGATTTTCTCCCGCTTGAGGGTGGGAACCAAATTCAAAAAACCCGCGTGCTGCCTCCTCGTCTCCTTCAAATCTCCAATTCTTTTTCTCAAACCCTAAATTGAAATCTGATTTCACAGAAGAGAGAACCACCAACAATCATTCAGTTCCCACCCTCGACCCAATGGCCGGAGTTCGCGTCATCGGCGGCCGGATCTACGATCCCGTCAACGGAAAAACTTGTCACCAGGTCAGTTTGCTTTTCGATTCTTGTTGGGTCCATTTTCAATTGAGTTTCAGAGAAAATTAGGGCAAACTAGAAGTTTCTAATTTGGGGTCGAATTGATTTGATTTTACAGTGCCGGCAAAAGACTAGGGATTTCGTGGCGTCGTGCAAGAATCTGAAGAAGAACAATCGCTGCACCATTACCTATTGTCACAAGTGCCTTCTCAACAGGTTTGATTTGATTTCGAGAAGTCTCGTAATTTTTTCGAATAAAGTTTGGGTCTTTTTGATGGAATTGATTTTGGGTTGTGAATTGTGATGATGGGTTTATATAGATATGGAGAGAGAGCTGAAGAGGTGGAGCTTTTGGAGGATTGGCATTGCCCCAAATGTAGGGGGAACTGTAATTGTAGTTTCTGCAGGTAAATGTTGTGTATAAGTAGTTAAAAGTGGATGTTGGTTTCTAGGGTGAAGTTTATGGTTTGAAATGTGTTGTTTTTTAGGAAGAAACAAGGGCTTAAACCCACTGGTCTTCTTGTTTACACGGCCAAGGAAGGCGGGTTTGGTTCTGTTTCAGAGATGTTGACCGCAAAGGGACCAGAGAATTTTGGTATTGAGAGGAAGGTTGTTGACAAGGTTGGGTGGTTTTTGGTTTCAGTGTTTTGATGTTGTGTATTGATTTTGTTGTTGTTTTGATTTGATTGGGAAGATGTTGTTTGATGTGCTTATGCTGTTGGTTTTGATAGGAGGCTGTCGATGAAAAGGAGAATTCCGTTGATCGAAATGTTGAGGCTGACTTGAACTCAACACAAAACCCTGAGGAGGGGGAAGTTAGGAAAACAAAGAGGAATGGATTGAAGGAAATCCGTAATGGAAGCAGGGGTGATCCTAAAGTGTCTGAGGACGGTTCTGTAAAGGTGAAATCAAGAAAGAGAAAAAACAAAGATCAAAGTGAAGAAGCAGATGATGCGAAACTGCAATGTAAACAAGGTCAAGATGTTGGGAACAAAAATGATGCCAAGAGGAAAAAAAAGGCCAAGGTCAAGAGTGGCAAAGAGACTTGCAGAGTTGAGGAATGCAATGAAGATAAAAGAGAAGCGGTAGATGATGTTGAACTGCATGGTGAAAAAGTTCAAGATGTTGTGAACAACAACGATGTCAAGAGGAAGAAAAAGGTCAAGGACAAGGTCAAGAGTGGCATAGAGACTTACAGAGGTGAGGAATGCACCAAGAATATTCTGAAAAAAGATGTTGAGCCTGAACTACCTTTGCCTGAGGGCCTTCCCTTAACAAGTATCCTGGGAATTGAACTACTTCCTGAGGATGCTGGAAATGCTTTGCAATTCTTGGAATTTTGTTCAACGTTTGGAGAGGTAATTTCAGCTTTTCTGATATTAAATATTAGATGAAAGAATCTGTCGGTAATTTTATGTAAGACACTCTTATAAGCTTCTTTTATTTGAGTTGATGCAACTGTAATGTACTCTAGGTTCTCGATCTCAAAAGAGCACAGGCTGAATCTATACTTGGTGAATTACTCCGCCGACGAAGTGGGAGAACTGGCCGCCCTGGACAATACTCCTCAGTTATTCGGTTTCTCATGCAACTCCTATCTCTACTACAGGAGGATATGGGAGAGTAAGAATTCTGCTTTGTAACTTTATGTAGTATTCCTATATCTATTCAATTGAATAAAGTAATAAAGCTAAATGGTGAAGGTAACTCATGTGGTTTATTGATGAACACTTCTTTTGCTGGGATTATATATATAAAATAGTTGAGTGTTGATATAATTTTCTTATTTAGGCCTTCATCTATAGATGAGATAAGCCTAAAAAATTCATGGTTCCAAGATCTGGGTAAATGCATCTCTGACTCTGAGGCCGAACACCTATTGAAGGAACTGCCTGCAGATTGTTTCAGTAAAGGTGCTGCTGGATATGATATCTTAAACATCTCTCAGAAGCTCAGACTCTTAACTTACCTTTGTGATGAGGTTATACGTACTTCGTAAGTACAAATAGAGTATGTTAAGTTGTTGACTATGTTATGCACAATTTCCTGTTTTGTTTGTCAAGACTAAGATTAGAACTTTCTAATCTTTCCTCCAGTAAACTGAGGAGCTGGATAGAAGATCAACATGAAAAGATTGTTGAAATTGAAAAGGAAGCAAAAGGGAAAGTTAATGCAGCCAAAGATAAGGTATAGATATAGACACATAGTATAAGGCGTGAATCCCTTGGACTCTACTTGTTAGTTCTGATTGCAACTATTTTTTTGTTAATGTACAGGAAAAACTTCTCAAGCGAAAGTTGCAAGATGAGGTGGCCAAGCTTATTATTGCAAAAAATGGAGCTCCACTGTCAATTTTGGAACATGAAGCTCTTGTTTCACAAATAAAAACTGAAGCAGCTCAAGCCCATGCAGAGTTGGTTGAAGCAGAGGGCATAATGCCTGAAAGTATGTCTCCATTTCTAACATCTTTAGTTCACTATTTTATAAGAATATATGAACTGTGTATCTGGTACGAGTACTGTTTCTTCATGTCATTTTTGCTACACTATCATATCTTCCATGAATGTTTCACACATGCATGTGTTAAAAGTTCCTTGTACATATTTTGTAGAGAAACAAAGAAGTGATGCTCTAAGAACGGAGCCTTATCGCATGGATGTTGATGGCCGTGTCTTCTGGAAATTGAAGGGTTACAATAATGGGGAAGATATTGTGCTTCAAGGTCAGTGTTTCTAGTGCTTTCAATAACAATGAGTTTTGTTCCAGTTATTGAGTTTGGACATTAAATCTGGTATTGTATAGATATGGGAGCCTGTGATGCAGTTGTATCCAAAGAAGAATGGCTTGTTTATGGTGAGGAAACAAAGGAAGCAATTGAAAAATACTGTTCTTTAAGGTATGGACAATTGCTCGTCTTACATTTTCAGTTGTGCTGAAACACCCTCCGATTCATATGGTGTCACATAGTTTGTGGAATGTATCTCTCAAGAACTCAGAAGTTCTGTTTGTTTGTAATGGTAATAACTCAAGAGTGCTTGGTTTGCAGGAGAAAAAGGTTCAGCAAATCTGTGTCCCAAACTGTTCATCATGAAAGACATGAGGAAAACATGTAGATGAGGGCCATGGTTTTTTCAAATGGCATTTACTCCTAATTGGCTTTACAATTGAACAATGTAGATCAGCTGGATTATCACCAGACAGGTTGCTTCTGTCCAAAAGGAACTGTGGTAGTGTTGTATAAGTAGGTTCACTTACACAGTTGCAAGTATTTTGGCTGCCCCATTGTTTTACATAAGCTTCATAAGTGATGTATTTTGATTTGTAACTGGGAGTTGTACCCCACTATTGTTTGGGCAGTCTTAAGGAATTGTTCACAGAGGAACCTCAAAACTGATTAGTAATATCTGAGTTCATACTAAAATTTGCTGCATTTGTTGCTCATCTTGATGTTTATTACAGTTAATCAATATTCTCCATAAACTTATCCATGATTTCATGCAGCAGCATCCTTAAGATCAACATTCTCCAAATTTCCTCTAAAAATCCTTGGTGACTGTAAACAATGATACTTGCTAATGTATACCAAAAGCTAAGATAATCTACAGTAATAGTTAAGATAATGTAACAAAAAGAAATGAAATATCTATGTAGTGTCTTTCTCGGCTAATTCTAAGCATTTTGCATTCAAGATTGTTGGGCTAAGACTGTTCCTATTATGTGAAAAAATTGTCAAATGGTACTGCTTTGGTAACATTGTCTAAACAATTGTCAGATTTTTTTTTTCTAACAAAGGAAAAAGAAAAAGGATAACATGAGGACACGTAGCCAGAAATTTGGCGGTTGAGAACCTCTGTTCTGCTTTGCTTTGCTCTGATCTCAGAGCCTCAACCTTTACTCCTCAAAACCAAAGCCTCAAATGGCAACTCTAAACGCCGCAAGAGGAGGAGGCAACATCCTCTGCTCCCACCATGAACCCTTCACCCGCCACCGCTTCCTCTCTCTCCATCCACCTCGTCCCCTCCCATCAAAACCCACCACTTTCCTCACCCACTCCAAGCCCATTGGGCCCATTTCTAAATTCACCTCCCTAAGAGCCGCCGACACCTCCTCCGTCCCCACCACCGCAGACAAAGCCATTGTCACCGACGACCAGTTCTCCCTCGCCAAGGTGGCCACCAAAGTTTATATCTTTTTTATGATTTTTTACTCTGTTTATTGTAGTTGATGATGTAAAAGTGTGAACCTTGCAGGTTTCGTTTGGTACTATTGGACTAGGTGGTGGGATTACACTGTTAGGGTGAGTCGTTAATCCTGTTTTGGTACTTGGGTAGTGATCATTGATTGTGTTTAGTGCTAATAGTGGTGTGTTTGTCTTTGGGTTTTGTGTTTTGTGACTTGTGAGCAACAGGTATGGTTTTGGTGCATATTTTAATATCCTACCTGGGTCTGAATGGTCAGCAATTATGTTAACATATGGGTTTCCTCTTGCAATCATTGGCATGGCTTTCAAGGTAAAATCTTAATCCTCTGTAGAGCTGCCTATGAAAAATGTTTAAAAACATGTTATACAAGGTTGTGTTGCGTAGGGAAAGATTCTAATGAGGACCTTATAATGAGGACCAAGTGAGGACTTTCAAATGAACGGTTGGATTAAAGTTTTCACTTTTAATTGATATTTTCTAATTCTTATGTGCATATCATCTAACTGTTCATTTGAAAGTCGGGGTCCTCATTATAAGGTCCTCATTGGAAGTTCTCCCGTGTTGTGTATATGTTTAATGTTTGTAAAAACATGTTTAAATAAGAACACGAATTGATTTGTGTTTTGCACTTTAGTGTGTTCATTTTTCTTTTTGCAGTATGCAGAACTAAAGCCAGTGCCGTGCTTGACTTATTTGGATGCTCAGCAATTAAGGGAAACGTGTGCCACCCCTATTCTTATACAGGTGCTTGTCTTGACTTGAATTACTGTTTACATCAGATGTGGTCATTTGTAGAAGATACGGGTAGCATATGATGCGATAAATTTCTTACTTCACCGTGGAAATTTATGAGGCTAACTGGCTAGAAGATGTGTTGCCATTGTTTGCTCTTAGTCTTAGGCATATTTGGTTCAAGTATTCTAAATTGCTTACATTTGATTCAGGCATGATTTATCTCTTGTTGTTTCTTGTAACAAGTTGAACATATCAGGGGCATTACAGTATCTGTTTAAGTTACCGTAAGTTGACAATCAAGGGGCTTAACTATTATAAATGATTGTTTGAGAGTCTGCATCAATATCACTGAAATACAGTGTTGTGGAAATGCCACCATGAACTATTGAGCCCTGTAAAGTATTCCAAACTTGTAGTCCAACCCCCTAAGAATGAAAGTAGCATTTGCCACTACGTGATTGCCCTAATATTCAGCATGAAGTAATCATGCTGACAATAAACGTAAGCATTTGTCCCTTCATAATACCATCGATATATGAATATCTTGCACCACTCCAATCTCAGTGAACTCTTATGATTCATGTCTCATGTCTCATGTCTCCAGTAGTGCAGCCAATAGTCCTTTCCTAGTGCATGAACATTAAATGCTTCAGTTTGCTTGTGTTATTTGCCTAAGCTAATATGATGTATGAAATAACTATGATTAGGTCAGGAATGATGTTACAAGATACCGCTATGGGGATGAGCAGCATTTGGAAGAAGCATTAAAACGAATTTTCCAGTATGGTCAGGTAAGATGTCTGATTGCGTGTGTATGTAGATATTTCTTCGGCCATTGAGTTGTTTTGGAATATTCTGTGTGGGGGACAGAAATTTTTCTGCTCCCCATCTTAAGAAGAAATCCACTTATGATTTGTTACATACTTGACCTCTAATTGCAGTCAGATGTACATAACCCTATGCACAAGGTGGTTACACCCTGTTGATGGGATAGACTTCAACCTGAGGTTGATATTTTTCTTGTTCTGTTTACAGGGTGGGGGAATTGCTCGGAGGAGTGCACCTGTTCTACAAAAGATACGTGAAGAGGTATGCTGTGTGTAAACTTTTGATCATCTACACGCTGATTTTTTTCCTGAATGTATTAATAGCAAGTTCACCTGTTATAAGCTCATTAGCTCTGCTGCAATTAGTTTTCTGTATAGGAATAACATTTTTTTCCTCATCCTTTTTGTTCTTTGTTATATACAAGGGAAGACCGAGTACCATGATAATTTCATTAATATATTTTGCCTTTCAAATGATTCAAAAGATTCTCATTTCCTATATCACCCCTTCTTACTAAGTTGATATTTGATCATGGTCTTAGTTGATATTCAAGTGACCTCCAAATTTAGAGTTGTTTTCATTTTCACTCCATTTGAGTTATCTTGCTAGGTCACAGAAGATGGTAGATACTGTCTAGTCCTGGTGTTTGAGGCAAAATCTCTGCAGTTGTCTGATTTTGAACAAAGACAGGTAAAAACTATGAGCCTTAGAAATAATTCTGATGCTATTTTTGTCTGAGAATGAAACCCTACCTTAGTTGTTGAATATTCTTCTGTATCAAATGTAATTTCAGAATAGCAAAAAAAGACAGACTGATTCATCCATTTCTTTGTTGTTCTAGGCTAAATTTACATCATTCTTCGGACCAGGCATTACAGCTGAAGTTGGTGAGATTCAAACCTAAATGTTTCAATTCCTAGTCAAAAGTTTCAAGTTAGAGATTAGCAGCCTGCTGCCAGTGCATACAGCAATCTGAATTCTGCATCTGCATAAAAATTTTCAATATAATTCTTACTTAATTTTTGGTGCAGCCAAGGGAGAGGAGAATCTATACGAAGTCAGACTTATTTCCAATTCCAACGTCAACCCCACTGCATAGCCATCGTATACAATGTTCGGTAGTTTAACTAAACACTCCTATGTATTATAGATTCATTTTCATTGCATAGCTTCTTTTCAATTGTTAAATCTTTGTTTATATTCAGTTGGCAAAACCCTATTTGTATCATACATAGAATTTTGAAGTGATCCGAAAAGAGAAAGATGAGCAAAATTACAATCTCTATTACTCTTCCCTTCCCTTGGCTTCAGATTCAATTCTCTTTAAGGTTCATTTAGATTATTGATGCTTGGCACATTTTTGAGTATTGGTGCTTTTAACTGTAGTAGGTTTTCCTTGCATCTGATATTCATACCAAGTTTTACTCCCAGGAATTTCATATTCTCAAAATTTCAAATTTTGTTGCCAAGGGATTCTGTCTGTCAATTTCTCACTGTTTTATGATCCAGCAAAATCCCCGTATGTTCTTTCTGGAGAGAGATTCTACTATTAAGGCACAAACAAACGCATGCATGGGAACCTTTTGTCAGCCAATATGGACCATAAGCAAGAACAAAGCATAAACATGAGTGAACTATTCTACAACAGAGAAAACCGATACAAAATAACTACTAAAGACCACATTACAAGATTGATTCTTCTGTTTTCTTACTCAGACGAACTCAGTGACCCTGCAGCAACAGAGAATCTCTTAAGACCCCTCCAATGGGTCTCTCTACATAATGAATTTCAGCTCTCTTCCGTTTTCATTTTCAGCACCCTTTGAGATGAGAAAGAAACATGCTCTTTTTTGGTTTGTGTTTCTCTCTGTACCTTTTCATCATCCATGACAAGCATCCACCTTGCCTCCACTTTTGCTCTTCTTTTTCCTTTCTCTCTTCCTTTCCTCTTTTTGTTTCTTCTTCCTCTTCTGTATCTTTCACTTCCATCTGTATATTTCACACATCAAATCACATATAGCTCATATATTTATTTCATTTCTGCACTCGACTCAAAACGTGACATCTTTTCGAAATCAGCATGACATTGCATGATCCTTATCAAAGAATATCCGAGTGACCCAGAACTGGATGAGGTTTTGGCTGGTCCAAACTCTCTCTGGTTCCACCAAAATCCATTGGCCTAGTAATCTTAGGTTAAATGGATTGGAAGAGGACCATAATCCATCTCAATAGATGCAGCAGACAATGTCTCTTGCTATTCAGCAAGAGACCTGTGTCACTTTGCACAACTATCAGCCATCAGTCACATTATATATGACCTTATATCACATGGTATCAAACATCAGGAAATGACACTATAGCTCAAAGATGCAGGTACAAACAGCTCACAAGGTATAGCATCCAATTTGTACCAAACAATAATGATTTAACAATCCCTGAAACACATGACCATCTTTTCCAAAAAGAAGAAGATAAAGCAGCAGTGACAAGGCAGTTTCATTGAGAGCCCCAAAAGATCAGAAGGGCAAAACCAAAAGTGAATCCTTACTAATTTGGACTCAAGAATCTCAATGTTTCCACAACAAAACAAAAGGAAGTGATGGAAAGCAAGAAACACATAGTTCATAACTTCATTGCAGGAAAGGGAAAAAGAGGTAAATTGAATTGATAGTGAGCATAGAAACTGTTCTGCAACTTGTTATATCACTGTGACATTTTCACATTCAGGGTTTTAGTTCAGCAACAGTTTTATTCCAAATCACAGTATGTATGGCTGGAAATAAGGGCCAGTTGGGGCATGTGCCATGGAAACAAAGATGGACCAATTCAATCTATATCCCCTACCTTGAGATTTTAATGGTCCCCAAACCATAAACACATCATTACTTAGCATAAAAAAAATCTACATAAACCTGAAAATACATATCAAGCACATACCAATAACCTTGACTTCTAGCATTAATATATAAATATCTACAACTTTACCTCTTCTACTTCGTCCTCTTCCTCAGATTTTGGTTTCGAATTTGAATTTGAATTTGGTGAATCTCCACCACGAAATCGATTTAGTGATCTTTCTACAATGGGAGGAGTTGAAGCAGAGCTAAGACTGCTAGAACTGATGTCAGGAGTGCTTTGGGTTCCAACATCTCTAGTCATACCCTCATTCTTTTCTGCAACAAGAACATATTCATTTTAGTACTATACCATTTGTGCGCAAGTGAAAAGTATTAATTATGAAGCAAGAAACAAGTGCTGGAACCTTGAATTGAGAAATGACGAGCCAAGTCTTCTTTGGTGGAACTAGAAGGCTTGGTGGTATGGATTGGCCTTGTGTGAGAGGAGTAAACAAGAGGTGCAGACATTGTGATTCGACTCGTCATGTTTCGAAACGATCTTCCACTAAGTGTTTTTGCAGATAAACACTCCAATGGGACCTGTCCTGAAAGAGGGTTGCATATGTATTTCTCTGCCTCATTCCACTTTGAATGTAAAGCAAACCCATCTGGGGATAAAGCCTCCCAACTATGATAGGCAGACCTTGCTTGTAATGCTGCAAAGAAAAACAAAAAGTTAGTCTGAATCCTGAACCATTAAACATCCTAAGGTTCATGATCATAATTAGTGTAAAACCTTTGAGGGCTGTGGTGAATGAGTAAGTTGCAGGGTCTATTTCACCTGCATAAGAGTGTAGAAGGATTTGTGAGCTAGCTTCTGAGAAACAGTCAGTAACGAGAAAATGGTACTACTTATTACCTCTTAAAGCATAACCAGGAGAAGAAGCAGTGCTAGAGATGGTAATGTTTGATCTGAAAGACCTTGTGTCTTCTCTAAAGCTTCTAATGTAGGATGCTGAGAACCTTCTGGAATTCGTGTTTTCTCGGCTGATTCCTCTAGCCTTGACAGCCCAATCTCTCAAGCTGAACTCAGGTTCGTCTCGTCCCCGAGAACTGTATGGGGATTCTTCCATGGTTGTAGCTTGCCAGCTAGCTGTAGTAGTTATCTAGCTTCCTTGTCTTGCTTGTTTAAGGTCCGAGATGATTAGTAAATGGAGGCAACATGAAGAAGTGTAAGAACATGCAGAGCAAACTTTCAAATCTTTGAAACCTCCTTGTGTTTCTTCTGAAAAAATGTAGCCCAAAACGCAATGATTAATCACTTGGACATAGCAAGCAGTATATGAAGTATGCATACTGGTTGCCAATTACACACACTGACACGCAAGCGCAAAAGGGTGAAACATCCGCTTTCTTAAATAAATAAATAAAATAAAATATTGGATTAAAGATATATACGTGAAAACTATAGTATCAAAGAAGGTTATTTAAAAGAAAAAAAGCACAATGCCAATAGTTAACTACTTTTAAAAAATAATACTCTGTTTTTCACCGATATAGCTATATGCAAATGCAAAAGGTTGATACATGATAGACTATTCACCATTCTTTGTGTACACGCAGTATTTGAGAGGTTTCTGCATCAAGTGATCCTAATATTGGTCAAAGAATCTAGAGCAATCTCTATAACCGTGGGTGACTGTTCATTGTAGTATTGCTAGCATTGGTAATGAATGTCTGGTGAACTTTGGTACAACCCAATCTTGCATTTGAATGTGAATGATTTATATTTATCACTGCACCAAATCTTTTCCTAGGTGGGGAACTATTTGAATGGAGCCGGACCAAAGATGATAGGATAAAATTGTGAAAATGTGATCCAAATTGGAAGAAGTGTGCAGAGATCTGTAAACGGGTAAACACAACATGATTGTAGCAAGTACTGGGGATTTGCCTTTTGGAGCAACTAAGAGTGAAGCATCTGCATTGTTGAAGAATAGTTAACTCACTAGCGCTTGAATCACGCAACATTTGCATTTTCCTACTAAGAAACATATTTGAGCAAAATGGTATTAACCCTGTAAATGTATGAACTGCTCAAGGTATGATGCAGATATATGCACAGTTGTTTTTTTTCTCGTTGTAGCGTCATTGTTGAGACATGTAGTCGAATATCTTGCATTACATCTTTCAGGAAGAGAACAAAATACACGACCAGAAGTATGATGTTGCTAAATAAACGTGGGTAGTCTTCATCTTGTTGGCCAAAGATATCATGACACCGAAATTTTTAAGAGTGAAGTCATTGTCTTCACTAAAACAGCTAGACAGAGGATTCCAGTACTAGATATGTGGTTGTTTATCTTGAACTTTCAGAAATCAATGGTGAGTAAGAAATCTATTAACTTTAGACGAATTCAAATCAATTCCCTCCTCTAGCACTGCCATCAGTGCCATGTATGAGTCCACAAAATGCTCTGATGCAACAAGAAAAACCAAATGTTGGTGTTCACATCTAAACTTAGCTTTTGAGGATATGGTTGAGTTATAACAAGTAACAAGTTGATGATTGCAGATATCCAATGACGAGTAGCTTTCAGTCTGGGCTGGATGGAGAAGAAAAAGAGTGGATAGCAAATGGTGGGAATGAATGTCTATATCATATGAATAATCAAGTGTGGCAGTCCTCAAATTACGGGATTGGGAGACCTCTCATCATAATCCCCAGTTGTCTCATCTGTATGCAAAGTAGGTTTCAAGTTTCTATAGTGTCAGCAAGGTCCCCTCTCCACTTCATTTAATCTCAAACGCCTTCTCATTTCAAGAACATATAGCACTTTCAATCAAAACTCAGACAAAATTCGTATTGATGCATGAAGCCAGCATCGATACCTCAATAGATGAGTTCAATCCAAAGCCAGAAGCATTGAGAAAATGGAGAAGAAACTTCTCATCTATCAGGAGCATTTATAAACCAAACCTTCATGGAGGATGAATATGCAGAGATATGTAAGCAAGAAAGAGTGTACTAACATGTACTTCTTTCTTCAAACAAAGTGACACCAAACAAATTCACTAGCAGCACAAATTTAAAGGAAACCGGAACCACCATGCTCTTTCACTCACCGAGTTAATGTGTTGGTGAAAACTGATAAGTTGGTGAATTATCAGAAAGTCTCATTGTGAGATATTTTGGACCATACAAGCTTTAAGGACTGAAAGTCTCATAAGTTGGTGAATTATCAGAAACTTTCTTGCAAAGCCAACTCAGCTTTTCTTTAACTTTGGCCAAATGCAAGTACAGTTCTCAAATTGACCACCATGGAATAGAGACACGCTCCACACGAGGCAACTCTGAGCATCCAACAGTAAATAACTTCACATGACAAAGCCATTGCTCGTGGATCAGGTAGAACAACGGAAGAGCTTTGATTGCTGAAAACCCGACCTTCAGTACTTGGAAAGCAATGGCAGGCACCAAACGGGTCCCGGTTTCATTTGACCTGAAAAGGAAAATATTTTGTAGGAGGATGCTCTCAGCTGTATAATTCAAACCATCCAAGACAGTGATCGAAATCAACCAATGAAGTTTAACATTACGCAATCAATCCCAGATTGAAATCAGACCAGTCTACAATCTTCTTTCATTCTCTTATGGATTCTATTCTGGATCACCATGCAGGACAAGCAAGCCAGAATTAACTTTGTAGAGCTATCAAGAAAGGTTTATGACTGTACGTACCTTCAAAGAGCTCAGCATTCAGTCTTGTCCACTTTTAGATAAATGAGAAAACTGCAGCTCCTGAATTCAGTAACAAAATTATGTATAGGATCATGGACCAAAGTAATCCAATAAAGTAAGAATGGCACCTAAGAAAGCAAGTAAGAGTTACGCTCCAAAACGAATACACACACACACACATATCTATTTGACAACTTATAGTTTCAACACTTACTGTATAAATAGAACATTACTCGAGAACTTCCATCAAGCTGATACAGCTCAATTAATATCGCCTGGAATTCCAAAGTTCTAAAACAACAAGTGCTTAGACCAGAGCCACAGGAAAACTTAAATGAAGAGGGTATCATCTGGGACAGGATTCTCACCAATACAATAAACAGTCATAGTGTGAAACTTCAAGAGGTCGCATATGTGTACAAGTTTCCTGCATAATGAGAAAACGTATGACACTCAAGGAAGAAAATAAATTATATAACATAAACATTAAAAAGATGCTTGGGCATATTTTATAAAACTTTGGTCCTTCTACCAATTTCAATATAAAAATTTTACTTTAGAGTATGAAAAACCTGATTCAGTAAGTCATCAGTTCTTGGAAATCCAACAATTTCTGTAGCCAAAGATGACAAAGTAATATAAATAACGGAACATGTTACCTTGTCCAAGAATCAAAACAGCATTTGAGGCCAATGGAGTAAGGTCTTGAATCTTTTCCCCAGTGAAAATTGTGAGACCAACTAGCAGAGAAAAAATCACAAAAACTTCCAAAATAAATTGAAGAAGGATATGACCCTTAATAGGGTATCATGGGGTTCAGACTCTTCATGAAGAAGTTTCAACCACCATAGAACACCACTTACTACAACTGCAGAAATACTTCATCTCAGAGAAATCTGTAAATATATAGACAGTACATATGTAGGTTTCTTTGACGTGTAAGAAAAAAGTATGACCGTATTTGGAATTTTAAACCATGAAATTTAAAAAGCAATTTATGGACCGATGAGAACCTGTGATACGCATCGGATTTTCCTTGCTCTCATTTAAATCATTTCCGCTAACTGCAACATCCATGTCAGATGCCACCATCATCTGCACAGAGTTGTAGCCATCTGACACCCAAAGAGATTGTGTTCCTGCAAAATGTAATAGTGAGTGACCTTATAGTTGAAGAAAGGTCAAGATTCATATATCTAAATTTCGTTGAGCTGCATTAGCATAGTGTTTCAATCACTAAAATCTAAATTTCGTTGAGCTGCATTAGCAGTGTTTCAATCACTAAAATGTTCTAACCACCATATAGCAAAAAGCATAGACCATCATCAAGTTCTTTTACAACAATAATTCCTTGGAAGTTCAAGAGACCTTCAGTGGAGCAAAGGTAAAGTAAATAAAATAAAGGAGAGAAGAAGCATACTCGCAGCCATTTCAGAAAGAACAGCCACCTTTTGCACTTTCATAGTGTTAGGCAACTGCTGCATGGAAGTAGTTATATCTGATCCAATTACGGGGCTGAAAAGGTGCAAAATCTGTAAACCTCCATCTGAGTCCAGGATTAAAAATTTGTTTGGGGACAGTGCGTCAATGGAAATGGCTTTCACAGATATCTTTCTTCTTGATTTAGAGGTTTCTGACTCCTTGCCCTTGAATGTCGAAAAACACACTCCGTCTTCACATGAGTCTTGTTTCAGTTTAACAGACCTCTGCTTTACTACAAGGTAAAAACACACAATTAGTGGGGACTAGCCTATCAGCCAATGGGAGAACAAATTCATAGGAATCTAAGAAAACAAATCAATAGAAGCCACTTAAATTTACAATGGACATGTGCAATTATATGGTGACCAAGCTATCTCACAAATTATAGATTATATTAAAGGGAAAAGTCAATGATCAGTCTGTAAGCTAGAGAATTCAAGTGATATGGAAATGCAAGACAGTCCCTATCTAGAGTTATTTATCTAATCAGTATTTACCATCTAGAGGCAGTTATGATTTTAACCAAAGGACAGCACCTTGCTTAAATGAGTAGCACCCATGTCCTTGTCAAAAGGATATACCTAAAAAACAGTTTGTCAGTGTAAATTGCTGATGCAGATAATCATATAAATCTGTTTAGGTAGTGCATGTGCAAGAAACAGGCTCAACTAAAGTCAATTACACCATCTGATTGGATGAATGAGGCCATCAACTGATATGGCAATCCACAAGCATAAAGTTAGGGACCATGGCACATCAAGAAAATAAAAACACCCGAGATTTGGAGTCTAAATAGCAAAAGTTCAACACGGTAACATCAGATAATAGGCCGGGTAAGGAGGTCAGTTCAAATAAAGACCTTTGGGACTTGGCTAAATCCTCTATAACTTGGGGATTACAAAGTCCACTCATTCCGAAAATAACAACAAATCAGGTTCATATAGCAATCACACCATGTTTTCTAAGCTTAAACAGTTATCCCCCGTTATAATCAAAGTTCTCACTGAGAATTGGATGAATTTCTTTCTGGACCTACGACTCCGTGGCCTTAAAAACACCCGAGATTTGGAGTCTAAATAGCAAAAGTTCAACACAGTAACATCAGATAATAGGCCCAGTAAGGAGGTCAGTTCAAATAAAGACCTTTGGGATTTGGTTAAATCCTCAATAACTTGGGGATTACAAAGTTCACTCATTCCGAAAAAACAACAAATCAGGTTCACATAGCCATCACACCATGTTTGCTAATAAGCTTGAACAGTTACTCCCGATATAATCAAAGTTCTCACTGAGAATTGGATGAATTTCCTTCTGGACCTAGGACTCCGTGACCTTTAGACAGAGGACTCTATGTTAAAGGCCTTCTGAACAAAAACCTCAATACTAAATAGTTGTTTTTTACACCCAGAAATTTCAAATCCCACTTCGCAGACCCAGAGTTGAATCTGGTCCTCTAGCTGAGCCCTGTGATTTTAGGAGGCAGGAAACTCTACCAAGATCACATTTGAGAAAAATAGTGGCCTGACCATTCCTACTGAGTACTGACTCATTGACCTGATACTTTGATGCCCTGGGAAAACCCAACTCTAACATCTCATTTACTTCCTATCATTAAAGCTAGACCCTAGCACAGCCATCAAAAGTTTAACAATACCCCGCCATATGCAAACAACTTATAAATCTACAATGAATACTAATCATGTACAATTCCTTCTTGATTCTATGTTACGCTTGAAATTCTTTCCTAATAAATTCTTGTAAAACTATATTAATAAAGCAAACAAAAATCACCCCCAGCCCCCACATAACTTCAGAAAAATATCAATATAACTACAGCCAACATAATTATTTTATTAGGCATACGCCAACAACAAAGTAAATGTGGGGAGACCAGAATATTTGGTATTGTAGTTACCTTATATTCTATTCAAACTAAATAATGTCCAAACATAAATACATCGTTGCATAAATATCATATACCATGTCAACATAGCTCATCATGCACGAGTCTAACTTAAATAGTAAAACAAGCCTATCTTTGACTCAGCAAAAACAGAGCCTTTGGAAGAAGAAACACATTTATCATCAACTTAACCCTCTATATCGTACCACTATGATCAGTTTGATCAAATTTTTGAGGATACAGCTCTTCTAAGTACTAACTAAGCAAGAAGTATGAATGCGCTACCAAATGTACCAAAAAAACATTACCACAAAAAATAAAATCGCAGAATTTGCATACTTACCAGAGACAGAATTCCTATCATTGTTCCGGCACAAGTAACCACTGCAAGTCCCTTCGCATTTTTCACTTCCATGATTATTCCCACAATCCCCAGCCTCACAATGCACCACATTGTCTCCAATCACCCCATTAACCAAACTCGAATTTGAAGGTTTAGACTTCCTCACCCTTCCTTTCGCAAGCTGCCTCAGATTAAAAACCCTCACTCCATCATCCTCCCCCAACATCAAAAACCCGAACGAAACACTAATACACCACACAACCTTGCCGCAATCAATAACAGCACACCTCATCAACTTCACAGCATCACCACCAACATCTTTCACAGCAAAAACCCAAATCTTGGAAGCCGAAACCGAATGCATTGCGAAAAAATTGACAGACCCAGCAAGCTTAACCGAAACCCCATGATGGGAATCCACTAAAACCCCCAATTTGGGGTCAAAGGTGAGATCTTTCTGGGTGCAAACCACCTGGGCCCTCACGAATTGGGTCTGCTTGTTCAAGATATAGAATCTGAGGAGGACCTGGGACCCACCAAGGTGGGGGCCGGAGACGATGAAGAGGACCCTATTGGGATTAGGGTTACGGTTTTGAAGGAGGAGGAAAGTGGAAGAGGAGGAAGGGGGGAGGATTAGGGTTTGGGGAGAAGGGAGAGAGGAGAGAGAAAGAGGAGGGGAGGAGAGAGAAGGGTAGAGAGAGAAGGAGGAGTCGGAGTGCATGAGGGCTAGAGAGAGAGAGGTGGGTTCGAAGAGGAGGGAGGTGATGTGAGTGGAGGAGGAGTAGGGGAGGCTGAGCTTGGAGGCTTGGACAACCACCATGAGAGGCGGATGATGAGGAGGGATCAGACGGCGTCGTTTTGGTTGTGGTGGAGATGTTAGAAGAGGTGGTGATAGTGTCGGAGCATTGTTTCTTCAGTTTCTTTTGGGGGTCGTCGCTTGGACTTTTCAGAGATCCAAAACGCGATTATTATATCATTATTGATGGGCACTTTGGGATGTGGTAATTTGTAATTAGAGAGGTTAATGTGTAGTAACGGAGTCCCACGTCGGAAATTTTTTTGAAAGAAAGACTACAGCTGGATTCAGTCCTACGCCCACCTCCATTTAAAGGGTGGACACGATTTGATCCGTTAGAGGTTTAAACGGTAACTAAACTGTTTTTTTGTTTTATAATATTTTAACTGTAATCAAATCATTTTTTTAGTTTTTAAATAATTTGGTTATATAATTTTTCGTACGGTGCGGGTCGGTTTCGATGTGAACCGATTTATTTATTTGAACAAATAAAGTATGCCTAATTTTTTGTCTAACAATTTCTATAATGCATGAACACATTTTAAATGCATTTAAATTTAATACAAATCTATAAATGTGGTCAGAATACCAATTAACTAACAAAAACATCATATTTGATAACTTAATAAATCAACATATATCAAATATCATGCAAACACAACAACTTGCAAACTACAAATTTAAACATAAATAATTTTTTTATATATTACAAATCAAATTCAATCAATAAAAATTAAAAAATTAAGAAAAATATAATTCAGTGCGGTTTGATTTAAATCGATGAAATTATAATCTCAAACTGCAACCGAACCGTTTTTATGCAATTCAGTGTGGTATGACTATAAAACGACACCGTTTTGATTCGGTACGGTTACCGAATCATGTTTTTCGATGCGGTTCGGGTCGGTAACCACATTTTCGGTGTAAAATGCCCACCCTTAGCTTCGTTCATCGTATTAAAAATAAAATTCAACCTTGAAAGAAGGGGGAGACATAGAGCTTATATCCCGAGCTACATGAGATAAATGACAAACATCCTCATAGAGAACATTCTGAATAATAGCAGGAGTCTTCTCTAACCACCCATCTTCAACCTTCAATAGGATCGTAAATAGGTGCTTGCATTGTACGTGTGTTATATAGAGTTATATACCAAAAAAGAGTTATATACCAAAAAAGAGTTATATACCAAAAAGTAACTTATGATTAATTTCATCATTAAGAAGCCTATTTGAATACCAATTTCCAATATTCAAATCATTCTTCTTAAAGTGACGCCGTTTCTTTCTTTTCGAGATTCTTTGTTGATTTCGGCTAGAATCTCGTCCTACATCAGTCTCCTTCACTTGGAAAGAACTCGCCCTCGAGTTCATCTTGAATGAAAGACAAGAGTTTGTAGACAAAATCCTTAATGATTTGGATAATAGAACATGTGGATTATTAGCATTATCTTTTGCATACTCTAGCGGCACAATCATGAACTTCACGCCAAAAATGAGTTTATCATAGGCAACTTGGTCAGATTCTTTTAGGCTCTCAAAATTGCATTCTTTTATGTCGCCTGGTTCCGAATTATTTACTTGAGATTGCAAGCTTTCTTCAACTGTGTCAACACATGCAATTTCTTTTATAGCCTGTTCTTGGATGATTTCTTGAGGAATTGCTTCATTTGGAAGTTCTTGAATAATCTCTTGTGAGCTTCTTCCGTTTGAATTTCTAGATTAGTTTTTGGTATAGCTTCTTCCGTTGGATATTCATGTATAATTTCTGGTAAAGCTTCTACAATTGGAAATTCTTTTGGGTTTTCTTCAGTTAAAATATTACTCTTAACAGGCCAAGCAAACTGTCTAGCTGTTAATTTCCTCGCTTCAACCTTCGAATGATACCTCTTGATAGAAAAATCTCTAGGTAGAAATTTTCCTCTAAGAAGACCTCTCATCTTCCTCCACGTTTGAACATGTTCTTTACCTTGCAACTTTCTACCTCTTTGCAATTCATCCTACCAATCAGCAGCAATGCTTTTAAGTCTGGAAGAAACAACCTTTGCTTGCTTGTCTTTAGGAACCTTCATAATCTCAAAGAATCTATCCACGTCATCCAACCAATCCAAAAAGTCATCCACGTGCATGAAACCGGAGAATTTTGGAATTTCTGCCGTAGATAAGAAATTTTGATTATCAAAGTGATATTGCCCCATGGATCCTCTTCCTCCATCTCTCTTGCAGTTGTTGTTGTTTGTCAGAATTCCTCCAATCTGAGCTTGAAAAGTTTTAATGGTTTCAATTATCTGAGCGAAAAAACAATTCAAATCTGCTCTTATAACTGTCATGGATAATTAAGTATATAAAAGAGACGGGAGAAACTCACTCTGATACTACCTGTTTATATGTGGAACCTAATATTTCTCCTTTACCGGGTTACAATTCAAGAAATAACACCAAGTGTGGTCAATTATTAAATATGTATCCTTTATTATGCTTGAAGTACTGTTTACAGGGCCAAAGGCCAGTCAGACTTGAGAAGCCACACTGGGTCCTTTGTCAGGGCCCAGTTCATTGTAAGTTTGAGGCAAAGCAAGGGAGTTCATTCCCACATTGGAAAAAGACAAAGTGCAGCCTTTAATGCTACTATAAATACCGGTGAGGACCTCCCGGTAAGAGGACGGACAAATTCCTTAACTACTCTTGAGTTTTCTGCTTATCTGACAGTGTCTGACTTAAGCATCGGAGTGGCTTCCCTCGGTAAACCCGGGGACGCCCTTTGACGTGTTTGCTCTTTACACAGGAAAACTCGGGAGTACAAGGAAGTTCGCTATTTCTGGAACCGTGCAACCCGCTAAAGGGGCCACGAGCATCCCCGGAAACAATTGGTGCTCTCGTTGAGAGTCGAACTCAAGACCTCCCAAATACGTATTTCGAAGAACGATGGAAATGGCAGGAGAACAAGATCCAACTAGAAGGCTTAATTTCTCAGGGGATGATAACCCAGGGACCTCCGGGACCCAGTTTGGCCAAACAGATTTAGCAGCGGCATTCGAGCTCTTGAAAAAAGACTTTCTCGCTCAAAAGGAGCAATCTACTCGAGAACATGCCGAGTTAATAACGGTAAGGGAGCAGTTAGCGACTATCCAGGCCGAGCATGGGCTTCTTCAAGCAACCTTAACTCAAAGAGCGAATGCCATGGGGGCGTCAGCCAGACTTGCTGATATCATCACCCCAGAAGGGAATCCTCCGGGTTGTGGAAACCCGCGAACTTTTGACGGTGCATACATACCACCCGCTATTCTCCCAAACACTGCCCACCCTAACCCAAATCCACAAATGATCCATCTCTCAAATCCTTTATTTAATCACAATCTTGCAGGACCTCCTCCACCCCCAGAGCCGTTGTTAAATCAACCACTTCCCCCAGCAGATGCCCAGACCCAGCTGCTGTTACAGTTGACACAAACTGTGACCCAACTTGAGCAGCGGCTAAACTCGGGTACGAGACCTCAACAATATCAACCCTTTATTACCCGTGCAAGCCCATTCTCCGCACGGGTTCAAGCAGACAAAAAGCCACCAGAAGCAAAGCCATTTAAGATTAAGAGATATGCCGGAATGGGGTGCCCGTATGCACACCTTGAGTTGTTCCAGTCTCAGTTGGATTCAACCCGGTTCACGGACGCCCAAGCATGCCATGCTTTCCAGGAAACACTCAGTGAGGAGGCATTGAGTTGGTTCCTCAAGCTACCGGCTTTGTCAATAGAGACCTATGGTCAGTTGACACAGAGGTTCCTGTCCCGGTTTATCCTACTGTCAAGTGCCAACCGAAGCACCACTTCGTTATTCAAAGTCCAGCAAAGGGATGATGAAAGCCTGAAAATTTTTGTAACCCGTTGGCTGTCCACGACTTCCAAGTGTGGGCACTTGGACGAGTCAGTAGCATCAGAGGCGTTCTTACAGGCGCTCAAACCAACCCGCTTTGTGGTGGAGCTCAGGAAGCAGCGGTTCAGGTGCTACGACGATCTAATTAATGAAGTAACTCGGCAAGCTCAAGCCGAGTACGACACCTTCGGGGAACGACGGTCGAACACCGGGTTCACAAGCCAGCGAGCTGATGGATGGAAAAAGGAAGGGCAGCATAAGAGTGGTCAGGGATACTACGGCAAAAGTTCAAACAGACCAAGGGAGAAACCAAGAGAGGCTCCATACCTTCGTCATCCAACCCGGGAGGAAAAGAACACTTACATCCCTCGATATGAAGTGTTAACCAACTTGACTGCCTCCTATGAAGAAATTTGGAACCGCCATAGGAATGAAGTTCCCCCGGCTCCAAAAAGAAAGTTTCCCAAAAGGACAGGGCCGGACAACGGGCAACATTGTGCCTATCACAACGAGTCTGGCCACACAACCGACCGGTGCTTTTCTCTTCGGAACACCATTGAGTACATGATCCAGAACGGCAAGTTACAGCAGTATAAGTCACCCGCCACAGGTGTCAACCTCATTGAAGTATATGGGGAGATAATGACGATTCACGGGGGTGGCACCCAAGGGGTGTCCGGTCACCGGGCCAAAAGACTCTGCCCAAGAGGCCCGGAGTTTGAGATAATGCAGCTTCGTCAGGAATGCCGCAAGGAGCTGGTTCCTTGGGATACCGTGTCATTTTCTCAGTCTGAAGACACGCTGAAAGTGCATCACAATGATCCTTTCATTATCACTCTTCAGATTGACCACTGGAGAACTCGGAGGGTTCTAATAGACACGGGAGCCGCTGTCAGCGTCATGTTCAGCAGTTGCTATAAGGGGTTTAAACGAGGACGAGATAAGCTCTATAGGAACCACGAGCCATTGATCAGTTTTTCAGGAGAGACGACTCAACCGTTGGGGTCTGATCAACTAACGGTTACAGTTGGAACTGGCCACCAGTCCACAAGAATTGTAGTTCCCTTCATAATTGTGGACTGCCCATCCTCCTACAATGCCATACTCGGGAGAGATGCACTCTGGGGCCTACAAAGTTTTATAGCGGGTCACATGCTGCTTATGAAGGTGCCTACACCCGGGGGTTGGGTTACAATTCGCGGAGACCAAGAAGCCGCTGTCAGATGCAACGCGATAGCAACTCAGTCCCAGCACGAGATGTTTTCGGCCGGTTTTTCCTTGTCTCCATTTGACAAACCCGATGACCCCAGGGATGACCCGGATTCTTTGCCCATCAGCAAGACGGCACAAAAGAAGAGCCAGAAGTATCCTGCCAAGTTCCCCCGGCCAGCCCCAATCGAAGCAACAGAATGGATTCATATTTCGGAAGAATACCCGGAGAGGAAGATTTGCATTGGCACAGGCCTTGACCCCGAGGTCAGAAACCGAATGGTTGAGCTGCTAACCCGGAAACAGAAGGTGTTCGCATGGTCATATGCAGACATGCCCGGGATTTCTCCAGACGTTATGACACATTCCCTCAATATTATCCCGGGTGTTAAACCGGTAAGACAGAAGCGTCGTGCATTTTGCGCAGAGAAGTACAAGGCCATTCAAGCAGAAGTTAAACGTCTTAAAGACATCGGGTTCATTGGAGATGCAACATACCCGGATTGGTTGGCCAATGTGGTGATGGTCAAGAAGGCAAACGGAAAGTGGAGGATGTGCGTCGATTACACAGATCTGAATAAGGCTTGCCCGAAGGATAGTTTTTCCCTTCCAAAGATTGATCAACTGGTGGATTCAACCGCGGGCCACCCCCAGTTGAGCTTTATAGATGCATACTCGGGGTTTAACCAAGTTCCGATGAATCCCGCGGATCAACAGCACACATCTTTTACAACAGACAAGGGGATGTATTATTACAGAGTGATGCCTTTTGGACTCCGGAATGCAGGAGCCACGTTCCAGCGCCTCGTAGTGGGCATGTTTGCAAACCAACTCGGGGATACTATGGAGGTTTATATAGACGATATGTTGGTCAAAAGCCGGGAAACAAGCAAACACCCGGATGACTTGGAAACCGTCATCGACATTGCCTTGAGCAAGGGTATGAGGTTAAACCCGGAGAAGTGTGTGTTCGGTGTTTCAGGAGGAAAGTTTCTCGGGTTCATGGTCAGCGCTCGGGGAATTGAGGCAAACCCCGACAAAATTCAAGCCGTCTTGGCCATGCAACCGCCGAAAACCAGGAATGAAGTTCAGCAACTTACTGGCAGGCTGGTAGCCTTATCCCGGTTTATATCCAGGTTAACAGATAAATGTGCCCCCTTCTTCAAAATTCTCAAGAGTCAACACCGCGAGCGGATTACATGGCAGGAAGAGCACAATCAAGCTTTTGAAAGGTTGAAGGAATACTTGGCGTCAGTCCCTTCTTTATCCAGACCAAACCCTGGGGAAATACTCTATCTGTACCTGGCGGTGTCTCAAACAGCTGTCAGTTGTGCCTTGATAAGAAAGCCAGACTCTGAAGAACTGCCGGTCTACTATACTGGGAAAGGATTCAATGATCCTGAAACTCGTTATCCAGATATTGAAAAACTGGCCCTGGCCTTGGTTGTAGCAGCAAGGAAGTTAAGACCCTATTTTCAAGCACATTCCATCCATGTACTCACCAACCAACCGCTACGGCAGGTTCTGCAAAACCCGGCGACTTCGGGCAGACTGGTCAAATGGGCAATTGAGTTGGGGGAGCATGATTTGCACTTTAAACCGCGAACGGCAATCAAAGGGCAAGCAGCAGCAGACTTCATTGCCGAGTTAATCCCAGCAGATTCAACAGTTGCTGAAACTCTTCCTACACAAGCTGAACCGGAGAGTTGGCAAATATTTGTAGATGGATCAGTCAATCAGAGGCAATGTGGAGCAGGCATTACGTTGGTAGACCCGGAGGGTAATATGTTTGACTATGCCTTACGCTTTAACTTCAAAGCATCAAACAACACGGCTGAGTACGAAGCTCTAATCAAAGGGCTCCAACTCGCTAAAGATATGGGCGCCCGGCATCTCCGCATACTAAGTGATTCACAGCTGGTAGTGCAGCAGGTTAACGGCGGATTTCAGGCAAAGGAAGCACATCTTTCGTCCTATCAAAAGTTAGCGGCTTTCTTGCTGGAGAAATTTGATAGCTTTGAGGTTACTCAGATACCGAGGCAGCAGAATGTGAGAGCAGATACCCTGGCTAGGATTGCAACAGGGGACGATTCCAATACCGAGTTTAAAAGCTTACTGGTCGAGACATTGGAGAAACCAAGCATCTCACTCTCCTTTTCTGAGATTTTCGCGGTAGAGGCAAACCCGCCACCGTCTTGGATGGATGAGTTCATCAACTTCATCCAACATGGAACCCTACCTGAGGACCCGGTAGCGGCCAAACGACTACGGGTTCGAGCGGCTCGGTATAGTATCCGTGATGGGAAACTGTACAGACGAGGACAAACTTTTCCTGATTTGAAGTGTATTACACCCGAGGAAGGAGACCGGGTTTTGCAGTCGCTTCATAGCGGGGTATGTGGAAATCACTTTGGAGCCCGTAACCTGGCTTTCAAAACCCTAAGAATGGGATATTACTGGCCTTCTTTGGAACACGATGCCAGAATTGTCGTAGATTCCTGTCTTCAATGTCACCGATTTGCAAGCTTTCCACGTGCACCATCAGTCCCACTATCAGTAATAATTTCTCCATATCCATTTTGCATGTGGGGGATCGATTTTATCGGGCCGCTACCCACAGCTCCGGGACAGCTCAAACATGCCATTGTCTCAGTGGACTATAATTCCAAGTGGATAGAAGCTCAACCCTAGCACGGATCACGACCGCAAATGTTAAGAAATTCCTTTGGAACAATGTCTTTTGCCGGTTTGGAATCCCGGAGACGTTTATCACAGATAACGGGACGCAGTTTGACAACGATGAGTTCCGGGAATTCTTACACTCTAATGGGACAAAGGTCCTATATGCCTCCCCTGCACACCCGCAGACTAATGGACAAACTGAAGCCGTTAACAAGCTCATCAAGCAAGTTCTGAAAAAGAAGCTGGAGGACGCAAAGGGTTTATGGGCTGAGAAACTTCCAGAGGTTTTGTGGGCACTAAGGACGACTCCAACAGAAGCCAATGGGGAGAGCCCATTTCTTATGACTTTTGGATCTGAAGCAGTGATCCCGGTAGAGATGGAAGTCCCGAGTGACCGGGTACAACTGTTTGACAGAGAAACCAACGATGAAGGCATCCGCCTTAACATGGACCTCCTGGAGGAACGCCGGGAGCGTGCACATCTCCGAAATATCAACAAGAAGCAAAAGGTGGCTAAACACTACAATTCCCGGGTTATCAACCGCCCACTCAAACTCGGGGATTGGGTAATGAAGGAGGTTATCCCTAAGCCAACGGGGTTTAAAGCTCCATGGGAGGGTCCATATGAAATCGTTGAAGTCGTGGGCCCGGCAACGTTTTACATCCGGGGCACAGATGGAGTTACGCTTCCACGACCATGGAACGCCCAACATCTGCATCTCTTCCCCAAATAGGTACCGAGTTATCTATGAATGTCCAATTTTATTGTTTATGATGTATATAAAGCCTTTCAGGCCCACAATGCATGAATTCCCCTACCGGGTTATGTTTTATTAAAGAGTTTGTTGAAGTGAATGCAGCCTTTAGCGGCCCTACTTGTATGCCTTAATCACCAAGCTCCGATATCTCCGATAATCTCCATGACATGAAATATTGCAAGCCTTTCACGGCCTTATTTCATGGTCAAAACTCGCCAAGCTCCGATAATCTCCGATAATCTCCATGACATGAAATATTGCAAGCCTTTCACGGCCTTATTTCATGGTCAAAACTCGCCAAGCTCCGATAATCTCCGATAATCTCCATGACTTGAAATATTGCAAGCCTATCACGGCCTTGTTTCAGTCTTTAAAAGTCTTAACGAACCCATACAGCCCTAGCGGCATTATTTTTACTTACATGCTAAACCGGCATTATATATGTAAATTATCACTTGCATATTTTGCATCAGCTTATCGTGTTGTTTGGCAAAGACGCCCTTGGAAGTCCTAACGGACCCGTAAAGCCTTACTGGCACTATTTTCACTTTATAAATGTTAATGTGCCAACCCGGCACTATGTGTGAGTTGTCAACACTTGCAGGTTATGCATCGGGTTGAAAGTCCTTATGAACCCGTAAAGCCCTAGCGGGACTATTTTTATTTCCCATAAACCGGCATTATATGTGTGAATTTTCTCAACACTTGCAGGTTAAGCATCGGGTTGGAATTCCTAACGGATCCATAAAGCCCTAGAGACCTTTAAAGCCTTAGCGACACTATCTTTATTCACATAGAAAACCGGCGTTATATGTACATTTTTTGTACTTATCAGGTTACCGTGTTTTGGCACAGGAAGGATTGCGAGAAGGAAAAATTTTATTACTTCAAAAAATATCGATTACAAAAAAGTAGCAAACCGCTACAGGTAGACTAATCTTACAGAAATGAAAAACATCCTAAGGCTCCGTTGACGACCCCCTACCCCGGCCAGTGCTAGAACCGCCACGACCTCCCCGGGGCTGTATGATGAACTGACCCCTACGCAGAGGTGGCCGGTTCCTAGGACCACCCACAATCCCACCACGGGAAGCACCTCTCCCGGCTGCTGAAGAACGAACTGGGGGACTCCGAGCCGGGTTCGCAGGAGCCCTAGGGTTCGCAGCCACGGCATGAGTCGACCGGGAGGTGCCTGCAGCCTCGTCGGGTCTAACATGACCTTGATGACCGTCATAACCCGCCTTGTCCAGCCACCCTTGGCGAATACCAGCGCTAACTATTTCGGCACGAGCCTCGGCCCTGGCCGACCGCAGCTTCAGGTCAAACTCCGCGCTCGCCAGAAACTCGGAGACCGCTAAGTCCTTGGCCCGGGAAACTGCCTGGAGCAAGTCTCCTTTTTGTTGCTCCAGGGAGGTGACCTGTTGCTGCAGCCCCTGGTTTTGCTCGGTCAGCTGGGCTATCGCGGCGTCTTGAGCACACCGGTCCTCCCGGTGACCTTCGATAACATTCTCCAGTTCAGAGTTCTTGGCCACCAGGTCTGCTATGTGTTCTTCCGCCTCGGCCAATTTCGCACTCGACGCGATCGCTGATGCGCTTGCGAATTCCCGGACCCGAGCCAGGTTTTCTTCGCTTGCCGTCACCTGGTCCCGGGCGGCCCGGAGATCATCCCTGAGGACTCTCTCTCGCTCGGGGATGCCTTCGGTTATGAGCCGGTCAGTCGCCAAGTACGACAACCTGACAGCCTACACAAATAAAACAACGGGTTAGTACAAGGAACCAAAAACAAAAAGATAACGAGTTACAGCAGAAGACTAACTTACCCGCATCAGCTTCTCCTGCGCCCTCCGGGCTACAGTCAACGGGTCCTCGTGCTCCAGGACATAGGAGTCAGCGGCGCAATTCTTCAAATCCGCCACCATCCTTTGGATGGCCGCGTCCGCCATTCCTGCACTCGCCAACTCCTCCATTATTTCAGTGGTGTCCCGCTGCTGCTTTCTCTCCCTCCTCTCCTTCCTCTCCTTCCTTCTCTTCCTCCTCTCGGATCTCCCCGAGCTGGATGCCTCCCGGGTACGCTTGCGAGAAGGCACGGGCTCCACTTCAAGAACCTCGTCACTCCCCTCACTCCCCTCCGGGTTCTCACTACCTATTTCCCTTTCCAACCCTCCAACCTCTTCACCCCCTTCGTCATCCTCCTCGGTAAATTCCTCCTCGCCCGGGAACACGGACGAGGGAACCGCGCTCATCACCGGTTCTTCAGTCTCATCGGCAAACGGTTCTGCAAATACCGGGTTGTCGTCCGCCCAAGAATCTCAGCCAAGTACGCGGGAACCTCGTTGTAGTAAGAGACGTCAACGTGGAACTGCCGAGTTTCCCCTTGCTCGGCGTCTGGGCGCAGAAAAGCCGCCTTCGATGTCTGGTCGATATCGTACGCCAGCCCCTCCGTGCCTTGCGCCCGGATCCCGGCCCATACAGCCTTGTCCTCGAACCCGTCGTATATTCCCGGGTTCTTTCGCTTCGTGAACTCCATCGGGAGAAGAGCTGCAACAAAAGATAACCTGTTAGACCGGGACATGTAAACAAAAATTGTAAAGGAAAGCCTGCAAAACAAACCTGGAAGCTCCATCAATCGGCAACGGCTGTACACATACAGCCTGCAAAGCCGGTACGAGCTCCGGTCATCTTGACCTCTGAAGGCCCATAGCATCCTCCGGATCCTCTTCTCCATCACCGGCTCCAGAGGAATGTCGGGAACATCTGCAAAACATACAATATAATTATAACCCGGGAAAGATAGAAGAAAGAAAAATACGGGGAGAAAGGACTTACTCATCAGTGGCTGGAAGTCACCCGGTACTTGAAACGCATGTCCCGGGTCTTGAAAGTTTCTTATCAAGAAACTTTTTTCCCTCCAGGTCCGGCTCACGGAGGTAGGCAGGTCCTCCACGATCTTCTTAAAGACCCCTTTGGACTTCAGTTGGATGGTCCCACTAAAACCCGCCTTCCGCGAGTACTCGGCCCGGTACATGGCGTGTAACTCGTGGTAACTCGGCATCTGCTGCTTCAACACCTTGTACATCACGCACAATCCCAGCAGCTGCCTCCACATATTCGGGCCAACTTGCCCGATGGCGAAGTTGCTCGCAGCCAGGAGATACTGCACCTCCACCTTTAGCGGGAGTGACAGACCACAACGTAGCTGGTACTCGTGGCACAGCGTCCACCCATCCCCGGGAGCGAAGAACTGATCCTCGGGTTCTAAAGTCCGAATTTCAACAGACTCGGGAATCTTCCAATTGCTCCTTAGCTCCACAATCTCCTCCGCGGTCAGCGAGTACCCGGGAGGGTCAAGAGCGGTACCATCAGTGAAGGTAACTGAGGCAAACTCGGGGACATGAGCATCCATTGCGGGGTTTGTCATCTGCAAAACAAGAAACACGGGGACATCGTCAAAAACCCAGATAAACCCGGCGACCACAACGATAAACGCACACACTAACGCAGCAACCCAGTTTGGATCCCAGAAAACAGTACACAATATCGACCCAAAACATTCAAAAAGATCGGAACAGAGAACAGTACCTTACTTGTAAGGGTTTCAAAGGATGTGGGTGTCGATTTGCGTTTGGAAATCCAACAAGCACAGCGACAACAGAGGACGAGAGCAAAAGCACAAAAAAGTTTTCGATTTCGAAGGTACGACAAAACTGTCACCCTCAACCCCTATTTATACAGTTAAGAGACGTACACTGAAGGGACGTTTGAGAGACGTACACAGAAAGGACGTTTCGGTTTTTCGAGAAAATCGACACGTGTCGCGCATGCCGCGTCCCAAAACCGAAAAACTTTTCTGTTTCCCCCACTTTAAAACTGAAAACTTTTCGTTTTCCCCCACTTCAAACCGAAAACTTTTCATATTCCCCCACTACAATACGGAGACGTCATTTTTAGTTCCCATAGTCAACGTGTCTGCGGGGCACCCTTGCGTACGGACTTGGGGGACTGGGTACACCGGGTCTGGATGATACCCTTGTAACCCGGTAAAGAAATGGTTTCAAGTCCCCACCCAAGCGTACCCCTTGACTGAGGACTTGGGGGACTTGTTTATATGTGGAACCTAATATTTCTCCTTTACCGGGTTACAATTCAAGAAATAACACCAAGTGTGGTCAATTATTAAGTATGTATCCTTTATTATGCTTGAAGTACTGTTTACAGGGCCAAAGGCCAGTCAGACTTGAGAAGCCACACTGGGTCCTTTGTCAGGGCCCAGTTCATTGTAAGTTTGAGGCAAAGCAAGGGAGTTCATTCCCACATTGGAAAAAGACAAAGTGCAGCCTTTAATGCTACTATAAATACCGGTGAGGACCTCCCGGTAAGAGGACGGACAAATTCCTTAACTACTCTTGAGTTTTCTGCTTATCTGACAGTGTCTGACTTAAGCATCGGAGTGGCTTCCCTCGGTAAACCCGGGGACGCCCTTTGACGTGTTTGCTCTTTACACAGGAAAACTCGGGAGTACAAGGAAGTTCGCTATTTCTGGAACTGTGCAACCCGCTAAAGGGGCCACGAGCATCCCCGGAAACACTACCTAATGCAGCGGGACGATACAGGGGCTAACCAGCGTTAAGCCTTAGATAAGATGAAGAGTTAACCAGCGTTAAACTCTTAGATAGAAGTCTGGAATTAACCAGAAAATAAGAGAAAGCTGTACGTCTAGTCGTTAATAATATGATTGATTCATCGAATACTTGAATTACAACATAGAGGTGCCTTTATATAGGCCCTAACACATGACTAAAACCTATTTAGAATAGAACTAAAATAATAAAACCTAACTGAACTAGAAATCCTAGAATAACAAAGAATGTGTTTTTTTGCTCGAGAATCCTGATATATCCAAAAGAGTAACTTATGATTAATTTCATCATTAAAAAGCCTATTTGAATACCAATTTCCGATATTCAAATCATTCTTCTTAATGTGACGCCGTTTCTTTCTTTTCGAGATTCTTTGTTGATTTCTACTAGAATCTCATCCTACATCAATGAGGGAGGCGTAGCGGAGGCTGCCGGAGTTGGAGCTGACGGCGTAGTTGCTGAGGTGGAGGCCGTGGGTGATGAAGACGGCGTGGGTGGGTTTGAGAGTGCCCATGGTGGTGCAGCATTGGGCTAGAGACATGCACAGCTGCCATGCTTGGATTCTAGTGTAGGCCACTTGCTTCATAACCGACTTTGTTGCTTTCTCAGAGCCGTCATACCAAAAGTCACTATTACTCCTAAATATAATATTACTCTCAAATATGTATCTTACAGTATCCGACCGTATCAGGACTTTTAAGGTAGTATAAAGCTGTTTTTTTCATACAATCTTGTGACTGGTTCATTTTATATTAAGAATATGTTCTTGAATACGGATTTTTAAGTATTTATATGGCCTAATACAGTATGATACGATCGAATACGTATTTTGGAAGTAATATTATACTTGGGGGTAGTAAAGAATTTTCAGGTTTAGTGAATTAGCTATTAGCTACTCTCCCACGTTATAATCCCCACCATAACGGTCATGCTCCCACACACAGATGATACATTATCGTCTTCTTCATCTTCACCAACACTCGAGTCTAAATATACAGAAGCGCCTATGAGCCTCTCTTTGGCGCGCTTCGCCCTTCACTCTTAGGTCTTCTCCGACGCCGCAAATACCGGAAATAGTAAGCGTTACCTTATTTCAACCCTCAAAAAGCGGAAATTTACTAATAAACTAAATTAATATGAAAATTAATTATTTTCTAAATCTTAAATTCACATTCATATGCACTCTCAAAATTATTATTTTAAAAAATTAATATAAATGAATATAAACCCTGAACAATCAATACAGTTATTAATTGATGTCATAAACTCTAAACTAACACGTCAACATTCATACGCATCGTCAAAATTAATAGTTTTAAAAAGTGATATAAATGAATATAAACTCTGAACAATCGAGATAATTATTAATCGATTTAAATACCCTCAACACAATTATTTAGTTTTAGTTGATTCAATTTCCCTTTTATTATTATTATTATTATGAAAATGTTATTAAAACACCCAGTATTTGTTATTAACACACATCAACCTAGTATTATTATTATAATTATTATTATTTTTAAATGAGTGACAAAACTGTAAAACTATAAAAAAAATGAGAGAATATCTGTCAATTTGTGTATGAATGGTTTGATTGTAAAAAAAAAGAGGGGTAGTTTAGACCGTTCACTATTCACATGTTATAAGCTAAACTGATAAACTAAATCAATAGGGAAATTAATTGTTGTTCTAAACCCTAAACCCACATATCAACATTCATATACATCGTCAAAATTAATATTTTGAAAATTTGATATAAATGAATGTAAACCCTGAACAATCGATACAATTATTAATCGATGTCATAAACCTTAAACTCACATGTCAACATTCATATGCATCGTCAAAATTAATATTTTAAAAAAGTGATATAAATGAATATAAACTCTGAACAATCGATACAATCATTAATCGGTTAAAATATCATCAACACACTTATTTAATTTAGAGTTGATTCAATTTATTATTATTATTAATATTATTACTATTATGGAGATGTTATTAACAACACCCGGTATTTGTTATTAACACACCTATCAACATATTATTATTATTATAATTAATAATGTTATTTTTTAAATGAGCGGTAAAACTGTAAAAATATAAAAACTAATAACAAATCTGTCAATACGTGTATGGATGACATGATTGTAAAAAAACAGTTTCATCTGTTCACTATTCACATGTACTATTCATGTGAATAGTAACAACCCCATCCACTTATATATACTAGCCTTTGAGCACGTGCGCGCCGAAATTCATTTTTACAAATTTATTGTTATGTAATTTTTGGTAGTTTGATCAATATTGTTAATAACTCTTTGAAAACTCAAATAAAAATAAAATCATTTAATTGAGATAGAGTTAGCCTTGATATTAGTTGTCTAGCCAAAATGTCTTTTTGCTAATTCGGTTAATATTGTATAACTCTCTGAAATTCAAATAAAATAGCGCAACCCCTAAACCTTAAATCCGAACTTCTAACCCTAAACCCTTAAACTCTAAATTCATAACTCTTAAACCTTAAATTCATTGTGTTTGAGATTTGGTCATATATTTGTTATTATGCATAAACATTAAATCCAAACTCCTAAACTCTAAATCTCTAACCTTTAAACTTTAAATCCAAATATGTTTGAGATTTGGTCATATATTTGGTAATATGTCTTTGAACCTATTAGATTTAATCACAAATTAAATTGAGGAGTAAAACTGAATTTATATATATAAAGGGAAAACTGAAGGCCAAACCGAAAGAAAAAAACTGAAGCTAAATTAACAAAAAAAATTGCAAGCACTGTTCATGTGAACAGTGCATACCGCCATCTGACCGAAAGAAACAAAAACTGAAGCTAGATTCATAAAAAAAAGTTATCAGACACTGTTTAGTAAACAGTAACCCTCTACGCTTAATATATAGATATATATAGATGAGATTCCATGGAATAATAAGCTAGACTGGAGTGGAGGGGAGCTTTAGAATGAGGTAGAAAGATGGAGATAAAGTATGACACAACTGCATTACTGGGAAGAACGTGGAAAAAGTTTTATGGTTTTTCCTCCGACTTATTCGCCTTAGACTATGGTTGCTTCCAGTTGGAAGGAAGGAAGGAAGGAAGGAAGGAAGGAAGAGGCAATGTGTCAATCATACAAATGCCACCATGGTGACGTGTAGTTTTCTTCACAAAGAGAATAGGAGAGCAATGGGTGATTGGTGAAACCATAACCATTACTAACGACTGATGAAACAAATCACACCATATTCATTCCCATTTGGTATTTTTTTTGGCTATTGTGTACGTCTGTGATTCTACCAATGCAAAGAGAGTGTTCAAAGTTGAGTTCTAGACCAGTCACCAAAACTAGTGGCATGTATTGGAAAAGCTTGAAGCTTGATAAAACACGCGTCCTAAGATGAGCTGCAATGTTGAATTCAATAGGTCAGGACTCGTGTGGAGGATTTCTGGTCTGGAACTCTCATTGCAAGGTCATCGTTGGATGAGAATGACATAACAACATAACTACGAAAACAATACCAAATTGTGCAAGAAAAAGATAAAATTGGACTGAGAATATCTCAATAATGCAATTTCCTAGTTAGTTAAACACGGTACTGAAAAACTTGTGTGAAGCAAGTTACGAAAACAATACCAAATTGTGCAAGAAAAAGATAAAATTGGACTGAGAATATCTCAATAATGCAATTTCCTAGTTAGTTAAACACGGTACTGAAAAACTTGTGTGAAGCAAGTTGTATTAACTTGATAATCGATTACAAGGAGAGAGCCCTTATATAGCGGCTCATTGGAATACAAACCCTACTTAGTTTGTATGTAATCACAAAACTAACATTATAAAGATAGGAAGTCTAATTACAGTAGGAAAAATATCAATTATGCTCTTTAATACTCATTCTCAAGTTGAAATGTATGTTAAGAACATTTAACTTGCTCAACAGTTCTGTGAATTGCTTCGGATGCAGTGGCTTTGTGAACAGGTTAGTTGGTTGATCCTTTGTCTGAATGTGGGCAGTCGGGATGAGTTCTCTTTGTAGTTTCTCACGAACAACGTGACAATCAATTTCTATATGTTTGGTGCGTTCATGAAAGACCGAATTTGATGCTATGTACTATCACGACCCGACCCAAGTTTACCTACCTAAACTTGGGTTAGGACGTGGAGGACCCATCTCAAGAGAGATTTACTCGAAATCCCCCTTCAGAAAGGATAATCCTCTTTCCAAACCAAATTCAAACAATCCAAACAATACCGGAATAGACCTTACAGCCGGAGGTTATTCTGATTTCCGCATTTGGATCTCAAACCAAACATTTAGAGGACTTAGGGATCTAATAATATTTGTGAGTGCACCCGAATCCCGATCAGGCTGCCTTCGTACCCTATAATCAGGGATCAAGCCACACGTAGCCCTTATTTTAATTAATGTCTTAACCTGGCACATCCCGTTTTTCTATAAATTGGTCGATCTACTAATATAGATAGTAATGCCTATTACCTATCCAGAGTTTAACCTCTCCGTTGAGGTATTCACCGACCAATTAACTATCGAGAATATCTCGAACCTTCCACCACAATTATAAACAACATTCATATATAAAATATAACATAAAAGCATCCACATAAATAACAAATCATCTAGGGTAATATTGTCAACTGAAGGGTATCCTTGTAATAGTTCCATCTACAGGATGCATCGATACCTCAATAGATGAGGTCAATCCAAAGCCAGAAGCATTGAGAAAATGGAGAAGAAACTTCTCATCTATCAGGAGCATTTATAAACCAAACCTTCATGGAGGATGAATATGCAGAGATATGTAAGCAAGAAAGAGTACTAACATGTACTTCTTACTTCAAACAAAGTGACACCAAACAAATTCACTAGCAGCACAAATTTAAAGGAAACCGGAACCACCATGCTCTTTCACTCTCCGAGTTAATGTGTGTTGGTGAAAACTGATAAGTTGGTGAATTATCAGAAAGTCTCATTGTGAGATATTTTAGACCATACAAGCTTTAAGGACTGAAAGTCTCATAAGTTGGTGAATTATCAGAAACTTTCTTGCAAAGCCAACTCAAAGCTTTTCTTTACCTTTGACCAAATGCAACTCAAAGCTTTAAATATTTCGTAGCATGAGTCATGGCTAGGGGGAAGATTTTGGCGGAAAAATCCAAAACTGATGTGACGAAATTTAAAATATTTTGTAGCATGATTATGAATTTATGAGACGAAATAAAAAAATTTGTCGCATGAGTCAGGACTATGCGACAAAATGTGTTTCGTCGCATCAGTTCAAAATCATGTTACAAAATTTATTTTCGTCGCATCAGTATAAACTTATGCGATAAAAAAATATATTTTCGTCGCATGAGCCATTTCCTCTACTAGTATAGTCTAAGCTTTGGTCTATACTGTCTTTGAATATATTAGTTCGAAGTGTATTTCAAAATCGCAATGATTTTGCTGGAAAACACGAGATAAAAACGTTCTGATGGGATAAAAAAATATATTTTCGTCGCATGATCCATTTCCTCTACTAGTATAGTCTAAGCTTTGGTCTATACTGTCTTTGAATATATTAGTTCGAAGTGTATTTCAAAATCGCAATGATTTTGCTGGAAAACACGAGATAAAAACGTTCTGATGTGATAAAAAAATATATTTTCGTCGCATGATCCATTTCCTCTACTAGTATAGTCTAAGCTTTGGTCTATACTGTCTTTGAATATATTAGTTCGAAGTGTATTTCAAAATCGCAATGATTTTGCTGGAAAACACGAGATAAAAACGTTCTCAAGCCAGGCTCATACTGACATGAAGAATAAGGACGGTGGCGTTGACTGACGCCATGTAATACGTGGTTTCACTTAAGACTAAAATGGATAAAAGCATTATTACTCCCTTCCCCTCTAACTCTGCAAATATACCTTAAAATGGAAAAACTGCTCTTGCCTTTTCATCTCATCTTGCTGCAAATATAACTTTGGCCACATGCATGTGAGGTTCTTCGTCACAAAACTTGTGCTCTCTATCGTTCCAAATTAAATTGATTTACGAAATGATATGGGAGATATCATCTGTCTTCAAAACGATTCTCCAAATTTGTATCATCAGTCAAAAATGTTTCTATAGCGGAATTATTAATCTGCAAGTTAATTTGATCGATCTGTAGCGGTTTAATTGCATGTATGAGTGAAATTAATTTTTGTTTTTGTATATCCTAGTGGTCTTCAAACATTTGCCTTCGTTCAGACTTTTTTAACCATTTGTTTTGCCGGAATATTTGTAAAAAAAAGACACGACATCTATGAAAACCAGTAGATAAGGCCGTGCGCGGTTGATTAGCAATGAAATTGAATATTTGGAATGCAAATTACTTGGGCATAGATCAGTGTTTTACAGTTCGTATAGTGTCTCAGTTGTGGCAAACTTGCAAAGATTGTCTCCTTTTGCTCACCTTTTGAAAGTTTCACAATTTCAGTTCCGAACCCCAAACCTTCCATATATATTAGTTATTTTGTATGATATCTTCCATATATATATTAGGCTATATGACAATGACATCCAACATTTTCCAAGTTTTCCTATCTTCATATGGACGGTAGTGTATTTGATCTTAACACAAAATTTATACTATGACAAACCTAACTGATTTTAATTATCTTGTTTTTAGGTCAAATTTTAATTATCTAGTCACATGCATACATATTCCTATTGCACAACCAACTTTACTACTCCCTAATAAACTTCCACTAAACCCCTAGACCACATTCTTATCGTTACAACCAACTTTACTACCATCTAATAAAATCTCACTGAATCCCTAGACCACAATCTTATGGTCACATCCAATTTTATTACTCCATAATAAACTCTCACTGAAAGAGAAAGAGAGATAGAATTCACAACATGGCCAATATATCTGTATATACAGTAGAGTCTGTATATATACTAGTTAAGGTGATTCATCGAAAACCTGATTACTTGAAGTTTTTATCTTATGCGATGCATGCGCATTCCTTCAAAGTCGATCAACTGTGCCTTTTAACTGTCTCTGGTAGAAAAATGCAGAATGTTCTTACCTCTTTAGCTTGCAGATCGAGCTTTGAGTTCAATCTCTTCTGCCTAGCCTTGACTATCCCCCGTAGATTCATAACTCGAGTTTCATCATGATCCTTAACTTCATCCTTATATTCATTTGCTGAATTTTTATGAAAGACAACAAAAATTTGGAAAAGATGGCAACTATAATTCGATGTTTGGCACGATGAATGGCAAAAGGAGAAGTGGAATTCAAGGAAGGCAAAATAGAAAAGATGATGAGAGAAGAGAACTGAGAAGCAATTTCAGAACCATATCAACCACTTCAAAATGTGCACCTTATTGGAGAGGGAGGAGTCGATGAGGGCTAGCCTGGCCTTGGCGGCGTCGACGGCCTCACGATCGGGGAGGAGGTTGAAGGTAGAGAGGACGTAGCCGGTCTGGGAGACGCCAGAGAAGGTGCGGGTCATGGTGACGATGAATTTGTGGTCAAATAAGTGAGGCATCTGGTGGAAAAGTTGGGGCTCAATTTGGATGGACTCGAGGTCGGAGATGTGTGGGGCGATGGAGCTGAGGATGGGAACGTCGTCCATGATGTAAGAGAGGATGGGGAAGTTGGAGGGGTTAGGATGAATATATTATTAACGAGGTCGTTTTGGTCTTTTTTTTAAAGTATAAAGATGTTTTAGTCTTTTTGTTGTGGAAAGTTAGAATGAACAGTTAAAATATATTTTTTTTACAAGTTAAAATGTATTTTAGTTAGACTATCTCTAACATCTCATGTAAAACTAGAATTATCTTAATTTTAGAGGAAAAACATCATATTTTGGCTCCAACATGTCATGTAAAGTATCATCTATTTTACAAAAAGTGAGAAGAGAGAGAAACATATCCTCAATATCTATATAATTCTCAGAATTTGTATATTCATCTATAAATCTCTAAAATTTATTGTTTTCCTTATAGAATTCATTTTGTCACTTCTAAAAAAAATAAAAATCGTCATAAAATTAACAAATTTAACATTAAATTTGGGGTTTAATTTGAATAAATATATAATATTTATATAGAAATAAATTATATAAAAAATCATTTAATGTTGTATAATAAAACAAAAAAGCTGTTTAAATTATGCTCATTTTTTTAGAGATTTAATGATATTTTTATCTAAAATAGATAAATTATAAAAAATGGTTAGAAATGTTCTTAAAGTTTTCATGTTTTGTTTTTTTTTAATTTATACTAAATGATTAATACCTCTATAAATAATAAGATTTTGAGCTGATCAATCCACCCAATTAGTTTTGGATGGAGAACCACTCGGAGACGAGAACCTTGCATGAAGACAGCACGCCCAAGCTGGCGTGTCCGATGAAGCGGATCATCAGCGAGCTGGTCGGAGCCGTACCGAAGCTCAACTCGTCTGCTTCATCTCAGATGGATCTGGTTCGTCTGACTCCGAGCTCTCTACTCTCTTCGAGTTTTATGGTTTTCTGTTTTTTTGAATTGGATTTCTAAATCGTCATGTTTTTGCAGAGAAAACGAGCGGGGCTCTTCAACGCTGCGAGTGCGGCGAACCGGTTCGACTCGGTCGAGGCCGAGTTGAGTCTGATGAGAGCGGTGTCTCTCGACAACAAGGCCAAACTCTCGGCACAGATGGAGCAGCTCGACGACGGCAAGCTGGACCTAGCTTACCAGTAGATAAGGCCGTGCGCGGTTGATTAGCAGTGAAATTGAATATTTGGAATGCAAATTACTTGGGCATAGATTAGTGTTTTACAGTTCGTATAGTGTCTATGTTGTGGCAAACTTGCAAAGATTGTCTCCTTTTGCTCACCCTTTGAAAGTTTCACAATTTCAGTTCCGATCCCTAAACCTTCCATATATATTAGTTATTTTGTATGATATCTTCCATATATATTAGGCTATATGGCAATGACATCCAACATCTTCTAAGTTTTCCTATCTTTATATGGACGGTAGTGTATTTGATCTTAACACAAAATTTATACTATGACAAACCTAACTGATTTTAATTATCTTGTGTTTTAGGTCAAATTTTAATTATCTAGTCACATGCATACATATACGTTTCAAATATATTTCATTTAAAAAAACGCAAATATATAGAAAATTGTCCTATTGTTTGGATGTACTTCATCATAAATACTACAATGTTTGCTTCTAAATACCTCCCGCTAAATCGTGAAAATCTCAAGTTAATTAACCAATGTGAGACTATATGTGTATCTAATAGTTTCTAAAATCGACAACTTGTGACAAGATAAGCATATTTCCACATGAAGACAAGTGTTCATGTTAATGATAATTTGACGAAACTTGACATTATTTATTGATGAAGGTCAAAAAAGGTAAAAGAGGGAAAGAAAAAAGTTCAATTGAATATTTGGAATGCAAATTACTTGGGCATAGATTAGTGTTTTACAGTTCGTATAGTGTCTTAGTTGTGGCAAACTTGGAAAAATTGTCTCCTTTTGCTCACCCTTTGAAAGTTTCACAATTTCAGTTCCGAACCCCAAACCTTCCATATATATTAGTTATTTTGTATGATATCTTCCATATATATATTAGGCTATATGGCAATGACATCCAACATCTTCTAAGTTTTCCTATCTTTATATGGACGGTAGTGTATTTGATCTTAACACAAAATTTATACTATGACAAACCTAACTGATTTTAATTATCTTGTGTTTTAGGTCAAATTTTAATTATCTAGTCACATGCATACATATACGTTTCAAATATATTTCATTTAAAAAAACACAAATATATAGAAAATTGTCCTATTGTTTGGATGTACTTCATCATAAATACTACATTGTTTGCTTCTAAATACCTCCCGCTAAATCGTGAAAATCTCGAGTTAATTAACCAATGTGAGACTATATGTGCATCTGATACTTTCTAAAATCGACAACTTGTGACAAGAAAAGCGTATTTCCACATGAAGACAAGTGTTCATGTTAATGATAATTTGACGAAACTTGACATTATTTATTGATGAAGGTCAAAAAAGGTAAAAGAGGGAAAGAAAAAAGTTCAATTGAATATTTGGAATGCAAATTACTTGGGCATAGATTAGTGTTTTACAGTTCGTATAGTGTCTCAGTTGTGGCAAACTTGGAAAGATTGTCTCCTTTTGTTCACCCTTTGAAAGTTTCACAATTTCAGTTCCGATCCCCAAACCTTCCATATATATTAGTTATTTTGTATGATATCTTCCATATATATTAGGCTATATGGCAATGACATCCAACATCTTCGAAGTTTTCCTATCTTCATATGGACGGTAGTATATTTGATCTTAACACAAAATTTATACTATGACAAACCTAACTGATTTTAATTATTTTGTTTTTAGGTCAAATTTTAATTATCTAGTCACATGCATACATATTCCTATTGCACAACCAACTTCAGTGATAGAAGTCATCATCAAGTTCTACACAACCAATTTCAGCTATCTCTCAGACGGTGTGGAGAAAACACAAACCTCTTTTCAGCATTTAGAACATTTGATAATATTTTTGGTTTATAATTATGACAAGTTCAATCGTAAGACGCCGCTGTCATGGCTTAGGTTGTGCTTCTAGGACTTTTTAATTTGTTAATATTGATCGATGTAATATTGAAATGTTGACATATTGCAGAGTTATTGCAAAGGGACAAATAAAAAAAGTGGATATGGTCATCCTCTTACAGAGCTTGCTGGTGACTACTATGCTCACCGTGTAGAGTTCTTGTCTTGCGAAGCAAGAGACACCTTTTTTCAAGAAGCGAAAACCCCAAATGACAAAGTTCCAACTCCATTCACAAGCAGTAGAGAGCTATTCAAACGCTATAAGCATAAAAAACAAATAGTATTTGTTGCCCGACAAACAATTGAAATGTTAACGTCGCTAAAGTTATCAAAGCAAATGGAGCAGAAACATCTATATCCAGCATCTTGATATTACTGCTGGTTGCTTCTCATGAGACTGAAGAGAATTGTTGATTTCTTTGGGCTTGAAAGGCTATCTCTTTTATGTAACGAGAATTTAGGTTTTCTTATGGCGGATCATATAATTTGTGGTGATAAAGTTTACAGAATCCTCTTAACTGCAGACACTTATTTGAAAAGATTTTTGAGCAAATTTCTTACTTATTCATGTTTGAAGATCGATTCCCCTCCCAACATTAAAATTTGAAATCAAGGATTACCAATAAATATACATAGATTTTTGGAAGCCGAATAAGATTTGTCTGTAGACTTTCATTTCATTATTCCATTGTTCATGTTGTGTAGTACATGATTTTGTGATTAGTAGTTTAATTTTTGGAAGTTAATCCTTGCAGGAGCAGAAATTTGCTACTTGGGGTTCAAGTTTTTGTTATCTCACACATTTTGTTTTGGATTAGCAGTTGCGTTAGTGTTCATTACCCTCAGCTTATTATTAACGCAGATGCATGGAACTCAAGGTTGTGCTTTTAAAATATTCATATTGGCCAGACCTTCGTAGGTAGCTGAAGTTTGGTGCTTTTTATCATCCTCTCTCTTATTTGCTCTGAGATACATCCATGTGGTGATGAGATAACTACAAAATATTAAGGTCTGGAAGAAAGAAAGACTAAAATCCCGGAAGACTTGTGTTTAAGCAATAGAGAGAAAATCCTTCATCATTTAAGCAAGCCTAATTATGCAGTATGAATTTGGTGAATGAAGTTGATACATGCAAACTTGTAGGCTACAAATGGGTTTTCAAGATCAAGACAGATGCAGATGGAAAAAAATGTTAGGTTAGTTGCATATCTTGTTTTGAGATTGCTTGATCAGTTTGGGAAATTTGATTTGTTGAGCTTAGGGGTGGGCATGGGATTGAGATCATCCCACGTCCCGTTCCGGTTGTTACACATGAGACGAGATCGGGATAGTCCTTACATTTTTTAGATTTGATCCCGCCGGGCCTATCTTCATATGGACGGTAGTGTATTTGATCTTAACACAAAATTTATACTATGACAAACCTAACTGATTTTAATTATCTTGTGTTTTAGGTCAAATTTTAATTATCTAGTCACATGCATACATATATGTTTCAAATATATTTCATTTAAAAAAACACAAATATATAGAAAATTGTCCTATTGTTTGGATGTACTTCATCATAAATACTACATTGTTTGCTTCTAAATACCTCCCGCTAAATCGTGAAAATCTCGAGTTAATTAACCAATGTGAGACTATATGTGCATCTGATAGTTTCTAAAATCGACAACTTGTGATAAGATAAGCGTATTTCCACATGAGAACAAGTGTTCATGTTAATGATAGTTTGACGAAACTTGACATTATTTTTTGAAGACGGTCAAAAAAAGGTAAAAGAGGGAAAGAAAAAAGTTCAATTGAATATTTGGAATGCAAATTACTTGGGCATAGATTAGTGTTTTACAGTTCGTATAGTGTCTCAGTTGTGGCAAACTTGCAAAGATTGTCTCCTTTTGCTCACCCTTTGAAAGTTTCACAATTTCAGTTCCGATCTCCAAACCTTCCATATATATTAGTTATTTTGTATGATATCTTCCATATATATATTAGGCTATATGGCAATGACATCCAACATCTTCCAAGTTTTCCTATCTTTATGTGGACGGTAGTGTATTTGATCTTAACACAAAATTTATACTATGACAAACCTAACTGATTTTAATTATCTTGTGTTTTAGGTCAAATTTTAATTATCTAGTCACATGCATACATATACGTTTCAAATATATTTCATTTAAAAAAACACAAATATATAGAAAATTGTCCTATTGTTTGGATGTACTTCATCATAAATACTACATTGTTTGCTTCTAAATACCTCCCGCTAAATCGTGAAAATCTCGAGTTAATTAACCAATGTGAGACTATATGTGCATCTGATACTTTCTAAAATCGACAAATTGTGACAAGATAAGCGTATTTCCACATGAAGACAAGTGTTCATGTTAATGATAATTTGACGAAACTTGACATTATTTATTGATGAAGGTCAAAAAAGGTAAAAGAGGGAAAGAAAAAAGTTCAATTGAATATTTGGAATGCAAATTACTTGGGCATAGATTAGTGTTTTACAGTTCGTATAGTGTCTCAGTTGTGGCAAACTTGGAAAGATTGTCTCCTTTTGTTCACCCTTTGAAAGTTTCACAATTTCAGTTCCGATCCCCAAACCTTCCATATATATTAGTTATTTTGTATGATATCTTCCATATATATTAGGCTATATGGCAATGACATCCAACATCTTCCAAGTTTTCCTATCTTCATATGGACGGTAGTGTATTTGATCTTAACACAAAATTTATACTATGACAAACCTAACTGATTTTAATTATCTTGTGTTTTAGGTCAAATTTTAATTATCTAGTCACATGCATACATATACGTTTCAAATATATTTCATTTAAAAAAACACAAATATATAGAAAATTGTCCTATTGTTTGGATGTACTTCATCATAAATACTACATTGTTTGCTTCTAAATACCTCCCGCTAAATCGTGAAAATCTCGAGTTAATTAACCAATGTGAGACTATATGTGCATCTGATACTTTCTAAAATCGACAACTTGTGACAAGATAAGCGTATTTCCACATGAAGACAAGTGTTCATGTTAATGATAGTTTGACGAAACTTGACATTATTTTTTGAAGACGGTCAAAAAAAGGTAAAAGAGGGAAAGAAAAAAGTTCAAAGATGACCGAAATGGACACAAATTGACTAGTTATATGATAGGCTCAGGCATTACTATATTTACCCGAAGAGACACAATTGGACTAGTTATTAAGACCAAAATGGATACAAATTCTCCTATTTACACGAATAAACAGAGAAGAAAAGATAGATGAGTTTCAACGGTAAAAATAATTCAAGTTTTACGTCCGCGCGTCTCTATATTTATGGTTACCCACTACAGGCCTTCCATCCATTTCGTGTATGTTTATTGTCATAGAGTAGACAAAATAGCGAGAGAAGAAACACAATTCAGGGTTTCTTAGTACATCAGAGTGACACCGTTGCACTCCACAAATGTGTTCTGTTGCAAGCGCGGCGAGTTCGGCTGTTAAACGGTGACAAGTGTAGCTCGTAGATCATTCGTGTATCGATACTGTCACAACTTAACCACCTTTAAGGTGTTGGGTTTTAATCACAAAATGCATCGGTACAATTATGAATGATCTACTCACTTATGAATTATATTTTATTTGTCATTTTTCTGATGTGAGATCTATTACTCTCTAATATTTCCAACACGACCTCTCACGTGCAACCTGACTCAAAGTTTGCACGTGATGATATGGGACCGAAAAAATTGAGAAAAGACCGAACCAGGCTAAGAGAAGGAACTCAAATCGAGCCCATGAGAACTAGGCAAGAGATAGATCCTAGAAGAATGACGAGATTAGACTGAACCGGGCGAAGAGAAGAAATCCAAATCGGACCCATGAGAATTAGAGAAGTGATTGGAATGGGACCCACTCTGATACCATGTTAAACAGTGACAAGTGTGGCCCGTAGATCATTCGAGCACCGAAGCTGTCTCAACTTAATCACTTTTAAAGTGTTGGGTTTTAATCACAGAATGTCTCAGTACAATTAGGAATAATCTACTCACTTATATTGTTATTTTTCTAATGTGAGATCTATTACTCTCCAATATTTCCAACATGTTGAGATATAAATCCCATATCGGGAATATGAGACATTGCATATCTGTGGGTTAATAAGAGTTTGGGCTACTCTCTCTGTAGCCAATTAATTTTGGATGTAAACCTCATACTACTTTATCATGGTATCAGAGCGGATTATCCACATCCACGTGTGAAGTCTAAAGATCACACTAACTCCACATCAACCTAAAATGTTGTCCACATGTTAGGCTTGAAAATTCGCCACGTGCGGGGACGTGTTGAGATATAAATAAGAGATGATGTCCATTTAATACAAATTTTTGGACCTCATTTCTCATTCTAACAGTTTTTTTTAATACATTAACAATTTCAACTTTTTAAAAAAAATTGTGTCAATTCCAACAAAACTTATAACAACGTATATTATTTGAATACCCATTCCACCATCACCAATTAAAACATACTTAGAGAGAGAAAATGGAAGAGAGAGGAGACATGGTCTCAGGCTGTCGGACTCCTCTCACCGAAATCTCACCGGATGTCGGACTCTAGTCACTGGAATCTTGCCGGACTCCGGTCACTGGAATTTCGTCTGAATCTGGAATTAACTTTACTACCACCTAAAAAACTCCTATTGAACCTGTAAACCGCATTCTCATTGTACAACCAACTTTACTACCCACTAATAAACTCTCACTGAACCCCTACACCACATTCCTATTGCACAACCAATTTTACTACCCCCTAATAAACTTTCACTGAACTCTTAAACCGTATTCATATTGCATAACCAACTTTATTACTACTCCCTAATAAACTCACACTGAACCCTTAAACCATATTTCTATTGCACAACCAACTTTACTACTTCCTAATAAACTTCCACTAAACCCCTAGACCACATTCTTATCGTTACAACCAACTTTACTACCCTCTAATAAACTCTCACTGAATCCCTAGACCACAATCTTATGGTCACATCCAATTTTATTACTCCATAATAAACTTTCACTGAAAGAGAAAGAGAGAGAGAAAGAGAGATAGAATTCACAACATGGCAAATATATCTGTCTATACAGTAGAGTCTGTATATATACTAGTTAAGGTGATTCATCGAAAACCTGATTACTTGAAGTTTTTATCTTATGCGATGCATGCGCATGCCTTCAAAGTCGATCAACTGTGCCTTTTAACTGTCTCTGGTAGAAAAATGCAGAATGTTCTTAACTCTTTAGCTTGCAGATCGAGCTTTGAGTTCAATCTCTTCTGCCTAGCCTTGACTATCCCCCGTAGATTCATAACTCGAGTTTCATCATGATCCTTAACTTCATCCTTATATTCATTTGCTGAATTTTTATGAAAGACAACGAAAATTTGGAAAAGAAAGGAAAAGATGGCAACTATAATTCGATGTTTGGCACGATGAATGGCAAAAGGAGAAGTGGAATTCAAGGAAGGCAAAATAGAAAAGATGATGAGAGAAGAGAACTGAGAAGCAATTTCAGAACCATATCAACCACTTCAAAATGTGCACCTTATTGGAGAGGGAGGAGTCGATGAGGGCTAGCCTGGCCTTGGCGGCGTCGACGGCCTCACGATCGGGGAGGAGGTTGAGGGTAGAGAGGACGGAGCGGGTCTGGGAGATGCCAGAGAAGGTGCAGGTCATGGCGACGATGAGTTTGTGGTCAAATAAATGAGGCATCTGGTGGAAAAGTTGGGGCTCAATTTGGATGGACTCGAGGTCGGAGATGTGTGGGGCGATGGAGCCGAGGATGGGAACGTCGTCCATGATGTAAGAGAGGATGGGGAAGTTGGAGGGGTTAGGATGATTATATTATTAACGAGGTCGTTTTGGTCTTTTTTTAAGTATAAAGATGTTTTAGTCTTTTTGTTGTGGAAAGTTAGAATGAACTGTTAAAATGTATTTTTTTATTACAAGTTAAAATGTATTTTAGTTAGACTATCTCCAACATCTCATGTAAAACTAAAATTATCTTAATTTTAGAGGAAAAACATCATATTTTGGCTCCAACATGTCATGTAAAGTATCATTTATTTTACAAAAAATGAGAAGAGAGAAACATATCCTCAATATCTATATAATTCTCAGAATTTGTATATTCATCTATAAATCTCTAAAATTTATTGTTTTCCTAATAGAATTCATTCTGTCTCTTCTAAAAAAAAGAAAATCGTCATAAAATTAACAAATTTAATATTAAATTTGAGGTTTAATTTGAATAAATATATAATATTTATATAGATATAAATTATATAAAAAATCATTTAATGTTGTATAATAAATCAAAAAAACTATTGAAATTATGCTCATTTTTTTAGAGATTTAATGATATTTTTATCTAAAATAGATAAATTATAAAAAATGGTTAGAAATGTTCTTAAATAATAAGATTTTGAGCTGACCAATCCACCCAGTTAGTTTTGGATGGAGAACCACTCGGATACGAGAGCCTTGCATGAAGACAGCACGGCCAAGCTGGCGAGTCCGATGAAGCGGCTCATCAGCGAGCTGGTCGGAGCCGTACCGAAGCTCAACTCGTCTGCTTATCTCAGATGGATCTGGTTCGTCTGACTCCGAGCTCTGTACTCTCTTCGAGTTTTATGGTTTTCTGTTTTTTTGAACTGGATTTCTAAATCGTCATGTTTTTGCAGAGAAAACGAGCGGCGCTCTTCTACGCTGCGTGTGCGGCGAACCGGTTCGACTCGATCGAGGCCGAGTCGAGTCTGATGAGAGCGGTGTCTCAACTCGCGGCACATACGGAGCAGCTCGACGGCGGCAAGCTGGACCTAGCCACTGCGACGAAGCTCCTCCATCTTTGCTGCAAATCGGACTCCGCCGAGTGCGCCTCCGCCATTCTCAGCGGAGAGCTCGGGGCGGTTCCGTTGGTGAACAAGTGTGACGACTCCGGGAAGTCGCCGCTTCACACGGCGGCGTCGGCGCACACGTCGAGGTGCGTGGAGGTTTTGCTTAAGAAGCACGCGCCTACTGACCTGAGGACCAAGGATGGTCAGGCACAGCTAGCTCTGGAGCTGTCGCTTCATGGCGCCTACATGGCGAGAATGAATCGGAGAAGGAAAGCTGCTCCAGCTTTTCGGAGCGGTTGCTCAGAGCGCTGCTCCACTGATACTGGCCGCAAAGGTGAGCCTCTCTCCTTACTTGTGTTCTGTTTTGAGAAATTGATCATAATTGCATTGTTTGGTGGTATTTGTTCGTTTTCACTTTTGTATTTGGGATAATGTGGTGGGTGGGGCTTGGGTGTTTTCTTTTGTATTTCTTGCTTTCGTTGAATATTTGGTTGTATGCACTTCCCCATTCCATAATGTCTCCCGAATGGAAACAATCTACTACTATGTTAGAGCTTAAGATTACATTACACTGCAGAGTGAAGGTACACTCAGAATATGTAGCAGAAGTAAATCAAAATATGTTGAATCGCATTGCCTGTTCATCTTCCAAGTATTGTGCCTCAGCATGCATTGTAGGTAATCCATACTGGTAGCGTCTGGGGAATGCAATCTAACTGGAAGAAAATATGCATAGTTGCAAATTTGACATTGTAGAGCTGTGGTTTTTAAATTTAGAGTGATCAATTGTCTTATACAATACTTCAAACCATGACATGTGACTGTAATTTGTTAAATTTTTGATAGGGAGGAGATTATTCAGCTGCTTCTAAAGACGAGTCTAGATGTTAATGACGCTGACGCAGAAGGAAACACTGCCCTTCATTGGATCCTCAAGTTGCCAAGATTGCTCTGTCCTCAACAGATCAAGTATCTCTCTCTCTCTCACACACACATACCCGGAGCATGGGGTTTAATTACCTTACTAACTCTGTATTCTTTCATTCCCAGAATTTTATCGCTTCTTCTTGATCATGGTGCTAGAGTAAGCCAAAGGAATAGATTGGGGTTAACGTCATTTCATATTGCTGCTGGGAATGGAAACTCTGAGGCACTTGAGGTATCATATGTTTCCTATACTATTACATATCCAATTTGCTTAACAAATCATCTTGCTTGGCAACGAGAAATACATTTGTTAACAGCAGCCTTTAAGTTTTTATGTAACTCAGTAGGAGTGACTTTGAGCCATTGGCAGGTCCTCCTGTTAAAAGATCCAGCAGGCGTCCAATATAAGACGGAAATGAAAGAAACCCCCCTGCTTTTTGCAGTGAAGAATGAAAGTAAGGAGTGTGCTGAGCTTCTTTTGACAAGGGGAGCAAATAGTGAAGTCCTTAATCTGCGGTAAGGAACAATGGAAAAATTTATTATCTAGTTCAAATGCATTTGTATCTTTCCAGTACTGGTCTCCAGATCCGTTTTAGTTAAAAATTTGAATGCTAACATATCTCCATATGAATTTCTGCAAAATGTTAAAATACCAGTAGGCAAAGAGCTATAGATCTGACAACCTCTCAAGACATGTGTTACACATTGCTGAATCCAACCACAGTTCATTATTGAAACATGTAGAAGTATTTTATCAAGCAGCTGTCCCCATCTTCTTGATATGTGACTTGACTTCTGTAATTTCTCGTTTGCAGTAAATCATGCTTTCCCAAATCAACATAAATGTACGGCTTTAGAGTTGACAGATGAAGACACCACTGCCAAAAGGTAATCACTGTTTTATGCGTCAAAGTTGCTTGTTATGTCAAATAATGGAGAAAATGTTATGTCTTATATGCTTGTGTGTCAGCACTGTCAGCAGACATTTACTCATGCATGTTTATATCTTTACTCTGATCATAGCTCTCAATTTTCTACATCATGTGAATGCTAGAAATGTCATCTCAAGCGCCAAGGCAGACGTTTGTAAGTACTTTGACTCTCATCGAGGATGTGTCAGAGTTGCCAAGTGCTATTATGCACACTGTGAGGAGTCTCGGAAAGTGAAAGAGGCAATAGACCAGAATTATTCTTTTGCTACTAAACTACTCAAACACAAAGTGTTTGTTGGAGGACTTCCACCTTCAGTGGACTCTGGTAATGCACCTATGAACTTAATCAAAATAATATAGTTATATTAATTATGATGTCTAGCATGATCAATTATCTAATAACAGATATACAAGTTTTTCCTCTGACATAATTCTGTATTTACTTTGTGAGGCAGATGATTTACGAAAGTTCTGTGAAGAAGAGTTTGGATTGGTAGAAGATGCTGTGGTCATTATGTCTCAGACAGAAAAAAAGATACATTCTAGAGGCTTTGGCTTTGTCGAATTTAGACAGGAGAAATCTGCTTCAAAAGCTATGCGAGCACACTACATCACCATGAAGGGGAAGACAGTTGAAATAAAGAGTTTGATTCCAAAGTTGGTTTTAGTAGCTGAGTTTGAGTAAATGTCAGCTCAACGAGAACAGGAGAAGAATGTGCAATCACTACAACAGAAGTCGAATGATAATATCATAGAAGGTGATAACCCTGAAGAAGGTTCTTGGGCTGACAGATTAGTCCATGGACAACCAGCGGTGTCTTCCACTGAACCTCAAGTAACCAATAGTTCTGAGGACCCAACATGGCTAAAGGTTTTCAAGAAGTGGTTTCCTGTGTTCCTAAAAGGTCTATCAAATCATCCAAACTATGCCTTGTCTTCTCTAAAAGCTGATTTCTGGGCTAAATTTGCGTTAGAATTGGATCATTCATCTCTGGGCTACTCTGACCTCAGTGACTTCCTGGTGAAATGTTTCTCCAATATATGCATTGTTGAGAAACTCCCCACAAGCAAACGTCGAAGAACCACTCACAAGATCCTCCAGCCTAAATTCTCTGAACCCCAACAGACTCCTTCCTACATTGGGAACACCTCACAATCTGTCTTTGTCTGCATCAATTGTGAATGATGGTGATTCAAAGTGTCTTTCAGACCTCTCAACTTGCGATGGTGGGGATTCAAAGTGTCCTCAGGGCCTTTCAGTTGAGAACGGTGGTGATTTGGAGCGTCTTCAGAACCTTACAATTGACACAAAGTGATACAAAGTGTCTCCAAGACCTAACAGCTGACAAAGCTGTTGTATCACAGTGCCTTGAGGGCCTTTCAGTCCATGGGACCACTTGTATTGCTTGGGTATTTGAAGATTACGTTGTTCTCGGCGCTGATAGTCGAAGCACATGGGATAACAAAATAGGTAAATTTTATTTGTGATAGTTATGTGTGTGTGTGTTTTCTTTTTTGGAAGTGTTTTTCTGAAATTTTACATGTTCAGTGACATATACACGTAGAAAAATCAAACAGTTTACTCCCCTGATTTCTGCCGCACATGCGGGTGATGGAAAAGAAAATTCAGAAACATTTAAATATATGAAGCATAAAATGGGTGACGCCATTTTGGCAGGAAAAGATCTCAATGCTGTTGAGAATTTGGCACAGCTTTGTCAAGGGAAGAATCTCCTTGAGAAGGACCGTGTTTTCCAGTTTTTGATTGCCGGAGTACTAAATGAGGTGCCAAAATGCTGCCTTGCAGAAAACTGTAGGGGTTCACGTGATTGGAAGATGGTTGATAGGTGGATGGTGATAGGATCTGGAGGATCAGAGATTACAGAAATCTTGGAAGGTCTATGTGCCAAGTTTGGAGACAAAGCCCAATGGAATGATATGGTTGATGTTGTTGTCTACCTGTTGGGTCTAGCTGCATTAGCTGATCCGTTCACAGGAGGAATTCTCTGTGGTAATTTTCTTGTTTTAAACCCTTTAATTATCAATGTAAGAATTTAAGCTGAAATTAATTGCATTTATTTGTGTTGATAATGCGACTTCTAGGGAAAGAAGATAGAGAAGGTATGGGTGAGGTACACCTTACAGTGATACAAGTCATCATCAAGTTCTACACAACCAACTTCAGCTATCTCTCAGACGGTGTGGAGAAAACACAAACCTCTTTTCAGCAATCAGAACATTTGATAATATTTTTGGTTTATAAGTATGACAAGGTCAATCGTAAGACGCTGCTGTCATGGCTTAGGTATGTGCTTCTAGGACTTTTTTAATTTGTTAATATTGATCGATGTAATATTGAAATGTTGACATATTGCAGAGGCATTGCAAAGGGACAAATCAAAAAAGTGGATATGGTCATCCTCTTACAGAGCTTGCTGGTGACTACTATGCTCACCGTGTAGAGTTCTTGTCTTGCGAAGCAAGAGACGCATTTTTTCAAGAAGCGAAAACCCCAAATGCTATAAGCATAAAAAACAAATAGTATTTGTTGCCCGACAAACAATTGAAATGTTAACGTCGCTAAAGTTATCAGAGAAAATGAAGCAGAAACGTCTATATCCAGCATCTTGATATTACTGCTGGTTGCTTCTCATCAGACTGAAGAGAATTCTCGTTACATAAAAGAGAAAGCCTTTCAAGCCCAAAGAATTCAACAATTCTCTTCATCGATCAATAGCAACCAGCAGTAATATCAAGATGCTGGATATAGACGTTTCTGCTTCATTTTCTCTGATAACTTTAGCGACGTTAACATTTCAATTGTTTGTTGGGCAACAAATACTATTTGTTTTTTATGCTTATAGCATTTGGGGTTTTCGCTTCTTGAAAAAAGGCGTCTCTTGCTTCGCAAGACAAGAACTCTACACGGTGAGCATAGTAGTCACCAGCAAGCTCTGTAAGAGGATGACCATATCCACTTTTTTGATTTGTCCCTTTGCAATGCCTCTGCAATTTGTCAACATTTCAATATTACATCGATCAATATTAACAAATTAAAAAAGTCCTAGAAGCACATACCTAAGCCATGACAGCAGCGTCTTACGATTGAACTTGTCATACTTATAAACCAAAAATATTATCAAATGTTCTGATTGCTGAAAAGAGGTTTGTGTTTTCTCCACACCGTCTGAGAGATAGCTGAAGTTGGTTGTGTAGAACTTGATGATGACTTCTATCACTGTAAGGTGTACCTCACCCATACCTTCTCTATCTTCTTTCCCTAGAAGTCGCACTATCAACACAAATAAATGCAATTAATTTCAGCTCAAATTCTTACATTGATAATTAAAGGGTTTAAAACAAGAAAATTACCACAGAGAATTCCTCATGTGAACGGATCAGCTATAAAGTTTACAGAATCCTCTTAATTGTAGACACTTATTTGAAAAGATTTTTGAGCAAATTTCTTACCTGTTCATGTTTGAAGATCGATTCCCCTCCCAACATTAAAATTTGAAATCAAGGATTACCAATAAATATACATAGAATTTTGGAAGCCGAATAAGATTTGTCTGTAGACTTCCATTTCATTATTCCGTTGTTCATGTTGTGTAGTACATGATTTTGTGATTAGTAGTTTACTTTTTGGAAGTTAATCCTTGCAGGAGCAGAAATTTGCTACTTGGGGTTCAAGTTTTTGTTATCTCACACATTTTGTTTTGGATTAGCAGTTGCGTTAGTGTTCATTACCCTCAGCTTATTATTAACGCAGATGCATGGAACTCAAGGTTGTGCTTTTAAAATATTCATATTGGCCAGACCTTCGTAGGTAGCTGAAGTTTGGTGCTTTTTATCATCCTCTCTCTTATTTGCTCTGAGATACATCCATGTGGTGATGAGATAACTACAAAATATTAAGGTCTGGAAGAAAGAAAGACTAAAATCCCGGAAGACTTATGTTTAAGCAATAGAGAGAAAATCCTTCATCATTTAAGCAAGCCTAATTATGCAGTATGAATTTGGTGAATGAAGTTGATACATGCAAACTTGTAGGCTACAAATGGGTTTTCAAGATCAAGACAGATGCAGATGGGAAAAAAATGTCAGGTTAGTTGCATATTTTGTTTTGAAATTTCTTGATCAGTTTGGGAAATTTGATTTGTTGAGCTTAGGGGTGGGCATGGGATTGAGATCATCCCACGTCCCATTCCGGTTGTTACACATGAGACGAGATCGGGACAATCCTTACATTTTTTAGATTTGATCCCGCCGGGCCTAATCCCGGATGGGACGGGACAAGATCAGGACGGGCAGGCACAATCCTGGCCATCATGCATCAATTTATTTTCTTCTGAAAATCATACAGTTTTATTTGAAATTTTATCTATGTGTCTTCATAATATTTGTAGTAGACATCTTAAGATTCATTCCAGGATTTGAATCACTTGAAATAAAAAATTCTAGATTAAGTTATGATTTTTTAAAGTTTATGGTATGCATCAGTAAATTTTGAGATTCTACACTAGTTGGCTTCTTTTAAAATAATGTATAAATTGGTTGGTTATTTAAGATTAGTGACATCATGAAAGTTACAAAGATCATCTTAAAGATTAATTGAGAGTTGGAATCCCTCAAAAATAAGGTTTCTACAATTACTTATGAATTTTGAAAGCTAGACGAGAAGAGCATAATCTCAACCATCTTGCATTAGTTTCGTTTCCTCTTGAAATCGTACAGTTTAATTTGAAGTTTCAACTAGGTATCTTCATATGATTTATAGTATACATTTTAAGGTTCATTTAAGAATTTGAATCACTTGAAAATGAATTTTCTAGATTAAGTTATAATTTTTTAAACGTTAGGGTCTGCATTAGTAAATTATGCATATCAATTATGAGATTTTGTACTAGTTGACTTAAATTAAAAAATTATACAAATTGGTTTGTTATATGAGTTTAATGTCTTCATAAAAGTTATAGATGATATCTTAAAGATCAGTTGAGAGTTGAAATCTCTTGAACATAAGGTTTCTATAATTAGTTATGAATTTTTAAAGCTAGACAGGACGAGCCTGACGAGACTTAAAATTTCAGTCCCGCGTCCTGTTATTTCTCTAACGGAACGGGACGAGACGAGACAAGTGTTTTTAGTTTCAAATCCCGCCGGGATCGGGACGGGACCGGGATTTACAGGATTAATGCCCATCCCTAGTTGAGCTACTATATTGGAATCATTGTTCTGTTAAATTGGATGAACATGATGCATAAAAGATGAAGTTATAAACATTACAGCATAAGAAGTGCAGATTAGATATATAGTTTGTTTTAGTGTTTAGACAAGTGGGAGCTTGTGAACTCAATAACATTATGATGATACTGAATATGGATACTTTTATATCATCATAAGGAACTGCATTAATATGTCTACTTACTGAATGGTTGAGGAATCATTATTAAAGTCAAGATAAAGTATTGTTCGGCATTGAAAGTTTAAATTTAAGAAAGTTTTGATACTATCCAGCAACAAAATAGTGTGTCATGGACTGCTGATTACATGGAATGCATGAACAAGTTTGATTTTAGTAAGGATCAAGCAGAATCATGTATGCCCAATGACAATATTATTATGGTCACTATTGCTTCACCGATATAATATGCAAGATTTCAAGAGAGAATTACCTCTAATAACGTTTTTAGATTATGTGCTTTTGATTTTGTACCTTCAAGATGAATAAAATATTATAGTTCATTCATGTTCATATATTTCATATATTGTTTGTTGAATAATTAAGTTGTACAACTACATATATTGTTAATGTAATAGCCATTTTGCAGACAAATGATTCTCGAGTATGAAATAATACAAGTCTTCAATTTTATAATGAAATTGTGTTAGGACTGTTTATATGCTTATTTTGCAGATGATACTTAAGTGTTATATATATATATATATATATATATATATATATATATATGAGCCCCTTTCTAATGAGAGATTGTTTTTTTGACATATATGAAAGATCAGAGTATACACCAACTTTTTGATTACAAAATCACATATTCACTGTTCAATATGTAGTTCTATATGACTAGATCACTTCTACAAAATTTCATCTAAATTGGTAATCGTTAAGGTGCTCAAAACTGCGAATTAAAAGTTAAAGCATGAATGATTCAAGTTTGACAGATTTGATCTGTCAATTGATTTCAGTTAGTTCAAAGCCTTAACGATAACCAAATTAGATGAAATTTTACAGAGATAGTCTACATATATGCGTCTAAATATTGAACGGCGGAGATGTTGATATGTAATAAAACAGTTTGTGTAATCTCCAATCCCTCATATATGTCAAAAAAGAGATCCCTTAGTGGAAGAGTCCTCATATATATATATATATGAGTTTTTGGTGATCGTTAAGGCCTTCAAAATTGTGTTTTTCCTGTTATAAACAAGAACAGTTCATGATGACAGAATTCAATCCGTCCATTTGTTTTTCGATTTTGAGGGTCTTAACGATCACCAAATTTACTGAAATTTTGTAGAGATTATCTACACAATATTATCTAGATACTAGACGATGGAGTTGAGGAAATTTGATCGAAAATTGGTGCAAAAATGAAAATTCGCACCAAAACCATTGGTGCAGACGTTTGCATCCGAGAAATTTATATATATATATATATATATAATCTGAATGGTTAAGATGAGAACATTTAATCGAAAAGTTGGTCAAATTAAGAAATTCAGTTGATCGAATACAAATTAGAAGGATCATCAGATTTGAGTTTTGAATAAAAGAGTAGTTAGAAGGATATGACAGTTTCTTGATGGAAGAAACTTGTATTGTATTATTGGTATATAGTCAGATTTTGTCACTGTTGATACATATTCGTTTTCTCATCAAAAGTCGCATTAACTTAGAGAATAATAATGGTGGAATCAAGAGAAGAGATGATCTGGTCGAAATTTATTTCTTACAACAAGATTTCAAGAGACAGGTTCGCCATCAGAAGATTAGAGGTACTCCAAGTGCGACAACAAAAGTCTATAAGAGCTCCAAGACATCAGAAGATCATATGGATCAATCAAGTTTTTTTTTTTTCGGGTATATTTTCAATTTCGAGTTCTCTTTAAGTTATAAAACAATCAGTAAGTGGTTGGTTCGAGTTCTCTTTATTCATCAAAAGTTAGCTACATTGAGGCTAAGTTTTCTTGGTTCATTGCTATTATCAAGACCAATTCTTGTAGTCTTGTTATTATATTTTATTAAGCATGGAGGACTTCTTATCTGCATTCAGTTGGTCAACGTGAGCTTAAGGCATGTTTTCGTCAGAACGTGCTTCATCATCTTCAAAGGCAAGAATTCAAGTTCATTATATTATTTTCATGTTGAAGATTAATTTTCCTGCAATATGGTCTACCTAGCTACTGCTCATTACTGTAGAAGCTTCAAGAGTCAAGACTTATATCTGAATTTGGTGTTTACTAGTTAAGTCAATAAGTGGCTTCTTGTCAGTACGAATGATTCATGAGGACTATAGGTATTTTCAGTCAAGACGCATGGCTTCTCCTTCAAGACCTGGGGGTTATGTTTAGTCCAAAATAATATTTCTTAGCTAATGCTGACTTCTCGAACCCATTGGACCGATTCTTGCGGTCTAAGTAATTGTAAATATTTTCTTTCCATTTGAAGTCATGTTTGGCGAAGATTTGAAGTTGCTTAAGGATTTAATCTTCAAGAGATTTGATATGCCTTGATCCGCAAGTAAGAACAAACCCTAGTGTTCACTATATAAAAGGGTCAAGGTGTATATCTCCAAGACATCTCCAATCAATCAACAAACAATTTTTGCACACTCCAAAACAAGCTTCCCTCGAGCACCTCTACCAAAAAGATTCATTGGGTCTTTTTGTTCACCAAAGCCCTATCCGTAGGCATTCTCCGCTGCTACCCACCAAAGCCCGACCAGTCTGCAGTACCTCACCAAGTCTTATACGTGAGCGAATAGTCAACCACCGCTTCATAAAGCCCTATCCGTAGGCGAATACCCACAAAACTATTGTTGGAGTGAGAACTCTAGCAAATATCCTCGATTTGTCAAGGAATTATTTGGCGAACAACCTGCAATCATAATTTATAGTCATGCTCAACCACACCGGTACGAGTAAGAAACGTGCGCTTCGCGAGAAGATGAGAAAAATCCTAGTTGCTCTTCAACTAGGTCTGTAGAACCTAAGTGCAGGCTTGACCAGCGTTTGTACGACAGTCGTTTGAAGAGAAGTCAGAAGGCAAACAAGCATCAAAAATCAAGGTTGTACCTGACCTATAGGTACTGGCATGCCTCAAACTTGGTTGTTCGAGAAAAACGATTTTCATCCCGAATAGCCTCACATATTTGACAGCTCCATGTCCTGGTATTTCACATATTTGACAAATGATAGGACAATCTCCATATACTTGACTTGTATCAAATTTTGGCTCTGGAATGTTAATCTTGTAATTGTTGCCTTCATTTCTTGACGTGCTGTTTGGAAACTGAGAATGCACACACTGAGCTGAATCATCCATATTGTTACCATCATTAGACCAGAGTATGTCACTAAAAATTCCTTTGTTAAGCTGTTGTGGTACAATTCCTTGGGAGAAGTTTTCACAACTAATTGGCTGAGACATCCCACAGTGAGAAGGAGTTCCATTTTTCTGTGCAAATGATTCTTTAATGGTACTAGTGTACTGAGAACTAGGGTGCAGTAAGTGTGCACCATTTGCACTACTATATTGAAACATAAAACCATCATTCGCAACATGTTGATGAGCAATAGTAGGCTGAGACATAGTATATGAAGAATTCATATATTCAACATTATGTGAGGTTTTATGCATGACAGAAGGTGTAGGATTCATAGTAGCACAACTATTTATGATTGGTCTTCCATTAGAAACATGCTGCAATTCAGAAGATCCAGGATTATTCATGACTGTAGTACCTTGAAAACTGTGTTGAAATTTAGCTGCACAGGCAGTTGGAGAGTAGTCCACATGTGTAGGTGAGACAGACACACCCAAAGAACCCATTGATGTAGCCAGAGGAAATGAATTGATAAATCCTGTAGATGCATGTGATTTTTTTTTGGCAAAGTAGATGCAGGTGATTGAGTATAACCCAAATGATTTAAAGAGACAACATTAGGACCATGATAAGCAATGTGAGCAGTACTAGCTGGTAAACCAAAAGATGCAGTAATTATATTCTCATGGGGTATCACACTTTGTGAAGGCAAAGCTGCAAAAGGTGACAATGACAGTGCCTTGTGCGAAAGCATGATCTCATATTCTGCAGATAAGAGTAGTAATCTCAGTTCCTCCATACTCATAGGATATTTCCCTCTTATAATCTGTCTAGTGAGACTATACTCACATGGGAGGCCAGCAGGTGTTATACACTGTTACCTACTTTTATTTGAGTTGGTTAAATATCCGTCTCCCATTCCTACTTCTATACCATTCAATCCTTCTCTGTTCTCTCCTTGCGCATCTCTATCACTGTTTTAGAAGCAACCCCTTCTTAATTTGGACAGTGAAAACCATTTGGGATTCTGTGTTTCTTGGCGTGTGTGCATGTGTCAGTGACTGTTGAGTTGCAGCACTTAAATTTGAACCACCCTCATAGCTTGGTCCCAACTTTTCTGTGTAGTATCCCTCAGAGTTTGGGTGCATAAATACTCCAGAAAGTTTGAGACTTCTTCTTTCATCACAAACAGGGGCACTGTTCTTCCCCAACACCAGGCTTTTGATGCCTCTGTGGATGTGAAACCACAGAGCGGCTCGAAGTGTTTTGATGACGATGGCCGTCTCAAACGAACTGGTAAATTTTAGTTCACCTGTTTGTGGAAATGTAAAGTAGAATTTTGATGTGAATTTGGATGTGTTGTGTGCACGGACGGGACTTGGAACACAGAAACCTTTGACAACGGCTATGGATGGAACTCACAAACTGGGACTTGAACTAACAAAGAAAACTAAAATTGGCCCGTGCTTGAATACGCCATTTTTTTGGTTAGCTGTTTCACATTTATTTAGGATGAGTTGGAAAACACAGGAGGAAGAATTCATGAAAAAAAATAAGATTTTGAAGTGCACAGCTCTGTTTTTCAACTTTTCAACATAATCTGCCCCTCTGGCTCTGTCAAGTATATGTATAATTAGATGAAAAATATTATATGATCAAAGTTCAAAACATTGGAAAACATAAAACCACATTGGTAAAACTGATTTATTAGCCTTCAGATTCACATTATTATAGCATAAACACATAAAGAGTGAAGGCAGTCATTCTAACTGCATATGCTCTCATCGTCAGTCAATCACCATTTCAGCATCACCATGAATCTATGAACTAGTCAGTGAAGTTAGAGACAGTAGCTTGGGACTCGCAAGCCTTGGCAGCAGGACTGGGCTGAACACTGGGGCTTGGTTCCACAAGCTTCCCAGCTGTCAGCTCCTCAGGCAAGTCCTCAATCCCCTTCAAGTAAAAAGTGTATAAGATCTTGAAAGGAAACACAATCTGGTGCAGCTTCACATGTCCATAGACTCCTTCAAATATCCCTGAACCACCGGTCACGGCCAAGCTCGTGTCCTCATATGTCAAGTAAGGTCCTTGGACAGAAATGTGACCATAGTCCCCGAAATAGAAGCTGTACATGGCCTCATATCGGTCACCTTTCTTTTCGGGTTTGCTTTCAATCAAAATGCAAAGTCCCGCTGTAATTCCCAAGCGTTTCTCAAGGTCTCCGGTGTATATCTGTGTACCAAATTTTATCCAACACCATACAATGTAAAAGACTTCCACGGACGCACATAGTGTGTCAAAAGACTAGTAACGAATAAATCGCTAGCTAAAGAGTTAAAGAAATTACTTTGTTAGTGAAGGGCACGAGATCTCCCAGAGAATGTGCAGGTTTCTGGCTTAGACTAAGGTAAGCCGGGCTCGAACGGTCACGTTCATTGATCTCATACACATGGAACTCTTGAACCTTAGCTGCAGAAACAAGCACATTTTGGTTACAGAAAGATCTATAAGAATCTGAAACAATTGAACGATAGTGTTTGAAAGATCCAATGGAGTAAGAGAAAGGATGAGAAGACTAACTGGGTCTTGGGGAACTTGAGCAAGCCATTGCAGGGTTGATGGTTTTCTTATGAATGGAATGAAGACTAACTAGTCAGAAGGTTTGTGGAGACAAATCGAAGGTGAAGGAGGGTGTTTATATAGAGCTAGGGAATGGGAGGATACGAAGATGGTGATCAATTCGGTCACGTTGATTTATTGGGTGATTACATAATGAAAGAAATGGACGGTGGAGTCAAACAGTCCTTTTGGTGCTCCATGTGTTTGAAACTGGGAATTGACAAAGGAAATAAACGTGTGAAGAAGTTAGAAAAGCGAGGTATATTTCATGGTGGGAAACAGAGTGGCTAGGACAAAACATGCAGCCATGGAGATAAGCAACCCGAAAGTCTCTACTTAAATGTCAAGGAGTCATAGAATGAATTCCACTGGCCGGTGTTGCCTTGCAGGACTCGAATAACAAGTTACAATTTCATGGTAGAGAAGACAAGAAGGTGAAAATAAACCACAACCTTTGTATCAAAGGTGATCGATCATAGTGCATATGATAGCATAGAACTTGTACACGTGTCCAAATTGATCTTATACAAGTACGAGTAAATAATAAAAATACACAGAATTACCACCAAGCTAGCGCATCTGGTGTAGTGGTATCATAGTACCCTCCCACGGTACTGACCAGGGTTCGATTCCCTGGATGCGCAACCAGTTTATGTTCAGTTTTTTGGTTGTCCGCAACTTAGTTGCTGGGTTGCTCTTCAAGCAAGTTTGATTAGTTTTGTGCAGGTTCACCACTATGGATTCTCGATTTCCTCCTAATCTACACTTGAATCAAGTCAATTGTGATTTACTTTGTTGTATTCACAGGGTTATATCTGTTCTACAATTTTGTGTCAAAATGACATTCAAACAAATGCATTGCTTTGGCACAATGACAACCGAAGCAGGTGAGCAGAGGAAAATGGTTTATCATTATTTTCTACCGCACAGTAAAAGCATCCGACTCTTCCCACCCGCCCCCACCTCTCTGCACTCCCAACCCCCCCTCTCATATCCCAATAAACCCTTAACAGAACGGTCAGAACCCCAAAAATGAAGGAGCGGCAGCGCTGGCAACCCGAAGAAGACGCCCTCCTCCGCGCCTACGTCAAACAATATGGGCCCCGAGAATGGGCCCTCGTCTCGCAGCGCATGGGCCAGCCCATCAACCGCGACCCGAAATCCTGCCTGGAGCGCTGGAAGAACTACCTCCGCCCCGGCCTAAAAAAGGGCTCGCTCTCCCCGGAGGAGCAGTCTTTAGTCATCGAGCTTCAGGCCAAGTACGGCAACAAGTGGAAGAAGATCGCCGCCGAGCTCCCCGGCCGCACCCCCAAACGCCTCGGCAAGTGGTGGGAAGTCTTCCGCGACAAGCAGCTCAAACACCTCTCACTCCACGCCGGAACCGCCGCGTCCTCCTCCTCGTCGACCCATCCGGAAGGGAATATTCCGATTTCCTCGACGGAGAAGGCGGCGCAGGGGCCGTACGACCATATTCTGGAGACCTTCGCCGAGAAATACGTCCAGCCTAAGCTCTACTCTATGACGGTAGAACCCGACCCGATTATATCTCTCGGGTCGGGTCGGCCGCCGTGGATGAACCCGCCTTCGGCAACCACCTCCACGAGCTCCTCCACTTCTCGTTCGGTGAGCCTGTCGCTGTCGCCGTCGGATCCGGGTCAGGACCCGGACCCGACCCGGGTGGGGACGGTGGTGCAGTGGTGCAAGGAGGTGGAGGAGGGGAGGCAGAGCTGGGTGCAGCACAAGAAGGAGGCCACGTGGCGGTTGAGCAGGCTGGAGCAGCAGCTGGAGGCGGAGAAGGGGAGGAAGAGGAGGGAGGCGGTGGAGGAGGTGGAGACGAAGGTAAGGGCGTTGAGGGAGGAAGAGGCGGCGTTTATGGGGAGGATTGAGAGTGAGTATAGAGAGCAGATGAGTGTTTTGCAGAGGGAGGCGGAGAGCAAGGAGGCTAAGCTGGTTGAAGCTTGGTGTAGCAAGCATGTTAGGCTTGCTAAGCTTGTTGAACAGATTGGGGGTCATGGCCGTGCTTGTCATGGGTTTAGCAGTTGAGACTAGACAAGTAATAGTGCTTTGTTCACTCTGCATGTTAATTTCTTCAATACTTTGTCATGATGCTGTGTTTGATGCGTGCTTGTTTGGTTTGGGATTTTTGCTGTGTGTGCCGACAATTAGCTCGGAGGAAAGTTAGTCCGATCAAGTTAACATATTATGTTTCTCATTGTCATGTCAAATCTGCACGTTACTTGTTGAAATAGTTTTATCTTCCGGTAAGTTTTTTACCTTCAACTTCAAACTAGCTGGGGCGCACCGGCCTGTGTCTACATTGCTCTGATGAGTGGCGGAAATGACTGAAGCCATCTGCGATGCTACAGAGGTTTAGGCTTTAGGCATAATGCCAACGCTTTGACGCAGACTACTCACTGTCTCACTCCACCTTGGTTTTTGCGAAACCATGTACATCACGCGCCATTTCTATGCTTTTCAAACACTGCTGGGTTCAAAGCGGGTCTTCAATTTAAGGTTATCACCAAATCATTGTATTTTGGGCTTAATGGAAATCTGTTGAGGTCATTTTGCTATCGGGCCCTGCAGAAAACTTCGTCAATGCCCGAGTTTCTACTGAGTCCAGCTCCAAGACTCAATCTTTATGTTGACGTGAGTCCTAATCCTAGTATGAATTAGAAAGTATAATCAAACTAGGATTGTGTAAGTCTTTCTGTGTAATTAGTTTCCTTTTATGATTACAACTATTCTTATATATAAATAGGACCCTAGAGGCATAGTTTTAGTGGTAGTGTGATGTAGATCGTTGAGAGTTCTGATCTTGGGAGCTGAAAGCTATGGTAGATCATAGTAGATCTGTCCTGACTATCTTGACAACCTGAATTTGTTTTAAATCTGAATCTGTCCTGACCTGAATCTGAATCTGATTTGTTCGTATTATTGAATTAACCCTGAATTGAAGTATTATTTTCTACTCTTTAGACTACTGACTAATAGAACCAATTTTTCAGTAAAAAATTCAGCGTCCTTAAAAGCAACACTTATCTAAATTCTCAAACGTATCAATGTAATCATCTAAATATGTTGCTGAATTTAAAGATAAAAGCCTAAATAGAGTGATGACAAAATGAATCTAACAACGTAATATATCAAATTACTTTGTGATAGGTAAATTTTTTTATTGGGTCGAGAGTCCAACCATGGGCGGATAGACGTTGGCTTTATAGGCTCAAGCCTATATACAATTTTGGGGGAAAATAACTCTTATTTCTCCTCTTCTCATTAGCCACTATTCCATGTGCTCATTTGTTAATGATTTTGTTATTGACGAGTTTGAAGTGAGCATTTAGTTAGTTTAATATTGCTTACCCATGGCATATTTATGTTTCATTTTGTTTCACTGGCGATTTGGTTTTTTGTCCCTTTGGTGTTTGTTTTGATTGAAAATAATAAAATTGTGAGGATGAGTCTCCCTCTTAGTTCTAAAACTCACAAAAAAACACTAAAAAAATTAGCCTAGATAACTTTCGGATTCTGAATCCTCCACTGAGTCCTGCATTATATTTTGTTGGATATTGAAATGTCTGAAATACAACGAAAACACAGTTTGGAGTCATATCGTATGATCTTGAATTCATAGAGAATGGGATACCATAACATATTATCATGATTCCACAGAGGATGGGATGAGGATTTTCTCTTTAATAAAATAAAGAAAAGAAACTACATCATCCTGATACAATTTGTTGTATATGCCACGTTTGAACAATGTTACATATATTGAAAGCAATTATATGTTCTACTGTCTACATTGTTGCTTTCAATGTTAACTCCAAACAACCTTACCACTCCATCGTGATCTTGAATCGGCTCCGTTAACGGCTCATCGACCGGACTATGCATTTCCGGATAACCAGAAAACTGTTTGTCGATGTTTCTTGGCGTACACTCTATGAACAGCTTCTTATCATCTCCCATGCTACTTGATCCATGAAACCTAACCTGGCTTCACCTTCTTTTCCTTCACAAACCGAGTCCACCCTTTTGTCAACACATAACTCTGACTATACTCCAGAAACAATACCTAAGCCTCCACACATTCCCCAGTTCGTCCTCGAAATTTAGCCACACTCCATTTGCTTCTGAATCCATCAACGGAAAATGCTTCTCGGCTTGTTGTTTCGGAACCACAAACCTGTTTAGCCTCCCCACGTCGCTTGGTGTCAGCACCTTCTCAAACAGCCATTCCTTTTGAGTATGAACAATATCACGGTACTTCATTCTCTTGCCAACATTGTTGAGCTTGAACAGCTCAAACTCATTGGTGTAGGAGTGTTTCCGAAGCATGTCGACGATCTCGGCTTTGGAATGTGACTGCAGGAAGAAGGTTTCGTCCTCGTGATCATCTATGGTGATAATCAATGAGGATTGCTTTAAGCTGGTGATGGCGTCGAGGCCTTGGAACCTTAGTGAAGCAATGTCGTAGGCCTTGGCAGCTTCTTCTTCTCCGTTGAATGTTCCCAACCATACTCGCTGGTGCTTCTCGTATATCTGCGCTCCCCAACGGCCATTAGGCTGCGGGACTACTCCTTTGTACCGTGAAGAAGGTAACTTGGAATTTGAATCGCTTGCATTGTCATTGAAGCCGTTCATCAACTCCATGGATATGTTACTTGTAAGTTGAGATGATAATGCAGAAAAAAGTGTTAGAAGAAATGGAACTGTTCAGTGCTGGAGAAGACTCAAGGGTCAAGGCAGTTTGGCTATTTTGGTTCAGATTCAGAGATTTTGGGAATCAATCAAGATGCTCACAGAAGATAGGAGAAGTGTGTTGTTATTATTGTTGTAGGCTTGTGGCCTTGTAGGATCTGTATGACGAGGTCCACTTGAACAACTTGGAAGAAAAAAAATTTGAGGGTAACTGAAAAATAATCATCAACGAACGTATGTTGCCAAAATAATATTTTTACAGTTCTCGTTGGTAAATATCATCAAATATCAAACACTTATAGCATGTGAAATGTATACCATTATTAATAATATGATTCAAAATAACGAAGATGCAAGTGTTTTGTTACTATTGTTTCAAATGAAATATGTATGTTACGTTATAAATTTTTCATAAATGTTATAATATACTTTGATATAGTAATGAGAAACCTGGTTAAGACTGGCCGCCTTTGCTATATTTCGAATATTTCAAAGTATATTTGATATATTATAACATTTATGAATATATATATATATATATATATATATATATTTGAAATATAACAAAGGCTACCGGTCTTAACCAGGTTTCTCATTACTATATCAAAGTATATTATAACATTTATGAATATATATATATATATATGGTTTTTTTATTGAGAGATTCATATTTTTGGTTTATTTATAGGGATATGCATTCGATAAACTTTTCGATCACATATCAACATCTCCACCGTTCAATACGTAGATGCATATATATAGAGATCATTTATGTAAAATTTCATCCAATTTGGTGATCGTTAAGACTTTGAAATAAATGAAATCAATTGACGGATCAAATCTGCCAAACTTGAACCGTTAATACCTATAATTTTAATTCGCAGTTTTGAACATCTTAACGATCACCGATTTGGATAAAATTTTACAGAGGTGATCTATATATTATGACCTAAGAATTGAATGGTTAATATTGAAAATTATGATCGAAAAGTTTGTCGAATGCTTATCCCTATAAATAAATAAAAAATAAGGATCTCTAAATGAAGGGATCCTCTATATATATATATATATATATATATATATATATATATATATATTTAAATTAAAGATGATATATCTCCGCGTGTGGAGATGGATATTTGTAACAAAGACAAGGAAGCATGTTAAACTTCATATAAAGTACAGGTGTGCGACTAATAGGGTACCAAAAAAAGAGCTTGCGCTACCCTATTAATCACACACCAGAACTTTAGCACAGTGATATATTTCTATTGATATCTAGCCATGGTTAAATAACAAAAGGTACAAAGTGAAATCTACTGTTATACAATAAATTCACTGTATAAGATCACAAATGAAAGATAAAAAAACACATCCAAAATAAAATTGTGGAAGACCTAGAGGAATTCGAAGATAAAAATCGATGTATTGTGTTAGAGTAAACGGTTAAACACTCATCACCCTAGATGGATGACATATACACTAATGACTGGTGTATAGATATATAAGGGCTTAGTTTGATGAAGGTGCATCGCCCTTCAAACTGTTTTTTCTGCTTATACCTTACCTCCTGATCTGAAATCTGATCTTCTTTGCCAAGTTGCTTGCTTTCCACATCTCCATGGCCAATAATCTATTTTAGTTTCTAGGCTTTTCCATTTCTTTCTTTTCTCTGCCCCAAACCTTATCTCCCAATATCTGATATGATCTGTCTTGCATACTTTGCAGGTGCTACACTTATTTATTTGCTGTGTGTGAATATAGGGGGAGGACTTTACTCGAGACATGGGATTGGTTGGAATTTCCAAAACTGAACGTGTCGAGCTCCCATAAGGTGGATGAATGCGTGTCCTGTTGTCATTGGTTGTGTTCATAAGGCTGTGAAAGTGCTTATTGGCAGGTTATCCCCAGTTAGGCATTATCAAGTCTGGTTGATTGGTTTGTGCATGCACTTGGAAAGTGAATGTGAATTTGAATATGGCCGTGTAGTGGAATGTGAATGTACATTCACTTTAGTGTTTGGTAAGAGGTAGAGCATAATTTGGTTACGTTATACCATTAACGTTAAGATAAATTTAAGAGATGAGAGATGAGATACGAGAGAGACTAAGTTAACTGAAAGATAGACGTGTGACCTTAACTTTAAAGGACTTAAAGTGGACACACACATGTTACATCAACTCTCAGGTATGGATTTCCAGAGAGAATTTATAGATTGCAAACCAATCGACACCTGATGGCAACGAGCATCGAACTCAAGTGGGAGTTCCAGCTATATTCCACCCTTACCAACTGAGCAAAACCTCATTGATAAATGAAGTTTTGTATCCTTCGTTACTCATTAGATCGTTTATATCATAGAATTTACTCGAAGCTTCTCTTGTTTCTATTAGTTTTATCTTGTAATTCTTGATTGCAATTTTTATTTTCTGGTATTACTTTCTAGTTTTACGATCCTCTGTATCGTGGAACCTGAGTTTCCTCACATTCAGATATTTGACTCAATTATGATTTTACGGAACATTTTCTCCCAACCTGAAATTGGGCTCGGTGGGTTCTTAAAATGATGGGAAACAAAACTAGGCAGCCTTATCCATATCGAATTGGGCCTCAAGCATATATGATATGAAGATTACCAGAAGCCTCAACATTTTCTCCAATCCATATCATTCGTGACATTACCAGAAGCCTGATAGGGAATATGAAGATTTCCCAGTAATGTGACAGAAGTTAAAAAATCCCAAGGGAATGACAGACCATCGTGTTTGGACTTGTGGACTGTTGTGAACAGATATCAAACATAAGGGATCTGCTGGAATTTAGCTGTCTTCAAAATATCAGTGATCATTCTCGTTTTAGAACCAGTCGATTACCATTTTAATTGTCAATGATCAATCAATCAACCAACACCCCTTTTGGTTTCTTTCTCTTCATACAAGCACCACCAAATGGCTCCAAATAGAACATTTCAGGGTTGTATGCTTCATATCTGCTCATCCACTTTTATATAAGATATTTGTTAAATGTGTTTATCACGTCAAAATTTGATCATACAAGCTTGACACTAATAACTAATTTTGGTTTAGTGGCTTCGAGTCATATTTATAGGGGTGTGAAATTCGCACACAACGCCTTGCGGGCATAGTGGAAGTGTTAATGCTTGGTAGCAAACTTGAACTATGAAACGAATTCGATCAACTTCTTACACTCATCGATCTGAACACTGGATCACAATCTTAGACCTAGCAACCCCATATTAAGCTAGGTTGTGATATATCTCAACTTAATCAGCGCGTTTCTCTTTGGCAGTAGTTCTTAAGCAAAAGATTTTGTACTTAAACAATCTTGCTTGACTTTAGACTCGATCTTAGATAAGCATACCACATTCAACTCTTAGTCTATGATCGATCAGATATACAGAATCTATCCAAAATGAATAATTAGGCGACTTAATACTATGAACATGCATCACAATTTGCAGACAAAAAAGATCTTTGATCCAACCAACACAAACTTGATCCATCGTCTCTTTTGTTTTGGTGTTGCTCTTTTATTCTTATAATACAAAATAGGAAGAACCCTAATGAACGTACCAAGGAACAAGGCGAGGACATAAGGTCCCGATAATGATGAACACTTCAGCAAAAATCTAGGTTTTTTTTATACGAGCAAAAATCTAGGTTGCTTGTTCATTCCAAGGCAGTAGCCATGCCCCTCACGAGGTTTTCACGTGCTGCCCCTTGTTTTCTTTGTGCTTCACAAATTAGGTTTAGAAAAATGGATGGTTCTGTGTATATAGGTATGTTAATTTCTTAGATTTTTCTGCATAAGAAAATATCCCCTTGAACACTTGGGGACAAGAACCTGGAGCAGTTTGACAATAGAGATGAGTCATTTGAGGATTGATTTTTTAGGTAGTAGGGACCTTTGTCTCCTTTAATAATCAATTAAACCCTACTTGAATTATGGTTTCTTTTTCTTGTGGTTATATAGTATTGGTGTTCTGGGGTCTCTACAATATGCTGTTCCTTGGTAATTACCAGGAAGCAGCGCAACTAAGCATAAAAGAATCTCAGTTTGAGATTTTCCTGATGATATCAGGTTTGTTTAACCTGATGATAATGCAAGAGAATAGGTACCTGGTAAAGTTATCAGTTCTATGCAAATGAAAGGGTTAATATATGAAGATTCCACTCACAACCCGAAATATTTTGAACTTTTGATTCACCCAAAAATTATTGCTGTAGTACTTTAGGCCTTCAGCAACAAAACTACAAAATGTTGAAAAGCATATGAAAAATCACTTACCAAACTGAATAAATGAGCAAAATTGAGCTTTTAAAACGCGATTAAGAAAAATGGGACATGCATGACCCTTGCAAACGGATTGTGTTCATGTTGTTCTTCGATAATGATTCAATATAAATGTATGATGTCTCATTGACTTGCTAAGATCATATGATGACATTTCAATTGACACTGATCAAGTTCTTTGAGTTGACCTTATTTTCCTGGCTAAGTTTCTAAGTGAATGATCTTATGATCATACGTTGACCTAAACAAAGCACAAATAAAAACTGATTAATTATAAACGGGAGAAGCACGAGATTAAACATGTGGGATTGTGTTCCATCATAAGCTAAACAATTAAACAATCAAACAATCAGAAGTCATTCGGACTCCATTGCTTGTTTAATTTTTGGTTGGTTTTGCAGAAGTCATTCGGACTCCCTTGCAATCTTTGAGTTCCGAGCTTCAATACTTAGTAATTCGCACGCACAGTGCTGTACCCCCTTCTTGTTTGGTCCATCATTTTATTAGTGATTTCCACCAGTGAGTGCACATCCCATGTAATTTGGAACTAGATAGCAGATCCTGCTCGAAGATCTGCTTATAATTTAGAAATTTATTTATCTAAGTTACCAAGTAGATAAAAGTATATTAGTTCAGTATTAGAAATTGAAGAATACAATATGAAAGGCAAAGTGGTTTCATACTTCATGGTCGACTGAGCTTACCTGAAACCAGTTAAACATGTATGTTTAAGAGAATAATTGTCCCATTATTTCAGGTCACTTGGAACTTTTGAAAACTTAGATATCAGATATTGCGTGGAAGCATTAAGCATTTGCGCTCAGAAGACATGACAAGGAAACATCTGAAATTTCTTCATCTTATATAATAACTCAGTCTGCCATTATCGTCGAAGCTACAAGACTCTTTTTTCTGTTTTTTGGTTGAATGGCCGACCAATTTTCCTGGTAGTTGATTACCCCATAAATGTTGAGGAAGATGACGATGAGGTGTCAGATAGATACGAGGACTTAGAGAGGGGTTGTTTTGGGATTTTGTATTTTCTTTTGGGAAATTTGATGTGCATGGATTTGAGAATCCTGCAGAATATGAGTTTGGATGGGTTGGGGCCCGTAGCCAGTTAGGTACATTTCTTAATTGATTTTGGAGCTAGCTTTGGACCACTGAAACCCTCTATTTATACGAAGCTCTTCTTTGCTCAACCTCACCATTCAAACATACACAGCAACACCTCTGCAGAAGTGTTTAAGTCGTTCTTCTTTTGTTTAGAAATCAGTAAAATTGTTTAAGCTCTTATAGAAATGGCAGCCGGATCGTCGTCTTCGTCGTCAAATGATAAAAAGAGGTCGAAGGTTTCTAGCAGAAGGCTGGGAGGGTATCTGAGGCAACAGAAGGGGAGGCTCTACATCATCAGAAGATGTGTGGTTATGCTTCTCTGCTGGCATGACTAGTTTTTGTACTGAAATTCTTGATCAACTTCAGGAGTCCCTTCTGTGGTTTAGAGAGCGTAGGTTTAGCTAGTGTTTTTACAGTATCTCTTGTCTGTGCAGAAAAGGCAGTCAGTTGATTCATTAGTCTTCTAGCTAGATCGATCTCTCTCCCTTTCTGTCCACTCTACAATACTGTGGTGTAAATAGAAAGAAATGAGAAATTGTATTAGTGGTAGTCTTTCCTTGCAGAACAATGCTCCATGCGCAAGATTTGTAGTTTTCTACTCGACTTTCATCGACGATTTACCTTTCTCTCTCTCTCTCAGCTAGCTAGCGAGAACATTTGACCAGTTACTTTAGGATTTTCACTACAACTATTCAATTAATGTGGTCAAAAAACTAATTAGTTGATTTATTATTGCAGAAATATTACCATGACTATCTAGTATCTACCATCCACTCGTAAAAGCAAGTGTTATTAGCTCAATGACGCTGGCGGTTAATCAGTTTGATGTTTAGGTTTTTGGGGTCAATGTTGTTTGATCATGTAGTAGCTTAGTTTGTAAGAGTCATCTATTCAAATCGTCCAACACCTCTTTCATTTGTGTAATTTCTACCATTCACACATACCCGAGACCTAACAGCTTCTGAGATGAGTAATTAACTAATTATTTAACATCAACCACACATGATATAGTGGTCTAATTGATCAGTACCTTGAACAAGAAAAGTTCTGAATCTTTAGAGCATCATTGTACATCCAGAATAATTAGGCAGAATGTTATCCTGTTGGATCGCAGATGAAAGTATTGAGAAGGTCTGGGACATCGTAGTACATCCCGGATCGGATAAGCAGAGTATTATCTTATTGGCATGGATTAAACATGAGGTGGAGAGACTGGAGAGTACTGAAGCTCTAGGACAACGTAGTACATCCCGTAGAAGCTACATCTTGTTGCATTTGACATTTACTTGATGAGATGAGAGATTCTGTATATTTCTGTAAGCTTTAGCTCTATTTTGTTCATGGTGTTGTCAACTCATCTTTAAATTGCATGTAAAGAAAAGCATGGGTGGAATCACATGCGGATTGTACCTGATTTATTGGAAAATTTGAATTCTTCTTCTATCACTTGGATTCATCTTCGTTACCGAACAAATCTCATACTGTTCCATTTACCAACCATTTTGATTCACAAATCCAAAAGAGGTTTACTTTTACATTTTTTCTGGTTAAAAGAGAGACCGTAACTCCTAGTTATAAGCTTTCTATAGCTCGGGCATTGCTGATAATGCCACAATAGCTCCTGTGTATTAGACTACTCTGCATCGCCACGAATACTACACATACTCAACTGAAAGTCACCGAAAGCATCGTGCGGGCTAGCTAGAAATGAAAGACACTTGCATGCATATATAGGCTCAACAATTACAAATGTTCCTATTGCAAATTACCGCGTTAGAAATCTGCAAATGTGATACGCTTAGGTCTAGATTCAGAGCCTAATACAAATCATGTTGATACTCTCGTGTATATCCAAGCCGATTGAGTAGAACAACTCACAAGGACGAGACGACGTCCTCGCTCTTCTACTCAAAGTATCCCGATTCGATTACCGTAACCGATACAAAACATTATGGTATGATTAATCGAATCGGAATCATCATCACATCTCAGTAGATAGAAGAATGTAAACAAGCGCTCTGGAAAACAGGGCAAAGATAAGAAGAAAGTACGTCCAAGACAAACAAAGTAGGTCTGGAATCATTTATGTTAAAGTGGTCACACGAGTCCTCGCTCGTGCATTGTGTGTAAGAGTAGACCTATAGATGATTCGTGATCCGACAGTGCTTTCTTCTTCCCAATTGTTTGATGTTTGAACCTTTCGCCCGGAACAGAGGGAAGTTTTTGATCGAGTAGTGGCCACTCGTGGTTCGAATATGGCTGGAGGCCAATAGGACTGCCGCAGTATGATCGGCCACAAGCGACAAAGTGGGGATTGGTCAAATTGGCAGCTTTGCCATGCCCACGTGCACCTCCTAATCCAGAAGCCCTACCTCTGTCTCCTCCACATAACGCTGTCGGTTTCATATTCCGATCGCTCTGCCTAATATGAGACTTATGAGTTGCCTTTTGATCACCTATACGCTTGTGTTGTGTAAAATGATTTTTGACAAACTACCTAATACCGCAAATGTAAATGTTTATCGTCTACTGTTATAACGGACGGAAGAAAGAACACAGATTTACGTGGTTCACTAACAATATGTTAGCTACGTCCACGGCAGAAGGAGAACAGTTTTATTGATTGAGGAAGAACCCAGAATACAGAGTGCGGAATACAGAGATACAGAGAGTGCGGCGCTAACAACCCACTACTAAGTATATCAGATACAATTAGGTTTAGGACGTTTATATACAAAACGTCCGCGACCGAAACTGACCCCGCGAGCGACTACCCCCGCGAGCGAAACTGACCCCGCGAACGAGACTGATGCGCGCGAATAACTGATGCGCGCGAACGACTGATGCGCGCGAACGGAACCCAGCGAGATCCCCGAATAGCTGGTTCAAGGCATATATTAACAAATCTCCACCTTGACTTGAATCCTCTCACAAATCTCCACCTGAAGTACCAGATGCACCACAATAGTGCCAGATGTACAAATAACTCCTCTGCCTCAGATGTTACACAGATGTACCAGATGCACCACAATAGTGCCAGATGTACCAGATGGCTCCTCAGCCTCAGATGTTACCCTCAAAGGGCAACTAACAGCTTGTAACATTTAGCAAGTCCAAACAGTGTTGAAACTTGCTGTGGGGAACCGGCTTGGTGAACATATCAGCGGGATTATCAGCAGTACCCACTTTCTTCACCTTAATTCTGCTCTCACTTCTCAGAAAATGATACCTGACATCAATGTGCTTAGTCCTCTCATGATGGACCTGATCCTTTGCTAAACATATTGCACTCAAACTGTCACAATATACTATAGCCTGATCATGATGCAAACCAAGACTGCTGACCAGTCCCTTCAACCATATTCCTTCCTTTGCAGCTGCTGTCAAAGCCATATACTCTGCTTCAGTAGTAGACAAAGTCATTGTAGGCTGCAGAGTAGCTTTCCAACTAACAACAGAACCACCAAGGGTAAATACGTAACCGGTCATAGATCTCCTAGTGTCAACATCTCCAGCATAATCGCTATCTGAATAGCCTGTTACTAAGCATTTTGTATCACCTCCATAAATGAGACCAACATCAGATGTACCTTTGAGGTACCGGAAAATTCTCTTCACGGCTTGCCAATGATCCTTTCCTGGATCACCCATAAATCTGCTGACAACACTAACAGCATGTGCAAGATCAGGCCTAGTGCAGACCATAGCATACATCAAGCTTCCTACTGCACTTGCATAGGGAACTCGAGAAATGTATTCCTTCTCCTCAGCAGATTTAGGTGCAAACGCAGCAGACAGATGAATATTTGCAGCACTTGGAGTATCTATAGATTTTGATGTAGACATACCAAACCTGGATAGAATTTTCTGGATGTAACCTTTCTGTGATAAGAAAAGCTTCTTCTGACTTCTATCCCTGTAAATCTCCATTCCCAAAATCTTCCGAGCTGCTCCCAAATCCTTCATCTCAAACTCTGCACTGAGGAGACCCTTCAACTTCTGTATCTCAGACTTGTTTTCTGCAGCTATCAACATATCATCTACATACAGGACCAGATAAATGAGAGACCCATTTGTGACCTTGTTGTAGTAGACACAACAATCATACGGACTCCTGATGTAGCCTATCTCTATCATATAGCTATCAAACCTCTTGTACCACTGTCTGGGAGACTGCTTTAGTCCATACAAGGACTTCTTCAACTTGCAAACATAGTCTTCTTTTCCAGGAACTTGAAAACCATCTGGCTGAGTCATGTATACCTCTTCTTCCAACTCTCCATGTAGAAAAGTTGTCTTCACATCTAGTTGTTCAAGCTCCAGATTCTGATGTGCTACTATGGCTAGTAACACCCTGATAGAGGTATGTCTGACCACTGGCGAGAAAATCTCATTGTAGTCTACTCCCTCTTTCTGATGGAACCCTCTTGCAACTACTCTAGCTTTATACTTAATGCCCTCAGCAGGTGACATCCCTTCTTTCTTCTTGAAGACCCATTTACAAGTAATGATCTTTCTCCCCTGACCAGGTCGTTTGGTCAATTCCCAAGTCTGATTCCTCTGAAGTGATTCCATCTCATCTCCCATTGCAGCAAGCCATTGGGTTGACTCTGGACATGTAACTGCTTCCTTATAGGTGGATGGCTCATGAGGATCCACCTCTTCAGCAACCTGTAGTGCATAAGCCACCATGTCCTCAAACCCATACCTAGTGGGAGCTTTCCCAAAATTTGCTCTCCTAGGTCGCTCATGAGTCAGAATATGCTGATTAACTACCGTTGGTTCTGTTTCTGAATGTAAGTGTTGATCTTCTTGTTGTGGTTCAAACTCATCTTCAATGACTTGTTGCTCCACATGTCTCTTAACACTACAATTTTCTGATACTACAGTAGACTTCACAGTAGGGTTAAACATAGAATTTTCATCAAATACTACGTTTCTACTAAGTATAACCCTCTTTTCAGATGGAGACCAGATTCTGAAACCTTTAACCCCATCCCCATAGTCTACAAACACTCCCTTTTTAGCTCTTGGTTCTAACTTACCCTCACTTACATGATAATAAGCAGTACACCCAAAAACCCTCAGATTGGAGTAATCAGCAGACTTACCAGACCACATCTCATAAGGTTTTTTGAGATGTATACCTGTGTGAGGTCCACGATTTATCAGATAACAAGCAGTACTCACCGCTTCTGCCCAGAACCTTCTTTCTAATCCAGCATTAGAGAGCATGCACCTAGCTCTCTCCAGAAGTGTCTGATTCATACGTTCTGCTACACCATTTTGCTGTGGTGTATCCCGGACTGTATGATGCCTTGCAATGCCTTCAGATTTGCAGAGCTCATCAAATTCAGCAGAACAGAATTCCAGACCATTATCAGTTCGCAGCCTCTTGATCTTCTTTCCTGTTTGATTTTCCACTAATGCCTTCCACTGCTTGAAGTTCTTGAAAGCGTCACTTTTATGCTTCATCACGAACACCCAAGTCATTCTTGAGTAGTCATCAATCATAGACACAAAATATCTGTGACCTCCCAAAGAATCAACACGAGAAGGACCCCAACAATCAGAATGGATATAATCAAGCGTGCCTTTAGTTCTATGAACTGCTTTAGGAAACTTTCTGCGATGTAGCTTCCCAAAGATACAGTGTTCACAGAAATCAAGATCCTTGACCTTGTGGCCACCAAGAAGATCATTTTTTGACAGAATTTGCATCCCTCTTTCACTCATATGACCGAGCCTCATGTGCCATAGCTTGGTCATATCATCCTTGTGAAACTCCGATGATGCAACAGCAGCAGAACCTGAAAGCGTAGTACCTTGCAGAAAATACAAAGTACCCCGCTTGACACCTTTCAGGACTACATTAGAACTCTTGTAGACATTTATGACTCCACGTGAGCCTTTATAACTGAACCCTTTGCTGTCTAGTAGACCCAAAGAAATCAGATTCTTTGTCATGCGTGGAGCATGCCTAACCTCATTCAATGTACAGAATTTACCATCATGTGTCAGTATTTTTATTGAGCCTATTCCAACCACCTTGCATGAATGACTGTCAGCCATAGAAATATTGCCTCCATCAATCTGCTCATAGGTTAAAAACCACTCTCTACGTGGACATATATGATAAGACGCCCCGGTATCTAAAATCCACACATCCCTATGATGTATGTGTGCATCTGCAACCAAAGCCAAATCCTCTTCAGAATTGGTGTCAACCTCTGCTACAACAGCAGTACCTGATGCTTTCTCATGCTGCTGCTTCTTCTTTGGACATTCGTTTTTCCAATGTCCCTTTTCTTTACAGTAGTTACAGACATCATTGGATTAGAAACTCTTTGAAACTGGTTTCTTGAATTTCTTCTTCCCCGAGCTTCCCTGTCCCATCCTTCCACTGGCTACCAACCCAGCAGCCTGACTGTCTGAACTTGTACCGGTGGCCTTATGACGCATCTCTCTAGTATGAAGAGATGATCTGACCTCCTCCAGAGTTACAGTATCTCTCCCACCAATAAAAGAATCCACAAAATTCTCATACGACAAAGGTAGAGAGACCAGCAGAATTAAGGCAGCATCCTCATCATCAACCTTAACATCAATATTACGCAAATCTAATAGAATTGTGTTTAACTGATCTAAGTGATCTCTTAGATTCGTGCCTTCTTCCATTCGCAGACTGAACAGACGTCGCTTTAGAAGCAACTTGTTGGTTAAAGACTTCGTCATGTATAGACTCTCAAGCTTTAACCACAGACCAGCCGCAGTTTCCTCCTCTGCGACCTCGGTGATAATATCATCTGCAAGACACAACAAAATTGACGAATGTGCCTTCTCCTCCAGACTGGCCATCTCAGCGATTTCTGGATCCCCCGGTTTCTTCACCAGCGGTGCCCACATCCCTTGTTGTTTTAACAAGGCTCGCATCTTGATCTGCCATAAACTGAAACTGTTTCTCCCCGTGAATTTATCAATCTTCACGTTTAACCTAGACATCTTTCTTCCCAGAATTCGAACCCCTCCTGGGCTCTGATACCAGTTTGTTATAACGGACGGAAGAAAGAACACAGATTTACGTGGTTCACTTACAATATGTTAGCTACGTCCACGGCAGAAGGAGAACAGTTTTATTGATTGAGGAAGAACCCAGAATACAGAGTGCGGAATACAGAGATACAGAGAGTGCGGCGCTAACAACCCACTACTAAGTATATCAGATACAATTAGGTTTAGGACGTTTATATACTAAACGTCCGCGACCGAAACTGACCCCGCGAGCGACTACCCCCGCGAGCGAAACTGACCCCGCGAACGAGACTGATGCGCGCGAACGGAACCCAGCATAACAGATAACAGGTTTCGTGGGCTTCGGGGGCCACGTTGCGCCCCCGAACTCCCAAACCAGGGCGCGTCGCCCCTGGACCCCGACTCGCTGACCGGTCAGCGAGATCCCCGAATAGCTTGTTCAAGGCATATATTAACATCTACAAATAAATATCTGAAATTTAAAGAAAAATTACGTAGCTAAGAAAGATCTCGATGGCATAAACTTTTCTTTTTTAAAAAAACTTATTTCGGTGAATAAACTTATTTGTAAACAACGAATATATGTGCCGGTCATGGTGCGTAAAACTTTTCCTTAAAATTCTATGATTATCACTAGAAAGAAGTTGTATTCTATGTATCATATTACGAGTTTTCAAAATACGTTGACCAAATGCTGCACTGGTTTTTGTAAAATGGAGAACGACAACGAACACGGCGTAAAATTCTCGCTCCAAATGTGCTCTTCAAATTACTTAACTCACAATTGAAGAACAAAGTAAGAAACAAAATCCCAATTTTATTTTCAAAAGTTTTTTTTTCACTTGAAAAGAATCCTAGATAGTAATTTAACGTAAACATGTTGAGATAATTAATTTTCACAAATGTGAGTGATGTAATATGGATTTAGAAAACTTTTGAGCTCACTAGTTCCCTCTTGGGTCTGGATCGTGAATAAACGCGACAGTAGTGCTTGTGAAAAGAAAAAAGAATCCAACTCCTATGTATCATGGATCCACAACATTATATTATTCGAGGCCTGGAGAAACAGACTGCAGCGTCATCAACATGCATGCTTTGCTAAAATATAGAACAGTTGCTACAAGCCCAACGCGTACTGAAAAGAGAAAAAAGAAACCAACAAAATGCTCAACCTGCAATTATACGTACTGTTGTTCTCTGTAGTCTACCGGCCAGAACTAAACCTACATTTAAGTACGATTTTACGGTTTTCCTCACCAAGTTCATTTTGCGTCCTACAACTTGGTTCAAGAGACGGCAAGGAATGGAGAAACCATAAGAGGACTAAAAAAGGAAAGCCACAATACGCTGAAAGTGATTGCAGTCGAACGAATTACATGTTGCTAGCTTACTAGGTCATCGATCTCTATCTATGTTTTTTTAAGTGAATGCTTAATTGTTTCGATCTCCTCTATTCTGAACTGTGCCACTTAAGCTAGTGTTAACTTAAATTTGCTAGATGAAGGAGTTTGACACTTGATAAGTTGCTCCTGCCAATTATAAGTTGGCTGTCCCGGAACGAGTTTCTCCAAATTAAGCCAGTCATGAATTTAGGTCGCCCAAGGTCGATCTGCTTCATCTCCAGAAAAACATCCATCGTCTTAGCTGAGTTGCTTGTGACTGAACCAATTCTAGATCATAATCCAGTACTAGGCCACTTAAACATATGGAAACGCTCGTTTTGGGCTTCGATTGGCAAACTAATTGCACAGGCTGTATCCCCCCAAAATTGAGGTCCTAATCGATCTGAGATAAAAATTGAAACAAAAGCCCTTGCAAATCAACACCGGAAGGGAGATAAAAACTGTCTTTGGACAATTTAGATATTCACAAATAAGCTTTCGTGATAAAATTTCATCATCACAATAATGTCGAGGGTGGTGGTCGGAAATCACCCATTTATCCTGTGCCCTGACTTTATTTTACTAGGGTTCTAAGAAGTTAAGTACGCTAACATAGAAGATGTTAGAATATGTCTTGAATCAGACATAAACCCTAATTTAACAAGGATTGTTAAATTAGTCTATTATGCTGGGTTGTGTTTGTTGGGCCTATCATTCGGGAGTATATATATACCTAGTAGGTTATTAACCTAGAGTGTGTGTGGTATTCTGTTATTAGTAATCCGTTTTTCTCAATGATTAATAAAACTGTTCTCTTCTGCCTGTGGATGTAACTAAAACCTTGTTAGTGAACCACATAAATCTGTGTTCTTTCTTACATTCGTATAACAAATTGGCATCAGAGCCAAGATGTCTGGTTTGAATGTGAAGATCGACAAATTCACGAGGAGGAACAATTTCAGTTTATGGCAGATCAAGATGCGAGCCTTGTTAAAGCAACAAGGGTTGTGGGCGCCGCTAACGAAGAAGGCAGGGGATCTCGAAACCGTTGAGGTGGCCAGTCTGGAGGAGAAGGCACACTCGGCAATTATGTTGTGTCTTGCAGACGATATCATCACCGAGATCGCGGAGGAGAAAACTACATCCGGTCTGTGGTTGAAGCTTGAGAGTCTATACATGACGAAGTCTTTAACCAACAAGTTGCTTTTAAAGCAACGTCTATTTAGTCTGCGAATGCAAGAAGTAACAGGTTTTTCAGATTCTGATTATGCTGGAGATGTTGACAGTAGAAGATCTATGACTGGTTGTGTTTTCACTCTTGGTGGTTCTGTTGTTAGTTGGAAAGCTACTTTGCAGCCAACAGTGACTTTGTCTACTACAGAAGCAGAGTACATGGCATTGACAGAAGCAGCCAAAGAGGGAATCTGGTTGAAAGGACTGGTTAGTGGTTTGGGTCTACATCACGATCAGGCTATAGTGTATTGTGATAGTCTAAGTGCAATCTGTTTAGCCAAGGATCAAGTTCATCATGAGAGGACTAAGCACATCGATGTCAGGTATCATTTTCTGAGAAGTGAGAAGAGAGTTAAGGTGAACAAAGTGGGTACTGCTGATAATCCAGCTGACATGTTCACCAAGTCAGTTCTACATAGCAAGTTCCAACATTGTTTGGACATGCTAAATGTCAGAAGCTGTTAGTTGTCCTTTTGGGGGCAACATCTGAGGCAGAGGAGATGGTCTTACGTCTGACACTATTATGATGCATCTGGTACATCTGTTTATTTGTGAGATGATTTAAGTCAAGGTGGAGATTTGTTAGAATATATGCCTTGAATCAGGCATAAACCCTAATTTAACAAGGATTGTTAAATTAGTCTATTATGCTGGGCTGTGTTTGTTTGGCCTATTGTTAAATTAGTCTATTATGCTGGGTTGTGTTTGTTGGGCCTACCATTCGGCTGTGTTTGTTGGGCATACCATTCGAGAGTATATATACCTATTAGGTTATTAACATAGAGTGTGTGTGGTATTCTGTTATCTATAATATGTTTTCCTCAAGGATTAATAAAACTGTTTTTCTCTGCCTGTGGATGTAGCTAACACCTTGTCAGTAAACTACGTAAATCTATGTTCTTTCTTACCTTCGCTATAACAAATGAAATAATACCAATGTTTTTCCTTCTTGAATCTTATTTGAGTTCTTTTCGATCAGATAGTTCTTGATTGATGTCTATTTATATTTGATCCTTACATGATCAAGTTTGTCAAAAATTTCAACTAATAATCATGAGCTTAGATTGAGAGAGGTATTAATATTACATAAGGACTTGATCCTTATCATTTGTAAATCATAGACACACACGCACACTACCAAAACCAAAAATCATTGCTATATAATCTCTGTTTCATACGTAATGCACTGGTGCATGTCGTCTTTTGTCAGATTTTTTGTCAAAAAGAGCATCGGTAGTACATACGTCCTTTCCAGTAAATATATCAGAATTACTTGAGGCTGCTTGTGATGAACATGAGCTTAAGAAATTCATCATAGGAATTATGAAGTCACTACTTCAGTGATTTTTCCAGTCTTAATTAGAATATGTAGATTATAGACTGGTGTCGCCATTAACAGAGATACTAGCTCGATCGAAGTCCGGACAGTTCTCCGAGCTGGCTGCTTAAAATCAGGGTAAACCGCCCGGCAAGAACATGTTTAAGGGTTTTCCCTTACATGATCGACCATGTGCACTGCAATACCACAGGGGAGCAGCTAGGAACTTGATGTGGTGGGTGCTTATGGCAGATATATTTAGTACCTTGCTATCTAGCTAGCAAGCTAGGGTTCATAACACCAAAGCCATATCGCTCCAAGATAATTAAAGAGCTAGCGTCTACGACCATGGAGGGCCACTACTTTTGTCTGTGACTTGAGTCCTATACATGGTAGTGGAATTGAAAAGGAAATGGCAACCAACGGGAAACTGACGAACTGCTAGATCATCATAATATGAGTATACGTCTTCGGCCAATGCTGCAAAAGATGGCCGGACTTTATATATGGATAATCATTGCGTACCCACTTCACTCATCGTGATGTGCAAGTCGTTATCGTCTTTGTACAAAGATATCTAATCCCAATTGTCCGTGAAACAACATCCCCTCTTTTGCTAAAATCAAGTTTTCATGTCTATTGTTTCAAAAAAAATTCATGTCTATAAACTTTTTATTCAGTATTTGACCGTTAGCAAACATGGAATTGGTATTCAAATAGTGGTTCTAACAAGGGTTAAGTTAAGTACTAGTTGAAAACTTTTCGTTTATCTAACTTTTCTATCTTATATCCATGTCTCGACCGTATAACTTATAAATATATATGAGTAGATTATCCCTATAAATTATCATTAAAATTGAAAATCGGCTAATTAAAAAATACATCGGCTATAATTTTTTAATTCGTCGGCTATAATCAACTTTAGTCAACGAAATTAAATTTTTGTCGGCTAAATTCATTTTTTTATCGGCTTTAGTCTGTGAACTTTAGCTGACGAAATTTTAAAGTTTATCTGACAAAATATATAATTTCGTCAGCTAAAGTGTCATATATTTTAAAATTAAACCGACGAAATCAGCTATATTTCATCGGCTAAAACCCTAAACCTTAGCCGACGAATACCCTAATATTTCGTCGGCTATGCTATAATAAATAAAATAAAATTTTTATATTACTGGTTGCGTCTCATCGATTTGAAACTATTTTCAGTCGAAGGTCCGGCCAAAATACGTAATTTAGATAGTCAAATGACCAATTTCGTGCGTTTAGGGGTTTGACTTACGAGATTGATCGTAAGGATCGAGGCCTTAACGTTGTCAGATCAAGTTGAATTTTTTCTTATAAACATATTTTGACATAATGATCATATCGAACCGTCAGATTTTTTCTCAAGTTTGATCATCGGAATCACAGAATACCTACTAATGTGATCATTTCTCAAGTTTTTTTTACTAATGTGATCATTTACTAAATGTTCGGTTTAAAAAAAACTCTACATAGAACCTTCAAACGCAAAAAATTCATGAAATAAGATATGACTGGAATTGTGAAATATGTCTACGATTGAAAAATCACGTAATTCCAGTAAAGTCTCGGTGTCAATAGTTACGGACAATGCAATTTATCATTCTTTCTTCCTCTGGGTAGCTCTATCTTTGAGGGTTATTTTTCAGTTAATTTTTATACCACTGGTTACGTCTCATCGATTTGAAACTATTTTTTGTTGAAGGTCCAGCCAAATACGTAATTTAAACGGTCAAATGACCGTTTTCGTGAAATAAATAAAATACATAAAATAAATAACTCTAGCCGACGAAATTTATTAAAAATTTTCGGCTAAAGTTAAATAAATTAATAAAATAAATAACAATAGCCGACGAAAATTATTAAAATTCATCGGCTAAAGTTAAATAAATAAATAAAATACATAAAATAACTATAGCAGACGAAAATAATTAAAATTCGTCGGCTAAAGTACCATTAAAATTTTAAAATTCCCTTCAAAAATTTTAACTTTAGCCGACGAAATTTTATATGTTATCGACTAAAGTACGTACCCTCAAAATTTTTAAAATTTCCGTCAATTATTTTTAAAAATTTTCTATATCTTTCATCTCTCTCCATCCTCCTCTTCATCTCTTCCTCCTCATTCTTCTCATTCTCCTCCTCCTCCTTTTCCTTATCATTCTCCTTCGATCCTCCAAGCTCCTTTTCCTCGCTCCTCCTTCTCCTTCACCGTGGCTCATCCTCCTCCAAACACCATCTTCAGACAGTGGTGTGGTGACGAGAAAATAAAAAAGAAGAAGAAAAATTAATCAAAAGTAAAATAAATAAGAAAGAATATAAAAAATAAACATTTTTTTAAAGCTTTAACCGACAAAATGCAAACTTCAGACGACGAAATACAAACTTTAGGCGAAGAAATTCAAACTTTGGGTGGCAAAAATAAAAAATAAAATAAATAACTATAGTCGATTAGTTATCTATTAAATTTCATCGGTTAAAGTTTACTCGGTCAACCATTTTGACCAATAGGGGACATTTCTCTCGACGAAATTTAGTTTAAAGTCCAAAAATTTGTCTAAAATGCAGACTTTAGACGACGAACAATTTTGCCGACAAAATTTCATCTAAAATCCAAAAATTATTTGTGTAGTTTATTTAATTCATAAAGTTCCCTCTATTATACTTTATTTAATTTTAGATATTTATAGTGGTTCCCAAAAATTAAATTTCATTATAGTGGGTCAAGACAAAATTCCCACTAGCCAACTTAGACAACAAAATGACAATCATACATTTCATGAATGAAATAAACTACAATAGACCATATTATAAGATAATTAATGTTTATTATGAAATAAAGCTTCTATGGCCGGATTTCGACGACCGATGACCGTTGATCGGATTCTGGTGACCAGATTCTAACGACCGTTGACCGTTGACCGGACTCCGGTGACCGTTGACCGGACTCCGACGTTCGTTGATCGGACTCCGACAACCGTTGACCAATATGGCGTCTACCACACCCAATATATAGTCTACTAACCCTAGTATGTCGCCTACTACTCCCAGTAAGATGTCTACTATCCTAAGTGTCTACTACCCCCAGATGTAGGGTTTTATATTAACCAAAATATTATGAGAATTTGCCTTCTTTTTTTGGCTTTCTGTTCTCATCATGGTCTTTACTATCTCTAGTATATCGTCTACTATCCCTTGTATGTCGTCTACTAACCCTCAGTAGGATCTTATCTGATCCTATGTACAATTATCTTTTAGTCTTATATGTGAAACGGAGTAATACAAACACGAGAGTGATTTAATCTTAACCACTGTGCATAGAGAACTCATAGTATGAAATAGATTATATAAATGCAGGGGAGAGTATGCACTTAACTAAATCTGAAGTTCATAGGACATGGCATTATAACTGTAATCATAATACTCAATCAGGGAAGGAACATAATCTAAACCTCTATCGGAACTCTTAAATTTTCTTTAGGCATCCAAGACACTCTAAACCCATTTCACTTCAATCGGTATAAACTCCAATAACCAGCAAGAAATGGACCAGAAGAAGACACATTCTGCTGCAAATTGTTCTTGAGGTAGCCTTAACTCTTGGTCAATGTCAAGTCCGTCTCAGCGTCAACAATCCCAATCTGGCAAAGCTCGCCGACGATGTAAGCACTTGCTACGCCATCGTCTCTGACCCCCGCAATGGCGGCATTCCCTGGATCTGAAAAGAACAAGAAAAAAAACTTTGTCACTCTCGAATCCTGTCGTGACCCGATTCTTCCAGATCTGACTCACCGAGGGTGGCATAATGACCAAGGTTGAGGATTACAGGGCGATCCCCAAAAACCAAATTGCCAATAAGAAGAAAAATAAATAGAACAACGACTCCACGGAGTTCTTCGTCTTCGTCGACTACCTCTTCCTGTCTATCTTCTTCGCCTTCATATGCTTCATCGTCTTCAAGATACTTGAGCTTCAAACTCCACAAGTAGACGCCGTCAGATCCACCACCGTCCTGGCATGATCACTCCGGAGCTAGAAGTTTGTCGTCTCCAATTGCACCGACTCCCTCGTCGTTCTTCATCGGAGTGGCGTCACTGTTTCTCTCTCAAGTTGCTCTGAATCGAAGCCACCAACGGCTCTCGAACTACTGATCATGTCAACGGGGAAGGAGTTTGATTCCAACGACAATCATTCTCATTTGTTAACATATCTGGTTTCACTACTAGAAAAACAACTATAGCCGACAGAAATTTTCGTCGCCCTGTTATATAATTTCGTCAACTAAAGTCTTAGCTGACGAGGATTCGTCGGTTAAAGAGTCTTCGATAAAAGGTTGTCGGTCAAACTTTAGACGACGAAATACATATATCTCGTCGCGTAAAGTTTAGCCTTTAGGCGGTGAATTTTTAGACTTTAGAGACGATATTTCATCGACGGAAACTTCCCATATTGGTCAAAATTGTTGATGGAGTACACTTTAGTCGATGAAATTTCGTCGCCTAAAGTTTGCAACTCATCGTTGAAGTTTGAATTTTGTTATCTAAAGTTTGCAACTCGTCGGCTAAAGTTTATTTTTTTGTTTTTTGTTTATTTCTTTTACATTCGATTTATTTTTTTTCATTTTGGTTTTTTTTTCGCCAACACCACCACTGTCCGGAACCTACTGTAGCCGAGAGGAGGAGGAGTGAGTGGCGAGAAAGAGTTGCCGCCGGCTAAGTGCTTGAAGGAGGACGAGCCGCGGTGGTGGGGGAGCAAGCAGACGAGAGAGGAGGTACCGTGGTGGAGGTGTTGGGAAAGAGGCACAACCAAGGAGAAGGAGGAGCCGTCGTGGTGGTGGGGGACAAAACAGTCGAGGGAGAAGGAGGAGGAGGAGACGCCACGGTGGAGGAGAAGGAGAAAGATCCCCGATGTCCAAACGATTTTCAAAAAATCCTACGTATTATGAACTCAAAATGGAGTCTATGTTAAACTCGAAAGGTAAAACTTGACAAATTAAAAGTTTGAAAATAAATTTTGAAAGCTACTACAATTTCAAGATGGAATAATAGTAATTGAAATAAAAATAGGTTGAAATATATTTTTCTTCAAGAAATAGAAAATGTTAAAATTTAACATTCTCAGATATAATTACTAACTTATTCATTATAGGGTGTTAAATTGAAACATTATCTATTTTTCGAGCTATTTTTATTTCAATTTCTATTTTCATACATTATTTTCAAACTTTTAGTTTGTCTATTTTGTCTTTTGAGCCATATGATTAACGTAGATGGCGTTTCAATTTCGTGAAATTTTTCGGAGCATCATTTGGACATCTAAACTATTTTTAATGATTTTAAAAAGTTTCATATTATCTAAAAATAATTAAAAATTAAAGTTAACGACAAGATTCAACAGTTATTTATCAGATGGATCTAATTGTGTGACATTATAAAGTTAAAGGAGTGACCGATTAAAATTGAATGATATTAAAGTAAACTGTCGAACACATGTAAGTTAATAGAGTGATCAACATTTTATTCTTTAAAATTTTATTTTGGTGATGAATTTTTTTAGAAAAATGAGGATGAAAGAGAATTTTCTATTTTTAGGTTAGCTGTAGTTTCAGATTAGACAAAAACCAGAATAACCGAACACCACTACAGCTCTCTGATCAGCAAAAACCAGACCAAAGAGTTGTAATGCAGATAAAACAAGAAGTACCGATGATGAAGGGAAGGACCTCCGCCAGATATAGCTTAGTGAAACAGTAATCTAAAAAGTTTCGATTCTAAAGCCAGAGATAAAAAGAGGTGAAAGCGACGGTTGATGGGACAGTCAAATGGCACTACCTTCCACGGCTCCAGGCCGCGGCCAGTCTAGTCGGTGTTTCCCCAGGCACGTGAAATAGTATAGCTAGCTACTACTACTATTAGGGCATCTAAACACTATACTCTCCTACATTTATTTTTCTCTGTTCCAAATTCCATGGCAAAAACGATGGTCAACACAAAAACCTAAACCTAGCAAAAAGAGAGCGCGGAAGTGAAACATGATTAAACCTAAATCTAACTGTTGTTGCGCACTAGTAAAATGAAAAATAGTGTTGTATCCAAATCACCCTTCGTTCTTCTCATATCGCGCTAGCTTGGTTTTTTTGGCTGAGATTACAGGCTTCATACTTTATTAAAAAAATTAGAAAATGAGGGGAGAGGGAGAAGACACCAAACTTCTCAAGTAAAAACAACTATACAACCCACTAACGAAAATGATCGAAACTTCGATTGACAGGAACAATAACTTTTACATTGTAACTGAATAAAAGATGGAGACAAATCTCACCATCCATGTCAAACCTGATGATGTATTACCATAATTCGCCAAAGTACCAACTGCATGATTACCTTCATGAAAAAATGCGAAGATTTGAAATGCATTTGATAAATTCTATGCAAACAATTACCTCATTCTATACGAACACTACTAGAAAAAACACTTTAGCCGATGAAAAAAATTCATCGGTCCGTTTTCTTAAAAAAAACTACAAATTCTGGATTTCTATTCTCAGAACTTGCTAATTTCACAATTTTATTACCGGCGACGGTGACCCTTTCTCTACCTTCAAAACAACCCAACCCAAAAACCTTCCCCAACCTCACCAAATCATTCAAAATCGAAAACAACACATCCTAAACAATGAATACAACTATGAAATTCAATCTAGGAGACTAGAAACCCACCCAAAAACCAACACATATCGAACTCGATATGAACCGAGTCGACTCAGTCTAACTCGGAAGCTCCTCAGATTTGATGCATGCTTTGAATCGCGTTGTGGCTTGTTCCAACATCAACAAAAGGAAGAGACAGGCATGAATCATCCGGTTGTAACTTTGGTTGCCTTCCAGAAAGGGACGAACTCCGGCGAGGCGACGAGCTGATTGTGCGAGGCGAGGTATGGTAGGGCGGCAGACTAGGTGACATAACAGAGAGAGGGGATGGATTCAGGTCTAAAAACCCTATGACTTTAGTTGAGGACATAAAAAGGTCGTCGACTAAACTTTAGCCGACGACATATACCCCTTTGTCTGCTAAAGTCATTTAAGTCGACTACACACGTCCCTTTCGTCGACTAAATAATAGTCGACGATACGTGTCCTTTTCGTTTGTTAAAGTGTAGCCGACAACACGTGTCCCTTTTGTCTGCTAAAGAATAGCCGACGATTTTTTTATCTGTTAAAATACTTTAGCCAATGAGTAAAAAATTTTACGTCTGAAAAAAATAATCGTCAACTGAAGTATAGTATAGCCGATGAAAAAAAATCATCAACCTGTTTTTGGTCATTTCATCAGCATAAATACTTTTTCTGGTAGTTGAAGCTTCCAATCGACCAAGTGAGGTGAGCGAATGAGGTCAAAAATCATAAAAGAGTCTACTTCTAACCATATATATTTCTAATCTCTTATCTAACCAAGCTCAATTGATTTGATAACAGTCACACCGCGCGGCACCTACTAAGCTTGGTATGTCTAGATTAGATGCTATGACATCTAGATAATTATTACCGTACTTCTATAATCATGGAATTCCACTCCACATCCTCCCAGCTCTTTTTCCATGCTCATATCGAGCTAGATTGGTTGTTTTCAGTATCTTCAATTTCATAAGCTTCTTATTCATACAATTTGTATCTTTCATGTTTGGAAGGGGGAAGTGGAACTTGGAATGGTTTTGTGTTAACTATTGGCAGCTGATGAGTCCATGTTGCCTCCTAGAATTAGTCTACGTAGATGTACTCGCATACGTACTCTTCTAGGTACAAGTTTATTTAGGAGTGTTATGTATATTATATATTTGTACCACAATCGTGTACTCTCGGTAAGGGGATGTAATAACAATTTCTTTGAAGGATAAGTGTTTAACTTACGGACTTTAGAGTTTTATTGCTTAATGAGTAGTGTACCAATGCACATCTTTGCCTGCGTTTATGCATGTACGTACTGATGTACGTACTACTTTGATCTATATGTTTTTTTTTTGAAACGAAAAATGATAAAAGGAAAAAATCTATATGGTTTTTGGTTCTATAAAATGTATGTTAATATGTTTAATTTACCTGTCGTAAACTGTAAAAAGTAAATGAGCTATGAGATGACAGGTTACGTCAAATCAACTTGCTTACAAATTTGATGAGCTTCAGTCCTACTGATTCCCCCCATATACATGTCCAGTATACATCTCTCTGTTTACTCTAGTCGTTTCCTCCTAGTGTGAGCAGCAGAGCTGCCCTACCCAAGATAATTTCAACCGGAAAAAACAAAAACAACGAAAGCAAAGAAACAACAAGGACACACCAAAACTGTACTCATCTGTTCAACTACCATTAACTTATTCATTTTCTTCCTGCTTAAAAAAGAAGCTGGTTTTAAGTTCATCATGAGGTCGATCTCAGAGAAAATGACTGTGTAACTCTGTAAGAGGAATCTTGAAAAGGATGGATCAAAAGGGTTAGTTGCCGTGAAGCAAAGCTAGCTTCATCGATCTCTATCTCTATCTCTATCTCTATCTCTATCCAAACCAGTAATCATGCACTCTTCAACCAATAATAATATTAGTTGTAGCGGCATTCTGTACCCTTTCCCACCTTATAACTTTCCCTTTTCTTCTTCTTCTTCTTCGTCACATAACAACCACTGCCCTCTTCTTCCTCAAGGAAATACGACCTCTGGTGGCCTTTTTGGCCCTCACCAAGATCAATTTTCCCTACTAAACAATAGTTTTCTGGCCCCGGCCGGACCGGAAAGTAGTACTATGCTCAATCTCGGAGGAGCTTCATCAAACGCGATCGTATCATCAGCTGGTGAATACCAGCAGCATTATGGTTATGATAGTAACAATATTAGTCATCCCTATTCTGTTTCCAAGGAGGTGAAAGTACCTGTGGTTGCTGTGAAGCAGAGGGACCGGCACAGCAAGATCTTCACGGCCCAGGGATATAGGGATCGGAGGGTCAGACTCTCCATCAATGTAGCCCGTGAGTTCTTCGATCTCCAAGACTTGCTAGGGTTTGACAAAGCCAGCAAAACCCTAGAGTGGTTGTTCGGAAAGTCCAGAACGGCCATCAAAGACCTACAAAACAGCAAGTGCAAAAACAGCAGTGCTAGTTTCTCACCTTCTAGTACTCCGGAGTGTGATGGCGTTTTGGAAGACAACATAGACAAGAGGATGAGGAAGATGAAGGAGGCTGCTGCTATAATGGCCAGATTATCGAGGGCAAAGGCTAGAGAAAGAGCGAGAGAGAGGACAAGAGAGAAGATGTGCAGGATTAGTAAGAGGAGCCCTCAGATCTGTAGCCATTTGAGATGGTTCAAGGAGCTTGAACCAGCAGATATGAATCAACAACCGGGCAGTACCCTCCTAACTGAATATCATGAATCTGTTGATCTGAATAGAAAGCTGAAGGCGCCCTCAGGTTCCAATTATCCGGATCGAAGCCTTGAATCGAACCCCCCGAGGATGGAAGCTAATTCAAATTGCTGCAGCCACATTAATATCCAATTTCCAAGTGCAATATCTCAAAATTGGGACATCAACGGCGGCGTCTTCACCTGCCCTAGCATCTGTGCCCTTACCACCAACATGAATCTTAATTCTAATGGTATAGTGTTAAAGATACATTTCGCCTTCTTTTGACATAAACTATATATGCAGTATGCACTATTTATACAATTTAATTATCTGGTGACATGCAGGGTTTTAAATCTATAGCATCATTTGGGAGGCTAGCAGAAATCAAGGACTACAATGATCATTTGCAAACCCAACAGATGTAAGCTATGTATGTCCATGCTAATTCTTGTATTCCATATATGTCTTTCAAGTTCACTCACTCAAGTTGATGAGTCAAAATTAAAATGAAAAATATGGACTGATGAATTGAAAGAAAGTTGTATTGAAGAATGCGTTTACTGCTTCATTATGTTGGACAGATTGATTTTCAGAATAGATTTAAAGTTTTCAACCAGACCAAATTAATTAAAAAAATAAAGCTAATTCAAAGAACATTAATTAGACGTAGGTGAACCGAGTTTTGATTGATTAAGACTAACAACTTTAAGGTCGTGGGCTCAAACTTCAGGGAGATATGTGTGAGTTTATTAATAAAAGTTTTTTTTTTAAAAAAAAGAGAACATTAATTAGACAGAATATATGAACCTATTGATTTGAAAAAACATATATATGTTAACATTTGTAATATAGGATTTGGAAAATGAATATATATGTAAAGAGTAAGTAAAGCTTCACGTACACCAGCCGAACATAGTTTGTGATAACCAGCTAAACAAATCCTAAATTTAGAACAGGATCCAATTGCACCTTAAGAGTTTGAGCAGGGATATATGGTCTTGAAAACCCTTAGATTAAAAGTTCACCCGTATTGCAATTTCGGTCCAGATGAGCATGTATGAGTAGCAAGTGATCAAATCAAACAAAACATCAACTAGTATATAAGAAGCTAAGTAATGCATTACCAACCTGATCAATAATGATGATATCCATGATAACACATATAACTAAAGCTGTTCCATTTAGATAAAACCTGGTAAATAACATGAATGATGGCATGAGAAAGCATAGCAACTTGTATTATACGCAGTCCAGTATAGAGGATCACATACTATATGTAATGTATCGATTTAACCATCTTCTGGGATTAATTAGGTCTTCCTCTCTCTCTCTCTCTCTATATATCTCCTTTCCGATCTGCATTTTTCAATTTTTCCAGTTGTAGTTTCTGTAACAGTACAAGGGAAGGGGTGGGGGTTAATATTTTAGCGTATTAATTCATAGAAAGCTCAGTAATTCAAGTTCAGTCAGTTTTGGCGATCCAATGTACATGAGGATCTGCAAGACATAATCATGAATACATGAGGAAAATTGATTGTTAATTTGTTATTCCACTTCTCCGATATGTTTCTGTCTTCTCCTTTCTTTCTTTTTTGGTCTGGGTGCTATTGTCGCCTTGGAGGAATGGCAGATCAGTAAGATCACTGTTATTATATGTATATACTATATACCAAGAAAAGGGGAAAGAATAGTTCACTTTTAGCCCAACAGCTTGGAGTAGTAGCTCACTCGCTCGCCTACCATTTTAGAAAACAAACTATATACCAAGAAGGGATTCAAGGTTGTCCCAGACAAGAGGTTATACATTCATGATTTTTGAAGTTTAATGTGGTGATGAGCAAGATAGTTTAAGATTTGTTGTTTTATTTCAACAAAGAACAATGTCTAGTTAGCTCTGCCCAAAAATCACAGTTCTTTTCCATCTCTGTATGAAAAAAGTTAATTGATTTGGGTACATGAAGACTTCCTGTTTCTAGTTACAATCATATCCAGCAAAAATAATTATTTTGCATTGCCTAATAATCAACCTTATATCAAATTTATTTTCTTTCTTTTATTTCAAATTTGATTAGTATGATTTAATTGGTTTTTGCATCGTCTTTTAACAGATTAGTATATTAGGTAGAACATATGCAACGGATTGAGAAAGAAAGATTAACATGAAGTGTTTGATTATATATATATAGTCGTTGAAAGGGTGACATCCGCACCCCCTTTAAAGTACAACGTCTTCAATTTCTTCCTGATTAGGCGTCGATGGCACTGTTTCTTGTCGGTCGGATACCAATACTTGATACTGCCATTCTCCCTAATTAGGCGTCGACGATGCTGTTTCTTCTTGTCGGTCAGACACCAATCCTTGATACTATCTTCTCCTTGCCGCTGTATTCACCGACCAAAAGTTTTGCAACAAACCTTGATCGATCTTTATGTTTTGGGTGAAGTTGCTAGCCAGACCCTGTCGATTCAATTCTCCATGACCTCGTTCATGGCTACGCCGTTCGGGATGTCTCTGGTATCTATCCTGTAAGAGAAGTTGCGTCTTCGGCGTTTGATGGCTGAGAAATCGGAGACGTTCGTACTTTAAAGGTGGTGCAAGCGTCCACTCTCGAACGGGCCTATATATATCCACTGTTAAATTTTCAGAACTTAATGCATAGATTACTCCTGACAAGTATCATCCAAATTAATAGTCGTTAAGGTACTGAATTAGTTTAAATCAATAAACGGGTCATAAATCTATCTAACAAAACCGTTTTTGTAAATAGCAATAATTAAATCCAAACGATCATCAAATTCAATAAAACTTGGCATAAGTGATCTATGCATTATATTCTACAAACTAAACGGTAAAAATGTGAAAATATAACCAAAAAGTGAGTCAAACAAGGAACTTCACACTTTTAATTTTAAAATGAAACTTCGCTAGCTCTATATATATATAGTTATATATATATATAGTTAGAGCGGAGCCCCACTCTGAAATTAAAGTGTGGAGCTTCTTATTTGGCTCACTTTCGGGTTAGATTTCCACATATCCAGCGCACAGTACGTGTCACTTTCGTACGGAGCCGTTTGAGAGCGAACGACCGCACTCTGGCTTAAAGTGCGGACGTCTGCTGTTCTCCGTCGTTTCATGCTGGCAACGACTTCTCTCATTCTCGGACTACAGCGCAGCTTTCCAGGAGCGTTTTCCTCCTTCCAGGACTCACTGACGACGAGTTTTCTGGTTAGAATGAAGTTCTGGACAGAAAACACCATGCTGGTTGGTTCCAGAAAGCTGTGTTGTCGTCCGGGAAGGAAAGAAGTCGTCACTAGTGTGAAACGACGAAGAATGGCCGACGTCCGCATTTTAAGCCAAAATACATACATCCGCCTCTGATGTGGCCTATATATATAATCAATGAAATAAAGTCGGGAAATTTTATGTACTATGACTATGCATGTACACGATTTACCTAGCTAACGAGGGTATGAGATACACGTACAATATGCATAATGTAGAAGAGTGCGTTATGTTGTGTTAATATAAATTTTTTTTATAAAAGGGAGTAAAGCTAAGGACTCGTCAATTCATCACTTTCATGACTCAATTTGTAAATTAAATTTCTATTAGTGTTACCACTTTGAGTACTGACGTGGCAACTAAGAAAAAGTTTTGCCATCCTTGTTGAAGTAAATACTAATCGCATTAGGTAAAGTAGCTTTTAATTCAATTTTTCCTTTTTTTAATTTCCTAAAATTGTTAATTGTACTATGTATGTGCTTAGTTAACATTTAGGAATTGCTGACGTAGTCCTTTATTTCATTCAATGTTTAACATGTAGATTTTGATGATAAAAAACTATGTTTTGATTTTGTCCATTTTCTATCTCTTCCTATTCCACACTATTTGTCTTCTCAATTTTAACTTAGGTTAGTGTTTATTTATGTACCATTCTATGGTACCTCCCGTATGTAGATACTTTAATTGGACTTTGATATTTTCATTAAAAAACAAGCCAGTGTTATTTTTCTTCACCAGTTCATCTACATATGTCTGACTACGGTTTAGGGGCTATCTAAACTAGAATTTTGGAACCAAAACCTTACCTGCAATCCTGCATCGTTCATTGATCAGTGTTAACGCCTGTCTATCTAACACTTGAAGCCCCAAATTCTTCAAATGCTTAGTAGGAGGCACAAATTGTTTAACACCAACTTCAGGTCAGATAGAACAGACATTAAAGCTTAAAGCAGGTTAATTGCTACCATGCTTCGAAGACGATCGCATATATCCTGACTATTTTTAGCTCTTTTGGCATGTAGGACATGGATACGCATGCAATAGAATAATTTTAGACTACAAAGAACAGATAGCATGCGTATGACCCTCGTAGCTTAATTTAGCCACGTACTACTGCCGATATGAGGTATAACATCAAATGCCAGAGAAAATGAAGAACAAAGTTCATCAGCTTCTGATTTCAAGTCTGAAAAAGGCTACCAGCAAGAAACAACAAGACATCATCCTTAGAAAAGTAAAAGCTCTAGCTACATAGATGTTTGAAAACTTTTCAGTTGTGGCTGGGTAACTAGCAGTGTATTATGAGGCAATGAATCATGAGAACTCAAACTCAGTACAGCTTCTTTAAGCAAAATAAAAGACAGAAGACGCACGCCTAAGAATTTTAAGAGAAATGATGAAACCAGACTTTAGACATTTACCTGAAAGTGCCTGATGAACAATGGCTTAATAGTTTGAGAGATGTCAAGTACAGTACACACTCCCAACGACGACGAAGATGAACAGTTCTGCAATAGTGGAAGTGACGGCGATTACTGGTAGATGAAGAACTAGTTTCTTTCTTTCTTCTCTCCCTTCACCGGTAGTTCTGGACTTCTGACTCCGGACATGGTGATATGGGTGCAAGTACGAGACACATATATTTTGTATATATATGTATATATCGAGGTGGTTATGATCTGAAATCTGGCTAGCTCAATCTAATGGTATGATATAACTCCCCCAATTCCCCAACAAAATTTAATATAAAATGGAGCAGATTGTCAGGGAGGACACACTCCATGCTCCATATCCAATACAATACTCTACAAAATCTATCTCTTTAAGTCCGAATGACTAGTTAAAGAGCAAGTTTCATTAGGTATGAGGACCATGACCAATAATTTCAGTAGCCAGCTTGGGTAATCCACAACAAGGTCAAGTATTGCTGCAGTACTTTCTTTTGTTCATAAAGGACGTAGCTAGCTGGCTCTTTCAGTCTTTCATATTTACCACAAAATAAGTGAATAAGATGAACGTTTTCTGAAATCTATTTAACCAGCTAGGTGATTCATTTGTTACTGGCGTAACTACAACGTATTACATGTCTTCTGTGATATTAAATATTATCATGCATCACCACGACACAACCTTCATCAATCACGGATTCACGGCACATCATACATTTGCACTGTTGCCGTTGCCACCGTGCCTAGCGCTAACTACGGTCATTGTGTCGTCATTAACGTCAACACCACCATTTTCAGAGGAACTATGTTCATTGCGCTTTGAGTTGCTGTAGAATTAGAAGAACTACAGCAAGAATCAAGCATCAAATCTAATACTGTAAAGATGTAGAACTTGAAATCAATCAGAACACCCATTCTTACTCATATAGGGACAACCAAGATTTTCCATATCATTCACATTATTGTTATTGATCAAATATGTGATAAAGAACAATCAAATCCCCAAATCAAATATGTTTAAGTTTTTGTTTTTATGGTATTCATTGATAAAGTAAACTGGGTTTAACTCTAAAATCAATTAGATTTAACTCCAAAATCAATTAGCAATAGAAAAAGTAGTCAAAACCCTTATAAACCACAGACAAATACCCATTTTTACTGATGTGAGATTTATATCTCAACATGCCGCACGTGTGACGAATTTTTAAGCCTAACACGTGGACAACATTTGGGATTGAAATGGAGTTCGTGTGGTTTTTGGGCTTCACACGTAGACGTGGGTAACCCGCTCTGATACCATGATAAAGTAGTCTGAGGTTCACATCTAAAACCAATTGACAATGGAGAAAGTAACACAAATTCTTATAAGTCCATATTCAAATTTGATAGTTAATCATCAAAGATTGAATTATAATTTCCATTGTTAATAGTTTTTTTTGAATCGTGATGTTTACTTGTTTAGCTCAACGAATAGTACAGAGAATAACCACCTTAAAAGGTCGACAAAAAGAATTACTCTCTATGACTACCAACAACCTAGCAAATCCTAGATCCCTAACAATCAAAAGGAATAGTTCATTTTAAAACAGTTTTCTTTATCATTGACAGTTTGAATAGGGCTCTCATTATAAATGATGATTCATTCTTTTGCCTTAGAATTTCTTGGTTCCTAAATGTTTGATGGTACAAATTCCAGATCACCGTGAATCTGAAACCGTCCGGCCATTAGACGCTCATCATGCAATGGAAGTTCGTCTTGGACTTTCCAAGGGTCCAGTTGCCCCAAGCTTTTACTGAAAGAAGAGCGAACGAAGGATTAGTAACATTGTGCTGTTGTAAATCAGTCGTATCTATACGACTATGTAAATGTTGCTTTCAAACGCAAAAAAGGAACCTTGTTCCTGATATGCAGCGTTGCTTGTACTTCGTAATCTTATATATCATATCATCCATCCAAGTACATTAGTGTTGCTCAACCTCTTGTGTTCATAACATGCGTGTGCATGTATAGGTTAGTTATTTGAGAAAAGTCAGTATGACACATCCCTTAGAATTTCAGTGCATGTTTGCTTACTAGAACTAAACGAGACTGTCAAATAAAGAGTATAATTTAGTTAGTATTATGTTTGGTATTACTGGATATATACTAACTTAAATAAGCTTACGCAACACATTGTTTTTATTTTGTCATCTTTAGATAGTGTTATTATGGGTATTCAAATATGTCATCCATAAATAGTCAGGGCCGGCCTCGACAAGCAGTGCCCATGCACGGAGCCGACAGCCAAAAGGGCTCATTTATTTATTTTTACAAAATTTATATAATTAAGGATGATAGTTATATTGTATATGATAAAAAAATATTGACAAAAAATAATTGAGGGGTCATTTCTCTTTACTCAATCTTGTTTAATGATTGCTTCTTAATTATCTTTATTTACATTATTTTTTCTATAAAATTTTCTTTTCTTGAATAAGAAAACTTTTCTTTTTGTCATTTATTATTTTCTCTAATAAATTTATTTTCTTAATTGAGATCTCCTCTTCATTTCAGTCTCTTGTTCATTCTTATATCTTTAATCAAATGACATCATTATTTTTCGAATTTCAATCTCTTTTTTAGAAAAAAAAAATCTTAATAAAATGCCACATTAGCCTTTCTTCTCCCTAAATTCTGTATTTATCGCATCAATTATGGAGAAAAATGTTGAAACAACAAAGAGAATAGTGATCAATGTCCTCCACAACAAAAAATATTTGCTCTGTTCATTATAAATTGCTCAAAATCCTTCAATTTTTCTCGTATTCTCTTCGTTTCTCATTTCTATCATAATCTAATTTTTCATGGAAGGTTGCTTTTATTTTCATATATCCCATTTTATTAATACTGACCTCTTAACATGTACTTCACACATGTCAATTTGCTTTTTTAGAGAAATATTATAGTTGGACAAATATATAAACAGATATTTAATGGGGGCAAATGTGTAAAATAAAAATAGATACATCATATTTACTTTTTTAATTATGTTTAATATTTTTAGTTTTTCAACCATTTATAACATCATCGGTAAATTTGAAAGTTTAAATTTTTGGTGAAGCATTGACACCAAAACTTAGCTTCATGTTAGGGGTTTAGATCATGTCATTTGGGATGTTGTAAAAGATTTCTTCAATTTTACTTTATTTGTTTTTTTATTTTTTTATTATTAGAACTATGCATCTTATATATATATATATATAATTGATATATAAAATTGATAAACGCAATTTATATATGAAATGATATATGAAATTATGCAGCCTAATTATGTCTATATTTTTAAAAAAAATGAAAAAAAAAGTATTACATAAAGAGCCCATCTTTTTTACCCAGCGAGTCTTAAATTCTTGAAGACCGGTCATTATCCTGTAAATAGTATCAACTTTTTAAAAAATAAAATAAACAAACTATCGACCAAATATATGAGTTCAAAACAAGTTTTAAAAACTAAGAGGCTCTTTGTAGGTTTAATGTAGTTCTGAGTACTGATCATGCCTATGGTTAAGCGATGAATCATATTCCCAAAACCCAAAGATTCTCTATCGACAAATTGCAACCGTCCAAATTATAGCCAGAAAAAAAAACAAGGAAAGCAGACAAACAAGACTGTACTAATCTGTTCAACTGCAATTAACTCATTCATTTTTCGTCCTTTTTTTAAAAAGTCGCTGGTTTTTAGTTAATCATGAGGTCTATCTGAGAGAAAGTGACTGTGTAACTCTGTAAGAGGAATCTTGAAAAAGATGGATCAAAAGGGTTACTAGCCGTGAAGCAAAGCAAACACCATCGTTCAGATCTCTATCCAAACCAGTAATCATGCACTCAAAAACCAATAATAACATTAGCTGCAGTGGCATTCTCTACCCTTTCCCACCTTTAACTTTCCCTTCTTCTTCTTCTTCTTCTTCTTCTTCTCATAACAACCACTACCCTCTTCTCCTCAAGAAAATACGACCTCTGGAGGCCTTTTGGCCTAAACCAAGATCAATTTTCAATAGTTTTCTGGCCCCGGCCGGACCGGAAAGTAGTAATATGCTCAATCTCGGAGAAGCTTCATCAAAAGCGATCGTATCATCAGATGGTGAGTACCAGCAGCATTATGGTTATGATAGTAACAATATTAGTCATCCCTATTTTGTTTCCATGGTGGTGGAAGTACCTGTGGTTGCTGTGAAGCGGATAGAACGGCACAGCAAGATCTTCACGGCCCAGGGATATAGGAATCAGAGGGTGAGACTCTCCATCAATGTAGCCCGTGAGTTCTTCGATCTCCAAGACTTGCTAGGGTTAGACAAAGCCAGCAAAACCCTAGAGTGGTTGCTCGGAAAGTCCAGAACGGCCATCAAAGACCTACAAAACAGCAAGTGCAAAAACAGCGGTGCTAGTTTCTCACCTTTTAGTACTCCGGAGTGTGATGGCGTTTTGGAAGACAACATAGACAAGAGGATGAGGAAGATGAAGGAGGCTGCTGCTATAATGGCCAGATTATCGAGGGCAAAGGCTAGAGAGAGAACAAGAGAGAAGATGTGCAGGATTAGTAAGAGGAGCCCTCAGATCTGTAGCCATTTGAGATTGTTCAATGAGCTTGAACCAGCAGATATGAATCAATAACCAGGCAGTACCCTCCTAACTGAACATCTTGAATCTGCTGAGCTTAAAAGAAAGCTGAAGGCTTGTTCAGGTTCCAATTATCCGGATCGAAGCCTTGAATTGTGGCCCCAGAGGATGGAAGCAAGTTTAAATTGCTGCAGCCACATTAATATCCAATTTCCAAACGCATATCTCAAAATTGGGACATCAACGGCGGCGTCTTCACATGCCCTAGCATCTGTGCAATTACCACCAACATGAATCTCAATTCTAGTGGTATATAGTGTGTTAAAGATACGTACATTCTCCTTCCTTTGACATAAACTTTAATTATATGCAGAGTATGCACGATTTATACAATTTAATTATCTGTTAACATGCAGGGTTTCAAATCTATACTCTATAGCATCATTTGGGAGGCTAGCAAAAATAAAGGACAACAATGATCATTTGCAAACCCAACAGATGTAAGCTATATATGTTCATGCTAATGCTTGTACCTAGCTCCATTTGGATGCTCATATGTCTTTCAAGTTCATTCACTCTAGATGAGTCAAAAAAATGAAAAACATGGCTACTGATGAACTGAAAAAAAGCGGTACCGAAGAAAAATGCTTTTATTGCTTCATTATGTTGGTAGACTGATTTCATCAGAACAGATTTTATTTTTTCAACAAAGTCAAATTAATTAAAAAATAAAGTTAATTGAAAGAACATTAGACAGAATATATGTACGTATTAATTTGATAAAACATATATATGTTAACATTTGTAATATAAGGATTGGAAAATGAATATATTTGTAAAGAGCAAGTAAATCTTCACACCAGACGAGCATATATAGTTTAATTGACAACCAGCTTAACAAATCCTAAATTTGGAACAGGATCCAAATGCACCTTAAGAGTTTGAGCAGGGATATATGGTCTTGAAAATCATTATATTAAAAGTTCACCCGAATTACAATTTCTGTCCAGATGAGCATATATGAATAGCAAGTGATCAAATCAATCAAAAGATCAACTAGTATATAAGTAGCTAAGTAATTCATGACCAACCTGATCAAGGTAATGATTATATATATCCATGCTAACACATATAATTAAAGCTGTTCCATGTTAGATAATACCTGATAAAGAACATGAATGATGGCATGAGAAAGCTTAGCAACTTGCACTATACGCAGTCCAGTATAGAAGATCATCACATACTATATGCAATGTATCGATTGAACCATCTTCTGGGATAAATTGGTATGTCTTCCTTTATATCTCCTTTCAGATCTGAATTTTGCATTTTTTCAATTCTTCGAAAGCTCAGGAATTCTAGTCCAGTTAGTTTTGGCTATCCAATGTATATGTACATGAGGATCTGCAAGATATATTTCATGAATACAGGAGGAAAATTGATTGTTTAGTATTCAACTTCCCTGATATGTTTCTGTCTTCGTACATGAGGATCTGCAAGACATATTTCATGAATACAGGAGGAAAATTGATTGTTTAGTATTCAACTTCCCTGATATGTTTCTTCTTCTTCTTCTTCTTCTTCTTCTTCTTCCTGGGTCTGAATGCTATTGTCTTCTAGCCTTAAAGGAATGAGTAGATCACCGTTATTATACCCTACTTTATACTAAGGGATTCAAGTTTAATGTGGTGATGAGCAAGATAGTTTAAGATTTTGTTGTTTTAACACTAGAAATTCGAAGGAAGAGGAAGAAGATGAAATAATTGAAACACTACGAAGAAAGAAGGTGCACTAGTACAAAAACATCCTTAAGGGACGGAAGTTAACCGTCGCTTAAGTAACTTTTTCCGTCGTTTGAGATTTAGAACGATGGAACAGCCGTCGCCTGGCCACGTGGAATCACAGGGAATGATCGATGTTTAAGGTGATACCATGTAGAAAGTGATTTTTATTGATATTTTCAATTACATCGTATACAATATATAGCAGTTTATTAGAGCAAATTTAAAGGGGCAATAAAGCTACATTAACTACAATATCAAAACTGTATCAAAACTAAAACATAGCTATTACGAAGCTAATCAATGGAGAGGATTAAGTGTTGGAGCGATTAACTCTAACAACATCGATCAGTTTAAGAAATCTGTTGTAAATGTTGGAGGAAATCACTATTGTTGATTGAATCGGTGAATGCTCTCTAACAAATTTCAACAGGGAACAACGTCTAGTTAGTTCTGCACAACAAGCACAGTTCATCATTTCCATCTCTGTATAACAAAAGTTAAATTGATTCTGGTTCAAGAAGGCTTCCTGTTTCTAGTTCCAATCATCCAGCAAAAAACTATTATTTTGCATTGCCTAATCAACCTTATATCAAATTTCTTTTATTTCTTTCCTGGAAATTTGATTAGTATATATAGCGCTAGCTTGATTTAATTGATTTATTCACTATCTTGGTTTAATGGGTTTATTTACTATCTTTTAACTGATTAGTATATTAGGTAGAGCATTAATATGCACCGTCTTTAACTGATGAGAAAGATAGATTACATGAAGTGTTTGGTCCAGAAATACTCCACAGTCCACACAAGTCACGTACACTACTAGCAAAATCAATGAAATAAAATCAGGAAATTTTACGTGCTGTCACTGTGCACGTACAAAATTTACCCAGCTAATCATGTATCTAAGTAAATGAGGATATGAGATACAAATGAGGATATGAGATACACGTACAATATGCATAATGTAGAAATTTACCTTATGTTGTGTTAATATAATTTGTTTTTAAGGGGAGTAAAGCTATTATGTGTTATATTAATTTATCACTCTACTTTGAGACTCATGTTGTAAATTAAATTTCTACTTTGAGTAATGTTACCATTTTGATGAATGGTGTTACCATGCCAATTTTGATGAATTGATAATTGTACTATGTATGTCATTAGTTAACATATTGTAAAATTTCCATAAAGGATGAATTTTATATTCTTTCTAAAATGTTACACTATATATACCCTTTTGTCTCGGCCATTTTCTATGGCCGTTGTAGAAAATGTGTTAACCTAGGACATCTATATATAATAATCTAAGAGGTTATATTTATATATTTTATGAATTATTTCTCTAAATCATCAAAAAACCATAAGTATTTAACATAACAAAAGAAAATCAAAGAAATATAGCTAGAAAAAATCAAATACATCACATAAGATTAGTTGTAATTCAATTAACAAATAAGAGACGTATTAAATAATAAAAAAATATTAGAGTTTAAATAGAGGACTTTGAGGACCTAAACTATTAATCTAAACTATTTTAACCTAGGTTAGTATTTTTATATATATAATATTTGTAGATACTTTAGTTGGACTTTGATATATTCATTAAAAAAACAAAGCCAGTGTTATTTTTCTTCACCAGTTCACCTACATGTCCGACTACGGTTTAGGGGCTATCTAAACTAGAATTTTGGAACCAAAACCTTACCTGCAATCCTGCATCGTTCATTGATCAGTGTTAACGCCTGTCTATCTAACACTTGAAGCCCCAAATCCTTCAAATGCTTAGGAGGCACAAATTGTTTAACACCAACTTCAGGTCAGATAGAACAGACATTAAAGCTTAAAGCAGGTTAATTGCTACCATGCTTCGAAGACGATCGCATATATCCTGACTATTTTTAGCTCTTTTGGCATGTAGGACATGGATACGCATGCAATAGAATAATTTTAGACTACAAAGAACAGATAGCATGCGCATGACCCTCGTAGCTTAATTTAGCCACGTACTACCGATATGAGGTATAACATCAAATGCCAGAGAAAATGAAGAACAAAGTTCATCAGCTTCTGATTTCAAGTCAGAAAAAGGATACCAGCAAGAAACAACAAGACCGGCATCATCATTAGAAAAGTAAAAGCTCTAGCTACATAGATGTTTGAAAACTTTTCAGTTGTGGCTGGGTAACTAGCAGTGTATTATGAGGCAATGAATCATGAGAACTCAAACTCAGTACAGCTTCCTTTACAAAATGAAAGACAGAAGACGCACGCCTAAGAATTTCAAGAGCTAGAGAAATGATGAAACCATACTTCAGACATTTACCTGAAAGTGCCTGATGAACAGCGGCTTAATAGTTTGAGAGATATCATGTACAGTACACACCCCGAACGACGAAGAAGAAGAATTCTGCAATATTGGAAGTGACGGTGATCACTGATAGATGAAGAACTAGTTTCTTCTCTCCCTGTACTGGCAGTTCTGGACTTCTGACTCCGGACATGGTGGTATGGATGTGAGTATATATATATATATAATATCGGGGTGGTTATGATCTGAAATCTGAACTGATAGCTAGCTCAATCTAATGGTATGATATAATTAAATTCCCCAACAAAATCGAATATAAAACTAAGCAGATTGTCAGGGACGACATGCTCCATACTCCATATCCGATACAATAATAAAATCTACCTCTTTATATTAGATTTTGTCCCGGTGACTTTAGTTAAAGAGCAAGTTTCATTAGGTACGAGGACCATGACCAATAATTTTAGTACCTAGCTTGGGTAATCCACAACAAGGTCAAGTACTGCTGCAGTACTTTCTTTTCTTTTCGTCATAAAGGACGTAGCTAGCTGGCTCTTTTATTTGTATGCGCTGGTACATAAATTCTTGTAGTAGAATTAAATTGTTATTTAAATTTATAAAACTATTAATGTTTTATTAAAATTTTATTTTTGATATCAACAAAAAGCATGTATCCATTTTCGGTCACGGTCTCGTTTTTTGATAACGTGTTTTGTATGAGACTCAACAAAAATATTTATTGTAAGTAGATAACCACATCAGTGATACCTGAACTCTTTTAGAATAATCAATGTGATACTCAGAATGAAAACCTAAGTTTTTTATGTTCAAACTATGAGGGAAAGTAGATCCACAAGATTTAATTTTAGAGATTTTTGAAAGAAATGAGATCTATGAAAGATATTAAGTTATTTCGTCGAGTGTTTAGAGTTTAGAGATTTTATTTTGAGGGTTTAGTGTTTAAGGTTTAAATAACTTTTAAACTTTTTATAGATCATATTTCTTTCAAGAGTTTAGAGATTTTTTAGGGTTTAGAGTTTAATGATATTTAAACTTGACTTTGAATATAAAAAACTTAGATTTTCATTCTGAATATCATATTGATCATTTTAAAAGAGTCCGGAGACTACTGATGTAGTTATCTACTAACAAAAAATATTTTTGGTGGGTCTCATACGATCACGTCATCAAACAAACGGCGTCGTGATGGAAAATAGGCTCAGACCTTTCTTGTTTTGTCTAAATGAAGAAAATAGATGGGTGGACTGCCTCTTCATGGCGGGTCGTAGGTGATGTCGCTCTCTGGTCACGACGTGGTGTCAATGACGAGGTGGCGGTGAGCTCCGTATCCAGACTGCAGCATGTTGTCTTTGGGCCGGATCTGAGTATATATGCCCTTAGGTCCATTGAGGTTTGTTTGGGCCTAGGTTCATTATGGACCTAGGTTGTTGAGTTTTGTTTAGTGGTTGTTCGTTGTCCCTCCTTTTTTAGTGAGGGTTTATGTGTTTTTAGTAATTTGGTGTCGTCGGTCGTGTCGTGGGAGAGTTATGATTATGGTGTCGTTTACATGGACTATTTTAATGTCGGTTAGTTCTTATTGTCAATGTATTGGGGAGATTACATGTGTATATATGCTGGTAAGTTTGACATGCATTGTTTGAAAATAGTTGTTTCTTCTTGAGGTTGACTGTCAGTATGTATCGAGACTTCTGGATTAAATTATGTTACAGTTGAACCCCTTTTGATATCGGTTCTTATCCAATATAATCAATGTTGTTTCAGGTATGTAATGTTGAGAGTGAGAAATTTATGTTCATCACTGATATCTGTTACAGTTATAATTTGTATTATCGTTAATGAAAATCTTCATCTTACTCCTCAAAAAAGCTAGCTAGCTAGGTGATTCATATACTACAACGTACGTATTATGTCTTCTGTGATATTAAATATCATGCATTACTACTACACCGCCAAAGTCTTCCTCATGCTTCCACTACGACAACCTTCATCAATCATGATACATCCATACATTTGCACCGTTGCCGTGGCTGCTGCCACTATGCCTAGTGGCTAGTGCTAAGTGCTAACTGCCGTCACTGTGTCGCCATTAACCTCTCAACACCACCGTTTTCAGAGGAAATAATTAAGTTCATTGTGCTTTGAATTGCACGAACGACTACGCAGAGAGAATGAAACTTCGAATAAGTTGTATACTGTATCCAATGCACCATAAGATTATCTGTTTAATGCAAGATTTGGATCCATTCGTTGTTGATATGTATTACGAACCAGAAATTCCACACAACACATTTGGATCCATGATGATTGATGTGTTCTTTGATGCAAGATTATTGCATAAGAGTTAAGACCACGATCACTTATGTATCAGTTTATTGTAAATTATTGACTTAGATAAAAAATCTATGTCCCTACATTGTAATATATTATGATCCTACTACATCTCTAATAAAATTGGCTTTTTGATGCTTAGGATTTTCTGGCAAGAATTATTTGAGTGGGTTCCTTGATGCCAAAATTCACCTCAAACTGTCATTGTATTGGGCAATAAGGTATATAAGCAAGATCATGTCAAAGATATAATTCTTTTGGCATTTTCATATTACAGGAGTCTAAAAGACGAGAATTGATTTAATGGTGAAAGATTTGTTTGAGTTTTGGCACGTTTCAGCGGTTCACCTACAAAAAGATTAAAGTACGATATGAATGGACACATTTGCGGCTTCTATTTGAGTTTTTATGTTATGTATCGAATTACCTCCCAACTGAAAAGTTGTTTTGGAGAGCATGACAGTGAAGATCATAAGCACTTTTGGTGCATTCGATGCATACCCTAACATTTAGTGGCTCTTTACAAAACTCTATGACAAAATGTATAAGTATAAATTATTTATATTGATAAGTGTCGTTGAGAAAATCTTAACCATTGAGCATTATACTCCACTTCAAATAAACAATTTGTGGATATGAAAAATCTGTTGATAACATTGTCCACATTTTTAACACAGTTTAATTGCTTTAGTAATTGCTTTTGTAAAAATCTATTTAATATTACATAATTGCTTTAGTAATAAGCATTTGTTGACATTATGTTAATGTGATGATTTTCTTGCGGTAAGTATCTTGTAGATAACTATCCATATTCCTATGTTTATTATTAGGTATTGTTAGCAATAACTTCTTTTATTATTACTTTTACTATCTGTCATGTTATATGGTTACTAACATAATATGACTTCATGATTTTAATAACACTTTTTATTACTATTTTTTGCTATTACGGTTATTATTAACTCAATTGATTGCTATTATTGGATACTTTGTGTATTTATTTAATAAGTTATCTAATTTTATGAATGATTTCATTATGAAATATCAATATGCAAGGTGATCAATAGTCAAATATGTACCTACGTTTTCACTTTCATTTGGTTCTCTATTCATTGTGGTGCATCTGTCTATTCCTATAGTTTAATCATTCATAGCTAGTAAAGCGATTTTATTATATGTGTCATAAATGATTATTTAACTCTGCTCTAAACATTACACACATCGATTCTTGTTGCTTTTATTATTTCAGGTTGTAGCAACTTTCACATATATAACAAATATGTGTGTCATAATTGATTATTTTATCATTATTGTCACAAGAAATTTGTTTTATAAACTAAGTTAGTCTTGATAATCTAAAGCCTTTTGATTCAACTGAGTCCAAAGTTTCTGAAAAGTAATATGATAAGTTGGGAGATGTAGTATGTCCATGGTACCATGATACCATGGACATAAAGAAAATAACATAAGAATGGTTTCCTCATGGCCATGTTTCACTGTCCTTTACGTCTGAGACTTCCTCGCCTTATACTTGAGTGAGAATTTGTTTAGCTTATTTATTTTTCTCAGGATTATTACAAAGTGTAATGGACACATTGTGAGCTGTGAATATTATTTTGGTAAGTATAATTTCTTGCACAACATACTCACGAGAAAAGTTCATTATAAGACCATGACACATTGTGGTCTTGATTAATGTTACTGCAAGATGGTCTCTTGTAAATACCATATTTTTGAGTTTGCAGTTCAAATTTGTGAAACTTGAACAACATGTTACGAGTAAATGTTCGATGAAAGCCTAATGTTTCCCGAACATAAGAGGGCCAAAAGTTCTTCAACATGGTATTTCATGAAAATGAGCATGTGATCTCGCATCAAGTTCACCCACTCCTAGAACCTGAAGCTTTTAATTGTATAGACTCGAACAAGAAAATTCAAGTTGATCTCGAATAAAAAGGTTCTAATATGCCTCATCCTCCAACTTACAGTTTCAAGTAATTTGTTTCTCGCATGAGCTTATACAAATTTAGAACCTCAAGTTCTAAATTCTGAGGCACATAAATAAAGATGTTTTGTTAACAATATAATGCAATGATGCATATGGATTTTTTTCAAAACATATGCAATTATTGTGGTTCAGAAGTTCCTTAAGTTACACAGCGATTGAAGCCTCATGTTATGATCTTTAATCATATAAGAGACTGAAGTTCCTCACTTTACACACATTATCATATTAGGGAAGTTTGCGAGACCGGAAGCTCTTTGTATTTACTTCACCCATGGAACAAGAAGTTTCTAATGTGAAATCTGTTTATCGTATTCTTTGCAATCTTATTATTTTATTATTTTTTCATTATATTACTTTTATTTCTATTCATTTTAGGCTCCGCCCCATATCATATGAAACTGGAATGTCATGTTGTTGCCCATAAGTTCAAACAATGTTTCAGAACCTGATGTTCTTACAATAGAGGCTCAAACCTAAAGTTTTAAGTGCACAATATAAACTATAAGGTGAAATTGATATTTCATTTTTAGTCACCTTGAGCGTGAAGATTCGAGTACCACTTTTATTTGAATCGTTCTTCAACATACGCAATTTGAGAACATATATATAGTTCTAATATTATAAAATCAAACCTGAAGCTTCAATTACATGGCTCTGGAAGAGCTCATATTATCCACTCTTTACGTTAAGTGTCTTAACTATGTCTCTAGAATGTGTAACACATATTGTGATGTAGATCCCACCTCGTCCAAGGGAAGGCAAGAGATGTTAAAATATTGCAATCACACCTCCCTATATTGTGACACAATTTTTGGGCTGCAACCCAAGAACAAAATTGTGAGGCGAGGTCCAAAGCAAAATATCTCTATATTCAGCCTATTATGTGTCTAATTCTACATTAAAATGAGGCATATAATGTCATGAGCTAGAAGTTCATTAAACCAAGTATGATTATTTTGGCATGACTGGTTACATATTTTACATATAATGTTGCTTGGAATCAGTAACAACTTTTGCTAGCAGCCAGCTAACGCAACACTCCTAGCAAATTGTTTGATTTGTCACTTTGATGAGACATTCCTCATATCGTGAGGAGGAGACAAATTACTCTTGAAAACGACATGAACTAGTGTTAGATATTTAACCACCATCACATTTTCAGTTTGAGAAGCATCTCAGTTAGTGACTTAACAAAAATAGTCAATGACAAATTATATGCTAAAGGCATCTGGTGAGGTTGAAATCCCTGAGATCAACCATATTAACTGTTGCATCCTGAAACCTTTATCGGCCCGAAATACGACTAGGCCGAAACTACAAGGCTAGGGGAAGTAAAATTAGAATCTACCATATTTTTTTTCACGGGGTAAAAATAGAATTTACAGTGGAAGTGCGGAAAATAGCGATAAATCATGGGTCAACTTTAAAAACATGCGACAACATATAAAACATTCCACACTTAAGGAAATCATAAAATGAATCAACCGAGTGAAAAAAACATATCATACTAGGAGTGAACACTCGAATAAACAAGAAGACAAAATGGATAGGTCATGCCCCCAAACCTTCAACATGCTTATCCCGTTTCAGAATACAGTTCCTGCATCCACGAACTATTGTAGGGGTGAGCAATTGTCCTCGCTAACCCAGATGGGGTCGATACCCAACCGCTCTAGGGTTTGAAAAACCCAAAAGCGGGATATATATAAGGGTGACACCAAAAGTGTAAAATCCAAATAGAATAATATTCAAGAGAAAATACTCGAGAGAAAACCCTCGACAATAAAACTCATCTCAAATCATGAGGATAATAATCAAATATATGAGTATATGTATATATGTATGTGCACACTGAGCTCAAATAAATAATGTATATAACACCTGCAGGATTTTCCTCTAGATCTCGACGGCCGAATCCCAAGTTTGTCTACACAGCAAACCGGGGACAACGAACTATGCGTCCGAAAGCGAGTAGTAGCGAGAGTGTCTATTTACATCAAATGCCCAACAGATCCCACATAGAACACACCGCACTTACGGCTCGCATAACTCTGTACGAGATGAGCGTCAGCGTAAAATAAAATAAACAGGGCATTACCCCTCCGGAGGTTCACGGTCATCGACACCGTGGGAAGCGTAGTCTAAATACTCGGTCCCGTCACTCTCAGACCAAGCACCGGTAATCAGGACAACGGTACTACTTTTCGATCCAGAACACACATACACACCAATGCGAGTAAATGCGTGTGGTAAACAGTAAATCATGTAGCTCTTACTTTTATAAATAAAAAGTTTCTAACCCAGAAAAGTTACGGCTCACCCATTGGGTGTGCTCCCCGTACCTGTAAATGCCGACTCCAAAGCAAACACCAATCTCGCGCTCCTGAAAGCGTCCACGTTCTCGAGTCGAACTAAAAGTCCTTTAATAACTGTAGAAACGATTCCGTTAATACAAATCTCTGGAAATATCATTGACTTTGACCATTTTCTTGGTTTGACCAGGATTGGCCAAGTTTGACCAATATTTTCCTGAGTTGACCAGGAATTTACCATTTGACTAAGGGTTGGCCAATTAACATACTTTCAACATGTTCGATCCGAGTCACTTTACTTTACTTCTTACTAAACGTTAAACAATTAGGCGTCATTTATTAACTCGTTGAATTACTAAGGACACCCATATTAACGTTTGACAATCCATTTTAGTAATCATCGATTTCGTTTAACAAACATGTTACGTTTTTCATTAATTCGAACATTTTGAAATACGTTAATTCGGAATCTTCGGACCACTACTAAGTACACCCAAGAGGGTTCCCTTATTTGGATAGCTTTCCTAAAATAGAAAGTTTCCAAATATAGTAAGTTTCCATTTTACTAAATTTAACCGGTTAACCATTATTGACTTTTCTTTTAACCGGTCAACTTTCCAAAAATGGAACTTCCCAAAATGGTAAGTTTCCTAAAATGGTAAGTTTTCTTTAATTTGACGTTTTGCTACGACTCAACGGAAAAGACACATTTTAAAGTGTCAAAGTCTACCTTCTCGACATTTTGCCGAATTCTTGCCGGATTCCGATGACTTGCCAGAATCTCTGCCGGATTCCTGTCAACTTATCAAAATTTCGCCATAGCTTACTCGTTTTTTCATTTCCATGTTATCGACATACATCAACATCAGCAAACATCAAGTCAGTCAATATCGTAACCCTATTCCAAACAGCATATTTATCCACGATATCCAATTAATATACAAAACCTGCAGTTTACCTTCCATGTATCTCAAGGACGAATCCAGTTACTCCCCCTTTACTAAGACTCGACCTCAGCCATCCTAAGGTGACCATTAGACCAAAAGGTGGCGACATAGTGGTCCACTGTCAAACACCCAAAATCAGTCCTCGATCCAGAACACCATCAACAGCTCCATATCTCACCTTCATCTTCAATCTTCCCTAGAACGGACCCTTAAAAGCTCCCCTGCCAGAATTTGAATCCATGCTCCTCCTACGCTGCAGCAGTCGCACCCCTAGCCTCTAACAGAGACATCCACGTCTCCAAAGGCTCAAAAGGTTGTCAAAGAGGAGACGAAGAATGCATAGAAGACTCGTCGGAGCTCGAGAAGGCGTCAGGGAGCTAGAATACTTAGGTTGCCGTAATTTGATGAACACAAGGAGGGGATTCTTTGATTCGATCTCTTCTACGGTTGGATATATGTGTGATTGGTTAAGGGGGTTTTGTAGAGAAGAGGAAGAGGAATCGAATGGTGGTGGTGCGCCGTCTTGGGGCCGCTAGACAATGGTGTTGCCGGAGAGGGTGACCGGTGCTCGGAGAGCTCGAAAGAAAGGAGAGAGAGAGGGTTGACCGATTGGGGGTCTTTGACTTTGGTCAAAGACTTCAAACCTTTTTATACTGAAATGGAGGGCCCAGATTTGATCTGGAAAAGATCCAACGGTCCAGATTTAATGAAGGGTAAAAAGTAAATATGAAATGATAAAAACTATTTACCGAAATGATAATTAAGAATTACCTGAAACTTCATAAATTCATAGAAAATAGATGGAAGCTCTGAAAAATATTCTGAAAATACTGGGAGACTCGTGTCAACACGTACTACAACATCGAGTCCTTAAATGAGGAATTTGAAGAATTTAGAAAAAACACAAAAATAAACGTAGTCGTTCACTTGTGAAGTTATCGAACGCGGTTTAAACCTTAGTAACTTATCGTTAACCATGGTAAAAACATACGGAGTCTCACATTAACAAAACACATATCCCTCATTTGATTGATGGGAGGAATGCATATCTACGTGTCATGGTTCTCTTGAAGAGATTTCAATTAAAGAATGTCAGAGATCCTAATATATCTACAATGTTTTTTTGGATACAGTTATGGCTACATTTACACATACAATGGTTAAATTACACCATTAGAATATGATATTTGGTGCTATAACTATATAACAATATTGTTGATACTTATAAATTTGATGTTTTTGACATTAAACTTGGTTAGAATACAATAACGAACAACTTCACTCAGAAGAAAGTGATAAATGTTTAAATGCATTTTTGTCAATGGTCATAATAAGATAGTATTCCCGCTATTAGTGGGAGAGAAAAGACTATTTTCATTTCAATAACGACGTGAATTTGAGTGGAATGTATCCACTAGGTCTAAAGTTTTAAGATCATGAAAATAGAAGTTTATACATGTCCTATAATGTTTTATGATATTATAAATATACATCCATATTCGCTAAATACAATTCATCGACGAGAGATGTTTGTCAGATAAGTGATAATATTTGCCCGTGAAGTGGCTTGTGTACCCAATATAAATAATCACATAGTAGTTAATACATGCATATAATTAGAATGTGTAAGGTATATGAATGATGATCATCTATGAAAATTTACAAATGATAGCTACTAAAGACCATTAAGAACTGTATGATGCAATACCACTTTTTTATCTAAATGTCAACAAAATCATATATTGACCAAATTGGATAGAGACAATTTCAATAAAACTTAATATATGAAACGTGATGAGATACTTAGACCTTTGACCTTACATCATAAAAAAGGGCAAGGTCGACCCTGAGATTTTGGGAGCCCAAAGTGAAAAGAAAAATTTGGGCTCTCTGACAAAAAGTTTATTAGCATTTTTATTCGCTTCAAAAGTAAATGTGCACCCAACACAAAATAAAACAATAGAACTCTCGATAATTATGAAATGTTACGAAAATTGAAACAAAAATCTAAAAATTCAAACATCAGTATTCTTGATATTGAAAACTAACTTTTTATCTCATAACTTTCAATTATAAGAACTGTAGCTAGGTAAACCATTCATGTGTCAACAATTGTTTTTTGAAGAGAAACAATGTTACAAATGGAAATGAAAAAAGATTGGACTATTAATTGAAATCAAACACTTAAACAAAAACTTATCTCACAATCATTCTTCCGAATTGAAATTAACTCAAGTTCTGAATCTCAGTTCTCAACTATGAAAATTGGACTCATTGGAGGACAAACTTACTTGAATTTCGTCAGAGAAAAGCTCAAGGCTGCTGGTCGAAGACATGAGACCTTGATTTTGGGTGCCCTTGAATTTGGGAGGCCCAAAGCACAAGCTTATTAGGCTTGAGCCTAGGGCCGGTTCTACAAGAAGGTATTGATCACAGTGAAAATAAATCAATATGACACAATATCAACAAGAGACTAGGGCATTACAAATATCTTTCTTATACGTGACAATTTTTTGTAAGTATAATATCACATATACATTGTAACATATACTTGTTATTGACGATAGACTTACGACAGTTGTTATCGTATACTATAAGGATCTTAAAAGATTTTGTTAAAAATAATTTCCCAAAAGTAAAGCATCATTATAAATGTATAGCTTATCAAATTCTTAAAGGATCTAAGTACATGAATGGTTTGATCGTAAATTGATCTATGGATTCTTGAAAAATAGTCTAAATGTGAGATTTCTCATCGAGTAAGGGTAATGCGGTAATGTGTCTTATACATACAAACACACCTCATTAGTGAGACGTGTCTTGAGTTGGAATCCGAGAAGAAAACCATTAGGGAGATGCCCAAAATCGAGATTTTTTTGTTATGCTGGACTGTTACATTAAGGATAACTCATGTAATCGATAGTCTAAACTAGCTCATAGATACTAATTATATTATATTTGACGTGATCAAAATTGTCTCAATGAGTATTATGGTTGAACAACAAAACTGAATTTGAGTTATGTTAATCATATTTAATGAGCTCTTGAAGAATATATACCAGAAGTATCAATAAATCGAGATATGAATGGCTGAGTATGTCATACTGATTTTTCAATGTTTTGAATCATATGTAATTAAATGTGTTAATTAGCTTATATTGTTTAGCTATTACATAATTACATAATATATGAATTTGAACATGTGAGGTTGTTTCTAACATTACTAAATGAGGTAATACATATTAACATTATATAGTTTTATTTGTATTGTTTTAACTTTACATGTATGATAATCTTATGATGAGTCCATGTATGCAAAGCGCACGAGATCTTACTTCTGTGATAGACAAATCAAACCATTGTTATTTGCAACAATCAGGAGAAAATTGTCACCAGAGGGAGCATCCAGAAGTATACTACATATGACATATGCGCGTTGCACTCTTTTTTTCTTTCAATCGGGGCTGTTTTTTCTCAGAGGGTTTTTATTACATGACTAGGTTTTTAACGATGCAACAATAAGCTCGTCCAACATTATATCATTCATTGGTAGACATCCAATGTGGAGTGTTGTAAATATTATATATTTATGGATGTCCAAACAAATAGTCAATAACTACGTCCTTACAATGTAAAAATTACTCTTATATAAATGAGTCTAATGATAATGAAATGAGCACTTCTTTATTCTCTTACATCTTGTTCTTCTCTATTCTTTCTATCTCATTCTTCATTTTATATATATATATATATATATATATATATATATATGTGAAATTAACAAAACTTGAAAAGGCATGTCTATCTTGAATTAGTCATAAGGGCATTGCTATAGGGCCTTAATAAGGTTTAAGATTTTTGGTCTTAATGGCATGCAATGTCAAGTTGACACGTCATCAATTTAAAAAATCATGTCAGGTCATTTTTAAGTAAAAATACAATTTTATCAATCTCAAATTAATTTAGTTATGTTATAGGATATTTGATATATATGTGTGTCTTGGTTCATGCCTTGTATACGGGCTTTATGTAGTAATCCATGTTGTAATAAGGTTTTACACATATCCATGTAATAGACCCATTAGCCCATGTAATAACCCAAGATAGTCATGTATTTCCCTATATAAATGAGTTTCATTCTATCAATAAGGGAATGAGAATTCAGTTCTCCTAGAACACGTTATCAGACACTTAGCTCTAATCCGAAATGATCAAGTAGGCCACCGTTGAAAAAAAAGAGGACAAATTATGTCGCGCGCACGACAATGCACTGCCACACGCACCATGGGGCACCACCGCGCACCACAGATGCGCACCTTCTGGGCACCGCTGCGCACCTCCTGGGCACCGCTGCAAACCCCCTGGGCACTGCCGCTCACCACTGCTGCGCACCCCCTGTGAACCTGCGCACTAAGAAACCCTAAAATCTGGCTCAGGGTTCAAACGCCAATATCGACAGAATAAATTCTAAATTGGTTTTCGACACCAACATAGAACTTGAAGATATTGTTCTCACGATTCCAACCCCGCCGTCCTCATCCCAAGAACCGGCCAGAAAGGCACCAAACCGGCCACCGAAATCCCCAGACTGGCCGAACTGTTCAAGCCACCAGTTCAGTCACTTGTCGAACTTTGATTTCCGTGAAAATTGGAGAGGTTATGCACAAGGATGTCAGGATCTTTCAATCAAAAAGGCATCCTCAGAACCGGAGTAAAAGTGGGTGAACCGATCCTCCCAATGACTGCAACGCGCATGGAAATCATTTTTCCTTAAGAAAAACTGGTTGTATTCCTAGTTTCTCTTTGAATCCTTCATATGGTTGATGTTTTTCAATGATTTGCTACTGTTTTATGGTAGGTTTAACTAACCATATAATTTTCATATGTTTCATGGCCTCTACATGCAACAATTTACAATGGAATTACACAAAAGATCGAGAGAGGGCATGGATTTGAGCATGGAAGCTTGGAGCAGCTTATATAAATGCAGTCTATTTAGCAGACTAGCAAGTAAGTTTTAAACTTTTGAGTAATTTTAAAGTTCAATAACCTCGGGGAGGATAAAATTTGTTCCTCCCTTCTCCATCCCCATTCTATGCTTGGAACGTTTGTCTCTGCAGGTTATTATGAAAAATCCTAAAACATATGTGCATTTGGCTACCGGCACCATTAGCTGCCGAGTGACAAGCACTTGTTACCGTGCACCATGCACCAAGATGTTTTTAGGTTCACGTTGTGAGGTATCCAACGTTGGTTTACGTTATGTTATTAAAGAGATTTCGAAATTAGAGAATCATCTCATTCCTTGAATCCGCGTTATGTTTGATCAATTCACAGTTCTCTGGGTAGAAGTCATGTTGAGAACATGGTAGGAGAATCAGCTACCGGTGTAGGATTCCCAGCGCCCAGCTGTTGAGCACCTATTGCCCATCTACCGAGGACCAGTGTTGCATAGCTACCGAGTGCTAGTTTCCAACCACTGAGCACCCAGCTGCCGAGCATGACCTAGATTTTGCTCGAAGATTTAGCAACTGCTTCCTATGCTGAAACTCTAACCAATAAAGTGAGATGACCACTCTCAAGTCTCAATAGTTTGGTATTGTATGCATGAGCGAGACAGTTTGCCGCTCACTTACATATTGACCTTTGAATGCCGTTGTAAGTCTCAAACGGAGATTAGAAGCTGAGCAACATTGTTTTATGCTAAAGGTATGCAACTATTGAGCGCTACATAAGCTGCCGACATGGTTGTCGAGCTGCCGTGCACGCTGTCGAGCCCATGTGCACCTGGCTGCCAGTTGCCGATAATCACTCGCACTAGAGAGAAAGTGAGCTTGGCACAACTTGATCAATTGATAAATGACACTCAAATCCGTCTCATGGAGTCTGAATTGTGATTATAGTTGGGGGACCCCTCAATCCAATTCATATAGAGCTTTATAGACATTACACTAGTGTAGATGTGGACATGGAATGATGAGTTTGTCGAACCGCACTTTGTTGACGAAACAGAGTTGATTGGCCTAATAGAAAGATATGATCCAGAACAAAGAGATAGGTCATTGGGTAGGTGATGCCGACACCGCAAGTGTAAACCCTATCATATATGTCTTTGTTGGATAACGTAGTGTGTCTTTGTTGGATAACGTAGTGAGAAGAAGAGTTTTGACTCACCTTATGGCGCATGGTTTTCATTAACACGCACTGGAATCGTGTACGATGAGATATGCTCTCGTAATGGATGTCATAGCACTCCATTACTTTATCAGTTTGGTAGTTGTCGAATAACTGAACATGCAGCTTATGAATGTGGTCATAGAAACATCTCTATAAGATCAGAGATATGCATGAAGGTCTTAAAGAGACTTCATCTGCCCAAACCAAGTGACTCCCCACCATAGGAGCGTGTGTTTGCAAGAGTGGTTTGAACACATACTGACTAACCCCTTAACTTGGAATGGATAGTAACTCCTTGATTTCAGATGGGATATGATCAATAATGTCATTGCGTATTGATCCGGATGATCGTATGATATGCTGAACATCTGATAAAAAACTCTAATCCTTTTTTAGATGAAATATATGTGTCAACTTTTTTTTCCGGACGAATATGTGTATATATACACGTATGATTTTTTGGCAAAAACTATATATATATATATATATTAAAATAAATTCATATTTTCAAACAAGTATAATTTGAAATATATATATATATAATTGGCATTATATATTTAATTTTTAAATTTAAGCATGTAATAAATAAAATAACTTTAAAAATAATTTGATATAAAATAAAGAAAAAAATAATCTAGAACTTTAAATTTGAGAATGACAAGATTATATTTTTATTTAAGAATGACATTGCAATATTATTTAAAATAATGATATGTTTATGTCACATATCATGTCACTTATGATTAATATCACAAATCTTAAACCTTAATAAAGCCATGAATCATTTTCCTTAGTTATAACTAGAAAAACTAGTTTCCAAATTTGAAGCTTGAAGCAATGCCCTTCGTACAAATCTCATCGAAATGTGAGATTTGGTCAGAATCTAGACCCGCTGCTCGAATTGGGCCTCAAAACCCAATGACCCAAAACATAAATAGTTGGGAAAGAAGACCCTCCTATATATAATTGCTGAGAAGAGAAAAAGGCATAGACTACTGGTATCACAGCGGCCTTAACTTGCAGAGAACGAAGCCGAAGAAGAATCGAGAATGGAGGCACCCAAGAACATCGAGCACCAAATCGGAGGGATCCAGAACGACACGCTCCGTTTCGGTCTCAACAGCGTCAAGAGCGACCTCGTTGGGACCCACCCAGTCGAATCTGCTCACCAATCGGTAAACTAATTCCTCTTGCGAAATTCGGTTTTGGTTTGAATTGAAGATTAAATTTCTAGGGTTTTGAGCTTGTTTAATTTGCTGGGTTTCAGACGAAGAAGATGCAAGAGGAGATGGACAGGAGAATCTTGGCCAACACTTATGGAACTGCGTTTCCGATGAGGATGGATTTCGAAAGGCAAATGCTTTCTCGGTATGAAATTTTGACTGATATCTATGGATTGATTGATGTGATGATATTTAGTTTGATTTTTGTGATTGTCAGTAAAACTTGTGGCAATTAGGGCTATGTTAATTTGCTGCTAGAATGAAAACTATATGGATTGAATTGGTTTAGATCAATTTTTGTCCCGGGAAATCACATCTTTTCTGTGTAAGACTGCGTGGGTTTTCTTCTAAATGCGGATGGAGCTAAGTTCTTTTGGATCAGGACACTATTTTATGCATTTAGTGTTCTTAGGCTTTGCTATTTGTGGAGTTTAATCTCGATGAAAATCTGAAGCTTGGGTTGAATTAGGAATTAGCTGATGAAGTTCATCATATCCCCTCTGTTTGTAACTGGCTGAGTGGTCTTGTCATCCTGTTGTATAGCCTATGGACCGTTGAGAGTGGATTCTGATCTAGTACATGAAAATACAAGGAAACAACAAAATTCGTATGAGTTGAGATGCTTTGTTTCATTTGAGAGGGGGCTTTCACATATTCCGTGTGTTTACTTGTAATATTTGGCCTTTTGCTGGAGAGCTGGAAATTGTTTTGTTGAGTTTTTGTGTTATAAAGAAAAGTGTTTGTGGATGTAGTTCTATGACCTGGTACTACAATGCTTGAATCTTTCATTGCAAAATTTGAGTAAATTATTTGTGTAGCTGTACCATTTTCTGTAAAGTGGAGTGACATTTGAGTCTTTATTTTTGTATTCTTTGAAATGCATGGTTGCAGATTTCAGAGGCCTACTGGAGCCATACCTTCTTCAATGCTGGGATTGGAGTCTCTGACAGGAGACTTGGATTCTTTTGGTTTTGAAGATTACATGAATGGTAAGAACTCTTTCATGAGCCAACCTGTGAACAACTGTTACGAAAAACCTTATCTTATATGTTGCTATTCTCTCTGTGAACAATTGTTTTCCCTCGTTTCCTTATATTGGGCTTTCCCTCTTTGTAGATGAGATAAATCATTAGAAGTTCTTTTTCTAAATCTTTTGTCCAAGTAGGAAAGCCTTTGCTTTCTTCTTTTAGTTTTCCATTAGTCTTTATTATTGTATCATCTTAGTTCCCTTCATGTTTTCTTTTTCTTCATCTGTGAAAAACTAAACAGAAAACAAGTTTCTTGTACTTTATATCCATGATAATAATCAGTCATACTTTTCACTTGAAAATGATGATTCCGACTTGAGTAGTGAAAGTATACCCCTCAAGTGGGCCTGTATGGTTTAAATTTCTAGAAGTTAGACTTGCCTAGATTTGCAAAACTTGAGTAATCTGCATTTTGATATGCACATTTGCATTAATGACTTCTGATTTTTTTTCTGAAAGGGTAGCAACTTCTGCTAAAAAACAAAGATAAGGAATAGCTCATTTTAAAACAGTTTTCCTAATCATTAACAGTCTTTGAATAGGGCTCTCACGTGATGATTCATTCTTTTGCCTTAGAATTTCTTGGTTCCTAAATGTTTGATGGTACAAATTGCAGATCCCCGTGAATCTGAGACTGTCCGGCCATTAGATGCTCATCATGCAATGGAAGTTCGTCTTGGACTTTCCAAGGGTCCAGTTGCCCCAAGCTTTTACTGAAAAAAGAGCGAATGAAGGATTAGTGATTAGTAACATTGTGCTCTGTCATTCGTATTTATACAACTATGTTAATGTTGCTGTCAAACGCAAACTCAGGACCTTGATTCTGATATGTAGCGTTATGTGTACTATGTAATCTTGGATATCATATCATCCTTCCGAGTTCATTTTGTGGGACTATAATTCCATTACTGTTGCTCGACCTCTTGTGTTCATAACATGAGTGTGGATGTATAGCTTAGTTATTTGAGAAAATCAACATGGCACATCCTTGAGAGTTTCAGGTTTCTAAGCATTGAATCATTTTCCAAAATCTTGACTTGTTCCGACTGAAGGGAAACAGAAATAGTGATTCAGATTCTGAAATCCCAGTCCCCAACCCAATGAATCTCTATCGACAAATAGCAACCGTCTACATTTTAACCAGAAAAACAAAACAAAAACAAGCAAACAAACAAACAACGACACGCCAAAACTGTCCTCATCTGTTCAGAGTTCAGCTACCATTAACAACTTTTTTTTGGTAAAACAGCTACCGTTAACTTACTAATTTTTTTCTTCTTAAAAAAGCTGGTTTTAAGTGAGATATAATTAGAGAAAAATCTAAAAAATCCATCATCTCTTAAGATATACTCATTCACTTTTTGTTTCTAAATTTACATCAAATGTAATAATTTAACATGTCTTATAGATTTTATTTTATAAATTTAAATTTATATCAATTTTTTCACTTTCATTTTTGCTCTTTTAATGTTCATTTTGTTTTATATTTTTAAGTTAGGTTACAAATAGAGGAATTGAGTTTTGTGTATAGGGTTTTAGGTTAGAGGTTAGGGGGTTTATGGAGGAATTGAGTTTTAGGTATAGTGTTTAAGATTTAGAGTTTAGTGACAAATCTTGTAATTTCATTCTTAAACAGGTTTTATTTTTAAAATTAAATATAAATAGATTTTTTTAATAAATTAACCTAATTAATAAGTGAGTGTATTTTACAAGAATGTAAAGATTTGAATTTAATCTAAAATGTATATAATAAATTAGGTGTATTGTTAATCATAAGGTCGATCTCAGCAAAAATGACTGTGCAACTCTGTAAGAGGAATCTTGAAAAAGATGGATCAAAAGGGTTAGTGGCGGTGAAGCAAAGCTAACACCATCGATCGGATCTCTATCCAAACCAGTAATGCTCAATCTCGGAGAAGTTTCATCAAACGCGATCGTATCATCAGCTGGTGAGTACCAGCAGCATAATGGTTATGATAGTAACAATATTAGTCATCACTATTTTGTTTCCAAGGAGGTGAAAGTACCTGTGGTTGCTGTGAAGCAGAACGACCGGCACAGCAAGATCTTCACGGCCCAGGGATATAGGGATCGGAGGGTGAGACTCTCCATCAATGTAGCCCGTGAGTTCTTCGATCTCCAAGACTTGCTAGGGTTTGACAAAGCCAGCAAAACCCTAGAGTGGTTGCTCGGCAAGTCCAGAACGGCCATCAAAGACCTACAAAACAGCAAGTGCAAAAACAGCAGTGCTAGTTTCTCACCTTCTACTACTTCGGAGTGTGATGGCGTTTTGAAAGACAACATAGATAAGAGGATGAGGAAGATGAAGATGAAGGAGGCTGATGCTATAATGGCCAGATTATCAAGGGCAAAGGCTAGAGAAAGAGCGAGAGAGAGAACAAGAGAGAAGATGTGCAGGATTAATAAGAGGAGCCCTCAGATCTGTAGCCATTTGAGATTGTTTAGTGAGCTTGAACCTGCAGATATGAATCAACAACCAGGCAGTACCCTCCTAACTAAACATCTTGAATCTGCTGAGCTTAAAAAAAAGCTGAAGGCGCCGTCAGGTTCCAATTATCCGGATCGAAGCCTTGAATTGAGCCCCCAGAGGATGGAAGCAAGTTCAAATTTCTGCAGCCACATTAATATCCAATTTCCAAACGCATATCTCAAAATTGGGACATCAACGGCGGCGTCTTCATATGCCCTAGCACCTGTGCAATTACCACCAACATGAATCTCAATTTTAGTGGTATATATAGTGTGTTAAAGATACGTACATTCGCCTTCTTTTGACATAAACTTTAATTCTATGCAGAGTATGCACGATTTATACAATTTAATTATCTGTTAATATGCAGGGTTTTAAATCTATACTCTATAGCATCATTTGGGAGGCTAGCAGAAATAAAGGACTACAATGATCATTTGCAAACCCAACAGATGTAAGCTATATATGTTCATGCTAATGCTTGTACCTAGATCCATTTGGATGCTCATATGTGTCTTTCAAGTTCATTCGCTCAAGATGAGTCACAAATAAAATGAAAAACATGGTCACTGTACTGAAGAAAAATGCTTTTACTGCTTCATTATGTTGGTAGACTGATTTCGGAACAGATTTAATTAAAAAATAAAGCTAATTCAAATAACATTAGACAGGATATATGTACGTATTAATTTCAAAAAACGTATATATGTTAGAGAATATCCATTTAACATATAAGGATTTGGAAAATGAATATATTTGTAACGAGTAAGTAAATCTTCATACCTGCCAATCGAGCATATATAGTTTAATTGATAACCAGCTTAACAAATCCAAAATTTAGAACACGATCCAAATGCACCTTCAGAGTTTGAGCAGGGATATATATCTTGAAAACCATTAATTTAAAAGTTCACCGGAATTGCAATTTCTATCCAGATGAGCATATATGAGTAGCAAGTGATGAAACGAAAGATCAACTAGTATATATGAAGCTAAGTAATTCATTAAATACCAACCAGATCAAGGTAACGATGATATCCATGATAACACATAACTAAAGCTGTTCCATGTTAGATAAAAACCTGATAAATAACATGAAGGATGCGCATGAGAAAGCTTTTGCAACTTGTATTATACGCAGTCTAGTATATATAGAGGATCACATACTATATGTAATGTATCCATTGAACCATTTTCTGGGATTCATTTGGTACGTCTTTCTCCTATATCTCCTTTCAAATCTGCATTTTGCAATTTTTTTCCAGTTGTAGTTTCTGTCGTCTACATGTGTGTGTGTGTTTAGCGTGTTAATTTTTAGAAAGTTCGAGAATTATAGTTCACTCAGTTTTTGCTAAGTTAATGGGAGTTATAATTGGGATAGAGATTGCTTTTCAAATGGGTTTGCATTTATTGTTTATAGTTAGAGTATGATTCGACAAGTGTTCTAACTTGTATTTCATCTTCCTCTTTTGCCCCGCCTTAGTCACTGCACATTGCTTGGTTAAATTGTTTATCTCACATTCAGTTAATGACATTTCACTATAGCAACTAAGTTAAAGATAGGTTAGCCAATTTGGATTTGGCTTATTCTTTGTTTCGGCATGCCTCTCCTCCATCTCTTCATACTTGTGAATGGATGAACAAGTGTTCCCTCACTCCAGTGCATAATCTAGCTTTGGGACTATGGTGTCTCTTTTCTTGTTTCATAGATGGTGTTGTTTTATCTATCTTTTATTTCATATTCTTTCATGTATTTGTCCGTACTTGGACTCTGTATGGTTCTCTTTTTTTCTACTTTAATAAAATACTTAATTGAGGGAACGGGCGGTGGGTTCCTAAACTGGGGTAGACCGTACACCTTCGCGCCTGAGGGTGGTACTTATTCACTAAATCATCAACCTCTATGGAAATAATATTGCCTAATTTCTTATTTAATTTTAGAAAAAAAAAACTAAGTCCAGTCAGTTTTGGCTATCCAATGTACATGAGGAAAATTGATTCAACTTCCCCTCTGTTTTTTTGGTCTGAATGTTATTGTCTTCTAGCCTTCAAGGAATGAGTAGATCACCGTTATCATATATTACTATATACTAAGGGATTCAAGGTTGTCCTATATAAGAGGCTATACATACATGATTTCTGAAGTTTAATGTGGTGATGAGCAAGATAGTCAGAGATTTTGTTGTTTTATTCTGTAATTTCAACAGGGAACAACATTCACATATCACATTATTTTGTTGATTAGTCTAACTAGTTCTGCACAACATTCACATATCCAGCTCTGTATGAAAAAAGTTAAATTGATTTTAGTGCAAGACTTCCTGTTCTAGTTACAATCATCCAGCAAAAACAAATATTATTTTGCATTGCCTAATCAAGTAATCAACCCTATATCAAATTTATTTTCTTTCTTTTCTGGAAATTTGATTAGTATATATAGCTTGATTTAATTGGTTTGCACCCCTGCCTTTTAACTGATGAGAAAGATAAATTAACATCAAGTGTTTGGTCATATATGCCAGAAATACTCCATACAAGTTATACTACTAGCAAAATCAATGAAATAAAATCAGGAAATTTTACATACTGTCACTGTGCACGTACAACATTTACCTAATCATGTGCCTAGCTAAGTATATGAGAGTACAATATGCTTAGTGTAGAAAAGTACGTTATGTTGTGTTGATAAAATATATATAATTTTTTTAATCAAAGGATAGTACGTAAAGCTATGTGTAATATTTATCACTCTAAGGACTCATTTCATCACTTTGAAGACTCATGTTGTAAATTAATTTTTATTTTGAGTAACCTATTACCATTTTGATTTGGTGTTACCTCTTTGAGTGTCCTCACTAGAGTAACTAAAATTGTTGTTAAGTTTAGCAATAGTTGAGAGATTTAGCAATTGATATAAGTATGTGACTCCAGCAGTTATTGTTAAGTGTAAATTAAGTAATTTTTCGAACGAATCATAAACTGTCACGTGAATTAAAAAGCGGAGGGAAAACATAAGTTTCTCTTTAGCAATTCTTCACTGGGTTGATAAATTTATCAATTTCGTTTAGCAATTTTATGATTTAGCAATGTTTTAGTTATTCTGCTGAAGCTGCTATTTATTCTAAAACTTAACAATTTTTTTAAAAAATAATTGAAATAAGTATTCTGCTGAAGATGCTCAACTAAGAAAAAGTCATACTAATGGTAAAGTAGCTAGTTTTTTTTTCTTTTCAATTTTTCGTTTTTCGTTTTGTTTTCAATTAAGTCCTAACATTGATAATTGTATTATGTAAACATATTGTAGAATTTCTCAAAAGATGAATTTCATATTGTTTGTAAAATGTTACAATACTATCTCTTTCTCGCACGCTATTAATCTTCTATATTTTAACTTCCGTTAGTATATTTATAGAATATTTGTAGATACTTAAAAAACAAAGCTAGTGTTATTTTTTTGGACTATTGTCCATTTAATACTAATTATAGGAATCTATTGCTCATTCTAGGAAACTTTATTTATATGTCTAATTCAATTAAACGTAACAAAATTACTTTTAACCCAATACTTAATCATTGTCTCGTCTCAGCCTCTCTTTCTTCGATGAAGCATTGACGCCGACGTTGGCACAGCCTCGATGACGACCACGATTTCTCTCTCCTCACTCTCTGATTAGATATATATCCCTCTTCTCTCTCTAGCATCGTCGGCGATGACATATTATCACTAACGGCATAGACAATGACAGCCGCGCCTCGACGACGATGGTTGACATCAAGACAATGACAGACGGCCAAAGCCTCGATGAAGGCGACCAACGCTTCGACGACGCCTCACCATCATCTCCGAATTCAATTGGCGGTCCTTCGATCTCGTTCTGGTATGTCTTCTCCTTCCTCAAAGCTCAAACATAGGTCTGATCCGAATTCTTGACACGATTTGTTCTCCTTAGCAACGCCTTAGTATTTTTGTTGTCCTTGCTTTTTTATGGACAAGCCTCCGCCGTCGTTGCCCTGGGAGGCATGCTTGGATGTCGTCAACTTACATGTTTTTCTCAAGCGCAAAGTCTAATTCGAGGTTCAATTGGATTGCTAAGATTGTTAGTCAATTGGATTGCTAGGATTATGAGTTCCTGGTTTCTGCTAAGAGAATTGGTATAGTTCCTGGTTTGGTTCTGTTTCTATCCAATTGTATTCGATTTGTGTTATTTTTGTGAATAGATTCAAATCTGATGAATAATTTGTGCTTGTACATGTTGGTTTGTTCCAAAGGATTGTTTGTCAATAAAGGTGAGAGATGGGAGAGATTTTGATGTAATACACTAGTTACTGGGGTATGTAACTCGATTATTGGAGGCTAAATTATTGAGGGACATTAATCAATTATTAGGGGTAAGAGCATCTCCAACAACTCATGTAAAATTAGAATAATCTCTATTTTTGAGGAAAACATCATTTTTGGCTCTAATAGCTCATGTAAAGGATCCTCTATAATAAAAAAAATGAGAAGAGAGAGAAACATATCCTCTAAATCCATAGAATTTTTACAAATCTGTATCTTCATGTAAACTTTATTGCTTACCTTTTTGAATTCATTTTCTTCCCTAAAGAAAGAACAAAATGTCATTAAGTTAAAACAATTAACTAAATAATTAAAGTTTGATTTGAATGAATTTATATATTTCTATAAATTTATTAAATTATATAGAAAATATTTAATTTTGTATATAAAAATAGAAGAACTGTTGGAGTTTGGCTCATTTTTATAAAGATTTTGTGAATTTCTCTTCTTTAATAGAGAATTAATACAAGAACTGTTGAAGATGCTCTAAGTAATCAAGGTTTTGAGGTCAGTAACACGAATTTCTTCTTTTCTAGTATATTAAGCTGAAATAAGTTGATTATTGAGGTCGGTAACTGATTATTGGGTGTCAGTAACCAAGTTATTAGAGGTCAGTAATCAAGTTATTGGGGGTCAGTAACCAAATTACTGGTGACCATAATTCGATGACCAAAAAAATCTGAGTTACCAGTGGTTATTGGGGGTAAGGAACTGAGTTACTAGGGGTCAATAACTGAGTTATCGATGACTGGAATCCGATTGTCTGAGAAAATCTGAGTTACTATGTGTTAGTAATTGAGCTACCAGTGGTTATTATGGGTCATGAATTAAGTCACTGGGGTCAATAACCGAGTTATCGATGATCGGAATGGGGTGACCGGCGACCGGAATCCGGTGATCGGAGTGCAATGAAGTCTTCTCATTCTTCTATTTTCTCTCTCGTAGGTGTATATAAGGGACAAGGATAAAAGTGTCTCTAAAATATTCTTATATTATGAATTTAATAAAAATTTGTGTATTTAGACATAAATAAGGTTTTCTTTTGTTTAATTAGGATCCAATGTCTTATTTTCATTAAAATATGATTTGAATTTTATTCTTTTGTGTAAATGGTCATTAACCCTATTTTTTTCTCCTACATATGTCCAACTACGGTTTAGAGGCTAGAAAAACTAGAATTTTGGAACCAAAAAACATACCTGTATCTCGTTCATTGATCCGTGTTAAAGCATTGTCTGTCTAATACTCAAAGTCCCAAATTCTTCAAATACTTTGTAGGAGGCACAAATTGATTAACACCAACCTCAGGTCAGAACCGGCATAAAAGGTTAATTGCTACCTTGCTTCAGAAGATGATCGCATACATCCTCACTATTTTTAGCTCTCTTTGGCATTTAGGATATGAATAAGCATGCAACAGAATAATGTAAGACTACAAAGAACAGATAGCATGCGCGTGACCCTCATAGCTTAACATCAGAGAAAATGAAGAACAAAGTTCATCAGCTTCTGATTTCAAGTAAGAAAAAGGATACCAGCAAGAAACAACAAGACGGCATCATCATTTGAAAAGTAAAAGCTCTAGCGACATAGATGTTTGAAGACTTTTAAGCTATGGGAGGGTAACTAGCAGTGTATTGTGAGGCAGTGAATCATGAGAACTCAAACTCAGTACAGCTCCCTCTAGCAAAATGAAAGACAGAAGACGCACGCCTAAGAATTTCAAGAGCTAGAGAAACGATGAAATCAGACTGTAGACATTTACCTGAAGGAGCCTGATGAACAGTTGCCTTAATAGTTTGAGAGTGGTCATGTACAGTATACACCCCAACGACGAAGAATATGAACAGTTCTGCTGGAAGTGACGGCCATCACTGGTAGATGAAGAACTAGTTTATTTCTTTCTTTCCTTCTTTCTTTACTGGCAGTTCTGGACTTCTGACTCCAGACATGGTGATATGGGTGCAAGTACAATACACACATATTTTGTATATATTGGGTGGTTATGATCTGAAATCTAACTAGCTCAATCTAATGGTATGATATAAATTCCCCCAATTCCCCAACAAAATCTAATATAAAACGTAGCAAGATTGTCAGGGAGGACATACTCCGTATCCAATACAATAGTCAACAAAATCAACCTTTCAAGTCCTAATGACTAGTAAAAGAGCAAGTTTCCTTAGGTATGAGGACCATGACCAATAATTTCAGTAGCTAGCTTGCCTAATCCGTAACAAGGTCAAGTACTGGTGCAGTACTTGATTTTCTTCAGAAAGGACGACATGACGTAGCTAGCTTCCATTTGAGATCATTGTGGAAGTTCGTCTTGGACTTTCCAAGGGTCCAGTTGCCACAAGCTTTTTCTGAAAGAAGAATGATGGATTTTTAACATTTGTGGTCTTGTCATTCTTGGCTATACAACTATGTAGCGTTACCTGTACTTAGTAATCTTGGATATCATATCATCTATCTGAGTACATTCACTACGACAATATTGATCAATGACAACACTGACCACACATCAAGTGTTGCAAATTTTATTTTTTTCATAAATGTGGCATTTTTCTTCATATTCCATCAATTTGCCACATGAGGAATTGCAATCCTTCTATTGTCTAAACTTGATGTGTGGCCATTGATTAATATTGTTGTAATGATTCTTATTTAGCACTTCAATTCCATTACTATTTGAGAAACATCATGACATATATTGTAGAGTTTCAGTGTTCTAAGCATTGAATCATATTCCAAAATCTTGACTTGTTCAGATTGAAGGGAAACCAAATTACTGAATCAGATTCTGAAATCCCAAACAAAGAATCTTCAGTATTTTGTCTTTACCCAAAGATTCTCTATAAAAAATGTAAAAATTACAAACAAAAAATGGCGGTTTTTACTGGACCCGTTTTATAAAAGCCGGGTCTTTCCTCTCTGCTACTCACTACTGAAGTTTTTCCCAATCAAAATCCAAAACCCCCCAACTTTTTAAAACCCTCGGAATTTGATCTCAAATGGACCCACGGCGACCACCGCGCACCGTCAGCGACCCGAAGGTCCGTCAAGTCGGATTCTTCGCCGCTCCGGAGCCTATCTCCTCCTCCCCTCCCGTCTCCGACATTCCCCCGTCCGGCAACTCCCTCTCCCCCGTCATGATCCCCCCGCCACGTCACTCCTCGGACGCCGCACGTCCAGCTCTCTTCCCTCCGGTTGCCTCCCCTGGCCGCCGCGACATCCCCGCCGCGTCTTCCTACAACGACGCCGAGTTCGCTTTCTCGCCGGGAAGGCCGCTTCGGTCGAACTCGGCTCGTCTCGCTGCGGCTTCGACGACGTCGTCTTCGCTGCCTGGGAGGGGGTTCGATTTGAAGGCCGCCGTGCAGGCCAGTAGCGTCCCCGCCGCCGGCTTGATGAAGATGCCGTCTGGTTTTTCTGGTAAAATCTTTGCACTGTTTGGTTTGATTAGGGTTTTGAATTCTGATTCCGGAAATTTAATTAGTGGAAAAACGCAGAGAAAGCTGGAAATGCATCAGCGGAAGTGGAAAATGAGCAAGGCTTGAATTTGAAGCCGCTGAAAGAGAAGACCACTAAAGCCGAGAGACGCGCGATTCAGGAGGCTCAGCGAGCAGCAAAGGCGGCTGCGAAAGGTGCGTATTTTGAACTCGATACGCTTGTTTGTAGGCTTTGATCAAATTTAATGACTGCATTTCGTTTTACATTGTGTTGTTAGGTGAAGGAAAGGCAGCTTCTGTTGTTAGTGCTGCCGCGTCGGCAACTGTGAATGTGAAGCCACAGAAGGCCGTGAAAGCCCAGACTGTGGCGGCTTCTGAGAAGAAGGGTGGTGTTGGGGAACGTGTGGTGGAGAAAGAAAGGAAGAAAGAGGTCCCTCCTCCACGGATGCAGTATGATGATACTAGCCGTGTGGAGAAGGCGAAAAGGCGGTCGGTGGTTAAGCAAACTGAGGCGAGGAACAGGGTTGAGCTGTTTAGGCATTTGCCTCAATATGAGCATGGGACTCAGCTTCCTGATCTCGAGTCTAGGTTTTTCCAGCTTGACCCTGTGCATCCTGCAGTTTATAAGGTATCTACAGGATTATATCAGCTTGTTAGAACATTTTGATAGATGATGTATGATCAATCAAAGTATAACTTTTGGTATTGGTGCCAATTTCCAGGTTGGGTTACAATATCTAACTGGAGATATATCTGGTGGTAATGCTCGGTGCATTGCTATGCTTCAAGCTTTTCAGGAGGCCATTAAGGACTACTCGACACCACCTGAGAAAAACCTTAGTAGGGATTTGACAGCAAAAATAAGTAGTTACGTATCATTTCTAATTGAGTGCAGGCCCCTTTCAATCAGTATGGGGAATGCCATCAAGTTTTTAAAAAGTCGAATTGCCAAGCTACCTTTGACTCTGTCGGAGTCAGAAGCAAAAGCATCTCTCCTGTCAGATATTGATCAGTTCGTAAGTGAGAAGATTGTACTTGCTGATAAGGTGATAGTCAAGCATGCTGTAACAAAAATCAGGGATGGTGATGTTCTTCTAACTTATGGCTCATCCACTGCCGTTGAAATGTTACTATTACATGCCCATGAGCTTGGCAAACAATTTCGTGTTGTGGTAGTTGACTCTCGCCCGAAGCTTGAAGGACAACGTTTACTTCGTAGGTTGGTCGGAAAGGGGATTAGCTGTACTTACACTCATATTAATGCTGCTTCCTACATCATGCATGAAGTTACTCGAGTTTTTCTAGGTGCTTCTTCAGTTCTGTCTAATGGAGCAGTTTATTCAAGGGTTGGGACTGCTTCTGTTGCTATGGTAGCTCATGCTTTCCGTGTTCCCGTATTAGTATGTTGTGAGGCATACAAGTTTCATGAAAGGGTACAGCTTGATTCAATTTGCTGTAATGAGCTCGGTATGCACCCCAAACTTTAAATTGTGGTTATAGTGATTCTTTTGACAGTTTATGATAAATCACATTCTCCGGTTGCTTGCTTACTTAGGACATTTTTCCATTTATGGCAGGTGATCCAGATGTGATTTCAAAGGTTCCTGGCATGGAGGAAATCAATTGTTTGAATAATCAAGCTAATTGTGAAAATCTTCAACCTCTAAATCTGATGTAAGAACTGTTAATTTATTTATTGTTCTATCATGATTCCAAAGTCCTACTAATTGTGCAATTCTGTTTAACTTGTTATTGACAGTTATGACGCACTGCCTTCTGATTATGTTTCAATGATCATCACAGATTATGGCATGGTAAATGATGTTTTCTTCTCATTGTTCCTAGATTGCATGGCAACAGTAAAAGTTTCACTCTTGGTGTTGTGAATTTTGAACTTACTAGTTAGCCTGTGCATATTGTGAGGCAAGATCATGGAAATAAATGAAGTTAAAACTTATCAGGACCCACGGCTCATTAGATGTTTTCCATTCTCATGCTATGTGTTTAAGAAATTTACTCGAAACAACTGTGTATTGAGAGTGATTTTTTCATTTTAGGTTCCACCTACAAGTGTACCTGTTATTGTCCGTGAATACCGAAGAGAACATTTATGGATGTAATCACTCAAGGTGCTTCCATTCCATGGAAATTGATCACAATTCATGAAGTCCACCAGGAATTTGCAGGCAAGCTGCAAGTAGCAATTCAGTGACAGCAGCCTTTAACAAACATTCAGACTAGAGCCACAAGCTTTTTATTACCTTTTGTTCTCTCTGACTTGTGACAAACATTAGATGTCAATTTTAATTACAATGTTTTGCATGCCTAGGTTGAGGCAAGTAATTTGATCACCATGTACCAATCGTAGGCCATTAAGAAGTGCTATCTTAAGCTGTGTTTCTGTTCAGATTATTTTTGGAGGCACTTGATGCCCATTTGGATTTGGCTTCGTTTAAATGTAGAAAAAGCTTGATAAGGTAAACAAAACAAAACACTCGATACTTAAATTCCACTGGTAATTCATTATTCAGCTCAACCTGGGCATAATTTGGCATTCATTCAAACAATGTTATTTGTCTGGAAGCTGAGGTGCCACCATAGCTGAAGATGGGGCTTCAGCATGATCTTCTAATTCCCCTCAGTATTAATGATTCGCTTTGGCTATTAAAAGGAACCAAAAATGAAAAATAGTATCAACTATCAAGTTCTTATCAACTCTAATAAAAAGGAAACGGAAGCTGTTATTTTGATACAAGGATTTCTGCCTGCTTGCAAACTACAAGATAGAATGACTGCTTATTCTATTGATTCTCTGAAAATGTCACCTTTATTAGCAGGAGCAATAACTGCGAGAATAACAAAACCGCCCAGTGCAACGACCAATATCCCCAGAGAATTTATCAGCAGAGCTTCAGTTGAGTAGCGTGATATTACATGGTTGGCCTGAAGAAATGTGGCTTTTTCTAGGATACCAGTAGTCACAGCAACAACAGCAAGTGCATATATATAAACACCGAAAAACACATGCCATGGCATCAAGTTTGCTCTACTATTTTTCGATCCACCTGGGTACCAATATGTAACAAATCCAGCAACCCACTGCACAACATATTGGCACAACGGTTAAATCTGGACAGAAGTAATCGTTGAACACATCTTCTCAACAAAAACAGTAGCTACAAGGGTACCTGGATGGTAAAAAGGAACACGCAGGCTAGACCCAGCCAAGAATGCAGGCTGTAGAAATTGTCGATACCCTTATCATTGTGGAACTTCAAAGCAGCCCATACACCGATAATGCTTAAACAAAACGCAATGAATTGCAGCACAAGGTGAACTAATTTCTTGAAGCTCTTTGTTCCTGTAACTGTCTTGTACGCTAGCATGGCTGCAATACTGAAGAAACATAAGATAGTTGCCATTCATAATCATTTTTGGTCGACACAGACTGAGCCTATAACTACAAGTATCCATTTTGACCACTCAAGTGAGCATAAGATTCTATGCAGAATATCAATCCATCAGGACCCTTTTGAGAGAAATCATCCCAGTAAAGTAATATTCACATTTCGAAAGAAAATGAAACTATAAACTAGCTGAAGCACAACCATTCCACACAATGCTCTCACACCCTTTTGCATTGTGCAGATTTGGTCACTCGGGAACCAAATCTCATCATTCATAGTGATACTATACCATAATCAATTTATAAGAGACACATAAAAACATGAAGAGAATATTACCTTCACCATTCAAGATTACAAGTCCAATCACCATCAAAACTGGATGAACCTGTAACCAAATAACACACCCATAAATAAGCAAATGAAGCATACACAGTATGAATATCCAAAAATGAAGATTTGGGGAAGAACATTGAAGATGAGATCTTTGTTGTCAGAGATGAGAGCCAAGCCTCCTCGGAAATGTATGGTCCAGATGAGCACTAGAGCCGCCACTGCCACTCCGATAACTCGCACTGCTCGGAAGATAGGGAACCTCACTGCTGGAATCGACCCCATTCCCACTTTCTAATCTTTCACTCTGATTTTGGGTCTTCGAGTTTGGATCGGTTTTTCTCGTGTGGGTTCTTCTTCTTCTTCTTCTTCTTCTTCAACCTTGTGAAACTAATGAAAGTGAAGCCGAGATGCTCCTGGTCAAAGTTTTCAGGTTCATTCTCTAATAAAAAAAAGCAAACTGTGTGCGGGTTAGGCAGAGACTTGGGCCGGCATGGCGGTAATCTTGTTGGAATGGGCCTTTGCAGGTTAGTCCATTAATTAAAAACTAAAAGGACCAGCAGGGTAAGATGGATGGTGGCACTGAGAAACTGTTGATGGTGGGAGTAGGTTCATGATATGAAACTAGATAACCAGAATACAGATCATTTTGATTTTCAACACCCTGACCCTTGTCATGCTAAAAGGTCAGGATTAACATTTCATTTAGCCAAAACGTTCACATTCCATGTAAAACATAGAAAACTTATTTCATAATATCTTACTGAGAGCACAATGCCAGGAATTGCAAAACCAACCTACATAAACTAGACCTCGCTAAGTTTTGAGGTTCTTCCCAGCAGCACTGAAAGGAAATGCTTAGTAGGCGGCACGATTCAGTAATGTCCTCAACCTTGTCCGGCAGAGCCATAACCTCTTCTGTGATAACTACCATTCTAACGGCTACCAATACTATTCCAGAATATCTTATTGCGAGCACAATGCCCAGAAGTACAAAAGCTAGACCCTCTATATCTCTTGGCACACCAAGAGTTATGAGGTTCGTCTGAGCAGGCACTGAAAGGCAATGCTTAGTAGGAGGCACGATTAGGGAAGTTATGTCCCCGGCCCTGTCCAGCATAGCCATAACCACCTCCACGATAACTACCATTCCATCGGCCACCTCGACCATTCCATCGACCACCTCTTCCACCCCGATGCCTTGGAGAATAGCCAAATGTCTGGCATGGCAATTACACAGAGATTTGAATCAGTAATACTCTTACAAGTAGAAGGCATCAGCAGTAGCAATGAACACTCATAAGTCCTATGACTTTGATTTTTTTTTTCCCAAAAATAACATGAAAACTGTTAAAAATAATATCAGTATATTTTTTTCCTTTTTCAAGAGGAGCCACATGTATACCTCGGTATCCTTTCTCATTTGCTCTGAGAACTTGGTCCTCCCATTTTGTGACCCACGATCAAGTGCATCACAAGACAGAGAATCAAAAAAGTCATCCTTAACATAAATATTCTGCAAAACAGGAAGTTCCAAATTAACAAACTCCATCATGAAAATAGGTTCTTTGCCTTTGATTTTTTTAATTGTTGTTCCTTAGAGAGGGGCAGATAAAGAGACCTTAGTATCATCACATGGTGAAGCTCCAACATCCTCTTCATCTTGTGATTCACCTCCATCTTCTAAAGCTTTATTACTTTTACCAAGATCACCCCAAACTTCATCCTTATTGAATTTCTCATTCATCGCTGTGAAATCAAAATCCTCGGTGAATATAGTCACAGGATGTGAAATCTGAAAGAGCATGAAAATCAATAAATTAAAAGCTCTATTTTGGCAATAGTGCTGTCTATATAAGGCACCAAAAATCAAATGCATCAATAAAAGAAGACAACTGGAATGACCCAAGAAATATTAGTTTGCAGGTGTGTGCTCATGTAGCTGTCATATGGAAGTGCATAAATCCTCCTTAAATGGCATTCAGACACTAAGTGGCAACTCAAAAGGACACTTAAGAAAATCGTTTTACAAGAAATAATCTATATGTGATAAATAGTCTAAATGAACAAGCTAATTATGCATATTCACACTTCATCCTAGGTACAGTAAAACATTGGATACATTTTGTAGCAAGCATGAAAATTCCAATAGTTTGATTAGCGGGGAGCCAGTATTCTGCCACAAAAATAGCAGTAAAATCAACAATAGCAGGAAAACAATATAGGAAAAAACTCTATGTAAACTTTCAAACGCTCTAATTATATAATCACCCAGTTAGGTTTTTATAATAGTCCGTGTGAAACAACATAGGTAAAACAGATTGTGCAAGAGAAGTAGTACATACCCTGTTTCCTCTTCCCCCTTCACGCCCTCCTCTATAACTTTGATGAGTGAAGGCATGACCTCCTCTTTCACGTCCTCCTCTATAACTTTGATGAGTGAAGGCATGACCTCCTCTTTCACGTCCTCCTCTATAACTTTGATGAGTGAAGGCACGACCTCCTCTGTAACTTTGATGACCGAAGGCATGTGCTCCATGCAGCTAGGAAATGGTGAAGCAAAATAGACAACATTACATTAGAAAAACTACACAATCTGGGTATTAGTTTTCAAGCCACAATAGTAAACTCATAACTTAAGGTAAATAGCAAGCATGAATGCAAAACAAAAGAGCACTATTGTCACCTTCTTCCATATGTGGTCAAGACATGGAAATAATGCCATAATAAGAATTTCAGGCTTTGGCTCCAAAGTCCAAAATGATATTTGACCATACACATGAAACTACATTCCATACCTTTTGATCCATATGCTGCAAGTGACAAGATAGGCAAAAGAATAAATCAGATATGTGGGAAATACCTTAGGAATGGATGGTGCGGGCAGAGGCAATAATGGTTCCTGTGAATCCTTTGCTGCTGCTGGTGGTGGTGATGGTGGTAGTTCTGATGATGATACCTTGACTACCTCAACATCCCCCTGAGCTGTTTGTGAAGGCTGGGACAAAGATACCATGGTGAGCTCAGGCTGAAAAAACTGGCCTGGGGTTACTAATTGAGGCATTGCTCCTTCAGCTAAAACTGAACCTGATGTCCTAGCCATGGACGACACAGATTCAGATGTTAGTGGCATTACAGCAGTAGGGACTGTTTTAGGCTTGTCAGAGGCTGGTAATAGGATGTTAGTTTTTTCCACAGCAGGAGTCAGTGGTGAAACCAAGGCCAAGCTGGTACTTGATGCAGCAGTACGAAGAGTTTGAGAAGACTTGTTAAGAATCAAACTTGAGGATGATTCTGAAACTGTTGCAGAAGACTTGGAAGGAAACATAGAAGATTGCAAATCCCCCAAAGTGCCCATAGGAGGGGCAGGAAGCATATGGGAATGCAAGTTTGGAGTGCCCATACCAAGGGGTGGCAAGAAAGCAGACGGTGACTCTGATGGTTTAGAGGTAGAAGGACCAGAAGATCCAGCAGACAATGATGCATTCATGGTAGGATATGGCATTGGTTGTTGCATAGAAGGTGGCATTGACAAGCCGGGTGAGGGCATAAGCAATGATTGCTGTTGGTGTTGAAATCCATTTGAGGGCCCAGAGAATCCTTGCCAATACATCGCCATGGGCATTCCACTGGCATTTGTAGTTGGAGGGGCTGAGGGACCCCAAGACCCTAGATTTCCAAGAGGTTGATACATGGGAAGAGTGCTTTGAAATGGTGGCTTAGGGAGTCCCATCTGTGGAGTGTGGGCACTAACATCTGGAATGGACACAATACCAGAAGACGGTAAGCTTGTTGACGCAGTCATTGCTTGAGAATAGTGAGTCTGTACGAGAAATTAAATCAAGTATCAGTGACTAAGGATTGGGTTTGGGTAAAAGCGGCTGTTGAAGTGCAGCCTATTTTATTTCCTTTACCTGAATAATGGCAGGATCATCGTGTACAGGTGTGTTAGTTTGAACTGAAGGTGAAGATTTGACCTGCAGATCCTGTAACCATACACAAAAGAAGAGTTCATATCTGAGGCAAAAATAAATACTATAGTCTATAAGCCCGGAAATTTCTGATAGCATCTCAGATTCAAATTAATTGAGTTTTCCTCAAGCAAAATATGGACCAGAATTAAGAAGATGAACCTTAGTCAGGAAGGGTAAAATTTCATTGTCCATATACTATTATACCTTCTTATCAAAAGAAATATACAATACACCTTACCAAAAAAAAGAAAAGAAATAAACTATATACCTTGATGTCACTTCCTCGGAAAAGTATATACTCGTAAACTGTATCGCTTGGAGGTCTTTGTGGACCATCCATCTTCCGCCCTTCTGTCCCAAATGACCTTACTGCAGTGCATAAAACTATAGCTCAGAATTCCATTTTAACTTCATTGAAGTTTGAAGACATGGAACTCCAAAATCTCAACAACAGGTCATTCCATTTTGTTCTCTCCATAATATTATGTAGCAGTAGAACGACTTTAAGCTTTTACAATCTACCATATTTGGTAAGCCTCAAGAACACTCTTTGAATACACCAAAGCAAATAATCAATGAGGCCAAATTTCATAATACAACTAGACAGTCCATCAAGTTCTTTTCTTTTCTTATCACCTCACAAACAATGTATTACCAATGAACCTAACACCAACATGCACGTCATTACAAGTTTCAAGGGACCTAAACTTTGCCATCACCCGTGATCAAACTATCAGCCTCAGATAAAAACTCATCATTAAACCAAACCACATTTCGCAATGAACACTTTCTACACCATAAACAGATGAAATGCAAAACCAACAGCTCAAATCCATTTCCAATCACAACCCAGATGAAATTCACAAAAACAAAAGAGACCCAAAACAAGAAAGGAAAAAAGGCGGGGTCTTTAGAATACCATTTCTCAAGCCGATGCTGGACTCTTGGGTATTGATGTTGAAGAGGACACCTTCATAGCGAATTTCGGACTTGGAGGTGAGGCTGATGAAGCTGCCGATGTAGGAATCTGCAGACCCATTTGTTGAAGATCTGGGTGGCTGAGCTTCTACTGTTGCGGCGGCCATTGCTCTTCTCTTTTCTAATCTCTCTTTCTACTCTAAAACCAAACCAGAAAGAAGATACAATATGTGATTTACTCTGTTCTTTCATCTTCTATTTGTTAGTTTTTTCCCTTGGTTTTCAGTTAACTGGCCCAAGCCCAATTATTCAGCAGCCCGGCCCAAATTTTCTTCCTTTTCGGGTTCTTTTATACGTTTGGTTGGTAAGCCGTAACTTGTTTTCTGACCACGACGAGGAGCTCATGTTGGTCATCAATCGGTTTTCTAACGACAACAGGCAAATTTCAAGTTTTTCCTCTGATTCAGGTATTTCTCTTTTGACTTACAGTTTAGTTAGTGTAGAAATAGTATTTTAAATGGAATGATCGAATATTATTTATACACCGTGTCTTTTGAAAATTCTTATATTATGATACACAATTTTATATAATAGATTTCAAACGAAAACGATATTACAAATCTCTTATGCAAATAAGATTTTTGCACCATTTACCGGTTTTCTTAAACTATATTGGCTCACTTATTTTAGGTGTATAAAGGAACTATAACATTATCATACAAAAGAATTCTAAGAAGGTGTGCCAGATTCCGATACGTTGAGGGTTTTCGGTGAGGGTTTGAGGGAGCAGAGTGGTGGTTGAAGAAGGATGTGAGCTTCCGAGTTCGTTGTTCTGATACATAGGAGAGAAAGAAGAGAGAGACTTTTTTAACGGGAAAAGAGGAGAATGAAATTGAAGGTAATATTGTCTTTTATGTAAGATTAATTGAAATTGGCTATTGACTTTCTTTTTTACTGGATTAGAGTCTGAATTTTTTATTTTTATGCAAATTTTCATTTCCGTTTAAATGTATGTGGTATAATCAAACAAAATTCTTCAATAGCAGTCTTCAAAAAAGTACTTGGTTAATTTTTATTGTATCTCATCAAACAAAATCACATCAAGAAATTACTCAACACATTTAGTAATTTGCTGCTAATTATGTACGTATAATACAACCCCCAAAGGTCTCAAAATAATATTGTATTTTGATATATTATCCTTCTCGTTTCGCCTTCAACTCTTAAGAAGACACCATTACACACTTACCCCAGCCTGAAAAAAAAACACACACACAACAGAGAAAAAGATGGAATTAGCTATTCTCATGAATAGAACATTAATTAAAATTAGAGCAAGCCAAAAAATAATGTTCGTGATAACGTACTGGGATCTTTGGTGGTAATCTCTGCTCTTCCATCATAAACGCAGTCAGTAACCTTCTTACCATTCTTCTGATACTTCAGATTCATGGCGAAGGAGGCCTTGGCGAAGATCGACTCAGTATAGCACAAGCCTGTTCCGCTTGTAGGCGAGCAATCGACCTCTTTGCACAAAACTTCGTAGTCCTTCTTCAAAAGACTTTTCTGAATACCACCTTTGGCAATGCACCACTTCCTGTCGCCGACTGCAGCTCCTCCTCTAGCAGGTGCAGCTCCTGGTGTTTCATCTGCTCCTCCGAATTCAACCTGTGGTTTGCTTCCTGGCTTTGCAACCCCTCCTGCTGGACCTCCAGGCTCATGCGCAGTCTTGTGTTTGCCCTACAAATTTGTATTTTACATGCGTTACGAGCAAAAATAAAACATGCAAGTCGATATCTAGATCACTCACCTTGGCAGACATAAAATATAAATTCAGAAAAACAAATTAGCAGGCAACATGACATGAATCGAGATATGAACGATAGCTAGGTTAATCGTTAACAACTTACGTGAGCTTGGTGAATAGGGTTTTCATCACGATGATGACCGCCCTTTCCGCCCTTGGCAAAAGCGGTTACGGTAAGCTGGAGGAGGAGAAGGGAGATGATGACGGACTTGGTTTCCATTTTCTTTTTTCTGTTGTATTGTTAGCTAGGTACATCAATTTCTTTTGCAACCTTGGTGAGATTGATGATGAGGGTTGTGAATATATAGTGCAGAAAATATTGATTAAACGATTCTATTTGCGGCTAATTTCTGTTGCTGGTATTCTGGTTTTAAGCATCACCACAGTTTTAACACCATATAAAATAGCTAAAAACCTTTCCTTGGAGGAAGTATGTCTAAAACATTAACACATAAAATAGCTAATGACTTTTTTTGGATGAAGTATATATGTCTAAAACAATAACACATGAACGCAGTTCACGGTTCCAATTTGTGGTTTTCAAAATTTACATTGATCATTTAAACAGTGAAACCTGCATGCAAATCTAATTTCAAGTATCCTCGCTCGATCAATTCAATACCAATGTACAAGAAAAAGCAACTGCTTTGGAAGAGAAGTTGTACGTAGAAATTCATCAGTCGATCTCAGTCCTAACTAACTCGATCCATCGATCTCCTATATTAATTTGCCTACGTACGTCCATCAAAATATGATGATTTGGCAATGAATTTTGAGATAGATCGTAACTTCAATTTATTAACCTGGATCAATCACCGCCGTTGATGATGGCGCTTTGGATTGAACACGAAGCAGATATCTAACGTTACCTATGTTATTGTGGGATCGAATCGATTAAGTTTAATATGATCTAAAAGTCCAAGAAGTGGTATAGCAGCTGGCTCCTTCATTTTTTCCTAACTTCAAGAAACGGTAAAGTATGTCTGGCTTTAAACAGATAAATGGATAATGAGTTCATCCTCGATCACTTTTAACACAATCGAACTCGACATGGTGTGTAATCAAATGATATAAACAATACACATACGCAGTAGTGACAGTACCCTTTACATCGTGGTGGTCTCTCTGCTTTCTCTGAGACTAGTTTTTAACGGCTAACGCAAGAAAAGGTTCACCCTTTTCCCCCTGGCCTTCACTTTCATAAAACTATAAAAAGTGTGTTGTGTTCCTTGCAAAACTCAGATTCTGGTTTTTCCATTTCTATATAATTGGAGCATAGCAGATTAGCAAAATAGCAAGGAACCAAGTATGCTTGGAACTGAAGGATCTTCAATGTGAAATTTCATAGAACTTGGCAGTTACAATATCAATTTTTAACCCTAAAAATCAAAAAAGAATAGTATCTATTGTATAACCTCATCCGCACATGATTACCAATTAGGGTATGTAGAAGTCGATATCAGTAAATTAAGATTAAACTTTATGTTTTTTTTCTCGTTTGATCTACACAATCTAAATAATTTTGAAATCAGCTATATCACAACCAAGTCATCTAACAACGTGAATAAAATCGACAAAAATCATTTGTAGCAAATGAGTTGCCGGTTTATAGATCTTAGAGAAAGCCAACAACTTCCCTAATTTATTTGTATTCTCAATTTTAGGAAATTTTTAGTTGTTTGCAGCAGCTTCCCCATCTCATTCTTAAAAATAGTGATGGAGAAGAAAGAGAAACACTCGTTCCTCAAATTTGTAGCAAAACTTTCATTACACAAAATTAAATTATTCACATGTTCTAACAAAAAATTGCCAACTTTATATTATTTTTATTAAGTTTTTTATTGTTAATATAAAATATATAATTTTTTGATATAATTAATAATGATGTAGCTCATTTTTTTGTTGTAATAAATGTCAAAATCTCTAAAATCTGGAAACTAGTGGAGTTTAAGCAAGTTTTTTTTAGAAATTTTGTCTTTTGCTTCCTCATTTTAAAGAAATTTTAGAGAAGCTTTTGGATATGCTCTTATACTAATATATCAATAGTGAGAGTGGCACGAAAGACACTAAGTAGACCGGAAATGCTTACATCATCGGCTCAATAAACTTAAAATCTGTTGGTGCATTTAAGGTGTCGGTATATACAATCTATCACAATCCTTCGGGTTTCTCTAAACTCTCTCTAGGGTAAGAAAAGTTTCACCTCTCTCCGTCAGGCGACGCGCCTTAGAGGTGTTGTCGTCGGACGGGTCATGTTGGCTAGCCTTGCCGCAGTGTTTTCCTCATCGGTAATAGTTCTGATCTAGATTACTATGTTTTGAGGAGAGTGGTGGAGGAGATTGTGGCTGGTATGGGGACAGGCTTGTTTCAAGTTGGTGGGGTGGGGGCTGGTGCCATCATGGTGTCATTTGGAGGTTGTCAGGTTGGTTCGGATCTCAAATCTGATCTGGTGCAATTGACAGAAGGCGTTATTTGGCTGCAAGTCTAAATCCAATATGGATCGGGAGTTCACAGGTCTTGGTGTGCTCGCAAAGGAACATGGATTCGAATTGTCAGAGATGATGTGGCCGAGGTAGGGAAGCGCTAGTGGGGGAGATTACCAACGTAGAAGGCGGCCGATGGGTGGTGGTGGTGACTGGTCCCATGGACTGTAACACCCCGTCCCGAAATTAACATTTTTTACCGGGATTAGGCGAGTTACAGGGAATGGTAACCGCACTGTTAATTTTTCCCGAATTATTATCGAGATATTCTTAGTTTTGGGGAAAAATAGAATTAATGTCCCGAGGGATAGATTATGTTATTACGGGATCCCCGGTATGTCCGGAAGATTTTCCGGAGCTATGAGTTGTTAGTTACGAATTTATCGAATTTACGGAAGTAACAAATGATAAGTTGCTTTATCGTAGAAAAAGAGGACTTTGCGTTAAGTCGAGAATTTGAGGGAGTTTCCTTCGGGAAAGATGTGGAGGACGTTAATACGAACTCGTGGGTATGTCCTATGAATTAATCGGAGTACATATGCGGAAGTTATGAGGGATAAAGTGTTGTTACCGTGCGGTAAAAGTAATTAGGAGAAAATATCTTTTTACTATTCATGGTAACTATTCATTGGCAGATCTGGACCGTTGGATTTGTGAGATCAAATCTGGGCCGTTTGTTATTTATATATATATATGAGTATGTGGGTTGACCGAAGGGGGGGATCCCTCTTCTCTCCCTCTACTCTCTCTCCTCCCCTCGATCTGTCTCTCTCTCTTCCTCCCTTCTGCTTCCTCCCTCGGCGGAGCCTCACCGCCTCGAGTGGTGCCCCACCGCCACCTTCATCAGACTTGTCTCGCCTCCACGACCAAGCTCTGGCCTCCAGTCACGCCAGAGCCACCGTGTCGCTGTCTGCTGGAGGTTGGAGAAAACTCGAGGAGGGCTGCCTCTCGGCCTCTAGTCGAATCGAACCATTGGAGGGCTGAGGTAGCTCCAGGCTGCTTCAGGAACTACTCATGAGGAAGAAGGAAGGAGGAGGAGCGCAACTGAGCTTCGCCAGAGGAGAACCGCCGGAGTTGCAGAGGTTACTTTGAGGTATGAAAACCTCGTCTATTCTTGGGTTGTTGGTATTGTTGGATCTCCTAGGATGTTTAGGGGCTTGTTAGGTAGTTGCAGAAGCTAGATTTGGCCAGAAAAGCTGGGTTTTCCGGCAAGGCAGTCGATCGGAGAAGACGTGTAAAAATAAGAGTTTTACCGCTTCAGTTTTACCCCTTTTACTGTTTTATCATGGGGTGAAATATCAGAACTGCCCCTGACAGTTTGGGGAATTTACAGGGGCGCCCTCAGGGCTAATATTTCAGAACTACCCTTGGAAGTATAACTTAATTACCGGACAGCCCCTGGGTGGGAAATTCCATAAATACCCCTGTCAGTTTTATATATTTACAGGGATGCCATTGGGACTGAAATCCCAGAATCGCCCTTGATAGATTTGTATATTTACAGGGCTGCCCTTGGGACTAAAATCTCAAAAATGCCCCTGATAGTTTGGTATAATCACAAGACTGCCATTGGGGGGTAAAAAGACAATACTGCCCCTGACAGCTTAACATAGCTACCAAACTGCCATTGAGGTGGAATTAACTTTATTGCCCTGACAGTTTTGGGCTAATTACAGGAATGCCGTTGAGATGGTAATTCCATAAATACCCCTGGTAATTATAGTTATTTTCAGGGATGCCAAGTAGGAGGAAATATCCTAGATGCCCGTGGTTTGGTTTATTTACGTGGTTGCCACTATGTTTTTTATATATATTTATTTATGTGTGCATGTTGTTTTATCTTTACGATTGCTGTGAAATCCTGTTGTATAATTGTATGGTGGATTGTTTGGGATAGTCCCGACAGATAGATGGTCGGTGGATACCTTAGCGGAGAGGTTAAACTTCGGATACGCGTTAGATGTTTGATATCCATACTAATAAATCGGCCGATAATTAGAAAAGCGGGATTCTGCCCGGCTAGGGTGAATCTCACACAAGAGCTACGTGTGGCTTGATCCCTGAAAAGGGCAGGGTACGTAGGCAGCCTGACCGGGATTCAGGTGCAGCCACAACTATTATTAGAACCCCTAGGTTCTTTAATTGGCATATTTGAGATCCAATGTAGGAATCAGAATAACCTCCGGTTTGAGGTTTATTCCGGTGCCGTTGGTCTGTTTGAATAGGGTTATCCTGGCTTAAGGGGGATTTCGAGTAAATCTCTCTTGAGTTGGGTCCCGCACGTCTTAACTCAGGGTTAGGGAGGTAATCCTGGGTCGGGGCGTGTCAATGGTATCAGAGCCTAGGTTCAAATCTCGGACCAAATGGTTGCGAGAATTAAATAAATTCTTTCTTTGAGTTATGTTGTTGGGGGGTTTGGACAGAGGCAGAGGTTTGGGTATTTCTGCCTCGGATCAATTTTGAAGGTAACTACTGTTACCTAGAGCTCCTGTGTGTGTTCTTGATCACTGTGTAATTACAGTATTGTCGGTGTTGTTGTTTGCTTGTTGTCGGAACTTGGTAGATCGGAGGAAACGGGGAGGGTATGGCGAAATTCCGGCAAGACATCGGAATCCGACGAAGGTTCCGGTGATGCAGTTGAACTGGCAGAATGCCGAAGAGGTAGAAACCGAATCCCATTTGAGTCGAAAAGTGTCAGTTGACTCGTAATCGGGATATGTACGGAAAATTGGACGTAAGTAGGAAGTTTCCATTTTAGGAAACTTCCCATTTTAAGGAAGACTTACCAATTTAGGAAACTTTCCATTTTGGGAAACTTTCCCTTTTTGGAAGGTTTCTATTTATGAGAAGATGTTAAATCGGGTTGAAAAGGTTAAAGAAAATGTAGAATTCAAGTTAAAGGTTTTGAAGATAATTGGTGAAATATGGGAACTATATTATGAAGACCACTCTAGTGGGTGAGGGAGATGTTGACTCCTATTAACGGTATTGTCAAGTGGATCGTGGAAGAGCAATCGGATAATTTTGTTATCGACGCATCGACTCACATTTAGTGAGAGGAATTACTTACGCTAAGGTGGCGTAAACAGAAACCAAACTTCGAGTCGATAATCGGAAATAAGTGTAAAGTTTGAAAAGTGATAAAGGAAAGTTCGGAAACTGAGTCGGACTTCCGGTAAATTGAGATTAAGAGTCGGTAACCGGGAAAGAAAGTTAAAAAGGAACTTGGTCAACATGTGGTCAAATAGGAGTTCCTGGTCAAACTAGGAAAAGACCAAGTCAACGATGAAATGACTAATGTATTGGGTTGTTTGTACAGTCCCTGGTTGAACGTGAGACGGGCTCGACTACGCGGTTAGCTCGAGAGTTTCGCTCGAGAAGCTTTCCGAGCGGGAAGAAGGTCGCAATAGTACTGTGAGTGGACAGACTATTTTTTTTTTTTTTTTAAAATGAATGCATGCCCTAAATATTGAGTTATTTGCAGGATTTATATGATGGTTTCGAGAATTATATTTTCCTCACGTTCATGAATGTTTTATGTGGAAATATGCATATAAGACGAGGAATGGTTTTACTTATTGTTTTGGGAAGAGTAATTGGGTAAAGTTTTGTTATGAATTTTTGTTATAAGGGTTGTCAATGAATATGCTAGCTAGAGTAGCGTGAGGGCGCTACCAGAGCTCTTAGCTCCGACCCTGGTCTGAGAGGACAGACACGCCTGAGATGTCAGGTGGATATTATGAGGGTTGTCCATTACCACTTTACCCAGAGCTCTTAGCTCCGACCCTGGTCTGAGAGGACAGACACGCCTGAGATGTCAGGTGGATACTATGAGGGTTGTCCATTACCACTTTACCCAGAGCTCTTAGCTCCGACCCTGGTCTGAGAGGACAGACACGCCTGAGATGTCAGGTGGATACTATGAGGGTTGTCCATTACCACTTTACCCAGAGCTCTTAGCTCCGACCCTGGTCTGAGAGGTCAGACACGCCTGAGAGGTCAGGTGGATATTATAAGGGTTGTCCATTATTATTTTATCTAGCTAGCATAACGTGATGGCGCTACTAGAGCTCTTAGCTCCGACCCTAGTCTGAGAAGTCAGACTTGATATTTCTTTTGTGTGCGTGAACTTTTCTAATAAGGATTAAGGTTTGAGGTAAAGTCATGGGGGATTTGACTTGGTTTCGGAATGTTTTTGACATAAGGTATGGTAGTTGTCGAGCTAATTGGTGTAATAGTGGAAACTGATTATAGAAGCACTATGAGAAGCATACAGGATGTTTAGGGGCGTGTCAATGGTGTCAATGGTATGAGAAGCATACAGGATGTTGGGCAAGACTTTAGCACGCATGAGTTAGTGTGCGAGCTTGTTAGCTCTGATTATTGGAAAATACCCTACTGTAGACTCTTTTATAAGAGAGGGGTAGGATGAGGAAAATTCACTATTTCTAAGTATGTGAAGATGACATACATGTAGGCGCGAAGTCGCATAACGGATTCATCAGCTCAAGTGAGCAGTTTGAGGTCGCATTGTGGTATGCGAGTTTGTTCGAGCCCTGTGGTTAAAAGTTGGGGTATTAGGGACGTGGGTGAGTGAGTTTTGATTATGGACTCAAGAGATAATCCGTCTGTGGTCTTAGGGCCTAGTGTAGAAAGTTCATATCATTTTAGTCTCGAAAGGTGCAAGAGATATATGAGTTTCCTCCACGGTGAGGGACCGTAGCATTTTTACCCTTCCATGTGGAAGACTTTGGTGTTAAATGCCAAGTGTGGCAGTCGTGTAAGTAGAGCATTCGAGTCGACTTCAAGTTAGTTTGGGTTACGTTTGGGAAAGCTGCCGGATTGTCGAAATTGGCATTTTGGAAATTTGCTTGTGAAGAGTTAAGAGGCAAGTCTTATGGAGTCGATTACGATGAAAAGGACGAGACTAGGGTAACGTACCCTAGTGTTTTAAGCGAGTGTAGCTATGTTTTCCGTATTGCAAATGCGGGGAGACTCTGAATGCTAAAGGAAATGATACATAGAGCTTGTGACTCTGGTTTTCCTGAAGCTCTGTTCGGTGGAACTTGACGACATTCCTTGACAGTTGGTTTTACCTTTCGCAGAGGAAATTTCGGGGACGAAATTTCTATAAGGGGGGTAGATTGTAACACCCCGTCCCGAAATTAACATTTTTTACCGGGATTAGGCGAGTTACAGGGAATGGTAACCGCACTGTTAATTTTTCCCGAATTATTATCGAGATATTCTTAGTTTTGGGGAAAAATAGAATTAATGTCCCGAGGGATATATTATGTTATTACGGGATCCCCGGTATGTCCGGAAGATTTTCCGGAGCTATGAGTTGTTAGTTACGAATTTATCGAATTTACGGAAGTAACAAATGATAAGTTGCTTTATCGTAGAAAAAGAGGACTTTGCGTTAAGTCGAGAATTTGAGGGAGTTTCCTTCGGGAAAGATGTGGAGGACGTTAATACGAACTCGTGGGTATGTCCTATGAATTAATCGGAGTACATATGCGGAAGTTATGAGGGATAAAGTGTTGTTACCGTGCGGTAAAAGTAATTAGGAGAAAATATCTTTTTACTATTCATGGTAACTATTCATTGGCAGATCTGGACCGTTGGATTTGTGAGATCAAATCTGGGCCGTTTGTTATTTATATATATATATATGAGTATGTGGGTTGACCGAAGGGGGGATCCCTCTTCTCTCCCTCTACTCTCTCTCCTCCCCTCGATCTGTCTCTCTCTCTTCCTCCCTTCTGCTTCCTCCCTCGGCGGAGCCTCACCGCCTCGAGTGGTGCCCCACCGCCACCTTCATCAGACTTGTCTCGCCTCCACGACCAAGCTCTGGCCTCCAGTCACGCCAGAGCCACCGTGTCGCTGTCTGCTGGAGGTTGGAGAAAACTCGAGGAGGGCTGCCTCTCGGCCTCTAGTCGAATCGAACCATTGGAGGGCTGAGGTAGCTCCAGGCTGCTTCAGGAACTACTCATGAGGAAGAAGGAAGGAGGAGGAGCGCAACTGAGCTTCGCCAGAGGAGAACCGCCGGAGTTGCAGAGGTTACTTTGAGGTATGAAAACCTCGTCTATTCTTGGGTTGTTGGTATTGTTGGATCTCCTAGGATGTTTAGGGGCTTGTTAGGTAGTTGCAGAAGCTAGATTTGGCCAGAAAAGCTGGGTTTTCCGGCAAGGCAGTCGATCGGAGAAGACGTGTAAAAATAAGAGTTTTACCGCTTCAGTTTTACCCCTTTTACTGTTTTATCATGGGGTGAAATATCAGAACTGCCCCTTACAGTTTGGGGAATTTACAGGGGCGCCCTCAGGGCTAATATTTCAGAACTACCCTTGGAAGTATAACTTAATTACCGGACAGCCCCTGGGTGGGAAATTCCATAAATACCCCTGTCAGTTTTATATATTTACAGGGCTGCCATTGGGACTGAAATCCCAGAATCGCCCTTGATAGATTTGTATATTTACAGGGCTGCCCTTGGGACTAAAATCTCAAAAATGCCCCTGATAGTTTGGTATAATCACAAGACTGCCATTGGGGGGTAAAAAGACAATACTGCCCCTGACAGCTTAACATAGCTACCAAACTGCCATTGAGGTGGAATTAACTTTATTGCCCTGACAGTTTTGGGCTAATTACAGGAATGCCGTTGAGATGGTAATTCCATAAATACCCCTGGTAATTATAGTTATTTTCAGGGATGCCAAGTAGGAGGAAATATCCTAGATGCCCGTGGTTTGGTTTATTTACGTGGTTGCCACTATGTTTTTTATATATATTTATTTATGTGTGCATGTTGTTTTATCTTTACGATTGCTGTGAAATCCTGTTGTATAATTGTATGGTGGATTGTTTGGGATAGTCCCGACAGATAGATGGTCGGTGGATACCTTAGCGGAGAGGTTAAACTCCGGATACGCGTTAGATGTTTGATATCCATACTAATAAATCGGCCGATAATTAGAAAAGCGGGATTCTGCCCGGCTAGGGTGAATCTCACACAAGAGCTACGTGTGGCTTGATCCCTGAAAAGGGCAGGGTACGTAGGCAGCCTGACCGGGATTCAGGTGCAGCCACAACTATTATTAGAACCCCTAGGTTCTTTAATTGGCATATTTGAGATCCAATGTAGGAATCAGAATAACCTCCGGTTTGAGGTTTATTCCGGTGCCGTTGGTCTGTTTGAATAGGGTTATCCTGGCTTAAGGGGGATTTCGAGTAAATCTCTCTTGAGTTGGGTCCCGCACGTCTTAACTCAGGGTTAGGGAGGTAATCCTGGGTCGGGGCGTGTCATGGACAACTTGACTTGGGCTCTACATGGTTGTGATTTCTTGGGTTGAGCTTACCAATTGGGCCTTGCCTGGGTGGTTAGTTTCGTTTCAATTTATTTGTTATTTGTTTTGTATTTACTGTTCTTAATAATTCCTTATCACTTTATAGTTTGGAGATGTGGACTAAGTCCTCGTAGGTACACTCAGTGTGTCATGTATGCTCTAATAAGATGGCGAGTTCATTGTATTGTCAAATGGTTGCAACTTCCTAATGACAAAATGAAACTTAGTGCCACTGTAAATATTTTTCAATGACAACATAGTAGGAAAACTGATAGACATAGTAATTTATGGCTCTGCATGATCATTGTTTTTTCGTTATGTCCCCAAAATTATAGAGAAAATGGAGTCGTCAATGATTTACTCCTTGCTAAATGATGCTTGTTAGAATGCATAGGATTGTTAACTCTTGTTATTATTTCAGGAGGTTTGTGCAATATGTGGTTTATGCTTCATGTTCCTCCCTTGTATTATGCGGTTTCGTTAATAGTAAAAGCTTGAGGGAGGTCGTTTAGCCCCTATTCAAAAAAACAATCTACCATAACATTAGCCGAAGTTGTAAAAATCTTTAGGATAAAATGCAGTTTACTATCTTGAACTTTGGGGTTAAAATCAGTTCAGTTTCTCTTTTTGAAAATCCATTTTTTTAGTACCCTTAACTTTTAAATGTCTACACCTTGGTCCAAATTTTCATCTTGAGCTTCAAATATGACGTAAAATGTTAATGTGGAGTCGGTAAGGAGGCTTTACATATTAGTGTTAGCTTTCAATATGTATGAAAATGACCAAAATAACTCTTACGAGTCATAAGAGTTATCTTTGATCGTTTCATACATTTTGAGAGTCAATACTATTATGTACGGTCTCATTGTCAGCTCCACATCAACACTTGATATCATATTGGGGTCAAATATGAAAATTTAGACTAAATTTTAGGTATATAAAAGTTAAGGCTGCTAAAATGATAGATTTAAAAAAAAAGATACTGAACTGATTTTAACCAAATTTTTATACCACTAATAAAACCGACAACAAATATATCAAAGAAAATTTACGATATTTTCTTCATAATTTACTAGTGTCGTATCGAAATGAAACAATTGTAAATTGTTGTGCACTTTAAGATGTTAAACTCTGCACGAACCAGAAAAGTTGTTTACTCGTCATTCACAAACCCCCTCATTCTTTCAAGTCCCAACGGTGATTTGATCTTGGTCCGACCTCAACAAAGATCAACTCAACAGTGAAAACCCACCAACTCAATCTCTCTTTTCTTAGGGCACGACATTCATATTTTAGAAAAAGATGACGAAGGTGGAGGAGAGAGAAAGAAAATGTGAACGATGATGATGGCCTAATTTTATTTTTATTTTTTGGAAAGGGGCCTGAAACTTAAAATAGAAATAAAAAAGCCAAAGCCCACATGCGACAAATAGATGCTTATCCTCAACACCCCAATCGCTTAACAGCTCCTTTACACCGTGGCATTTCAATACAAAAACGAATATTCCTCCCCCAGAACATGCCTCATTTATCAAACTACCCCTACCTCTCCCTATATTTACCTCTCCACCTTGTCCCAACGGGTATTACCAACCACTGGCATTTTCGTCATTCCCAAAACTTCACAGCCCGCCCACGTTGCCTTCTATAAAAGCCACCCGTTTCATTTCCCATTTTACCCTACACATCACGGTTCAAATCGCATAAAAACACTGGACAGTACCGTACTTTCCAGACGGATTTCCGTGGCGGCCCATAAAATAAAAAGAAAATTAGAAAGACTGATCTTCATTCCTCGAAGCAAGCATATTACAGAGAGAAAAGAGGTTACCGGACTTGAAACCTTCCAATTCGCCGGAATTTGGGAACCGCGTCACGTCCGGAACTAGGTTTTCTGTTATTATAGAGTAAAAATCACAGAGTGAAGTGAGAAAGGCTTTCATTTCCGTCAGCGAGTTCGATTCCGCTGTTTAATTGCGTCAAATTCCGATCGGGGTTTTCGAATTAGGGTTCCGCCGCGAAGGAAAGGCGGTCTTTTTGTTAGGGTTTGTTTTATGAGGTTGGGATCTTTGAATTTGGGGAGAGGTTCGTGATGTTTACGCCGAAGCGGTGGTCGGATTGGTCTCTCACGCCGAGAACCGGGGGTGAGAAGACCGGAACTGGGTCCGGGAGGGAGACGAGTTCTGGAAAGTCGAAGTTGAACTCCGGCGAGGGGAGAGGGGTTGTGTTGTTTGAGCCCACAACGCCGGCGACGGGTCTGGTAGAGAATGGTGAACGTGATGGGATCACTAGGAAGCTTCTGGAGGTTGAAAATGAGGTCCGTGTGGAATTCAATTCATGCTGTTTTTTCTATTCTTATATTCCTGCTCTGCAGTTTGTGTTTTTTAATTGTTGTTTTATTGTAATCATTAATTTTAGGATTAATGTTGGTGAATTTGACTCGCACAGTAATAAATGATGTAAATTTGAGTTGGTAATATGCTGGTAAATAAATAATCAGGAGTAGGATGTGAAGAAATAAGTGAACTGTGGGTCTACTTTTGCATAAATCCTGGATCTTTTTGTGGTTATTTGATGTCTTCGTGAAGTAGATGCAGAATATATGTGTTTTAAGTAGTTTATGGTGTTTTGAATCGGCTCATTTTACAAGGTTGTAGTTCCTATTATAGTGTGCATAACTGTGATAAGTATAATGTATTCTTCATGTTGATTAACGTACTGATGCTGTGTGCAGCTTTATGAGTACCAGTACAATATGGGGCTGCTGCTAATCGAGAAAAAGGAGTGGAGCTCAAGGCAGGAAGAACTTGGGCAGTCATTGGCAGAAGCAAAAGACGCTCTCAAAAGAGAACAAGCAGCCCATCTGATTGCAATTTCCGAAGTTGAAATGAGAGAGGAGAATTTGAGGAAGGCATTGGGGGTTGAGAAGCAGTGTGTGGTAGATGTAAGTTTCCTGTTTTAGACTTTCCTTCATGCATATTAGTAATCATCTGTGGCCTTCTCTCTGTCATCTAATCAAACAAGGGAGCTATTGTCTGTGATTATGTGAGAACAAAAATGGTGTTTGCAATTTTCTCAACTCTGGTTTTTTGTTTGCAGCTAGAAAAGGCCTTGCGTGAAACTCGTTCAGAGATAGCAGAGATCAAGTTTACTGCTGATTCAAAGTTGGCTGAGGCAAATGCTCTTGTTGCCAGCATAGAAGAAAAATCACTGGAGCTAGAGGCAAAGTTGCGTACAGCTGATGCCAAGCTAGCTGAGGTCAGCCGGAAGAGTTCAGAGATAGAGAGCAAAGTTAAGGAATTGGAGGCTCGAGAAAGTGCCCTCAAAAGGGAGAGATCCACTTTCAGTTCAGAGTATGAACCAGTCCCTAAAACATGCCGTTCTTTGTATAAAATTTGTATTGTACTTTTAGCAAGAACCAATTGTGAAGTTTTTTATTTTAACTTAGCTGGTTGACTTTTATCAGACAGGAAGCAAGGGAGACTTCTTTGGCCAAGTGGAGGGAGGACTTACTGGAATGGGAAAGGAAATTACAAGAGGGAGAAGATAGGCTAGCCAGAGGTCAAAGAAACATCAACCAAAGAGAGGAGAGGGCAAATGAGCATGATAGGTCTTTGAAGAATAAAGAGAAGGATCTGGAAGATGCAGAGAAGAAAATTGATGCAACTAAAGAAACACTGAAAAGGCAAGAAGATGATATGATGAGCAGGCTAGCAAGTCTAGCTTTAAAAGAGAAGGCAAGTAGTTCTTAAAGATGTACTTTATTTAAGCATTTGTATTTCCTTGTTTTTAATTTATTTTTCTCTCTTTAATGCAGGAGTACAATGCTATGAGAATGAACTTAGAAGTGAGAGAGAAGGAGTTACTAGCTTTGGAAGAAAAGCTAGATGCTCGAGAAAGAGTAAGGCCCATCACGATTTATAGATATGGGCATATGACCACCTTTGTTTATTCACCTCTGACAAATTGGCAGACTAATACACAATATACTTTTCATTTTAATATGGTCATACTCCTGACTATTTTTTTGGATATGCAGGTTGAGATCCAAAGGGCTATTGATGAACATAATGTCATTCTGCATGCAAAACAATGCGATTTTGAGTTGGAAATTGATCAACAGAGAAAATCGTTGGATGAGGAATTGAGAAACAGGTTGGTTGATGTGGAGAAGAAGGAATCTGAAGTCAATCATATGCAGGAGAAAGTCACTAAACGGGAGCAGGCATTGGAAAAGAGAGCGGAGAAGTTCAGGGAGAAAGAGAAGGACTATGAATCTAAAATGAAGGCCTTGAAGGAAAAAGAGAAGGCTATTAAATTGGAGGAGAAGAACTTCGAAGCGGAGAAAAAACAGTTGCTTGCTGATAAAGAGGATTTGGCTAGGCTTTTGGCTGAAATGGAGCAGATAAAGGCTGATAATGAAGATAAGCTACAGAAGATCAGTGAGAAGAGTGATCAATTGAAAGTAACTGAAGAAGAGAGGTCAGAGTGCCAGCGGTTGCAGTCAGAATTGAAACAGGAAATCGACAAGTACATGCAACAGAAAGAACTGCTTCTGAAGGAAGCTGAAGATTTGAAGCAGCAAAAAGAGCTTTTTGAGAAAGAGTGGGAAGAGCTGGATGACAAAAGATCTGAGATTGATAAAGAGCTGAAGAGTGTGAGAGAACAGAAAGAAGAAGTAGAAAAACTCAACCGAATTGAAGGAGAGAGGTTGAAAAATGAAAGGGGAGTAGCACAGGATTGCATACAAAGGGAGCGAGAAGATCTTGCCTTGGCCCAGGAATCATTTGCAGCCCATATGGAGCATGAGAAGGCAGTTTTAGCTGAAAAAGTTCAAAGTGAGAAAAGTGAAATGTTTCATGAATTTGAAGCTCTGAAAAGAGAACTTGAAACTGATATGCAGAAGCGGCTGGAGGAGTTGGAGAAACCCTTACGTGAAAGGGAGAATGCTTTTGCAGAAGAAAGAGAGAGAGAACTAGACAATGTTAATTACTTGAGAGATGTTGCTAGAAGAGAAATGGAGGACATCAAGGCTGAAAGAACTAAAATTGGAAAAGAGAGGCAAGAAGCTGATGAAAATAAGGAGCATCTTGAAAGGCAGCGAGTTGAAATTAGAAAAGACATTGATGGACTTCTTAATCTTAGTGGAAAACTGAAAGATCAGCGAGAACATTTTATCAAGGAAAGAGAACAGTTTATTTCATATGTTGAAAAGCTCAAAGGTTGCACAAACTGTGGTGACATGATATCTGAGTTTGTGCTTTCTAATCTACAAACTTCAGCTGAAACTGGAGGAGCAGAGGTCCTTGCCGTGCCAAGATTGAGTGATGATTATGGTAAGGTAAGCTACAATGAAAGCCTGGCTGTGGCTAAAAAGAACAATATTGAGAAGTCTCCTGCTGATTCAAAATCTCCAGTTTCTGGTGGAATGTCTTGGCTTCGCAAGTGCACCTCAAAGATTCTTATTTTCTCTCCTGGGAAAAAGACCGAGTCTGGTGCTCTACACAAGGAAACCCCATTTTCACTTGAGGAAAATAGAGAGCTATCCAATAGGCTACATGCTGAGAATGAGGCAGAGGTTTCTTTGGGAGGGGCAAGTGGTTCTTTAGATGTCCAGAGAATTCAATCTGACAGCATCACTGGAGAAGCACCCAATGTGTTGGAAGATTCTCGGGTAACTAATATGAAGGGTGGTAGTCAAAAGCCACGCAGGAGGGGCCGTCCCGCAGTTCGTGTGAAAGCAGTTGTCAAAGATTCTAAGGCTATACTTGGAGAGGCTTTTGAAACAAATGACAGTCGGCATCAGAACGGGACTGCTGAGGATTCTGACAATATTCATACTGAAAGCCATGACAATTCTAGTCTTGCTGGTAAAAGACCAGCAAGAAATGGACGGAAGCGTGGTCGTGCTCAGACATCTCAAGTTTCTGTGAGTGAGCATGGTGGGAATGACAGTCGGCATCAGAACGGGACTGCTGAGGATTCTGACAATATTCATACTGAAAGCCATAACAATTCTAGTCTTGCTGGTAAAAGACCAGCAAGAAATGGACGGAAGCGTGGTCGTGCTCAGACATCTCAAGTTTCTGTGAGTGAGCATGGTGGGAATGATAGTGAAGAACAGTCTGAAAGTGTCATGACTGGCCAGCGGAAGAAGAGGCAAGAAAAAGTTCCTCCAGCCGAGCAACCTCCAAATGAAAAACGGTACAATCTCCGGAGATCCAAAGCGTAAGTCCCTAAATATTTAGTTTCTTAGTTGTAAAACAAAACGCTACCACATCATAGAATGGTTCTGAATACTTGGCGTAAGCTATGACTCTAGATGTTAATTCTAAGATTCCAGTACTACTGGCATGATTTGGAAGTCATTAGTATGCAAGTGTGTAGCTAACTAGTAAGTTATACTATCTTCAGTGGTGGTAAAGTTGCTGCTGCAAAAGTCTTGGACGACCTGGTCAAACAAAATGAACTGGTTGATCGTGCCAGAAATACGGAGGCAGAGATTCTATACGCCAAAGCTGCTCCTGCTACTTCAACAGGAGTTGCTGGTGAAAATGGCGGAAGCACACACTTTGTGCGGGTGAGTAATGCCAATCTGTTAATGATATTTCAGAAATTATTTTTCTACTCTGAATGGAGTTGAGAGAACTCCTAAATTGCTGTCTTGCTCCTATAATTCCAGTTTTTATAAAATTCATAAGCTGGTTCTCACTGACGTCGGATGTGACTTTCCTTATGTTTTCTGCTGCAGTGCGGGACTCTTGCAGACACTCAAGATGGTGGTGCAGATGGAGTAGAAAATTCTGCTGAGAATATGGCAGTGAGTGAAGCAAATGGGTCCACAGAAGGCGGCAAGGAGTATGTTGATGGGGAAGAGTATGGGAGTGAATCCCGTGGAGAGGATGCAAATCTCATTGAAGATGAGGATGATGATGAGTCTGAACAGCCTGGTGAGGCCTCCATAGGGAAGAAGGTTTGGACCTTTCTCACAACATAAGAAATGAAAACCGTATCTGCATATTGGCTGTTTGGATGGAAGACTTGTGGATTAACAATTTCAGTTTAGTTTTTGTTCTTCCTTTTGTTGTGGAATTTCAGTGTAGTTAGAACCATTTTAGTATATTTGGAGGCAGAGGGATAGGGTTTTTGGCTACCCTTTCTTTTACTTTTAGGATTCAAGGGGCTATGGGGCTGCTCTCTTTCTACAGTAGGTAGCAGTAGCCAGTGCATATTAACGCTGGAGTCAGCTCCGTCCGCCTTTCCACATTGTTTGTATCATAGTTTGCATGTCTGTTTGGTTATGGAATGATTGTTTGAACTCCCATGATTTCTACATCTCATATTTCTCATCTTAATATGACATCTGTAGTCATTCCATTTTCAAAACACCAAGGAAACAAATATCCGATGGTTCGCCACAAGAAATCAGAAACCACTTTGTTCTCAGTTAAGCCCCCTTCTATCTCGACATTTTGGGTTCACAAGGCAATGTTTAATCAATGGGCTCACAACAGTACAAATTCAATATTTTTGAGATTAATCGGTTCCAAAATTAGGTTAAAAAAGAATTACTATTACTAGTTGTGATGCTCTTGTATTCGTGCTAATAAGGAAATATGAAAACGTAGTTGATGAAAGGGATTCGGAGCTCCCAAAATGAAATCCTCGCATCACTAGAGAGAAGGGGAAACCATCTTTCATTCTGACTACATGCTGCTCTTTCAATAATTTTATTGAAAATTATTTTATTGATCATATTTGTGTTTTTCAAAATTGCACTAAATCTTACAATGACACCCTAACCCTTTAAAATGGGAAGCATAGAGGGTGATGTTCTATTCAAGTTTGGTGTAACAGTAATATACTTGGGGATCCTGTGCTGCATATACTTGGACAGTTGAACATGCTACTACTTTGCTCGGCTGCTGGAGTCGACAGTCCATCTCTGTACATTTGAACTATCTATCAGCAGCCTTCACTGCTAGCTATCTGAGTCCTTTGCGCCTGCTGCTCTACAAGATTCCTCAGGTCCCTACAGAGTCGACGCCACACAATCCAATAAGCCAATATTTGAGGAGAAGGACAAAAGCAGAGAAGAACAAAAAAACAACTTTTAAACAAAATTATAGAGCATAACCTACATGCAACGTGGTACTCTGCAATTTGATTCTCTACAGCTTGCAGAATGAGCCTTTATTCCAATCCATGCCTTCTGACAGAATGTACAACCTCTAGACACTCGAACAGTGCATCTCTTTGCATGGGAAAATAACCTTTTCATTTGGAGGCAGTTTGGGTAAGAACAAGGCTGGCTGGTGGTAGATAGACATCTAGAAGCATGTTGCAAAGTATCAAGCATTTCCTTTATCTGCAAAAACACGCATTTAAGATTAAGCTGCTCAACACATACTGCTCACTCAAAATAAATGAAAGTTTGTTTTGCAATATGCCATGATCGCTTAGGCATTATAAACAGTTTGTTTGGAAATAGTCAAATACTGTGAAACCTTCAATTACTCTTACTACTTAGAACCGACATTTAGGATGAAAAAATACTTAATTATAACTTACCACCAATGTGTTCAACGGTGCCACAGTATTCCTAGTCGCATGGTTCAGTGGGGAAGATCTCTCCATCACACGGCTAACTGAGGAAGAGTTCTCTGTCACACGGTTAACTGTAAGAGAGCTCTCTGTCACATGACTACCTGAAGGAGAGTCCTTCACATGGCTAACTGAAGGAGAGTCCTCCGTCACATGGCTAACAGTGGGAGAGCTCTCTGTCATATGGGTAACTCCCGGGGAGGTTCGAGTCAATTTATGAATGTGACAAGTGCCTTTCTCTTGATAGCACTTCGCACAGACATCAAACTCTGGGCATACCCCACATACCCAGATCTGATCACCCACACCATCCTTATGGCAAATGCTGCATATGTTCCCAGCAGTCCGCACAGTTAGATTCCGAAGGTGATGCAAAATCATAATTGAGGAATACTTGGCCCGGCGAGGTGTGTCAAACTGATAATGATTTTTCTCACAGAAACTCAAGAAAGAATACCTATTCTCAAATAAATCATTGTTCAATATAACATCTTCAACCTCAGTATCAGGAAGAACATCCTTCACCATAACCTGAGAGAGCACATGATGTTCCTTGTTGATTGAAATGTGCACGTCTTTCCCATAAAGGTTACACTCATTATCATGGCACCTTTCACACAGGTGAAAGTTTTTGCACTGATTGCATGACCATTGTCTCCCACATAATATCGCTTCATGGCAGTGGGTGCAAACATACTGCAAGTACACAACCATGAAGTCCCCCTTTATAGGTAAAATGGTTTGCCCCAGCTTTTGCATCAGTAGAATATCCTTAGTTGAACCATCAGAAGGACTTGTATGTCCCATCGCTTTCAAAGTTCTTGTTCTTATCGTCTTTTTCTCATTTGTTCTTTCCTCTTCCATCTTCTTTATCAAATCTTCAGCAGCAGTGGACCAATAGTCACCATCAAAATAAGGCAACCGAGCTGCTGTTACCTTGGAGTTGCATTTCCCAGTAGGGATAAAAAAGCGATCATATAAATTAGTGGAACCGACCACAATTTTTTCATCAGTTGCTTTTTTTATCATCGCTTGATACCATTGACGCAGCTTATCAGACTTGGGAGTTTTCTGCTCCGGCGGATGGCAATATAAAAGATAATCTTCACCCTTGTATGGGGGGCACGCCCATATGTAGGAGGTCACAAAACCTCGTTTCTTGCAAAAATCAAGGTAACCTATGAGTATTTCATGGTAAACAAAGGTACGAAGGGCTTCTCCTGTCACAGTTTTTATCTCAGGCCTGAAGTACTTGATGGAATCGAGATATGAAATATACACACAGCGCTTATTTGGAGGACTACATTCTGAACCAAACTCTTGCACATACATTCCAAAAAGGCATACATCTACACCTTCAATCTTCTGAAACAAAAGAATAACCTGAAGGCAAAAGGAATGCTATTAAAATTTTCTGAAACAATAGCAATAAAGCAATGGTATTAATAGAGAATAGATTCAGCAGGAGATAAACATCAGCCAGGAAGTTCATAAATCAACAAACAAGCTTCTGAAATTAGAATTTTTATCTCACCCTTGATCTGTACGGGAACTCAGCAGGGTAATTCTCGTCATGAAAGAGACTCAAAAACTGCTGCTTCACAGTTACTGTTCTTTGAACAGATAAAACCTCTCTGAGAACAAGATCTTCCGCTCTTGCAACCTAACAACAAAGTGAATTACACATTATTATCCAATCAATCAACCATATGAACAAAAGCATCTCCAAAGCACTATAGATTAAAAACTATTTTGTGTCGATAAAGACAGAAACATCAAACAGAAAATTAATTGATACCAACTTATCAAGAAACCATTGACCAAATTGATTAGCGCATAACTGCTAGGCATTCATCTCGGAAAATCTTTGGTCATAACAAACTTCTTTTTTTCCACGCCAAGCCTCACAATACAAACAGATACTAGCGATGCAATAAGATAAACTAAAAATGTATTGTTCTTAATCATATTTAGCATCATACCTCAGAAAATCCTTCTCCTTGAACTTCTGTTCTCTGTTCTCTCTCTTGATTAAGGCGTCTAATCAGTCTTTGCTCTATGTGGTTGCTAAGCATGGTAGTTGGGAGATCTTTAGCACCAAAAACAGCATTTTCAGCCAAGGGTTTGCGGTCTCCAAGTTCTGTCTCTTTTAACAAGCATTTAAGACAGATGTACTCAGCTTTGCCATCCAAATCACATTTATCATTGTAGAGAGCACATATCTGATGTTGCCACCCATCACACTTGTCACATTGGACCCACTGCAAGTACATAACAGGACTCCAGAAATTAGTTCTTTATTTCAAGATAAAAATGAAGAAAAAAAAGAAAGACAGAATGGATCAACTTTTCTTATTTTGTCAAAGAAGTACTTGAGTACACTTACCGATTCTTCAATTTCTTCGTCATTCTTCTTTTTACCAAGTGTTGCTTTTAAAACAGATATACCGCGAAAGGTGATATTTCCATTTCGAGACACCTTATAGCACATTGAACAAAAACAATATCGTACACCATGCTCATCTAGTGTGCGATAATAGATTACACTTTGCTTTATACGGGCACTACAGCATGTACAATACATTGGTGCTGGGGCAAACGACCTCTTACCAATTGTACACAACTGACACACTTGCTCACTATTTCCTGTATCTTCCATCAAGTTATTCTATTTAAAAAAAAATAATAAGTTATTGTACTCAAAGCAAGCCTAGGCCCTTAGACAATAATCACAGCTCTTGACGAAAAAGAAAAATTAAACTAGTAACTCTACCGAGTAATTTGGTGTAATAATTATGATACACAATTCTACATAATTCATCCGCTTTTCTCACAACTCAGCAAACAACTTTAGACATGTCCCTCTTGCCTCAAACAGTAAATTTATTAATGAGTAGATAATATGATATATATATATATATACAGCCCCTTCCAATGAGGGATCCCTTTTTTGACATATATGAGGGATCGGGGTTTACACCAACTTTTTGAACACCAAATTACATCTCCACCATTCAAATATATATATATATATATATAATACATTTAAGCTATAACAAACAAAAAAGTAAAGTGAAGTACCTCCACCACTTGAGTTGATATAAAGCACGTGTCATGAGAACAAAAAGAAAGGTAAACCAATCCGTGATTTAACAATAGCTATTGCCAAAAGAGTGACTACTCTTATTGGACTTTATATCCAGTGCAACTCTGACAAGCCACTTTTCATTAACATATCTGATACTCAAATTACTAGTTAAACTAAGAAACAAAGCACCATCTGAATATAGAGTGCTAGTCAATAAAAGGAATGACAGTGTACCATATTGAAAATGGACAAGCTAAATGCAAAGAAAGGGCAAAAGAGTAATTTAATAAGGCACTGTAAAAAGGTAATGACCAAAGAAAAAACCCAGGGCAGTAAAAGAAAGGAGAAAATGCAATTAGTCTTGTATGAATGAAGAGCTTGACAAAGGTGAATGAAAAAAGTATTACCTGAACAATACTGTGCCTAAGACTCGATAAATGTTCCTTGATTTGCTCTATTGTGAAGAGTTCAGTTAAGGAAAGACCTGGCATCCCTTGCATTTTCACTTCCATAAGATCAGGCTCTGGTTTTGGCTCTGTTTGGATGATCTTAGTCCTTAACCATCCATCTTTAGAATCAACACTACACTCTTCTGAGGATAAATTGATACTCCCGGAGTCTGTCCTTTCAGGAACTTGTTTCATATTTTCTATAACCTCGCAGCTGCTAATAGGGTCTATTCGCTCCCGCTGATGACAAGCAAACCCTCCAGAAGGAATGGGCACATTTTCATCATTGAGTTTAATATTGTCAACATCACTTTGTTTAACATCATAGATCCTCATGGAATTGTGTATAGAACTCTCAACTGGTCGCACCTTCACATGTTTTACTTCAGAATTAAAAGATAGAGGAGATTCAGATTGTTGCTGCAGGTTTGAAAATCCTTCCGGAATACATGCTTGAACAACTAAAGGAGGTGAGGGATGAGAATTTTCTGTTTTAATTTCCACTTTCTCCCTTTTTGAAAAAAGCAGCATATCTTCATTAGTTCCGCAACTGAGTCCATCTGAAGCAGGCTGTTTATCACCCTGTGACTGTTCTGGAGGAACTTGAGTCCGCAAATATGGATCATAGGGTCGTTTGTGGTTTTCTTGAGACTTTATTACCAGGGATTCAGAGTGTGGCTGAAGTCCTTCAGGAGACAATAAAGGCTGAAGTCCTTCGAGAGACAATAAATAAAAACTTTCCTTTTCACTCTCCATCTTCAACCTTTTTGAAGGCATGTCTTCAATATTTCCTAAACAATGTCCTCCTGAAGCAGAATGTTGAACACCCTGTGACTGCGGCGGAAGAACTTGGGGTTGAAAATAGGGATGATGGGGTCGTTTAAGGTTATTTTGAGACTTCATTATGACGGATTCAGACTGCAGTATATCCTCAAGAGTTGCAACTTCAGGGACTTGCATTGCAATATGAAGGGGGGTCATTAAGTTAGAATAGGAGAACGTTGAATTTTCTCCCAATGAAGATGGAAAACCCATGGTTTGAGCGTTCTCGTTAGTCCCCAGACAACTTGTGAGTTTGGAGGCTCCAAATTCACCTGTAAATAGTAAATTAACAAATGAGGAGGTCAAGACAAAAAGCAACAAAAACAAAGAATATGTGGATATATTTGTCATGCATCAGTATATTTACCTGCTTAATGCATGTACTCTCGAATTAGAGCATAAACTGAAGATTTAAAATCAAAAATAACTTTATTTATTTGCAGATTGGTGAACAGAAAGAAATGCATATGCTGGAAAACTACATAGTGGATGATAATTGGTGCATATATTCTATCAAGCATGTTCAACTATCTCAAGTAGGAGAATTCAAGGTTAAAGCGTCCAAGTCATACCGTGGTCAAGATGTTGCTGTTGAACATGAGAATTAAATGATACATCAGAACTGTACAGCAGGTTCCCACCACGAGAGACTGTTCCATCATCTAAACTTCCAACAACAGAGAACTGATCCACATTGGAATACGCAGAGACTGATGAACTGCTCTCAAAAAGAACAGTCTCAGACGAAACCTGACTTGAGCTTAATGAAGAAGGCATGTCCATGTCATCACAAGTAATGAATCCATAAGCATCTGCCTGCTTATAACCTTCCACAGGGACTCCTGCATAAGTATATTAATTAAGCCCTTATATATTAACATAACCAATCATATTGTTAATCAATAAGCCATTATATTAGCCTCTAAACTATCAAATTGTAAATTAACGTTAAAGTGCTCAAAAAGTTGGTAAGCAGTGCCATTTTACCAATGGAGTTGGAGTTGGAGTTGGAGCTAGAGCAAAGAATAGATGTCTCTGCAGAATCTGAGAAGCAATAACCATGTGGCAGCCCTGAAGTTGGCATGGTCATACAGAAGTCATCTGAATTTTGACCTGACTTTGCACCATACAGATACTGCCGAACTGCATTTAGCACCCGATCATTCAGAGTTTGTTCATTCACATAGTCGTCCTGAAACAATTGCAAAGTAAACTTCAGGATAACAGCAGAAAAAAATTGTACAAGGTTTAACTGACAAACATTTTCCCCCTACAAAAAATATTTAAAGCTAGTTGCGGTGAGTTAGAGACTCAAAACATGCTACAAGGACTGATTTGCATTAAATTCAAAAGTAATACCAAAAAAGGCTGGCATGTGAGGAGGTGTCCCCATTACAAAGAAACCAAAAAGACCGAGAATAAGCGAACAGACTTTTAAAACTGAATTTCATAGTAACACAAGAATAGCAGACCTCTGAATTAGCCTCCATAAATAGCTGGGTTTCTATGCCAAGCACAAACTCAGATGCTAGATTTCCCTCCGCACTAGTACATCTCAAGAATCTTTCAATACTGCAATGAAGTATACAAAAACATCAGAACAAATACGACATCACTAACTACACAGCTGCAATTCAACACATTATAAAAAGCCAGACTTGTAAGACTTACATTTTCCTTCTAACCAAAGCACGAAGCCAGCTGACTCCAGGACCTTTGCGCCAATCGAAAAAGTAGCAGCTTACTTGACCATTCACCTGTTGATGATGCAAGCCTTGCCCTCCCATAAAATGCAGACTCGAACCAAATGGCTGAGCTGCATTGTACCTCTTCACATCCATCTCCCTCTTAAGATACTTCATTCATGCTGAAACAGTAAAATTTCAAAAAAAAAGAACCAAAAGCTAATCAATTTCCACATTAATCATCTTCAACCTTAACCTTAATTCTTGCTCAAATCAAATTACTAATGAATTCCATGACCTACCCATTAATTCCAACGCTCCGAATTTCGAATCTTCACCTTACCCAGAACCAATTAAACCCCATTCCCCCAAATCCCAAATTTTACCGGCCGTAAAAAATTGAAAAACGGTAAAATTCACGCAGACAAAATCGCAATCAAAATCGAAAAGAGAGCAATTCCGATTAATTGAGCCCAATTCCGATGGAAAACATAAACCCTAGAAATTAGCAGAAAGAAGAGGAAATTGGGAAAAACCCTAACAGTGAAAAAAGAGGGGTTTTAGGTTTTTACGACGAACCTCAATTCAATTTGTTTCGTTGTTAAATGACGGCGGCGGTCGTCCTCGGCTTTCTCAATCGGTGGTGGGCCACCGCAGAAAGAAAGAAGATACAGTTTCTTTTTTATTATTTTTTTAACGATAGAGAAAGAAGATAGAGATTCTGAGTTTACCAACCTGCGATTTTTATAATGCCAAAGGGAAACACTTGCGAGGTCCGCAGTTACCATCTCCGACCCATGTTCACTTACAAAATTACCCTTCTCATTTATTTATTATTTATTTTAGTTTCTATTTGCTAGCCAAATTTCGAAGGCTTATTTACCAAGTAGATAAATTATTTATAAATTAGAGATTTGTGCTAATGAATTTATGAATCTTGCTTTTTTGTTTTTGTTTAAGGTCCATGTCCGGCCGAACTTGATAGTAAATGATATCCTTAGGTGAAAAATTACTTATTACATGACACTGTATGATCATAATGGGATTGTTCACTCGTCAATATCACTAGTGTGATGTTCTATCATGCATATCCCACTCTTTTTCCTAAAATCGATTTTATGTTTTCTGGATCAAATATGGACAATTTTCAGTTCCCTGTAAACTTCATATCAGTTTCTGCCTGTTGCAATGTGAAAATTTGTAGCAACGTTCCTCAAAACACACAACATGTCCATTCTCATGCACCTCCTGTTTATTAACTGCGAAAACACAACAAACATTTACACTGTTCCGCAATGTCATTATACCCTAAATGCACACACTCACAACTAGAGCTCCGGCGCCTGTGAAGTTTGTTGTTCAGAGGCAAAGTTTTCTTTCGGGCTGGGGTGAGTTCGGTCTGATTAAAGACAGCGGCAAGGTCTAGGGTCCGCAGCAGCGGATCAGCCAGCGTCGGCTGCTTCATCAAAGAGGGTCAGGTCTTCCAGTCACCATCCATATTCGGTCGACTAATTTCCCTCAAAAAAATTTAGTGCTCCGCAGCTTGACAATAGAAACAAAAAAACAGAATTAGAAATAGTACTTGCATTCCAGAGAATAACATACAACAAACCATCCCATAGCAATCTAAATTCTAAACTCACCTAGATCTTTGTACAAATCTCTCAGGTCAAATTCAATCATCTAAAAATACCATCAAATAAACATCTATTGCTTCATTTCCAAAAAAACATCTATTGCTTGTTACATACCTCTATCATCACCTCCTACGGTGTTGGCGATGCCTATCTACCCTATCCCAACTATGACTTGAACTATCAGGGTCATAGTCGTTCTTGCTTTCATTACTCAAATAATCAAATTTGGGGGTGTCGGAATCCCTGGTGGGTGAGTATGGAAAAGAAAACTCGCTACTTCTTCTACCTCTCTCCGAGTTGACCCTTCCAAAGGTAGGGCTTCTAAATGCTGAAGCATCACTAGCACTGCGGGAGTTGTAATCAGAACTACCATATCTTGGAGGATAACTAGATGGCCCATAACCTGGGTCAACACCAGGAGGCCCATCATCTCTGTAATCTCGAGACCACCTCTGTTCACGATAATGGCCTCTGCTGAGAGGTTCAGGATAATGGTTTGGCCTATTGTGCGAGTGGTTCCTTGAGGGATCTGAAAATAAAGGACCGGAAGCCCAGCGTCTCTCATCAGCATTTTCTGGGATTGGAGCATTCACCCCTGGAAATCCGACCGTCATTTTCCTCCACGGCTCAGGTGGTTCAGGAAGGTCAGTTCCAATGATCTCAACATCCTCCTGTTCCACCTTAGTTTCCTCAACACCGTGTATTATTATCCCTGATGGCTGGTCCTCATCATCTACATCTACAATTGTCAAGGTGAAGTGTCATGGCTCAAAAAATCAATCTAAAAGCAGGGAAATGGAAGTACAATACTGATATCAATAGCAGTGGAATAAAAGTACACAAGAATCCTAAGATAATTGCAGAAAACTAGATGTCCCGTGTCCGCGGGTGCTTCCCAGGAAATTTGCAGAGCACTTATGCACAAATGATGATAACCATAACCTAAAAACTACAAAGCAACAATTTATAATGTTAACCCCCCCAACAACCACACAAAAAAAAGTAATGCCCCCCAAAATGTACTAAATTGCGTCCATAAATGAATTAGATGTGAAATATTTCATACAATGTATAAAACTTAAGTCCATAAGAATTCCATTAATTATTCATCACAACTACTACAGCTGGAGGACACCCACTATCCCAAGTTAATACAAAGAGAGAATTATGCCAGATGGAACTGCAAAAAAAGAAGCCTGAATATAATGTTCACTGAGTTCCAACTTTTTCTTATTAATGTGCTCCTCTGAAGTCGGGCCAGGAGAAAGGGGACAGAGGCTGTAATTGTGTGATACCATGGTATTCCTTACTCTAAATTGGTTACTTTAGGTGACAGCATAAAATGAGGAAAAAAAATTTGTTACCTAAATATCCTGGCGGGTATCCAATTTCTCGCATTCTGTTAAGCCAAGGAGGTGGATCAAGTTCCTGCAGAATTGTCAAAATTACATAGTAATTTAAATATAACATGAAATAAAAAGAAACTTTTTCTTGACAAGAATAAAAGCTCCAAAAAGGAAATCAAACTTTAACATGAGATTGGCAGTCTTCATATTCAAACTTACATGTTATATAGATATTAATCTATAATAGCATCTCTAGTCGCTCAGAAAGGTCAGAAAAAAGTTTGTAATCATAACTCAAGAAGTTATAACTTAAAGAGCCTCAGCTATATGAAACTTATAAATTGGGATGAAACTTCAACTTTTCTCTTTGGGGTAAATTGGAGGGATTGAACCCCTGACCTATCCTAATCCTAACCCTAATCCAGATCCCCACCCTCCCTGACCACTTGGGCTAACACAATTACGTTACAGTATATAATAGCACGGTAACAGATATCCACAACCGTACATCACTTCCATCAACAAAATCTAACATACTAATGGGTCTGGGGTTGTGGTTGCATAATATACTTCCTAACTATTCACAGCTGCACGTTATAAGCCTAGCTTTTTGAAGATGCAAAAAACAGTACAATATGTCAATATCAGGGTTCAGGTCACGAGAATACAACTAGCAGCATTTGGAAGAGAGCAGTATCTGTATTATAATGCAAAACTGGAAGCAGCAATAGGAGATATTAACAAGTCTACGTTATCAAACATGAGTTATGCCTTACCCGAAGACCCAAAAGCTTCCTTGTCTCAGCATCAAGAGCACCAGGCCTTAGACCATCGTATTTTCCAGCTGGAGAATTCTGATAATACCGAGTTGAGTTGCGAGAATTTGGGGTTTGATTTTTCTTGATCTTGAGCTGTTTGCGGGCTTTATTGACAGCAACATGGTCACGAGGCTTGGGGCATTCCCTCAACGCGTGATTGTAAGAACCACAATTGAAACAACGGCTAGCATCATCTACAATCTCCAAGCCTCTAAAAAATTTAGAAGAAAAATTTAGAAGAAAAATCTACTTGATGCTGCTTATAAGTAGAAGTATAAATGAACTCTCAACATAACCTTTCTCAATTTCTGGTGAACGAAAGAAAAAACATAAATACTGTTCTTTTGGTCCACTCAATGATTAGCAAAGTTCCAATGTCAATCAGAGTCCAATTGATACTAGCACTTTGTTAAGCACAGAGTAGATGTCAAATCCTTATCATGCAGCTGGATGACCATCAATATTTCAAGTTGATATTCTGTTTATCAGTCAGCTTAGTTGACATTTATCATGTCTTTAAATTGAGTAGCATGACAATATTTTGTGAGGGAAGCTGGAAGTTTACCCCTCCTGATTAGTTGAACTACTAGTCACAGTCAAGCCTAAGGCATAACCACGATCATACAGAGGCGCATAGTTGCTATCCAAAGGCAACAATTCCATGTTCTGTGCTGTCCCTGTTTGGTTGTCCATCCAAAAAGACTGCACATAAAAGCATACTTCAGAAAAACTAATTACATTAAAAAAAGTGTACAAACAAGTAAAAGCGAACAACAAACGTAATAGGGAGGTGAGTTGGAAGGTTATTCCAGGAGATGTCACTGCAATCGGCGGCTCATAACATTCGCAGCCAAGTACAGTGAAAAAGCCATCATAGTATTTTTATAGTATTTTTGAACTATATCAATCAACTACAAGTCAAGGAAAAAGTTAGAATAGGGGAAGGACATGGAAAATACAGACGTTTTGGTACTGGGAAAGAAACACCACATCTGAAATCAGAAGACAAATAGAGTGAAGCAGACAATAGAATATGAAACTCACCACCCCAGGCGTCCCCTCTGTGCCAACATGAAGAGCAGGAAATAGTGTCTCTTCACCTGATTCTAAAACTTGAGGTGTATCCTGAATGATCATGTGATGAAAGTAGTATGTTAACCGCATAAGAACTATAACAAAGACAAAAGCTGGTGCATAAGAACACATCATAATTCAGCTTAGATATCAAAAAAATATCCTTTCATGTGACTCCAAATCAAAGATCTCACGATCTCTAAGAAACTCTTCCTTTCATTCCATGCAATGTCTTATCTCTTCACTAGCATAAGATTCAATAATTCTAATGATTATGATTCAAGTTTGACTTTATAATAGAAGGTTTATAAAGCAAACAGAAACTCCAATTTAACCTATCTGGGTCCAAAATCCATTATAATAAATCTGAGGGATAATCTTCTTAGTATTGCTGAGCAAGTCTTACTTGAGATGAAGAAAAATGTTTGGCATGCCATTCTGACCACTGCTGTAACAGTTCTTCAAGCCTGTGTTTACTAGCTCTAGAAAATTGAAACAATGTGCTTAGAAATTGTAAGAAAATAACCTAGATTACAAGCATATAATTCATATTCATACAAAATGATTATCTAGTTTTGATCTATTTGTCTCAAAATAGAGAAAAATGGTATGCAACAGTAATTACTCCAGCTAACCTTGTTAAGTGACTATAAGTTACACGCACTGAAGCTTGCTGCTCATCAACTGTGGTGCGTGCCCTCTTTACGCCTCTTTTAGCTGATGATGTTGAATTATGGAGAACATTAAAAAATATAATGTCATAAACTAGAGACAACCTAAAATTCAGTCTCCTTAAGGCATACTGCAGTACTGCACTATAGTTTTACAAGTAGGATATATTCATACGCATTTTCCCCTTAAGGCATACTGCAGTACTGCACTATAGTTTTACAAGTAAAATATATTCATATGCATTTCTAGTTTGGCAGTTGAACAAAGGATAATTTAAATGAGAAAACAAATAAATAAATGAATGTGTAAGGATACAAGTGACATCCGTATTGCGGATTCCAAAGGGACTTGTATCTTGAACTGTGAGGTGACCATTTTCATACAATGTAGAGTGCAAATCAATATTAACATTCTGAACATCCCCCTCCTTGGGACCAGAACTAATCAAAGCAGGGAGGTTGTTTATATCCTCGATTTCCATATCTGAATCGTTATCAACCAATTCATTTGCAAGGCTTGCTTCTGGTATGCATTCGCTTTCTTCACATTGAGCACTGGTCTCACGCCCTAGATTCTCACTGTTTGGTTTATCTTCTTTATCCTCCGAGTTTGTATGTAGAGCATCAACCCCTTTAGAGTCCTTCTCCTCATTAAGTTCGCCATCCTCGAAGCCAGAGTCACCAGAATCCGGGAGAGCAGTAAAATCCTCAGATTCCATTTCGATCAAGAAGCAACTTCTTACTACGACAGCTCAAACAGAAACCGCAGTGCATTACATGAACAATCATCATTAATCCCAACTTCCCAAGTAATGTATCAAATTTCAATAGTTATAAAGATGCCCATTAAAGAAAACACATAATCCCAAGTCAAAGATATATATAACACTATTCATTCACTACTTAACATATACATAACCAAATTCAACTCAAATTTCAGAAAGAAACACACATCCCAATCCAACTATTCCCAATTCTCATACAAAGAAGCAAATCTTTAAAGTAAGAAGAGAGAATAACAACAATGGCGTATGATTGTTAATGTCAATCTCCTTCAAAGCTTAAACCTTTAAGCTAAATTCGCCAACTTTGAATTCTGGGTATCTCGAAAACAATCTGGGAAGATAAAAGAGAAGACTTGGAATTGGGGATTTGAAGTGTAAAGGTTGTACCTTGGAATCTCGGGTGGAGTGAGATTAGGGTTTTTGTTGAAATGGCAACGCCGCAGCTGAATTGGGAACTAGGGTTCCGGCAAACAAAGACTGCTCTGTCGCCGCCGCAGCTATATATTTCTCGAGTCAAGAGAAATCATTGAAGCGTCCTTTTTTCTCTGTGTAATTCTTTTTGTTTTGTTTACTTTTGTATGTTTTAATTTGTGAAGATAGGAAGCTGGAGAGCCAATCCGAGCATGTGCATTTGGTCAATACATGATTTTTGAATGAAGACTTGATATTTTCCCTGGTAATTTTTCTATAAAGTCATTATTAAATTCAAGATTCAAGATTTTGGTTATTGAATCTTGAATCTTCAACTTGTGTTCAATATGTGATTAACTGATTATGGCCTCACTAAAGTTGTGTTATTACTTTAGTACAGTAATGTTTAGGGTCTCACTATCGTAACAATGTGACGTTGAGTAATTCGTAACGAATATCGTTTTAAATATTTTCAAAACGTGTGCTATTTGAGAATAAAATTATACGAGGTCTAATTTTAATAATTCATTTTAATTCACTTATAACTTTATAAATTAAAGCTAACATAAAATGGAAGGCAAAATGATCATCCACTTTAAAAGAATAACACATTATTTTACTTTAATTTACATACAATAGCAATGATCTTACCATCATGAGATCAATGATTAAAATATTGAAAATCATGAAAATTTCTGTGGTTTAAAAAATTGATATATCGATAGATATATCGAGAAATTTATATAAAATAATATATTTAACTAAAAATAGACTAAATATAAAATATCAGAAAGATATTAAAATTAATATCTATACTTGTAAAAAAAATTAAAAAAATATATCAAAAATATTTTAAATATTTAAGACGTTTACATGACATAAGCGTGATGGGTTACAAAGATTTATCCTTTACACGGAACCTGTAGCTATAGCATATTATTATTCAATCTACTGTCTCTAGTTAGTTGAGGACATGGCCCTTCTTTTCTTTACAGACAAGCTCCTAGTACCAATCTCCATCTCATGGGCAGGCTCCACATGACACTCATGATCCACAAATCCTGCTGAGCTCGAAGCTGGCTCCGATGGACTTCTCCGGTAGTCTCTAGTAAAGAAGCCAACCTCATGACTTGATGAACTCTCTTGTTCCAAGGGTTCTTTGCCCTTGTCTTCATACCAAGTCCAGCTACTCTCCCCCTCACTGCTGTGTTCTTTGGAAGATGTATCACTCAATGTGTGGAAGACAGTGACACTCTCTTTCTTTGCTCCTTGAAAATAATAGCTTCTTGTTTTCCCATCATACAAAGGAAGAAGAGATTTTGACCTTGAGGTGATCCTATCTCTTCCCAAACTATATGTTGTTGATAGCTTCCTATTGATGCCTTCCCTTTCTTGTAACAGACTGCCTAATTTCTCTAGAGCCTCATCGTTGGCCGCTGCTTCATTTGCCGCTTTTTGCTCAAGTTCTGTAATTGCCCTATCGAATGCCTTCTTTTTCAGTAGAAGAGAACGCTGAAAAAAGGAGGAAAATTTAACAGACTAGTATAAGCATATCTCCGGTCATTGTCCAAGAACAAGCACAAACACTGCAGCTGTGTATCAGGATACAAATCTTACTCGTTTTTCAAGAAAAGTTCCAAGGTTTTGACCTTGAAGCTTCTTTTTACTCCAAAATATACAACAGAACCGCACCAGTCCAGCTAGTAATAACAAGATTACAGATTCAAAAAGCAGGAACAAGAGTATTGCCCTTTGACTACCTGCGTGATCAAACGAATGAGACTGGCTGCTACCAAACCTTCAACTTCAAAATTTACAATAACAGCATATATTCTAAGTCACATGGAGTCATTGCTAACTTACCTGTGTAGATGTTGGCAAGCTTTGGCCTTACTTGGGAGCAGCTAGACATGAGCTTTTGACCTAAGTTCCAAAAGCAGAATTATATTAACTGAGAGTTTGTGAGACAAATGAGTCTGGAGGCAATGTGGAGTTGGTTCTTACGTGTGGAACGGCATGACAAAGGGTTTCCGGTCTCTGCAATCATGGATGAAAACATCTGGTAAATATGTGTCTTTACTCTACATATTTGAGGACTCAAAAAAATTGTACAGCAATTGTTAGAATCAGAATCTTACTTGAAGCAGCAACAAAGGCTAGAACAATCCTCTCGTCTAGTATAAAATGGTTGAGATCACTCTGAGAAATCAAGGATGAGAACTGATCATGACCTGGTAAAACAAACCACTAAAACCATTTAGAGTGCCAGAAAGCAGTGAAATGGTATGTAAAAAGTGACAGCTGAGCAGTAAAATTACCAGGATATCTTCCAGACCAGTAGATGGACCCTGTTGCTGGAACATACAAGGTAAAGACTACACTTTTGGGTTTCATTGCTGACACAAAAGTATATTCACCTATTGTGTGGCTGATCTTCCCCTCCATTTTGGTCTGAGCAATATAAATTGCGTAGCCAGTGCAGTCAAGGAATGGAGTGACTTGGATAACTGAATCCACTGCAGCTGCTTTTGAGAATTTCTTGAGTACCCCAGTTGGCGAAAATGAGTATAGGAACCCATCTAATGAACCTATAGATATCCAACCTGTAAAAGCATAAAAAGGCTAATAATAAGTTAACTAAAAATCATGACCAACCCCATTTTAAGGGTGAAAGTTCATACAAAAACGAAGATTTACCATTAGAATCGACAACTGGTGTGTGATCTGCAGTGCTTAATGGTCCAATATTTCCTTCCCACAACACATTTCCTGAAGAAACATCTAGTGCCAACAATAGAGGCTTGGTTGGAACAGTAACATACAATCGACCATTGTTTCCAGGAGTTACAGAGAAAACTTTGCCGTATGAGCTTAAATCCTGGATCCATTTAAAGTGAGGGCGACGAACTGATAACGAGTACAATTCTCCTCCAGTATTAGATATCTGTAAATCAAAGGGTAATGTGAAAGTTTAATGTCTGTCGCATTGTAAATTGTTCATTTCACCAAAGAAGGCTGAAGGACAACACACATAAGCTTGGCATTGTTACTAAAAATGATCTGAGCACAAAATCAATTGTCATAACTTATAATCAAAAAGCAAGGATGAGCAGACCTTACATATATACTAGCCTCACATTGATCAATCACAGGGACAGAGTTGAAGTAACAATCTGCAATGTTCTTGCTACAACCCTGTCGATATCCATGTTGATCGATCACAGGTCCAGCACTCCACAGCAATTGTCCACCCGCCGCGTATGCGAAGAGACCCCTACGCCTAATGTTTACATATACAGATGAACTCACTGTACTAATTGCCACCCCAACAATCTCACCATCTCCTTCTTTAGTTGGTTCTGTACTAAGCAAAACTTCTGCAGAAGGTTTAGAAGTTCCATTGTTTAACAAGCTAACCTCAAGCACCCTATTCTCCCCAACCAGATATATCTGAAAACAGTTGCAAGAGTTTTACAAAACCATATATGATACAGGTAACGAATCATTTTCTAAATAGAACCACATACCTTTGCTTTACCACCATGAATTGGAGGCATATCAAAATTGCATGTATAGTTCAAATGCAAAGTCCAAGCAATAGTCCCATTACTTTCAAATGCAAGCAAATCTTTCTCAGAACAAGCATAAACCTTCCCATCATGACGAATTAGGGGCCTCCAAAGTCTACGATAACTTATGTCTTTACCTGAATAAGAGGAACCGACCATTAAAAACCCTAAGCTTTTTTTGCAACATATACCAGATGAAACACATAACGACTCAGATTTTCAGTACCAGGCTGAGAATTCGTTGAAGCCAAAAAGACCAAAAATCCCAACAACACCAGAGATGGGAACACTGTCATTTGTAGAGATTGAAAGAGAACAATGTATCAGTGACAGTAAGATAGAGTCGTAGAGACAATAAGAAGTTAACGGTTTAGTAACTGCTCCATAACGTGGGGGGACAGAAATAAACATCAACCGTTGGATGAAATAGAGGGCCGAGGTTAAACCCTGTGCTAATACGACGTCGTTTACGTTTCTTTTGGGTGCTAAACCCTTTCGTTTTCCTTCTTTCTTATTTGCGATCTCAAGGTTGTTCTCGGCGTGTGCCCATCACAGGTAAGCTCCAAAGTTCTTAACTTTATTTCATTCTGTTCTGTTTTCCATGGATTTGGTTTTGTGGGTATTGCTAAAACCTCAATTTTCTGATTTGCAGAGCTAATTTGGGTCGTTGGTTTCTGCTTTGTATGAGACTATAAAGATGTCTTAGATTCGCAGTGTTGGAATTCTTATTCATGAATCTTACCCTTATTTGGGTTTGGATGGTATAGGTTTGTTAAACCTCTTAAAACCCTGTTGCTTTTTTTCTGAATGACTTTCAGGTATTTGGTTTTGAGTTGATATGGGTTTCCATTTCATGACTTTTGCCTCTGATAATTGGGTCGTAGATAATGCTGGCTGTAGTTTAAATATGGTGGATTTGAGGGTGATATATGATATGAGAGTGAGGAGGTTTTTCTTCTCAAAATTGGCTTTGTTACAGAACAGTCAAATGAATGATAGTTCTCTATAACCAATTTCAAGTTGTCTTTACCCAGATGGAATTTAGTTTTCTCTAATCGTTTTGCATTGCTTGTGCTTAGCAGTTCTATTCTATGAAATGTCCGGCCACTTACATCTTATTGAACTTGATGTAATTGTCTGAACTTGTTCTTTGAGGCATTCAATTTGCTGATAATGCGGTTAACTGTGTGTATCATTTTCACTGTCGTATTTTGACTGTAACCTCGGTCTCTCTAGGAGTGTGGCATGATTAACATGACCATAGTGTTCTTCTCATTGCTTACATTTGTAGGCATGTGGTATGAGTTTGTCATTTGCTATGCTCACTGTTTCAGAATTACCAATCCTATTGCAGAAGTTTCAATTGGGAAGTTGCGTGAATGTTTTGAGGAATGGCAACTCAGGAAACCGTAGAAGAAAATCAGCAAACTGAGAATTCCCAAGCTGGTGGTTTCATTGGAGCAGTGGAAGCAAAGTATAGGAAAATCAAAGAGCATGCAGAGACCTACCCTTATGTGTGGGCTTCCTACGGTGTTGTATATGGTGGTTTGGCCCTCTGGACTACCTACAGATGGAGGAAGCTTCGAAAGACTGAGGATCGAGTACGAGCGCTTCAGGAGAGATTACGCAAGCATTATGAAGCTGAAGAGCGTGCAAGTGCAACCATGAGCTCAAGCACAAGTCGAAACCCTGCCACCCCAGTTCAAAAGGTCCCTCCACCATCTGCTGACAAAACCCCTAAATAGTGAAGTTATTGGTCACTTTTGTTCAACTTTATGAAAATTTGGCTGTCAATTTGAACACAGATTGCTTGGTTCATCCATAGCTAATATCACCATCGTTTTGCCAAACGGTGACTTCCCTTAATTTTTCCCCAAGTTAACGGGTTTGTATCGATGTCCGAAAGAAATGCAGAACAATGTAAAGTGAGATTAAAGGTGCAGTAGTTCAATGCAACAATCCTTCATCTAGTCCGATCAGAGCTAGTAATCAAACAGTTATATATTTTTGTTTTACAACATGTCAACGTTTAATGTGACAAACCTCAAACTTATTTACTTGATGAGGCAGAGTTCATTGTTCTATATTGCTTAATGAGGTTTTTGATTTGGTCCCTTTTCTGTTTATTACTTCCATAGATCAAGACAATGAAATATTTCCATCTTTATAAAAAATTGATATATTCCTCATAGATACGAGAACAGAAATGCTGGGGAGTAAAATTCTATGTCAATGAATCAGATTACAAGTATAAATCTCCAGATTATAAACCGAGGCTACTCATCTAACTTCAACCAATCGATCACCTCATTGTAGTTACTATCCAAAATGATTTGAATCACTCCAACTGTTAGAATCCTCCTTTCTGTCTACGTAACTGGTTTTTGTGAAAAATAATGACGAGTGTGAGGCCTAAAAAGGGCTGATGTTGCGTGCCAACTTCAACAAAATCTCAGGGACAAGGCGTCTTCTAGGAGGCGCCGCAGCGTCTTGCTCAAGAGCTTCCTTATCATCGGCATGTATTACAGCAACTAGTTGGTCAAACAAATCATCTTTGCCACCTCTTAAGGGATCCTGCAAATGCCGAAAGTTAAATCATGGGTAGATTCCAAGTGAACTATTTCCGATTCCCATCCTTCACATTTTCTATAATTCTTGCTTACACTAATGAGAAGCCATAAATATATGACAGTGACAATTGTACAAGGTCCACATCAGCAACTTACTTGAAGGAACAAGTCTGTATGGGTCTTTCCCTCATATAGTACTAGGTCAGCTTGAGCTCCTACCCTTTGAAGAACATCTACAAAAATCTTACTGCACATAGTAACACATTAGCTTTGAAGATATAAGACCATTATAAACTTTTGAGAAAAATAAAAATATCCAAATATGTCAAGATGAACAAACTGGTGGAGATTTCCGCTAAATGCATACTGTATATCTTTTCAGTGTCTTAACTACTAAAACTACATGACAGTTCCTCCTTTTTGAAGAACAATATGAGGTGGCACTGAATAAGGATAATACTTTTTCTTATAGGATTTATGAGTACAAATTATATACCGTGTCCACAGGAAGCATCACTATATATTATGAACCTATTATAGAGAGAATTTTAACCTCGCATCTGCTGGTATAGAATAATCTGCAGTTCCATGGAACAAAGTGATAGGAGGCAAGAGAGAAACAGCATCCTTATTGCTTGGGTCCTGTACCCTAACTTCAGGAGAAAATCGATGGAAGGATTCTTCACCTTCCATAATGCTGCAATGACATGTCAGAAAAATAACTCCATGAAATAAGAGAAAATATAAGGTAGAATATGTACATTGAGTTGCTAGCAAAATGTAATATGGTAAGTACCTTAAGAAAATGGATCGATACAGTCCACGACTATCAAAGTGATCAACCAAATTAAATAAATTATACCTGTCAAGAGGAAACATATACGCTTATTAACCTATCCATAGCTATCAATCAAAAGATAAACCAACAATACCAAAGCAGAAATGGTCATTAGTCATGCCATCATGATGCCACACATTGCAATTGTTAAGTGGCAGAAGTATATGAACTGACGGAAAGATTTCTGCTATCGCTACTCTTCCCTAATTCAGGACACATTGGATCAAATATTTTATCATTTTTCAAAAGTAACCCCCAGCATATTCATACTAATGTAACAAGTAAACCTTACCCGCCAGATAAACCAAAGTAAGCCTTTATATGAGAGACGCTCCAAGAGATCTCTTCATTCTTAGATTCCTTGATCGCTTGCTCCAAAAGAACACAAGAAGAAATATGTGTGCCAGCGGATTGCCCCATTAGATAGATTCTACACACAAAAAAATCACTAAAGGACCAATTGGAAAAAAAATAAACATTAATCACACAGTCCCAACTTACAAGACGGTATGAGCAAAGGAAGACAAAAAATAATTAGTTTTACCTGTCCGGGTCACCTCCATAGTCTGCTATATTGTTGCAGATATATGATATACCCCGAGAAGCATCTTCAACCATGTCACTGATGGTACCCTGGGGAAAATTTCTACATACATCGTATTATTCACATCAGCATCATTTGCAGGGTAGAGGACAAACTGGATGTAAATACTGTACAATTGCTGGTTATCTGATATAAGTGAATCTTGAATATATAGAACCTTTTCTTTCAGATGCAGTTTTTTACAATATAAATATATAATACAGAAAATCGTAGTTTTATAACTACTATGTCCCTTTAATAAGTACCTATTTTTTTCAAAACTTCCATCAAATATTGCAAATTACCTGTAATCAACGCATGCCACTATGATGTTTCTCTCAGCCAACTGGAGACCTAAAAGAGAACCCCATGCTTTATACCTAAACCATCATGAAACTGTAGAAACTTAATGTCAAACAACTAAATAAATGGCTACACATACCTAATCAGAAACTTAATTTAAATATGGTTCGCATAACACCCCTACAGAATAGGACAATATCATATCTACGCCTTTACATGAATTCATGCAAGAAACAAGAGTACTGAACTAACAATCTCCAACAGTCGTTAATCAGCACTTTCATCTATTAAAAACTCACCCAATAATCCAGGCTCCACCAGTTACAAACACCACAACCGGCTTTTTCCCTTCAGTATTTGTCGGTAAATACAGATCCAACCTGCAAACAATACATAGTGAAAATGGGGTCACAAAGTCGGTTCACAGAAAAGAACTAGAAAAGTAAAATCTTTCAACAAAGTTCACCTACCTATTTCTTGGTTGATCTCCGTAAACAATACTACGCAAGACCTGGCTTGAAAAGTAATAAATATACGCAACTGCAGAAGAAGAAAAAAAAGAACCATACCAAGAATTCCAAGTTATCATCTATGGCCAAATACACAAACCAAAATTCCAGAACAAGTAAAAGGAAAAAGAAAAAAACAATTCAAATAGGAAACCTAATGAATGAACTGGTAAGTTAGTTACACAAACCTTGAAGAAACCCAGGCATAAGTAACATGGCATAACAATATAGAGCAAGTAACCTTGTGATCCACCGGTAGCCTACCCTGAATGAAAATAAATGATTAGAAACATCCCAAATTTCCAGATTAACCTCGCAATCAATCATTTTCAACTAAACACATTTTAACTTCGATACCATTATTATTATTTAAAAAAAAAGATTCAATCCAGATAATTAACTTAAATTAAATTGAGCGATTAAACACAGTTAGATTCGATTAATGAGTACCCGAGGTATTGAAGCAGCGTGAAGCTGAGTCTAGTCACCAGGTAGGTCTCTTTTGCGGCGTGGCCTATGTCCCTTCCGAACGAGTTCTGGCGGCTGGGGCGCGGCGTCGCCGGCGAAGATTTGGTTCGGCGACGCTGGCTGGTGCTTGCTGCTGCTGCAGCAGCAGGATAGCTGAGAACCTTGGTTAGTAATGGCTTGGTCTCCATCTCCATCATTTCCTCCGCCGCCGAGGACGAGGTTTGCCGGAGGAGGCTCGCCGTGGACTCCATCGGAGATTCCAAACTCTTTCTTTTCACCACCGAATCGGAGAGAGAGGTTGTGGTAAAATTCGAAGAGGTTAAAAATGGAGAGTAAAAATTGGTGGTGGTGAAGAGAAGAGACTAGAGGACTCCCATGGATGCCACAGAGAGAGACCAGGGTCAGTGTGTGTCTGGAATAGAAGTTTGGCCACGTGGTGCCTTTTCTGTTTTTGGATCGGGGGTGGGGTCCACCGGCGGAAAGACGGAGAAGAATCTTTGCATTATTTAGTCTTATAATTAGGACCAGCTGTGACATTATTAAGGTCTCTGCATAAAGATTTTTCGGTTCATGAAATTTGATCATTGCCTGTTGGGTTTGGAAGACGCTAAAAATATGATTTTTTATCATTTCGACTCCTTAGAACGGTTATGGTTAGAGCTCTTCTTGTGAGATTCTTTATCATGCGGATGATCAAACCAATGACCTCCTTACTACCAGGAGTATCACTGTAACATTCACCTAACATTGTAAACCTAACCCCAACCGCTAAACCAAACCCACATAGATAAATAATTCGTGATTCGAACCTTGGTTGTCCCATTTTCAACTAAACATCTTATCCAACCCTGCTATGTTGACATTTGCTAAAAATATGTTGCTTCATTTCTGCTTTGGAATCCTGCCAACGACACAAAACAGTAACAGTTTGAGCGCTGCCGATAAACCAAACAGAACGGGAATGCCAAAGAGAACGGGAATGTACAGCAACATTCTGATCAGATCATATAGAATACCTTGGCATCAACACGACAGAATATTTTGATCCGTGAACGAAATCAGAATATGGAAGTTTTGGTAATGCCAACTGCAATCAGTGCAATGCCTAGCTATCAAAATTCTCATACATAAAAGTTCCTAGGAGATAAATAGTTCGTAGCATTCAAGAAAATTTCCATTGAAATTCGCTGCTCTCTAAATCTTCTCCCACGTCATTCCGTCTCTACCTTAACCACCATCTCTGGACTGCAGAAACGGGAGCCTCCAAGAATGGGGCCCAGCGTTGGATGAATGGATGAACAGTCCTCCCTATCTTAGTCCACACACTCAGATGGTAGCTAGAAGTCACTGGAGCATGATACATGAGCTTCAATAACTGCAACACATGTTGAAAATAAATGGTATCACCACCTATGTTACAGAAGGTTGACATGATTATAAACAAATACCTAAAATCACATTAGACGCTTCCTGACTCTACCATGGCAAAAAGGAACAAGTTCATTACCCAAAGCAACCACCTGGTCACCTGGACTTGCAGTATTGACGACTCAACTTATAAACTCCATAGTTAAAGAGAAGGATAACATCTAACAAGTAAATAGTTTGGCTAGGTGGATGAACTTGCTGCACAATTTCAACGGATGCTTGCATCAGTTGCATGTATCTTGCATTGTGTGCATGTAGGCAAGGGTAGGAGGGTGAACATGATAACACAACTGGAAAAACTTTAACCCCATAAAACAGAGATTTCACATTCCACATCCTTGATAAAAGAAATTAATCCTACCTGCCAATATACGAACGTCTGTATAAGGTTGCGTTGCCACCTATGAGAATAATTAAAAAGATTAGTAATGGATTTTAAAAACAAAATAGAAAATTAACTTTAAAACAAACCAGAGACGAAGGTTCCAAGCAACTCACGAGAGCAAAGATATAATCAAAAGGAAACCATTTCCAATCTCAACGTGTGAAGAGAGTATGTTGAGTTTAGTTGTATTTGACTCGACCCACACACAAGGCTCTTCCAAATATTTCCTGTTTATCATCAAAGAAAAGAGAATATGACGCGTATTTAGTTAGACTGTACACTAAACCAACATGTTATCTTGAATGGAATCCACATGATAGATCCTAAAAAATTACATTCAGAGAACAAAAGGTACAATAAAATATTATTCTTTCGTAAGACGAGAAATCTAACACATCCAATATTAGGCAACACTGTTAAGCACCAAATTTCCTACCTGTACAATGAGGATTGACTAAAGTTGCGCCTAAGGAACTTGGCAACATGTACAAGAGCCCGACATAGAATGGGAATCAGGGCGACTGCAATTAAGATACATAATTAAGCTAGACTCAACTAAGAAAAGAAATGCAAGAATGGAAGGTGAGAAAAGAAATAAAAGAGGAGAGAGAGAGAGAGAGAGCTTGAGACATAAGAATTGCTCACATTTGAGATTAAGATGGGATGTGACGAAGGTCACGCAGTATATCAAGTACATAAAATCCTTAGCCATGATAATTGACTGAAAGTAAACTTGCAAACCCTGTAAGTTCCATTCCCTTGGTTTCTGAAACAGTAAGGATAAGTCAACGAAATAACAGCACAGGCACCACAAATAAACAATGAAATAACACAAAGTTGGCGTATCTAAAGTTTAGTACTTACTCCATAATGCGAGTACAAGGAATAAAGAGAGGAACATGCTGTACCCATAAAAGAAAGCCGATATGCCCTATTCGAAAGGTGCCAAGGCACCAATGGGAGAATGGCAAGCACAGCCACAAGAAACACCTGAATGGAAAGAAAAAGTACGGATTGCACGATAACAACAAAAAATTTAGTGAATGTTGTTACCTAAAGAGCAAGAGTACCATGAACAATACAAGATCACTGACCAAAAAATAATGATTCATTAAGCTCACTTTTTAGTCAAAATCAACTTTTTAAGATATAATGACTGAATAGCTATTTTGAGCAAGTGAATGGGATTCTGGATTCAGATTTCAGAAGCAACATAAGTACTACAATCTCAAGCAAACTTTGCTTCTTGCTTTAGGAGAACAAGTATTAATTGGGCCATCATGCATGAGAAATTCAAAAATAAGGAACCTTAGACAACTGAATTACAGCCGTTCGCATTTGGATTGAAGAAACAAACAAATAAAAAATTACAATTTCTGAAAGTTCATGCTGAGAAAAATGATAAAGTGTCCAGGCTCAGTGCCTTCCCACCGTTTTTATTACTGAATCAGTTACACAAACGTTTATTGTACAGCATCTGCTAATTCAAATATATTCTTTGAAATGCTTTTATCAATGTATAATTCACAATATGTATTACTGAGCCTGGTTTCGAGGATATTGAGAGGTATATAACAAATAGAAAAATTACATAAAACATGATTCTTCTAACAAATATGGCCAACTTGATGAACGCAAAGGAGAAATATGAGTCTATGAAAGCAAGTTACAGAAAAATAGTCAAACACGGTTCTGTATGCACATAAGTGGAGTTCAATTTGAAATCTAACACATCTAAACAAGTATATTTGTATAGTATGCATGATGAGTAGATTGACTGTACCCAAGCGTTAACAGAAAACTGAATGGTTTGGCGATCCCAATGCAGAGAAGTTGGAGAACTTGCTGGTGATGTTCCTGATGCTGCTGATGCTCCTGGCGTTCTAGGAGTTGATCCTACACATCCAACAAGTTCAACTTTCTATCAACAAAGTTCAGACTACTAAACAGCAAACTAACCCGATTTCTTTTTATGGCATGACAACTTGAGCAAACTCTTGATTATGTTAGTAACAGTAAATAGTGAAAAATGATTGCATTTCAACCTGCACTGTCACTTGTAGACCGGGATGATGATGATGACCTCATTGGCTTAGAAGGGCTGCCAATTGTATCCACCAGGAGTTCCGGATCCTATTCATGAAATCCAAAGGCATAATTCTGTCAATATGCATGATAACTTGAAATATAGGATTCAGCATCTCTTTAAAAACCATTAACCCAAACCAATCAATTACGATTCCGAAATAACTCAGCATGTGATTAACCAGAATGCAAGTAACTCAACACTAACTGAACAATAAAAATAATGAAGAGGCATACGATCCCATACAACTAAAGGCACACGATTTCCTAAAGGCTCAATCACCCAATTCACAAAATATCGCAGTAGTAACAAAACCATCACTGCCTTCTATGAATAGAACAAAACAAAAGCAACAAAATCAAACCCAAAGTTCCAACCTTTATACAATACATACAGAATCTCAGTGAAAAAATTATCAAATATAAAAACCCAAGACCAAATTCACAAACCACCAAAGAACAAAACCCCAGAAAACCTATCTCAGAATAAAGACTCAAACTTTGAAAACAGACAGAACCCAGATGAGAGATAGGACTGACAATATAGCGCTTGTAGAACTTCTGCTTGAAATGGGTGATGACGTCAGGGCTGGAGGACTTGTGAGGAGGGATGAGGATGTTGGCCCAGTAGTCGGCCCATCTGGGGTCGTTCTCGTAATCGTAGGCCGCCGCCGCTATCTTCTTCAGCCTCTGCGGGTCGTCTCTCTCCCCCATTGTTTCCGAGATCGAAAGTACAACGACTTAGGCTTCTCTCTTTACTTCAGTCTTGTTTGTTCTCGAACTCAACTAAACTCAACTCTCTATTCTCTTCTACATCATACGATTCTCCTACACTTCCTACTCCTATCGGTCTCGTTTTAGGCTTTTACTTTACCACGCTTAGTTTAAGATTTACGACGCCGTTTTGTTCAAGTAACTTGCTTGGCTCCTGAGATTAATTGGGCTTCCGGGTTGTTGTGTGGTTTGGTTTCATAACAAACAAGAGGTTCGGTTTGGGTTTGATAGTTTGTCAAAACCCTTAGAACCACAAGGGCTAGACCGGTCTAGTGGCCGCCTATACCCGTCTAATGGCCGTCTAGATCTGTTTACACATGTTTAAACATGTCTATATCAGTTTAGACTTGTATAAACCTGTTTGGATAGACCTGTAAATGAATAAGATCTGGATCAGATCGATCTAGATCCGGATGCGTAATAGAAATTTTGGATTCAGATTCAACCTGTTACCCGCAGGATCTTTAATAGCTCGATTCAAATCCGGATTTGACGGGTTAACGAATATCCGATCCGTTTATAATAATAAATATTTTAAATATTTATAATAATTTTATAGTTTTAACATAAAATATTAATGAAATTTTATAAGAAAATAAAAGTTTACATCGAAAGTTGAATTACATGCCTAAAATTCTCCTTAACGGTACACTAATATAATTAAAATACTTGACCTCCAATGTTTTTTAGCATAGATACATAGACATTAATAACTTTCAGCTTCATCTAATCATACTTTAGAGGTAATTTAGATATGAATGTTTAGATTATCTAGATAAAAATGATATTATTTAATATTTATTAATAATATTATATTTATAAAAATATTATTTAATTACTTTAAAACGGATCCGGGTCCTTAACGGATCGGATCAACCAAGATCCTGATCTGATCCGTTTAGTAAACAGGTTAAAGGATCCAGGTCCTTAACGGATTAACGGGTCAAATTTTGATCCAAACCCGTTTAAAAATCACAGATCTGAAGCAGGTCTGGATAAGATCCGTCCATTTATAGATCTACGCCTGAACCACGTAGACCCGCCTAGAGTCTGCCTTTACAACCCAGATGTCGCCTAAAGGCTCTTCCACCTAGGAGTGCCAATTTATCGTTCATATCCAAGGTTTACTACAACCCAGCTCCTAGCGGGCTGGGTAGAACACTATGTCATCAAGCCCATGCCATCTCTCTTTCAGTCTATTTTTGAAATGCAGTCATGGATTTAAGATTGAATCAATCAATACACAGAAGAAATGTACTGAGGAGAACTTCACATTCTTATTCATCCCAATTATGGGTTAATATATAACTTTACAAGAGGTGTCCTTATAGGAACAAATATCTATAAAAGATCTTCTATACAAACAAATATTCTAAAAGATCTTCTATACAAATAAGGATTCTGTAATTCAACACTCCCCCTCAAGTTGGTGCATAGTTGTCAATCATGTCAAACTTGTCAATTGAGTCTTCATATGCTTTGTGTGACACTCCTTTAATAAGTACATCCGCAAAAAATACTTCAATTCGCCCAAATCTTTCATTTCAAATTCTTGGGACAAACGCTTTTGTAAACTTACCATCTCAACTGGATCGTCACCTATAACAACCATGTCATCCACATAAACAATCAAAACAATAATCTTACCATCCTTGCGTTTAATGAACAAGGTATGATCAAAGTTGCTTTGTAGATATCCGAATGTCTTCATGGCTTTGAAGAACCTCTCAAACCAAGCTTTAGGTGATTGCTTCAATCCATACAAAGATTTCTTCAGTCGACACACTTTTCCAACATCACATGGTCTACCGCTGATACCAGGCGGTGTATCCATGTACACTTCTTCTTCCAGAGTTTCATTCAAGAAAGCATTCTTCACATCAAACTGACGTAGTGGTCAATCATAACAAGCAGCTAATGCGATAAGAATTCTTACAGTGTTGATTTTGGCTACTGGAGCAAACGTCTCTTGATAGTTAATGTCATATCGTTGAGTGTATCATTTAGCAACCAAGCGAGTTTTATATCTGTCAATGCTCCCATCAGCTTTCAACTTCACTGCAAACACCCAACAACACCCGACTGTCTTCTTACCAAGAGGCATACGCCGTATAGGAACAACATCTCATATTTCAATCTTCTGCAGGGCTTCCAGTTCTTCATTTATAGCTTATTTTCACTTTGGATCCGCCAGGGCATCCAATACATTACTAGGAATAAATGTGGATAATTCGTTAACAACAAGTGCATGTGATTCAGACAACCTATGATGGGATATAAAGTTAAAAATATGATAATTGGCTTTGACTTCTATGCTAGGCTCATATTGTTTTTTTGGAATCCCTTTTGTTACCCGTTGACATCTTCTAGGTACAAAAGTTTCCACACTACCCAATTCAATGTTATTATTACATACCTCTGGGAGGACATTCTGGACGGGTCTTTCAGTTGATGGAGTAGAAGGGGTGTCTTCAGACACAATTTCTTCAGTTGGAGGAAGTTCACATTCTGGTCCGGTAGTCGAGTCAACCCTATTCGTTGGTAGGACGACTAGCTATGTTCTGGAAGGAATCGATGAGTCGTCTGAGTCATCAACCGTAAGCTCCCTTGCAGTTGACGAGTCGACTCATCTAGTTGACAGATCCACTAGTGAGCTTGCAGTTTCTTCTACTTGGTTTCCAGCTCCAAATTGATTTTCCAAGTTCTCCAACTCTTCAAATTCGTCCATATTCAGAGGATTTCTTACATATTTGCTCTCCCCCTGAAGAGAAGACTCTAAAACTCTCCCTGAGTAATAAGGTTCAGAATGTCCTCTTATACCTGATTCAGCTACAAGTGCAGAGGACTATTCAGACGACTCCATAACAGCTGCAACTGCTTTTTTGATATTTTTGCGTGGCTTCTTGGTGAAATCCCACCATTCAGGATATCCAATAATCTCATAACATCGCTCCTTGGTATGACCAACATCCTCACAATGAGTACAAGTAAGATTCAGAAACTTGACCAGAGACTTTCCCCCAGTTTTTGATGTAGAAGCATCAAACCTAGGTGGACCAGCAAAACCTAGAGGAGGCCAGAACGACGCTGGGAGTCCGTGGCACCGGCTACTGGTGCAGGAGATGGGAGTGTTGCAGTGGCCATGATTGTGGCCTCAGGTGCAGCTGCAAGGTGCAACATTCGATTGTTGTGGACTTTGCGCATGTATGCATAACTTTGTTCTAAATCCAGCTTCAGATCCTTTCTCAGAATCTCTTCCCGAACTTGATCAAATTCAGGATTCAATCCGCTTAAGAACATGTGAACTCTCGATCGGGCCATATACGATGTTTTATACACAACATCATCTATTGTAGTGGAATGAGATGCAAGACGTTGATCCATCTCTTCCAACCATCCTACAAGTTCATTATAGTAGGCAGAAAGAGATCGTTCATTCTGTTTCGTCCAAAAACACAGGCGATGAAGTTCAAAGACTCGGGTTTCATCTGAATCATCATAATAGGTCTTGTACATGGCATCCGAGATAGCTTTGTTAGTTGGCAATCAAAGATACATGTTCATCAACGATAAGGACATGTTACCGATAAGCCAACATTTCACTTTTTCATTGTCAGTGGCCCATGCACGATATGCTGGTAAAGAGATTTCAGGTGCAGCTTCAGTAATAATTTTAAGCTTGCTACGTTCTCCAATATGCATCTTCATGAGAGGAGCCCAATTGGAATAGTTGGATTCAGTCAAGAGCATATCGATCGAAAACGCCGAATGATCTTGAATCGTGTTATGGTAGTGGTTATGGACAGGTGCGGCTCCTTCTCCATGGTTAGGGTTTGGAATCATATCTCCCATGATTTGCAGATTTCAGATATCAAGTTTTGGATTTCGTGTGCAGCAGAAACGATTTCGGTGGTGATGGTGGATTTATGGGTTTCTATTCAATTCAGGGTTTTTTTTTCCGATTTCGGTGGTGGTGGTGGATTTCTGGGTTTCAATTTAATTCAGGGTTTTTTGGCTCTGATGCCAAGAAGAAAGGTATTGAGGAGAACTTCACATTCTTATTCATCCTAATTATGGGTTAATATATAACTTTACAAGAGGTGTCTTTATGGGAATAGATATATATAAAAGATCTTCTATACAAACAAGGATTCTGTAATTCAACACACATGCTTTCTGCTAGACTTGGAACAATATATTGCCTACTCCAATCACCACCAAGACAGAGGAAGCCTTGATTAGAAGAGTATTGGTGGGAGGTATACATTGCTTTATAAATCAAAATCTTCCAAACACAGGAAAGCACTATGGCATAGGCCCTCACTTCGTTTCAGCTAAATCTGCCTGGTCATAACATCCAAGATCCTCCTCAAGGAATGTTATTTGTAAACTACTTTGCAAAGACTGTCATGAAGCTTTCCTCTACTCTATCGCTACCATTCTCTCCCTCTTTCAATTTTGTTTTCCAAATATGCAGTAAGTTACGAATTTAAACTTCTAGCTTGCATGATAATCCTTTAGAAGTTTGAATCAATCTGACAAGCTTTGCATTATTAAGCATACTGTTTAGTTCTGCATCTGCTTCTTCATGTAAGACTTCATTGCTTCCTCCTACTCCTGATAACAAACCCTGAACCTTGAACCTGTTTTCTAGTTCAATGGCTTCACTTCTTGTTCTTACAACCTTTCCAAAGCATAGGTATCTCCCACATGCCCCATTGTCCATGGCTTCATAAACATAGACATGCGCCTCTGCGGCCTTCTTCACATCCTCAATGGCTAAGTGACCATTTCTGAGCATGTCCTTGCCACCTATAAACACATCACAGAATGTAAGGTAAGCATTAGGCAAGGGAAAATGCATGTTTTCGAGTAGCTTCATGATGTGTGTTGTTAGACTCTGTCAATATGGCCAAATAAATCATGGTCCAAAACTATATGTACATCGACAATCTAAACAGCATAACATGTCATTCTGTTTAGTAACATAAACATTGTGGATTTTACTATATAAAGTGATTGTACAGCATTTAGTATTTGCCTTTAAGATAGGGTATAGAGGTGTCCTGGTGAGCACATGAGTCCATGAGAAAGCCAGGGCAAACTGTCACAAGATTGACTTTCATTTCCTTTGACTTTCTCCATGAAGCAATCTCTGCAGTGGTCTTCCCCAAAGCCAGCCAAAGCTATTTAGCATGAGAAAAGAGTGAATATATGTGGACAGATGATGTTCACAACAATTTGTTCATATATAGTTCTCTAATTACTGTGCTAACTGCTAAGTGATCCAATATCAAGAACTCACTCTTTATATACCTTGTTTTCTCTGCAGAATTCAACATTGCTCCAGCTAGACTCATCAATGACCTTGTTTTCACTATCACTTGCCCAGATACAGGCAAGAAGAGAGGAAGTGAAGATGCATCTCTTTGCACATGCCGCCCTCTCACAAGCTTCTATCACATTCTTCGCCCCTTCAGTTTCAAGAAATGCCATTTGTCCCTAAATATGTAAATTCAGCCTTATTGTCTCAAAAAGATAATAATTCTAAACTCACTATGAACTAGGCTGACATCAATGATCTAGCTAAAACTATCAAATATTTTGAGAAAATGAAACGGAATATCGACTTCAGTTTACACAAATATATAGTTAAAGTGTTATATGAGTTACAGAATCAAGTTTTAATGTTTTTGGGAGTAAAATACTTAAACTTTAAGTTCTGATTCTTCAAACGAGCATTATTTACACAATCTAAACAATCCAAACAGGTTCTAATCAGTATTACAGTTTATATGGCAAACTTACAGAATAACCAGTGACACCATGTGGATCAATGAAGGATGAGGTATGAAAAATTGCATGGCAACCTCTAAAAGCATCACAAAGCATGTCCAAGTTTCCCATCTTTGCCACAACAACACTCTCTAGCTGGTTTATCTCTTCATCTCTCATTAGCTTCTTCATGTCTTCAAAATCCTCTACTCACGCATAACAAAGAGATTGAAAAGAAACAGTCAAAAACAAGATCATAAATTGGCAAAAATCAGGACCGGCTTGCGGGGAGAATAGTCAAAATGTGGCCTTATATAGAGTTTAAAAAATTATTATTTTTGTTAAATCAAGAAATATATATATATATATATATATATATATATTGCTAATTATTAAATAAATCAAGTAAGAAAGATAATAAAAGAGAAAATAAATAATTTTATTTGTATATTTAAAACGATCAAAACAAAAACATACAAAATGAATAAAAGAAAAACAAAAATAAACCATCATAGAATTCGAACCTAGAAGGTGGAAGAAAAAAAGGTCCGCTTCACCACTGCACTACCACAACCAATGTGTAAACCATGCATAAAAATTATATAATTACTATAATATCTTAATACTCATGTCTCCAAAAACAATTAGTGATTGTGAAAAGTTGTAGCTCGCTACCTTGGTTTTGAATGGTGACTCGAACCAGGTATCCGTGAGCCAAAAGAGCTCTGACTATATGAGAACCCAGGTAAGAATTCCCACTGGTCACACAAACCAGGTTCTTCTCTCTTGAAACATCCCAACTGCACCTGAATGCATAGTAAACACAGCTTTTGTGTTCCTCCTCTAAAGAGATCATCAATGGCTTTGGCACCACCAGCTCTTCCATTGCCATTGCCCACTCTCTCTTTCTCTGGAGTTTTATTTCATATATTTAAAACTAGAAGGTAGACTTGTATATCAAACTCCCATAATTAAATGGCTCTTTTATTGTTTTGGTCTTTGAGTATGGTAGATGAAGAAAAGTAGATGTAAGGCACGAGGGTGGTAAGTGACCGCAATTTGAGGTAGATATGATCATGTGTGTAACATTCTCTTTTTTTTTGACAAACCTGTGTGTAACATTCTTGTTCTCTAATAAGTCTAATTTGCCAGTTTAAATTAGATATCAATTCATGGTTGACATGTAAATAGTTAACAATAGTTACCGTTAAAAGTTGATCGAAATGCTAACTGTTTGATGTAGACACAATTCCAGATCGATGGCATCTGGTAAATGAAACATGAATCTTATATTCTATATAAAAACCTCAAATAATAGCTTACATACAATACCGTATCAACGAATCTAGATTACAAAAGAATACATAAATGGGGCATCATTGCAAGAAACTCATGTTAGCAGTGAACACAAAAAAATGAAAAATCATGAGAAAATAAGCAAGACATTACAAGAAATGAGCAACACAACCTTGTTCCACCAGCCCAATATAGTTGGTTGAACTCTAGATTGCAACATCAGCTTTAAATTAGATCAAATGTTCCATCCTCCAGATCTATCTATGGGCATTACAGTATCCTGATCTCTCTGGTCTCTACTCTAGGAACTCCGAGCTTGGTCCCCATGCTCTCTACTCTGTTCTCGCTGATCTCTATTCCAGCTACTTCGAGTTTGGTCCCTGTTATCTCTACTTTTCCAGCTACTCTGACTTTGATTAAAGTAACTCGTACTGTAATCCTGACTACCAAAAGCCATTCTTTGGAACATTCTAATTTGTGCAGACTGATCTGCAGAATTAAAAACTTCACTCTGGCCGGGTTTCATTCCGTTGCTGAGATCTGAGGGATATCCAAGGAGTCTAAAGCTCTTACCACCTGCAAAGGGGATAAAACTTAGAACCTCTCTACAGTACAGAACAAATGTGGGACTAGTCATACAATATGTCATACCTGTCTCATTCGTGGCCTTTTAGTAGCAGAATGGCGCACACAAGCTGAAGCAGCTTCAATCATTCGAAACATTTCACTCTCAACATAATTCTTTTCCAGCCTTGGATCTGCCAGCTCACTTAAGTCTCCAGTTTCAACTGCATCACTAAGCAAAGGTCGACCCTGGAGGAACAGCTTGGCTGTTAAGCAATGTTTTAACTATGCTAGAAGGTGTGCACTTTAGATATTGTAGAATCATAACATTTGATTGCACGATATGTTTCCCATATCTATCTTTGATCTTTTGGAGAACATACTCTACCAAGAAACCTAAAACTCAAATTTGATATCAAGTGTGCTAAAGATTCCAAAGCTGGAGACTACAAGCATATTCAGTTCATCAGTTGCATGCTAGCAATATCACATAACTTTTTTTCTTTTTTTCAGCCATATAAAATTATAACATAACTTGACCCAACCCATACAATCAAAAGAAACAATAAAAAAACGTAAGAAAAAATAATTTTCTTCTAAGAAAAAAATGTGAAAAACGAAATAATTTCAACAACCTACAAAAGAAAATTTGGTGCATAAAAATTTACCCATTCAACAAGGCTCTCATCACCCAATGGCTGAGAGCCATCCACAGGCTTGCGTCCAGTAATCAGCTCCAACAGTACAACGCCATAAGAATAAACGTCAGACTTATCTGTTAACTTTCCACTTGTTGCATATTCTGGAGCCATGTATCTGGACAATCACACAATTCCATCCATCAGAACAAGTCAAAAGATTGAAAATGGGGACAATGATGGTCCAAAAAGTACAAGTATTTACCCGAATGTTCCCATGACTCGTGTGGTTACATGCGTATTTGTATCCAATGCTAGCTTTGCAAGCCCAAAGTCTGCAACCTGTTAGTGTGACCAATTGGAAGACTGCAAGAATGAGCTCTGGCTTCCGAGGACGATACACATTGCAAGAATACCGCTAAAAAGCTCTTGGCAGAAGACTAGAATGCATCCGTGTTACAGGCTCTAACTGGCTAATCTTTCTATTTTGTGATAAAATTTGTGGAAACAGCCATACCTGAGCTTCAAAATTGCCATCTAGAAGAATGTTTGATGACTTGATATCTCTATGAATAATGCGAGGATGGCCTGACAAACACATTGAGAACAAACATTCAGAGAGAGAACCAGACACTACAACAAAAGGATAAATGCAGTGATGGAGGCAACTGTTGACTGACTGAACAAAGTTAATATTCAATCCATTTATATGATTTGTCTTCGGTTGCCATACAGTAATCATAAAAATAACATTGCACCATAAAATTCAGCAATGAAGCTTGTTTGTTTTGAATATGTATTCTGTTCACAAACATTCTTTTCCGGTGTAATGATTTCAGATGATTATAGGCCATTTCAACTATGGGGCTTTGATTGATGTATAAAGCCGTGTTTGCATGTAATTTGCTACATGATTACTGATGACTGTAACATGCATACAATACATTACTTAATGTCCTCTATTCTAGATGATGCCAGAATATGTTTCTGTACATTGAATTCACTAAGCAACACAGCATTAAGGAGTTGTCATTCCAGAGTATAATTCTGCATTCAAGTAATCCAAGTTATAAGAAAGGTGCACCGCAAATTGTAATATATAACAGATGAAACTCACAATCTTCATGTAAGTACGCTATCCCACGAGCTGCACCAGCGGCAACCTTGACTCTAGTTGCCCAATCCATAACCGGCATGTCCTGACCTGAAATTTTTCAATAGATGAAAGTCAGAGGTAAAATTATTTTGAAGGAGAAGATAAATACATTTACATTTAGTATGCAGTAAATGGGAATCATATAATGATGTTCCTTTTCTAGGTTAATTAAAAACAACCAAAAACCCTCAAACACCATTTCGAGATTTAGAAAGTTACTGAAATTATCAATTACACTTGGAGAATTTGACCCAACTGATGAGTCATCAAGACCTATAGGCTACCAAATATCGTAAATTTTCTTTCTGTTGATAAGTACGGCTCACCATGAAGATGGTAATGAAGGGTATCATTTTGAACAAAGTCGTAGACAAGCAACCTTTGATGGTCAGATATACAGTAACCCACCAGGGAAACCAAATGACGATGGTGTACTCGACTGATGATTTCAACTTCAGCTCTGAACTCACGTTCCCCTTGACCACCACCAATTTTTAGCTGTTTAACAGCAACTTCTCTCCCATCTTCCAAGATACCTTTGTATACACAACCAAATCCCCCTTCGCCCAAAAGATTCTGTTTTGAAAATCCATTAGTGGCGTGGATCAGTTCTTCATATGTGAACCATGATCTTGAATTGCTTGCTCCAGACTCTGATTGTGCATACATGAATTCTTTACCAGAACCATTTCCTGGAAGTGGAGATGGAGACTGGGGCCGCAAAAATATGGAATCTGAAGAGCAGAAGAAAGTTACATTAGTATGAATTCAATGTCCTCAATAGGACATTCAACTAAAGCTTGCTGGGTAACTCAAGGGGTTTACTTCAACAAAATTCTACTATTACCCCCTACCATGTCATCTAAATTTACAGTATGATAACAGCAGAATGAACTATCTACTAAGGTCCCTAGCCTAGAGGATGAACTATCCAGAAAAGCTTTTACAAAAGTGTTCTAAACTTCTAAAGCTGTCCCTATTTTCTCAAATTTCTGAAGTCCTGCGTCAGCACAATAGTGACAATACAAACAATTCATTGCAAATCCTACATTCTTGTATTCTTTGCACTTTCCGTGATATAATAAGCTATACATTTTTTAGAAATGAATATATCAAAAAGGTATGTAATTCGCTAGTGATTTACACAAACTAAAACTCTCCCAATTCGTTAGAGCAGCTGGTAGAATCAATTATTCTCAATGAAAAGGTTGGAGTAACTAAGAATCAACAGACTAGCGTGAAAATGACATAACTAAAGCTGTTATGTTACCTGAATTCTGGGATGAGGCAAAGGGTGAAGGCATGCTGTAAAGAGTCGACCCACCTTTTCTCTTCTTCTTCTTAGCAAACCACACGGCCATCACAACAAGACTGAGCACCAGCACGCCGACCACAATTCCAATTGCCACAGCTCCTCCAGTGTTCAACCCTGTTGAAGGTGTGCCATCTGTGGTCACATTGGCATCAGGAGTTGACTGCGCAGTTGGCAACTGTGTTGGAACAGTAGGCAAAACTGAGGGTGTAGGAGTTGATGAATTACTGGGTGGCGCAGGAGAGGAAGGCCGTGGTGATGTGGACACAGGAGGGGTGTTATCAGCTGGTGGTGGAGCGGATGGAGGTGGTGTAACAATGGGGGAGGGAGGAGACTTTTCTGGCGCTTTTGGAGGTGGTGGAGAATTGGATGCAGGAGGAGGAGAGCCTCCTGATGGTGGCGGTGGGGACACATTGGGCGGTGGTGCAGCCGGGGGAGGAGTAGTAGTTGGTGTTGGAGGTGGAGCAGGAGGAGGAGAAGGGGGAGACTTTGGAGGTGGGGCAGCTGGTGGTGGAGATGCTGCTACACTAGGAGGTGGTGCTGATGGTACAGGCGGTGAGGATGCTGGAGGGGGAGCAGCTGAGGCGGCTGGAGGAGGAGAAGAAGAGGAAGATTGGGGAGGAGGGGAGGTGTCATTGGTGGCAGTAGTTGTGGAATTTGGTGTGGTTGGTGGGTTTGCAGAAGGTGAAGAATTTGGAGAAGGTGATGTTGCAGAAGACATTTGGATTCTCAAATTGAATGTGAAATCAATCTACCTAGTTTTGGATTGTTATAGTTTCCATCAGCAAATTCTAATCGTTTTCAGTCACAGAATCATAGATCAGCTAAGCTAAATTCAATCCCACAATGTCTGCCTAGCGTGTATTGACAACAACCAGCAGTAACTGGCTAAAATGCCAGAAACCCCAATTCAATATGACCTGGTAAAACCAAAGTCTTCTATACTGGTTTTACTTGGTCTCACCAAAACTACACTGAAGAAAAAATAGACTCAGATAAAAACCCAAATCCCACAAAATTCAAGCACCACCCAATTCACAAAACCCTTGAAAAAACACAATCAAACCCTCAGAATTCAGATCAAGGCAGCCTACTTTATATCAAAAGCTTCAAACTTTGCCTTCCTTCTATCAAAAGCTTCAAACTTTAAAACCCACGATTAACTTGGGAAATGCAGCGGCACCCAGATCACCAAATCGAGAACAGAGACAAACCCAATACATCCAAAAGCTCCAAGAATTCGTACCTCTATCTATCTCGGAGATCGTCCTGGTTTGGAATCTTCGAAATTCCTAACAGTGTTTTGTGTAGAAAAGAAGGTTGTGTAGTTGAAAATGGTGGGAGAGAGGTGTGAACCCACAAACTACGCAAAGAAACGTGGGGGCGACTTAGGAACAGAGTTTAGGGTAGAGCTCCACATGCAAAGAGCAGCAGTGGGAGCCAAGATACAATGATTGTGAAATTACAGAGCAAAAATTCCTAGTATAAGTAACGCCTTCGTGAGTCTGACTGTCTGGATGTTGTTAAGCTAGCTGTTTCTTTCTGTGTGTTTTTTTCTTTTTTCTTAATTGAGATTTAATTAATTAAACGATGAACTGTATAAACGAGTAGTATAAACGACTCTTTTTTTCTTGAAATTAAACTGAGATGTGTTTGTGTTTCTCTTGATTTGGTAACTTTTTTTAGGAACAGATGTGTTATTCAAAGAGTTGGGGTGAAAATAATTACATTAAAAAAATGATCCTTCTAGATATCACGCGCACTAACTACAATTAACTAATAATATATCGGTACAAAAGTTGCAGTGAAAGGTGTTCCAACCATATTATTCACATTTTAGATTTTTCTCCCTCGGCAAAAACCATAGGAGTAAAACATTGTGGAGTATTTAGTGTCTCCTACCGTCCAAATAGGAGTAAAACGTTTGTGTTTCATTGTTATTAAACAGAAACCACAGAATGTTAAGGGGGAAAGAATGTGTATAAATAAGAAGGCAGAAGCCAATAAAAGAAAAAATGGGAGTCGAAGAATGAAGCCGCGTAGGAGTTGAAATCTAATTTGATCGTGAGAGGTGATTTGATCGATAAGTAATGGTGGGGATCTCATTCTCATTGATCGAATATATAGAAAGGAGAAACAGTCTCCAACGGCCATGTTGTCTCAATGTGCGCATGTAGAAGAACCTTCGATAAACAAATTCCACAATCACAGACACGCTTCTAAATTATTAACTTGTTGCATTTGTTTGATCGTGTTTTTCGGGGGCTTTTTGGGTTTAGGGTGTTTTTAATGAAAACCATCTGATCAAGTCACCACCATAATCTTCTGCTCAAAGGCTTTCCATGTTGGTTGAGCTAATGATGATACTGTTGTCGGTATTAATGGGACTACGAGTCTATATGGATGATCTCCATAATCAGTTACCATCACTGTGACTATCATCTGATCATCGTGCGGAAGGCAGAGATTCCCCAAGGAGAAAAGAGGTGAATAAAGCCAGTGAGTTGCTTGGTTTGAAGCAAGGAACTGCATGCCCAGCTCCTCTGAATGTTGCAAATGTAAGCCCCGTATATTCTTGAAACCATCCACTCACCTAAGTACAATATAAACCAAATCATATTCAAATAAAGATTTACTTAAATTGGGAGAACTAATGAAACTGGTAAATAATTTCATAGAGGAAACCGTAGATTAAACATGTGACTTCCATAGTTGAGGTTACTAAAGGTCAACACCTGCTTCTCATGGTACCAAGGTGTCCATGCTTTTGTAATAGGCAGTCACAGAGCACCTAAGCTATATCCTGTGGACAACACAGGAACTCTTCCATCTGTGTCTCCACTGATCCATCCATAAAAACAAAACCATAATCAGACAAAACAAGGCACGGGACATATATATGTATAAACAAGTTTAAATGTACCTGTATTAATGATGATACTGTTGTCGGTATTAATGGGACAACTTAAGTCATGAAGTTGCGGGTGTGAGCCCAACCGACCCGAGAGTTGCGGTTGTGAGCCCGTAGGGTGGCACAACTTAAGTCATGAAGTTTAACAGCAACAAACTTATCCCACATCGAAGAGCAACAAAGACTAAACTCAGACTTGGGCCATAAATACAGCCCACTTTCTGCATTATGAGGTAACGGAGAGCCATCTACTTTCTCTATTGACTATACTGTTCAATGTCTGACTTTGCCATCGGAGAGGGAAAGACCGAAGACCCTGGTCGTGTCCCCGATTACAGGTGGAAGTCCAAGACCGGCCGAGTTGACCAAAGTGATCCGGAACCCTTACGGGATTATGCAAAAACAATTGGCGCCGTCTATGGGAATCGAGACAAAAAGCTGACATGGATCGATGGTTGAGTCGGGCGAGGAAAGAGTGGGAACAAGAGCACCACCCGGGCGAGAGCCAGAGACGCCAGGGAAGAGCTCTATGATTACGGGCGTTATTGAAGAGGATCCCGGGCTGAGAACCCCTGATGGGACCGTCCGAGGCGTGGACCCCCTAGAGGCCGCCATAGACACAGTAGAAGAAATGATGGTTCAGATAGCCCACCTCGAGCGGGAGAGGGCCCGCGACAGGAAAGAATTTACGGATCGTCAGAACAGCCTTGAGCAGGAAAACACTACTTTGATGAGGGCCTTGGAAAGGGGCGTAGGCCAAAGAGAGACCTTCGATCGAGCATAAAGTATAGAAAGAGAGAAAGAGCGGGTCCATCGAGAGGAAGAAGGGTCAGAGAAGCGGAAAACGGTCCACGTGGATGTGGATCTATTCCCGAATGAGTCAAGGGTGGAACGAAAGGCCGCACAGGGCCGATCGCTGGAGAGATGAGAAGTGAAGAGTTGGAGATGGACACGACATTGAGGGCCATCTTAGAAAATGTAGCAAGTCTCACGGGGAGGATAGACGATGCAGAAAGGACAAACCACGAATCCGTACAAGAAAGCTTTGAGGAACGATTGGGACCGTTCACGAGGACCATAACCCGTGCGATGCGGCCAATGGCTAGTAGGTCGTTGAAACTAAGCTACAACGGGGAAGGGGATCCGCACCTGTTCCTTGATAATTTCAAATCCCACACCAACGCTAAGGGCTACACGGACGATGTGTGTTGCAACATGTTCTAAGAAACCTTATCCGGAGAAGCCTGAGCTGATTGTATGAGCTTTCGGGAGAATCAGTCGACTGCTTTAGACAACTGGCCAACAGATTTGACAATTGGTTCATTTTAAGAACAGACGGGAAGAGCACCGCATAACTTTTCAAGGTGAAGCAAGGCCGATGGGAAAGGTTGAAGGCATTCGTGAACCAATGGCAGGGGCCACGACGAAGGTCTGGAATTTTGACAAGTGGTGGAAGAAGCTTTCGTTCAGGGTTTGCTTCCCGAAAAGTTATTGTATGCCATAAAAATCGAGAAGCCCCGGGGATATGACGAATTGATGAAAATGGTCATCCAGCACGAGCAGGCGGATCATGACACATACTGGATTAGTGGGAACGAGAAAAGGAAAGCCGAGGGATGGCCCATATCCCCCATATAAACAATCCAGGAAGTCCAGTTCTGGTAGGGGCCAGTTGAGCGATAGAAGAGACATCAGCAAGGAAATAGCAGAGGCAAAAATGGCGAGAAGGCTGCTCGGCGGTCAACTCCTATAAAAGGGAGAGGAAAGGCCAGCTATCAGGACACGGGCTATATAAGAACGATGTCGGTTATCTTAGAACGGTTCATTCCCTTAAACGCAACTTATGAGACCGTGTGGAACGAGAACAAGAACCTGACCCCACCTCTTTCGATGAGGAAGCACCTGCCTTTGAGGCTGACGCGAGAGGAGACCGGAAAATATTACGGGTATCACAGAGAAGTCACCCACATGATTAACAACTGCGTAGAATTAAAGAGAGCCATAGAAGCTTTAGTTAAAGCTGGGAATCTCGGGAGCTATGTCATCGAGCAGAGGCAGGTCAGAGTAATCTAAGTATACAAGACAATTAACACCATCCACGGAGGAGCAAGGATCGATGGCCGATCCAACAAAGCTAAGAAACAATGTCTAGGCATAAGGGTCGGACGTGAAATCTTCACGTTTGGGAGTAGCAACAGCCGACTGGTGGCCAGGGCAGAATGGAATCGCATCACATTTCTAGAAGAAGAAGTGTATGAGGCTGCACGAGGACCCATTTGTTGTGACCCTACAGCTCGACCATTATATCACTAGGGAGATTTTGATCGACACCGGGGCCTCCGTCAACGTGTTATTCAAAAGCGCATGGAAAGGGTTGAAGAGGGGAAGTAACAAGCTAACCCAAGATAACGAGCCCTTAATAAGTTTCTCGAGCGATGTTGTGCAACTACTAGGAATGGACAGGATCATTGTAAGCATCATGGGCCGTGAGGGAGGCATCCTGCGTGAAGTTGTGGACATCATCGTAGTTGATTGCGAGTCGTCATACAACGGGATCTTGGGGAGACCGACACTAGGAAAAATGAAGTGTTTCATCACGGGGCATATGCTTATGATGAAGATCCCCACCCCAACATGGGTCGTCATGGTCAGATGAGATCAGGGTGCCGGAAGGAGTTGTTACCTCATTAAGAACGGGCGAAGAAGGACAGAGGTGCTGACATTGGGGGCCTAGAGGCCCATGTCAACCAATCCATACGAGGACCCGAGGGAGGATGATGAAGAGAAAGAGTGACCAGGTTCGGTTGACGAGCCCGAGTTGATAAAAATCTCGCCCAACTTTCCTGAGAGACAGGTGGCGATAGGGACAAGGATGCCGAGCGAAATAATGAGTTGTCTGATCTAGGCCCTGAAATGCAATCAAAGCGTGTTTGCGTGGTCGTATCTGGATATGCCTAGGATATCGGCCGAGGTCGTCACCCACAAACTCGGTGTCGAAAAAGGATACGCTCTCATGCAACAAAAGAGGCGAATATTCAGGCTCGAGAAATATGCAGTCATGAGAAGCGAAGTTGGTCATTTGCTCGAAATATCCGACAAGTTCAATACCCCCAATGGTTGGCCAACATGGTCATGGTGCCCAAGAAGCAAATCGGGCAATGGCGTATATGCATAGATTACTCTAGTATCAATCGAGCATGCCCCAAGGATAGTTTTCCCCAACCTCGAATAGATCAGCTGATAGAATCCACAGCAGGATTTGACATGCTCAGTTTCCTGGATGCCTATGCATGATATAACCAAATAAGGAGGGATTCAAACGATGAAGAGCCTACGGCTTTCACGACCGACAGAGGGCTTTACTGTTACAAGTGAATGGCTTTCAGTCTAAAGAATGCCGGGGCAACTTATCAGCGCATGATAAATGTAGGGTTGGGCATGGGAAGAGACCGGTCGGGATTTGTCAGAATCCCGTCTCGAAAATAATTTATCGGGACGGGACGATATTTTTAGAAATTTGTCCCGCACGTCCCGATCCCGTTCGGGACTGGGCCGGGATCGGGATCCCGACAAATTAACCTTTAAAAAAGAAAAAGAAAACCAGGGTAAACCCTCAAGTCCCAGCTACAAAACCAGTCTCGGACCAACCAAAGAGTCCATACTCCCTAGTTGAAAACCCACTTGAACAACCTCAGAAATAACTAGAATTTGAATCAAAGATTTAAGCTTTTCACTTACCTGATCAGAACTTCAGATTTGAGCTGGTAAATGGCCAAAGATGAAGTCTTTCCCACACATTTATCGAGTGCAAACTCCAAAAGTGACTGGCCTAGGTGCTTAGCTCAAGCAACCAAGTGAGACTGCACGGATTCAAAAACACAAATAGAAAAATATTAGCTCAAGAAACCCAAAATCCATCTCAAAAAGTCTCACAAATGACTATAATCTGAAACCATAATTTGACAGCTTCTCAAACATATAGATAGGCACCTAATTAGCTGATACAAATGATGTTTTTCTTCTCTTTGGTCATCGACATTGTTGTCTCTCTGTGATTTGTTTCTCTTTGTTTTGTTTTTCTGCGGGGGGTTTTGAAATAAAAATACTTGAAGAGAGAAGAGGGAAAGGACAGGGACAAAGCACTGGTTTGAATACCACCCTTTTTGGTCATCGACGTTTTGATTTTGAAGTGTAGGGTTTCATGGACGGCTACGATCTTAACAAATGGACGGCTACGATCATTTCGGGTTCGTCCCGGTCCCGCGTGGGTTCGTCCCGATCCCATCCCGTTTCTAAACTTTCGGGACGGGACGGTACTAACATTTTCAAACTCTATCTCGTCCCATCCCGTTAATTTTTGGTACGGAACCGGGACGGGATCGGGATTCCGGTACGAAGTGCCCACCCCTAGATAAATGTAATGTTCAAGGGGTATATAGGGAAAATCATGGAGGAATATATGGAGGTTATGATCGTCAAAAGCATGACCTTGGAAGAGCATGTTGGCCACTTGGAGGTGATATTCGCGGTCATGATGAAGTTTGGGATGAGGCTCAACCTCTAAAAGTGTATTTTTAGGGTGGTCAAGGGAAAATTCCTGGGCCACATAGTCAGCCGAAGGGGATCGAGGCGAATCCAAAAAAGGTGCAGGGGGCTCTGAATATGGAAAAGCCTATTGAGAGAAATGAAGTGTCATCCCTAGCAGGGAAAATAGGAGCCCTGCACGGTTTGTCTCCCAGATCACGAACAAATATGCGCCATTCTTCAGACTTTTGAGGGCCTAGAGGCATAAGGAGATAGAATGGGGGCCCAATCAGGAAGAAGCATTCAGGCAGATCAAAGCCTACATCTCTTCTATTCATGTTCTTTCAACACTCATCAGGGGCGAGATGTTGTATTTATACATCGCGACCTCCGATACCGCGGTATTTTCGGTCTTAATCCAGAGGAACACAGGCACCGAGCTCCCAGTTTACTACATAAGGAAAGGATTTATGCCGACCGAGGTGAGGTATCCGAGCATCGAAAAGCTAGCTTTGGCCTTAATTGTCATCGCCAAGAGGTTACAGCATTACTTTCAGACCCACTCGATTACTCTGTTCACTAATTATCCCCTGAGGTAGGTCTTCCAGAGGCCCAAGGTCAGCGGGAGGTTGGTTAAATGGGTCATTGAACTGGACGAGTTCGATATGCATTACCGACCCCGTGTAGCTATAAAAGACCAAGTGGCAACAGACTTCATTAGCGAGCTTACTCCTGAGAAACCAGCAGATAAACCTATAGCAAGCGATGCAAGCACGAACACCAGCCCCAGACATAAGGATCTCGGCCAGGCGGTCGATGGCGAAAAGAAAGTCGTTAAAGCGCAATATCAAACAGGAACACAAGGCCTGGAAGGTATATGTCAATTGATCCTCAACAAGAACGTTGAGCAGGGAGGGAATCATATTAGAATGTCCCAGGGAAAACATGTACGAGTGTACCCTAAAGTTCCAGTTTCTAGCAACCACCAACATGGCCAAATACGAGGCCCTGACCGACTGGCTACAACTTGTGTGTAGTATAAGGGTAGACCGGGTCGAGGGCTTCAGTGACTCACAGTTGGTAGTCAACCAGGTTGGAGGAAAATTTGAGGCCAAGGACCCGCAAATGAACTCGTACCAGGCTTTGAAAAAGGTGTTCATGTAGAGATTTAAGTCAGCTAGCCTCTCGTACGTATAATGTAAGAAAAACAACTACGCGGATGCACTAGCTTGATTGGTAACCGGGACCCCAAGAAGCGATCGGGGAAAGACAAAGATAGAAACTCTGGCCTGGCCAAGCATCAACAAAACAATCTCAGAGATATTTGCAGTTGAGTCAGCCCCAAGAGAGCCAACATGGATGGATCCTATAATCAAGTTCTTGAAATGGGGGATCCGGCCAGCAGATCGAAGGCAGGCCAGGAAGCTTCAATCGAGATGTGCCAGATATACTTTCATGGATGGGAAGTTGTATGGAAGGTGCCATTGCTTCCCCAACCTCAAGTGCGTGACCATGGAAGAAAAGGAGATGATATTAAATGAGATCCATGAAGGGTGTGTGGCAATCACTCAGGGGCACAATCCCTGGCCCACAAGGCCCTTCGCACTGGGTATTTCTGACCTAACATGGGGGGCCATGGCCAATAAAATCTCAGGAATGTGTGACAAGTGACACGTACATGCTCATGGTACCAATCTCCCCATGAATGTGTGACAAGTGTCATGTACATGCCCTGTCCATTCTTCTCTCCCTGACCCTTTACTCAGTGAGGATTGGACCTCATAGAAAAACTGCCAACGACACCAAGACAATTCAAATATATAATAATGGACGTGGACTACACCAAGTGGGTGGAGGCAGAGCCATTAGGGGGAGTTACGACCGAGAACGTGAAGAACTTTTTGATGAAGAATATCTATTGTTGTTTCGGTGTCCCAGAAACGATCATTACGGATAACAGGACACAGTTTAACAATGACAAGTTAATCACGTTCACAAAGGATATGGGCACCAAGATGGTATTCGCCTCAGTGGCGCATCCACAGACCAATGGGCAGGTAGAAGCAGTGAATAAAATCATTAAAACTATCTTGAAGAAGAAACTACACGACAAGAAAGGGTTATGGGCCCAGAAGTTACCAAAGACTTTATGGGCAATCCGGACGACTACGAGTGAATCAAGGGGCGAAATGCCCTTCAGCATGGCGTTCAGATCCGAGGCCGTTCTCCTGGTTGAAACCCTCATCCCAACCAGACGGGTCGACCACTTTGATGCGTAAACCAATGATGAAGGTGTCCGGTTGGATGTGGATCTCTAGAAGAGAAAAGAGAAGCGGCTGATATGCACAATCAGGTGTATAAACAACACGTCGCGTGACATTACAACAGCCGAGTCAAGCCTCGCGTGTTAGGCCTGGGGGACTGGGTAATAAGAAGGATCATGACAAAACCGTTGACATTCGACCCCGTCAGGGAGGGTCCATACGAGATCACGAAAGTAATCAGCCCAGCCACATTCATGCTAACCGGGCAGGATGGCAAGCAGACATCCCACCCTTAGAACTCCGAGCATTTGTGATTCTATCCTACCTAGGCTGCCAAGAGGAGAAGCCACTGCCCCAGAGCTGGTCGGGAACTTACTTAATATTGTATGTACAGACCTGGGATCCATAAAGATCCCTGATGCCCCCATCTATTTTTGCAACACTTAATACAGAGATGGGAAGCTAATTACAGTCATAAAAATCTGCCCCGGTGATGAAAAGCACCAGTGCAACACCAAGAGAAAAAAAAACCCAAGTCACGGATAAGGCATAATACCGTGCGGGAGAGAAAAAAATAATTTGGCATAAATATTAAGACACAACACGGCATAAATAGAAAACATGAAAGTTACGAATAAGGCATAATACTGTGCGGGAAAGCATAAATTAATCTGGTATAAATATTTAGCTCCATCCAGAATCAAAGTCGTCAAACATAAAACAGGATGATATATTCCATAGTCACTCGGCCGACATATAACACGTCGCCCAAGGCAAAAATAGATTGTGATGCAAGGTCATTGTTCTAAAAGATTACAACCCAAAATAAACAAAAACAACTAAAAGCAGAAAGCAAGTTAGATTGTCCTTTCGGAGGACTCTTGGTCATCCTTCTCGGCCGCTTCCTCGCCTTCACCTACCGTGTGTTCACCCTGAACCCTATATGCTTCTGCTCTAGCCCGGGCTTATTTGGCCCCTTTCAGGTCGGCCATCATACGGGGTTTGTCCAAATAGCCTCTGGCGCTATACTCCGTGAACTTCTCAGTAATGGCCCCATCCCGAGAGGCCTTCAGCTTCTGTCTATACTCGGCCAATTCTACGAACTAGGCCACAGCCTCCGATTGGATCCTTGGAATCCGGCCCTGCAGAGCCGCTAATTCTTGTTCTTTGTCTTGGAGCTTGCCTTTCAGTGGCCACAGTATCTCCACCTGCCGCTTCAAAGACTTGATATCCCCCCTAACTCCGGCATGCGGGTGGCCTTCTTCTCCATCACCTCGGTATGAAGTTTCAATGCATCCAACTCACTCTCCAGGGAGGCGCCTTCTCTCTCAGCCTTCTTCCTCTCGGTCTCAAGAAATGCTACATGGTCATGGAGTGTAGCCACCTATTCTTTCAGGTCGGAGGAATCTTCACTAGTGTCAATCGAGTACATCGCAAAAAGAGCCTACAATAACAGCAATGCGTTTTTTTAAAAAAAACCCACATCATAGACTCTCGGGCAGCTTGTCTGTTCTGCTGTGGCGAGTTCTGGCTGTACAATACCTGGTCCACCTCGATCCCTTTCAGATCCTTGACCATTGTCTGCACGAATTTCTTGCTTGCGCAGCCATACTCATCTAGGATCTGTCGAATGCTTGTCTTCGGCATATGTGTCTTAGGAGGAGCTAATCTGGCCAAGGACGGGGCAAACAAAGCAACAATCACAGCGGCAGCCCGAGTTCTCTTAGCCGGGGGACTCACTTTCTCTGAAACATGATGCCCCGTCAGAGTAACTTCTTCCTCGGACCCTGATGACTTGGAGGCAAGCCGCTTCTTCTTCTCTCCCCGCTTAACAGGAATAACCCCACCAGACCCGTCGGGAGCATTCTCATTACTAAGGGGCTTGCCGTAGGCCTCAAGGGGGACGTCAAGCGTAACCGGACCCTCCAGAATCTTCGTGTTTCATCGCCCAAGTTGATTTCCATCCGGGCCGCTGTATCGCCAGTCTCTAGCAAGCCGGCGAGCAGATCCATGTCAAAGTCCATGTCGAACAGGCTGTTGGTTTGAATTTTCCTCTTGGGGATTTTAACTGCAAAGTAGGGGAGCCTAGTTAAAAAATGGATTTATTCAACGATATCAAGTCTATTCTAGAACAGACCAAGCACTCGACTGAGTTCACAGTGGGCAAGAACGTCCCAGCTTAACAAATTGTAAGAGCTTTGCTTCTCCTCCGATGCCTAGGTCATGAATATGCACGCCAATCGTATCCTTTCCATCTCGCTTAAGGAATACGACTGATCTCGAATATACCTGAAGTGATTTGACACCCTGTATGTCGGACAATTTTGTTGCCACCTTGTATTCCGCGAAAACCACCTTTGCCCTCCACTCGTTGTGCATCGATGTAGGCAGGTCGGTCACCAGCGTCTCATAATCCTGCACGGAAAATGACACACAACCCCGACAACCCTACTTCTTCGAGTATGTTAAAAGGTAAAGAGCCCGGAACTCATTAATCGTCAGACATCCCAGATCCGACAAGAAGAACATGCAGCACAATCCGAGCAGTTGGCGCCATTGGTTGGGAGGCAGCTGCCCAGGGGCTAACTGCAACATGCTCAGCAAGTATTGCACCAGTTGGGGAATGGGGAGCGAGAAGCCATGCCGAAACATGTTGTCATGCACGGCCACGTAGTTTTTTCGTGGGGCACACGCCAACTCATCCACCTGAGGGGCCTGAAGCAACCCATAGTCTGGAATCCCCCAGTCTTTCCTAAACTGTCCTATCTCGTCAAGGGACATACAGTTTGGGGGCTCGTCACATATAGTCTCATTTTCTAACCTATGCCGAGGGACGCCTCCACTGACCACTTAGACTATTGGCACACTATAAACTCCCCTTGACCAGTCAATGTCACGGTCGGCTCGAACGAAGTTATCGGCATTTGGGTTCGAAGAGGCCGAATCCGCTGGTGAGCGTGATGGCCAACCCAATGGGCCTGTGTCATGTATCCCTCCATCCTCTCCTCCTCGTCACGAACCGAGTGAGAAGCGGAATCAAGATCCCTCGATCGAGTAGTACTCTCTGAATCCATGTTTGCGCTACCAAAAAGAAAAAAACCCTATTTTATTAGCACCGCCACCGAGATGGTAAACCCTAACCTACCCAACTAGAACTCAACCCACATATAACCAGATACTACAAGCCATAAACGTCGGCGGTTAGGCACCGACGTCCCAACCAATAGATCTGCCCGGAAAACACAAAGGCTGGATCGATTCAACATCGAAAATGCAAATTAAAAAAAAACTATGCAAACAAAAACAGAGCCAGAGCGGAGAACACACCTGACCGCGGGACAAGGAACGTCGCTAGAGTAAGGTAAGGGAAGCAACGCGCAATCGAACATCGAAGTTGCTGATTGAAGGAGATAATGGCAAGAGACAGAGAGAGCAGCATCGAAACAAAGAAGAAGAATAAGAAGAAGAAGAAGAAGAAGAAGAAGAAGAAGAAGAAAAGATTGCAAAAGGAGATGAGGGAAGCGGAGTCGAGGTTTTATAGTAACAAAGGGAAGAAGCAGACGCCTTGATTCCCGCACCCGCATTTAATACCCATTAAACTGCAAAACAAGGAATCCCCAACCGTCCGATCTCATCGCTGGATCTTTCCACGTATCCCCCCACTATGCACGTCCCTCGAAATGACAGGAAATTGAAAATACATGACTTGGGTTATTTATTGCCCGTCAGATGCTTCCACTACATACCTGCCACGTGTTGGACACGCATTTACTACCTGACACTCCATCATTTTCACCATCGAAGCACGGACGATACACCTCGAGATAACACCCCACTGCTCCACCCCGGGCACCTCAGAGAGTAATCCCCGGAACAACAACACCCAACGCAGAGCCAATCAGGGCAGCATTTTAACACCGTTCGGGATGTCAACTCTTCATGATTGAAATTAAATCACGGTCGAGATTTAAAGATCCAGGTCTTCACGATCGATAGGACAACACCATCGGAAGTTGTGAAATCATTACTTCGGGTAACATCTACCGGGAAAAAGCAAACAACTGCTTTATGAAATCATTACCTCGGGTAACACCTACCGGGAAACATGGGCAACAACTAGAAACATGAAAAACATAAGTCCTGAGCACGCGTAACTCTGAGAAGCGGAGAATGGGCAGTTCTATCATCCCTTTAACAACGGAGCAAGTGTCTTGATAAACCATAGGCGGCGTTAAGCACCCCGCTACTCGAGTTGAAATACAATGTGGGAAGACTCGCTACCTTTGCCCATGGAAATTCGGTCTCATTCAACACACATCCTGAGTACAAACTTGGGGGGACTGGGTCAGGGAACAGGGCAGGTGCTGGCTGAAACTTGGACCTGTTTAGCAAGTCCCCACTCAAGATGTGTCTTGAATGGGAACTTGGGGGAACTGTTGTCGGTATTAATGGGACTACCTCCCGGCCAACATTCCAGCTAGCAGACCAGGGCCATGGCAAGGTATCCGGCCCAACCGACCCAAGAGCTGCAGGTGTGAGCCCGCATGGCGGCACAACCTATAAGTCAGGAAGTTTAACAGCAAGGAAACTTATCCCACATCGAAGAGCAACAAAGACCAAACTCAGACCTGGGCCATAAATACAGCCCACTGTTCGCATTATGAGGTAATAGAGAGACATCTACTTTCTCTATTGACTATATCGTTCACTGTGTGACTTTGCCATCGGAAAGGGAAAGACCGGAGACCTCCGGTCGTGTCCCCGATTGCAGGTGGAAGTCCAAGACCTGTCGAGTTGACCAAAGTGATCCGGGACCCCTACGGGATTATGCAGAAACATATACTGAATGGGGAATTATTAGTGAAGCTTTAGTCTGTCGTGTGAGTTAAAAATGCATCAAGTTCATTCATTTATAATGACCATATATCGATCATCGATAAAAATCTATCCCTTGTGTTCCTCTCTTTACCAGGAAAGACGAGAGAGAGTGGAGAAAGAAATAGTTGTAAATACCCAATAATAAACATGACAATACGCATATGCACAAAAGCTCACGATCTATATGGTTAGGTGAATTCTTGTTTCATAATAATTTGTGCTTGTTGTGCTTAAAACTAAAACTGAGGTGGTTGGCTACAACGTATATAATGAACATATATAAGAACATTGTTGTTGTTGTGGTTTAGGGTGTTATTATAGAAGTCGAGTTTTCTTTTCACTATTGTTGGCATCACCTTTGGTTGGAGAGTGACTCCAACTGTACTTCAATGTCTTTCCTCTTCTTTTGTACCTCTTTGACCTTTGCGTATTGCTTAGTACAATTGTTTTGCTCGTATTCGACATATCTCTTTCACATGCTCGCATGTTCTTCACGAAGAAAATTCTGTGCTGATAGATTTGCTAATTTGGGGTCAGGTGCCTCTTCCCTCATTTGGCAAGCTACTCCTCCACCTGAGTTTGATCCTTACCTGCGTATTGATGCTTTGAGTTTTCCTTTTTACAAGCATTCTCTTAATATGTTGGATATTAATGTTGGCAATATGGGAGGGCTTGTCTTCACCAGCAGTGTCTTTGTTAGGATTAGTTTCGCAATTGTTTATCGAATCTTTAGATTGGGTTGTAATATTTTCTTATTGTATTATATAATTGACATTGGTCTATTCCTCTAGCTTCTTGTAGATTTTTTTTCATTTTATCAATAAATTTTCGTAAAGAGACCCCTCTATGCTTTAAAAAAAGAACAACCGATATAAAAATAAAGATTATCTGAGAATATGCTAGTTAGAGAAAGACTAGTAAAAATTACATCAATATATATTGAATGATACCAAACTCTGACCTAAACTTTTTACAGACTAGAACATATATCGGATGATAATGAAACTTCAGGAATGCGGAACTTGCACAAAGGGCAAAACGCACGTCGATGTGGAAAATTCTGCTATACCGAACAGTATAGCATACATCTCAAAAAACCAAGACCAAAAACCACCCCTGCTCCCCCTGTTGGACCAAAAACCATGACAAAAAAATCGGTATGCATGCTATACCGAACTGTATAGCAAACAAACCCCGTCGATGCAGCCAGTCTACAATGCAACCCTCATGGTAAAGATGTGCACAAGGCATTTTAATTGCTTGGGAACCAACCATCATCTCTTCCATACAAACCCCACACACTATGTAGGGCACTTGGATTATCATACTCTTTAGTTTCCCATAATGATCATCAATCACATGCATTTCGATGTTCACTCGCATCTTCAGTCTCTTCCACCAGCATAAGGACTAGGTTTCTGGGCCGCCTCGGAGGCTTTGAGCATTACTTTCTTCATCAAGGAGCTACGCTCCTGCGGGGGAACTAGCAACTGTTGAAGAGCTTCGGTTAGGGCTTCATTAATGTACGATGGGTCGTCAGAGTCGTCAAGTTCGACTGAGGCCCACCTCGTGATCACCTGGTGGTCGTAGTATCGGAGTGGGGTCGCCTGGTCAGAACTGACACGTCTGGTCACCGCCTCGAATTGAATCAAGACTTATTGGTGGTGCATAGAAACTCGTTTTCTGGGGGTTCAATAATGGCTGGGAGTAGGTCGCAGAAAGTGCCGAACTGCCGATGGCATTGGCCATGGCCTGGATGTTATATATGTTCTCTTTCACAGAGTGATGAGAAACCGGGGTCCATGTATACTTACATAGAGAGGTCGAGAAGACTGGTGTCCGATTGGATTGGGATTCCTAATTACTGCAAGCTTAAGCCTTTCTTTTTGAGAAGCAACTTGCTTAACTTCCTCATATCGATATGTATACGTCTGCAGCTTGTTTAATTCTTCTTCTATCTTCTGTAATAGAGCCCATATATCTATGGTTTGCCCTAGACTTCTTGTACTTAACACAGGTGTGATTTTCCAGCTTAACACTACGGTATGATTTTCCAGCTACTGAGCTACACTGCCTACACATATTTAAGAACATTACTGCTGTCAAAGACAGATACAAGAGGTATTTGAGACTGCTGGTTAAAGAAATTCTGCAATAACGGTAAGTACGTAGAAAAAAATACTCATAGATTGGAAGAAGATATGACATTAATCGCAACAAATTACAAATAACGATCTTTTGGTAGTTTGTCTAATTCTTTTTTTAACTAGCAGGATTGGATAGTACTCATGTCATGATCTTTTTTAAGAGTTTGGAACATAGCCTAGTTGGGAGACTCAAAGGATTTTTATTCTTTTTTATTTATTTTTTATTCTTCATCTTCTTTTTTAAAGACGATCAAAGGATTTCATTTCTACCTTTATGGTGACTCGAACCCATAACTTCGTCATTAGGTAGTGGATGCGCTTACCACTGTGCTATAACCCACGTCTAGATTTTATTAAATGTAAAAAAAGAAAAGAAAAAATTACATAGTTCAAAAAAAATCACAAGACAAAAAACTAAAAAAAAAAGGTAGTCATATCTCTTATACAAACCAAAGAAAAAGCTAGCATACACATGCAACGAGATGGTAATGCCCTTGTAGATATGAAAGCCTTTTTAACTACTACCAGGATCAGCATTTTAGCCGACGAAATATTTTCGTCGGCCTGTTCATCAAATTTATCGGCTAAGCTTTTAGCTGACGAGTTTTCGTCGGCTAAGATGTCGTCGGTAAAGAATCATCGGCTATTACTTTAGCCGATGAAATAAGAGTGGTCGTCGGCTATAGTTTCACACTTAGCCGACGACTTATTTTTCTATTTTTCGTCGGCTAAAGTAATACTAAAGCCGACGAAATAATTTATCGTCAGTCTTAACCTGAGATTTTGGCTGACGAAATATTAATATATATGTCGGCTAAAGTATTTAATAAAAAAATTAAAAAATAATTATAGTTGACGACATTTACTATAATTCGTCGGCTAAATATTGAAAAATATAGCCGACGAATTATAGTAAATTTCGTCGGCTAAATACTACTATAGCCGACGAAATAGACCTATTTCGTCGGCTAAACCTTGAAAAAAAAATACTATAGCCGACGAATTATGGTAAATTTCATCGGCTATAAGTCCATTCCAGCAAACCCCCCCCCGAAATTTCTAAATTACTATTCCAAGCAAGCTGCAGATTACACTAAAACAATTTCATATAACCAACAACACCATCAAAAATGACAACACGTTTTTTTATTAAAATATTTATAAATTGTTCATAAACCCATAAAACTATATAATTATTTAACTATATAAAATCTATATCTGCGTCAGGAGGAGGTTGCTGTTGAGGAGGTTACGACGGCTGAGGAAGGGGTATAGTCGTAGGCATGGGTGAACCGGAAGTCCTTGAAGCTGGACAACTGAAAACTCTTGCAAGTACTGGAACATCTACTGTTGTTATGCCTGTTGGGTGGCATATACTGCCGCATTATACTCCTGTAAAGCGGCAGTATAGGTTGTCTGAGCGGCTTACTGTTCCCGTAGCATCTGAACTTCCGCCTGTAGCTGAGTCATTCTGCTGCTGGTCGACGCTGCCTTTTTTTGAAATCCTGGAGTGGTCTTCAGTACCACCTCGCCCGTCATTCCTAGACCTAGTAGTAGAAGCTGTTTTCCCACAGTGGGAATGTTGTGCCCATGATCCTCGCCCCAACCCTGAGATCCGAAGTGTCGATCTAGAACATGGCTTCGGACATGTCTTCCTCCTGCGTGTCCGGCCGTGTCTCCCTCACTATAGCAGTCATCACCTCGTCACTAGCCTATCTCACATTCGCCTAATTGAATAGGAAAAAATAATAAATTAACATTTCAAAATATATATATATATATATAATTTAAAAATTTTGAAAATGTAAAACGACTTACAATATCCTCCTAGGCGTCAGGATATGTCTTCTCATACTTATAGACGTACAGGTTGACTTTTGGATATTCCTTGGTCGTCTTGTCCATCAACGATGTGAACGGTCTAGAACCGGCGTGATGGTTCATTGTGTTGCGTTGCCGGTTTTGAGCGTTCGCCCAGGAAACGGCCTACAAAGGAAAAAAAAAATATTAGTAAAATATTTTAAAACGTACTAATTAATAGCAATATAACCAATTATTATTTTTTTAATTACCTCTTTATGAGGGTTGTTGAATTCTGATATCAGAAGCCAATGCCACTCGTACTACCTAAACTGGAACTCAAGGAGGGTACCAGAACGTGCGTTCCCATGCGTAGTCTAGTGGGTCCGTAACTCGTTCTTTCACTCCTTGTACCTACAGTTACCACAAAAAATTATAAATATTATTAATTACACATACTATTTTGTTTTTTCATTAACTTTCCAACGTACCTTCCTCCATGCACAAAGTCCGCCCAAGTGTTCCTCAGGTGCTGGGGAACGTCAAACCACACATGCATTAAAACGTTTATTAGTTTAATTTTTTCATAAATCACAAATATAATAAATAATATTAATTATGAATTTTTTAAACTTACCGACATTGCGTTGTGGACCATGTCCTTAACCTCCTGTTGGACCTCGTCCCAGTCTGACCACAACATAGGGACTCTATCCCTAATGAGCACTCCCACGCGGTCGGAGTACTTCATTGTCTTCCCGCCCGATACTATGTTGCCATCCTCATCAGTATCGATGACGATCCTTTCCGAGGTACTCACGGTCTTCTCGAAAGCCTTCCCTGTGATGGGGTCTCTCTTCTTCCTTGTCGGCTTGGCTCCGGCGGTACATATCACAAATTGATTATTAATAAAATTAGATATTCTTATTATGACATTATAAGAAAATAAATTATTTATATTTCATTACCTGGGAGCGTTGGGGTGGACGCGACAGATTCCGACTGTCATCGATGATGAAACCCTCGCAAAAATAAGATCCGTACCAAAAGACACGAACTAGTATGCCACTGATAGGGTCATTTGCGGGGGCAGTGGATAAATCGGCGCCCCTAAGTCATCGACTGCAGATAATGCCGGTATCAACCGCGGAAGGTATAGAAGAGACGACGACATCTGTACCCTAGATGACCCACCCTCCGAAATAGTAGGACACGGAGTCGGTGCCCTGTGTATCTCAGGCATACGTGGTGAAGACACCTCTGCCTGGGTCGGAGGCCACAGCTGCCTCGAGTAGTGAGGGCGCCCGACTGCCTCGAGGAATGGGTGGCCCCCGGCTGCCTCGAAGAATGTATGGCCCCTGACTGTCTGGAATAGGTGGCACCCAGCTGCCTCTGCGTCGGCTCTAGAAGGGACGCACGTCGGGCTGTCATGGGCTCTGAAACGACGTTTGGGGGTTGCTAGACGTTCTCTCAGATGATTCGGACCTTTGGCCCTATGAATCCTTTGTTTTACCGAACAAGTCTTTCATCCTGTTTAAAATATTAATGTATTAAATTATTTGAATTTTTTTATTTTAATTGTAATATTTCATATTTTAATTAACACTCGTTATCAATATATTATCAATAAATTATATGAATATAGTAACAATTAAACTAAAACTGTTAAAAACCCCAATTCAATTTCAACAAAACCCTCCAATTAACAACATTCTGCATAATTTCACATGAAAACATCTCAATACTAATGCTTTACCTCATCATGCTAATATAATCCTCCAACAAATTCAGAAAAATTCACACATATGTATATACCAACATATTATCATTTATTTAATTAAACTATATATTAATTTGCAAACAACCATATATACATCAATATATATTTATTTGCAGCAATATATACAAATATGTATATATATATATACAACCATAAACAACCATATATACATCAATAATTCAAAATAAATATATAAATCAATTCAATATATACATCAATAAATAAATATAATTCAATATATACATCAATAATTCAAAATAATTATATAAATCAATATATACATCAACACCCGAAACCAATTCAAAATCTCAATTCCAATTTCTTACCTTAATTTTTTGAGAATTCGAAAGAGAGAGAGGATGTGGTGAAAGAGGCAGTGGAGGAGCGAAGGAGGCAGTGGAGGAGCGGAGGAAGCGGTGAAGGAGCCGAGGAGGGCAGTGGGAGGCGGAGAGAGGAGAGATTTCGAAAAAAAACTTTCTATACTAATTTATTTAATTTATTTCTAATTTATATGTTTAATTATCTTTATGTTTTTTTATTTAACTATAGCTGACGAATTTTTCATAAATTCATCGGTTATAACACTTTTTATACTAATTTATTTTCAATTTATCTGTTTAATTATTTTTTTATTTTTTTATTTAACTATAGCAGACGAATTTTCCATAAATTCGTCGGCTATAGTACTTTTTATAGTAATTTATTTCCAATTTATATGTTTAATTATCTTTTTATTTTTTTATTTAACTATAGCCGACGAATTTTCCATAAATTCATCGGCTATAGTGTTTTTTATACTAATTTATTTCTAATTTATATGTTTAATTATTTTTTTATTTAACTATAGCAGATGAATTTTCCATAAATTCGTCGGCTATATCACTTTTTATACTAATTTATTTAATGTATTTCAAATTTATATTTTTAATTATCTTTTAAAACAAAAATCCGACCGTCAGATATCATTATTATGTTGAACTATGTGTATGGGTAAATTTTCATCAAGATCCGACAACGGTAAGGACTCGATCTGGACGGTCAATACTGTAAGTCAAACCCCTAAACGCAAAGAAACAGTAATTTGACCGTCTAAATTACGTATTTTGCCCGAACCTTCAACTGCAAATAGTTTCAAATCTATGAGACACAACCAGTGGTTAAAGATTTTATGAAAAATAACCATCGGAGATAGGGCTACCTCTAGGGAGAAAGAATGAAAATTGCATTGACCGCAACTATTGACACCGAAACTTTATCGGAATTACGTGATTTTCCAACCGTAAACTTATTTCATTATTCCGGTCATATCTTATTTCATGACTTTTTTTCGTTTGAAACTTTTACGTAGAATTTGTTTTTGAAACGGAACATTTAACACTTGGTAAATAAATTATACAACATTAGTAGACATGTTGTGATTGTGATGATCAAACTTGTGAAACAAAAATCCGACCGTCAGATATCATTATTATGTTGAACTATGTGTATGGGTAAATTTTCATCAAGATCTGACAACGTATTTTTATCAAGATCCGACAACGTTAAAGACTCGATCCGGACGGTCAATACTATATAAGTCAAACCCTTAAATACAAAATGGTAATTTGACCGTCTAAATTACGTATTTTGCCTGGATCTTCAACTGCAAATAGTTTCAAATCGATGAGACGCAACCAATGGTATAAAAATTTTATGAAAAATAACCATCGGAGATAGGGATACATTTAAGGAGAAAGAATGAAAAATTGCATTGACTGTAACTATCAGCACCGAAACTTTATCGGAATTACTTGATTTTCTAACCGTAGACATATTTTATCGTTCCGGTCATATCTTATTTATTGATTTTTTTTGTTTGATGCTTTTACATATAGTTTGTTTTTGAAACGGAGTATTTATTTGACACTTGGTAAACTAGTTATACAACATTAGTAGGCATGCTGTGATTGTGATGATCAAACTTGTGAAACAAAAATCTGACAGTTAGATATCATTATTATGTTGAACTATCTGTATGGGTAAATTTTTATCAAGATCCAACAACGTTAAGGATTCGTTCCGGACGGTCAATACTGCAAGTTAAACCCCTAAACGCAAAAAAACGGTAATTTGACAATCTAAATTACGTATTTTGCCCGGACCTTCAACTGCAAATAGTTTTAAATCAATGAGACGCAACCATTGGTATAAAAATTTTATGAAAAATAACAATCGGAGATAGGGCTACCTCTAGGGAGAAAGAATGAAAAAATTGCATTGATCGCAACTATCGGCACCGAAACTTTATCAGAATTACGTGATTTTCCAATCGTAGACATATTTCATCATTCCGGTCATATCTTATTTCATGACTTTTTTTCGTTTGAAGCATCTACGTGCAGTTTGTTTTTGAAACGAAACATTTACTTAACAATTGGTAAACAAGTTATACAATATTAGTAGGCATGTTGTGATTGTGATGATCAAACTTGTGAAACAAAAATCCGACCGTCAGATATCATTATTATGTTGAACTATGTGTATGGGTAAATTTTCATCAAGATCAGACAATGTTAAGGACTCGATCCGGATGGTCAATACTGTAAGTCAAACCCCTAAACCCAAAGAAACGGTAATTTTCCTATAAATAAATTGTTGTAAAGTGTTATGATTATATATTGAACATGTATAATAAAACATTCAAGTGTAAAAAACATACATTTCCGTGGGATACATCCAAGTATAGTGTACTGGACCGGTAAACAACAATTGCTCGGGAAGATGGATCATTAGGTGAGACATGATGCCATAAAAATTTGGAGAAAATATCCTCTCAAATTTACACATGATATAAATAATATCCTCTTGCATTTCCCAGAGGTCAGATTTTGTCACTTCCCGTGTGCATAACTTCTGGAAGAATCTTGACAACACTACTAACAACTAGGGCTGGGCACTTCGTACCGTAATCCCGATCCCGTATCGAAAATTGGCAAGACGGGAGGGGACAAAATTTAAAATGACAGTATCATCCCGTCCCACCCCGATAGTTTGGAAACTAGACAAGACGAGACCATCCTGAAAGTATAAATGTACTTGTATCCGATCATAACCGTCTGCTTTTTAGGGTGCATAATATCATATAATGAACTCAAAAGCACTCAATGAGACGGCCAAAACCTAAATATAAATCATAGTATTAGTTTCATGCAACAAGAGTTAGATAATTCATTCACGTTTAATGATGATGATGATCATATGAAAGATATTGGCCCCACAACGAAGCTATGTAGTGATAACCAGAGCTCCTTTAATTTTTCAAACTTGAGAGATTTCTCGATATCTTAATTAATTAGTTAGATACCAATTACAAGCATTTAATTAATTGGTTATTGATTCCTTTTCATTCTACAATTTTGGTTCGTCTTGTACTTATATAGAGTTAGGAGTTTAGAACTAGGACAATTATACCATGAAAAAAGTAACACCATCGAATATATATATATATATATATATATATGAAAAATTAATACACAATAAAACCCTCATTAATATTGGATGAGTTCATATTGACTTTATAAAAATAGATATAAAATTTCTTCAAGAATTTAAGATCAATTTATCTCTTCTATGTTTATTTTTTAATTTTTTTTCTATCGTTGCGGGATCCCTGTCCCGTCTCGATCCCGTCCCGGTACCGAACGAGATTGTCCCGGACGGGATACTTTTCTAAAAATGCAATCTCGTCCCGTTCTGATAATATATTTTTGAGACAGACAGGATTCGGCAAATCCTGTACCATGCCCAGCCCTACTAACGGCTCCACCACCTGACGAGAAAGGAACGGTCGAATGAAAACACGGAAGAAACGCTGTAGCAGAATATGACAGTCATGACTCTTTAACCCGTACATCATATTGTCCCGAAAGTTTACATACCAGACTATATTTCCTTCATAGCCTAAAAGATACTTCACATAACCTATCCACCTGAAAATTACGTTATTCTGGACAGGCTTCACAGTGTAAGGAGCTTGAGGCATTTTTTTCCCTTCTTTCAACCACAGATGTCTTCGTATATCCATTTTTTTAAGATCAATGTGTGCCTGAGGACCGTCTTTCGTCTTCCCCTCCAAGTTCAGCACTGTTCCCACCACATTGTCGCACACGTTCTTTTCTATGTGCATCACATCTAGGTAGTGCCTGATCAACAACTTACTCCAGTATGGGAGTTCCCAGAATATGCTCTTATGTGTCTAAAATTTGTACTTGTCGGGTCTTTCAGGTGTAGCTACCACAATATTAGGATGATTGTTGAGCTACCAAAAATCGTACTCATTAAGCACTGCTAAAATTTCTTTTCCCGTCCATCTTCTGGGAGGCACACCGTTTTTTACAGTCTCATCAAATACCTTGTTATTGAACCGCCTTTCGTGGTCATACGGAAGGAGAGTACGGTGACCCAATCTGCATATCTTGTTGCAATGACTACTGCTCTCCTCATCACTAAGACACTCTAGACAAACCTTGTATCCCCTAACAACGTTGCCCGACAACATCCCACGGGCAGGAAAATCACTGATGGTACCAACATCCATGTCATGCATCTGGAACATCTCGTGCATGTACTTATCATAAATGGGATGATTAACGTCCCAAAAAACTTAAGCTCTTTAATCAAAGGTCTCAAATACACATCGAGACACTTTCCTGGATAATCGGGCTCTGGAATCAACAAACTCAACATATTGTATTCCTTCTTCATGCACATCTATAGAAGAAGGTTGTATAGTCCCAAAATCACCGGTCATACAGTGTATTGAAGACTCATGTTTCCAAAAGGACTGAACCCGTCGGATGAGAGCCCGAGCTTCACATTTCAGACCTCTGACGTAAAATGAGGGTAAATGCTTCCAAGCCTCCCCGTCAGCAGGGTGTATAAGGGTATCTTCGTCATGCAATTCCTTATTAGCATGCCATCTCATAGATTTGGCCGTGTGTGATAACATGGACAACCGTTCCATCCTATCCCTCAACAGGAAACACCGAAGTACCTTCACAGGTTTCCTATTGCCTGTAGGAGTCAGCTTATACCTGTCACTCTGTCATACCGGACATACCAAGGTCATTCCCTTCTGAATCTTTACCCCAAAAGAGAACACAGTCATATCTGGATGCATGGATCTTGATGTAGAAAAGCCCAAGATCTTTCAGGATACATCGGACCTTATGATGTGTGGTAGGAAGACGATGACCGTGGGGCAGCATCGAAGCAATGTACTATAGATAATCATCAACAGCCTTCACGGTCGATTTTGTCTCAACTTTAATCTTCATAACGTCCATCACACTTTCAAGAACCGTCTTCTAACAACCGGGGTACACAGGGGTCTGTTTGAAAGCAAGTAGTTTGTTGTACTTGTCAATACCAACAGTGTTGACAACTCTAAGGAAGGGCTGCACCGGCTCAAGCATATACTGTCCTTGAGAGCATACACCGCTCTCATAAGGAAACATATTGTTTATTAAGACCGTTTTTGGATTGTTGGATGTACTGCCCGTCTCAGAAAATTGCCCATGATCATGCGGACCCCCTGATGATGTTTCACCGTGATATATCCAACATGTGTACTTCTCCTAAAACCCGTTACTCTTCAGGTGCTGCCAAACTTTGTCAATCGCAAATCGATGCATATCGCTGCAACACTGACATTTAGTGCACGGGCAATAGAAAATTGTATTCTCGTTAGTAGTTGCCAGCACATATTCAATAAAACTAATAACTCTTTTACCATATCTTTTGTCCCATTTTGGAAGCAAAATTCAACTCTTATCTATATCCTGAAAAGATAACAAAATATATATGTATAACTCTAATTAATTAATTAAATTTTCAAATCATTTAGTGTTCTCCAACAATTAATTAATAACAAATTAATAATTAACACATATATATATATACATGCATATATATATATATACTAATTACATAACAATATTATATATCAACATCAATCATAATCAACAACTTAAATTAATTCATACTATGCATCAACACAATATTATAATTAATATATATATATATATATACATCTACTACTTATTAATAACAACAACTTCATATATATTATCGAATCAAAATCGATCAACTCAATCACACTCAAAATCAATATTATATAACTCAATTAAACTCTTAAATCAACTCAAAATCAAGATATATACACATATACGTACCTATATATAGCTCTACAAACTAATTTTAAACAGATTTCAACGACACCTAACAATTTCGACAACACTCAAACTTTTTCTCCCGTTTTTTTCCTCCAAATGAGTTGTTGTCTAGATCTGCAAACATAAGGACTTTTAGCTGAAAAAAAATAAATAATTTTGTCGGCTAAACTTTTTATAATGTCATCGGCTATAGTTTACAGACTATAGCTGACGAAAAAATTATTTTAGCCGATGAAAAAATTATTTTAGCCGACGAAAATTTAACTTAGCCGACGAAAAAAAATTTTGTCAGCCTGTTTTTTTTTGTCAGCTATAATGTTTATGTTGGTAGTGAACGCGTCCAACCCATGATGGGAATTAAGATCGATGAATATAAGGGAAGCCCAAATCATCCATACACATGTACAGAGAAACATTAGATAGATGAGAAACATGTCATACCAGAAAAGAAGAAAGTAAACCCATGTTCGAGCCATCGTATTACCTTCCCAAAGAATATGAGAACAATAAATTTCAGTATTCGAATACGAGCCAAATAGGTAAGCCAGACAATTCTAAGAGGCCAAGGAATGACAACTAAAGAGGCCAAGGAATGACAACTAAAGAGGCTAAGGGCTGGGTAATTAGATTTTTGATACAAAGGAGGAAATCAAAATTTGTTGTGTAGTAGATTTCTAGACAACAAAACCCGTAGTAACGCGCGGGCTCACTAACTAGTTATATAATATATTCCTAATTATATAAATGTTAATACATTATTATCTTATACATATAAATAATATTATCAAGGGCAAATTGGTCATTTTAGGGTGAATAGGTGCTCTTTGTCAGTTTTTTGGACGGATCTAACGGTGCTAGACACTAATTTTATGTCAAACTCAAACGTGAGACACCGTTTTGAAGTTTTTAAAAGATGAGATATTAAAGTTGTACTTCTAAAAAGATTATGAACAATTTTTCCTTATCTAAAATGTGCACATATTGAAGACTAGAAGAATCATCAATAAACAAATTCTACAAGCACAAACAATTACTACATGTAGAAAGTGGCCAACCTAAGTGTCAACCAGTCTCTCTGATAGTCTGGATCGATAATCAGGGCCTACCGCGTAAACCACAGCTGATGGGAGGATAAACGGTGAAATTGCAGCAACGTTGCGACGGGCCAATGAATCTGTATATAGGGGAATATGCAGGATATGTATGAGATCTCATATGTTCTGAGAGAGAGGAGCTAGGTGGTGTTTTATATGTACAAACCTCTCCGGCATTTTTTCCTTGGGTTTCGGGTTTACATCCAAGTTTCTCTTAGATCAACATCAAGTGCCGCTTATGTTGCATTTTCATCATAAGTGGATTCCTTACGGGTTAAGAGCAAACCCAACAGCTTCTTTATTTTATTGGTTTTCTCAAATTTAGAGGATTTTTAGCTGTTTTTAGGTAGAACAGATTCTTCATCTCATTCGTTAAAATGGAGATAGAGTAGAAGAGAAGTCTTCATTCCCTAAATTTATAGCAATGTCTTCATTTCTCAAAATTTAATTCTACACATTCTTCAATGAGATAAAGTTATCAATATAATATTTTATTAGGTGTTTAATTCTTACAATAAAAAACATAATTTTTTTAGTTATAATTAATTATGATATAGTATATTTTGTTGTTGCATTAAATACTGAAATCTTCAAAATAGAGAAATTGTTAGAGTTTAAGCATAATTTTATTAGAGAATTTATCTTTTACTTCTCTATTTTAGAAAAATTTTGAGTAAGCTCTTGGATATGCTCTAAACCACATACCATCCTCAAATTCTTTAGAACTTCAAAATATCCAACAATGTGGAACATGCATGAGTGATATCTCTTCTTTTAAATATGATCAGGTAATCAGTTTTAAATTTATACTTCAAAAAATTAGTTATATGACGTAGTACCATTTGATATAGTGACATAGTCTCCTCTTTGGTAAGTAGGCCTGGCAAAACACAGTGTCGTGTTCGTGTCAGATTAAATTCGCTTCGTGTATTTATCATGTCCCACAATAAAAAATCGTTAAGCTATCGTAAGCATGATGCTAAATCCCAAACCAAACCATAAATTATTGTGTTAACCGTTAAAACATGTTAAGAAAAATAATTATAATACCTGAATATTATTTTTTCCTTTTTTAAATTTTTTTATAACAACACAAATAGATATTAATGCATATGCTGCAAAACTTGTCTTTTTTTTCATATGTCTATTGAGTATGATAAACAAAATAGTTGTTTAGGGTTTCTTATATAAAGTAGACAAGAAAATAAAAAATTATGAAAAGACCCCTATGATAAAGAGTTTTATCGTATTACCGGTTTAACCCTAAACCAAACCATTATAAATTGTGTTCTTATCGTGGTGACCCTATGAAACCAAACATATAAACCTCAAACCGAATCCTTATAATTTCGTTTGTTTTCGTGTCATGTTATCGTGTCTGTGTGTAATTCTGTCAGGCCTATTGGTAAGTGAGAGGTTATGAGTGATAAAAAAACTGTTATATGAACATGTTTAGAAGTAAATAATTGTGATATCTTGATGAGGAAGTGTTATGAGAGAATTCTTAAGAGAAAATCCGGATTCGAATAAGAATTTTATTCCTTAAACAGGCACACATTCACATCCACACATACATATATATATAACGTACCAATGTTATATGTATATAACATAGGTTACACATTCTTATTACAGAACAATAAAGCAAAAATCTTGAAAAATAGAAAACATAAATTTCACCTTCGCAGGATGCTCGATTGCATTGAGCACATGCAACAAACCTTTAAACCCGTAGATAGGTATGAGTCTCACTGGACGAGTATGTCTCAATCGTCATTCTTCTGCTCAATCAAGTTACGGCATCTTATATATGGCAGAGCTGGCTGCATCTTCTAATTGCAACAATGGCAACTCTTGTTTCAGGCTGGTGGTCAAGATTTCCTAGTTTTGCACTTTGGCTGATCCAGACGGCAACGGCATAGGTAGCTTTTGTTCTATGGAGGGATCGACTGCTGGGTCCGGCAACTTCTGGTGTCTGGTTGGCATATCAGCTGAAGGTTTCGGGTCTGGAAGTGTTGTAACCACGTAGCGGAAGTTGTATGAATTGACACCCGTGTACAACCCATCATCCTTCTTATAGACAACAGTTTTACCGTCATAAAGCACGTCCTTCTGATAATAAGAGTACGGCACGTCGCAAATTCCCTTAGTAGCCATCAGGTCCACAGATATAGAAGTGTATGCCGGCACAGTGACAGTGTAGGTAGTCTCCAATGTGTTTTCCGACGTAACAGTTTCTCCCCATTCGTACGATCCAGAATACTCGGCGGAGGCATCGACGTCAGTACCACCGATGAATGGCATTTTGAAACTGACGCTGACTTGTATCCCCACCATCCATGAGTATCTGGCGCTCCAGGTGCTGCTCTTACTCTCCGTGTACGAGAACTTGAATTCCACAGTGTTGTCTTTTGAGGTGCTGTTGCTAGCGTTTGCGGTGGCCATGGTGACCGGGGTCTCGCCGTAGATTATGGCATTGTTAAGGTCGAAGTCGGTATTGTAGATCATCCTAGAGAAAACAAGCTCTTCCAGCTTGAAGAGTGAGTTGGCTGGAATGCTGGTGTAGGCTGCATTTAGGGCGTCACTGATTTGGCCACAAAACTTGTTGTTGCTTTTGAGAGCGACCGTGTTACTGTCGACCTTCACCGGCCAAAACAAGGTGTTAGGATCGGTGGCGGCAGTTTTTGGGTCGGATAAAATCACGTCGGAACTGTTAGAAAAGTAGCTACTATCGTTGTATGACTTTATCTTCACCCATCCGTGGTCATCCGTGGACACCTCGAACCACGACTCAGCCATCCCCTTATCGTTGGATACGAATCTGAGCTTAGCTCCCTCCTCAAGCTTAAGGTAATTTCCAGTGAAGCCCTTGAAGGCCACATGCTTTGGCAATATCACCAACGACTCCAAGTCGGTGATATCCAATATATTCTCATCCTGCTTCTCTTCATGTAATTTCAAGAAGCCAAAAGGTACTTGTACGTCATCTGCCGTTGCATATAGTTTTGTTTGGACATGGACCAACCTGGCTTTGTTGGGGTTGCCATCTACAGCTGCTTGAGGCTCGATCAATGTACATTCCTTTTTGGATTGGTCCTCCTCTGGTTCATTAGCCTCCGGAGAAAGGTACTTCCTGTCACGAAATTGAAACACTCGCAGGAACTTTTTGTTGTAAGAGCATCTTATATGTACTAGTCCCGTCCCAGTATTGGCAGTCACGACTTCGAACTTTCCTAACTGGCTGAAGACATTCACTCCGTCGAATTTGAGAAGGCCATGACTGAAGGTATCAGAATCATGGCTGTAGTTCAAGTAATACTTGAAGAAGGATGAGCTTAGTGCAATAGTGGGTGGTAATATGAGCGACATTTTCTGAATGAAGTATATGTATGATAGATCACTCTAGTTTCGTGAGCTTGTTTGTGTGGCTAGACTTGCTATCCACATATGCTATTTATAAGCAATACGTACTGAAGCAAGCTATGGAGAAGAAGAAGAAGAAGAAGATAGAGATGATCACGCGTGGCTTCAGATCCATCAGTGCTCATTAATTAGCTTCACTAACTAATGTACTCGATCAGCCAGCAGTGGCATTCATCAACATGTTGGTAATGAATCGAATTAGTTGTGGTAGAGCATGGAACTTGATATAGATCTGAAACTTCATCGTTAAATTTCATATATATATATATATATATATATATATATATATATATATATACTTCATATCCATAACGAAGCTTCGTTTTGAAATTAAAGTGTGAAGTTCTTTATTTGACTCGTTTTTCGGTCATAATTTCACATCTTCACTGTTCAATTTGTAGAACTTAATGCATAGATCACTGTTGCCAAGTTTCGTTGAATTTAATGATTGTTTGGGTTTTCATATTCGTTATTTACACAAACAATTTTGGTTAGACAGTTTTATGGTCCGTTCATTGTTCTAATCAAATTCGGCACTTTAACGATTACCAATTTGGATGAAACTTGACACGGGTGATCTATGCATTAGGTTCTACAAACTGAACTGTGGAGATGTGAAATTATGACCCAAAAGCAAGTCAAATAAAGAACTTTGCACTTTAATTCCAAACGAAGTTTCGCTCTGGATATAAACTATATATATATACAGCCTTTCTATGCTACAAACATCCGCACCAATAGTTTTTGTGTGGATTTTTATTTTTGCATCACTTTTCGATTTAATTTTCTCATCTCCACAGTCTAGTATCTAGATAATATTGTGTAGATCATCTCTGCAAAATTTCAGTTAATTTGGTGATCGTTAAGGCCCTTAAACCTGATCGTTGAAAGAACGTACAGTTCCAGATGAACAGATTTGGTTCATTCATGGATTGAACACATTTTTGATACCTTAATGATCACCAAATTAGCTGAAATTTTATATGGATGATCTACTCATATACCCTCTAGATATTGAACGGTTAAGATGAGAAAATCTGATCAAAAAATGGATCAAATGTGAAAATCCATACCTTAACTAAGGTACGGACGTCCGCACCTGAAACGGCTTATATATATAACATCTTTTAGCTTCATATATTGATTCATGTTAATTGGTATATATACAATTATTAAGATTCACTAATGTACATATGTTGTGAAAAATCTACAACGATGATGCAAGAATTACTTATTGGCAAGTGTGGGGGTGCAAAAGTTAATTGCTTAATTGAAGAATCCATGCGGCAACTAAACATCACAATATTGAAGGTTTTATACCATGGTAATCTAGGTTTACAAGCTTCTTCAGCTCTTCAGCTGTCTTGACAGAATGATTAAACAAAACGGCAATGTATCATGAAAATTATTACCATGTACGTACATGTTTAGCAGTTTAGGTTTGGCAGAGGCCAAAATATAAAGAGAAAAATGCATTAATAGTGTTTGAAGACTTGCTGGACTTTCAATATGATACCCAGACTTTTAAATGTATCAGAAAGGTACCCGAACTTGTATTTTTGTATTGACGTCGTACCTATGGATGTTTTCCGTCACCTCTCCGTCAGTTCATGTCACATATGCACCTCGTATCTTGTTCCATGGGCACCTCGTATCGGCAGAGGGGGCACATGTGGTTCCTCTCCAGGCACCGGACAACGCAAGGTAGATGAAAGTAGTGCGCGCACGGCAACTGAGTGAAGGGTGGCTGATCCATATCGAAATCTTCCAAGCAAACAGCACAGGAGGGCGAGCGTGCGATAACATCACTATCGAGACTCACTGGCACCAAGCCCTGGATGAAGGATCTGCTTGCAGGAATCCAATTAAGCCTGGTCGGAACCCGTGACGCATCTCGGTGGACAATAGTCGCATCATACACGGACACCAGAACCGGGATCTCTGGGTTGACGATTGTCTGCAACGCCCCGTAGAGGGTGTGAACACAAGCAAGATGTTCATCTTTGGGCACACCCATTCGGGAAAGCATGTTCGTGATGCGGGTTTCGTAATACCTATTGCTGTCGTAGTTGTCCGATAATTGCTTCTTGAAACTGGAGAACTTGACCAGAAGATCTCGTTTGTCGAGAAGAACAAAGGATTCAACGGTATTTGAGATAGTGGTTTAAGCTATTAGTGCACCATATTGAAAGGTCTGAAGTCAGAAGAGAAAGGTGGAGTCTTTGTTTTGAACGAGGAAAGACAGATTAAATAAAATGCATTGTGACATGAACTGACGGAGAGGTGACGGAAAACATCCATAGGTACGACGTCAATACAAAAATACAAGTTCGGGTACCTTTCTGATACATTTAAAAGTCTGGGTATCATATTGAAAGTCCACCAAGTCTTCAGACACTATTAGTGCATTTTTCTCAAATATAAAGAAAAAACTCCTCGCACACTTTTGGAGAAAAATAAAATACTGGTGCTAGTATTCAGCTAACGAAAATAAGCAAAAACACAAGTATATCAGCAAGAGAAGTAACATACACTGCTTGTCAAAAAAAAGAAGTAACCATATATACACTAGGTCAAACATATTCTTCAGTCGGTACAAGTTTGCCACGACTTACCATTGGGCTTTTCGCAATTCTAAATGTGTGCTCTTGCTAATAGGCCCATTTGAACAGTAACTATATTGTTTTATAGGTTTAAAGCATATTTATAATTTATCACACTTTATTTGAGATTTTTAGCTATTTTAGAGAACGCATTTAGCTTTTTGGTAATTTTATAAACTCCAGCAGACTAATCAAAGCTTATATATTTTAATTTTTAGTTATCTCGCTCTTCAAATATAACTAGCGTCCTAACGACATGACTCTCTACAATTAATTTAGTTAATTTAAAGTAAAACTTGTAAGTAACTTTATGCAATAGTTAAACACATTTACAAATATAAATCAAACAAAAATTCCCATTAGCTCTGAATCTAGAGATTTTTTCTCATTAACAAAATCAAATTCTAAAAATCTCATTTGCTACTAATTATAGGGTCTTATTGCCCATTTCAATGAATATAATAGACATGAGCTCATTCCAATATAAGGTATTCTTACTTGTGTCGGTGTCGTTAGTTATCGTAGAGGAGAGAAAGAGATTTAGTTTTAGATCTGATCAGATCAGATTTGATAGTTATATTATTTGATTAGGATATATTTGTATTTTAATCTAAGTTTTACTGGAATGGACATTAGAAAAAGATTTCATTCAAGTGAGTTTTAATTTGTATGTTTTTGTATAAACGGTCATTATTACTTTTTAAAATGGCTAGTCAACATGACTTTTTAGCTATTTTGGTTAAACTTTGACTATAAAATGATTAGCATTAATAAAAATGCTCTGGCCCTTCCATCATTATGAGAGGCTACCGCTTGGATGAGGCATCATTTAGATGGTCTTTCACTCTAGGTTCTTTGGTTAGACTATGCTTCCATTTCTCTATACTTCTCGGTGGCCTCGTCCTGATCCGGTCCTTCATGCTCTCTTCTCTTAGACATTCGACATCAGCCTGCATTCGCGCGTTTTAGCATTTTGGCCACGTCTTCTTTAACTAGGTCATTCACGGTGCCATCGGACTTGAAATTTTGATCTCCTAATTAACCGGCCAGACAGGGTGCATTGCAATGCTCATTCTTTTTCTAAGGTCGTCCGTAACATGGACTTTTTATAAAATTTTCTACCTCGTCAAATGTTATGGGTGATCGGGTTTGACAGTGATCACCCACATGCGCCCCTACTGGCACGAGAAATTATAAAAAAATGGTAATAATAATTGCTCATAACAATGGTGTCTCCACTAGGCAGAATGCCTGCTTTAAAGCCAAGCGTGATCATCTTCTCCAAATTTCATATGTCAACATCATTTAACTAAAATCAATATGTTGGCCTGATCGAGCTAGCGAGGGAGCTAGATGGCTTCAGTAGTTCGGTATTGCTTATAAATAGCACATTTGGAGCAAGATATCTAACCACACAAATAAGATCACTGAACTAGAGGGATCTATATATCACTGAAATATATATATATATATTTCATTCAGAAAATGTCGTTGCTATTACCACAAACTATAGCCCTAAGGCCCTGGTCGTTGGAGTCCAACTACTTGAACTACAGCAATGATTCGGATTCCGCGACGCATGGATTTCTCAAATTCAACGGAGCTAATGTCTTCAGCCCCTTAGCAAAGTTCGAAGTCGTGAACGCGAATACTGGGATGGGACTGGTACATATAAGATGCTACCACAGCAGAAAGTTCCTGCAGAGGAGAATTGAGGGTGATGTGAACCTTTCTCCGGAGGCTGATAAACCAGAGGAGGACCAATCCAAATGGTCCTGCACACTGTTTCAGCCTCAAGCAGCTGAAGATGGCAATCCCTGAAAGATTTATTTGGACTATTAACAATATTATTACGTGACTTGCAGACCAAGTAATTGATTAAACCTAATCCAAGTATATTACGAGTTATATTATGGAATGTAATAATATAATATGTAAATAACATATAGTTTACATATTGATATGGGAATCCTAATTGGAATCTGATATGATCTCGTATTCTTTAGTAGATCTTGTAGTATACAACTAGGACTCTTTTATGGGCAAGACACTAGTTGTTTACTATATATATAGACGAGCATAAGTCCCTGTTCTTATCACGAAACGCATTCGGCACCTATCCCATTCTAGGAGCTAACTGTGATCAGAGAACAGAAGATTTGAGCTCATACACGGTCATGGCAATTTCTATTAACGCTGCCGGTAACACCCTTGCTCTTATTCTTTATGGTTCTGAGTTGATTGAATGTGTTTACATGTTTTTGGCTAACTATGGATTACTACACCTTCAGTCTTTCAATTGGTATCAGAGCCAATATTTAGTCTTGCATGTAAATCGTTTTTCAGAAAATCAACATAATAGCAATTAGGGTTTATATGCTATACTTCAGAAACAAACAAATTTTTTTTTTCTTCCGTTTGGGCCTGTGAGCCGCGTACCCTAAGCCCAAAACCCGACCCGGAACCCCTGAAAAGGGGATCCATTCGCGCTTCCGCTGTTTGAAAAACAACGCGTTCTGGGTCTTGGTTCTTCAGCGGGCGAAGAGGGAGGAAGCGCGAATGCGAAATTTCGCATATTCAGTTCATTGGGTTCATAACCCAATCTCTCCAGGTTAGTTTAAGAGATTAGAGAACCCTAGAGCACACCCGGAGTGCAATTATGTTAGGACAGATATTTTTGGTGATTCCGGATGAAATTTAAATTCAATCTCTGTGTTATATGAATGGATTGTTGGTTGTTTGAATGATCTGTGCTGCATATGTGTATTGTTCTTGTTTTCGCTAACAATTGCAGCGCTGTAGCAGAGGCCAAGGTATGTCAATTGTGTGAAAAATCTAATTTTTCAAATGACAAAGGGTCTTCTGTGTTAATCTGTGATTTTTGGTTATGTTGTGGCTGTTTAAGTCTCCCAAATCAGTTTATTTTGATCATGACTATAAAAATTGCAGAAGAAGATTAGTTTTATTCAAGGATTTTCGTTAACTTGAATTGAGATGAAAACTGTTCAGAAAAATCTTCAAGTCTTGGTTTTCTGGGGATATGAACGAGTATATTGCACACAGCAAAACTTTTTCATGTTTTCAGAAAATCATAAAGTGTAAAAGACTTAATCTTGTGTTACTGATTTTCAAAATTTGCACTTTTTGTCTTCCATAGAAGTGTTGGTGCATTGCTTAAAAATTGGAACAGCTGCATACATGATTTTCATTCTCATATTTGGTTATTTTAGAAGCCTTTCTTCTGCCATATAGGTGATGACTGCTTCTATCATATGACTTGAGTTTTAAAATTGTGGGATGTGGATTCATAATTTCAGTTGTGCTTTATCTACTGCCATATAGGTGTTGTGAAGCATGTTTTCAGTCTGGGATTATTTGGTGCTTACATATGTATATAATTTTGACATGTATATATGCTTATGTGTGTTAAAGTGTGTTTTATACTGTTTCTGTGATTTTGGTTTTGCTTTCTTTTGTCAAATAAGCCTTACTCAAAACACAGAAAACATTGAAAATAATACAAAAACACTCATACAGTTAACAAATACAGTACAAGAACTAATTGAAAACTCCTTTTGTTTGCTCCTTAGGTGTCCAGGTTGTCACCCTCAATCAGATTGAGCTTTTAACTGGTTCAAACTATAAAACTTGGTTGAAACAGTTGAAAGTTTATTTCTCTACCAGCCATCTAGATGATTGCTTAAACAGTGGAGTCCCTCAGCACATTGAGGTAGAGGATAGAGAGACATACCCAGCAGCAGCCGAGTATGAGACCAATTGGTATAGAAATAATAACACCTGCAGAAATATCATCAGAGCCACCATTTCAGACACTATATCTGGTACCATCCCTGAGATGGATTTTGCTTATGACATGCTTGAACTGATTGAAAAGAAGTTCAAGCACACTGAGAAAGCTGAGAGAGCCAACTTGTCCCTTCAGTTCAACACCCTTAAGTACAATGGTGTTGGTGGGGTTAGGGAATATTTTCTTAAAGTAGAAAATACTGTGCATAAGCTTAAGAATCTTAACATGGAACTCCCTGAAGAATATGTAGTGCACACTGCACTACATTCACTGCCTCCACAATTCAGTCAACTTAAGTCGAGCTACAATGCTCAAAAGGACAAGTGGACCTTCAATGATCTTATTGCCATAGCAACTGAGGAGGAGACCAGAATTAGGGGTGAAGATCCCAACTATGGTGTGATTAAGGCTACTGTTGCTGCAGCTGAAGCAACAGTAAATTTGGTGGGCAAGAAAAACAAGTGGAAGAAGAAGCTAGGAGTTAAGAAAATTAATTTTAAACCTAATTCAGCTAAGGGGGCAGGAACATCCAGTAATACCAGTGGCAATGGCACATTCAAGCATAAGTGCTATTTTTGCAAAAAGCCAGGCCACATTAAGAAGGACTGTGCAGGCTTTCAAGCTTGGCTAGTCAAGAAGGGTAAGATTCTTGCTTCAACTAAATCTATTAATTTCCCATCTCTCTATTATTTAGAAGTTGATTTAATAAACATAGAGCCAAATACTTTTTGGCTTGATTCAGGCTCTCCCTTACATATAGTTAACTCCATGCAGGGTATAACAAACAGGAGGAAACCAAAAACAAATGAGGCACACATTCGTGTAGGCAATGGATCCAGGGTGTCAGTCAAGGCCTTGGGGAATTTAAAGCTTGACTTAGGCCTAGGAAATTTTCTAGTTTTGGAGAATGTTTATTTTGTACCCGCTATGAAGAGAAATTTAATCTCTTGGGATCTTTTGATTGAACTTGGATGTAGTTTTCTTTATGATATCAATGGAATTAAAATTTTCAGAAATTCCTTGGTTATTGGTTCTGTTTCACGTTTGAATGGTTATTTGCAAATTCAGTGTACTACAGCTTCTCATTCAGTTTATAATATTGAGAATATTGCAGAAAATTCAAATGACTTAAGTAAAAATGATAACACTACTGTTGGTGTTAAAAGAACCATGTTTAATGAAAAATCTGCATACTTGTGGCATAGAAGACTTGGCCATATATCAAAAGAAAGAATGAAAACACTCATTAAGCTAAAGATGTTACCAGAACTAGATTTTTCCAACCTAAACGAATGTGTGGAATGTTATAAGGGAAAAATGACAAACAAATCCTATAAAGGTTCATACAGGAAAAAAGCCTTATTAGAGTTAATTCACACTGATATTTGTGGTCCCTTCAGTCACCAAACTATCTGTGGGAATGTCTATTTCATCACTTTCATTGATGATTTCTCACGTTTCTGTCACATTAAGCTGTTATCAGAAAAATCACAGTCTGTTGAAGCCCTTAAGATTTTCAAAACTGAAGTTGAACTTCAATTAGGTTTGAAAATAAAGGCTGTGAGGTCTGATAGAGGGGGTGAATTTTATGGAAGATATACTGAAACTGGTCAACATAAAGGGCCATTTGCACTGTTTCTTGAGGAACATGGCATTTTAGCACAGTATACAACCCCTTACACACCACAACAAAATGGTGTGGCAGAGAGGAAAAATAGGACTCTTTTGAACATGGTAAGAAGCATGATGTGCACTTCAGGTTTGCCCAAATTTTTATGGGGTGAGGCACTTAAAACTGCAAATTATATTTGCAATAGAGCACCCAGCAAATCAGTTGATAAAACTCCATTTGAGCTTTGGCATGGCAGGCAGCCTAGCCTGCATCACATGCATGTTTGGGGTTGTAAAGCTGAGGCCAGGATTTATAATCCTGATCTGGGAAAACTTGAACCTAAATCCTTAAGTTGTCATTTTATAGGTTACTGTGAAAAATCAAAAGGGTATAAATTTTACTCTAGAAAACATTCACCAAGAATTTTTGAAACTCATCAAGTCAAATTTCTTGGAGAATCAGTATGCAATGCAGAGTATGTAGATTTATCTGCAGACTTTGTGGAACTTGCAGAAGATACAGAAAATTCACAAAACCTAAGGAATGTGTCTGCTTTACCATTAGTTTCAGATATGCCTACAGTGAACAGAAATTCAGCTGAAACTAGTATTTTGGGGGAAGAAGCAAACACTGAGCCAACAAATCAACAAAATTCTGAAAACATGGAAACTGATGAACCTTCAGACATTTCAGAAAATTCAGAAAACTTAGAAATTCATGAGAAACAGTCTAAAATTGTTGCTGAACAGTCTGAACCTGTAGTTGAACTTAGGAGATCCGCAAGGGAAAAGGTTCCTACTTATGGAACTGACAGTGACTACATGGTGTTTGCTCAAGAAATTGAGGAAGCACTGGAAGTAGAAACTGACCCTAAAACCTATAAACAAGCTATGGATAGTGAGGATTCAGCTAAATGGCAAGATGCCATGGATGCAGAAATTGAATCCATGAAGAAAAATAAGGTTTGGGATTTAGTTCAACATAATGGGAACAAAAAGGCAATAGGCTGCAAATGGGTTTTTAAGACCAAGAGAGATGCCCGGGGAAATATAGAAAGATACAAGGCTAGACTAGTAGCTAAGGGTTTCACACAAGAAGAAGGAATTGATTATACAGAAACATTTTCTCCTGTCTCTACAAAAGATTCTTTTAGAATTATTATGGCATTAGTAGCTCATTTTGATATGGAGTTGCATCAAATGGATGTCAAAACAGCTTTTCTGAATGGAGAGTTGGAAGAGACAATTTTTATGAAACAACCAGAAGGTTTCATGATTCCAGGAAAGGAGAACATGATTTGTAAACTTAAGAAATCAATTTATGGTTTAAAACAAGCATCAAGACAGTGGTATAGGAAATTTGATTCAGTTATATCAACCTTTGGATTTCAGGAAAATATAGTGGATGAATGTGTTTATCTTAAAACACAGGGAAGTAATTTTATTTTCCTTATCCTCTATGTAGATGATATTCTCCTTGCTAGTAGCAATCTCCAATTGCTTAAAGACACTAAAATCTTTCTGTCAAAGCATTTTGACATGAAAGATTTGGGGGAAGCATCTTTTGTATTAGGCATTGAAATTAAGAGGGACAGAAAACGTGGCCTTTTAGGTTTGTCACAAGCAAGTTATATAGAAACTGTTCTTAAACGTTTTGGAATGGAAACTTGTGCTTCAGGTGAGGTCCCTATGTCTAAAGGTGATAAGTTAACTAAAAATACAAATCCTAGGACTGACAAGCAGAATGCTGACATGGCTGCAAAGCCATATGCACCTCTTGTTGGTAGTCTGATGTATGCACAAGTGTGTACCAGACCAGACCTTGCATTTGCAGTTGGAATGCTCTCACGGTTTCAAAGCAATCCTACAGTTCAACACTGGAATGCAGGTAAAAAGGTCCTAAGATACCTTCAGAGAACCAAAAACCACATGCTTGTTTATAAAAGAGTGAAACATTTAGCTCTAGAGGGTTATACAGATTCAGACTTTGCAGGAAATTATCCTGATTCAAATAAGTCTACTTGTGGTTATGTTTTCTTACTTGCTGGAGGTGCTGTTGCATGGAAAACCATGAAACAAAGCCTCATAGCTACTTCTACTATGCAAGCTGAATTGATAGCAATTTATGAAGGTGTTTGTGAAGGTCTTTGGATTAGAAATTTTCTAATTGAGACCAACATTCTGAAAAATATTATTTCTACCAAACTTACTGTGTACTGTGACAATGAAGCTGCTGTGTTTTTCTCAAAGAACAGTAAAAGGTCTGTTCATTCCAAACACATTGATCTGAAATATTACAGTGTGAGGAAGAGATTTAAGGAAGGTGAAGTTGTGATTGAAAATGTTGGAACAGAGAATCAGTTGGCTGATTCATTCACCAAAGCCTTAGCAGTTGGTACTTTCAAGAAACACTGTGAGAACATAGGTGTTCTTGATAAGTTAGATTCTGGAATTTAGTGGGAGCTTTTCAAATTTTCAGTTTGAGTTTTTGTTGTGTTTTGTTCTTGTAATCTTCAGTTATGTTTTTGAGTTAGTAACTCAGCCGTGCAAACTTGATTTTGGATATCAATAAATTGAGGCATTTCAGTTCATGATTGCTGCAGCATTATGTATTGATGATTTGAAATTTATTCTCTGCTCAATTTTACTTTATCAAGTTGTTGTGATTTTTGGTGGATGGAAATATGCAGATTTTGTTATGTTCATATGTTTACCTTTCAGTTAACAAGTATATCACACCTGTGATAAGTTGTTACTTGTGATTTTGGAGTTTTTTGTGTAAAACCATTTGGAGGACAAGAGAATTTTGACAATGCAGTTGATATATGTGTGAAAATGTCATTAGCTCTATTCAGTTCATATCTGGAACTCTTGTGCTTTACAGAGGCTTGTGTTGTGATCTTCAATCTACAGTTTTGTTAATTCTGTTTAGATTGGAGGTTCACCATTTGTAACTGTAAAGTGACCGAGTTGTTGTTGTTGGATTTTCTTACATTTATATGACTCAAGCTAGCACTTCAGTGTAATTCTTGATTTTGTTTTGGTTCAATTACTGTTCACTAATATTGTACAGTCCAGTGGGAGATTGAAAGATTTATTTGGACTATTAACAATATTATTACGTGACTTGCAGACCAAGTAATTGATTAAACCTAATCCAAGTATATTACGAGTTATATTATGGAATGTAATAATATAATATGTAAATAACATATAGTTTACATATTGATATGGGAATCCTAATTGGAATCTGATATGATCTCGTATTCTTTAGTAGATCTTGTAGTATACAACTAGGACTCTTTTATGGGCAAGACACTAGTTGTTTACTATATATATAGACGAGCATAAGTCCCTGTTCTTATCACGAAACGCATTCGGCACCTATCCCATTCTAGGAGCTAACTGTGATCAGAGAACAGAAGATTTGAGCTCATACACGGTCATGGCAATTTCTATTAACGCTGCCGGTAACACCCTTGCTCTTATTCTTTATGGTTCTGAGTTGATTGAATGTGTTTACATGTTTTTGGCTAACTATGGATTACTACACCTTCAGTCTTTCAATCCCGACAAAGCTCGGTTGTTCCATGTCCAATCAAAACAATATGCAACTGCAGAAGAAGAATACAAGTTCTTGGAATTGTCTGACGGACCAAGTGATAAGGGTACCTTTCTAATCATTGAATTGGAGTCGCTTGTGATATTGCCTAGGTATGTGGCCTTCAAAGCCAGTAACGACCTTTACCTTCAGCTTGCGGATCCGGAGAGCAATCAACTTAAGTTTATATCCAACGATAAGGGGATTCCTGAGTCGTGGCTAGAAGTGTCCACGGGTGGCGATGGAAGGGTGAAAGTGAAGTGCGGCGGTGAAGCCTACACCAATAGCTACCTTAGATGCGGCGGTGACGCCTACAGCAACTGGATTTTTGGTGACGGTGGCGATGACAAACCTCCCACCGATTTTTTGCCAGTCAAGATCGACAATAGTACGGTTGCTCTCAAAACCTTGAGCAACGACAGATTTTGCGCAATGTACACGTTTGAAAACATAAAAGACGGTCTGAACGCAGCCTACAAAAGCATTGCGACAACTTCACGCTTCAGGCTGGAAGAGCTTGTTTTCTCCAGAAGAATCTACAATACAAACTTCGACCTAAAGAATGCCATAATCTACGGCGAGACTCCAGTCACCATGGCCACTGCAAACGCCAGCAACAGCACCTCAGCTGACAACACTGTGGAATTCAAGTTCGAGTACAAAGACAGTAAGAGCAGCACCTGGAAGACCAGCCATTCGTGGATGGTGGGAGTAAAAGTCAGCGTCAGCTTCAAAATGCCATTCATCGGTGGTACTGACGTCAATGCCTCCTCGCAGTTTTCTGGAACCTACGAGTGGGGAGAAACCGTTACGTCGGAAAACACATTGGAGACTACCTACACGGTTACGGTGCCGGCATACACTTCTGTATCTGTGAGCCTTATGGCTACCAAGGGAACTTGCGATGTGCCTTATTCTTATTATCAGCGAGACGTGCTTTATAACGGTAAGGCTGTTTACTATCATAAGGATGATGGGCTGTACACGGGTGTTAATTCATACAACTTTCGCTACGAGGTTACAACAGAGGATCAGCTAAAAAAGTTGACATTGCTGCAAGTAGAAGATGCAGCTACCTCTGCTGCTACGAAACCCTAGCTTGTTTGAGCAGAAGACTGACGGTTGTGGGTAGCATCCAGAAACCCTTACCAATCCTATCTACGAGTTTAAAGGCTTGTTGCATACGCTGAATGCAATCGCGCGAGTAACCTGCGGAAGTGGAATTTATGTATTTGGTTGTTCAAGTTTTTGCCTTGATTATTCTTAATAAAATCGTATAACTTGTGTTATGTGTATACAGAACATAGGTTATATATGTGTGTGTGTGTGTGTAACTATGCTTATGTGTGTCCTTTCAAAGAAACAATATATGCTTATGTGTGTTTGTAAGTTCGTCTAAGGAATAAAATTGTATGTGCTTTTACTAAGCTCCAGGAGGAATTATGTAGGGTCAGTTACTTAAAAACTTGATTTTATCAAAGATTTTTGTGTTCTTTTTTTTGAATAAAAGATTTTTGTGTTCTTAATACTTGATATCGATTCTAAAAAAAGGAACTTGATATCTAACGACGTTCTTGCAACAGATTTTATGACTTATAATATCGGAAACTAATTAATGGTGGAGATCTCATTTTTAATGAAGAGAGAAATGAGAAAACGGTCTCCAACTGCGATGTTGTCTCAATGTGCGCATGTAGAAGAAGCATTTTAAAACAAATTCCATAGTCACAGACTCACATACAGCTTCTAAATTATATATTAACTTGTTGCATTTGTGTTTTGGGTGTTTTTAATGAAAACCATCTAATCAAATCACGTACCATAATCTTCTACTCAAAGGCTTTCCATGTTGGTGATGATACAGATTGGGAATTGATAGTGAAGCTCTCGTCTGTTTGAGTAAAAAGCACCAAATTTTTGTTTTGTTTTATGCTTTCACCAAGTTTATTTATAATGATCATGGATCATCTGTAAAAATAAGAACATTACTGTATATGTATATATATATATATACACACACATATAGATCAGATATCTGAGAATGCTATAGTTAAAGAAAGACTACATTCGAAGTAAAATAAAGAGATTATGACAATAATCACATCAAACGAAGTATTCAATTTCAAATAATGATCATTTGTAACGCAACGGACAATACCGACTGGCTAACCAACGTTAGGCTCTAGAAAAGATGGAGAGCTTACCAACTTAAACTCTTAGATAGAAGTCTGAAAGTTACCAGAAAATAAGAGAAAACTTAAAGCTTAATCGTTAATAATATGATTGATTCATTGAATGATTGAATTACAACATAGATGTGCCTTTATATAGGCCCTAACGCGTGACTAAAACCTATTTAGAATAGAACTAGAAAATAATAAAGCCTAAATGAACTATGAATCCTAGAATAACATTAAATGCCAAATTAGACTATCAAAACGATATCTTTTAACCTAAATCTGACGGGAATCACTAAAGTGTCTTGTAGATCTAGTCGTTCCCATTCTGAAAAGGTATTATGCGTTCCAAACGAACGTTCTAGCCATAATCTGCTCCAATCCGATTCACGATCCAGAATTTGTCTTTTTGCTCGACAATTCCGATAAATCCTAAAGAATAACTTATGATTAATTCCATCATTAAAAAACCTATTTGAATATCAATTTTCGATATTCAAATCATTCTTCTTAATGTGATGTCGTTTTTTACTTTTCGAGATTCTTTGTTGATTTCAGCTACTCGTTCTACATCAATTTGGTATTCTGCTAAATAATTCCGTAACTAGAAACATTGGTTTGGAAAACCCTAAACTCACTCACTCATGACTATACATAGCTATCAACATCGGCTGATTATTCGCACAGTTCTTGCTGCTTGAGCATACGAAACTTGCACAAAGGGCAAACCCCACTTTGCTGCAGCCCCTCCATAATATATGCTACATGGTAAAGATGCGAACAAGGCATTTTGGTTGCTTCGAACCCAACCGTCATCTCCTCCATACATACTGAAGACATTGTTAATGGTACTTGGACTCTCGTTCTCTCCAGTTTCTGAGGCTTCGATAATTATTTTTTTTTCCGTCATGAAGCTACGCTCCGTTATTGGGACATGCAGCTGTCGAAGCTTTTGGGACAGGGCTTTAAACATGTGTGATGAGTTAGAGCCGTCAAGATCGATTGAGTCGTCCCTCAACGATATCAGTTCTTCGGAGTAGACACGTATGATCCGCACGCGGAATTGCACAAACAACCTAGTGGTGGTGCATGGAAACTCGTTTTTAGCTGGGTCAATGAGGCCCATTACGCTGCAGTAAGCGCCGCCCACCGCTTGCCGGGCATATGAACATGCTTGGGCAGCATGGCCATGTTCTTCACTAGCTACTTCGTACAAAAATATAAGGAACGATAATAAGAAACATGAAGAATATATGATGTACCGGATGTTATGCTCTCTTTGAGAAAAGCCATCGACTTTGGGATTCCTAAGTTACTTGGGGTTCAAGCTGATCCATAGCAATTGTACATGAAACAAGTTTATTGTCATTTTAAATTGACAATATCTCTTGTAAACTACTGTGGTTAACTGCTGATGTAGTAAGGAAAAAACATGTGAAGATATGGTATATGTAAAGTTTTCGTACATCTAAACTGACCAGACTCATGAATGATGAGAAACGCAGAGTTCATTGATGAAACGACAAAGAGCACAAAATTCATTTGGAACAAAGTATGAAAGTGGATCAATATATATAGCAGCAACCCAGCAAATCACAGGATGATTCTTGTATCAGAAAATAAGTAAATAACATACTAACGTATTAACAAAGAAGAACTCACAATCACATACTGCACTCGAATCGCTTCTTATTCAACTCCACCCGAACATAACGCAACCGGTTACCAAACTCAGTGATAGTGCTTAAACCAACATACGTTCTCTCCACTTCCGCAACCTTCTCCTTCCTCACCTCTGCTATGGATCCACCATAACATATTAGTGAGCGAGTTCCCATCATCATGACCGTTCAAGTTTCTAATCTTCTCCAAAGCTCCTTGTTTGTCGTACATCCCTTGCAAAGTACAGACAAACCCTTTCCATCCTTCCCCAACACCCTCTCTACTCAGAGCTGGTTCTGTCCACTCCACAAGTTGCCTAACAAAAACAATATCAGAGAACAATACCTCAGAGATAGGTAATATGGGTAGCAGTTGGATTCCAAGCCGGCACTCTTTCCACTCTGGAGGAGCAAACCACAGTCCGCTGTCCCTCTTATTAGCCCATAGCACTCCCACTACCCTATTTTCCCTTGTGAAATCTTGCTCATAAATTGTATCTCCCTCCTTCACTTGCCACCACATTTGAGCTGCCTTAATTTCCAATGCTGCAAGCATCGATCCAGTGGCCACAAGATGGGTGTCTCCATAGGCTAACCCCAACAATGCAGCTGAGTAGTAGGCATTCACAGCCTCACTTGTGCTCTCTTGATTCCTACCATCTCCAAATTCAGTCAGCCCTCCTGCCCACGAATGCAACTTAAACAAATCAAAGCATCTCAAACGTGGATAATTTGAGTTTGCCCTCCTGCCTAAGTTCATAAAATCCGCGGCAAGTGAATAAGCCTGAGCTCTATACTTCCTACCCCATGCTGGATCAATCTTAGCAAGCACTGCAATAGCATATATAAAGTACCCTAAATGGTAATGGTGATCATTGTAAATCCCAAACCCAAAATCCGCCCCCGAGTCCACTGATCCTTGTTTAGTCACAATGCCACCCCATTTACTATCATACAAGAAACCATTCCCACCAAAAGTCCCATCCAACCAAGGCTGAATTGTATCACTCAAGTACTTCCTAATTGCTGGAATCACAACAAGATAGCCCACCTCCTCAGCAATCAAAGCCAACCTAGCCGCTCTAGCAATCAACTTCCCATAAAAATACGAAGAAGTAGTCGCAATTGGTGCAGAATTTAAAGCATCAACATCTTTAGTAAGTGCAGATATAATTTCAGAATAAGAATCTTGTTTTATACCTTTACTCGAATGCCAAGTAATCGAAACAGGTTCAGGCTTCAACACCCATGAATCCCCCACAACACCAACAAGATCACCATCAATGCTCTTGAACTTGAAATCCTCCAAAACACTGACATCACAACCGTCCCTATCAATGAGCTTCAAATGCAGAGGATGAGCTAACATAAGCAAGTCTCCCCAACCTTTCTTCTCCCATTTATACTCCAAAGCAAATGGCTTCGTAAACTGAGCTTCACCGGAAACAGGGTAGCATGAACTGAACCGATCCAGAACCGACTCGAATTGCGGGTCTGGAAGTACTGCAATCCTCACAATGCCGGAAAACCCAGTTGATGTTATCAAAGATACGCTGGGATTCGTAAGATCGATTGCAGAAGAAGTGTAAACAAGCCATGTCTGGTTGTTGTTGAATTTGATGGTGTGTTTAGTGCGAGACTCGTTTGAAGAGAAAGACAGAACAGCGTGGATTGTTGAGATTGAAATGGATGTTCTGTTCGAAACAGAGCAAGTGAGAAATGGGCTTCCACGTACGAGAAAGAATCTGAGATTGGAGGAGGGATACTCCAGAGTGATGCTGAGATCATTGAAGGAAGAAATGACGTGTCTTTCTTGTGGGTTTTGGATGTTGGAGATGGTGAGGTCAGCGTTGAAGACTTGGTACAAGAAAGCAGAGTTGGAGAATCGAGATGGGTAAGAGATGGAGAGAGCAGAGGAGGCGGATTTGATCAGGTAAGGGTGGAAGTATTCGGGTTGGTCTCCGTTTTTGAGGGTCAAGTTTTGGAAGAAGGAGTTTGTGGGGAGTGGGGTTTTGAGGAGGTTTTGGGAGAAGAAAGGAGAAGGGTCAGGAAGGACTGTGGATTGGGATTGAGGGAAGAGGAAAGGGGTTTGCTTGTGGGTGTGATGTGGTGACATGGTTGTGGGTATCACTTCAATTTCTGGTTCAGGTGGTGGTGGTGGTGGTGATGGGTTTGGAGAAGGTGGAGGTATGTAGGGTTTGGATTTGGGTTTCTTGAAACTCTTGGTGATTAAGGTTTTAACTCTTCTCCTGATCTTTTTGAGCATTATATATTGTTTGTGAAACCGAGTCAATATTGATGGGAGGAGACAGAGGGCCAGAGGAGTTGGTGATTGATGGGAGGAGACAGGGCCAGAGGAGTTGGTGGAATTGGGAGAGGGAAAGTAGGAGGAAATGGAGGGAGGTTTAGTTGTGTCAGTTAGAAATAGTGAGAAGCAAGACCTATAACATGCCTTGCAATCCTCACAATGCCCATCATATGCCCAATTTGAAGGTAACTGAAGGTTGCAGTGCATCCCAAGAGAATGTTCAATGGGTTAAGGAAGGTATAAACCATGTGGGTGTGAAGCATGCTTGCAAGGGAAGCAGGTATCAATGACTTCAGGGTTGCTTCCCATGACAAATTGGTGTTTGAGATTGTGTGTTTCTTATCCTTAGTAGCATTAAGGTAGGAAGTATAATACGTTTTGCTTGAAATAGTCGCACCTTGTTAAAGGAAAAATATGTTTGTGTCTTCATCAAAGGAACTGACGAAGAATGAATTACGGAATTAGAGATAATGGATCAATTAGACATTGTAACTAGGTTTCCTTATATTGTAACTTACCATTGTAACAATTGTACTTCATCCCTTATATAAGAGAGAATCTCTAATAAGAAAGTGTAGACCAATTCTTGATTCATATTTTACTTTAACACGTTATCAACACTTTTGCTTTAACGTTGAGTCAATAGCCAAAGAGACAAAACCCTAGAAAATTTTTCATGGCCGCCCACCTCCAAGCGTTGTATTGTTTGTTCTATCTTTTGGTTTTTAGGAGATCGATTATTGAAATCAAAAGATAAGTTTTTTGTTTTGTTACTCATTACCTTAGGCATGATCAATTCCTGCTTGACTTCTCATCTGCTATTTCTATTATACATAAACAATTGCTCATCGTTTGAATTGTTTTCAAGGAGATCAGACTAGAAGAAGTCGAACCGGTCTCCGAGACTCTGAATCTAGACCCCGATCTCTGGCTGCCCAGTCTCCCATGACCTTAACAACACTAGCTCAAATCTGCTCCTCTTTGCCTTCGGTCAGTGCCAGCTTCCGTACGGCCATGCATGCACAGCCCTGAAACCAACCCCTAACATCTCAATGACACCCAGCCCCACTACGCATCGAACCTCAATCCCTTCGTCTCCCTTACGAGCTAGCACCGTCACACAACCCAAAAATGCGACCCAACACCGACAAGCCAAGCCTTGGCCCCCTCGCGCGTAGCCCAGCCTGCACCGGTCAGGTAATCGATCCTTGCGCGCCACCGGGTCCAGCTGCTCATACGATAGGCACTGTCTATCCCCACCGCCCTGGCGCCGCCCTTTATACGAGAGATCGACCTGGATCTTTGGATCCGACTCGAAGATCCGAACTCAAAAAAGGAGGAGATTTTACCCTCTCTGGTAAATCAATAGTTTTACAGAGGTAAATTCATGAAATTACCATATGGTGAATTTATAATTATTGTTTACTATCTACTGTTTATTATTCACTATTTAACCAGAGATTAAAATAGTAAAAATGTGAAATTAGATTTACTATTTGATTATTAATATTTCACATTAACACTATTTACTATTTTATCATAACACCATTGATTTCTTGTTATTTATAGTAAATGAAACTAAGTATATATGATTAAATGTTTCTAATCATATCAATCATGTTGCTTTTGCATGTAATATGCTCAATGTCGTGTGACGATCAACATGTCAATTATGGTGGGACGACGATCAAAATGTTGATTACGAGAGAAATTGCTACGCGAGGAACACAAAGTTAAATTGTGAAAGCAAATGCATCAATATGCTGTTTATTTGGCAAACCAACAAGTACGTTCTAAATTAATGTTGCTACTTTCGTGAAATTTTGCTCATGATATTAAGCATGTTACATGTAGAAATTATTTTGCAATTATCTCATGTTACAATGTTATATGATATGCTATGTTTATTTAATTAAATAATTATTTTATTAGCATATCATATAAATTGTGGTGTTATGATAAAGTAAATTTATAGCATCAAAATGACAGTTGTGAAAAACATTTTCACAAAGCATCGAAAAAGTATGTGACTGCTATGAATCTTGATTCTCATATCTAATTCATATCTTTTAGAATATTTACGTGAATGGACTGTGTAGAAAGAAATGATAATGAAATTTCATATGCTTATAAGCAATGCAAATGATTAAACCGAAATTTTCAATGTGATCACGAAAATTCACAATCAAGAAGACGATTCTGCATCTTTGTTACAATTATCGTGGATGTCTATTTAGACTACGAATTTAATGCATCTTCTCATTGCTCTATTTTTATGGCTAAAGCATCAGCCTGATTTGAGTATTAGTCTCCCTACTTATTGAGCAAACCAAGGCTCAAAGCATTAATATTTATAAGGCGTCACATTTATCCCAGCTTGTGTTGGGAATATGATTGTGAATATGTGGTATATACAGAGCTTCTGAGACTCTAAACATTGTGCTAACATGGTTCGATTGGCTTGTGGTATATACAAAGTAAATCTACTTGTTTGATTATGAATCAGTCAATGCCTTCAATTGAAAAAATGACGTGCTTATTGGATATGTATGATTTTGTGAAAAACATATCACAAATAATTACATGATATGAAATACCCTATTAATCTTACTTACTTCAGCACTTATGCTTCAAATTAGTATATGTTGAAATATTATTAATAAATCAGTAATATGCAAATAGCTGAGTAGCATAATTTAGAGTTTATACAATGACAATGTCAGAACAAATAATTGTTCCAAAACAACTTATGCAAAATAACTAATGGTAAAAACAAACCCAAAGCAAAGGGTAATTGCCATGTGTAAGAGGGTCTAGGAGATATGACATGAGCGGTGACATACAACTGCCTTTTGTAAATAAACAAACCGTTTATATAAATATTACAATCCAGTAATGAATTAGCTGCGGCTTACAAGAGGTATAAAAAATCATTGAAGAACGAGGAATTAAAAAAAAGTATATACCAGGAATTGAAAAAGGATTATCAATCTCTAAAAATATTACCATATGGAAGAAGATGGAAATGATGCATATGTCAATACAAGAATGTTTCAGAAGCTCAATGTTTAGAGTCTCAGAAGCTCTGTATATACCACGAGCCAATCGAACCATGTTAGCTTTAAAGAAATTCATGACAACCACTATTATATATGAAATGTGAAATGAAATTCACTGTGAGAATGAAATTAAAATACCTTAAATAAATGTGAGAGGAAACACATTTTAAAGAACTTAACGAGTCACCTACAATGAAATGTGGTTATAGTGACTCACACAGACTTTGACATGATCATCAAAGACACCGTGGTCATGATGATCCGTATTTGAAAGAACTCAAATAGGCATCTTGTCTTTTGAGTGAATGATAAAATGAGACAAAAGTCCGTCACACTGCAAGGTGACAGCCGTGACTTTGACCATTGACTGGTCCTAGCTAGTACTGTTCTAACATAGCAATTGCATTTTAAAGCACATGATGCCTAATTTCCCTCCCATCATGCCCCCATTGATTAGTTAAAGGCACATCACTCATTTTGCAAAGCTGAGTCTTTAGCCAAAACAGGATCGAGACCTTCCTATGCTAGAGATACCAAGCAAAATATTCCATTCTTACAAAGGATACAAGGTGATATTTGTGAACCTATCCATCCAGAATGCGGGTCATTTAGGTATTTTATGGTTCTGGTAGATGCTTCGAAACGATGGTCACATGTCGCATTATTATCCATAAGAAATGCTGCATTCGCAAAACTCCTAGCATAAATTATACATTTAAGGGCTAACCACCCTGACTACCCTATCAAGTCTATAAGGCTAGACAACGCTGGAGAGTTCACATCAAAAGCATTTGATGATTATTGCATGTCTAATGTGATTGATGTAGAGCACCCTGTACCCCATGTGCATACACAAAATGGTCTCGCAGAAGCCACCATCAAAAGACTACAGATGGTGGCTAGGGCACTGGTTATGCGCACCAACATGCCAATATTTGTCTGGGGTTATGCAATACTACATGCAGCTATACTAATTTGTTTTAGGCCCACAGCTATCTAACCATTTTCTGCGTACCAGTTGGTAACTGGATATAAGCCTGACATTTCACACTTACGCATATTTGGTTATGCAGTATATGTGCCTATTGCGCCCTCATATCGCAGCAAAATGGGTCCTCAAAAACGATTAGGTATCTATGTTGGTTATGAATCTCCAACAATTATCCGCTACTTGGAACCTTTGACAGGCGATCTTTTTACCGCTAGATTTGAGGATTGTCACTTTGATGAGACAGTCTTCCCGTCGTTAGAGGGAGATAAGAAAAATGATTTTCTAAAGGAACGACAAGAATTTCCGTGGTGTGTCCCCACTCTGTCTCATTTTGATCCCCGCACTTCACAATGTGAAAGTGAAGTGAAACGAATAATCAATCTTCAAAACGTAGTAGATTCGATGCCTGATGCGTTTACTGATATCGTTAAAGTGACAAGATCACATATATCATCTCAAATATGCTTGCAAGGTTAGAAGTCCCCAATAAGGGGCACAATGCTGCAGTAAGAGGCATCGCGACCACACTTATTGGAGGTGTGGTCGAGGCCGTGGCTCCCCAAAGGAAGAGGGGGAGACCACTTGGTTCGATCGATACTCGCCCACGGAAGAGTAGGACGAGTAAGGCACAACCCGATCCATTAATCATCAATGTGGAGAATCCCTCTCATGAGATTATTTCTGACTACAATTATGTCCATGAATCACTACTGGAGGACGCTCCGATGTTTGAAATGATTCTAGAGAACAAAGAAATCTCAATGGATTATGAGAGTGCATGAGTTGATAGAAAGATCTTCCACAAACATTGATAATATATTTGCATATACTATTGCTCAAGAAATTATAGAGTACGATGATATCGAACCTCGCTCAGTTACAAAATGTCAACAAAGAGCAGATTGAACTAAATGGAAAGACGCAATCCAGGCAGAACTAGATTCTCTGACAAAGAGACAGATATTTGGTCCGGTAGTGCTAATTCCGCAAAGTGTAAAGCCTGTAGGACCTAAATGAGCTTTTTGTCAGAAAGCGAAATGAGAAGAATGAAGTCTTGAGGTATAAGGCTCGCCTTGTGGCGCAAGGTTTCTCACAATGCCCTAGAATAGATTACGAGGAGACATACTCTCCCGTAATGGACGTCATAACATTTCGTTACTTAGTTAGCTTGGTAGTTTCTGAAGGACTAGAAATGCAGCTCATGGATGTGGTTACTGCATATCTATATGAGGATCTAGATTCAGAGATATATATATATGAAAGTGTCTGATGGCCTTCCATTACCCAAGTCAAGAGACTCTAAACCACGGAGTGCGTTTGCAATTAGATTGAAACACTCTCTTTAAGGATTGGAACAGTCCGGGCGGATGTGGTATACCCGTCTAAGTGACTACTTGATTAAGAAAGGATACAAGAATGATGAACTATACCCTTGCGTATTTATTAAGAAAACGAGTTCTGGATTTGCAATCGTAGCTGTATATGTCGATGATATGAAAATAATAGGTACTCTTGATGAAATAGGAGAAATAGTGAGCTACTTGAAATCCGAATTTGAGATGAAAGATCTTGGGAAAACTCGGTTTTGTTTAGGCCTTGAGCTAGAACACCGAGCTTGTGGAATATTAATCCACCGGTCTGCATATGTCCAAAAGATGCTTAGGCGATTTAACATGGACAAGGTGCATCCTGTTAGCACTCTCATGATCGGTCGAAGTCTGTATGTAAAGAAAGATCCATTTCGTCCAAAGGAAGATGACGAGGAAATATTGGGACCTGAAATTCCCTATCTAAGTGCAATAGGCGCATTATTGTATTTAGCTCAATGTACTCGACCATATATTGCATTCTCAGTGAACTTGTTAGCTAGATTTAGCTCAGCGCCAACGCAGCGTCATTGGAATGGTATCAAAAACATATTTCGATACCTAAAAGGAACCATTGGCTTAAGACTATTCTATCCCTATAAAAACAGAGATAGGACAACAGATGGAACTAGACATCCCGAAGGACAAACTGAAACCTTAAACGATACTTTGGTTGGTTTTGCTGATGCTGGGTACCTCTCTGACCCACATAGAGGACGTTCCCAAACTGGTTATGTATTCACCATTGGGAACACGGTGATATCTTGGAGATCAACCAAGCAAACCCTTGTGGCAACCTCATCAAACCACTCTGAGATCATTGCTCTACATGAGGCGGTTCGTGAGTGTATATGTTTAAGATCCATCATTACACATATTCGAGGAACCAGTGGTTTATGTTCTATCATTATACATATTTGAGGAACCAGTGGTTTATGTTCTACCACTGAAGAGCCCACATGTATCTATGAAGATAATGCAGCCTGCATCGAACAGATGAAGCTAGGCTATATTAAGGGTGACAATACGAAGCACATATCACTGAAGTTCTTCTACAGTCAGCAACAACAGACCCTCCTCAAGATCTGGGTAAATCAAATAAAATCCGAGGAGAATGTGGTAAATTTGTTTACCAAATCATTGCCCAAAACCACACTCGAAATACCCGTGAAAAGTATCAGAATGAGAAAACTTTCCGAGCTTCCTTGATTTGATGCAAGGATCAAGGGAATTGTGTAGACTTCAGGGGGAGTCTAACGTTATCACATCACCCTCAAATGTAATAAGTGTGTTGTGCTCTTTTTTCCTTTCGACCAAGGTTTTATTTTATCCCATTGGTTTTTGTTACTTGGTAAGGTTTTTAACGAGGCAACGACAAATGCACCGTTTCGTCTTTAACTCGGCACAAGGGGGAGTATTAAAGGAAAAATATGTTTGTGCCTTCGTCAAAGGAACTGACGAAGAATGAATTACGAAATTAGAGATAATGGATCAATTAGACATTACTAGGTTTCCTTATATTGTAACTTACCATTGTAACACATGTACTTCATCCCTTATATAAAGGAGAATCTCTAATAAGAAAGTGTAGACCAATTCTTGATTCGTATTTTACTTTAACACACTTTTATTTGAAATGAAATAATACGTTTTATTTGAAATAGTCATTCTTATGTCATCTTTATTTAATCTAATGATTTTAAATCATTTAAACAAATTCAAGCAATAAAAATTCAAACAGTGAACACAATTTCTATTTGATGAGTTAGAAGTTGGTCATTACTTAAAAACTTTCATGTGTGATGGCCTAAAAAGGAAATAAGATGGTCAAAAACACATATCATTAGTCCAGTCAATGACTAGCAAATTTAGCAACTAGAGTTAGAAAGAAACTACTCAGACTCAATAGACATAGTCTTTGTAGATAAAACTCAATAGGTTTGGTCTAGTGAAAACATACTAGATTGAAAGTGATACGGCTGTTACTAGGGTTTTATAATTAGTTGTATCCGAGCAAACCAATTTAGTTTGTTTATATCGGAAATCAACAGTTAATAGCATGACATGTAGATTGAATGATATGGCGTATGTAGCATTATTTGGTATTATAATTTCGTATAAAATTTTGAGATAATTAGAGAAAAATTCAAAAAAAATTCATCCTATTTTAAAATAAACTCATTCACTTTTTATTTTTAAATTTACACTCAATGCAATAATTTAGTCTGTCTTATAGATTTTATTTCAAAAATTTAAATTTATTTTAATTTTTTCACTTTCATTTTTACCCTTATAATGTTCATTTTGTTTTCTACCTCTAAGTTAGGTTACAAATAGAGGAATTGAGTTTTGGGTATATGGTTTTATGTTAGGGGTTAGGATTTATGGAGGAATTGAGTTTGGGTATACGGTTTAGAGTTTATGGAGGAATTGTGTTATTGGGTATAGGGTTTTACGGTCTATGGGTTATGGTTTAGTGACAAATCTTGCAATTTCATTCTTGAACAGATTCTATTTTTAAGATTAAATATAAATAGTTTTTTTTTTCAATAAATCAACCTAATTAATAGGTGAGTGTATTTTAAATGAGTGTAAAAAAGTGGGTTTAATTTAAAATAGACCTAGTAAATTAGGTGTATTATCAAATACCGCTAAAATTTTGGTGTTTCTAGCATTACTACTTGTGAGTTTGAAGTATCTTATTGATTATCTGGCACATCTTATATCTTTAGGTCATTACCTATACTCATAAAAACAACTTAAGCGGATTGGGTATTTATGGAAAATAAGTGCTTAACAACTTCAGCGGATTAGGTATTTATGGAAAATAATTGCATATGTCAGAACTCATCCCGGATTAACCCTCTTTAATCTGAGGTAAATTTTGCGGGGACCACCTCAAGGGAACTTCTTACCGAAACCCTCTTAAAATGAACAACCATTCCTGCAAACCAACTAAGTACTTCTAAAAACAGTATAGTTTAACCAAGACATCTGGAACTAACATGCTCTCCAAACCTCATCTACGCTTCACCCAACAAATTCAAACTTAACTAAAACGTGGTAATCAGAGCAATCTAACAGATAAAACTTAAAAAATACTAGCGTCAGCGGACTAATTGACTATGTCTCGTCTCACGTACGCACGACCTTCTCTCAGCTACCCTACAAAACTGGGCATTTAAAAACGAAGGGCCCAAGGGAAAACATTTTAAAATAAACGTTAGAGTAAGTGGACAAAATTAAACTCGATAAAATGATGGCTCGAAGCCAAAATTTATTTTCATGCTCTCCCACAATTAAACAAAAAATAAAACATTTCTATGCACGCTCAAAATATTTTAAATATAAAGTTCTGGCTTTAATCCAAACACAAATATTTCAGGCCTCATGTCTAAAAAAATCAAATGTTGGCCTTACGCCAATTATAAAAATATTTCAGGCATGCAGCCAAATAATAAATAAAACAAATCTCGGCCTGCAGCCAAATCATCAAATAATAGGGGAAGAATATCATGAATACAACATCTCTCATGCCAAGGTTGGAGTTAAGAGCTCTAGCGTACCACCCACCCTCAGTGAGGACGCAATCCCGCGCTAAACTACCATCTCCCCCAATTGGGAGAGGAGCGCAACAAGTGGCGCGCTTCTACTCTACCGAATGAGAAGCACTGCCCGCTAGCTAGCTAAAATAAATTCGACAACCCTCATATAATCAATAAATATATAATCTCGTGATAACAAATACACACTTTTCCCCTTTTCCCAACCAATGCTAAATATAAAATATTAATCCAGGCCCTTGGTCAAATTTAATAAAATTCAGGCACTTGACCAAATATATCATAATCCCAGCAAATGCCAAAACATCAAATATAACAGGCAAATGTCTAATCTTAAATCTCAGTAAAATATCGGGTTCGATTCCCATCTATACGACAGGTCTCTCCCGTCAAAAATTATTTAACCCAAAATAAATCATGCGCGAGCCGAAATCCATAAAGCATGAGAAATAAACAATTAAAAACTCTGTACTGAGGTGCAGCTGGTTTGACCCTCTTCGGTGGTAGCTGGTCAGTAGGACCCTCCCAGATAGAGCAGGTTAGGACCCTCTTCGGTGGTAGCTGGTCGGTTGGACCCTCCCGAATAGAGCGGGTCATGAGACCCTCTCCGATTGAGCTGGTCAATAGACCCTCTCGTGGTAGAGCGGGTCAGTTGTTTTCTCGTGGTTGAGGTTAACACCCCACATTTAAATTATGGATTTGAGCCAAGGGATTTATTTTATGATTTATTTATTCATTTCCTATTGGTTGCGTGCATGTGAAGTTTGGAAAATCAAAGGGAAAACACGAAAAGATTTTTACCTTTTCATATTTGATTTTCGTCCACTCACGCTAATATTGTTTTTAAATGTTTTTCTCTGGGCCCTTCGTTTTCAAATGCCAAGTGTTGCAGGGTTCTTGAGAGGAGGTCGCGTGTACCGAATCGAGGCATAGCTATTTAATCCGATGTTGCTCACTTAGTGTTTTAGGTATAACTTCCATGTAGACTGCTCTGATTACCCAAACCATAATAGTGGAATAAGATAGTAAAGCGTAGTTATGACTTGGGGGGAGCAGGATGGCTCCAGGTGTCGGGGGTGATTTAAATTATTCATGGAAGTGCTGAGTTGGTCTGTAGGAAGGGTTGTCCATTTCAAGGGGGTTTCGGTAAGAAGTTCTCTTGAGGTGGTCCCCGCAGTATTTACTTCGGGTTAAAGGGGTTTTAACCCGGGGTGGGTCATGACAGGTAGGGTTAGGCGTCACGTTGGCATTAATTATGCGTGGTGACTTGGGTTTTAACTCCCTAACCAAGAAGGATCTCTTTTTTGGGGACTTCAGAGACTTGTTGGGGTATGTATTAATATGCCTACACTGCCAAGCATATGTAACACCCTCCTTCTAACGCCACAAGCCATCACAAGACTCGAACGTGATATATAATTCGAAGCCTGTCATACAAGCTACACAACGATACCCAGAAGTCGCCGATCCGACATCGGGAAGTCACATTACTGGCCTCACCAATATGCCCTCACGTAACACATTTTGGATCTCTTGTCCCACATCGAAGAATATGTAAAAGATGTAGTCCAGCCTTATTAATGTTTCTTTCTGTTGGAACTTGGAAGGTTTCATCCCTTGATGAGCTTCTTATGTTGTTGTATTTATGGTTTTTTTTTCTTTGTACTTTTAGCCGATTTCTGGAAAATAGGATATTGTCTATGGATTTATAAGGTTTAACTGTTTAGGCCACTTCATCTATAACTAATTGATTTTGGATATGAACACCAACTTCATCATATCTTTGAAAGAGTTTACTAATTAATTTTTTTATCAATACATGGAGGTTTTTTTGAAGGGAATGGAAAACTCAATTGATTGAAAAGATCATTACAAGCTCTCTCACTCAATCCAAGAGATCCGAAGATCACCTATTACATCCATTGCTCAGGTAGTGCACTGAATGCACATGAAACCATGTCTCCCACCATAGTTTCTACTAGATTAGACTTCTACACCTTGAACAACAGAAGTTACAAATTCAACCTAATAGTATATCCGTCTAAGTCGCTCATAGTATACATCAATACTAGTGCAATTGGGTTAAATCGTGCAACAACCTAAAGAAAATACAGGGCTAAGACCCACTACACCCAACCGAAGAGCGGAAGGGTATTAGACTCAAAAAATGAAGTATGGGCCCAAAACAAGCTCAAACCTTAGCAAAATACAAATTGAACCAGCCACCACACCTTCAACACGTTCCAAGCCTCCGTCGTCGCCTCCGTCAACAACGAACCACTAGTTGTCGTGTCGGCAACCATCAATTTGCCGCACCTGTTACCGTCGCCCTCCATCAGCACCCCAATGCCTCCTCCTCTTCCTCGGCATGGTTGAGCATTCAAATCTAATCGGAGAGAACCAATCAGATCCGAATCCTACGAAACCATATCCCACCGCCTAACCTGACAGCCGTCGACATCGGAGAAAAGAAAGGACATCCACCACCAGTTTCATGCCAGCGTCAGAGCCCACGAACGATTAAGGGTGTAGCTACCCTACAACTTGTAATCTTGACCGAGCGTAAACCCTCCAAGACCGAGATAACCCACTAGAACTTCCTCGTCCAGCTACACTCAAGGCACACCAACAAGCACAAAGCTTATAGTGGCACGGGAGTCATCGGACAAGGGCTTGGAAGCTCCCTGTGAAACCCTAGTCGCCTTTTTTTGTTTTCAGAAGAGAGACGCGAGATCTCGCAGCAGAGGCTCATGTATAACAAATACTAGCATCAGGACCTGCACAATGTGCGTGTGTGAATTTTTTTACTCAAATTCTGATTTTCCTCGCAACTTTTCTTTCCCACATCCCACGTTTTAGGCTTTTTTTTTCTTGTTTCTAATATTTACAATTACTAATTTGTCCTCAATCTATTAGCAGACATATTTTAAAGTTTTAATAAATCAAGGGCATCATAGTTTGTTCAAAAATTTAACCGTTTGACTTTGTCAAACTTCTCTTCTAGCTTTATTAATAACAAATATAACAAGAGGTAATTACTCACAATTAACTACCTATAGAGACATTAATTACCAGTAGCAGGGTCGAGATATTGTTAGCCCATGCACAGACTGAAGGAACGGCCTAAACAAACGACCTATTATCAATCCATTTCAAATTACATATATGTCATCATATATATATATATATATATATATATATATATATACATCCCCTTTGTTATCTTCATTTTCATTCATTCATTTCAAAGAACCTTATCTGGTGAAGCGACGATGAAGTAAGGCGTCCTATCGGCGAATCGAATCAACAGACTCAGTAAGGCGTCACGGCGGCAAATCTATCGACGAAGAAGGGCACCGCGAAGACAAATCGACCGACAAAGCAAGGCGTCACGATGGCGAATTGAATCGGCGCACAAGGTGTCATGGCGGCGAATCGATAGATAAAGCAAGGCGTCACTGAGGCGAATGGATTGAAGAAGCAAGGCATGACAGCGACAAATCGACAAATCAATGCGTCACAACGGCAAAGCGACCAACGAAGCAAGGCGTCACGGCGGCGAATCAAACTAACGAAGCAAGGTGTCACGGCGGCGAATCATTCGACGAAACGAGGTACCGTAACTGGATTTGAGATCGATGCATTTCGAAAGGTCAGTAGCTTTATATTTTTAGATGTGTTTATTTGTTATTTGGAATCAATATCGATTTCTTGTCAGCATATTTATAATTATGAATTGAATCTAAGCTGACCTTGTATACTCATGTGATTCGAGTCTCCTATAGTTTCAAAAATTTAAACTAAACCATGCTTCCAGTGTGCTCATTAAACTTACTAAGGGTCAGTAGTTTGTGATTTTTATGCTTTCAACATTGTCGAAATTTGAGGGTCAATATGCTATTTAGGTCCAATATGTGGTGGTTGATGTCTATTGTAGATATTATGCATTTTTCAGTATTCTATTGAGGATTAGTAGCTGTATAATTAGATATATGCATGCTTGTTCTACTAAAATTTTTGATGGAGTTCTTATTTTTTCCAAGCATATTGACCGTCAGTAGCTTTGAACTCTAAGAAGTGTTTCTTTCTTCCTATGTATACTAGTAGAGACTCAGTAGTTTTACTTATAAATATTGGTGACACTTTAATTCAATTGTTGTATTTTTGTGAATGTAAGATACTTAAGTTGCGCTGATCCTCAATAACAGTGTATTTGTATTGTTATTGAGATTTAGTAGTTATTGTTATTAGGGTTAAGTAGTTTAAGTTTTGTGATTGAGATTCAGTAGTTTTAGTTTTAGCTTATATTGAACCTCAATAACAATGTATTAGTCTTGTTATTTGAGGTTACTGGTTCTGATTTTGTATTGCTATTGGGGTTCAGTAGTTTAAGTTTTGTTATTGAGGTTCAGCAGATTAATTTTTGCCTTTGTGACGCCTTGCTTTAATAAGACATCAAATCAAGCTTTATCTATAGATAACTGAGTTGATAGCAATATTATTTACAGTATTACTGTGTGGTGTTTTGAGTTTGCCTTGTTTAAGTATATGCATTGTTCGTAAACCATTTAAATATTTGAATTTAGTCAATTTCTTGTGATACATGAAGTCCCCAACCATTTTTCACTGGATTTTTTTAAATTGTCTCATCATCCCCAACCATTTTTCACTGGATTATGTACATCTGCAATTCATAATTTTCTCCTTGACTGAAACTTACCGGCACCGTTTATAGTTTACAGAATGAGTTGCCAAATGGCTCACCATGGATGAAATTTTGGTGGAGGACCTCTTCCGGAAAGAGATTGAAGCATTGATCAACAAATAGGAGAAGAAACCAAGGAAGGGAAAGCAAGAGGAAACTAGTGCCTACCAATTGTTGGGACACGTTAAAACATAAATAGGATATTTGCTGCTTGTATTGTAATTTTGGTGAGAGATGTGGCTAATTGCCAATGTGACCTTAGCACCTGTAATTTTGCATATATCGTAAAGTTGCTGACATCCAGTAGGCGCGTGAAAGGAATTTGAAGGGTATATACTCATTTTTTTAGTTCTACTGAGGGTCTGTAAATTTATCGTAATGCTACTGACCCTCAATAATGTATAATTCTATATTTGCACGTTGCAATGTTTACATTAAGTAGTATTGTACAAAAAAAATATAACGAGCAATGGTTTTTTAGTCATACTGAAAGTCAGTACTCATATATTATAATATTATTGACACTCAGTAGTACTGTAAAAAAAATATAACGAACAGTGGTTTCTTAATACTACTACGGGTCAATATTCATATATCGTAATGCTACTGACACTCAATATGTTGTACAAAAAATATAAAAGTCAATTCTGTAATTTACTAGTTAACATATTATGTTAGTTAAAATGATTGAAAAATGAATTATTAATAAAAATAAAAGACATATTTATGGTCTCAAAAGTGTAGTGATTATTTAATATAACAACTCAAATAAACTGATGATTTGGGCCTATTAGCATTTAGAATTCTTTGTAAAGCCCAACGGTATCACACTCCGACCCGAACCAACAAATCACTCTTTCTGGTTTCACTTTCAAATTCCCAACTGCAAATCCAGAGAAATAGTTATCAAATTATGGCGGGATTGCTAGCATGGGCGGCAGACGTAGTCGGAGCCGGTGGAGGTCAAGGCGAAGAAGACGATAACCCCGATTCAATCCCACTGATATTCACACCGGAGCAGCAAAAATACGCCATAGAATTGGATTCTAAAGCGGCGTCTCTCAGCCGTTCGATCCATGATCTACGGATCAGAATCCCTCCGACGGACATCTCCCAACGCCTCCCTCACCTCCACGCTCACTCCCTCGCTTCCAACGCCGCCCTTGCCATCCAATTGAACGCCCACTCCTCCACTCGCGAACAGGTTCTTGCCCTAAATTTTCTATCTGGGTTTTTGAAATTGATTGTCAATTGTAACAATTGTTGTGTTTTTTGGTTGAAGTTTGGATCTTTCTTCCCTGGGCATTTGAATTTGATTGGAATTGTTGGGTTTTTTGTTAGTTTGGGGATGTGGGTGTGATTAAAGGTCTGGGGTTTTGGGTTGGTTTTGGTAGTGAATTGATTGTATTTGGACTTGTGGACAGGCCCAGTTGAGAGAGGTGACATTGCAGGAGGAAAATGCTACTTATGAAAAAGCTATATCGGACTGTGAGAGTAAGATACAGGAGAAGATTGAGGAAGTGGAGTTACTTAGGAGGAAGTTAGAGGTGAGATGTATGGTTCTACAGCTTATATTTATCCAATGATTAGTATATACTCTATAGTCATGTAAAAAGTTCTCATGATGTTTAGAACTGTGCATCTGATTGTTGCTGCATTCTTCATGTGATTGCAATTTGTAACTTAGAAGTATAAAACTTGACAAGGAAATTGTCGTATAATGTTGAGGATATGCATTGTAGTCAAGTTTTAAGCCATACTTTGTTTCTGAAACTGATGAATGTTGTTATCAGGAAATCGAGGACACTGAAAAGAATTTGAGAGATGGGCTGGAGAGTGCACAGACAGCATTGGATAACAGTCAATCCCACGGATCGGATGAATTCGTTGGCAGCTCCAAGACATCAGTTGAAACTGGAGATGATGTAGAATCATCAAAGAAAGCTATACTAGACAAGTTAGAGGAGAGGAAAAGAGAACTGGTTGGTTGGACCAGTCTTGATCTTACAATTCTTTGTCTTGTTCTATTTTCAGAATTAGTGTGCTCTTGTATTGTCTTTGTAATATTCTTTTGGTGGCTTAGAATTTAATTTATCGTCTCAGAGTTCAATGGAAGCAGTAGTTCAAGATTTAGAGAAAAAGTGGGGAGAAGTTCAAGATAAAGCACTGAGCCAGCCTTCTCCAGGTATCCTACATCATCAAACTTTCTTTTGGCATATGATACGTTTATTTGAATGCATCTAAGGACAACGATAGCTGTGTCGTTTCTTCTGCGCTTGTATGGGTTTGTGCATGCTATTCTTCTTTCACACGGCTCTAAAATAAATACAAATATTGAAAAAAAGAATAGTTGGGGGATGTTCAGATTGAGTCCCCGATGTGGAAGAAATTTGTGGTCGAATTTAGTTTTCCGAAGGAGTAAAGTTATTCAAACTTGGTTTGTAGTGCATCGCTGTGATGGTAAGGGATCTTGTCACGTGGCTATGATGGTAAAAAAAATTGTGTGTTTGTTGCTGCATTCTTTTTCGTCAGCAGATAAGCTGTTAAACAACTAATCTAAGCACTTTTTGTGGTGCAGCTCAAAGAGAGAAGATTCTTGATAAACAGTATCACAGTCTTATTGAGCAACTAGAAGCAAAACAGGTCTTTCTTACTTTTCAGTAACACCTGGATTCTCTTATTTATGCTATGATGTCTCAATATTAATCTCTGATCATACAGTATGTGAATGAACATTACTCCTTTGTTTTCTCTTGCACAATATAGGCACAAGCAGAAGGCCTAGTTGGTGAAATACATTTGAAAGAGATGGAGCTAGAAAGATTAAATGGGTTATGGAGGAAGCTCGAAAGCAGTAACAATGAGACGACTGCTGCTAGAAATCGGTTTGGACGAAGTACATCTGAAAGAGGATTTGCTTCTTCGGACAATATCCTTGACGCTCACCACAAATATGCTGGTGGCCGAACAGAGAATCAGCAGAGACTCATGCTGCTCAGGTCGATGTTTGTGCTTTACATTTTAGCTTTGCACATTGTAGTCTTCATCAGAATCTCATTTTGAAGACTTACACAAATCCTACATTGATCTTAATTCTGTTTCTGTGCCAAAACCTGATCTGTCTTGTATTGTAAAAAAATGGAGAAGAATTGTAAACGAGGGAGAGATGGAAAAGCTTTTGTAGTTTCAATATCGACACTGTATCAACATTGGCATATATATATATTTTTAACAAGTCATAGCTGATTTATTTATATATGCTATGACTTGTTAAAAATATTGTTTGGAATGGATGCTTATCTGTCCCTAGTTTTCTTATTTCAAACTTACGGATAAAACAACATAGAAGTTTCCTCAGCTTATTATATTTCTTTATCCATATTACTCGAAATCTGAATCAAATTTGTGTCGGCTGAAGAATATAGTGAGACCAAGAGAGGTGAATGAATAGCTCAATTTGGTTGCTTAAGTCTGATATTTTCACTTTTCCAACTTAGGCAGAAGACAAACTTTGCTAATAAACTACGCTAGTATCCAGCAAAAAAAACACTATCATATTTGTGCCGGTGCCCCATCTTTTTCTCTACAAGAATCATGATTTTTCTGGTAGAACTCACTAGTCAACTCTGCACATAAGCTATTACAGTTCAAATAAAAGAATAGCAATTGGTTATACACTCATACATAAAACGTATATTTTTACATTCAAGTTTATTTCTGCCCTGTCTTCAACATATGCAGCAAAATCTCATTCCATGTATCAATAGGGCCAGGCAAGCACCAGTGAACACAGTCAGCAGTAGTCGTGTTCCTATGGTGTGGCCCTCCATAGTAATTCGGGTGTGCATCAGGTCGGAGCAGCATTGCTTCAGTTGTTTCCATCAATCTAAAGTCCAGACCTTTCTGCTTGGCTTGAACTTGTGCTGCTTTGAACTCCTCTACTTGAGCCGTATACATGTCCAAAGTATATCCTTCTAACTTTATTTCCTCTTTGCTAAAAGGCTTTGTCCTCGCACAATGCCCTCCAGCATTCCAATCCCCATTTTCAAAGTGTGCCGGAGAGAAAGTCCTCAAGAATGTCACACCTTTATAATTTTCGAGGCTCTGCAGCGTCTTAAAGATGGTCCTGAAGGCCTTTCTGTACCCATAGGACTCTGACATCTTTGTCAAGTTGTCCAGTTTGCACCAGAGACACCCAATACTAACACCATTTTCATAAAAGATAAGCGGCCGTAAGAACCATTGCCCTGCTGAGAAGATCACATAGTCGAAATTTTCAACCTGGCTTGTCCACGCTTCATCTGGCTCGTCTAAGTAGAGGTTCATGAGGCTGTCCCCAGAATGTACACTAGGGTATGCATCACTATATCTAATCAAGTAAGGAGCCCAGAGAGTCACCATAGTAAAATTGTAATCAGTATAGACATAATGCTTGAAGTAATCTGTGTTATTTGAGTACTGGTCAGAAATGTCCTCAGGATAAGTCATCTGAAAGATCAATGCTCAAACTCAATATCATGCTAATGGGACACATAACTTGAACAGATCACAAGTAAAGCCTAGTATTTAAGTATCTTAAAGCACAATTATTTTGGAAAATAAAAGCTGTAAAGAGTGTTTGAGTGCTTACATTGCCTAATATGCACTCCAGTGACTGCATTTGGTTTCTTCCCACAGAGTCCCCAATAAAAGCCAAGGACTTCCCTCGAAAGATCTCCAAAAACTCAGCTGCATCAAACAAAGGTAACTCACAACCATCAGGCTTCCACCTCCACTTCATGAACTCCGAATCCGGTCTCCCAAACTTCATGCAATTCTGCTGAGGAATGATCCACTGGCAAGTCTCATTTGTGTAGTAAGCAGGTCCATCAGGGTAAGGAATCCAGTTCCCACTAAATAGCAGGCATTGCTCCTCCTCTTTCTCTTCTATGCTTTCCACACCAGTAGTACTGTTGGTTTCTATTGTTGAGGATGGCAATATGCTTTCCAAACCAGTAGTACTACTGATTTCTGTTGTTGGGGATGGCAATATGTTTTCCAAACCAGTAGTATTACTGGTTTTGGTTGGTAAAGATGGTGTTGCGGATGTCAATGGTGAAGTAGTTGAACTCTTGTTCATATAGAGAGGAATCGAAGTGAGAACAATTAAGGTAAGGGCAAGTAAGAGAACCTTGTTGTAGATGCTGTAGGGTTGTGTGTATTTCACATTGGGGAGATCAATGGCATGAAACTTCATGTTTCAGAGAAACAAGGTGAACTGTTGCAGGAAAGATTGGACTGATGGAAGATATATATCAGATGTTAAGACAAAATAGCAATCATATTTTTCAAGGCCACTCGTTTGGCCATAGTTACCAACCTAATCAACATCATGATGCAACTGTATTTTTGGTGAGGCATCAAACTTTCATAATTATCTTGGACAAAAAAAAACAACAGTCCACCTCTTCTATCCATTATTTTTGGTGATGCCTTCCTTTTCATGTTCATTAGGCAATTATAAAGAGATAATGCCCTTTAAAAACAAATCCCAGCATCCAAATTGTATTACTTTGATTATTAGCAACTTTTACAGCCATAATTTCCACTAATATTTTCCAGCAATAATTGAGTTTCCATGCATAGTTTGACTCACTCATTTCTCAGGTTTTGTGTGACAGAAGTGATTGGAATATGATGACCAGATCCATCAGTGTAATACTTCTGGAGTGGCTTAAGAGGTAAGTTAGAGATGGATTGTAAAGTAGAGCAAAGGTTTCAGGTACCAAACTCGGTTCATGCCCCTCACACATTTCAAATTTTTCTACATGTTATTGGAGTTTCATGTATCATCAGGACAAACAAGTCATGGAAGTGCTACCAATAAGACCTTTCACTGATCTGCATATGATAAAGACCCTTTGTCTATATGTTTGTGGACTTTATCATCTGGGGACAGATATATAGGTAGTGGAAAACCAATAGTGCAAATAGTTTTTCACCTTTCACTGAAATGGAATATTAAAGCTTTAGGCCCTACCAGAATAAAATGGTTGGTGATGGACTTGAATGGTGAAGAGATGGCTATAAAGATATCAGTCATGGCCACCTCTGCCTGACACTTAGGTTACTATCACAATTACTACACCAGCAGCTAGCTGTTTGTATCTGTTGGCAACTTAATTCTCTCAATTTATGCCTAATTGTGTAATGTAATTTTGTAATTGGATCAGTTTGTTATTTAGATCCATTTTTAAACAATGATCATATGAAAGATACTACAGAGATTAAATAGTTCTGAACTTCTAGTCATGCAATTGATCATACTACATACGGCATAATTTGGTAAAGAATGTAAAAAAGTAAAAAATTGCTATCAAGTGAGTACTCATGAGTAGTCCATTTTTTACACAGGTTCTTCAATTGGTAGAACACATTTACATATATAAAACATATATATACTAGCTAGAGAAACTTTTTTGTTGGAGGAATTACGGGATCAAAATGTTAGAAACATGCCGGGAAGTTTCAAGCAAGAGTAAAAGCACTTGGTAAACACTTCATCATCAAATAATATAGCATTACAAACTAATGAGACCAGTAATCTCCTCATATATATAATTGAGATTGAATAGGCCAAAAGACACCAAACTTTACCAACCCCCCACATGTTGACCTCCTTACTTAGAGCTGGAAACTCCACACTTCATATGTAGAAATATAAATTTTTTTCTGAGAAAACAAATATACATATTTTTGTGGAAGCTAGGAGATCAAGACCTCTTAACCAACAATGTGTTTTGTAGACATTACAGTTCGAACTCTTGAGCAAATTAGAATACCCTCAATAATAGAGTCCAGAATTTAACAAAATAACAAGCTTGGGGGGACTTCTGTAATAAACGAATAATATCGTCCAACGAATTGGAAGGCCCATTCTTATTGATCGTGATTTCGTCCAGCCGTCCAGGGATTCTCCATATTTAAGTATAAACTTTGCAAAGCTAACTGCACTCTCAGGGTTCGTCTCTCCAACGTCAATGTCGACAACCTGTGGGTGACTAAGAAAGGGGCTCATGCATCATCCAACAAAGAGTTGTTCCAGTTTTCCTGAAAGTTCATTATCATTTCAGAATTGTAAAGCTGGGACATACAGATAGTACTTATAAAAGGGGATATGGATTAATTATATTGTGCCAAAACTTGCATGTTTTCCTTCATCAGAATCAAAAGAAATCGTGAGCTTATGGACTACAGGGGAGCTCTTCAACAGGCATGTTACACCTGGGAATTGTTGCTTTCCCAACTGTCAAGTTCTTTAGTTTCATAAATGAAAATGGAGTTAAATATAACGATGTTGAGAGAATAAATTTTCTAACATGTTATTCATCTCCTCATGAAAGTTTATATAGGAGTTCACAAGAAGTATAAATGGTAAGTACCAATTATGGCATATCAGAAATTACTATATGACATAACTATAATATATTTACATTCATATTCTGGATCACGTTAACACTTTCCCTCAAGTTTGCACATATACATCAATCATGCCCAACTTGCCTAGTGAGTTATAGAATGTATTCTTGGAAACTCCTTTAATGAGTATATCTGCAAGTTGCACTTCAGTTGGAACAACGGAAAAACTAATAATTTTAGCATCTAGCTTTTCCTTTATGAAATGTTGATCAACCTCCACATGTTTAGTACGATCATGTTGGACTGGATTTTGTGACATATCAATTGCAGCTTTGTTGTCACAATATAAATGCATAGCATTTTTAGGATTAACACCCAAATCACGTAACAGATTTCGTAGCCACAATAATTCACAACTCTATGGGTCATACCTCTGTACTCAGCTTCAGCGCTAGATCGTGCCACAACATTCTGTTTCTTACTCTTCCATGTAACCAAATTATCTCCCACAAATGTGAAGTAACCTGATGTCGACCTCCTATTTGTAATATTTTCAGCCCAATCTGCATCCGTGAAGCCACAAACATCGAAGATGTTGTTGTGTTTAAAAAACATTACTCTGCTACCTGGAGCTGACTTTAAGTACCTTAAAATTCTTACAATAACATCTATGTGACTCTCGCTCGGGTTATGCATGATTTGACTTAGCACACTCACTGTATATGCAATATCTGGTCTAGTATGAGTCAAGTAAATCAAGCACCCAACAAACCTCTGATAGCGAGCTCGATCAGTAGGTACTTGGTCCGGATATTCTGCTAGTCGATGGTTCTGCTCAATATGTGTATCGTGTGCAATCCAACATACCTGTTTTAGTCGATGGTTCTGCACTTTCTCTGGCATAAGTAGATCCCTTCTCTCTCCCTTGCTACCTCAATATCTAAGCAGTATTTAAGATTACCGAAGTTCTCATCTCAAATTCCGAGGCTAACTGCTTTTGCAATCGATCCATATCAACGATATTATTGTCCGTGATTACCATATTATCGACATAAATAATTAAGGCTGATAAATTTCCACCTTGATGTTTGAGAAACAAGGTGTGGTATGAATTACTCTGTCTGTAACCAATATTACGCATGAATTGCGAGAACCTCCCAAACCAAGCACGAGGCGACTGCTTGAGACCGTACAAAGAATTTCTCAATTTGCACACAAATTCACCTAGACAACAAGCTACATACCCAGGTGGAAGACTCATGTACACTTATTCGGCTAACTCTCCATGCAAAAAGACGTTCATGACATCAAACTGTCGGAGTGGCCAGTTTAAGTTAGTGGCAAAGGAAAGTAGAACCAGAATAGAATTCATTTTGGCAACTGAAGCAAACGTCTCATCATATATGTTTGAGTGAATCCTTTTGCAACAAGACACGCTTTATATCGGTTTACTGACCCATCCGTATTATGTTTCATAGTAAACACCCAACGACAATCTACAACCTTCTTGCCTTGTGGTGGAGGTATAAGTTGTCAGATATCATTCTTCTACAACGATGCCATCTCTTCCTCCATTGTCTTCCTCCATTTCGGATCTCTCAACGCATCCTGCACTTTTTTAGGTATTGATACAATATATATTTGATTCACATATGACTTACACAACCTTTTTGTCGACATGTAATTGGCTACTGGGTACTTTGATTTAGCATGAACAATGGTTCATACCTTTTTGCTGGTTGACCCCTAGTAGACCTATTTGGCAACATACATACCTCAGTTGAGTGATCTTCTTTACCAGGGAGTTGTGAGTCAGGGGTAGAAGTAACAGCGGAATGAACAATTGTGATTTCAGTTTCATCTTCCAGCATTGGAATTGATGATTCAGATTCTGGGTGAGCCTCTACATCTGGATTATGGCAAACATCGATCTCCACTAGAGCCGCAGAAGTATCTAAACTTTCTTCTTGCTTTTCCAATTCCTCTCCCTCACCATGATATAACTCTTAGAAATAAGAACTCTCCCCTGAAGAGATGTATCAGATGAGTAATAATAGCTCATATCCTCAAAGAATGTAACATCTATTGTGACATAGTACTTTCTGGTAAGCGGATGATAACACTTGTACCCTTTCTGATATCCCTCATAGCCAACAAACACACACTTCATTGCTCGAGCATCAAGTTTAGACGTTTGTGTTTTAGAGACTCATAAAAGCAACACCACCAAAGACACGAGCATGAAGATTATTAAATGAGGGAATAGAGACATGAGATGAAAGAACCTCAAAAGATTTTTTTCTTGAAAGACACTAAAAGGAAGACGGTTGATTAGATGAGAGGAGGCTAGTACAACCTCCCCTAAAGATACTTACTAGCCTCTCCCTAAAGATACTTAGACATATGAGCACTAAAAAGAATAACACGAGCCATATCAAGTATGTGACAGTTTTTTCTTTCGAAAACTCTATTTTGTTTTGGTGTATGTGAACATGTAGTTTGATGAACTATCCTATGTGTCTGGAAAAAAATCTTGAAAAACATGATTAACATATTCTCCCCCCATTGTTAGAACGAAGGACTTTGATAATGCTATTGTATTGCGTTTGAACAAGGGTACGAAAAGCTTAAAAAGCTGAGAAGACTTCATCTTCGGTCTGTAGAATAATAACTCATGATAATCGAGTACAATCATCAATAAAAACACAAAATATCGCATACCATACACAACGAGTTCTCTAGAAGGTCTCCAAACATCAGATTGAATTAACTCAAAGGGCAAAATACTTTTATTGGAAATACTCGGAGAATAAGTAACACGATGACTCTTGGCCAAGACACAAGTTTCACAACATAAAGTAGACTCATCCACACCAATGAACAGGTAAGTATGGTTTTTCTCATAATATCAAAGGATGGATGTCCTAAGCAGTGATACCACAACCAAACTTCACTCAGTTATCAGAATTCAAAGTCAAGGTGACGCGGGATGATTTTTCTCATAATACGAAAGGATGGATGCCCTAAGCGGTGATACCACAACCAAACTTCACTTAGTCTATCAGAATTAAAAGTCAAAGCGACGCGGGACTGTGTTCTTGGTTTCTCCCCCGCATACTTCTGATCCAGATGGAACAACCTACCCCTTAGATACCCCCGACCAACTATCTCCCTGGTAAGAAGATCCTGAAAACCAATATACATATGATAAAAGGTTACAGAACATTTAAACTCAGTGTTCAATTGTCGAACATATATTAAGTGATGTGACAAGTCAGGAACATATAACACATTATCGAAATCTAAGGTGGGAGTAACCTGAACTGATCTTGTTCCTAATACTGAAAATGTTTCACCATTAGCATTAGTAACATGGGAGACTAGCGAGGAAGATAACTTAGTAAAATAAGATTTATCGTAAGTCATATGATCACTAGCGCATGAATCAATAATCCTTGTATCAGAACCAACAAAGTTAGAGACTTTTAAAGCCATACCAATCTTACCACGACTAGCTATAAAGGCTGTGAGAGTAGCCCCATGAGTTGTATGATGTTCTTGTCCAGTCACTCCATAGAAATGTGGTTCATGGATCAATTGAACTACAACTACTTTAGCTTTAAGATGAAAACCAGGAATTTTGGGTCTGAGGTGTGGATGTAGCTTATAAAAAGTCTGTCGAACATGCCCAAGCTCGTTACAGTAAGAGCATTAAAGGGGGCGGTAACTAAAGCCAGGTGGAGGGCCTTGTTGATGGAGTGGAACATGATTCTGTTGCTGGAAGGGTGGATTTGGTGGTTTTGCTTGAATGATCATGCTAGACACTTCAACTCGTGCTTGGTTGAGACAATCCTGTTGAGACTCATCTTTCTGAATGTATGTAAAAGCCACAGTCAAGCTGGAAGGATCTGACATTCTCAGCAATTCTTCTTTAGAACTGTAATGTTTTGCATCAAGTCCTCTCAAGAACACGTGAACCCTTTCGAGCTCTTTCTCCTTCTGGTACCAAGTAATATCCTCAATGTTTTTGATCTTGCATGGACGCTTCTGATCTATTTCGGCTCATACATTCTTCAGCTTGATGAAATACAACGATATTGGTTGTCTATTCTGCTGCATTGTAACCACTTTACACATCAACTAATGAACTTGAATAAAGTCAAACTCATTTGTATAAAAATCTGCTAAGGTCTTCCATTATTTCCTCAGCAGTTTCACACTCCTCCACTAACTGTACCAAGTCATAATTCATGGATTTGAACAAGGTTCCCATCACAGCTCCATCATCATTCTCCCATTTGACAAATGCATCTTCACTCGGAGCTTTGCTAGTTCCGGTCACATGTTTAATCTTGTGCATGCCACGAAGATGAAATTACATCAATTTTTTCCTAGTCCGGTAATTGGTACCATTGAGTTTGGTACCTCTAAATGAACCACCTTTAGCGTTCCGAACCGATACCTCTACTTTTGAACTTCATTAATCTTAGAAACATGCCCGTTGTCTTCACCGCTCGCCATGAGATTGAATATGCAGCGGAAGGAAACAAAAAAAAACTTGAAGAATTTTGTTTTAGGTGAACCTTCACTCGAGTGGATTTACACTAACTTGAAACAACACTTGGTGAAACTTCAATGTAGATAAGCCGGATGAGCCGGACCGGGTCAGGTCAGGTCTGTTGGTTCAGGTCAGGTCGAGTCTATCGGGTCTGACCTGTTGCCTTGGTCCGAGATCGGGTTAGGTTTAACTCGGCGGTCGGGTCAGCTGGGAGGGTCGGACAGTTTGGACCGGGTCTGATCTGTGGTGGGGTCAAAGAAACAAATCTAGGTTGAAAAAAGCTACCAATCGAAATCTACTGGACGGCGAAATGAACTAGGCAGATCCGGACTTGCTAGATAACGTCATTTGTCTGGGAGTCTGCGGTTTGGGCACACTGGTCTCGACAGGTTTAATCCTTCCACTGGTACGCTACCGGTTATGGACTATGCTCCGAGTAATCCCTCCAATCTCGACGGATTTAACCTACTGGTACGCTGTCGGTTATGGAGGACACCGACGTGGATCGACTGGGAAGGAAAAAGATGCAGCCGGCCACTGGGCTGTGCTGGCGTCAATAGAGAGAGTCATCCAGTCAGAAAGGTTGATATGTAATCGGCTGACAAGTTTGATTGATCTGACAAAAAAGAGACAAAGGTCTGCTTTCTCCATAATCAATCAAATCAATATGAAATGCAACAGAGATTAACCTAAACGGTGACCAAACAGATTAACATGATAACAATACAGCAAACCCTAACAACAAGTAACTCTTCAAGATCAAAGAATGAGAAATAAAAGAGACAAAGAAACAAAATCCTTTCAGATCTTTGCTCTGATACCAAATCAAATATAACGATATTGAGAGAATAAACTTTCTAATTTCTAACATGTTATTCATCTCACCATGGAGGTTTAGATAAGAGTTTACAAGAAATATAAATGGTAAGTATCAATTATGGCATATCAGAAATTACTCTATGACATAACTACAATATATACATTCATATTCTGACTCAAGCTAACAAATGGCAGACCACCAGATTCAAACTAAATTTATGAGAGTCTGCATACATATATAGATGAAAATAATAAGCTACGTGAATAGAGATTGCTTGTAACCATATCCTGAAAAGAGTGGGCGTTGAGTGTTGTGACTCTTGTCACCTTCAACCCAGGAAGGGAGATTAGGAGACAGAGTTACTGAGTTAGAGAAGCAGACGTGTTTGCATATCAAGGGAAGAGCAACGGTGGGAAAAGTATTGGAAGTGTTGGGTTCGGGATTGGGCTGCGAGGGGCCGTCTTGGCTGGATTCGGGATTTGGCTCAATTTTCAAGGTGGGCTACGGGGCAGGAAGCGAAAAGGAAGGGTTACTTATGGGTTGACTGACATAAATGATTTGGCAAAAATCTCCCAAAAGGACAGAGTGTCTATGAGCTCCTGAGGAAAAAGGGAATTAGCAGTGGGATCAGGGGTCCCGACATTCCGCGTTGCTCGTTCCAAGGAGTCGTTATACATGTTCCTGTGCTCTAAGGTTGCACATAACAAGAATTTATCCTTTTCAAGTTCTGCAATCCGGGTCCGATAGGCCTCGATCTTGGCATGCTCTTTAGCGGCTTGCTCTCGGAACTAGTGAAAGTATGCTTTTTTAAGGTTTCTAATGTTGTTATGGCATCCATATGAGATATCGGTGTCTTGGCTGTCGTAACAGATTCACTGAAATTATCTTCCTGATTAAAAAAGTCTTTGTCGACATGATATTCGGACTCATTTGAATTGTCTAGTATCTTAACCGTTATGAAAACAGAATGGAGTTTCCACAAATAGGGGGTCCTTTTTCTAGCTCCGACTGTTACTACCTTCTTCCGAAGATCCGACAGGGGGTAGTAAACTGGCTTCCCTTATCCAAGACCCTGCACAGGTAAAGATAGACATCAAGAGTCGAGACTGGGGGCCTAGTCTTCGACTCTTCGATGCCTAAGTTAGTGTCATTGTGGGTAAGAGACGTGAAAGAGTTCATGATAGGGAAAGACTTACTTGTCACTTGGTTTATCCCCTTGCCTTATAGAGCTGCGTTAGGGATAATGTCCTCTTTCCTCGATATGGGACTGGTCTCAGTCTTTCCCAGCACTCACATTTGAAGGGTTTGAGAGAAATTCATAGAGGACTAGGGCGGGCACGCTTGATCCCAACTCTAGAAGTATAGACACCTAGGTTGCACTGGAGGTAGCCCCGAGGCCAGGATGGCTCCTGGTGGCCGGGTATATGGTTCATTTTCCGGCATGGTACAAGGGTTTGCACCATGTGTTAACAGTCATGAAATTTGAACCACTCTAATTCCTTTAGGGTTAGAACAGAAATTCTAGCGCTTTCTCGACTTTCAATGTATTTTATCTTGAACAAATTCACTAGGACAACACTATTGTTTGTTCCCTTGGTGCATTTCATATAATACTTCTGAAAGAGCTTGAAGTGACTGTGTCATGAGTCCAATTAAGGTCAATTTCCTGTTATGCAAATATTAGATTATCGAGCAAAGCTTTTTGATAAAAAGCCAAGGTTTTTCCACCACGAAAAACCGGTTCACGAAAATTGTTTAGTTGGTAAACATGAACATTCACGAACCTTATAGGAATAATCCTACTTTTCGGCAAAGTAGCAACCATCAACGATCTTGTTAAGCCTTTACCGTCTGTCGTCTGAAACGGGCTAGCCAATCATTTACCCTGGGATTGGTCAGTTCTGGCTGGTGTCTAGGGACACAACAAAAAAAATTTAAGAACATTTTTCAACCTCTTCTGGGTGATCCGGTTCTTTTCCTGGCTTTTTGTTTTTAGGATTACGACCTTCGTCGCTTCCTTCACTACTGCTGAACATCGCCAGTTCTCTGGTTAGAGCGACAGGGAGATAATTTTTGTTACATGCAATTAATTCCACATCATAATCATATTGATTAAGAAATAATTGACAATTTGGTAATCTACCCCTATTAGCAGCTCTATCAAGCTTAAAATTCTTAAGAATAGAGAAGAGGTTCGATCAGTTTGAATTTGGTGATTTCTGATCAGCCCTTTTTTATTTTTTTAGCTTTTTATGGTTGAAGGAATAAGGGTATTCATGTAATTTCAATTAGGACAGGTGACGCGATGATAATAGTTTGTTCTGATTTGTTAATTGTGTGTCCTTAAAAGTGTAAGATATTGTCTAAATGGTCTATTTATAAATTGAAATTTGGCTGATAACTAAAATATAGTTTATAATTAAACTGTAGTTTATTTTCAAAATGAAGGTTCACTCTAAATAAAGACTGATATATATATATATATATATATATATATAACTCTTCCACTAAGGGATCTTTTTTTGACATATATGAGGAATTGAGGATTACACTAACTTTTTATCACATATCAACATCTTCACCGTTTAATATTTAGATGCATATAATTCGGTGATTGTTAAGGTTTGGAACTAGCTAAAATCAATTGACGGATCAAATCTGCCAAACCTGAATCATTCAAGCTTTAACTTTTAATTCGCGGTTTTGAGGATCTTAACGATTACTAATTTGAATGAAATTTCTCAGAAGTGATATACTCATATAGAACTACATATTGAATGGTGGAGATGTGATTTTGTGATCAAAAAGTTGGTGTAAACTTTGATCTCTTATATATGTCAAAAAAAAGATCTCTCATTAGAAGGGGGCTGATATAGAGGACCATTCCAATATATATATATATATATATATATATATTAGAATGGTCATTTCACTAAGAGATCTTTTTTTGACATATATGAGGGATCAAACATTAGACTAATTTTTCCATCACATATCAACATCTTCACCGTTGAATACTTAGATTTATATATATATATATATATATATATATATATATATTGGAAGGGTTCTTCCACTAAGAAATCTTTTTTTGATATATATGAAGGATCAAGCATTGGACTAACTTTTCGATCACATATCAACATCTTCATCGTTCAATACTTAGATTTATATATGTAGATCATTTCTGCAAAATTTCATCCAATTTGATGATCGTTAAGGTTTTGAACTAACTGAAATTAATTAACGCATCAAATTTGTCAAACATGAACCGTTCATTATTATAATTTTAATTCGCAGTTTTGAGCACCTTATCGATCACCAAATTGGATGAAATTCTGCATAGATGATCTACAGATATAAATATATATATTGAACGGTGAAGATGTGATCTTCATGTCTTTGTTCTGAAGAGAACCAACAAATTAAAATTTCATTCATTTAGCTGGTAATATTACAAAAGAAATCCTACTCGATCTCCTTGTTTTTTTGTTATCAACTGAATACTTCATTGAACGGGCCAAAGAAGGCCAAAAGAGACTACAAATTACAGCAAGAAGCAAGGAAAGATAGGAAACAGGACGATAGCTACAACACCGCAACTCAATAAAAAAAAATCAAGTCCACAGAGAGACAACTTAAGGAGGTCCCCGGTAGGCTGTCGCTACGTAACACATCCAAAAGGGAGGTTGGAGGCCTCCGAAGAGCACAACCTCACAATAGCAAGCTTCGCCGCAGCATCAGCTAGACGGTTAGCTTCTCGAGGAATCCACATCCATGAAACACCATCAAACATGTACTCGATCTCCTTGTTGCTAACACTTGTACTCTACCCGTCTTGTAAGTCTAACAAGACCAAGATTTATGCATCATGTCTATCAATCACAGAATGTCAAGAATTGGACATAATAATTAAGATCCTCGGGGAGGCCCATATCATTACCGATCATGAGTTTTTGCAGGGATTTTCCATATTTAAGTAAAATCTTGGCTAAACTAATTGCACTCTCAGTTATCGTCGACTCTCCAACGTCAATGTCGACAGCCTCTAGGTGAGTAAGAAAGGGGCTCATTTACTGAGCCTGAGATTCCCAGTATTGCTCTTCAGTGCAATTGGCATCATGCAACAAAGAGTTGTTCCAGTAGGCCTGAAAGTTAATTATCATTCAGAACTGTAAATACAGATACTTTTATTAAGAGGAGGATGTAGAACTTACATATTTTCCTTCATCAGCATGAAAATAAATCGTAAGCCTATGGACTACAGGAGAGCTCTTGAACAGGCTAGGCATGCTACACCTGGGAATTGTCGCTTTCCCAACTCGATATCGATTGACAAGTTCTGAAGTTTCATAATTGAGAATGGCAGACCACAGAATTAAAAAAATCTGATAGAGTTTGCACACATAGATGAAAATAATAAGCTACATGCATATATAAACTCACAGCATGCAGAGAACGTGAGTATTATTCTCAGAAATTAAGAAATTGTTAGAGTAAAAGCTTGCTGCAGATAGTATTTCTCTACACCTGATGATAGCAAGATGGATTTAACCATCTCATCAAGATTAAATATCACAATTTCTCTAGGATAATCTGACTCAATAAATATGAAATCTAAAGAACAAACAACGGTACGTATGTAGCTACTAGCATTCCTAAAAGAGATTAGCTCTTGTTTTGTTAGATGAGTAAAATTTAACAACAAAATGACTATATTTGTTTTACACATTTACATATAATTCATATAATTTAACCAAGTTATTACAAACGACAACAAGTTGTTCATAAATATGTAAATTGTTTAAGTTGAGTAATTATCTCTAATAGAACAAAAATTACTCTAGTAATGACTATCTTTACCAAAACGACAACAAATTTGTTATCATATCGATACATAAATGTAGGTATCACAAACAGGTATGTACCTTAAAAAATTACCACAAACAGGTCTGTCACACCCTGAACTGAAAAATTTGAGATTAAATACTTTCTTTTTAGGTTTTCCGGGTGAGGACGTGAATAGCCTCTACTTATCAAAGGTAAGAGAACCCTTGACAATTAGAAGTTATGTGGAAAAATTCAGAATCAGAGTGACTTGGTAAAAGTGAACTTTATTTTATAAATCTTGTTCTTACAATAAACAACAAGTAACCTTTTAGAACTCTTATTACACAAACTTGAATAAAAAACAGTAAGCTATAGACCCTCTTCTCTTAGAATTCTGATTCTTTCTAGACATCAAGCTAGTCATACCCCTTAAGTGTAACATCTGCACAAATTTATAAAGGGTTGAGCCAAAGACTCAGTAAAGCAAATCTTATGCACATAATTCCAATATGTTAAACATGTATGCACATATAGTTTCAATTTCAATTTCCAAATTGGTACTCTTGACCTATCCTTCGTCACCAGTGTCATCTTGCCACAATAAAGATCATTTTATCAATTTGAAAATTGAAAGGGTTTCTCTCCCTACAAGTATACAAAGGCTGACATGACTGGTCCCTTTCAAGTGATTGTCTCAACCACTCAACATCCTAATTCTTTATTTAGCATGAGATCAGTTGAGGCAATATCATAAGGAACTGAATACATATCATAACCAGCTGGATATAATAACAAGCACATGGAAGAAAGATATATATATATATATATATATAACTCAGAAGTAATACAACAAGTTTATAAATCCAAACTTGAGATTTCGCATAATTTCCCCTACCTTAAAACTTCACCACTAGACACTAGCACTTTGCTTTAGACTTCCAGCAGTTTGCTACAGACCTTCTCTTTCTTATTCTCTAATGTTTCTCTTCTGACTTTCTTTCTAACTTCTACTTGTTATTACTTTCTGTGAAGACCTCTATTTATACTAGTGAAAGAATTCATAAGATTACAATAATAGAGTAGCAAGCGCTTGATTTTAATGTTAAGTTGCTACCAGCTCTTGCTGTAAATATCAATTGAAGATTATCTAAATCTGCCAGCAGCAGCTTATTACTTGCTCTCCAAGTATCAAGCTGCTCATTCAGCAACTACATGCACTACAAAAGCAAAAGTGTGGCTGCACACTTTGGTATGCAATTGGAAGTGTAAAACATGTGAAATCTTGTGTAAAACACAAGCTAGCTACTAGCTTAATCAGCATTACAATAAGACAAAACAACAGTTCTTATAAATCTCTAAATTTATTTTTGTGTTCGTTTCAGGTACTAAAGATCCAAGACAACCTTAAGGGGAAAGAGTACACATGTGGCTGGAACATAGAAGATTTTCCCGAAAATAATAGCAACCATGTCAATGTAGTTTACTACTGAAATTTGTACTAAAAAGAAGTTACAAAAGTATATCTTATTTTTTATAACTAAATTGAAGTATATACGGAGTGTTTATGTAAACAAAGATGATGTAGTGTAACTATTTTTCTTTCTGTTTTGAACTAAGCTATTGTGAATGGAATAAAACACAATAGGTACTTGGCTTTTGAACAAGTGATTGTGTGAGTTATGCAAAACATCTTCTTTGTCAAGAAAAATGGTTTGTGCTTCTGATTGGTTATTTCTAAACCATTTTTATTTTCCTTATTCACAACTAGATTGTTGTATATAGTATAGGCAAATAAGGGTCTTTTCGCAAAAGACTAAGGAATTCCAACTACTCAAAAACCTAATTATTTGACTAAACTAAACTAATCAGACAAATACGAAAATTTACAGAGACAAACTAGACACACATACGAACAAGAAAACAAAATTTCAAATGATTCGGAGTTCGTTTGCTATATCAAATAAATACGGAAACATAGAGGACAGAATAATGACGAAAACTGTTTTTAGGTTTTTGATATTGGTTATAGAAAACAACGAAAATAAAGATAGTTAGGGAAGATTCAATCCACCCCCGACAATCAAACACAAGACAATTTGTTTAATATCTAATGCAATAAATCAAGATGAAGATGCTCAGGTTGGCTCGGTACGCTCGAAACACAACCTATTACCTTTTCTTGCTTTGTAAGCTAGGCGGGAAGTGTTCTATACCTATACTATTCTCAAGCAATGCAACCTAAAGGTACACTTATTAGATTAAACATGCAGAGATCATTAAGTTCGAAAAGAGTTTGAGACATCGCAATAAACTTAGCATCTTGCTAAACCTAGGACTTAATTTACTTGCTAGCGAAAACTAACAATTGCTTCTCTAGATATTTGAGGAGTCTGATATTGACACTGACATCAAACTATCAAAGCTATAGAACTCTAACATGCAAACTAAGTATGCAGTCAAATCATATATGAAAAGAGTTCATCAATGAAGTAGTAAACAAAATCTCATCTTGAATTGAAATAAACTAAAAATAAAATATCAAAACATCTTGGTGATCATGTCTTAGGGCTTCAAACAGTCCCTAACTAAGGAAACTAAATAAACATAATAGAATAATAACATAGCAAATTGAGGAGGAGAAGAAGAAGAAGAGAGAAGTCAAATATGATAGAGTAGGGTTTAAATTTTTCCTTCCACCAATCCTTCTTGATTATGGTTTCCGTAGATATCTTGGTTGGCTTAGACCAATAGAAGTATGCCAACTCATTTAATTCTTCAAAATCAGCTTCATATCGAGGTTATAAGTTGGAATATGAAGTACAAACTCGTCCATGAGCTTCTCAGTGTGATTTGGGCGTTGAAACATAAATTCCCGTCAAGATTCAGATTTGTGCGCAAATTGATCTTTTGGTACTAAATTAGCCATAACTTCCTTTAAGAAAATGTTATTCATGAACCGTAAAATGCTCTGAAAAGCTAACATCAGTAGATTTTTAACAATATAAAATTCATCATCTGGTTCTCCTTAAGATGTCCTCAGTGTTCTGTTGAAGTTTGCTGACTTTCATAGGCAGATTTCAGAAGTTTGCCTTCCAATCTCTATTTTCCTTCTTGCTTCGGAACACCTAGACAATAAAGAAAAAAAGTAAATAACTATAAAACACACCAAAAAAAATAAATGAAATATAGAGGAATTTGATATAAATAATATATAATTGTGCACGTATCAGTTTCCAGAAAAATAATATATCAGTTTACATATATTTGAGTTAACGCTCCGTTGAGCATCATTACAGGTCATCAATCAAAATATATAAACTTTACAATGTTTAGAAATTCTCTACTCCTTTTAACTTCATGTTAAGGCTTTGAGTTAATCGATCTGTATAACTTTGATCTATCTCATTAGTAGAAAAAAGGTCTTAAGCGACAGAATTATGAAGGTCATAGAACTTTCCTTTATTTAGGCTCATTGGCTTAAGCGACTAAAATTATTTATTTAAGAAACGAAACTTTCCGTGGTTTAAGCAAATTTTAACCATTTGACGCTAAAAAATTCAATCGAAAATTTAAAACTTACCTAAGCGACAAAAAATTTCGTCGTTTAAGCAAAATTTCAAATTTTCAAACTCCCGCTCAAGTGAAGAACAGAAGAAGAAGATGAAGAGAAGAAGAAGAAGAAGAAGAAGAAGAAGAAGAAGAAGAAAGGCCAGGAAGAAGAAGCAAGCTGTTCTAGTTGCCGAAAATTCGGTCGGTAAATTTGAAAAAAAAAATCTACACACTTGGCAACAGACACATTGCGTCGCATATGTGCATGTACTGTTGTATAGATACATGCCTTAAGCGACAAATTGTGAATTTCCGTCGCTATTAAAAAAATATGACCAGCCTTAGGCGACAGATCTTGTGTCGCTTAAGCTCTTACACGATGATAAATCGGTCTTAAGCGACGGTTTAGTTATGTCGCTTAAGGGCTTTTTTTACTAGTATCTATTGGTACAAAAATCTACAGTATAATACAAATTTTCACATTAATTTAATTTTATTTTATTTTGCAGCCACTAATTACATCATAACTAAACAACTTAACATCAAAAGAAAACTTCATAACATATGAATAATACCAAATTAAGCAACCAAATAAGACACAGCTTCTATCAATGCAGCCTTCTGTCTCTTGAATGCCGCTTCTCCTCAGCTGATCTGATACCCTCCGTCTTCAACATCTCAAGCAAGAAATCACTCCACGTATCAATAGGTCCTGGCAAGCACCAATGCACACAGTCATTATACAAAGTCACCTTCTCTTCAGGCCAATGTCCATATTTACTGGGATGACCGTCCGGCCTTAGTAACATTGCTTGTGTTGTGTCCAATAATCTATATTTCAACCCCTTCTTTCTCCCTTCCTTCTCAGCAGCCCTAAACTCCTCTAATTGAATCATGTAAAACTCCAAACTCACACCCTCCAATTGGGTCTCATTGCTCTTAAACGGCTTCGTTCTCACACAATCTCCTCCTGTGTTCCACATCCCACCCTCAAAATGTGACGGTACAAAAGTCCTGAGATATGTTATACCCTTGTAGTTTTTCATGCTGTTGATGGCCTTAAAAGCTGTCCTAAACGCCTTTCGGTAGCCGTAGTACATTCCGACGTCGGGCACATTGTCTAGGAGGCAATAGTGACAACCTGAGATTTTGTTATTTTCATGGAACACCATGGACCGCATGAACCAATGCCCTGCGGAAACAATGAGGTAATCGAAATCCTCAACTTGGGTTGTCCATGCCACGTCGAATTCGTCGAGGTATAGACCGAAAATGCCAGTGTTGGTCGGACCATGACTGTCTTCTTCTTTGGATTTGATCAAATGCGGCGTCCAATATGAGGCCATGGTGAAGTTGTATGATGTGTATTTCCAACGTTTGTACTTCTCATCCTTTGTGTATGAAACATCAATTGGATATTCCACCTATAAAAAAATACACAATGATATCAATAAATGTTCGCAATGAAAGTGACCGACGAATGCAAATGTGTGATATTCTTTAACTTGTCGAAACCTAGGTATAAATTTTTGAGAAGAATATCAAGAATTAAATTAAACGGGAATATAGATTACAACCATCAAGGATTCAACCATCGATGATGAAAATAAATTCCCCAATCTCCTCTCTACCTACTCGAAACGCTAACACGATTATAGTGGACAAAAACCGATAGAGATTCAATTGTAACCTAACCTATTGTAGAAGTCTCGGTAAATCCTTACCGTCAACCTCAAGAAGAAACAACTCTTTCAAACACTACATGTCAAAATTACCAGCATATATGCACACGTAACATCTCCATTACATTGACAACAAGAACTAACCAACATTAACATAGTCTCTGAAAACGATACCATAATCATGACTCACCCCACGACACGACTCCAACCTACAAAAAAAACCAAAAATCCTGAGGAGGGACTAAAAGCAAAAGAAAATAAAAGAACAAAGCACGACCCATGACCTAAAGGTGACAAGCCCAAACTCATTCCCACAAACTAGGGTGTATCATAGGCCCAATCGGATGAATGCGGCCCAATGATATCGCTGCACAACCAGCGCCTCCCCTCCGACTTGCCATGCCGCTGCCGTAACCGGATCTCTGCCGCCTTCATCCAAAAGACGACGATGTAACAAAAGGACAGCAAACCAAAGCCCATTAATCATTGTTACCAACGTCCGTCGAATACAGGAACATAGCCGCCAAAACATGGGCTGAGAACCCTCTAGACCTCACCGCTGAAACGCAACCCAGCAGCCAAATCCAACTCCAGCGACGCCACAACCCAGCCTCTCACCCCTGCCTCCTACCCTTCTGCTCTCTGTGCAACCAAGACCACAACTAAAAACACAGATCAAAAAGATCTTCTCTTCTTCAAATGTCGATCACAGCCCACAAAGGCATCACAACATCCTGTCTGGACACACCCGACGCGCACTGGCGAGGCCAAAGCCACACAAGTGCGGTGGCACAGCCGGATGAAGAAGGGTTTCTAGTTTTTAGGGTTTTTCTCTCGCACCGCAGAAGACAGAGTAGTGCGATGGGGATTTTATCATATATTCTCGTTCTGCACTTCCTAAGTATATTATACTAGCTATCTATATGAAACTGAGTCAAAATTTATATCTCAATTATTTGAAGTAAACACTTCTCTAATAATACGTTTTTTGCATTGCGTGTTCATAAGCTACAAGAACGGTATATGATTTTACGTAAACTATTCTAACCAGGAACAGAGCTAGGATTCCAAAATAAATTGAGCTGAACCTTTATTTGATAAAAATTTCGAAAGATAGAATGTCATTTGATAATCGATACATCGATAGTATAATAATCCGCTAACTATTTAACTTCAGATGATTATTGATTGAGTTAAATAGGTTGCACACAAATGAAGGAAAGTAAAAACTACATTTCTTATTTGTTTATGGCAATTTATTTTCACTTAACGAGATTCATTTCATTTTAGGTGTTTTATGTGTATGACATAATGAAGCCAATTAAGTTTTGATTATTACATGGGTAGTTTGATTGGTAGGATATTTGATTGGGCTAACATGAGATACAAACGTGATTTTCACTGTTATTAATCCTAATTAAACTGCAAAATATGAAAACCTTCACTAGTAGAATAAAAAGCTCATGCGACGAATTTATTTATTTTCGTCGCATGAGTGTAAACTGATGCGACGAAACACATTTTGTCGCATAGAGATGACTCATGCTACGAAATAAATAAAAAAATTGTCACATCAGTTCACACTCATGAGACAAAATTTGTTTCATCACATCAGTTTTGGTTGATTTCGCCAACATTTTCCCCCTAGTGTTGACTCATGTGACGAAGGATTCAAAATTTCGTCGCATCCGTTTACACTAATGCGGCGAAATTTGTTTATTTCGTCGCATCAATTCAAATTTTGAATTTTGAATCCTTCTATCAAAATTCAAAAAATTTTCTTCTTCTCCCTTCCTTTTTGTTCTTCTTTCTTCCTTTTCTTCTTTCTTCTTCTTCCTCTTCTTCCTCTTCTTCTTCTTCTTCTTCCTCCACCACCACCATACCACCGGCCACCTCCTCCACCACCATCGTTCCACGACCTCTTCATCTTCTTCTTCTTCTTCTTCTTCGTCTTCTTCTTCTTCCTCCGTCACCACAACCACCGTACGACCACCTCCTCTTCAATCCAGCAAAACAAAAATACAAAAAAAAAAATTCTAATTTTTTAATTTAAATTATAACAAAAATGAAAATTAAATTATATTAATTCATTTTTTATTTATTAAAAAAATCTGAAACGTCGACATATTTTTCGTCACATACGTTTATGCGACGGCTTTTTTCGTCACATACGTTTATGCGACGGAAAATATTTCGTCGCATCAAACTAATGCGACGAATCTTATACGACAAATTTTACGTCACTTCAGTACTCATGCGACGAAATGAAGTCGTCGCATCGAACTTTTCTTCTACTAGTAGCTTGTATGGGCTACAGCCTAGGGAACGATGCACTATCCTTCCATTCCTTCGTCCCTGATCCTAAGGAGGACTACTAAAACGAAGACTAGTATACAGATTAAATAAAAGCGCAACAACAAGAGGTTAGAAACTATCAACACACAAGTAATGTTATACACGCAGATAACAACATTTCAGTGAAGAGAGCGTAACAGAAATTGGTGGATGTAGCACAAGTGTTATAGCAACTCTATCACATTGGGCTGCAACTTGCAACAGTGCAGCCAACAGAATCCCAGCTCAAATACATGATAGACTACTTAGAGAGCCTAAGCCTTTCATCTTAGAGATAGATGCTGAAGGTTTGAATCAGATCTAAATGCTACATAATTGGTAGGTCAATAACAGCATGTGGAAGGTAAACATATAAATAGGCGATGGATCGATAAGGAAGAAGCACAAGGTTTCAGATAACTAATCTCCAAATTAATAATCCATGCGCAACAAGACACAGGGAACATGCCAGAGTTGGGGAGAGATCGAGTTCAGCCAAACACAGATCCATCTGTTTAGATCAAGACAGTTGTCGTGACACTTATCTGTGTTATTCCCATCGAATATATGTCCAAGGGGTCCCGAATGTCCCTTTAGCTGAAATTTGACATCCTTTTTTATATTCTACAGACCTTTCTGTATTTTTTAATATTATTTCTCAACCCATAGAATTGTTATTCCAAACCTACCCCTCCTCTCAGTCTTTCTCTCACGATCTGAAACATCTACCTCTTTCTACTCATCATGCAACCAAATTCCAACAGCACACCCCCAATTAGAAGGAATAGTTTCTCTCCCACCACAGGCTCCTCGCTCTCCCAACCCCACTACAGCTCGACACCGATCCGAGGACCTTCACTTGGTGCCCGACCAGAGGATCCGTGGATCCAATTACGTCCACATATCGGCTTCATTCGCCTCAACTACGCCGGTAAGCAATCCCACTTCTTGCCCACCTGGAAATCTGTTTCTTTTGCCGACTAGCCCTCCGTCAGTTCTTGTGGCGTTGGCTCGGTCTCAACTTCGTCATCAAGTTCTTGTTCAGAGAGAGATGTGGGCTGTGAGTGTGGGATTTTATAGGTAGGTGGAGGGGAAGGAGGAGTAAGAGAATAAGCACACACTTCATCTCAAGTCTCAACAAACACAAGGGTCAAGTAATCGAAACAAAGAAACATGAAAGAAAGTCCAGGAAGATTATCAAACGATGGGACAAACAAGCATAAGGGGTGTTTTCATAATCTCGCCGTTAAGGGTGTGTAGAATGTAAAAAAGTGTGTTCAAATTTCAGCATTAATTTTAGGTTTAGAAAAATTTTTGTATGCATCGTCGTTTATGTAATCGACACAATTTTAGTTATTTATAACAATTTATATTTTTGATCACCTATGTATCAATATTATATTCTCTAATGTTAACTGTTTACATGTATCGTTTACATACATGACTGTGTAACGAAGATACTCAGCTACGTTTATCTGATTTGTTCGATTCCATCTCATGAAAAGCCATTAGCTACAGCCCGATTTTACAAAGCAACATATACTTTAGTAAATGCCATGAAAGTTAGGGATTCGGATCTCACTGTTCGTGTTCAACACACAACCTAGCTAGTTAAGAGGCACAGTCTCAGGCTGGTTTTATTTATTATTAAGATTTTTTTATTTATTATTAAGAAAAAAATGATAGCCGTAGTTCAAATAACTAGTTAGCCTGTTTTAGTGAGATTTAGCGACCATTTTAATAATATATACGGGGGTGTGAAATCAAACAAAACCTCTTTATTTCTTTTTCCGGGGTTAAAAGAAAACTTTAACCTTTAATTTCCAATCCCATCTTCCCTTTATTATCCCCTTTGCTTTCTTGTTAATCATCAATAATTAACAATAATGGATGTTCATGGTCCACAAATGTTTTAATCAGAACAATCTAGACTATACTAATCAAATAGCTATTGATTTTTATGCTTAATAATGTCTTAATTTGACATACAAGATGAAGTCTTAAGTTTTAATTTTTCTTTTTCAAAATCAATAATGGAAAAAATATCTACAACGTAAATTAAATTAAATTAAATTATATATATATATATATATATATATATATATATATATATTCTTGTAACAACACTATTAGTATTTTACGTACGTAATTACTATATATAAGAATTATGATCCATATTATCCATTCTTTGATAATATGTACGTAAACTTCACTATTATGTGTGTATATCGATCGTGAATTTCACTTACATGCATATTATTAGAGGGCGATTATCGCAGCATGTAAAAAACATTTCCTTTTTGAGAAGGCATAAATGAGTTTCTCACAGAATGATATGAAATGGTCAAAATATTAAGTATACTTACCCTAGAAAGAAGGCATATCAGAGACTGCATTTGGTTTCTACCCACAGAATCTCCGACGAAGGCTAATGATTTCCCTCTCAGCAATTCAAGGAACTGAGCCGGGTTGAAAACGGGCAGTTCACACCCGTCGGGTTTCCACTTCCATTTCATGAACTCTGAGTCTGGTCTTCCATATTTCTGGCAGTTCTGATGCTCGTGAATCGCCCAACACGTCGTGTTTGTGTAATATGGAGCTTCTGGATTTCGAATCCATTCTCCGGTGAATATATCACACTTGTGACTATTGCTTATCGTCGGCAACTCCTCGTGAGGTTCCTCAACCTTTGGTGGAGAAAAGGGTAGTGACGATGGTGGGTTTGGAATGGTTTTTGTAAGGAAAATAGAATTGCTACGATAGTAGAATGGGATTATCGTAAGAAGTAGGGCAAAGACTAGAAGAGCAATTTTTCTGGGAGTTTTTAGTATAAGTGACTGGTATTTCCCAGAGGGAACCTCATGATTATGAAGATTGGCTTGGTAATGCTTCATTGAAAAACCAGAAGAGAGAGAGGAAGAGAAGAAAGAAAGAGAGAAACGTACGTAATAATCTAAAGGGCAGAGGGAAGAGAGACTAGGTAGGCTGAAAAGAAAAAGGTGTTGGAAATTTTCAAAGAGGGTGTGTCTGGTTAGTTAGTGAATAATATTTAAAAAAAATTATAATGAAAATTTAAAATGATTTTTTTGTGTAAATATGGGCTGTGGATGGAATGAAAATGATGCTGCTCCGAACCAGATCTGTTGATCAACTATGTGAGCCTTTTTCATTTGGAGTATGTGACCTAGCAAGTTTCGAGAGAATCATATCGATCGTGATAAATAGAAAATAAATCCTATAAAAAAGAAATATCATCATGAGGCTTATACTAGCCTGCTACACCATCTTTGAGAATCTTCTTGATATTATAAGGATGTATGTTGATTTTTCAGGGATATTTGTTATGTGTGTGTGTGTATATATATATATATATATATATATATATATATATATATATATATATATATACACGTACGTGTGTGTGTCAGTTCAAAGTTCCATGTTATCGATCAGGAAAATTTTTGATTGAGCTAACATTTCAATATATAAACCATGCCAAGTTCATTGATCAAGAAGTACTTTGTATGTTATGAAATCCTTTGCAAGTTTCAAATGATATTTCAGTTCAAGGGAAAGAGATCGAGTAGCAAATTGATGAGGATGAATGGATGATGAGGTTTATTGTTTTCAGCATCATTGAAAAGTATGATAGTTCCCAAGACATGCTTAAATTATTTGGTCTCAGCATCGATCGAGTGAAAGAAAATGATGGTGTGATCGAAGTGTCATGTTTACTCAACTAATATATGAACGATCTATATATTATCCTTTTGACTCATAGAAGCAATGATCAACTAATGAATGATTCAATCTATTATCTGTCCATCATCTTACACTAGTGTTCGTAAATTTCTTTTCAAGTAATCTATTTTTGTCTTTCATGGTCCCAACAATATAACAATTCTTGCCTGTAAATTTCACTTGAGATTCTCTTTTATATATATATATATATAGTCTGTTTATATAGCGGAGGTCCGTTTCTTAGCTAAGAAATTGATTTCATTATTTGACCCACTTCTCGATCATATTTTCTCATCTTAACCGTTCAGATTCTATGTATATATGTGTAGATCATCTCTACAAAATTTCAGCCAAATTGATAATCGTTAAAGTATATATGTGATTTAGAATTACGGTTCATGATGAATAGCTCGGATAGTTTAATTGATTTGAGCGCCTTAACGATTATCAATTTGGCTGAAAATTTGTAGAGATGATCTACACATATATACCTAGAATATGAACGGTTAAGATGAGAAAATATGATCAAGAAGTGAGTGTAATAATGAAATCCGTTTCTTAGCTAAGGAACGAACCTCCGCTCCTATACATACATACATACATACATACATACAACCCTTCTAGGCTACACACGTCCCCACTTGAACTGTTTAACCGGAATCGTCAGTTTTCTTCATGGTAATTAAATCACATATTTGAATGTCTTAACAATCACCAAATGAGATGAAATTTTACAGAGATGATCTATACATATATACTTAGATATTAAACGGTTAAAATCTGAAACTAAGATCGAAAAGTTAGACAAAAATAAAAATCTGCACCAAAGAGTTTGGTACCACGTCCACATCTAAGAAAGGCTATATATATATATGAAAGAAACAGTATCTTATTTAGCATTTATAATGATTTGGGTTACTTTAACCGTTGTCATCAATTGATTTTTGATAATAAACTCATTTTTACATTAACAATCTATACATATATGCATGGATCGCCTCCTATACTACTGGGATTTATACTATTCTCTTTTTTCTTGCTCTATATGCACCGAAGTTTAGTTAACTTCATATATTGCAATAATGGAGAACATGATATGTTCAAATGAATCATTGATGCATACAATTAGAATTCCTTAACAATCATAGATTGGCCGGGCGCATGCATACAAGGGACACGTTCAATTTGTCTATTCCTAAACATTATATTATCAGTTGGTATCCCATTACTATCTTATAGTTCGAACCTCTCTGTTGAATTTAAATTATTGATACTATAATTGATTAATAATCTTAGATGTATGGTGCGTAACGAATTAAGCTCGATCATATATCAGATTTGGCTTCTAATCATAACCACCGTAATACATATCATCAGCAAATACATGGTGTGGGCCGTGTGGCTCCGCTCCACAATTAATTTAAAGACAAAACTATTGTCATCCTAATCATCGATTTGTTAAAATGTTAAGTCATGCAAGCTAGTTATTTTCTCACATATAATCATACTTATATATATAAATCTTATTGTACATAACATTCATTCTTTCGTATATATAAATCTTATAGCACTAGCTAGTTCTCATTTTTCGTTTCTCTAATTAAGTTCAATCCCTTTAAGTTGGTGCTAGATATGCCATCATCACTAATAGTGATTGAAACATATATGAATCGACGTTAAGCTTGACTTTGAATAATTCTTGGTTCATAATATGATCGGTGGGTGAAGATGATGTCAAATGTATGTGTATTTTATTTGCAATGTTGGTCTTTACTTAAGCTATACTAGCATGTATATATATATATATATATATATATATATATGCGTGTATGTGTATAATATGTATCATATATATATGTGTGAGCTTGTGTGTGTGTGTCACATGTATATATATGCCAATAGAGAAGCTAGTCCGGACGTACCACATCATCCCCTTGACATTTCAAGTGAGGGCTTGTCCTAGTGAAACTAGGGAATGCAACAGGTGAAAGCTTAGCCCTTTGTCCAGAAATTACGGCAAAGGTACGTATATATGTAGCGATTTCGCTATCCTTACTTAGAGCTAGTTTATCTTATTTGAGCATCAGCCGAGGCCGTTCTTTTCTCGTTCTAAGGGTCGTTGAAAAATTTGTATTAATTGGTACGTAGAGAAGCTTCAGACGAAGATCAAAAAAATTCGAAATGATCGTCGGACAAACTTCTAACCGATCAGAAGAGTTATGTTTCAGCATCCTAATAGAAGGTGAAAACACTCGTTTGTGAGATGATAGCTAGACATGTACAATAGACACAACACAGCTTCATATGCATGCGTGCATTTAGAGCAATGATGGAAAAGCGAGAGAAGGGAACTAAACTTGACTTGTATATTGGGCTGGGATTGTTTTGTTGATTTTTTGTGAAATCAAAACATTCGTTCTATTGGACTAATACCCCAACCACACACTCCTAAACCGCTAACCCAAACATATGCGTGGTTGTTTCAATTTGCAATGCTATTCCAAAATGACAATTGCATATGTATAGCTAGCTAGCCCATCAAAAATCCAAATCTTTGATTCCAAAAAAGAAGAGAAGATAAACTCAAAGTTCCAATCAAGTTAGCTAGCCACAGTGATCGGCGTCATATACGTGTGTTCCTTATTCCATGTCAACCTCCTAACAGAACCTAAAACATGAATAGAACAAAAGTGCCCATATAGAATATCAAATCCAAGTGAGAAAAAACAAAGAAATCTCTGGAATATTACGGTGCTTGAAACTATATGATCAGTATTCACACAATTTGCAATAGTTGATGTGTATGGGACATATAGATTACAGTCACGTTTACCTAATTCTAAAGAAAGTTATATGGCTAACTTGACCATCTTATTACTAGTATAATGACATCTACCATTTGATCGTTGATATCAGTTTTTCCGTACAGGCAACAAACTCGTAAATATATATTTGCAAATGAAGAGGTCGGTTCTTTTCCAATGTCAATTGCCCAGATTAGCAGAGCATCATATATTCTAGCTAGGAAAGTGATCGCTTTTGGCAGCTTTAAATTTGAGGCAAATAGGTAGATGCATGGCTACCTTGATTGGAGTTTAGGATCGAATTGGGATTATATATCTACGAGCTAGTCAGCTAGCGAGGACTAGAGTTCGAAAAATCGACGCACAGGGCCGCCTAGGCATTGGGTGGTAGGTTACCGTTCTAATTTCCTCTGAATCGCGCAAGCTGGACACCGACGTAAAAATCGACCGTCTAGCGGGCTGGGCGGCGCCTAAGTGGCCTGATTAGGTCTTTTTATTAAATTATTAAATACATAAAAGCCTATAAAAATTAGTAAAATTAAACAAGAAAAACACAATATTATATTTTAAAGTCTAAACGAAGGACATAATATTTTTTTATTATTATTATTATTAAGAACGTTGTTGTCTTATTTTGCCTATTTAAAGTATTTTTGCTATTTTGAAACATAAAAGTGTTTTTTTATAAATCATTTATATAATTGTATTTATTAAATAAATAATAATATGTAAAATGCAAAACTGCCTAGACGCCGCCTGAACGCTAGGCGCTAACTATCTGCCATGATAGGGCCTATCATTTTTTAGAATGTACCTTGGCGAGGACCATGTTGAACTCGGTGTCTTCGTGTGTTCGTGGATTGCCTGTCTCAGAAGAAGCTGATGAGGTCCAATATATGTATCGTTCAGTCAATTTTAGTTAGTCATTATTAAGTCCAATATACCCACATCAAAATTAATTTTTTCGATCAGCATCTTATTGATTGGTTTAATTACGAATAGTATCTCATAATTAATTTCAGGATCGAGATCGACGTGAAAAATATGGTTACGTACTTACGTTAGAGTGTCCTGATGAACATCTAATAATGTGAGTACTTTATACTGAAGAAGTCAGTATAGAAGCTAATTACAATCGATCAAATTAATATATATGAAATGCCAACTACTCTTTCATTGTGTTTCAATATACAGTTTTGCTTATGTTACAGCCTATCTTTACTTTCTTTTTTGGGTGAGCGTTATAAGAGCTATCCCCACGCTCTTACCCGAAAGTTTTTCGATAAATCAAACGAAGTACAGGCAAGGATATACTGAGTGTATTGATAGTCCATATCTTTACTTGATTTTAGGAAATGATATATAGTTACTTTCGTGAAATGATCGAATTAAGACATGATAGAATTGGAAGTAATTCTTTAAAAGAACGGAAACTTTATTGACGTACTTCTAGCATTCTTATGATTTTATGTCTTCAAATCGAACTTTTTTATGAACATTTCACGATTTTACGTTCACGTTACACAATAAGTAGTAAAAACATTAACTTCGAAAGGTTTATATTTGTCCTTGTAAATGCATATTTTGTACATGGGATCTTCATAATCAGGTAACTAACTTATCTAAGTAAAAGATGAGCTTATTAAGAAGAAAACTTCCTTGCTTGCATATATATATATGATATTTATGCAACGAATTCGCTAATGAAACAGACAGGTGACAATTAGATATGGCCCTTGGATATGGCAGAGAATCAACTGGCTCTTGATTGCAGTCAAACCTGCCCAGATTGTAGTCTCTACTCTCTACTACAAATTAAGTAGACAACTGGTTAAGAAAGTACGTACATACGTAAATGAAAAAAGATGATGATTTGATAATCGAAATTGTAGTGAAAAGTTGAAAACTTGCAGAAGAATAACAGAAATGCAGAGAGGGAGAGAATAACATAATTGTTTGCTAAAAATTCTCTGTGTTGATTTGATTCTTTGTACAAGAATAGGGTACAGTTTTATACAGCTACATTGACTGATGTGTGGTTATTTTTTGTATACAGGTGGCTACATTCTGGATTCTTCTTGAGAGTGTACAGGTGGCTCCGGTGGGTTGTGGCTGTGCCAAGCTAGCCGTTGTGGTCTTTTGGTTGCATTTGAAAAGACCAGGTTTGTTACTCCCTTATCAGCCCCCCGCAAGCGAAGACGGGGATGAGGAGTAATGAGCTTGGAGCTTAAGTCAAGAAATCGCGGAGTACAGAATCCTTTGGTGAATATGTCTGCCAACTGCCGCGCCGAGTCAATATGATGGATAGTGATGCTTTTGGAGATTACCAAATCACGAATGAAGTGGTAGTCGATCTCGATATGCTTAGTCCTGGCGTGAAACTTCGGGTTAGCTGCTAGAGCAATGGCCGATATGTTGTCGCAATAGAAGAGTGGAGGAAAAGGGAGGATCAGATGTAACTCTCGAAATAGTTGGAAAAAGCCATAGAATCTCAGCTGCAGTGTGTGCCAGTGCCCTGTATTCGGCTTCTGTGGAGGAGCGGGAAACAACTGTTTGTTTCTTTGAAGACCAACTGATCAGGGAATTGCCAAAGAAAACGCAATAGCCAGTTGTAGAGCGTCTGGTATCCCTGTCTCCAGCCCAGTCAGCATCACAGAAGGCAGTGAGACGAGTAGGACCTTTGCGAATGGAGATGCCTTGGTCAGGAGAGCCTTTGATGTAGCGTAAGATCCTCTTCACAGCGGTCAAGTGATCTGTGGTCGGTTGATGCATATACTGGCAGACCTGATTAACGGCGTACTGAATGTCAGGTCGAGTCCATGTTAAATACTGTAGAGCTCCAACAATGGATTGATACTCTGTTGGATCAGAAAGAATGGTGCCTGTACTTGCAGTTAAAGGAGTCGTAGTGCAGGGTGAAGGCTGAGGCCTGGCATCCAACATGTTGGTGCGTTTTAGTAGGTCAATAGCGTATTTGGTCTGATTCATGAAGATCCCAGAGGAGTCTCTGTGTATTTCAAGACCAAGGAAAAAACTGAGTCTGCCAAGATCTTTGATCGAGAAACGAGTGCCAAGTTGGGAAATGAGCTGCTGACAGTAACTAGAGGAACTGCCAGTGATGATGATATCGTCCACGTAGACCAATACAAAGGTGATGTGTTTATCAAATTTGATAAACAGAGAGAGATCAGCCTGAGATGCTTTGAAACCGTGAGAGAGTAGGGCGCGGTGGAGTTCCTCATACCAAGCCCGCGGGGCTTGCTTAAGGCCATAGAGTGATCGATTTAGTTTACAGACATGTGTTGGTTTTGTGGAATCCTGGAAACCTGGAGGCTGCACCATATAGACATCTTCATGAAGCTTGCCATGCAAGAAAGCATTAGAAACGTCAAGCTGGGATATGCGCCAGTCATATTGAACTGCTAAAGCAAGGATGACACGTATAGTGACAGGCTTTGCAACCGGACTGAATGTTTCACTATAGTCGATCCCTTCAAGTTGGTTAAAACCTTTGGCAACAAGGCGTGCCTTGTATCTTTCAATGGATCCATCAGCCTTGTGTTTGATGCGAAACACCCATTTACAGCCTACCAGATTGTGATGGGGAGAGGGCGGAACAAGAGTCCAAGTTTTGGTTAAATGTAGTGCATCAATCTCGGACTGCATGGCCTGAAGCCACTGAGGATCAGACGAGGCTTGCTTATAGGTATGAGGCAGTGAGATAGGTTTTGTTGATGCCAGGAGAGCCTGAGTGTTTATAGGTGGAACCTAATATTTCACCTTTACCGGGTTACAATTAAATGTGAAGCCACTCTGGGCCCTTTGTCTGGACCCAATTCGCCATAAAGCTAAGTAAAGCAAGGGAAACTACTCCCACATTGGAAAGGGACAGGAATGCTGCCTTCAATGCTACTATAAATACCGGCACATGCCTCCCCATAAAGGTACGATGAAACTTCTTGACTATTCCCGAGTTTTATGCTTAGCTGACAGTGTCTAACTTAAGCATCGGAGTGGCTTCCCTCGGTAAACCCGGGGACGCCTCTTTGACGTGTTTATTCTTTACACAGGAAAACTCGGAGTACAGGGAAGTACGCTATTTCTGGAGCCGTGCCACCCGCCAAAGGGACCACGAGCCACCCGGAAACAATTGGTGCTCTCGGTGAGAGTCGAACTCAAGACCTCACGCTTACCAAATGGACGCCAGCCAGACTTGCTAAGGTAATAACCCCAGTAGGGAATCCTCCGGGTTATGTAAACCCGAGAACTGTTGACAGTGCATACATCAAACCCGCTACCCTCCCACCCGCTTGATAATAGGTACCAAGTTATCTACAACTGTCCAAATTTATTATGTCTTGATGTTATATATAGAGCCTTTTCAGGCCCACATAAAACCCTACCGGGTTATGTCTATCAATCAGTTTGTTGAGTGAATACAGGCGATCTCCATTTGACATGAAATATTGCAAGCCTTTCACGGCCTTATTTCATGGTCAAAACTCAGCAAGCTCCGATAAATCTCCGATAATCTCCGATAATCTCCATTTGACATGAAATATTGCAAGCCTTTCACGGCCTTATTTCATGGTCAAAACTCAGCAAGCTCCGATAAATCTCCGATAATCTCCGATAATCTCCATTTGACATGAAATATTGCAAGCCTTTCACGGCCTTATTTCATGGTCAAAACTCAGCAAGCTCCGATAAATCTCCGATAATCTCCGAGAATCTCCATTTGACATGAAATATTGCAAGCCTTTCACGGCCTTATTTCATGGTCAAAACTCGGCAAGCTCCGATAAATCTCCGATAATCTCCGGTCTACATGACGTGAAATATTGCAAGCCTTAAAGGCCTTATTTCGCTGTCAAACTCGGAAATCTCCGATAATCTCTGGTAATCTCCTTAACTTGAAATATTGCAAGCCTTTCACGGCCTTATTTCAGTCTTTGAAAGTCCTAACGGACCCGTACAGCTCTAGCGGCACTATTTTTATTTAACATGCCAAACCGGCATTATATCTGTGAATTTTGTCAACACTTTGCATATTTTGCATCAGATTACCGTGTTATTTGGCAGGAGGCCCTTGAAAGTCCTAACGGACCCGTACAGCCCTAGCGGCCCTATTTTCATTTTATAACATTAACATGTCAACCCGGCACTATATGCAAATTTTGTCAACACTTGCAGGTTAAGCATCGGGTTGGAAGTCCTAACGGACCCTTAAAGCCCTAGCGGCCTTTCAAAGTCCTTATGGGCCCGTAAAGCCCTAGCGGCACTATTTTTATTTATATGCCAAACCGGCATTATATGTGAAATTTGTCAACATTTGCAGGTTATGCACCAGGTTGGAAGTCCTAATGGACCCGTGAAGCCTTAACGGCCATATTTTTATTAACATGCCAAACCGGCATTATATGTGTAAATTTTATCACATTTGCATATTTTGCATCAGATTACCGTGTTAATCGGCAGGAAGCCCTTGAAAGTCCTAACGGACCCGTACAGCCATAGCGGCCCTATTTTAACTTTGTAATGTTAACATGCCAACCCGGCACTATATGTGAATTTTGTCAACACTTGCAGGTTATGCATCGGGTTGGAAGTCATACTTGACCCGTAAAGCCCTAGCGGGCCTTAGAAGTCCTAACGGAACCGTAAAGCCTTAGCGGCCCATGGAAGTCCTAACGGACCCGTATACCCTAGCGGCATTATCTTTATTTACATGCCAAATCGGCATTATGTATAAAATGTCAACACTTGTATATTGTGCATCAGATTAACGTGTTATTTTACAGGAAGAAATACCGTGTTATAGAATGGTATTCCCCCCGTAAAAACCAGCGGTCCTTGGAAGTCCTAACGGACCCCTAAAGCCTTAGCGGCACTATCTTTATTTACATGTCAAACCGGCATTGTGTAAATTTTTATACTATGCATCAGGTTACCGTGTTATTTCACAAGAGCGAAGGAAAAGCTTGATTACTTCAAAGAGGTCAATTACAAGAGCAGTAAACCGCTACAAAACAGACTACACTACAAAAGCAAAGACAAATACTTAGGCTCCAGCTCAGGGCGCTGCAGACCCGCTACCACCGCCAGTGCTCAAGCCGCCACGTCCTCCCCGGGGCCGTATGATAAACTGTCCCCTACGGAGCGGTGGCCGGTTTTGAGGACCACCGACAATCCCACCACGGGAAGTACCTCTCCGGGCTGCTGAAGAATGAACCGGGGGACTCCGAGCCGGGTTTGCAGGAGCCCTAGGGTTTGCGGCCATGGCAGGAGTCGACCGGGAGGTGCCTGCAGCCTCGTCGGGTCTAACGTGACCTTGGTGACCGTCATAACCAGCCTTGTCGAGCCAGCCTTGGCGAATCCCAGCGCTAACTATTTCGGCACGAGCCTCGGCCCTTGCCGTCCGCAGCTTCAATTCAAACTCGGGACTCGCTAGAAACTCGGAGACAGCAGAGTCCCTGGCCCGGGAAACAGCCTGCACCAACTCTCCTTTCTGCTGCTCCACAGAAGTCACTTGTTGCTGCAGCGCTTGATTCTGTTCAGTAAGCTGAGCAATGGCGGCATCTTGAGCACACCGGTCCTCCCGGTGACCCTCGATGACTTTCTCCAATTCCAAGTTCTTGACCACCAAGTCTGCTACGTGTTCTTCTGCCTTGGCCAACTTTGCACTCGACGCAATGGCTGATGCGCTTGCGAATTCCCGGACCCGAGCCAGGTTTTCTTCACTCGCCGTCACCTGGTCCCGGGCGGCCCGGAGATCATCCCTGAGGACTCTCTCTCGCTCGGGGATGCCTTCGGTTATGAGCCGATCGGTTGCCAAGTACGACAACCTGACAGCCTACACAAATCAAATAACGGGTTAGTACAAGGAAACAAAAACAAAAGAAGAACGGGTTAAAGAAGACAAACTTACCCGCATCAGTTTCTCCTGCGCCCTCCGGGCTACAGTCAACGGGTCCTCATGCTCCAGGACATAGGAGTCGGCGGCGCAGTTCTTCAAATCCGCTACCATTCTCTGGATGGCCACGTCCGCCATTCCCGCGCCCGCCAACTCCTCCATGATTTCAGTTGTGTCCCGGTGCTGCTTTCTCTCCCTCCTCTCTTTCCTCTCTTTCCTTCTTTTCCTCCTTTCGGACCTCCCCGAGCTGGATGCCTCACGGGTGCGTTTGCGAGAGGGGACGGGTTCCACTTCGCGCACTTCGTCGCTCCCATCACTCCCCTCAGGGTTCTCACTCGCCACCCCTTCGAAACCGACAACTTCTTCACCCCCGTCGTCATCCTCTTCGGTAAACTCCTCACCCGGGAGCATAGATGAGGGAACTGCGCTCATCGCCGGTTCTTCAAACTCCACCTCTTCGTCTGCTAAGGGGGATTGAGTCACCGGTTCTTCAATCACCGGGTCTTCCGCCACCTCCTCCGCGGGGCTCCCCACAATCTCTTCATCTAACTCCTGGTACATCTCCGTGCCAAGTACCTCAGCAAGGTACCCGGGGATCTCGTTGAAGTGCAAGGTGTCCACGAGGAATTTCTCAGTATCCCCTTGCTCTGCTTCTGGGCGCAGGAAAGCCGCTTTCGTGGTCAGGTTAATGTCGTATAATTGACCATCCGTTGCTTGTGTCCGGATCCTGGCCCAAACAGCCTTATCTTCAAACCCGTCGTATATTCCCGGGTTCTTTCGCTTCGTGAACTCCATCGGGAGAAGAGCTGCAACAAAAGACATAACTCGTTAGACAAGGTTAGACGAGCATTGGACCAAAATTTAAAAGGACACTGGACAAACCTGGTAGCTCCATCAACCGGCACCTGCTGTACACGTACAGCCTACAAAGACGGTATGAACTCCGGTCGTCTTGCCCCCGAAAGGCCCACAGCATCCTCCGGATCCTCTTCTCCATCACCGGCTCCAGAGGAATGTCAGGGACATCTGCAACACAAGTAACATAATTATAACCCGGGATAGAGAAAAGAAAGAAGAATCCGGAGAGAAAGGACTTACTCATCAGTGGCTGGAAGTCACCCGGTACTTGAAGTGCGTATCCCGGGTCTTGAAAGTTTCTTATCAAGAAACTTTTCTCCCTCCAGGTCCGGCTCACGGAAGTTGGCAGGTCCTCAACGATCTTCTTGAAAACCGCTTTGGACTTCAGTTGGATGGTCCCGCTGAAACCCGCCTTCCGGGAGTACTCGGCCCGGTACATGGCGTGTAACTCGTGATAGGTTGGCATCTGCTGCTTCAGCACCTTGTACATAACGCACAACCCGAGTAGCTGCCTCCACATGTTCGGTCCAACTTGCCCGATTGCAAAGTTGCTCGCAGCCAAGAGGTACTGCACCTCTACCTTCAGCGGGAGTGACAGGCCGCAGCGTAGTTGATACTCGTGGCACAGCGTCCACCCATCCCCGGGAGCGAAGAACTGGTCCTCGGGTTCTAGAGGCCGTATTTCAACAGACTCGGGGATTTTCCAGTTGCTCCTTAGCTCCACGATCTCCTCCGCTGTCAATGAGTACCCGGGAGGGTCAAGAGCGGTCCCATCAGTGAAGGTTACGGAGGCAAACTCGGGGACGTGAGTGTCCATTGTTTCGTTGGCCATCTGCAAAACAAGAAAACACGGGGGCGTCAACAAAACTCAGGTAACCCGGCGTCACGAAGCTAAATTCCCAGACGCATAGACCCAGAAAACCTTCCTGGGAACCCAGAAACAGTACACAAATCGTCCCAAAACGATCAAAAAGGAGGGAAGAAGACACAGTACCTTAGTTTTGAGTGTTTGAAGGGGTTTTTGAGATCGATCTGAGTCTTGAATTCAAAAGAAACAGCGACAAAAGAAAGCGACAGCAAAAAGCACGAAAAAGTTATCGGGTTTGGAGGTGAGACAAAACTGTCACCCTCAACCCCTATTTATACAGTTAAGGGCGTGCACTGAAGGGACGTTTCAGTTTCTCGAGGGAAACGACACGTGTCGCGCATGCCGCTTCACAAAACCGAAAAACTTTTCAGTTTCCCCCCCACTACAACCCGGAGACGTCGTTTTGAGTTCTCAACGTAAAGAGTGTCTGCGGGTTCCGCTTGCGTACGGACTTGGGGGACTGGGTACCCCGGGTTTGGTTGCTAACTTTGTAACCCAGTAAAGAAACAATTTTAAGTCCCCACCCAAGCGTACCCCTTGACTGAGGACTTGGGGGACTTGTTTATAGGTGGAACCTAATATTTCACCTTTACCGGGTTACAATTAAATGTGAAGCCACTCTGGGCCCTTTGTCTGGGCCCAATTCGCCATAAAGCTAAGTAAAGCAAGGGAAACTACTCCCACATTGGAAAGGGACAGGAATGCTGCCTTCAATGCTACTATAAATACCGGCACATGCCTCCCCATAAAGGTACGATGAAACTTCTTGACTATTCCCGAGTTTTATGCTTAGCTGACAGTGTCTAACTTAAGCATCGGAGTGGCTTCCCTCGGTAAACCCGGGGACGCCTCTTTGACGTGTTTATTCTTTACACAGGAAAACTCGGAGTACAGGGAAGTACGCTATTTCTGGAGCCGTGCCACCCGTCAAAGGGACCACGAGCCACCCGGAAACACTGAGGAAAGGGATGTCGTGTACTAAATACACGCGGCTTAAATATGCCATCCTTTGACCGTGTCTGCATAGGGTGAAGATTGGTAGGCTGGGAGGGTGGTGGAGGAGGTGGTGGGAAGGAGAGAGGTAGAGGTGATGAAGAAGGATCGGACGGTGTGGATGTAGTGTTAAAGTCTGAGCATGGGGAGTCGTGTGAAGCAGGCAATGGAGAAACAGGTGTTGTGAGAGAAAGCGTAGAAGGTGAAGGGTTAGAGGATGAGGAGGGTGCTGGAGCAGTATTAGAAGGTTGTGGGAAGTATTGATGAGGCAGAGGCAAGGTGACAGGCGTAGGAGGTTGGTGTGGTGTATGAATGGGAGGGGAAGCTGTGGCAAAGGGAAATTGGCTTTCATCAAATGTGACATGTCTGGAGGTGTATACTTTGCCAGCAACCGGATCAAGACAGCGGTACCCCTTCTGATTTGTACTGTAACCAATAAACACACACGGCTTGCTTCGTGGATCAAACTTGGTACTGGAGTAAGGCCGCAGCCATGGAAAGCAGCAGCAACCATAGACCTTCAAGAAATTGTAATCCGGAGAGCAACCAAAGAGTTTCTGTAAAGGGCTAACATTCTGCAAAGAAGTAGAAGGAAGCCGATTAATCAAATATATAGATGTATGAACCACCTCAACCCAATATTTGATAGGCAGCGAAGACTGCACAAACAGGGTGCGAGCTAGTTCAAGTATATGTCGATGTTTCCTCTCAGCTATGCCATTCTGTTCTGGCGTGTGTGGACAAGTAAATTGTTGTAAAATACCATGTGTGGAAAGAAAATTCGTGAATTGAGAGCTGGTGTATTCTCCACCATTATCACATCTTAATGCCTTAACTTTTCTATCAAACTGAGTTTCAACAAGGATTTTGAATTTCTGAAAAACATTGAAAGCGTCAGACTTTCTGTGCAATGGGTATAACCAGGTGTATCTTGACCAATCATCTATGAAAATGATGTAATATTGAAAGCCAGTGACAGATGTTGAGGGAGCAGGACCCCAGAGATCAGAGTGTATAAGTTGCAATGGAAAAGAAGAGTTACTGATAGTTTTATTGAATGGTAATTTCGATCGACGACCGAGTTGACATGGTGAGCAAAGAGAACTACAGTGGGAAAACCTTGAACAAGCTAAACTATGACTAGAAATTATTTGTCGAAGAGCTGGAGAGGATGGATGGCCTAGACGACTGTGCCAAACTGAGGAGGAAACTGCAGAGCTGGAGAGAGCAAAGATGGAACCCGTAGGTGGTGAAATAGTGAGCTGGACAGGGTAGAGTGAGCCTTCAATAGGGACTCGAAGAAGGACTTGCTTCGTGGTTTTGTCCTTCACAGAAAAATGTTGATCAGAGAGAGTTATTTCACAAGGATTATCACAGAGAAAACGATTGACAGAAAGCAGGTTGTGAGACATTTCAGGAACATAGAGAATATTATTCAACAGAAATTTGGAGTTAGAAGAGTGGGCGAGGGAGTGTCCAATGCGTTTGATCGACAGACCTTGTCCATTGCCGACAAACACTTTCTCGGGTCCAGGATAGGCGGTGTGAATGGACAGATTATTCAGATCATTTGTGATATGATGAGTAGCTCCAGAATCTGCAAGCCAAGGTTGAGGGGAATATTGTGGAGTGGAGGTTGCAACAGCAGAGAAAATGGATGGAGCAGAGCGACCTTGATTGGCATAATTGACTCGGTGTGGATTGTAACGACAATGAGAGGTGTTGTGATTATCTTTCTGACAGATGACACACCAACGGCCAGGAGGAGGAGTACGGCGTGGTGGGTTAGAGAAGGTGTTCGTATGACTGACAGTGGAGGGGTACGTTGGGGTAGGAAGGAGAGGAGGAAAGGAACTGGATTTATTTGAATTTGCAGTGTAGGTTGGGCGGGAATGGTTTGGGCCTGTGTTTGATCTATTTGGGTATCTGGGCTTGGCGGAGTTGGCGTGAGAATAATAAGCTTGGAAAGAAGGCTGAGAAGGTAGGGTTGAAGAGCGATGGGATATTTCAATTTCCTCACTCAGCAGGAGATTGTGAAGAGCCGACGGTGTGATGGGTTCCGCCCGAACCCGGATGGAGGTACTGAAAATCTCGTAATCGCTCGGAAGACCACGGAGGATGTGAGCGACGAGATCCAGGTCATCAACAGGAGCGTCGGCGGCGGCCAAAGCATCAGCCACGGACTTGAACTTCTCGAGGTAAGCACCCATCGCCAAATCCCCCTTCTTTAAGCTGTGTAGCTCAGATTTGAGTTGGAGGATGTGGGATCGGGTAGAGGCCGAAAAACGGCGGTCTAGAGCATCCCAGAGCTCCTTGGAGGAGCTAGGACCGACAGTGAAGGGAAGAGCATCAGGAGAGAGAGTGGCCGAGATCAAAATCTTGCAGGTACGATCTCGGTAGATCCAGGAGGAGTAGGAGGGGTTAGGATGGTTATTAGGCAGAGTAGATGCAGGGCAAAGGTCAGAGCCATCAAGGAGGGAGAAGAGATCAAGGTTTTCGAGGATGGGGGTAATAAGATTTCGCCAAAGGAGATAATTTCCATGGCAAAGTTGAGTTGGGACAAGAGCAGCTAGTTGGTGGGGTGAAAAGTTGAGAGAGGGAGCAAAGATTGGATTGGTGAAAGGAGGAGAGGAAGCGGACGCGGGAATAGATGCAGTGGGATTTGGATTGCTGGGAGAAGCCATTGATGAAGAAGAGAAGCTGTTAGGCAGAGGCGACTGATACCATGAAAAAAGATGATGATTTGATAATCGAAATTGTAGTGAAAAGTTGAAAACTTGCAGAAGAATAACAGAAATGCAGAGAGGGAGAGAATAACAGAATTGTTTGCTAAAAATTCTCTGTGTTGATTTGATTCTTTGTACAAGAATAGGGTACAGTTTTATACAACTACATTGACTGATGTGTGGTTATTTTTTGTATACAGGTGGCTACATTCTGGATTCTTCTTGAGAGTGTACAGGTGGCTCCGGTGGGTTGTGGCTGTGCCAAGCTAGCCGTTGTGGTCTTTTGGTTGCATTTGAAAAGACCAGGTGTGTTACTCCCTTATCAGTAAATACGTAATGAGAAAGACGAAACACATCTTACATTTTGAGAATGAAATTGTATTTATACGTATTTAGGATACAAAGTAAGAAAAGGTCTGTACAAACACCTGTACTATATGAAAGGAAGGAGACAAAAGCACACTCATATTCTACTCCGAAACATCTTCTTGATTCACGAAATTCAAAATCCTACAGAGCAGGTAGGCCGAAATTAATTTTCTATAATTCTTAATTAGCAGCCTAAACCCTAACTTTTATTCCTTATCATTCAGCCCCATATTCTATATATCATACACCGCCCAGAAGTTGGTCACTACGTAGCGAGAAGTTAGAGCTCATTAGTATTAGGTGGTAAGTAGTTCTGACACACAACACGATAAAATGACACGAAAACCAATGAAATGATAAGAATGTAGTTTGAGGTTTATAAGTTTGGTTTCATATAGGGTCACCATAATAAGAACACGATTTATAATGATTTGGTTTAAGGTTAAACCGATAATATGATAAAACTCATTAACATAGGAGCTTTTTCATAATTTTTTATTTTCTTGTCTACTTTATATAAGAAACCCTAGACAACTATTTTGTTAATTATCATACTCACTCAACATATGGAAGAAAAAAAAGACAAGTTTTGTTGTATTAATGTCTATTTGTGTTGTTATAAAAAATTTAAAAAAGGAAAAATAATATTTAGGTATTATAATTATTTTTCTTAAAGAGTTTTAACGGTTAACACGATAATTTATGGTTTGATTTTGGTTTTATCAACATGCTTACGATAGTTTTAACGGTTTTTTTTATTGTGGGACATGATAAATACACGAAATAAATTTAATCCGACACGAACACAACACGGTGTTTTGCTAGGCCTAGTGGTAAGCCTTCTAAGTGATGCTCTCCCTCCTATTATAAACGCTTACATTGTGACCTCTAACCGTCGACCTGATCATTCATATCATCTCTCTCACTTTCTTCTCTCCCAACCCTCTCTTCTCTTTCTCTTCCTCATTCATGTCTCTCTTCATCTCCTATCTGTGAATCTCCCATTCCCTTTCCTTCAAATCTTTCGTTTACAAGGTCAGTATTGTTCAAACTTCTCGTACCCCTTGCTAGCTGTGTTCTTTTGTTTCTGTGATGCATGATAGCTAGCTAGTATTGGTTTGGTTAACTTTCATATTATTGAATATGATTTTGCTTAATCCTCTAAGTACAAGTTTACAAGCTATGTAGTAGCATGATTGCTACAGTTACAAATGGAACTAAAGAAATTACAGCAAATCAAAATTGATCCTAGATTATGGAAATGCATTATCTGGTTTTAATGGAGATGAGGAAATCTCTCTAACACATATCTTCATGTCTGTGATTCTGCAGGGTTTAGTTAGAGCTGAAATGATGATGATGGGGTTGGATAGGTTGCTGGGGAACTTGAAGTCAAAGTTCAGGTCCTTGAAGATGAAGAAACCTGCAGCTGAGGATTATAACAAGATCGAAAAGAGTGATAGCATGAGAGTCGAAATAAGAAGCAATAAGGCCAGAAAGCTCATTGAGAAGACTCTCAAAGTTGCAGACTCTCCCAAGACGAAAACGTTCGCGTTTTAATACTTTTGTATACAGATCAAAACCAGACTATAGCTAGCTAGCTTTTGGCTGATGCCTTCTCCTGTTTTGGATGAGTTATCATTGTGCAATATTAGAATAAAGGTAATTGATGATGATTAACAGGGTGGTCTATTTTTGTTTATCTCCCTAGCTAGCTAGCTAGCTCTTGAATCTAGCTTGATCCTTCCTTATCTTTCTCAGTTCACTCATAGCCATACATACACATGTAATTGTCATTATCATGAATACAAAGGTGTGAATTTTTCCATGGCTGTACTCTTTAGAAGTTATTTTCATCTGCATGACTCTACATAAGTTAGCAACTATACGCATCTAAACATTAGTACCTAGATCTATTTCTTTCAAAGCATGCAGGGAAGATTAAGGCCCTTTGAAACATGAGATAGGATATGCCAACAGTACTTCTGTAATATAAATCATTAAATCAAAAGGGTAAAACACAAACATTTTCATGACGAATTGTTCGTTTTCGTTTGATTCAATTGTATATATGCATGAATACATGAAACTCAATTTCTGTAATGTTGTTTCAATTTCTGTAATGTTGATCTCTCTAAATGATTTATTTAGGAAATGAAAGGTGAACTATGAAACTCAATACTAATACTAAATGAAAGACTAAGTTTGAACAAGATTGTTTCAAATCCATTTGGAATGTATCATTCTATAAGCATAGAAGTTTGTTACTTAATGCAAAATAACACAAAGATGCAAATACATAAGAAAGTAAGATGGCAGTTGACCTAAGAATACATTATATAGTCATAAAAGTTACTCGCATCGTATCCCTCGGAGCTGAGAATTTCCCAAACCCTAGGGTTGGGCAACGAGGCGGCGGTCACCCGTCTGCGGTTTCTTAAGGACGAGGCCTCGTCATCGTCTGGTTTCAGTTTTGCAAGCGGAGGAGGCCTTCAATGCGTTCAACGGTAAGGAAGGTTGCGACGAAGTAGATTCTGTTTCAACAAAGACAGGGTTTGGGGAGCGTTCGCAATCTATCCGTCAGAGAACCTTATTTTGGTGGCCGACATTGATTTGACTTCGGCGTTGGGGTAGATCACTTTGTAAGTAGACGACCTTGCTTCCTACGACTGAGTGTTGGTGATTGGATTATGCAGGGAGCTTGTTGCGGCGGCGATTTGAAGAGCTTTGAAGGAAGCACTTTAGCTTGAGTTCAAGAAGGTGGTGTTTGGAAGCTAGCCGGAAAAGTTCCGAGCGGCTGGCCATCATGGCCTCTCGACATGGAAGGCCGTTGGACTAAGTCAAGGTAACGAGGGCTCTGCAACCCTAATTCAGGGTTTGCTGCAGTCAGGTCTGTTATGGTGAGAGGAGACTGAGGGTTAGGTTTCTCTTTGGCCCAACATGTCTTCTTTCTTCTTCTAATGGGCCTGACTTATACTAGGTTTCTGTTAGGGCAAAGATCCCTTTTGAATTTTAACAACTTACTTTCTTTTCAATTCGATGAAATGTACACTAATGAGTCTTAGGACTGATTCGATTGAAAGCTGAGTTGTTTATTGGAGTTTTGAAGGTAATATGCTTTCTAGTTTGTCATATTCACCTTTTAGATATAGTTCTGAGGTTGTTTTTCAATTATTAGAAGTAGTTCGTATTTAATTTTCTAGTTATGTTGCTTGTATATGGTTTTTAGACTATTCATGTTTGACCTTTTGGTCGTATAATCTTTGATCATTAGATATTTCTCCTTTTCTCTCAAAAAAAAGTAAGATGACTCTTTATCCCCTTTTCATGGACAAGTGTGTGTGGGCATATATAAGAAGCATGGAGATAAACAACAATGGCTCTTTATTCCCATTTTATATGCTTCAACATATATAATGTAACACCCTCAACCCCTATGCACGTGTTAGATTTTTGTTTGGATACATGACTAATTTTGGGGCTAATCTAATCATAATTTCATATTAATTAAGGAAGTGGTTAAGATCAACAAGAACACAATAAGAACAAAAGAATGAGAACGAGGATATAATACAAAGGACAAAAAAAGTTGGCTACTCTTGGTGTGGCATTTTGTTTGAACATGGATGAAGGTTTTGAAGGTGGACATCAAGGCCATGCACATTCCAGAGGCTTTACATTATTATTTCCAGAAAAGCAACTCCATATTCTGTTCCACTACACATAAGGCTAAGGTTGTCCACATAATATGTACCAAAAGGTTCCAGAAAGATGATGGTCTTTTATTTTTTGTTCTTCCATTTCCTTAGGATGAATGAGTGATTCATAGAATCCACCTTTTACAAATAAATATGAAGGTATAAAAGTGATAATAGCACAAAAGAATGTAGGCCAGAAAAAAAATATAGAAGAAACGATTGAAAGAAACTATAAAATTTGTGAATCAGAACAAGTTTTGCAGACTTCGATAAGCTGAAGTTGTTTGTATGTTTATCTTGTACAAATTCTTCCATTTCTCATTATCAAAGTTAAAGCAACTGGAAATCTGGTTCCACTTTCATGAAATTTAACCAGTCTTGGTGTTTACATGATAAAATCTAGACTATCAGATCAAAGCTGTATATTTAGAACATTCGTTGATCTTATGTTTCAATTTTAACTCAAGTTTGAGAATATTACTTCGTAAAGATATAGGCTAAGGAATGGTAGAGCTACCAGGGCAGCATTCACTTCCAGATGATGACTGCTGTATCTCGAATATACTTGGTCACAAGCACAACATCAATATTTGACAGCAAGTTATGTAGATTGAGGTAATCTTGATAATTTCCTGGGGATGCATATCAATATTGATGATGGCTGCGGTAGAGCATTCGAAGATCTTTGCAGTGACGGCATGTCCACGTATTTGAAGGAGGGTCCTGGCAGTAGGTATGGATGCACCTAAATTGGCAGACATTACAACTGATAAGCAGCTCTTCCGGTTCCCAAGAATGACACTCAGCACAACCATTGACTGATATGGACTGTTTAACACCAGAAGAATACAAAAGAAGGACAATTAGCCACAATGACAACCAAATCTGCACCAAGTTTTAGTCATGTGTTAGAATCTCCAGGAGGAATTCCCAGAGAAACCATGGAGGAGAGAAAACAGAGGAAAATAAACTAAATGAAATTGCAAAATTCTGCACTAATGAGCAAAGGCTCCAAAGCAGATACATATACCCTATTAAGCTAGTCATGTGTCTAAATTCATAACATCATGCAAGGACACGAATGAACACCAATTATTTCAGAAATTGCAAGCAGAGGAAGTAGCGCGCTAGATCTAGAAGGGAAACACCTGCACGTACTTCCATTGCTTTGACAATCCATGAATGGTTTAGTACACTCCATAAAAGGAGGGCAGACAGTTAAGATCTGGTAATCATGTTAAACAAATAAAGATGTTATTCATAGCTGTAACCTTGTAAGCTATTGTCCTGTTCAATACTTCAATTTAAGGCCTAACTACACTAGCAAGCTCTGTGCTACGTCTGTTAAACAACACGAAGACCTAATATATGTTTCACCAACACGTAATCAAAGTAAGGAGTCATGAAGTGAAAGCCAGTTTCTGTTTCTCTTACAGACAGATGTCAAGATATACCAAGAGGAGTTTCAAAACCATATCAACACCAGAAGTTTCAATACCCAAAAAGCAAGCACCATAAGGGACTAAGGGAGTTTAGTCATACCTGAGCTGCAAAATTAGATGTTCCCTGGTCATTAAGGAATGAAATGTCTACTTTTGGGGCAGATGGAATTGTTTGAGAAAATATATTTTGATCACTTGTAACAGCATCATCAAGCTTGGTAATGACTGTAAATGAAGCTTTGCATAAAGGGCATGTTGAAATCTTTTTCCTTGAACTCTGCAGATACCATTAATGATCATGAATTATGTATTCCCAGAATAATAAGGTTAAGAAAACAAGAGGAGGAAGAAGAACACCAATAACAGCTAAAAAATCATGGGAAGGCAGAAAATTAATTTATGAACCCTATTTCATTTAAGAACGAATCATTGGTTCAGAATTTTGTTAATCACTGACTATATAAAGACTTGAATACCCAACAATAACAGACTAGAAAAAAGGAAGAGAATACAATACCAGTTGATCAGCCCAATTTTCAATACAAGGATAACAGTATCGATGACCACATGGCAAAATTCCTCGGGTTGCACTAAACTCTGTCCAGCATATAACACACGACAATTCCTGCGGAAGACTTTTGGTGGCTTGTTCACTTTCCAACCCGATTTCCAATTCTTTTGATTTGTCTACTTCAAGGCACCCTTTGTGTGGCGTTCCCTCCGGAGATGTAGGTCCATCCACAACAGATAACTTGGGATCCTTGGAAGTAGATAAGTCATTACCACCAACCTCAACACCTTCATGTTCCTCATCTCCAATTCCTCTTGCAGTGTCTAACTCGTCATGAGAATCATCAGAAAGGATTGTGACCCTGTCATTATGGATTCTGTGAAATCTGGTTGGGTGGCATTCTTGATCAGAGTCTGAGAGTACTGATCTTGTAGAGCCAAATACTTTTTTCACAAGCCTCCGTTTCTTACATGGAATTTCAGCCATGCTGGTTCCGTTGTGACTGCGAATATTTCTGTCAGCTCTAATTGAATGCCTGCAAGACTCCTGAATTTTGCGAGAAGATAATGTTAAGATGACGATCGGATGCGATTACTCTCTAATTTCTGATGTTCCAAACTTGAGGCCATAAGTTCATGGTAACTTGATCATAGAGCCATCAGGCTCTATAATATGATCAAAGATAAAAGTTTTATGGGCTTCATTTGTATGATAAGTAGTACATAAACTGATTAAACTGATAATACAAAAGCTAGGGGTGCAACTCAAGTTCAACAACAGTAAACAAGAAAAGACCATGATAGCCAAAGATGAATGTAAAAGTAAAATAAAGCTAAATCTGTAACCCATGTCCACATGAGGACACAAAGAATATATTTATCATGAGTCCATGACTGGATATCAAATACTAATCCAAACATCATGTTAACCTTTTTACCAATAACAGCATTGTTTTTCAAACCACAGGGATATAGTTGAGTTCTTACCTCAATCCTGGGTGATCTGGATAAGGGAGGATCTTCAAAACAGTGTCTGCTACTAGATTGTAGCTCTTTCTTTGAATTTATTTTCACAGATCTATTTTGTCGCTTCTGGGAACTATTTTTTTCTTTAAACTCAGGAAACGGATTCTACAGCAAATTTACATGGAAAATGGGTCAATTAATATACATTTAAACAAGACTTCCAAAAGGAGAAACAAAGAGATTAAATTAAATTTACTGTCTTTGAGTGCATATGTTTATCCAGGCTACCACATTGTTGCTTGGAAACAATATTCACATTGACTTACAAGCAAGGTTGCTGGAACCAAAACTAGATATGTAGTACAATACATTTACAAAGAACGATGAGAAACTCTACAATTAGCAAGACACTACAGGGAGCTAAGAAAACGCATAAAAAACATATGCATTAAGGAAAATAACACTCATCACCACCAAAAACTAATTTAGCAAAACCTTGTGTCCGAGAATGGTGATCAGACTCCAATGTCTAGAAAAAATCATTTGAATAGGGGCCGTAAGAAGAGTGGTTCCACACGAATCCCCATTACCCATCTCTTATTCCCCTAACAGAAGACGAACCCAAAATAAAAGGAGCATGATATAAACCAGAGTGAAACTAATGGTACCTCACAGACAATCAGTGGAATCACCAATCAAACTTCTTTAGTTGTATATGCACTCAAACTGAATCTAGTGACTACACCCCAATGAGCGAGATACTCCCTCATTACATAAATGACATGTGAACTTTTAAATCTTTGGTTTCGTTGTCAAGAAATAGCATACACGGCTAATCTGTTCATACAAGATGAATGAATGATCAGACTCCAATGTCTAGAAAAAATCATTTGAATAGGGGCCGTAAGAAGAGTCGTTCCACACGAATGAATGACAAGATGAATGAATGACAGAGAGAAAGACAAAAGGAATTCTGGAATACCTCATTCAACAGATGCAAATCAGTAAAAACACCACGGCGAGAAGATCCACACCCCAGATCAACAACCTTTTCAGAGTTGCGCAAAACATGGGAATTATCACAAACAGCTTTCCCCTTCTTAACCAAGGAGCCTGGCTTAGCAACATCCGAGGCTTTCAACAATAAGGGTCCCACTTCCTGTCCACTGCCAAGAATTCAAAACCCAAAGTAGCATAAATTAAGCAGCACTCTCAACACAGACAAGCAACATAAACATTCCTAGCAGCATAATGCCTTAAACCGCATATTTCTAACAAACATAACACGGGAGTGGAGCTCACAATCAACCAAATTTGCACAATTTCTGAAAGAAAGCAATCAGTTTCACTTTCTGCACTAAGAAATTACTAACAACACAGCTGTGGTCTCACACATTATTCTGTTACAAAGCTGAAACGAAGCGACTTAAATTACCTTTGCAACGTGTAGGGATGCTCAGGAAGCCGCTTTCGCTGCTTTACGCAATCCTCAATCCAGCGGTGGTTAACAATTATGAGATTCATCTTTTTAGCCATCTCAAATTTCTTCCCCTCAAATTTCCGGCACACCTAATCACCGAATCAATCAATACAAAAACGCTATTAAGAACCTAGTTATCACAGAAAATAGATGTAAATTGGTAAACGTATTCCGAAAACTAACCAAATGAGTGAAGGCGTTGGAAGGCGACAAGCGACCGATATAGCTGGCACCGGCGTAAGTCATGAGCTCGATCAGATTCTCTAGCTCCGATCCGCGGTACCCGGTGACGGAGGCCACTACCGACTCCATGCCTGGAATTGGATCCGACGCCATACTCACATAAGAGATTTCAGAAATCGGAGTAAACGACACCGTTTCATACCAATTGCAATGTAGTGAAACCCTAGGGGCCTAATCGTACTTGCAGAATCTGAATCGAATCGGAGCTCACAGTTAGGGCTTTGAAGAGAGAGAGAGAGAGAGAGAGAGAGAGAGAGAGAGAGAGAGAGTTGGGTGGTTCTCAGCCGTGGAAAAAGGAAATGCCCGGGAAATTGAAATAGATTTCGAAATTTTGGGAGGCAAAAGGCGCTTAATAATATTGGATCTGGGCCTACGGTGTTGTTTTGGACTCGAGCTTAAGCTAATCCAACTAACCATTGGTGTAAATTTACGGTGCAATCTAGGGGTGGCTAAAAAATCAGTTTTTCAACTGAAAACTGACAAAATCATCCAAAAAAGCGGACCGCATAACCGGTCCATTTAAAGCGGGTGAAAAAATAGCTCAAACCTATTTGATCCGGTTTAAACCGGATTGGTTCTGGTTTTGCCTGAAAACCGATCCGAATTACCTGAATTTTTTTAATATATATTTATTTATTTTTAATAAGTGTCACCATTTTACTAGTTAATCTGATTTCTTACTCCACATGTTCTCATACTTGATCACATACCTACCACTATATATAGGGAAAAAAACCTAATGACCTAATTCTCAGTCTCTTACTCTCTCAGTCACCACCGTCATGAAGCCAAGATATGACAAATCCGACTCTGCTTGTTGGTCACCCTTTCACCATCACCACTCTCCTCGTCGACGGCCTCGTCTCTGTCAACAACGCCACCGTCACGCCAACTTCGACAACAAATTAATCATCTACGACACCGACCACTTATTCGACCCGTATTTGCAAATCTTTGGTCTGATTCCGACATGCCGTCGCGAGAATCGCTTCTACCTCGCACCGAAAAACCCTAACTTGGCAGCGGAGACGGCTGTGATTTACCCGTTCAATGACGTAAGCAATGTTTTGAGATCGAGAGGCTTCTATGCCGATATTGTCTGGGTTTTTGAGTTATGAGGTTTCCTGTGTTTATGATTTTGTTTCACCATCACTGGTTTTTGATTTCTGAGGTTTTTCTGTGTGTATGATTTGTTTCGAGGTCTATGTTTTTGAGTTCTGAGATTTTCTGGGTTTATGATTTTGTTTCACTATCACTTGCTTCTATGTATTATGTATATGAATGGATATGACAAACTGATATTGCTCGCTAACTGTTTGAATAAAATTGTAAACTGAAAGTGAAACTCTCCAAATTCAGGTGAAACCCGAAATCGATTCGGATTTCGAATGATCCGAATAATCAATTAACCGAAATTCGGATTCGGATGGAGATTTGACAAATCTAAATGATTTGGATCGGATATTGTTTAAGCCTAAAACCAAACAAGTCCGAATATGCCCAGCCCTAATGCAATCTTAACCATTCATATGCGAAACCATCACACTTTTTTAATCACCCACAGGATGCGTAGATTCATCCGTGTAACCGCTCACAAATATGAGCGGAAAAGAGAGCATATTCTATTAGACGTATGTAACCTAGATAATACGTACAACGTGACAACTTTTTCTTTCGCAATGTAATTTCCAAATAATAGTAATATTAGGTTCAGACTCAGACTTCAGAGTACCCTCTTTACAATGATTTTTGCCACAGTTCTGCAACTAACTCTGGGCCCAACTTGATATTTGAAAGACGTGAAAACCAGAAATGGACTGATACATGTTAGTTATGGTAGCAGAAGACGGAAGATTTGAGATTCGGAGGAAAATTTGAGAAATTTCTGATGCACTGTGTCTGAGTGAATTTTACCGGCAGAAGGGCAAGGCCCCCATACCCAGTTCATCTACGAACTGGGTTTGCACCACCTCGAGATGGTGGTGCCTCATACCCAGTTCCAGCTCGAGAAGTAGGCGGAGCGGCTGAATTGTAGGGCATATTGGTTGCGGGCACATGTCCTTGAGGACCAGCAGCACCTCTGGACTGTGCATCATAGTTAAGAACACGGGTTGGATCATAACCGGCTACTCTTTGCACCTCATAACCTTGTCTTTGTGCATTATAGATGGCTCCTCTTTGCGGATCATAGCCAGGTCTTTGTGCATCATAACCAATATGTCCACCAGAGGCATCATAACCAACAGGCCCTCTTGATGCGTCATAACCGGCCCTTCCAGGAGCTCCAGGCTGAGTTCCAGCAAATGGAGAAGTTCCAACGGTGGCTGCAGCAGCCGCGCCACCAGCTGCACCAGCACTGCCCCCAGGCACACTGCCACCAGCAGCAGCAGTAGGAGGAAACGGGACACGTCCCTGCATAGTAAATACCAAGTGAAAGTGCGTCAGTTTTCATGGCATCTGGGAGCAGCAATAGTTTAACTTTCAATTCAAAGCAAAAGCCTGGTTGCACAACATATTCTTAAGACTTTATCAGCAGCCTTTATCAACGAGGTCTGATACGCCAACTTCTTAATCATCTACTTTGGTACTGAAATGAAGGATGTTATTTGTAATCTGGGACTCCCAACTGAAATTAGCATTTGCTTTTGAGACAGTAAAGGTGATGGATGTACATAACTGAAAGTTCTTATGGTTTACTTAATTGCATGAAGCTGTTTTACACTCCCACTAATAAAGGTATGGTAAAATACACTGGGGTTTTGCCTACACATCCTTTTCCCAATACATACCATACTGAGTCCAATCTTACTGTCCAGCATTCAATATCTTTGTAAAAAAACCGCAAACAAACAAAAAACAGCATTGATGAGAACCTAATCTACCATCCTATAGAGGCCTGAATCAGTTGAATGAAATATTGAAATTAAACTATACCATCCTATAGATGCCTGATTCAGTTGAATGAAATATTGAAATTAAACTATCTTCAGAATTGCTTCAATCAAGTTCATGGAGGACAAACACAATGGATAATCTATTTTTCTAAGTATTCATGAGGCATATGTTTGAGTTTATACGTGAAAAACCCATGTATTACATTAAAACTCATGCAACACCGACAGATCAATCTCAGCTCAAACAATAGGGACTAAACCAACCCGGCATAGTACCAATAAAAATAATTCCATACAATAACAAGGAAACGAATATGAACAAAACCTCAAAAATAAAAATAAAAATTAAGATATGAAAAATACAATACCTGGGGAACACCATAGCCATCTTCATAAGCTTTTTGTCCGGCAGCAAGCCCAGAAGCCTCACTTTCATTTGTTGAAGGATTCCCATAATAAGGCCCACCTGCATTTCATTGCACGGAGAAGCCATCCACATTGTATTAAAACATCAGGATAAACACTAAACTAAGAGATCCAAACTAACTCACCCCCACACAAAAATTCAAAAGGCAGGAAGATTACCAGTTCTATCAGCACCAGGATTATTCAATAACTCTGCTCGTAGTTTTTCTACCTCCCTAGCCATGGTAACATAGTTCTTCTCCATGACCTGAAGTGATTCGAGGTGGTCATTGTACAATTTCTTCTCATAGTCAAAAGTAGCCCTGCATAATCCACCACAAACACAACATTATAATTTTCATTTTACAAACTACAAACTTTAAAACCCAAATGCCCCACAAGAGAAACAAACACGTAGCCACAAACCTGCAATGCTGATACTCCTGCCTAAGTCCCTCAAGTTGCTGAACCAAAACCGGAATCTGCTGCACCTCCACATGCGCCCTCTGAAGGTCCTGACTCAACTGCTGCACTTTCACAATACTCTCCTGCCTCGCCCCAACCAATCCATTTGCCTCGGCACGTGCCTGCTGCAGCTCCACCTTAACAGGCTCAGCCGATTTCAGCTCAGCCTCCATTTTCGCAATCCTATCCATCAAACTCCTCATCTGCTGATCCCTCTCCGACTTCATAGCCCCGGCCTGAGCATGCAGTATCTGCAGCTCATGCTGAGCCCCAGCCAACTCCTGCCTCAGGCTGCCGTGCGTCGAAGCGAGTCTCTGATTCTCAGTCGCCAGCCTCTGCATCTCTACATGCTGTGAAGCCAGCTTCTGCTCCAAGACTTGTGGAGGAGGCAACATGTCAAAGGGTGAATAACCACCCGGAAGGGGACGGTTACCCGGCCCAGGAGGCCCATACGGGTCGGGTCCGGGATGAGGACGCCGGAGATGGGCCGGTGGGATTCGACCTTTACTTCCCATCTCTTATCTCCCTAGTTCTACATGAATCGAAACAGATAATGAGAAATTGAGAATCATTATTGCATTGAAAAAAAACCCTAAATTTCTGCAATTTGATGCGTTTCTACAACTGGGTTGCTTTTGATTATCGAATTAGTTTAGAATCTATATAAACCCTAAAACTGCTATGAGAAATTTTGGGAAAGAAAAGTAGGAGTAGAAAATTAGAAACTTTACTCTATGAATGTTCTCTGCGGTTGAATGTGAAGCACCTTCGTTCTTTGTGACTGGTCTGCGCGCTAGTGAAGTAAAAAGAGCATAGAGAGATCAATGTTCTAATTCAATATACTGAGGTAGAAGACGAGCATATTTTCTCAAGGCCCGCCCTACCCTTCTAGTTTGGCTGTTTGGGACACAAACCAAAACTAAGGCCCAATCATTGTCGTGTACAATGCCCATTTTTTTCTAGAACAAATGATTTGGGATTGTGAGTTGGAGTCAAAGAAAGACTAATTGTGTTTTTTTGATACATAAACTAGGTAAGAGAGAGACTTCCTTATACTAATAGAGCCAGAGCAAACCTACGACCTCAGCCTGAAAGCGGTCGGATTTACAACTGAAGGGGAAATTCCACCCACATTTGAAAAGAGATGACACCCTCCGTTAGAGTTCCGGAGGCATGCTCTAAGAAGACCACACCCTCCCCAACGGCCTAGGACATTTTACAGATTACCCACCAATGAGAGATTGTTGGTAGCGAGGATCAAACCTGTGTAGATTTACATCTTAAGTCCGACATTTGCCAACTGAACCAACCCACATTGTGTTTCTTTGTCATCGGTTTTTTCATCATTCTTTACTAAAAAAGAAAGACTAATTGTGTAGGAATCTATAAAACTAAGAAACACAATACTCCACCTACATGTCGGACGACACAGGCGTTTAGATAGCTTGATTAAATTTTCATGAAGTAAAGTGAGATTTCAGCGACATTATTATGAATAGAGACATTATTTTATTCCTTACAAGAATTCCGTTTTAGTCCTGGCATTTGGCATGTTGAGCATACTCAAACTCTCTAGTTCCGAGTTTCCAATCTTGTCATCGTTCCAAGATCAAGTGGAAAGAAAAATGGTCATTCTCGCAACAAAAAAGTGGGAAGGAATGTGCCTTGGTTCATCCAAATACAAGGCAGCATTGTAGCAATGTAATGCCTTCAGCTACCTATGTTAGGAACAGTACTCAATGCTGCTTGTAGCTTCTCATCCTCGAATGACAGGTCAACCAGGTTGCCTTGCAGATAATTGTCGTAGGCTGGCAAATCAAAATGGCCATGTCCACACATTGCAGTGAGAATAACTTTTGCTTCTCCAGTTTCTTTACACTTCAGAGCCTCCCTAATGGTGGCAGCTATGGCATGGGTCGGCTCTGGTGCTGGAATCAATCCTTCAGACCTAGCAAATTGTATAGCACCTGCAATGCGCAAAACACTGAAGTTAGATTCAGTGTTAGACAGTTGGCTCCCTTACAAAAAAGTATATGAGGTATATAGAAAATATTAGTTACCTTTGAAGCACTCGGTTTGGGGAATTGCTAATGCTTCCATGAAACCGAGTTCATAGACATGTGAAATCAGTGGAGCCATGCCATGATAGCGCAATCCTCCTGTTGAAAAACAGGAGTGTCGAATATGAAGAAGTAGATTTCAAAAAGACTACAGGTATTAAGCAGGAACTAATGTTCATTACCAGCATGAATTGGGTCAGGAATGAAGTCATGCCCAAGCGTATGCATCTTCATTAGTGGAGTCATCCCTGCTGTGTCACCATAATCGTATCTGTATACACCTTGAGTTAATGAAGGACAAGCAGAAGGTTCAACTGCTCTTATTACAGTGCTCATTTTGCCATTGAGCTTTTCTCTAATGAATGGGAAACTGAGTCCTGCAAAGTTAGATCCTCCACCAGTACACCCAATGATCAAGTCCGGGGTCTCACCAATTGCTTCCATTTGTTTCAGACACTCTTCACCAATTACAGTCTGGTGGAGCAAAACATGATTGAGAACACTTCCTAGACAGTATTTAGTGTCGGCATTCATAGCTGCAACCTCCACAGCTTCAGAAATAGCTATTCCCAAGCTTCCCGGGGTTGATGGATCCATCAGAAGGATTTTTCTACCGGACTCAGTAATGTTCGATGGAGATGGATGTACCTTTGCCCCCCAAGTTTGCATCATCAATTTGCGATACGGTTTCTGATCATATGAAGCACGCACTTGCCATACCTATATAAAGGAAGACATGTAAAATATAACCTTTGGAACAAGGCAACAAACAATTATAGGCATTTACCGAATGAAGATTTCTCACCTCACAGTCAAGACCAAATAAGCTGGATGCAAAAGCCAAAGAACATCCCCATTGTCCAGCTCCTGTTTCTGTCACAACCTTCTTGATGCCTTGCTTTGCATTATAATACACTTGTGGAACTGCAGTGTTGGGTTTGTGTGAGCCAGCAGGGCTACCACCTTCATACTTGTAATAAATTCTGGCCGGCGTGTCAAGAAGCTTCTCCAACCTCTTGGCCCTATATTCAACTCAAGAGTCAGACGCTTCCAACAGCTTTAAGAGAGGAAAAGGTTACAGAAGAAACGGTGCAATGTGTGTTAGCAGAAAAAAACCTAATGAGAGGGGTTGGACGCCAAAGCTTGTATATCTCACGAACTTCTTCTGGTATATCTATGTATCTCTCACCACTTGCCTCTTGTTTAATCAACTCATCAGGAAATAGAGGGGACAGGTCTTCAGGTTTTACAGGTTCAAAAGTCTTGGGATGCAATGGGGGAGGAGGTTTTATAGGAAGATCTGCAATCAGGTTGTACCATTGACGAGGAATTTCGACCGGTACTGTATCAGCATTGAGAGCTGCTCTTGCTCTAAAACCTTGTGAAAGCTTCAAATTCTTCAGCTTTCTATCAAGTGTGATAAATCCAAGCCATTTCTTCTCAACTGAAGCAAGTACGTAAGGAAACAATACTAATACTCAGTCATATACAATTTCATTGACCTTTAACTTGTAATATTAGGTTCTAGTACATGTCATACTCAAAATTGAAAATCAATGGTTAGAGGGATGTCAAATTCTTTGTGCAGCAAAAGACGCACACACATCACATAAGTACTAGCTAGCTGGTGATTAGGTGAGTTGCTTCACAGTGAGTTTTACAAGGATGATGCAGAACATGATTAAAAATGGCTTCTATCCTTACTGAAACATCAAGCGCAATATCGATTGTTCAAGAAATTTATTTTTACTTCACTTCCTGCAAGAACTCAATGAATCATAGTACAAAGTCGCACATCACTACAACAAATAGGCATTACCAGTTTACCACATCATTATAACATTAAGCTCAATTGCATATATGAATGAAGCACATCAGATCACAATTCAAAACATCACATTTAACCGCAGGAAATGACCAATTTCAGATTTTACCATTACTCAAATTAGCAAGTTTACCATCCAAACTTTCCAAAGTAACCACAATTATCTAAAATCCATGGCCAAAAGAAAAACAATCAAGGAAAGAAAAGGAAAATATTTAGTGCAGAATGAAGTTACCATCGGAGCTTGGTCCTGATGAAGAAGGCTTATCATGAAATGAAGTTGCAGAGAAATTAACACAGTGAGCAGCCATTGCTCAATTGGAGGTCCAAGCAGTCAAAGCTTCCTAGCTTGAACTGAACCAAATGAAGAAGAAGTCCAACTCTCACAGCCTTAGCCTTAGGGTTTTAGCTTTTCAATGAAACAGAGCTCAGAAAACACGTGTTGGAATTTGCTACTCCATTGAATATACAGTACTGGCCTCTGCATTGAAAAAAGCATAAAATAGTGCATTAACTTTGACTGGAGGAGATAACTATGCCCCAAGTGGGCTGGCCACCAAGCCCAATAAATGAACCCAACCAATGGCCCATCACCATCAATCCTTCTGGAATACTTGAACTCACTCGCTCAATCACCGCCATTCCTATCCTCTATCAACCCCGCGCGTGGGAATCACTACAATACACCACGCGTGGGGGAATAAGATTATTCTACGTGTTGCTTTGCGCCACCGACCTAATCCTAAGGCCACACGTTTATATATAGAACGACGATGATTTCTACAGGTTTCTATTTGAATTTGAAGAGAGAAAGAAGCGAAGGAAATCTCAGCCCTAATCTCCGTCACTGTGCCGCCAATCTCCGAAGCCCGAAATTATCTGATCAGGTAAAACTTCGGCCTTTGATTTCGTTTCCGCGATTTCTAGGGCTTTGTTTCTCTCCGATTTGGGGATTTCATCATTCAATCGCAATTCTAGGGTTCTGATGTAGTTTTATTTAGATTTGAGATTCTTATGTGATGTCAGATCTGCTTGGAGAGCTTAATTTGTAGATTTTTGCTGGATCATAATTTTATTGGTGCAATTTAATAGCGATTTGTGATTATTGTTTTGTTCTGAGAGATTGATTGAAATTTTATTATGTGATGCAGGTCTGAGCAGAACGTGGTTGTTCGGGACTCAATTAGTTCATTACCAAGTTTCATGTCTGAGCTCGACGTCCAGATCCCTACCGCCTTTGGTATGATTTTCGTCTCTTGTTATGTCGAAAAAGAGATTTGATTTTTTCTGGGTTTATTTGATGTGGTATAGCGAAGTTGCTTGGTTAGAGGTAGTTGTATTGCATGAATTTGATCTGTGTTAGAGAAGAAGAGAATACGGAGCGAATGAATATTAGCTTATCTGTTGAATGGAGTAGTTGTGCTATTAAATCATTGAATAATTGTTTTTGATTTACTTGCATAGTGCTTATAACTTTGTATTGTTTGTAAATAATAGCAACACTTTCCCAGCCTCGCCATTTTCTGTATCTAGATTTTGCTTGCTTTCTTGGTGCTGATTTATAGAACCCAAACCATTGAATTTTTGAATGTAAGATATAATGCATGAAATATGTTGGTAGTAGATTTATCTTATCAGTGACGTGTGCTTCATGTGTTGTATCCAATCTAGTGTGTAACTGAAAACTTTGTTTCAACTGGGTATCTTCGCCTTTCATGTTCTTGGTTCTGTTTAATGAGTAATCTAATTGAAATGCTGATGCTTGGTTTCAGATCCGTTTGCCGAGGCAAATGCTGAGGACTCAGGTGCTGGAACAAAGGAGTATGTGCATATTCGTATACAGCAGCGTAATGGTAGGAAAAGTCTGACAACAGTGCAGGGACTAAAGAAGGAATTTAGCTACAACAAGATTCTCAAGGACCTTAAGAAGGAGTTTTGTTGCAATGGTACAGTTGTCCAGGACCCAGAACAGGGACAGGTGATTCAACTTCAAGGTGATCAAAGGAAGAACGTTTCTGCCTTCCTAGTTCAGGCTGGCATTGTGAAGAAGGAGAATATCAAAATTCACGGTTTCTGAGCTACAGGAACCCAAGTTTGCACAATATCCTCAAGAACATGTTATTTGGTTTGCTTTTCAAGTTTGCTGTTTGATTTTTACTTTTAGTTTGTTCTAATATTTAAGGCAACTGTGTGATGCACCATGAAAACGATTATGGAATGTATAACTACTTCTGTCTATCTTAATGATATTATGAGTTATTGTTTTCTAAAATTCTATCTAATTTTTTTTCTCTTCAGTTTAAAAGATATATATCAGGGTCCTAATGAGGGATCATTTTTTTGACTATTTCTAGGTATAAGTTATTACACCAATTTTTTGATCAAATTTCGGCATCTACACAGTTCAGTTTGTTGGGCTACATGAGTAGATCATCTTTATAAAATTTCATGTGATTTGGTGATCGTTAAGACATCTAAAGTTTTGATTTATTTTTAATTATCTTGAACGGTGTAGATTTGACATAAGTGTTAAGGTTTTTGTTTTAATCTCAATCATCCAAGCTCATTAAAAAACAGATCTAATGGTGTGTCTATCCTTAGAAATGAACAAAAAAAGGGATCCCTCATTAGAAGGACGGAAGAGCTTCTAATGAGGATCAAGTGAGGACTTTCAAATGAACGGTTGGATGATATGTATATAGGAATTAAAAAATATCAATTAAAAGTGAAAATCTTAATCCAACCGTTCATTTGAAAGTTCTCACTTGATCCTCATTATAAGGTATATATATATAGGGATCCATATATATATAGGGCCCTTCCACTAAGTGATCCATATTTTTAGTTTATTTATAAGGATAGACATTCGACAAACTTTTCGATCATATTTTTCAATCTTAACCGGTCAATTCTTAGGTCCTAATATATAGATCACCTCTGTAAAATTTCATCCAAATCGGTGATCGTTAAGATATTCAAAACTGCAAATTAAAATTATAGGCATTAACGGTTCATGTTTGGCAGATTTGATCCGTCAAATGAATTCAGTTATTTCAAAGCCTTAACGATCACCAAATTTGATGAAATTTTACAGAAATGATCTATATATATGCATCTACATATTGAACGGTGGAGATGTTGTTATGTGATTGAAAAGTTTTTCGAATGTCTATCCCTATAAATAAACCAAAAATAGGGATCCCTCAATAGAAGAGTCATATATATATATCAGAGACAGACGTCCATACTCTGGCTTAAAGTGCGGACGTTGGTCATTCTCCGTCATTTTACGTCGATGATAACTTCTCTTCTTCTTGGACGATAGCACAGTCTCCCATGATCGTTTCTCACTCCCTCTTTTTAGAACTCACCGATGACAAGTTTTCTAACCAACATGATATTTTCTGTCCAAAGTTTCATTCCAGCTAGAAAACTCGTCGTCGGTGAGTCCTAGAAGGAGAGAAACGGTCATGGGAGGCTGTGTTGTCAAAGAGAGTAGCCGTCGCATAAAATGACGGAGAATAGCCGACGTCTGCACTTTAAACCAGAGTGTGGACGTCGGCTCTCGAACAGATATATATATATATAGTTTTTCTTAGGTAAGGATGTTCTTACCTTGAATTTGATAAGGATTTCTTGAATTGGCCAACTTTTAGATCATGTTTTCTCATCTTTACCATTCAGTTTCTAAATATATATGAGTAGACCATCTCTATAAAATTTCAGCTAATTTGATGATCCTTAAGACATTCAAAACTGATTAACTATGATTTACCTATACTGTATGATAATGAGGTTTATATGAAACTGAGGTTTATAAGGTTGAAACATGTACTAACTGAAATTTTATACTACTTATACCCAGAACTACTATTAGAGTATAGCTTATTCCCATTTACATCTTATGGTATTAGTGTGTCTAAAGTCACGCCTCAATACCAAGCTTCCATCCATTCTTCTCAATTTGAAACTCTCCACAAGAACATAACATCCAAACTTCTTCCACCCGTTTGTGATCTCTTCTCTTTTCTGCACTCTTGTGTCCTTTTCATCCCCAGTAACCCACCCTCCTGCCTCTAAAACCCATTTCATGTTCTGAACAATTGCTGAACTCAAGCCGACGGTGTCCAGTTTTCGGCTATCTGGATTGTAAGCCTTGAACCAAGTAAACCCAGTACGACCATTTCTATCATCCTTGACAGCTTCCGCGGCAGATACAAAAGCTACTTCCCTTTGCACACTTACATCCACACTCACGACATTGCCTTCGTTGCTAGTATTCCCACAGGAGTAAATCTCTTCCCACCACTGCTCCATAGATATTCTGTAGAATTTTGACTTCTTCATCTGGCGTCTTATGCTTACCCTCTCTCTCACAAACAAAAAAGGACTGTACCATTTCCCCACAACATTAGAATCTGAACGTTTCTTAAATACAGGAAAGTTGAAGTCAGGGAATCGCAATCGGAGGGAAGTGTCTAGGCCTAAAGCATCAATTAACTGCCACCGGTACAAACTTGAGCTGCGGATTTCCCATCCTTTTTTTTGTAGAAATTTTGGAGGAACACCGTCAGGAGCTACAGACTCTGCGAAGAAACCACCTCCTTGGTGCCGATGAATCTTAACTTGCTGATATATGTTTCTTAGATTTAAAGGTGCTGGTTTCTTGTCCCTCAAGAAGTCTCTGAAGCAGCAGTTCATTATGTCCCTCTCTTTAGAACATCTACATGCTTTCCTGCACAAACATGTACTACTTAAGAACAGTGCATGGAAAAGTTTATGATGAACTACAGTGTGTATAATATGACTACGAGAGCTTGCATACCCTTTGTGTCTTCCATTTGCTTTGATAACATAGTAGCAGTTAGAAGAAAGAGGCTGATCAAGAACAGGGATGAACCAAACTTTGGTGGTGGTTGCTTCTTGGTAATCCGATGTATAAACAACAGTGAGTATCTTGTCCTGTGGAAATGGTAGTTGCTTAATTTGTTCACGCTTGAATATACCCCAGCAACATGAATCTTGTGCTTCTGCTTCTTCATCTGTAACTACTAAATGACCGGAATAAGGAGCATCCGGTGGATGTATAGAAAGGGTGTTTGGAGATTTCCGGTACATGGAAAGAGGCTTTGTCACATACATCATTCTAGTTCTTTGTGTTTCTGGTGCTGCTGCTTTGGTATGTAATTATTGTGAGGAAGGAGGGAGGTGTTTTATCAGTTTATTTTCTTATGAAGTAAGAAAAGTAGGTGTCTGATGAGATAATTTCCATTATGTAAACAAAGCAAAACTAAAGTGAAATAAAGAAGCTTTATGTTCCACTTCTTCTTGTGCCATATTTTACATGCATCTCTCCACTTTAGACTATTGTCCTTTCGAAAGGGCGCGGCGCACATAAATTTTGAAGTTGGAAGAGAACTTCCAATTCTTATTGGAACCTCTAATACTGCTGGTAGTGGAATACGTCAATATATTGCAGACCAAAAACAAGTTATGTTGTCATGATTTAGTATGAAGTATAAACTAGCTGGATATGAAGCTTCAGTGCGCAGCAGTAGTCGAGTGAATCATGAGGAATCTAATGCTGCTGGGTTGGGATGATAAATGGAAGAGCCTTGAAGAGTCCAAATAGATATAGGACTTATACTATCTAAGTAAAACTTAGAAGGAAGAAATGTGATAGAATTAGACTTTTGATGCTACTTCAGAGATATTGTTTGATATCCTCTCTCGACTTCCTTCCCATAACTTTGTTTCTCAATGCAAGAGTGTCTCAAGCGTTGGTCACTTGCCTCTCGGATCCTTCGTTTTTGGCCACTTTCTATGGATCCAAAGTGAAAGGGGAACTCCTATAATTCGTTCTCTAAAATCGACTGCTATGGGGATGAACACTTTACGCCAAAGGTGTTTGAAAGGCTTAGGAGTTTCTTGAGCTTGAAACAACATTCACTAAATGTGGCATACAATGACTTGGTTTTGTGCTCCGAAAACAAAGATGATCTTCATATGTAATCCACGCACAATGCAAGTTGTTAATCTTCCCCCCGCCCCAGGATGCCACAAGAGAAAACCCTTTGACATAGCTCATATGAAGACTTGACCTCGGAGCTAGTCAGCATGAATGACGAGTATAGGTGCAAGGTTGTGAGACTTTTCACGTCTGATTATGACTATGACGGAGCCATGTCTGAAGATTGTATCGAAATCAACATTCAGGTCTTCTCTAGTGACACCGGTGAATGGACAGAGTCGGTTGCATCATGTCCCCATGGATTGCCGGAGTCTTTAAATTTTATGCTAACTGACATGTTTGATAGGGGTGGATGTGCTCATGATCAATAACAGCAGCAGTAGTACTAATAGAGAGAATACAGTTGATCGTTATCATTGATTCATTTCCATGTTATTGATTTCGAGCTGCCGGTGATCGAAGACATCGACCGGTTTGTAAGAGGATTGTTGAGATATATATTACACATCGAAAAAATGAGACATTGTCTGTGGGTTTATAAGGGTTTGAGTTACAATCTCCATTCTTAATTGGTTTTGGAGTTGAACCCAAACTACTTTATCATGATATCAGTTACTCATGTACACGTTTGAAGCTTAAAAGCCACATCTCCCAAAAGGAGTTCAACTTCTACTAGCAAATCAACCAATATAACCAGTTGAAGAGAGAGGTGATATCCACAAAGGGATCGAAGAGACAGACACCCAAAGGGTGTTCAACCTCTAGAAGCATCACCATGTGCTTTACTAACGGGTAAACCCCGTTTTAATTTGAACTCCAATGAGCCGCATACAGATTAGCAAAAGAAAAGTAATATAAACCCCTAGCCGAGGAAAATCGATTTGAGAGGAAGACTAAGGATAGATCTAAGTGTGAGTGGGTTAGGGTCGAAAGATTCAGAACATGATAGAGACTAAAAGGAAAGTACAGTAAAAAGGAGTTCGGTGGCCGAGAGAGGCATGAGGCCTCAGATCGGAGAGGATCTCCGGGGAAAATCGACCAAAGCAACTGTCACATAGCTTGTCTACGCTTTCATGGTGGCCTTGTGAAGTGAGTGTTCCAATTTGTGCTTCCACGGTGGCCTACACCAGTTCCTAGACTGTCACAGAATGACTATGGCCAAGCTTAGCTTAATGATTACTAGTCTTTAAACACGTGTTTCAGGCGTGCATAATGACTTTGTTCGTGCCTGCAAAATATTTGTTTTCTATATCATTGCCTATAACCCTCAATAAATAATGTATCTCAACTTTAAGACTTATCAATCATATTAATTATATATTTACATTGAGATGCAGATAATTTGAATAACAAATCGATACAGGATACATGTGAATTTTGTAGTTCGATCAATATTATGTAACAATTATCTGAATCTCTAATAAAAATTACACAATTGATTGAGATGACGTTAACACCGAATTTATATTAATAACGAAAATATCTAGAATTGCAAGTAAGGAACACCCATCAGTTCATGTCATAAGCTGAACTGATAATCTTAATCAATAGAGAAATTAATTGTTGGCCTAAACCTTAAACCCACATATCAACATTCATATATATAGTCAAAATGAATATTTTAAAAAATTGATATAAATGAATATAAACCCTGAAAAATCGATACAATTATTAATCGATATCATAAACCCTAAACCCGCATGTCAACATTTATATGTATCGTCACAATTAATATAAAGTGATATAAATGAATATAAACTCTGAACAATCGATGCAATTATTAATCAGTTAAAATACACTCAACACTATTATTTAGTTTTAAAGCTGATTCAATTTTCTTTTTATGAATATTATTATTATGAAAATGTTATTAACAAAACCGGGTATTTAACAAACCAATCAACCTATTATTATAATTAATATAAATTATTTTTAAATGAGTGACAAAACTGTAAAAATATTAAAAAAACTGAGGGCAAATCTATCAATTAATCTATTAATGACTTGATTGTAAAAACAAAAAAAGAGGGTGCCGAAGTGTATTTTTGTCAGACAAATTTATTATTATGCAATTTTCGATAGTTCTATCAATCTTGTGTAACAACTCTTTAAAAACTCAAATAAAAATAAACGCATTTAATTGAGATGAAGTTAGCCCTGATATTGGTTGTCTAGCCGAAGTCGATTTTTGCTAGTTCGATTAATATTGTACAACTCTCTGAAACCCAAATAAAATAACACAGCCCTTAAACCTTAAATCTGAACCCCTAACCCTAAACCCCTAAACCCTAAATTCATAACTCATAAACTTTAAATTCAATGTGTTTGGGATTTGGTCATATATTTGTTAATATGCATAAACCTTAAATCTGAATTTCTAAACCCTAAATCTCTAACCCTTAAACCTTAAATCCAATGTGTTTGAGATTTGGTCATATATTTGTTAATATGCATTTGAAACCTATTAGATTTAATTACAAATTAAATTGAGGAACAAAACTAAATATATATATATATATATATATATATATATATATATATATATAAGAAAAAACTGAAGGCTAGACACGGGAAAAAAATGAATAGGAAAAAAGTGGTAGCCCCAGAAAAAAGAACTGAACAAAAAAAATGACAGCTAGCACAACCCCTAAACCTTAAATCCGGACTCCTAACCCTAAACCCCTAAATCCATAATCCCTAAACCTTAAATTCAATGTATTTGAGATTTAATCATATATTTGTTAATATGTATAAACCTTAAATCCGAATTTCTAAACCCTTAAACCTTAAATCCAATGTGTTTAAGATTTGGTCATATATTTTTTAATATGCATTTGAAACCTATTACATTTAATCACAAATTTTACAAATTTAAATTGAGGAGCAAAACTAAATCTATATATATATCAAAGAAAAAATCGAAAGCCAGACCCGAAAAAAAAAACTGAATAGAAAAAAAAAGTGGCAGTCTGAAAAAAAAAACTGAACAGAACAAAGTGACAGGGGGGGACTGTTCACGTGAACAGTCATCCTCCCGCTTCCTTTAATATATAAAGATTTGCTTTGGAATGATGAAGGATCTAGTTATCTAGTAAGTGGCATATATAATCCAACATATACATATATTGTTAAGGAACTTTCAAGGTTTTTCACTGTACATGCAGTTTCTGTTCATGTATATTTTAAGAATGGTAGTATACCAGGAGAGAATTAGCCACCAGAAGTCTCCCAAAAGAAATGATGAAAACAGATGAAAAGGTTTAATAAGGAAAACCTCTTGGTACGCTTATTTTCATTTCTCTAGTTTTCTTAAAGGATTTTAAAACTTCACTACATATCATTGAATTGTAGCCATTCTCCTTACCCAGTTTTCACAGCACACTTTCGACTTTGGAAGCTCAAGCTTCTAGCTCCAGGAAATTCTTTATTACTCCCATCATCTCACTGCCAGGAAAACGTCCAAGACATCCCCTTGCTGCCGTTATCTCATTAAACTCACAAACTGAATCACCGCTGAAGGCTTGAGGCTGTTTGGTAGGCTCCTGTGCCATCTCCACATGTGTCAGATATTCACCCTCTTTTACAGTTGGAAGAGGAAATGGATCAAGTGAAGTATCCAAAATCGTTTCTGCACCTACAACACCCACAAAATCTTTCAATGAACATATTGTGAATGGAACTGGCTCAAAGCTGTGGTCTCCATATTCAACTGGAGTAGAGTGGTCTCCTGTAACACAAAGGAAGTACTGAAATTTTCCAGTTGATTCAGTCTCCCAAAGGAGCCTGGCCAGCTGCCGTATAGCTTGATCTACAGCTTCTAATCCTTTGACTTTGAAAATGGTGGCTTTATCATGACCTGCATCATCTATAGCCTGCATGCAATCAAACAGAAATTCCTTCACCACTTATGAAATGGGGACCTAAGTTCTGAAATCTCAAAACAATCTCTCAGTATGAAACCCTTCTCTGGGACCAACAACTAAGCAAGCAAGTAGGGCATCAATCATTAAACATTACTAAGCATCAATTGCTATGCCATTACTAATTTCTTATATTTCAGGAAACAAGATTAAAAATGATGTCTACGCTTCAGTGTGGAAATATATGACGTGTTGAAATTGAGCAGTGATGAGGCAGATAATTAAAGAGTAAAAGCTGAGACATGACCTTTATGTGGAGGAACCCAAAATCATAGCCATCTGATCGGCCTGGTTTGTGTTCATCTTCCCCTGGCACAAACACATTGGGGCAAGGCTGCAGAGGAGCTGAAAGTGCCTTCGCTATTGCAGTTGCTTTGGAAGTTAGAAGTGTTCTGTAATCTCCAGTTGCTCCAGGAGCTTCCAGGATATCGATGCCAAGGGATAAGCCCAATCCAGCAATGATCTTTGTTGGAGCAACCATACAAGGCCATAACCCATGTTTCTTGGCAAATGGAGAAACCTGAAATATGTTAAGTATTTTAGAAAAGGAAGTAATGTAAGAGCAAATGTGTGTGTGTGTGTGCGGACCATCTCAAGAGGGTCTTGCAAAATTGCTGGTGCGCCTGAGGAGTGTGTGTGTGGGGGGGAATCATCTCAAGAGGGTCTTGCGCCTGAGGATATCCTCAGATAGGAGATCTCTCGGGCTTTCAATTTTCTATAAACTAGGCATTCCTATGGTGGTATGTCTAGCACTTTCAGAAGCATAACTAAGACAACTAGTTCTGGGATGTTCAAGCATTGTCTACCAGGTGGCCAGAAAAGAAAGAATAAACCCTGATGTCCATCAGTTGCTGTTCAGCTCAAACGATTACTAGAATGTAGGCGCATACTAAAAGTATCAGAAGTGCTAAGCTAAACAGCCAGAACCAAGAACTTATAAATCATGAGAATAGAAACATTGAGGATTATGATAGCAACAAGATTGAGTTGGCCAAGCATAGAAACATTATATGTTCCAAAGGAGTGTTCCTTCACACAGTGGCTGTCTGATCCACTAAAAACAACGGAAAAGGCTTTTCTATGCAAGAACTTAGATGATTGCATGTTATATGATTTCCTGAGTAATGAGTTCAACATGATGTAAAACAAATATCAAGTACGTTTGAGATAACAAACCTCAATCCGGATACCACAACCTCGTAAAAGGACCACATTAGCTATGTTCTTCCCTTCAGAGGCCCGCTTTGCATTTAGTGGATGAGCAATGAGAATCTTTGATATTTCCTTGGATAACTCGTTAACAACTTTAGCTGTATGCCTTGCCTCATCACTACCATCTAGAGCTTCAGCTTGCAAAAGTAAACGGTGATCCTTCAATGGGTCTGTTCCCGATATGTTTCCACTTAAATTTGGTCCTTTTACAACCACTCCACATCTATGTTCTGTTGCATACCTGTAGCAAATGAGCGTCAGTCAGTTTGACTATACTTAGCTGTAAAATTAGATGAGGATTCAGAGATAGCAAAGTAAGCGCTTACAACAGGTGAAGCAGTGAACAGATGATGTGAACTTACGAATTGAAAACAGTCAATACTTTATGACAGTCAATACCGTAAAAGCTTATCAAAATTCTAAACTTCTTTTTGAAAGGGATATTCCAAACTGTGTTTTTCAAATAAAATTGAATTAGAAAAAACTATTATAAGTTTTAAGCTGTCTGCATAAAAGAGGTAGTGTTTGATCAACAAATGGATAACAGAGATACATACACACACATCAAATAAGAAGCCTGTCACATCAGTTAAAATAAACATTTGCTTTGCACCTGACTCTGACTTCATATTCAGGAAAAGATGGCAACTTCAATCCATCAAGCGCTGCACACAGTATGGGTCCTTCTTCTTCAAAGTGTCTGTCAGCCCTCCTACTGATGACTATTCCAGTTTTTTCATCCAATGTTGCAAAATTAGACTGGAGAACAAAAGTTCACAATCAATACTTGTGGAACACCCTGGACTCTAGAACAATCATAATCTGAGGGAGCATTTATAGCAACAAACAGACTGCTGAAATGAGTACAATTTGTATGCTGATTATTAAGCATATCAAGTTGGTATGGAACCAATATCCATTGAGCCCCATGGCTTCAATGTCTTATATGATAACAATCAACTGCATCTTTATGGAAAATTGGTAATGCATCCAGTTAAAACTGTTCATCCAGGATCATGTTGTGACTATCATTATAACAAGCTACCAATTTATGAAGAAATGAGAGGAAACAGATAAGTACTCACTTTAAATGCAATGTCACCTGGTGACATTGCCAATCCTGCTCCCATGGACTCAAATGCACCACGACCCCGGTAATATACCCTGGGATTGTAACCCATTAGAGAAAGGTGAGCTGTGTCACTGCCACAACCCAAACCAACTTCAACAGGGTCCATTAGACCATTAACTCCAGCGGATGCTATGGCATCCAAATTCGGCACTTTGGCCGCCTGAAGGGGAGTCTTGAATCCCAACTTTGGTATTGACACATCCCCCACACCATCAATCAACAAAAAGGCCACTCTTCTCTTTGGCTGCTGGGCATGCCCCATGTATCTGGGTTTTCAAGAAAATGGAATCTTATGTGTTATTTGTTCTCCTCCTTCCTTTGCAGCACAGCTTTATTTTGAAGCAGAGTCAATGGAGCATCTCAAATCTGCTGCAAAATAAGCGAAGGCCAAATTCAATCAGAGATGTCAAATTCAAATGATAAATTTCCCATATTTGAGTGAGGGTTCAAACTTCAAACAACTACTTTTATGCTGCTGCCAGTAGCTAGAATCCAACTTAAGATAGATATTCACCAAATCTTAGACCCTCAAGAATAAAGAAACACGAAATAGCCCCAGAACAAAGTGGTTTCTCCAATTAAAACCCATCAGACAGAACACAAAAGGCTACAGATACCAAACTAGGATCAAAACAAGTGTAATCAAGCAGCTACGATTAACCCCATTTCTAAGCAATTCAAAGCATTAATCTTTTACCGATACTGATCAAAAAACAACGACCCTGATAAAGGAATCTCAAACACTAAACAATACATATGTGCATGCAAAATCAAACCGAGTTACAAAGAACATGACATTCTTGATGCAAGAGTATTGAACTGTTCTACCTCCAAATGGCTTCAGTGGCTATTCTTGTTTGGACCCAGAAAGATAGAAAGAAAGATAAATGCTTTTGGAACTGGGTTTCTGGTTTCAGAATTTGCTGATCGATTACAGAGGAATCGCAATGGCTGAAGCTTTCTGTCTTTCTATCTCCACTGTCCGTATTCTGTGTAAACGTTTAAGGGGGATTGATTCAGGCTCTCTTGGGTTTCCATCTAGTTCAGGCTCTTTGGGGCCTCCCATGTTGTCTGGTTGAGTTGGGCCTCTTCCTTTATCTTCTCCCCTTATTTCAACTAAAAGTTATTAAGGTAAACTACAAAAAAGTATCAGTACTTTCAGCTTCATTTTAAATAAATACCTTATTTTCAAATTTTTTCAACTAAACACCTGAGTTATGCAAAATTCTACAAAATTTCAATTCCGTTATACATTCCGTTGGAGGAACCGTTAACATGTCTACGTGGCATGTGTGACGTGTCAATTTCTATTGACTGGACTTGTCAGCAAGGGTATTTTAGACAACACAAAAATATATTTCTGCTCACTATCTCTCTTAACCCTAAACTGTTGGTCCTCTCCATTGTGTTTGCACGTTTTTTTTGTCGTTCACGCGTACGTGCAATGGGAAGAAGTCTTTCAGTTTCTGAAATTGTGTTTGTAGAGCGAGGATCAAGGTAGGGAAGAATACTTTCCTGAATCCCTCTATATGCAAGTGAACGTACCACTGGTAAGAAATCTTTTTGTTATTGTTTGATAAAATAGGGTGTAATTTTGAGTATAGTATCCCTGAATCAATCAAATTTACGTTGTGTTATATATGTGTCTGTAATATGTATGTCTTGACAAAAGGTATCTTGTTTGAATCATTATAGGGTGAGTTTTCAGCCTTTTTTATTATTACCTGAGTCCCCAATTGCCATCTATTTGAATTGGAACTTGAATTGGAATTACTCATATTGGTTTTTGATATGTTAAAAGTTATAGATCGAGTACTCGTTTAAGTATTTAAGTTATGCTACTTTCTGTAAAGGGACTTTTAATTAAAGGTTAAGATACCACTAATGCAATTTAAGAATTCCAATATGAGTGCAAGTTTCTATGAGTTTTGTATATTTGAAGTGTGAGTTTTTAGCCGATATAAAAGTTAATTAGAACTTCTGTTTTGATTCTTGTTTGAATTGGAAATCATACGTATGGACATATCATGACTAGATCACAATATATATATATATATATATATATATATATATATATATATATATATATATATGACTAACACTTAGATCATATCCATATATATATATATATGACTAACACATATATTTTTTTCTTAGTCGATGAAAATTGTTATTCTGTCGACTCAGATCTTAGCCAACGGATTTTTTGTCGACTAGGAGCTAAAGCGACGAATATTCATTCTTAGTAGAAATTTTTTTTCCATCGGCCGAGTGTCAAAATCTAGTAGTGGTACTAACGTAAGTAACGTCTAGTCACGATAAGCAGCTTCAAATTAAATTACTACCATTTTGCTACGTTAAAAGAAAAAGATATGAGAGTTCCACGTCTAGGTGCTCTTGCCAACTCAATCAGTTGCAGAGGTTACCGTTCACATAAGTTGGTTCGTCTTTGTTTGTAGTATTAAACTTTTCTGAACTTTGATGTGAATGGTATGTTGATAAGTACATTTTATGATATTAAGATATGTTACGAGTACAAAAAAGCCTTAAAGTATTATATATATATATATATATTAGATTATATATAGCTTGATGAAGCAAAATAGCAAATCGTCGAATGTATTTCTGAAATATTTGTATATTTTCAAATAAAATGTAAAGAAAAATGCCTGAGGCCGATTATCGATTTAGGTTAATTGGTTGGAAGTTTCTGCAACACTGCATGTAACGTTCCATCAGTACAAGTCTACGCATGGGCAAGCTAATAAGAGGGAATTCGACCTAGCTAGCGTATAAGTTCAGACAGTATCATCGATCTGCCTATCCAAACGGCGCTCGCGCTGACCTTAAACATACAATGTTCCATTGGTTTTCCCAATATTTATAAACTATGTCGAAGCAATATAAACATAACCTTAAGCATGCACAAGTATACGTAGATATATAGTGCTCAATCGATCTTAGAGCATCTCAAGCAGTTTTTTCAAAAAAAATTTAAAATGAGGAACCAAAAACTAAATTCTTTAAAAATATTATGCTTCAATTCTAACCGCTTCTTTATTTGAAGATTTGACATTTATTAGAACAATAAAATATGATACATCATAATTAATTATGACCAAAAGAGATTATATATTTTATTGTAACAATAAAATAATTAATAAAATATTCTATTTTTGTTAGAGCCAGTGAAAAATTAAATTTTGAGGAATGAAAGCTTTGCCGCAAATTTGAGGAAGCAATGCACATTTTTCTTCTCTATCCCCATTTTAAGAAATGAGATGGGGAAACTGTTAGATCTAAAAACACTCGATATTCTCTAAATTTGACAAAATCAAAAAAATTGAGAAGCTGCTGGAGATGCTCTTATTAGTCTCTTACCCAACATATATAAACTATCCGTGTAACAAATCGATCGATCGAGTCCTCATTTTTATGTTTACACTAGGTTAGCTAGTTGAAGCATAGCTAGAGTGATCCAGAACAAGGTCGAAGACTTGAAGGAGACGTATATAGCAAGACGCTAGCAATTTTTTGAAAGGGCCGGGAGACATATATGTAGTATTGAGAGAGTTTCTAATGAGGACCAAGTGAGGACTTTTAAATGAACGGTTGGATTAAAGTTTTCACTTTTAATTGATAGTTTTTAATTTTCATGTGCATTTGAATAAACCGTTCATTTGAAGTTCTCAATTAGTCCTTATTATAAGGTCCTTATTAGAAACTCTCACATATAATATTATACTTCGACCTTGATGTGTGGCTTCGGCTTAACCACACAGTAATAATGATGGAAATCAGTTCAACACAGCCGAAAATAGCTTTCTTTCCACTGCGTAAGGTAGATGCACCCTAATTGTGCTCTATTTTAGGGTTGGTTAATTTTGCATCAGATAGAAAAATTATTAGGGAAATTAATTACTCAAAGAAGTATGAGCAATCTATACGTGCTCGCATTCTACCAACAGTACTAGTTTGCATATTATGAATTGATATGTTGCACAACTTGATATTAAGTCCAAAAAGTTCCATCTGTACCTGTTCAGCAATCCGAAATCCGAAATCGATTTCAAGTTTTTAACATCAAACATTCATTCGATACTGGTATATGCTTGCCATGCTAGATTGCTAGAGTAGGAAAAATGAAAAGCACTTGGAATTATTGAATAAAAAGTGATAACAATTTGGAAACTTTCTTCTTGCAAGATCATCAGGAGAAAGGTAGTACAATCTCAAAAGCAGAACTCAATGCGGAACGATAAAATTTGTGGAACAAAATAAAACCAAGGTGCATGGCCTGGAAGTTATATATGCAGAAAACAAATGATTAAGGCTAATGATGATCGACATTCTTCATCGATCAGCTTCATTTGTTGCCTCCCATGGAATCCCTGACTGAATCAGCAGCTCCCTGAGCCTTTTGCTGCATTTGCTGACCAGCCTGCAACACAAATTAACAATCAGTCAGTTAGCAACTTAATACAAACAAGTTAGGCCAAAAGTTGTTTCTACTTGGAGATGGTGATCCAAGCTAATACGTTCTTGTGCAGAAACATAAATAGAGAGTGAAAAATGTAACACTCAATTGCTGAATATGCAACGAATAAGGAACATTTTCACGATACATTTTGGGCAGATTCCTTGACCGATTGGGCAGCATTGCTAGCATGGTCCATCAAATTGCTGGCCTTTTCCTGCATGTCAAACAAGAATAATTTGACCTCAACAAACAAAACTTAACCAGAAGGACAATTGTAACATGAAATTAGGATAAAAGTTATCGATCCTCACCTGAGCTTGGCCCTTGGCCTGGCCAGCTTGATGAGAAGCTCTTTGGGAGTTGTCCATATTGATCCGCAAATCTTAGTTTCAGACAAATACACAGGCCGGGGAAAATAGAGATGATATTACGATCTCAAATTTTACTTGATAAAAATGTTGATACCAGTGAGGAGTATATATAGCTTCTTGAATCCAATTCCTTGCTTGACAAGTGTTGAGCTACGCAAATGGTTGATGACTTGATGCATAAGTTTTGGGCTAAAGACCAGGGCTGCTTCTCACCGAGTTTGTCTTATTCCTTCATGAAGTATTTGCTTTATAAACCAAGTAGTTTCCAATTTGGAAGGTTAATTGTTTTCCATATTTACCTAATTTGGATGTACTGCATGTTTTTTTATTTTATTTTATTAATAACTCATACACCTTATATATGTCTGTAAGGCTTGAACTCGTGACCAGTGACGTAGGCAGAAAGTTTTTGTTTAAGGGTCATAATTTACATAATGGTGATTTTTTTTTTCAAAAATAAAATTTTATCAAAATAAATAACTTGCTTAAATTAATTGATCAAAATGAATTTGCATATTTTGGTTCACACATAATTTAATTTGATAAAATTACAGTTTTTTGGTAATAAAATTGTCTCATCATCCCCAATTATTAGTTAACAAATTAAATACAATAAAAACTTATAAGAATAGGATAAGTCACCGAGTCACGTCTGAAGTGTCAAGTGATGCTTGGTAAATGAGACAGGAAAATATAATAATTTTTCATTTACTTTTCATGAGAGAGAGGTCAATTACACATAAAATAATTATATATTTATGAAAGTTTGATACATTTGAACCATTATATTTGTTTCCAAAAAATCTGCTACGTAGATATGCATGTATAATGCGTTCCAAGCAACTTTTCTTCAGAAATTCTCAACCCACCAGTCCACCACCCACTGATAAGCACGAGCAGCCCCTTCTTAGTTGTATGCATGTCATACGTGTCTGCAACAAACAAACCCTCAGAAGAAAAGATCGATAATCATATATACGCATTTGATGCACACGTCATAGCCCGTTGTGCCATTGTGACGGTGATTAATCTGAAGAGTGTTGTGACCTCTATCCTTGCAGCAGTTTAGTTGTTAAATTAACTTCAAACAATATTTAAGGTTTGGAAGAGTGTTGAGGAGTTTCTCAAGTTCTTACTCTGTTTTTTGTTCCTTTTTTCTGCATTCATGTATAACAAGTAATGAACAACATGAATTTCAAACTAACAATCAAGCAACTAAATTGTATTTCCAATTGCAAACTGTTCTCAACTTCCAACATGCTATAAATACAGGAAACATAAGTTCGATCTCACGACTGGACTTATAATTGACCGACGGATCTGAGGAGATCGGCGCCTCCTCACGGCGCCGTGGAGAGAGGTGTAGGGGAGCGACAGGTGTTTGGTGCGCCAATAGCTCTTGGTTGATGCGGTCCTTCAGATCTAGCACGACGCACACCGGCATAGGCGGCGCCGGCGTCTTCTCCGATATGGAGTTGACTGAGAGGGAGAGTCGAGCTCTGATATGGAGTCGGAGAGCCGATATGGAGTCAGAGAGAGAGAATGAGAATGAGTCGTGAAGAGGAAGAGACGAGAGAGATAATATGTATCGGTAAAATAGATATAAAGGTAAAATTAAAGTTGGCATTCAAAGGTAAAACCTGTGGATTTATACCCATTTAAAAGAAATTCACGAATAATACCCACTAGATATTATTTATGTGCAAAAAGCTGGATTTGGGTAATTACCCACCCATTTTAAAAGGGTAAAACTCATACACTGTTTATAGGTGGAACCTAATATTTCACCTTTACCGGGTTACAATTAAATGTGAAGCCACTCTGGGCCCTTTGTCTGGGCCCAATTCGCCATAGAACTAAGTAAAGCAAGGGAAACTACTCCCACATTGGAAAGGGACAGGAATGCTGCCTTCAATGCCACTATAAATACCGGCACATGCCTCCCCATAAAGGTACGATGAAACTTCTTGACTATTCCCGAGTTTAATGCTTAGCTGACAGTGTCTAACTTAAGCATCGGAGTGGCTTCCCTCGGTAAACCCGGGGACGCCTCTTTGACGTGTTTGTTCTTTACACAGGAAAACTCGGAGTACAGGGAAGTTCGCTATTTCTGGAGCCGTGCCACCCGCTAAAGGGGCCACGAGCCACCCGGAAACAATTGGTGCTCTCGTTGAGAGTCGAACTCAAGACCTCCCGCTTAATATTTTGAAGAACAATGACGGAATCCTCCGGGTTATGGAAACCCGCGAAATTTTGACAGTGCGTACATCCCAAGTAGGTACAAAAGTTATCTACAACTGTCCAAGTTTATTATATTTTGATGTTATATATATAAAGCCTTTCAGGCCCACATAAAACCCGGCAGGGTTATGTTTATCAAATCAGTTTGTTGAGTGAATGCAGGCGATCTCCATTTGACATGAAATATTGCAAGCCTTTCACGGCCTTATTTCATGGTCAAAACTTGGCAAGCTCCGATAAATCTCCGATAATCTCCGGTAATCTCCATTTGACATGAAATATTGCAAGCCTTTCACGGCCTTATTTCATGGTCAAAACTTGGCAAGCTCCGATAAATCTCCGATAATCTCCGGTAATCTCCATTTGACATGAAATATTGCAAGCCTTACACGGCCTTATTTCATGGTCAAAACTCGGCAAGCTCCGATAAATCTCCGATAATCTCCGGTCTACATGACGTGAAATATTGCAAGCCTTAAAGGCCTTATTTCACTGTCAAACTCGGAAATCTCCGATAATCTCTGGTAATCTCCTTAACTTGAAATATTGCAAGCCTTTCACGGCCTTATTTCAGTCTTTGAGTCCTAGCGGACCCGTACAGCCTTAGCGGCCCTATTTTTATTCACATGCCAAACCGGCATTATGTATAAATTGTCAACATTTGCATATTTTGCATCAGATTACCGTGTTATTTGGCAGGAAGCCCTTGGAAATCCTAACGGGCCCGTGAAAGCCCTAGCGGCCCTTGAAAGTCCTTATGGACCCGTAAAGCCCTAGCGGCACTATCTTTATTTATATGCCAAACCGGCATTATATGTGTGAATTTTGTCAACACTTGCAGGTTGTGCATCGGGTTGAAAGTCCTTATGAACCCGTAAAGCCCTAGCGGCACTATCTTTATTTATATGCCAAACTGGCATTATATGTGAAATTTGTCAACACTTACAGGTTATGCATCGGGTTGGAAGTCCTAACGGACCCGTAAAGCCCTAGCGGCGCTATTGTTATTTACATGCCAAACCGGCACTATATATGTGAATTGTCACACTTGCAAGATATGCATCAAGTTAACGTGTTATTTGACAGGAAAAATTATGCCAACAGCTTAAATACTTTTATTCGAAAGTCAGTTACAAGAGCAGTAAACCGCTACAAAACAGACTACACTACAAAAGCAAAGACAAATACTTAGGCTCCAGCTCAGGGCGCTGCAGACCCGCTACCACCGCCAGTGCTCGAGCCGCCACGTCCTCCCCGGGGCCGTATGATAAACTGTCCCCTACGGAGCGGTGGCCGGTTTTGAGGACCACCGACAATCCCACCACGGGAAGTACCTCTCCGGGCTGCTGAAGAATGAACCGGGGGACTCCGAGCCGGGTTTGCAGGAGCCCTAGGGTTTGCGGCCATGGCAGGAGTCGACCGGGAGGTGCCTGCAGCCTCGTCGGGTCTAACGTGACCTTGGTGACCATCATACCCGGCTTTGTCGAGCCACCCTTGGCGAATCCCGGCGCTAACAATTTCGGCACGAGCCTCAGCCCTCGCCGACCGCAGCTTCAGCTCAAACTCGGGACTCGCTAGAAACTCGGAGAAAGCAGAGTCCCGGGCCCGGGAAACAGCCTGCACCAACTCTCCTTTCTGCTGCTCCACAGAAGTCACTTGTTGCTGCAGCGCTTGATTCTGTTCAGTAAGCTGAGCAATGGCGGCATCTTGAGCACACCGGTCCTCCCGGTGACCCTCGATGACTTTCTCCAATTCCGAGTTCTTGGCCACCAAGTCTGCTACGTGTTCTTCTGCCTTGGCCAACTTTGCACTCGACGCAATGGCTGATGCGCTTGCGAATTCCCGGACCCGAGCCAGGTTTTCTTCACTCGCCGTTACCTGGTCCCGGGCGGCCCGGAGATCATCCCTGAGGACTCTCTCTCGCTCGGGGATGCCTTCGGTTATGAGCCGATCGGTTGCCAAGTACGACAACCTGACAGCCTACACGAATCAAATAACGGGTTAGTACAAGGAAACAAAAACAAAAGAAGAACGGGTTAAAAGAAAAAGACACTTACCCGCATCAGTTTCTCCTGCGCCCTCCGGGCTACAGTCAACGGGTCCTCATGCTCCAGGACATAGGAGTCGGCGGCACAATTCTTCAAGTCCCCCAAGGAACATGATTATAACCCGGGACGGAGAAAAGAAAGAAACCCTGAGGAAGAAGACTTACTCATCAGTTGTTGGAAATCGACCGGTACTTGGAGCGCGTAGTCCGGGTCTTGAAAGTTTCTTATCAAGAAACTTTTCTCCCTCCAGGTCCGGCTCACGGAGGTTGGCAGGTCCTCGACGATCTTCTTGAAAACCGCTTTGGACTTCAGTTGGATGGTCCCACTGAAACCCGCCTTCCGGGAGTACTCGGCCCGGTACATGGCGTGTAACTCGTGATAGGTTGGCATCTGCTGCTTCAGGACCTTGTACATAACGCACAACCCGAGTAGCTGCCTCCACATGTTCGGTCCAACTTGCCCGATTGCGAAGTTGCTCGCAGCCAAGAGGTACTGCACCTCTACCTTCAGCGGGAGTGACAGGCCGCACCGTAGCTGATACTCGTGGCATAGCGTCCACCCATCCCCGGGAGCGAAGAACTGATCCTCGGGTTCTAAAGGCCGAATTTCTACAGACTCGGGGATCTTCCAGTTGCTCCTTAGCTCCACGATCTCCTCCGCTGTCAATGAGTACCCGGGAGGGTCAAGAGCGGTCCCATCAGTGAAGGTTACAGAGGCAAACTCGGGGACGTGAGTGTCCATTGTTTCGTTGGCCATCTGCAAAACAAGAAAACTCGGGGGCGTCAACAAAACTCAGGTAACCCGGCGTCACAAAGCTAAATTCTCAGACGCAGAGACCCAGAAAACCTTCCTGGGAACCCAGAAACAGTACACAAATCGACCCAAAATGATCAAAAAGGAGGGAAGAAGACACAGTACCTTAATTTTGAGTGTGAAGGGGTTTTTGAGATCGATTTGAGATTGAGAATCAAAAGAAACAGCGACAAAAGAAAGCGACAGCAAAAAGCACGAAAAAGTTATCGGTTTCGAAGGTGAGACAAAACTGTCACCCTCAACCCCTATTTATACAGTTAGAGGCGTGCACTGAGGGGACGTTTCAGTTTCTCGAGGGAAACGACACGTGTCACGCATGCCGCTTCACAAAACCGAAAAACTTTTCAGTTTCCCCCCACTACAACCCGGAGACATCGTTTTGAATTCTCAACGTAAAGAATGTCTGCGGGTTACGCTTGCGTACGGACTTGGGGGACTGGGTACCCCGGGTTTGGTTGCTACCTTTGTAACCCGGTAAAGAAACGATTTTAAGTCCCCACCCAAGCGTACCCCTTAACTGAGGACTTGGGGTACTTGTTTATAGGTGGAACCTAATATTTCACCTTTACCGGGTTACAATTAAATGTGAAGCCACTCTGGGCCCTTTGTCTGGGCCCAATTCGCCATAGAACTAAGTAAAGCAAGGGAAACTACTCCCACATTGGAAAGGGACAGGAATGCTGCCTTCAATGCCACTATAAATACCGGCACATGCCTCCCCATAAAGGTACGATGAAACTTCTTGACTATTCCCGAGTTTAATGCTTAGCTGACAGTGTCTAACTTAAGCATCGGAGTGGCTTCCCTCGGTAAACCCGGGGACGCCTCTTTGACGTGTTTGTTCTTTACACAGGAAAACTCGGAGTACAGGGAAGTTCGCTATTTCTGGAGCCGTGCCACCCGCTAAAGGGGCCACGAGCCACCCGGAAACATACACATACACATTATTTATTACTCATTACACATACTCATTATTCATTATACACATACCCACATTTTAAATGAGTTGGTTTTGTATTATATTTATGAAATAATATAAATAATCTTAAAAAAGGAATTTTATGTTTTATGGCTATTTAGAATTTTATTTTAGACTTTTAGGAATGTTTTTTGACTAACTTCTGAAATGAGATTCCATGAATTCTTTTTATTGCTGCAAGATGCCTCAGTTGTTGATGAAGATCTTCTTTCATGGGTATTGACTCTAAACCTTGGGTGTTTCATGAAATTTTTATTCTATCTAAAAAAAGGGTAATCATGATTTCGTTGTTATTAATCTATAATGTTATCATCTTATATTTTATCTCAATTTCATATTGTCATTAGATGTCATCATACCCAGTCACTTGCCAGAATCATTTGTTTCTTGATATGAAATTATGATGTAGTATGCTGATAAGGTCAGTTTCTACCTACCGAAGGAGTAGTATTACATGGGTGGTATGGTTTTAGGGCACAGTAACATCTTGTAGTTTGTGGTACTGAGCTTCCCGTCATTATCTTACAAATTGAGAATAAGTTTTTTGGGTGTGGGTATTATATAGGTACCCATGGGTATTACATGTGTCAAGTTCATTAAACCCATGAGTTTTTTTTAAAAAAAAAACTCATACTCACTTATTGTTGAAAATGGATACATATTTTACCTAAAATTTAAAACCCAATACATATTTTACCTAAAATTTAAAACCCAATACATATTTTACGCATGGATACCCATACCCATGAGTTTTAATGCCAACTTTAGATAAAATAGTCTTTTATATATAATTAATTGAAATAAGTTTTTGATTTTTTTATTAAATTGGGTCTCACTCTCTTATTTGTGTGCAAATCGTCATTTTTTTCCAAAAAAACACATGCACCACCTGTAAATGTGAATAGAATTTAATATCAATAGATCTTTGTAGAAGAAGATGAAACCAACACGTACGCTTGATGGTGTTCCATTTTGCTATTTCATCGAAACCTATTCAAAAACTATATTCGATCTTCGGATTATTGCCGTTTGTTCATATATAGGCTGGATTTTCTTCATCAAACGATTCAACCAGAAGATCAACTAATTAACAAGACTGAACAACTGGTGGAGTCATGATCGAAACTTCAGTTTCCTAAAGCAAGGAAATTAATAAAACGAAACTTCTTAAATGCGTAATCCTCTTGATATTCAGATGCCAAAATAGATAAGTATAATCGATAGGCATCCCAATCAAGCAGCATCGACGTGGATTAGAGCATCTGCAGCGGTGCTGCTTTGGGCACGAGCAGAGGAGCCAATCGGTGGGCCAGCCGGAAAATAGCAGGAGCAGAGTTGAAGCTTCCGTGCAGCGGTGAGTGGAGCAGCTGCTTCGGTGCCGGCGACTGCTCGTTGACGGGGAGGTCGAGCAGCTGCTCGAGCAATCTTTGCTCGTTCCGTTGCTCGTCCGACCTGGTGGAGCCCACACACGTGGGTGACGCCAGGGTTTATATTTTTTCCAGCAGAAGAACGAGCTCGACTCTTTCAGCCGCCTCAGGTTAGATTTCCTACTGAAAATTTCAGCTAGAGGAATTATTCCGTGGATTAATTTTTATGGCTTGGTTCAACTATGGATTGCAATTCAAGCTGCATGTTAGTGTTACAAGGCAAATCGCCGGCGGAAAATGAAATTGCTGAGGCGCTGAAGAATACGAACGCTCTGAAGCTCACTGACAACACGGAGCTTTCGATTCTGTTGGAGTCGGAATCAGAGAAGCCGTTCAAGGAAGGCGAAGCTTTTGGAGTCGATTCGTTCATGAAGTCTCTTTCTACCGATCGGTTCGGAAGGTTTTTGCTTTGGTCGCCGCGTTTGCCGTCAACGCAGGACGTCGTTTCTCAGTAAGTTTCCTAACGATTCCGTCTGTAAAAATTTGAGAAAGAATTACTGTGGAGGAGAGTGAAATTTGTTTTAGTTTATTTCAGGAATTTCTGTGAGCTTCCAAACGGTGCGGTTTGTGTTGCTGATGTTCAGTTCAAGAGGAGAGGTTTGAAATGCTGATCAACTGCTGATTTCATTTTTGTTAAGTTGTATTGTGCTCTCTGCATTTTAAGTTATTTTGTGGTTAGGATAAGAGGTTTGTGATTTTTTGCAGGCCGGTCAAAGAATGTGTGGGAGTCTCCCAAAGGTTGCTTGCTGTTTTCCTTTACTCTGCAGTTGGAGAATGGGCGAGTCGTGCCTCTGATACAATATGTGGTGTCTCTAGCGGTCACGGAGGCAATAAAGGATGTTTGTGATAGAAATGTAAGTGTGTTGTTATTTTCATTCATGGACTAGTTGGGGCACTTGGACAGATGATAGTAAAAAGGTTACAACACACAGAACTATGTAATAGATTTTGCTACAAAATCCTCTAGGCTGTATAAAATGTTGTGAAAATAATTAGACTTAACATTAACTTTGGCTACTCGGCGACCTGCACGTTTATTTGAATGTTAGAATGTATATTTGCAATTTTTATGTGTTGCTATGATCATGACATTGATACAACTTCTTATTTCAGGGCTTGCCGTATATTGATGTTAGAATAAAATGGCCTCATCTTACTTCAGGTATTGGCTTGAATATTGATAATGAGAAACCAACCACATGCTTGAGAAACCAACCACATGCTTAAACTACAACATACCAGTTTAGAAGAGAGGAGATTCTTGCTGCCTTCTTTAACAAGTTTGAGAAGTTTTATGATCTTTTTATACATCAAGGTTAAACAAAATCATATATCAATTCACCATCATCCAAGCTATCAATTATACAATTTCATTTACTTTTGATCTTTCAAAAAAAAAATCAATGAATAGTAATAGGAGGTGCTATTTTTTCCTACCGCTGCACGAAAACACTGCACTGCACCTCCTATTACTCAAATAGTTATAGGAGGTGCTCAAATAGTGCTTGCTCCTCCTATTTTGAGGAGGAGCAGGCCCTAAAACGGGTGCGGATGCTCTTACAAATCAGGCTAACCTTATTGCTTCACAGTAGAAAGCCAGAAATCAAGACGTTTGATGGTGTTCCAGAATAGATGCAAGCATGACTTCAAGCTTAATCAAACAACAAATGAACAAATTAAACCCTTGAATTATTTTTGTTAGATATAGCTAGATTCAGCTCCCCATATAGAATGTTGACTCGTGCAACTATTGAGCCTTTAGAATGTGGGATCATAATTTGATTGTTCTCCTCTTCATTATTATTGTTATTAATTTTTTTAGAATGAATTTGATTGTTCTCTTTAAATTTGCAAAATTAAAAAAAATATCTAAAATGTCATGTACGTGGTGGACTCATGTCCAAAACAAGTGAGTTTTTTATAGGCTAAAACCAAATTCAGATGTTATTTTCAATTTCCACATCAATGAAGAATATTCTTTACAATTTTTTTTGGTCTGAATATTCTTCTGCAAATTTGCTAACAGAATATACACATTCAAAACTAATAAATGATTTAATTTAGATTCCATGCCAGTGTCTATTTTTCATTGACTTAAAACCTTGCAAAAACAGAGAATCTGATCAGATATTTCGATCAATTTCAACATCAAAGAAGAATATTCTCTGCAAATTTTGGTAACAGTATATACACATTCAAATATAATAAATGTTTTTTATTTTAGATTCCATTTTTCTGTATTTATTTAAAGAAAACTTTTGCAAAACAGAGAATCAGATAAGAAGACTCAATGATTTTTATGTTTTTTTAGGAAAAAAGAGAAATGTTCATTAATCAAAGATCATACGACCAAAAGATCAAGCATGAATACTCCAAAAACCATACAAATGCATAGTTACGCTAAATGAAACCTACATTTAAAGAATTAAAATAACAATTTCAAACCTACATCAAAAAAGATAGACCTAAAACACTAGAAAGCATAATAACTTGTCAACACCCTAACAACAGCTCCTCCTGCCCCGATTAGAGGTCTAAGACCCAATAGTATACATTTATTCATAATAGACAAGGGGTGTCAGTGATAAGGCAACAACATGGATCTTTTCCTAGTTATCCTAGGATGTCACCCCTCCACAGCCTCAGAATTGAGGCCTAAGTCCATTCTTGGAACACCGAAGGACAAAGAGTGGCCGTCATCAGATCCAAACAATTTTGAGTCGGACTCCATGCTCAAAAGCGTGGAATCCAGCCCAAAACTTTACATCAACTGTGCTTAGTACTGACACTAGCCCACCAACTATCTCCATCAGCCCAACTGACAGCTTCAGACTTGACCCACCAACACTAGTTTGCCAGCCCCTCAGCCTCCTACATGATGCGACTTTTCTCCTTTCTCAAGGGCATCCTCCGGTGAGCCACTACTGTCCACTCCCTCCTGGTGAGTGTCGTCGAACCAAGCTAGGTCAGCCAATAACTCACACACCACCAGCCCAGTGAGATATGTTCCACCACTATCCAAATCTAGCAAAATCAGAGACGTTTTTGTCATCCCTCCTCGATACCACGTATCGCCACCATACACAATCTCACATGAACCCTTAGTCCTAGACTTCCGGAACCACATCAACTTCTTCATCATCGTGGCCATGCCGCCATCAAGGTCGCCCTCCCGTCCACATACGCGCCGCCTCCATGGTTGAACCATAGAGTTCAGAGAGAAGGAGCTCTGAAAGGCTCGAAGACTCCTCATGTAGTTTTTTTTACGAGTTTGTATTTCGGATCACTTTTTCAATGATTTTTTTTGTTAAAAGGGTAAGAAACTAGTAAAATTTTAGGTCTCATTACATTTCACATTCCCCAAAATTAAATCCCAAATGGCCAAATCCATTTCTTCAAACATTTCTCACTAACTAATCCCATAATCTACTTAGAAACCTTAATCCCAGTGACGTAAGAAGCACGTAACATTTTCGTGGATCCACGTAATCTCTCTGCATCTCCCACCCGCAAATCCCTCACCGCCTTTCCTTCTACGTGCCTATCCCCTCGGTCACTCCCACGCGCCCAACCAGCGCGTCTCCCCGTAACTGTCACCCTTCGAGCATCAGTAATTATCCAGTGCATCTAGTGTCAGTAAAAGTAAATCACCCAACCAACACCGATCGCAGAAATCCTGGTCAAAAGTCAAAACCTTAGGTGGCTCCAGCACACGGAAATCTTTTTTTACCGAATTACAGAGCGGTTACTAATTCCAAAACTGACTATATAGAACAGGGGAAGGGCCTCAGTTGTCCTCAAAAGCACAAATAGCAAAACCAAAAAAACAGAGAGTTGCAGTTTGCAAAGATCCTGTAGAGAAAAACAAACAATCAAAACCAGAAATTTTGATCCATACAAAGCTATCATCAACCCTTGAATGGCAAACCGTGTGATCCCTTCAGCACAGAGAATCCTCAAGACGCTACGACCTCTCAACTCGGCTTCCTCCACCACCATCTCCGCCCTCTCGCCCAATATCACCCTCCCCGAAAAAACACAACTACACTTTGATGATTCCTTGTTCAATCTCGAAGACGTGAACAGCAGGCTGTTTGAGTCGGTTCCTACGGGGAAGCTCCTCCGTTCGGCGGCGAATCTGCACATGGTGGCGATGGAGCCGATGGTGGACGTGGGAATGTGGATGATGAGGTCGAAACTTATGACGACGCCGGTGGTTAAGGATGCCATTTTGGGGTTCATAAGGTCTACGTTTTATGAGCATTTTTGCGCCGGCGAGGACGCCGTCGCCACCGGTAAGTCGGTCCGCGCCTTAAACGAGGCGGGGCTGAGGGGTATGCTGGTGTACGCGTTAGAGTACGCCAGCGACAACGAGTCGTGTGATCGGAACTTGCAGGGCTTCTTGGACACCGTTGAATCCACCAAGTCTCTTCCTCGTTCCTCTGTAAGTAACAAACTCAAATCTTCAGTCATTTTTTTTCCATTTTTTTGGGTTTCCAAAGCTTGGTTGGTTTGTAGGTTAAGGTTATGGTTGTGTTGGAAAGACGTGGTGCCAGTAGGTATTGCGAGTCCTACTGAGTTTACTCCTGCCACGTGGAGTATGGCATGTCACTGTGACGTGCCATGTAGGTAACCGGAGCTCAGTTGAGTCAGTTCTTTGTTCACCGGAAAAATGTTTCCGGTAAAATTTCTTTACCATCGGAGGTAAAGACTCATGGATTAATAAGTTCGGCGTTTGTCGAGAAAAGTAAAAATATTTACTAGAGGTTTTAGTTTGATCGGAGTCTTTTTTATTTCCGGTCAAATTGTATCAACTGAAGTGATGGTTTGAAGTTGACTGTTTTAAGTGTTCAGTTTAGTTTCCGATAAATGCTCTTAACCTCTAAAATTAAAAATTTGGAGATTAAAGTTCGGAAAAAATCTGGATATTAAAGTTCGGATCTTGTTAACCATGTATACTTATAGTGATACTATGAATAGTTTAGAACTGATTTTTGTTTTGAAACTTCTATTCTTAAACTGATATTTATTCTTTTTTGTTAGAATTTTAGCCGCCGTATAGGTTTAGAGATGTTGGTAACTTGTTAGTTGGCTTGGCCTTTCAACTAGTTGGAAAAGTACTCGAGAAATTTTTGCTTTTCTGGAAAGCTGTATATAGCAGCTGAATCTTAGCTAGCAATAGAATCATTGATTCCAATTTGTTACATGCCAATCCAGACACTGACTAGTCAGAAAAGCACTTCTGCACAAGGAAATTAGCTGTGGTGTTTACTTGTATCTGAAAATGATGTTGCTAACGTGTTACAGGTGAGCTTTATCATACTGAAGATTACAGCAATTTGCCCCATGAAGCTTCTTGAGCGTGTTAGTGACTTGCTGAGATGGCAACAGAGAGACCCTTCTCTCAATCTTCCATGGAAGCATAAGTCTCTACCCATTTTCTCAGAATCCAGCCCGCTCTATCATACGATGGAGAAACCAGAACCCTTAACTCCGGAAGAAGAACGTGATCTTGAGTTGGTCCATCAGAGACTACAAAGACTATCCGAGAAGTGCCTAGAAGCCAATGTCCCTTTGTCGGTGGATGCTGAGTATACATCGATTCAACCTTCCATCGATTACTTGACATATGCTTCTGCAATCAAGCACAACAAAGATGACAACCCAATTGTTTACGGAACCATCCAAGCTTACTTGAAAGATGCAAAGGAAAGAATGTTGCTAGCATCCGAGGCTGCAGACAAGATGGGCATTCCCATGGGGTTCAAAGTGGTGAGGGGTGCTTATATGTCTAGTGAAAGTAAAAAAGCTTCTGCCTTGGGCTATCCCTCTCCCATTCACAACAGCATTGAGGAGACACACGCATGCTTCAACGAGTGTGCTTCTTACATGCTTGAGAAAATTGGAAATGGCTCCGGAGCTGTTGTTCTCGCAACCCATAACGTAGAATCAGGTAAAGAACTGAAACACTTTCACAGCCTGTAGAAATACCTCTACATGCAGTTTTGAGCTAATATGCCTTATGTCAACTTTTTAATGCATACAGGGAAACTGGCAGTGAAAAAAGCACATGAAATTGGGATCAGCAAGGTGCACCAGAAGCTGGAATTTGCTCAGCTGTACGGAATGGCCGAAGCTCTTTCCTTTGGTCTGAAAAACGCAGGGTTTCAAGTCAGCAAGTATATGCCATTTGGACCTATAGAATTAGTTATGCCATACCTTTTACGGAGGGCTGAAGAAAACCGAGGGCTTTTATCTGCCTCAACTCTAGACAGACACCTTACCAGGTAATAATTTAAATTTAAGCAAACCAAACATATGAATCCCGATTATAAGAACTTGATGAGATTCTAAAGTATACTCACGTCTTTCTTTTCATACAGGGAGGAGTTGACAAGGAGACTCAAAGCAGCAATTTTTTAAGGCAAAAACTAGAAGGCTTATGTACAACATATTGTAAATACTTGGTAAATGTGGTGAAATGCATAATTACTGGAATATATGAATAATGAAGATGTGTTTGTAGGAAAGTTGTGCTCTGTAAATCCCTAACAGATTAGGGCAATTAGGCTGTAATCTCGGCCGCAACAGGTCCTTACTTCCCTACTTCCATGCTGATAACGAATAAAATTCAAATTTTCTAAATCAATAATGGAGGAGTACTAGAACGAAGTACCAAAATGTGATGTGCCTAGTCTTTGATTGGAAAGATAACGTCTTCCTTAACCAGATAGGAACAGCTGATGTGTGATTGACTAAGAATCTATCAGGACTTGAATATTAAAAGTTTAAGAACAGAAGCAAAGAGACGATAGGAATTGCTTGCGCATGTCAAAATCAGAATATATCAATGTTCATTTTCCTTAGAATTTCATCACATAAGATAACTTATAGAAATCCATAATATATGATACAATAATCCAGCAGTTATCATAGATTAATCTTATATAAAGGAAACGATGAACACATGCAGCAGTGAACTTCTGGAGCCTCTAATGCACCAGCCTGGGGAAATGTTCATTTGGTATCATAAAGCATGGTCGTTTCCCATTTAGCTAACATGTTATATAATTTAAATTAGTGGGTGTCAACGAAGTAGGAGATTAGTCTTACTCGAAGTCATTATGGCTGCTGATACGAACTGCATTAGCACATTCTACTTGGAAAATGACTTTCAACCAACAAGTCGAATCACGCAACAGAAGCACATCCACTTTGAAAATGACTTTCAACCACAGGGAACCAAGCATTTTCTATTTAATAATTAGAGTTTTGATTGCCTAAGCTACCTTTGAGCTAAATGCCTAAGTGCAGCATTCACATACATACCAATACTTTGCCATTTTCCAATTCTTTCACCACATACATTTCTTCAGCAGATGAATACAAGTATAAATCCAAATTTTTATCATCAAAAATTAAAAGATCAATTAAAATGCAACATGTGTGTGACTATCACTACAATTGTAAGATACAAACTCAGCTCAGAGCTTGATATCCTAGTGGCCCTTGTGGTCCATCTTGTCTTGTACTATTCTTTCTGGTCAGAGAAGGCATCCATGGGAAGAGTTTCCCGAGCTCATTGCTTATTGTTGTGGGCCTAAGTCGCTTATCGTTGATTCCAAACTTTGCTCTTTCAATCGCTTCCATTACATCTTCTCTAGACACGCTCTCACCACCTGTGGAAGCAATAGACTGACATATTTTAGACACCACAATAGAACTCGAAAAAACATTGCATCAATCAGTAAGGCACAAATAAAACATTAAGGCGTGAACAGGGAAGAGATAAGGCCATTTTAGGATCTGGAAGCAGGTGTGAATAGCAGATAAATGAATTTCACTCGGAGAGACCTAAACTTAGAATTATGGTCATACTATATAGTGAGAAGACCTGTGCAATTCGAGATAGAAAAAATAGAGTGATGATTTGAATGAACAATATACTTCAACCTACCCCTACGAGCAGCAAGTAAAGCAGCTTCATTGACAATGTTTGCAAGATCAGCCCCCACAAAGCCTGGTGTCAGAGAAGCGATGAGATCACTGATAAGATTAGCATCTTCCTCCAAAGGAACTCCTCTCAAATGTACAGCCAAGATCTTTCTCCTTCCATCTTCGTCTGGTTCTCCAACAACTACTTTTCTTGAGAAGCGACCTGGCCTACAAAGGGCTGGATCCAATACTTCAGGGCGATTAGTTGCTGCAACAACAACCACTTTTGAATCTGACTCAAATCCATCCATTTCTGTAAGCAACTGTAAGAAGAGACACAGTTAGCCGAATTAGAGTCTCAGATTACTGTTATGAATTAGACTTCATAATTGAATATTAAAATGAAGGTTCATAATAAAAATAAAAAATAAAAAATAAAAAGAGCAATGTTCCAATATTGAATGTGACAGTATATGATAATTGTCACATAAATAAGCAAGAAAAGCTGGGAAGGGTTTAATGGGGGGTGATATATCAAAATAAAGTAGAAAAATAACAATATAAAGGGTACTGAACAAATTCTCAAGTATCACCAAGATCTATTGATCTAGTAATCTACAATCCAAAACATATATGTTATTCAATTTGAAAAGTCATTAGGAACACAACAACATTATAGATAAGTTGATATTGCTGGATGAGAATGATGCACGGTAGGATGACAAAACTGCATAATTTTCTTTTAACATAAGTGGAAAGAACAGAATCTTAGATTACCTGATTCAGTGTTTGGTCACGCTCATCGTTGAAACTTCTACCACGCTTTGTTCCAACTGCATCAATCTCATCAATGAATATGATTGAGGGTGAATTTTTTCTTGCTACATTAAATAGGTCTCTAATGCGAGCTGCCCCTCTTCCAACAAACATCTCAACAAATTCACTGGCAGAAACAGTAAAAAATGGTACACCTGCTTCTCCAGCCACTGCACGAGCAAGTAGTGTTTTCCCTGTTCCTGGAGGACCTACCAGCAATACACCTCTAGGTAACTTTGCTCCGAGTTTGTTGTAGTTAATGGCTCCTTGCAAGCATAAAACTATCTGCAAAACAAGAAGTATATCAACAAATAAAAATGAACTAAAGTAATATACCATGTGTGTGTAGTAACAAGAATTGTATCACAATTCAAAAAAGATACCCAGTTACCTTTATTTGTACATACAACCTAAATAGATCCCCGTATCTGACAAACGTGTTTTAAAACTTTGGCAACCACATGTTATAAAATTGAGACACATTCATAAACTATATCAACAGAAATGGATATAAGCTGCAATGACAGAGCATGATGCTTAGGCTTGCAGCAAAGCCTAGGGAAATCATCCCAGCACCTGATATAGATAAGAAGTTTTGATTCATGGTCTACACCTACAATTTCCCTATTAAAGACATTAAACTTCAATTTATGGTTAGTTCTGATAAAAACAAAGTGTGACTTGCGTAAAGGGTACTCCTTAGAGTAAAGAACCCAGTTGTGCACTGCATCAGCAATTTACATAGCAACCTTACGTTAGCTAATTCATATAAATTAACAGGCTGAAATATGTAGAAGCTGGAATACACTCTCTGGAAACTCCTGATTGCAGACCAATAATGCTAATGTCCTTATAAATTCATTGAGCACAAACCTCAGGAGAGAGGTGTAGGAGTGCAAAGAATTAAATTTTTTGTTGTGTCGCTTTTGTAAACAAATGAAAATCTATTCTTGCTCCTTTTATGCAACAATTATAGCACTTGATTTGGGGTTTCGGAAAATGCCATTACTTGTAAACTATTTGCTTGAAGTAGCTCTTTTTAACCATCATTTCCATGAATTCTTTTCTATTTATGAATTTTGGCTCTAAGATCAGAAACCTTCAACAACAAACAAAAGCTGCATTCTTTTGGCTTTCATTCAAGTGTTACCTCTGTACCTAAGGATGGATTAGAATCTTTCTAATTTTTATCAAGTGGTGGTGCTGGCAACAGCTTTTAGCTCCTATGGGTGTATAACTGAAGCTAAAAGAATGAAAGATATCCACAGTTCCAAATCAAGAGAAGTATGCTAATTCTCAACAATTTAAGAGTGAAGGCAATGGTAAAAGTACTAACAAAGATAAATAAAATGAATTCAAGAGACTAAATGATTACCTCCATAAGCTCTAATTTAGCAGCATCAACTCCCTCCACATCATCAAAACCAACCAACTGATTATCATGTCGCCGCTTTTTAGCTGGGCTACTAGCAGCAGAAAGCTGACGATAAAGAAGCCACATCAATGGCATCAACGGAATCCACAGAGATATTATGGTTATCAAACTAGTCCTCATTGACATCAACACTGACTGAGGAGCGGAGCCATATGTAATCCCCTTTTCTCTCATCAAACTAAGAAGAAATTTCTCATCATGATCTACTTTTCTGGTGGAAAACTGCCATTCGGGAACTGAAGATCGAGTCATTGATAATTTCTTCACTGCATTCCAGTTCAATGCTTGACTAGATTTTTGGCCATAATCACTTACAACCTCAACGGCGACATTCTCAATCTGATCACCAGGTCGTTCTTCATTAGACAACTTTGTATTCCCAACAATGGGAGAGTACGTGTTAAAATATATCCTACGGGAACCCTCCTCGAACAATACCTTTGAAACAGACTCATTCCTTATGCTTGTAACCAGTTCTGAATACGGAACCATTTTTGGAGACGGCACTGCTGTTAACCTTAAAAACAGATAGCACATTCCCAATGCCACCGAAAATGAAGTAAAAAGAGTCACTTTTCTTCTATTATTTCTCAAGAAGATCCCAACATCAATCAACACTGACCGGATAGACACTCTTCTCAATCTCAAAGCTAATAACCGCACTCTCGGACGCAATCTTAACGAAAACCTCTTCCTCAAATTACTGCCAACACCCTTTTTCCCTAAATTAATCTGCTTATTTGCACTGTTCTCATTCGTCAGTGGCCCAATTTTGCTGTAACAACGCAACCCATGTTTTGATTTATTACCATCATTACTATTATATCTCTGTAAATGAGCTTCACCTTTTCCATTAGTGACTGGCCAAAGCTCACTGTTCCAGACTAACCCATGTTGAAAGTTACAACCTTTATCAAATCCAAGAGAACTTAAAGTAAATGAATCACAACAAAAGTCTCTGAATTTGCCTACAGACTTGGGTTTTCCGCCATGAACTCCTAGATTATTATGGACAGGGTAAAACCCAGTATTGCAGGCAACAGAAAAACATGCCATGTGTGTACCTCTATTGCAAAACCAATCTACCTACTCAAATGTAATACAAAAACCCACTAACTGTATGAGCACCATTGCCACAATACTAGTACATCAATCACATAAAGATGTGGAATTTGAAAAGAGGATACCCAGAATGAGGAAATGAAACCTGGTAGAGGTGGTTCACCATTGAAACATGGAAGAGGTTGCAGGAAGAGAAAGAATCGTGTTGGTTGAGTCCATGGAAACAAAGGAATGAAGAAAGAAAGACGGTTACAATGGAATGAGAAATTATCTCCAAAGCCTCCTTTTTTTCATTTTTAATTTTTGGTCAGGTATGGCTCATTATTATTCTTTAAAGATGAACACGTGGTATTCTGTGGATGGGTCGTGTTTTTTCTTGGCTGTGGATGTGGGCGGTACTTCGGTTTTAGAAAATAATTGTGTCTAATTTTTTTTAATTTGCATATACTTTTTTAATATAAATTATAATTTTAATTATTTAAAAATTGTATTAATTAATAAATAAGAATAAATAAGAATTGGTTGTTCAATTAAATTTATCAAATAAATGAACGGTTGATTATGAAAATTTTAACTTTCATCAGAAATGTATATTAGTTTGGTGTATTTGACTGAGCTGTCTGAGCAAATGATTTTAGTTTACATTGATCTTTTACAAAAATGATATTTATTGGTTAATTTAATTTTTAAACGGTTAAAATTATAATTTATATTAGAAAACGTATGCAAATAAAAGAGAATTTAGATGAGTGTGTCCAAAATCCAAATGAGGTTAGAAGCAAGTTTTTTTACCCGTTTGATTCATTTTGTAATGTCGCTTGGTTATTTGGGGAACCTCCTAATTTCTAAGCACTGATCTCGTGAGGTGGTATCTGTTATCAGAATTGAGGGCTTTGGGTGAATGTTATACGTGAATGTTGTAAGGTTGTTTTGATTTTCTTTCTATCCACTAATCATCTCTATGTGTGTTATTTGTTAGGAAGGACTTTTCAATATGGCCTAATATTGATACAAATAATGTGACATTGCTATATAGTTAGTTTTTTCATGATATTGAGGCTAAATTTCACGCTTTATATGTGAAGGAAAATGATTCTTATGTGTTTAAATTGTATGTCTATTGTAGCCTTTTATTGTGTGACATAAAATTACAAATCGATATAAAAAACATTAGCATTTAAAGCAACTATGTAGTATACACATTTATCCGGTCTAAGATTGAGATATTAGAAAAGACTAAACATATAATAGTAAGTAGTAAAAATCATTAAACCACATCAACTTCTTATATTGATCTTGTTTGATCAAACTTTTACCAAAACATAGTCCATTATCCTTCACTAATTTTTATTAAATTTCATTAATTTGTATTTTTCCCTATTTAAAGATGAAGACAGAACCACAGTTTAAACATTTGCATAATCTTTATAAGTGAGGTAAGGATTGAAATGTTTGTGGAATTCCTTTTGAGTTAATTCCTATTTGTAGTAATTTTGCTTGGCTTTGTTTAGTATTATTAATAAGTATAAACATGCAAAATGTTTCTAGAGGAAATGATAATTTTTGTATGTTGACAATATTTTTATATTGTCGTTATAATATAAAAATTTTATTCAATATAATTAGTAACACAATACTAATTATATTTACAGTGTTGTAACAAAAAAATATTTATAATGTACTCATTAATTAATCTCAAAAATAAAATCATTTTCATTTTCATTTTACTGATTTTAGTATAGACCGTACGACGCAATAACATGTCGTCTTTTGAATAATCAACGACGCGGGTTCCATTAGGGAGCTGAGCCTTCACCCTCCAGCTACTCCGGGTCGGTTACGTATAAACACGTTCCGATATTCCAGCGCGAAACGACGCCGTTCTTCCCATCTGTTCTGTTCTGTTCGTTGATTCCCCATAACACTAAGGACGCGAAGCTCTCATCTTTTTACCACGCATAAACCTCCATTTGGCTTTGGTGTACAATTCCAACTACCATTCTTAGGCTCTCCCTGTCTCAATCTAATTGCAGATCGCAAAAATTCCCACATTATCGAATCCCAGGTCCAAAACGGAGAACCACCCATCATTCATCGACTCTGATTTTACAAAACCCAGGTTGGTTTCGTTTTTCTCATCTGGGTTTTGGTTTTTGATTCGAAAGATTGAGGCTTTGAGATTAATGGAGGTGAATTTTCTGCTAAAGTTTGGTTTTTTATTGTGGTAAATTGTGGGTGTGTGAAATTGAAGATGGATGATGATTGTTTTGTGTAAATGAGAGATTAGTTGTGTTTGGATTTTGTGTCAAATGGGTTTAGAGGAAAGCTTTGTGTGATTCTTTAATTGGTGTTATTCTTTTTTGTTTTGTTCTATTCTGGTATAATCGCCTGAGCATCTTCTTATCTGTGTTTTTAAGTTTTTGATAATTTCATGTATTGATTGTGGGATTCTAGCTGTATTGGTCCTGTTTCAATAGCTATTACCTTGTCTGCCATCATAATCATTGACTTACAGAAGTTGTCCAGTATATGCGTCGAAAGATTGCTTTCATTCGATAGTTTCATCATCTTTGTAATGCCATTTCGACAGCAATAGTCTGCTGTCATTTTGAATGGCTAGTATAAATTGTCATTGATCGGCTGGGATATTGCAATTTGTGTGTTTTTGGAAGTGAATTTTGTTTGTTTCCTTGATATTGTAGTTAATTTGTGAAGGGGAAACAGTGTCAACTTTTCATTCCTTTCACCTCTTTCAGATTTTGGCTGTGTTGATTAAACGAGATTGGTGAAGGACGAAAATGTTGTTTTGCTGGACAATGTGGCGTGGAAGTGTGTATTTGTGATCGTGGAATGGAAAAGAAGCGAACGGATGACAGTGAGACAGTTCCAGTTCCTCCACTGAGATTGGACAGATTTGGATTTGTAAAGCAGGAACCAGCTCCTGATGGCATACCCAAGGGAAGGTCAGCCATTGAATTCGAGAGGTAAACCTTTCCTTTATTTTTTCTCAATGTCAATCTATAACGTCTGAATAACAATCTACGATTTGGGACATGAGAAAATTAATATTTCATACCTTGCTGTTTACAATATTGCTATGATTATTGACTGCCTTTGTTTACTTTTTCAGAGAGGAGAGGAAGGTTAGGAAATGGAGAAAGATGATTGGAGTGGGAGGCAGTGATTGGAAACATTGTCTTAGGAGAAAACCTCATGTTGTTAAAAGAAGAATAAGAAAAGGAATTCCTGTGGTCTGGCAGTTGATCTCTGTAAGTCGGGATCTTTTGTTGATGAACCCTGGTATTTATGAGGTACACATTATTCTTGGTTTCTTATAAACAACATTCATGACACATTATCTCTGAGCTTGCTTTACAAGCCATTTTGAAAAAGAAGCTTCTGCATTTTCCATTTAAATGAGTTTTGAACCCAGCCTTATGTTAAAGCTTTTTCCTAAGTAACCAGCAGTTAGATACTCACATGTACTTTCAGAATTGAAGTTGTTTATGTAAAAGGATTGTATTGACAATGTCATAATATTGTCAGATAGCTTCTTTCAAGTCCAAGGTTATGAACTGCTGCCCTATTCTTGTAAGAACTCACATTTTGGTTCGAAATATATTTAGTTAGGTGCTACAGTTCGTCCTGGAGCTGGGGATTTCATGTTTGATGGTCCTGGATCCTCATATTGACGGCTGCTGCTTGTGACGATGGATGTCCGAGCCGGGTCCTTCTAGTTGTAGTGGAAGAAGAAAGGAGTTGCCATAGTTGATAGTTTTGATGTACATGAGGTCTCAAGTCCTTTACTCCATCTTATCCTGTGAGTTCATGTGTGCTGTCCTTCGAATATAGTATTTTTTTTGATAATGAATATGGTCAATGAATATCAAATGTAGTTTTGAATGTCTTGGTGCTTTCATTGTGTTATATTGATATTGAAACATGCAACTTGACATATTTTATGGTCCTCAACATCACAACTCTCCACTCAATTCCAAAATTCTAATAAATAAGAAATCTCTTATTTTTTCAACATAAAAGTCTAATTTATGTTCGGACTAGTACATAGGGAGCCCTTCCAGTGAGGACCTCTAAGTTGAGGACTAATTAAGAACTTTTTGGTTTATCTAGCTTTTCGATCTAAACGATACATATTGTGTGTAATGGAGCGTTTTCATTATTCTTTTTATAAGGACTTAAATCAATAAATATTATAGTTACTTGACCCAAAAATTCAGGTAAGGTGACATGCATTGTGTGTCTATACCTGACTTTGGCTATTTTAAGCGCTTACGACACATAGTTATATACAATCGATGATGTCTAAACGGTCCAAAGTAGTCATGAACAACACACCGCTGCGGAGTTACTTGACCCGAAAGATCACGCAACAGACTTGGATGCATGTTTGTGCTTTGGACCTGAAGAGGTGGGTGGGGAGGTTAAAGGTTTGCCTTGCGCGTTGTCAATGGCATCAGTTATGTGTGCCTTGAACACGAAACGGCCTAGCCAACTATGGCTCTTCCTAGAGCCACACAAATGTCTCACATGCAATGCAAGGCACCTAAATAGAGGCGTCTAAACCTGCCCACACGTTTCTCAGTTGGTATGTTTTTGTCTGCTTACTATTTTTTTACTAGACAATTTGCTAAACTCCCAAGTCCCAACCACTATTTGCTATTTGTTTTGTTGTTTGGAAATACATTTACAGCGTGATTAAACAAAGTCCTTAACTAGAAAACTGAAAATGGACCCTATTAGCCAATGTCTACCGTCTCAAAACTCGGTGTTATGCCATAGTCATTAGACTCGTTACCCAAGTAAATCCTCATTTAACCATCACATGTGGATAAGTTGGTAAGAGTATCAAATTGTAATATTGATTATTGAAGAATTATGTCGATACTGAATAGAATTATGACGTGATCACCCAATATATATTAGTCCTAGAAAATATTTTAAAAACCGTATAATCTCCATAAAAAAATAACACGAGGCTAACAACACAAGACACCGTACAAAATAGCCGTATTCTACGCGTATATTTCATGAGCAACAGAGAAAGACGATAAAAAGTAGAGGAGCGAATACTGGAACGTGGGTCCCCTGCCATGCAAGGCAAGCGTGGAATGGATCGAGAAGAAGGCAAAATGACAAAAAAGGCCAGCTCATGAGCATCTCACTCTCTGGTCCCTATTACTCCACATTCAATCTTCTCCCTATCGTACCGCCACGTGTACCACCTATTCTCTCACCACCCGCACCCGATAATACCCCTACCTTTTCTCACCAAAAAAAGTACCTCCCACGACGTCGTTTCGCCGCGTCCCCCATCCTAATTCGACTCCGTGTAGTACTCCGACACCTGAGAAAACGCGGAGGGGCAGAATCGTCCAGAATAAATTACAGTTGTTGGGCAAATCCAGGATGGCATTTACCGCAAATAGAGTAAAGTTTCGTGGCAAACACGATTTGGATTGGCTATATAAGCCCTGGTCGCAATACTATCCAAGCTTCACGGAAAAACAAAGCTTTAAGTTAAATCTCTACCCTCGTTGTTTTCGTGAGCCAATTTCTCTCAAGGTTTTCTGAATCCGAATTAGGGTTTTCCGTTTTGAAATTTCTCATTGCCTTCCCAAATTTCCAATCTTTAGGTTTGTCTCTGCGCCTAAATTGTAATCCAATCTGGAATTTGTTATTTTGATTTTGAATTGTTCGCTCATTCTGATGAATTGGATTTGAATTTGCAGGTTTTGATTTCGAGGGTTAATAAAAGGGGATCTTCGGAGGAGGTTGTAGATTTGTTTAAATCTAAATCGAGTATTGTAAGTTCGATTTCTTGTGGTTCAATTTCAAATTTGTTTGATATTAGAGGAAAAAGAATTGTTCTTTTGTTTAATTATAATGTAATGGAAATATGGAAACCCTAATTATTTGGTTATCTGGAGCAATTTTTGTGTGGGAATTACTGTATTGCTATAGCTGTAATCATTAAGCAATCTCAAGATTTTTTAAGCCGATAATTGTTTTTTTTTCAGATTTGTTTATGCTGTGAAATTATTAGGGTATGTTTGGGGCATTGTTGTGCTAGTTAAGATTATAAAGTCTTTTGACAGAACTCAGGTTTCTGTATAGATGTATGTGATGTTGCCATAGATCTAGTCATTATTCAGTCTCAGTATGCCATTTTATCCTTATAAGTGTTAGGGTTATGTTTCAGATCTGTTTATGCTGTGAAATTTTAGCCTATGTTCTGGACATTGTTGTTCTAGTTATGAGATCTGGTTGAGTGATTGTTATTAGCTTGTTTTTGGTGTACTTTGGTATCCATCTTTTATTCAGTTTATATTGGTGCTGAGTCTGGTTGATTTGTTTTACAGGTATAACTGAATGAGCTAATGGAGTCTAAGGGTGGGAAAAAGAAGTCTAGCAGTAGTAATTCCTCATTATTCTATGAAGCTCCTCTCGGTTACAGCATTGAAGACATCAGGCCTCACGGTGGAATCAAGAAATTCAGATCAGCTGCTTACTCTAACGTAAGTTTCAACTTACTGTGGTTCCTTGATGTGTTGGATTCTTGGTTTGTGTTGTATATATGGAGTTCTAATTTTGTTTCATTTATTTTTGTTATGTGCAGTGCGTGCGAATGCCATCCTGAGTTTTGCTAAGAGTTCACATAGCCCCTTAAGATCGTTAATACTGCATTCTAGATTTAGTATAGTTCTCTGCATTACTTCTCTCAATCTTCTCTCGTCTTCCTCTCGCTCTCCGTTCATCTGCTGTTGCAACGTCGTTCAGTTTGATAATTCGAGATGACTGTACCGGTTTCTGCAATTGGATTCGAAGGTTATGAAAAGAGGCTTGAGGTCTGTTTTTTCGAGCCAGGACTGTTTGCTGACCCTAAAGGCATGGGCCTCCGCTCATTATCCAGAGCTCAAATCGATGAGATTCTGAAGCCAGCTGAGTGCACTATTGTTTCATCCCTGTTGAATGATGAACTGGACTCGTACGTCCTTTCAGAATCTAGCCTTTTCGTGTACCCATACAAGGTTATCATCAAAACCTGTGGGACAACAAAATTGCTTCAATCAATTCCTGCCATTCTTAAGTTGGCAGAGACCCTCTCACTCGCTGTGAGATCTGTGAGGTACTCTCGTGGGAGCTTCATATTTCCTGGTGCCCAGCCGTCCCCACATCGTAGCTTCTCAGAGGAAGTAACTGCCCTTGATGGCCATTTCAGCAAGCTTGGTCTAGCAAGCAGAGCCTACATTATGGGTAGCCCTGACAATTCTCAGAAATGGCATGTTTACTCTGCATCTGCTGAATTGGCAAGTTTATTCTGGGGAACACGCTCCTCAGGCCCTACCTACACTCTTGAGATGTGCATGACTGGCCTGGACAGGAAGAAGGCATCCGTGTTTTACAAGACAAATGCTAGTTCAGCTGCCATAATGACCAATGATTCTGGCATCAGGAAGATTCTCCCAAAATCTGAAATATGTGATTTTGAGTTTGATCCTTGCGGCTACTCTATGAACTCTATTGAAGGGGGTGCAGTTTCTACCATTCATGTGACACCTGAGGACGGTTTCAGCTACGCTAGCTTTGAAACAGTGGGCTACAACTTCAAGGATGTGAACCTGACCCATCTGATTGAGAGGGTTCTGGACTGTTTCAAACCAGCTGAGTTCTCTGTGTCTCTGCATTCCACCATTGCTGCAAGTGAAGAACTTGAGTTCCCTCTGGAATTGAGCGGATACTGTTGCGGATCAACAAGCTATGAAGAGCTGGGTCTAGAAGGTGCAGTCATCTATCACAGCTTTAACAAGGATGGAGGTTCTCAATCGCCAAGGTCAATTCTGAAATGCTGCTGGAGCGAGGATGAGGAAGTCGAAGAGAGTTTGAGCATGAAGAACTAGTGTGTTTCCTTTTCGTAGTAACGAATAAAATAATTGTCATGGGGGGTTATCATAATGTAGTAGGTTATTAGTATTTTCTATTGTGAATAAAATGGATCCTGCATGATCCATTGCCCTCGACTCATCCAGGAGTCCGAGCTCTTGTTTTAAGACAATTTTTATGCGAATCAGTTTCTGGTGTTAATGATATTATGATCTATGAACTTTGCAAGTTTCTGCTTATTCATTACTCCCTGAGCTGCATCCTCGCCTCATATGGTCGAGTTTTCAGAGGGTATTGATATGGGGAACCGACTCTTTCTGAACAGGAAGAAACATACACGCTGTGATGCTTTTCACTTTGTTAGAAGTTGGGCTCTATGCAAGTGTAAGAAAACAAATTATATGCAAGTTCCTATCGGAAGAATACAGAATTTTCAAATGAAGAAAAAAAACCACTAAATTTGACTAAAATGTGGAAGGAACCAAAGAACATGTAGAGAAATCAGTTGCCTTGGCCAACACTTTTTGACGGAAGGTATACGAGCCATCCACATGTGACTAAATCTCAATTTAGTCATCAAGAAATGTTGAAGAGTAGCAAACAAAAGAAAGATGCTTTGATTTGGCTTTGGCTTTGATATTTTAGTAAATTACCAAGAATCTCAATTACACAGTAAACTCTACTGGACTCGAGATGACAGATTATAGGAGACCAAAACATGTCCTCAAGTAATGCCACTAATGGCTTAGCATTCAAGACAAAACCATTCTTAAGAGCAAAAAACGAATGGTTTTGTCCCGAACCGCCAACTCTTGAAACCAAAGCACTCTCTGAAGGCTAACCGGGCACATTGGATTTCCTGTCCGACAGCGAAACCCAACATTGACTCAGCCTTAAGGCCAGCCAAGGTATGCCACCACCGGACGAAAAGGATGTAGACGCTGCTAGGCTTTGAAAACTAGAGAAAGAAAAGAGCGACTAGGGTTTTTTTGTACATCTTTCCTTTGTTTATTTCTTAATAGTGTCGTTTTAATTTGGTTTTATTATTAGGTACTTTAAGGAGTGATTATGGAGAAAAGAGATCTAAAGTTGTGTTTCAGAGGATGGAAATTGATCATTCCAGTGGTCAAAAACCCTCACACTCAATGCTACAATCGATAGGGTCTTTGATTTCATGCAGGTTTTGTGCCTGTCAACAGCAAACCACATTGAGCTCATCTCGAAATGCAAAATTCTGACTTAGTATTTAACAAGTTAACATCAAACAAAGCTAGACTCCGCATACCTTCTATCAGGGCTGCTCAGGCACGGGAGCCGCGTGCGGGACGAAACGGCTACAGCCGTTCAATCTTTAAGAAATTGATCAAACGGACTTAAACGAACATGATCAATTTATTAAAAATCAGACCGCTGCCGCCGTTTCGTCCCGCACGCGGCTCATGCTCCTGAGCAATCGTGTACCTTCTATAGAGTTTTGAACAACTTTTCTTGAGTCACTTTTTTGATGGAACTTAAACAAGCCATCCACGTGACAATCTTAATTTAGTCATCAAGAAATATTGAAGAGAAGCAAACAAAAGAAAGACGCTTTGATATGGCTGTGTTATGTACTGAAGCAATGAACGTTCTTACAAGTTGATGAATTACACAGTACACCACTGCTGGAATATCAAGTTGATGAAAGAATACAAGAGAACATGTCTTCAAGTTTGCCTGGCTTAGCTTTCAGGACAAAAACCAAACGTCTCTCTCTTACGAATTGTATGTGGGGATTTCAGTAAGGTTTGAATTTCCTTGATGTTTTTATCTCGTCTGTGCTTTTCATCCTGCTCATATTTTTTTCTGAAGCATCATAGTATCTCGAATTGCATATAAAGCAAAACATAGCGCAGACAGGCAATGGCATGGGCAATTCATTTGGGAATGTTCAATATTCTCTTCAAAATTTGTATTCACCTAGAGACACCATGAGAAGATTGCACAATAAATGAGGTTATATCTGCAAGCAAAACTAGTATGCATTACAACAAAACAACTAAACCGAATACCGTATTAGTAATTTATTGATTTTGTTTGACATAGGACGAGAAGCATTTTTATTGGTCACAAGTAGGAACAACAGAATAAACAAGATCCGCCTGCAAAGGCTGCGTGAGAAATTGAACCATGCAAAACGACCTAGTAAACCTACCTAACAGACACTAAGTAATCTCTATACTGATGACCAAGGGATGAAGCTCGACGATATTTGGCAACCACAGAGTAAAGGAAACCCATCACCAAGACACAAGAAGAAAGAGACATGTCCGCAACCCATCATTATTGACCACTTCCGAGACCTCCCTATGCAGAGGGGGTAACCCGAAGCATCAAATAACCCTAGCTAAAAGCCATATCCTAAAACTAAAAAATACTCTAGATCCGCAATACTTAAAACAAAAATAAAATAACAGAAATTAAGCCAGCACATTAAATCAGCCCAACTCCTGAAAGTAAGGCCCAGCCCAACTCCTGAGATTTACTGATTGTTCTTCTTTAGTTTACCACGGGCAACAAAACCGAATACCCGTAGATTACGGCGTTCTCTAGGTCAAGCACTGTGTCCAGGATTCTCCTAGAGAGAACAAGCTCTTCTAGCCTAAGGTGTGTGGATGCTGCAATGCTGGTGAATGGTGCAGTCAAGCGGTCGGTTCCCAATGCATGGTTGCTTTTGAGAGCTAGCGCGTTATTGCTGACCTTCGCCGAAAACAAGGTGAATGGTTCGGTGTTCAAGTCCCCTGTGCGTGACAAAATGAAGCCATTCGTGTCATACCAATGCTTGTTGTCTGGACGAGACTTGATTCCCACCCTTCCGTGACGATCAGTGTCCACCTCGTCCCAGAACTCGGGAAGCCCCTCATCGGTGGAAATGAAACTGTGCTTAGCATCCTCCACAAGCTTAAGGTAGTTGCCGGTGTGGCCTTTGAAGGCTACGTACATGCTTTGGCAATATCACCATTGACTCCAAGTCAATGGCATCAAAGATCCAGTTCGCCTTAGATTGAACTTCAGTTAATCCAAAGAACCGTTCTCCACTTCGTACTTCTTCCAGGGCCGTTGCATGTCGTCTTGATTGGACATGCATAAACCGGGGTTGCCAGGTGCAACTAGTTGAGGCTAAAACAGTGTACACGACCCATTTGGACTGATCCTCCTCTGGTTCATCAGTCTCAGGAGAAAGGTATATATCACCGCTTCATAAATTACCCTCGTTTCTCCTTCGCAGGAACTCTGTTGTGACTGCTTCTACTAGACCCGTCCCAATAGTAAATTACTAATACGGATGATGCTACTTGGAACTTTCTCGACATTCTGATGACAATTTCTCCGTTCACTTTGAGAAAGCCATGAGTCTCCGAATCAGAATCATTGCTGTAGCTCAAGAGTCGAACACGTGAGATATCAGACCAATTGTGGGTAGTAATAGAATAATCGACATTGTCTAAATGAAATCCCTTCTAGCTCAAGTGGTGAAGGGGTGATCAGTTTGTTTGTGTTGCTAGACATCTTGCTCCATATCATATGCTATTTATAACCAATTCTGGACCAACCGATCCATCTTCATTATATGACTGGCCGAAGATGGTGAAGTGTACATTGATAAATCCACGGCTGACTGGAATCCATGTCTGCAAGTATTAGTGACAATAAGCAGTTTTAACCATGCTTTAAAGATCTAAGCATACATAAATTTATAACCAGTATTGCTTAAAAATAATTGGATCTACAGCCAACCTGCTTATGTATCACATGGTGAAATCTTGACACAGATCTATATGCATATTATACAACATGAATTTTAATTGTACATACTCGCTGGATTGTTTATCATGTATTATTCTTAAAATTTTCCCTAATAAAAAGTGAACTTAGGCCGCTGTCAATATGTACTCAAACATGCTTGATTCTGTTTTTCTTTTTATTTCTTATTTCTTACAAAATATAATAGATGCCTTGTACACTAATAGATATCAGAGACCAACAATTGCTTTGATATAACATTAGATATATTGATGAAAAGAGTTGAGCAAACAATATCAAACAAAAAATCATCATCGAGTATGTCTACCACTAATGGCTTAGCATTCAGGACAGAAACCATTCATTTTCCACTTATGAATATTGTGCATTCAGTATGGTTTGAATTTCCTTGCTGCTCTTATCTGCTGTATCCGCTTTTTATCCTGCTCAAATTTGCTCTGAAGCATCATAATTTCTGCGAGGTCAGACAAATTATAACGTTATAAGTGCTTTCTTTCAGTATTTGGACCATTTTACTAACAACGTAAATCATTCCCAACACCGCAATCTTTTCTTAAGCAGTGTGCTCGAAGCATATGGAATAAGCCAGAGCATATACTCATAGTGGGAGTGTTTTTGTTTTGTCGAATATTTATTTTCTTAGCACGACCTAAAAATGTAAATCATGTGGTCTTAGACAGCTTTCGATTCAAATTTGTGGGTGGCTTTCAGGTGAACATATATACAGTACAAAGTTCTAGATAGAAGATTAACGTACCATTCCTCTGAGCTTCTTTCTTCTGGAACCGGTAAAAATCAAGCCCAATATCTGTATTCTTCTTCTTGGCCCTCTTGCTCTCTACAACAGCCTGGGCAACAGAACCGACTGTAATTCCATCAGCATCTTTGGTCTTCTTTCTTCCTTTATGATGTTGTACAAGTTGCCATCCCTCTTCAGCAGAAAGGGCTTCTCTTTCTTTTCTTTCCTGTGATTCAACAACAAAATGGATGAGAACTAAATGAGGCACTTCAAGATGCTGGAGAGAATCAACAGCTTAATTAAGTATCTCTAAGGATAGACTTCATCACAATACTAGAGATGTAATGAATTCATATACATCGGGAACTAACCTTGAACAGATGGGCTAGCACACTATTGACCCCAACTGAACATACAATTCACAGGTGTGTGTGTGTAGAAAGAGAGAGACAAGCTAAACACATTACTACTATACACACACCCACATATATATATATACACAGTATTATCTTCTATCCAGGGACAAGTAAATGAGACACACTTTTCATGAGGAAGTACTATGTAAACCAACATTAAAATTTAGAACAGCGAAAAAAACACCTATTTCATTAAATGTTTAAAAGAAACATTATAACTAGCACTGTGATATCTACATGCTTATATGATATCTGGGCACATAGTTGCTAGGGGTCAAGGTTCAAGGGATGATTCAGATGATTATAATCCAGCTGCATGGCAGTTATAACATGGAATAGAAAATTTACCTGTTCCAATTTTGCCTCATGTGCAATAATGAACTCATCAATTCTTTGCTGCAGTACCTTCAATCCAGGTCTATTTTGCTGGTATTCCATAATCCATTCTGTGGATTGAGATTTTCAGTAAACAACAGTAAACATTTTCTATTAGTAAAGAAAATAACTTTTGTTGGTGTTAAAATATGCAAAAGACCAACATGTATTTTGGAATCCATATTTCATACTTTTCATTCCTTTTGGGCTTCCCTCATCCTCAGAGGAGATAAGGTAAACATCCTCCTGGTTAGCTTCTTTCTTTTCCAATGGCTTCTTAGGATTTGATGAACTCATATCCGTCCTTTTCTTTTTCTGAGATTTCTTGGATATGCCTACATCAACAATCTTTATTATAGAGAACACATGAAACACTGTTTGCCACCGAATTGTGAAATCTAGAAAGAATCATACTTGTTATTTCTGTTGAGAAGCTCTCATCCACTGAAGAGAGATGGCAAGGTTCACCTTGAATAGCTTCTACTCTTTTTTTCAAGTCATCCAATGAATTGCGATTCTTTTTCTTTTTCCTAGCTCTCTTTGACTTACCTACAGAAATAAAAAAAGAGAAACATAAAGGAACACTCACTACAACTGCTTTTAACATCCCTATTCAGTGACAACTTGCTGTTTTGTAGGGATAAGAACACAAAGCAACTTTCTTTTCATATTTTGAGTTTAGTATTCTTACGATCATCTTCATTGGGCACCAGTTCAGAACTTCTAGTCTCTCCCTGGATTTCAAATTGGCTGTGATCATCCACTGCTTCATTGTCTAATAAAAAGAACAATGTCTTAATTGAGTAAAATAAATCTTATTGTTGACACCTCCTTGACATATATGCCTTATTTTTATAACTTGAGACAGGAAAAGGAGTACAATATCTCAAACTGCATATAAAGCCAAGTATAACACACACAGGCAATGGCATAGGCAATTTGAAAATGTTCAAAATTCGGTACAAAATTTTATTCACCATGGTATAGCATGAACAGACTGCACAAGGACTGAGGTTTATCCACAAGCAGTAACTAGTATAATGCTACAAGAACAACTAAAGAAGCTTACCATTTAGTTCATCAAAACCATCAGTATTAGAGGGATCATGCTGTCCATCCAAACACTGATTGTTCTTCACCTTCTTTACTTTTCCATTCCTCAGTTTCTTTGTCTTCTTGTCATTGGCCGCTTTAGGAGAGTTATCTAGTTAAGTGACAAGAGCAGACCCCAGAAAGTTCATTCCGAATGCAACATTCTGACCAAGTATATATCATATTAACATTTACCAAAGATAAAATTCCAGTTTACCTTCAACAGAGATCTGAACATCTTTTCTCAAATCACCATTGCTTTCCTTGTCTCTCTTTCTCTTTCTCATCTCTGAAGATCCTGACTTTTTACCTGAAAAATTCAACAGAATGACAAAACTTGTTTACACTCTTCTTAACAAAAAACTATTTGTTCTAAGTCTACACTAGAACATCAATTACACACATTCATCCATTGTTTTTTTCTTTCTAAATTCAAAAACAGTTTCCCTACCATCTTCATAGTAAGCATTAAAATCAATTACACACATTCATCCATTGTTTTGTGTTCTGAAATTCAAAACTCTTCCTCTACTATTTTTTTTCTGGAATATATATGACAACATGCTTTAACCAAGTCATGATAATAGCATCCGAAAACTCACTAGCAAATAACAAGAGTGAAAATATCTTGGGAAAACAGGAGAAGAACCACATATCAGTTGTAGTATCCCAATAACAGTGACGGATAGGAACACCAATCTAACCTTTGATCGCTACTAATCCACTAATATCCATTCTCACAATATACCCGTCATTCAGTCCTTCACCAAATAAGCTCTTTTGATTTTCCTCTACCATCTTCATTCATTCATTGTTGTTTTCTTGTTGTTTCTAAAATCAAAACATTTTTCCTACTAGCCTCATAGCAAGCATTAAAGTCAATAACACACATTCATCTATTGCTTTCAGTTCTAAAATTCAAAACCCTTCTTCTACTATCATCATTCCACATAAAACTCAATTCATACAGCAAAACCGAATCAAAACCGAAACTTGAAATCAATCTGCAAGAGATTAAAAGCGACTAACCCTTTTCAACAGGCTTCAAATCCCTCTGCGCAACCTCCTTACTCTTCTGGGTCTTCTTCTTGTCCTTGAGTCTCATCTTCTCTCTTGACCAAATAGCTCAACTACAGCACTTAGACTACTTATTCTGACTTGAAACCAATGCAAAGCAAGAAGAAGAAGATGGGTACCCAAATATGTAACCAAGTTGGGAACTTGACTGAACCCAAAACCAAAAATCGAGAGAGGAGATGGAGGCGCTATGGAGAAAGGGGTTTTGGTTCTATTTGCACCGCAGGGCTTTAGGAGTTTAGGGTGATTTTTTTCCGGATGTTTTTGTTTTACCATCTTACCCTTAGTTTTCTAGTATTTTTAACTCGTAAAAATATCCAACACCTTTTACTTTCTTTGATGTCGGCCGGCAAGACAACAAAAATTACGTAGAAGTTGGCATACTCGACGATGTTGATTGACCGTCATACGTGGCTGGGTTGGGGAGTTTTGTGGTCATCATTAGTCGGACGGTGAAGTACACCATAATACTATTATGTTTTTATTATTAAATTATAATTTAATTATCAATTTAATTTCAGTTTATAAATATATTTTTATTATTAAATTATAATTTAATTATCAATTTAATTTCAGTTTATAAATATATTTTTATATATTATCTTACATAAGAACAAATATTAATAAATTAAAACAAATTGATGTCAACATATCATATGTCACTATATATTTTACCAAACTATCATTCACTACATATTCAATTATCTGCTGACGTGACATGCTGCTACTACCGAGTTGAAAGGTGCTGCTACCCGAGTTGAAAAGTGCTACTGCCTGAGTTCAAGGGTGTTACTGCCGACGATATTGTAATTTTTTACTGCAATTAACTGATGCTAACATGACGCACTGCTACTACCGAGTTTAAAGGTGATACTGTCGGGTCAGAATGTGCTGTTGTAGACACTATTCTAATTTTTCCGGCAATTCTTTGATGTTGTCGCACTGCTACTACACGACTGCTGCTGGTGCACTACGACTACCAGATCTTAATGCTAGTGCACTGCTACTGACAACTCTAATGCTAGCGACTACATATTTTTCTTCTGCTACTGCGACTGAATACCTACTATTTTGGTCTCATATTGTACGCTGAATGAACAGTAGCAACACTCATTATAACAGCTCATTCGATCAAATTTTGAACTTGAAAGATATCACTACCAAAAACCCCATAATCTCAACCTCAATTTAGCAGCCCTACGATCAAACTACTCAAATTTTCTCAATCACAAAGTCCACATAACTTGAAGATTTGAAGTAGTAATAACAAATTCTGAATATCTGCTACTGTTAAAACCTGTTACTGCTGAAACTTGTTACAAATCTGCTACTGCTCTGCTACTGTTGAAACATGCTGCAAATCTACTATTGTTGAACCAGACTACATATTTGTTATTGTTGAATGTACATTAGTAGCACTCAATATCACTCCCAATTCGATTTTATTCCAAATTTCACATATCTACTCTCAAGATCGTGACATGGATATAGGTGATGGTGTCGGTATAGATCTCATTGCTACTGAGCAACAATGAACCTGAATCTTGGAATGGTACAAAGAGAGAGCAGAAGAAGAAGAATAAGAAGATGATGATGATATGCGGTGGTAAGGGAGAGAGAAGAAAAAATAGAGGAATGATGTGATATATTTTAATAAGAACGAGGACATTTTGGTCAATTATATATGAACTTCGGGTCAGCCTAACTGTTGTCTCATGTTGGGTATGGCTCATGTCCTAATTTGTATAAATATTATGATAAACGATTTTTTATGTATAGATATTTGGTCGGTAACTTAAATGTAATTCTCATTTTTTCTACAAATTTACGAGTCATAATTTTTTTATTTGAATGGAACAATTCATATTTAACAGTGAAGGATAAGGGTATTTTATTGCATATAAAAAGAGCTAGCTATATATAGAACACTTTTTTTTGCAGGGTCCAAAATTTCATTACAACTATACCTGTAAATGACCGGATCTTAATTCAGATCCTTGATTTTTAAACTAGTTTGGATCGAAAATTTGACACGTTATCCGTTAAGGACTCAGATCCGTTAATCCATTTACTAAACAGATTAGATCCGGATCTTGGTTGATCTGATCCGTTAAAGACCCATAATCCGTTTAAAAATAATCAAATAATATTTTTTTATAAATATAATATTATTGATAAATATTAAATAATATGATAATTCTCTATATAACCTAAACATTTGTATCTAAATTTCCTCTAAAGTCGGCGGATTGCCGGGCAACGCCGCCATTGCCTCACGTCGTGCCATCCTAGTACTAGAAACATCAGGAGCCCTTAGATAGTCGCATGTCGGGTGTTCCAAAAAACCACAAATCCGGCAAAACCCGAATACCTTCTTATACTTAAAAGTCACTGTTGCCACCTCTAAATTTTTACCCACTCCAAAACTCAAAATCCAAAGGAGAATAAGCCTACTTGACCGGAGAATTGATATAATGAAATATACGAACACGAGACTTGATACCTTGAAGAATATTGGTCGTATCCGGATGCATAACATCTCCCAGAGTGGAACCAATTTGCTCTGTTACGTCCACCGTTATTAGCATTGGATCCAGACCTAAAATCTCCACCTAGACAGGAAACCCTAGGATAGGAACCAACATAGTATCACCCCGACCATCATAGGACGCCAAGAAGAACATTTGGCTGCCAAATAACAAAGGACATCTTATTAAGAGTATGTCTCGATCGATCCAGCTCCTTCGAGAATGTGAGAATGAAAGGATCATCCACCAGACGGATTGTAAGTTGGCGTTGTAGTCCCTAAACCGAAACTATAATGGCCATATGAATCCCTTCAGATTAGTGAGCTTCTTCCTCAGAAGCCTTCCAACCACAAAACACTGCCCTGAAATTGTAGTCTTCCTGACCACACCAAATGAAACCCGACCATTTTCCTTGATCATCATTGATGTCTTCATCCGAGATGAAGCTTACTCAACCATTTTGATAGAGAAGGGATGCTAAAGCCGTGAACTCTGAAGAAACCTTAGGGAAGAGAGAAAGAGAGCGGCAACTTAAAAAAAAGTTATTAATTTGCTTTATGGAAAACATATGAAATTTAAATTTAAATTTTTTATTATTATAAAGATTAACGGTTTGGGTATCGGTTAATCCGCCAGATCTAGATTTTGACCGAGCTACTAAACATTCGATGAGGAATACATCAGATCCGGATATAAAATTTCTATTACGGATCTGGAACCATATCTATGTCGATCCGGTCCATTTACAAATCTAATTAGAACACCAAAGAACAATAACTTAACTAGTTACCTCTTTTGCTCGAAAAGAAATTCTATTCTATTTCTGAAAAAAAATAATTTTCTTTTCTTCAAAAAAAAAGTAATTTTCTTTTACCATAACCCGTCAAAACCCGTACGTGCCAGCAAATACAAAGAACAAAAAAAGGAGATAACTTTGAGCATCAGCCAAGAAAAAAGGAGAAGATAATTTCCCATTTGGGCAAGGTGTACGGTCAAACGGTCCACCACCAAATTATCGAGCAACACGTGTCTCGTCGAAAAGAACGCAGGATGCAACACCAGCCTTTTGCGTCCACGTAGCACAACTCGTGTCGAGCATTCAGCTGGTTCAGAGTTCTATAAAAGCCTGACCCAGTAGACGGGTATTCATACAAGAATTCCAGATCTAAGCAACTACAGTTAAATATCTCAAGGTTTCTACGTTTCCAAGAAAGCAAGTAGAAAATGGATAACTCACAGAAGGCAAGCTACCACGCTGGAGAGGCCAAGGGCCAAGCTCAGGTATACATATACTCTCAGCCTCAGCTAGCTAAACTTGCTTTCTTCACCTATTCAATCTGCAAGTTTGTATGTTTATGTTTCTGAATCTCATTGTGTTCGGGTTTTGATTGTTATTAACAGGAGAAGACAAACACCATGATGGACAATATAGGAAATGCTGCACAGACTGCCAAGGATTCGGTGATGAATGCTGGCCAGACGGTTCAGCAAAAGGCTGCAGGAGCTGCTGAAGCCGTCAAAAATGCTACCGGCATGAACAAGTGATTGATCTAGCTGCTGATATGATGGCCGCTATGGATATTTTTAAGCGTTTTTAGTCTTTGTTTATGAAGAAGAGAAGATCTAGACCTCTTAGATTGAGCTCTAGAGATCTCATTGTTTAATGGTGTGTTATTTCACACACCCACTTTGATTTGGTTTCCATGTTCAGTTGTATGTTAATGTTGTGTTCTCTTTTCTCCCATATGGGATAAGGAAGAGATCGATCTGTGTTGTAGTTCTCGACTTATGTAATGTTAAGGATTATAACGAAAAATTTCGAAAATTGTTCCTAGATATATTGGTCATATTAATTGCCCAGTAATACTTCGAACTATATTCACTTCGATCCAAACGAGGTTTGCTATGATTAGCTTCTCCTGACAATAGGTATATGAATCACAAGAACATCAGATCTGTTCAATCTATAGCTAGCATGAACATATGGAATTTTCCCTGGGTTCTTAAAATCGTAGCTAGAATTAATTGCGGGAGTAAGCGATATGTTATTGCAGAAAAGCAGCAAGGTGCTGAATCTAACGATCGCTTACTCGAATTTTGATGTCATAATACTTAACATCCGATCCACGTTTCAAACGTTGATATCCTTGAATTATTGACACACAATGACCAACTAAAGGTCACTAAGGCCAAGGGTCCTCTCATATTAGGGTATAAATGTCACAGTGATCAGTCCATGAATTTGGGTCACACATCCTTTAAGATATTCGGCATGAGAAATACCAATATCTTGTAGGTGCTAGTTATGGCATTAAATCCCATGGCCTTAACTAGCTTCTACTTCGTTCACTTCTCGGATTTCAAACAACCCTATCGACATAGAGATGCCTTCCTATCAACCATTTTTTACTCTTTAAATTGATTTATAACCTTGTTATTTAGAAAAAATTGAAAACTAACCATTTTAGACCCATAAAAAACCGCATTTACCCTTACTAAATTTTATGGAACAGAAATTTCTCTTCATTTTCTTTGAAGACCTCTCAATGTTTCTTTATCATCTGAGGTTGTGTTTCTTCTCCTTATCAACGAATGAATGAAGCATGTACAGTGTTGGGTAAAAATGTGCACAAAAATGTAAAATGTCACCCAACGTAATTTCACTCTATTTTATTGATTAAAATAGAGTTTTAATTATGTCTGGTTCAACTCATTCAAGACGGAACGCGTCTCTTAATTACAATCCCTCATTACAAGGGAACACCCCTTGATTCGATTTATGAAGAAACCGATGTGTGTTTGTTTGCTTTTGCGACTGCACCCGAATGGGTTGCCTACGTACCCCGAGAGGGATCAAGCCATTCGTAGTTCAGGATCCCCAACAAGTGAATGACTCGTTGGAGGGCTGTGATTTTTAAAATGAGAGTAGTGTTTGAGATTTGTATCTGAAGATGTATGAGCTATGGAGCGAGGCTTCAGAAGATCCGAGAATTTATTTGAAGTTGTGGTTGCATCAAGATTTAAATCTAGACTGCCTACATACCCTGTGAAGGGATCAAACCGATGTAGTTCAAAATTTGGAGTGGGTTTGAGAATTTGACTGAAGTCATTTGGACTGGTCGATTTTTGACTGGTGGTCAGGGATTCTGTTTGGAATGGTGAATTTGACTGAAGTCATTTGGACTGGTCAACTTTTGACTGGTGGTCAGGGATTCGATCATGTGTTTAGGAAATTGGCTTGAAAAGAACCAGGATTTGGTTTTAGCCATGGTTGTATCCAGATTTAAGTCCGGACTGCCTACATATCCCTTGTGGGAATCAAACCATTGTAGTTCACGCCTGGATTTGATTTTGACAGATGTATTTGAATCCATCAATTGCATTTTTGTCGATACTTCATTTGGTGGGGTGCCAGCTGATTTGATTTGGACACCCATCATCCTGGGCTTTGCAGTTGGGCCTTGAAACTTGAAGTGGGCTTTTTACACTGCTGCATCTGGATTTGAACTCGACATGTAATTTGATAATGACTTTTGCAGTTGGGCCTTGAGACTTGAAGTGGGCTTTTTTCACTGCTGTATTTGGACTTGCATTGTCTTTGTGGGCTTATTTCTCTTTTATTTGTGAGAGACCCATATATTTTTCTTGGAGGCATTTTATTTGATTTGGGAACCCATCGTATTTTGTTGTTGGGCCTTGGAATTTAAACCGGGCTTTTGTACTGCTGTCTTTAGCAAAGTGGGCCTGTTTCCATTTTATTTGCAAGAGGCCCGAAGATCTTTGATTTGGGCCTTGAGACTTGGATTGGGCTTCATACTGAAAAGTTGGTAGAGTTGGTCTTGAATTGATGATGGGCCTGTGGAGTGGGCTTGTTTCCCTTTTTCTTTTGTTGAAGGCCCATAATGGGGATGACCGGAGCCCAATGTCTTTTTTTGTTGAAGGCCCATGAGTCTCTCTTCTTTTTTTGTTGAAGGCCCAATAGGCCAGATTTGGTTGCCAGGCCTAATTTGTTTCTTGACAGGCCCATTTGTTTTTTTCTTTGGCAGACCCATTTTTTTTTTCTTTGGCAGGCCCAATTGTTTTTCTTTGGCAGGCCCAAGAGACCAGGCCCTGGTTGGAGGCCCAAATGTCCCTTTCTTTTGTTGAGGTGTTTTTTTGTTGTCAGGCCCAATTAATCTCGGCAGGGCCCATTTGAAGGCCCAACCCGGAGGCCCGGTTCGGTGGCCCAGTCCGGAGGCCCGTTTCGCTTCGATCTTTTCTTCTCTTCTCTGTCTGCTCTTCGTCATTTCTTCCTCCTTCCCTTCGTTCTTCTCCTCGAAAACCAGAAGGGAGAGACAGATGAGTGGGGTGTCAAACAGATCGGAGACAGGGTTAGTATTAGGGCCTTCTTTCTCCACTTTTCCCCTCCTTCGTCTTCCTCCTCCGCTTCGTTTTTCTTCTGATATCAGTGAGAGACTCAATGAGAGAGTCGAAGGAGGTCCGAGAGTTGAGACCCAGTGAGAGAAGGCTTTTGGGCGTTCGGATCGACTCGGAGATGGGGTTACATTTGGGTTTTCTCCGGTGCGGATTGAAGTTTGTAATTTGGGGATTTCTGCACAAATCGGGTGAGGATGATTTCTCGATTGGATTTCGCAAGTTTCTGTTTGTTTTCTTTTCCCAAAACTAATTCAGTTTTCTTCTGTTTCATCACTGTCAAAGCCGGATTTGGAGATGGATTCACAGGGCAGGCCTTCGAGCTTTTCGGTTCGGTTTCGACACACCAGAAACAGGTAAGGGCTCAATTTTTTTGTTCTTCCTTCTGTTCTTCTTTAATTTGTGAAGAAAAGATAGAAATTGAAAGCGTGTGCTTTCTGTGTTGGACAGGCGAAATCTTCTCCGAGAAGGCGACCAGTCGATTGGGAGTTGGGGGCTGTTGCAGGAGCATACCGAGAAGGTGAGTTCCTGTATATTTTTTTTGAATACATGCTTCTCTGTTTTGTTGTTCCTGTGTTAATGGTGTTGTAGAATAGAGAATTTGGCTGTGGTAGTTAACATAGAATTTGGGAAGAAATTTGGCCATGGTGGTTACAGGATGGCAGTGGCTGTGTTTTTTTTTTCTTTTTATGGAGTGTTGGTTCTGTGTTTAGGTTTTTTAGGATCAAGGTAACATGATGAGTGGGTAACCGGGTTTGTCATAGTAACCATTGTGTCAAATATGTAACCAGAGAACCAGAACCGTACAGTAACCATAGAAACAGAACTTTGAGAGCCATAGAAACCAGTAACCATAGTATCCAGTGCCAAGTAACCATAGAACCAGAGCCATAGAAACAAAACTTTGAGAGCCATAGAAACCAGTAACCATAGTATCCAGTGCCAAGTAACCAAGAACCAGAGCCAAGTAACTAGAAACCATAGAATCCAGTGTCAAGTAACCATAGAACAGAGCCAAGTAACCAAGAACCAGAGCCAAGTAACCAGTAACAAGGGCCATCAGAACCAAGAATCCACAAGGGATTTGAGTAACCAGGGAATCATACCAGAACCAAGAATCAGGGCCAGAGAACATAGTCACCAAGAACATGAGAGGATGAGAGAATCAGCTATACCTCTAGGGTTTTGTTCTTCTGCTGTCTGTTGTGTTTTCTGCGTCTCCTCTCTTTTTCTTGCGTCTCTTCTGCCTTTCTGCGTCTGTTCTCCTTTTTTGGCGTGTCCCCTCATTTTATATGGTGTAGGGTTGTGATAGATGAGTCCCAATATGCTAGGTCACTTATATGAGTTATAAGTAAACTCAAATACCCTTTGTGTGGGAGCATAACACCTTGATAAGGACTGCTTCTTTTTTCTGTCCTTTTCCTTTTTTTTTTTTTATTTAATTCGTCTGCCTCCTTTTTTCCATATATATATATATATATTTGTATACATATATGTATTTATATATATATTTTTTTTGCATATCAACAGTGCCCCCTCAAGCTTTACGCGTGTAATTTGCTTTCCACGTGTGAAGCTTGATTGCTTATTGCTGTTGCTGGCTTCTGACATTTTTTTTGTGTGAAAATCTCAGGATATGGATGCACACGGTCGAATTTCTTCTGAAGCTGCTCTTAACAAGAAGGGGCGAGTTGTTGGGAAAAAGATAGAGTATACGAGGTCTCAACCTTTAAGCTCTATCCATGTTGATCTTCCGCCTCAGGATAAAGTTACCTTAGTTGCCGGAGTGGAAATGAATTTAGGCTATCTCACATTCCATCAAGATTCTGACGTTGCTATGACTTGATATTGCCATTTTTATTGGTTCCGTGGACGAATGAATTTGTTTTGAACAACAGCTGTCGGTCTATTATCTTTATGCATGCCAAACTCTGATGTTGATTTGCCCCCAACATTCTTTATTGTCTCGGGATGCATTTGAGTAAGCCTCCGGTCTGAGGAGCACGGCTAGACATTTTGACTTTCACATATTTTGCTGTTGACATATTCTTTTTCTTTTTCCTTGTATTTGCTGCGAAAAGACATGGCGCTTGCTGTGCGCTCTTGCTTTAATATTTCGAGCTGAAACAAGGTTTTTTTTTAACATGTCCCCTAATTAGGGTTTGATGTCTGCTGACTTTGTCCTTTGCTTGTGTTTGTAGGAGCTTTAGGAGGTCCATGTGGAGGGGTAATTTAAACTCCTTTCGCTTCTTGCTGGAAACACATTTTCTTTTTGGACAATTTGAAATACAGGGTAGTGTCGATTTCTGACTTTGTTATTTGGGATGAACCGATCTCCTGTGTTGATATTTGACTTTAAATGTCTTTGAGAAATTTTATTGTTGTTGTTGCTGATGATACTGAACGACTTATCAACAGAGATGCCATTATCCAATGGCAAAATCAACCTCCTTCACCTGTTTAGTCACATGAAAATGTGTTAGGGAAAAAAAGATTGATTTGAAAATATGGCTGGATCTAGTTTGATACTAGACTGCCTACGTATCCTGTGAAGGAATCAAGCCAAACGTAGTTCACCCATTTGATTTTGGGTATGGATTTTTTTTTGAAAACTTTTTTTGTTTGCAGCTGAGTCCGGTTTTAATACCAGATTGCCTACGTACCCTTTGAAGGGATCAAGCTACACGTAGTTCGGGAAGATTTGTGCTCTAACTTTTGCCTGGGCCGCCTTCCCGACTTTTCAACCCAGCGAGCTTTTTTTTTTTTTTTGTGTAGCTCTAACTTTTGCCTAGATCGTCCATTTTTTGATCTAGCGAGCTTCAAAGGGTATGAAACTTTTTTACAAATTTCCCATTGACGCAGGGGTAGATACGATTTCCGTCTGCGTTTGAAAGCTCATATGCGCCTTTGGTGAAGACTTTGGTGACTACATATGGCCCTTCCCACTTTGGTTCAAACTTCCCCTTTGACTTTCTAGTGACAATGATGGGTCTTCGCACTGTTAGGACCAAGTCTCCTATTTTGAATGATCGAGACTTAACTTTCTTGTTGAAGGCGCCTGCTACTTGAGCTTGGTAAATTTCAAGTTTCTGTTGGACTGCAAGCCTCTTCTCATCGAGTGCTTCAAGCTCTGCCAATCTGATTTGTGCATTTTCATCAGGATTTGTCAACATTGTAGCTATCCTTAAGGAAGGCAATTGAATTTCCAATGGTAACACCGCTTCAGACCCATAGACCAAGTTGAATGGTGTACATCCAGTTGCCGTGCGGACGGTGGTCCTGTAGGCCCATAATGCCTCAGGGAGACGCTCATGCCAGTCTCTTTTGTTTGCTGAGACCATTTTCTTTAGGATGTTGCAAAGTACTTTATTGAAAGCCTCTGCCTGACCGTTAGCCGTTGGGTTATAGCTGGATGAAAATGCATGTTGGATGTTGTATTTCCCACACAACGTAATCATAGCTTTGCACTTGAAATATGTCGCATTGTCAGATATTAACTTTGAGGGGACTCCAAAGCGGTAAATGATGTGAGTTTTGACAAACTTTGCAACATCTTCTGCTTTCACTGCTTTAAGAGCAACTGCCTCACTCCATTTTGAGAAGTAATCCGTCGCGGCCAATATGTATTGGTGTAAACGTGAGGACTTAGGAGATATAATACCCACAACATCTAATCCCCATGCTTCAAAGGGATATGATAGAGACGTGGGATGAAGAGGTACTGGCGGTTGGTGTATGAAATCTCCATGTACTTGACATAGTTCACATGCTCGTGCATAATCTATCGAGTCTTGTATCATGGATGGCCAATAGTAGCCTATTCTTTTCAATTGGGCGGCTAGCTTTGGACCTGCTTGATGGGCTCCGCAAATGCCACCGTGGGCATCTCTAAGAGCTTGAATTCCCTCTTCTTTTGATAAACACCTCAATAGAATGCCGTCAAAAGACCTCCTATACAGAGTGTCATTAAGGTATACATATCGAGGAGCTGTTCGTCTCACATAAATCCTTCTCTTTGGGTCTGCGGGTAAGGTTCCGGCCTGACAGTACTCAACCATATCCTTGCGCCAATCAGACTCTTCCTCAATGTCGAACGCAGAGACTACATGTGTTTCGCTGGTAGTTTCCATCCGTTCAAAAGACATAGGCAGCAATTGACGTTCCCCGACTGTTATTTGAACGTCTCTTTCGTTAGGGAGCGCTAATGAAGCTGCCAAGTTAGCCAATGCATCTGCTTTGTCATTCTCTGATCTAGGAATGTGGCTAATATTTATGTCTCGGAATTGTCCCATAAGATATTTGACTCTTTGATGATATGGGACAAGGTTCGCATGTTTGACTGCATAGTCATCATTTATTTGTCTGACAACTAATTGAGAGTCACCGAATGCTTGCAAAGAGTCGATCCCCATTTCCAAAGCTATCTCTAAGCCTATGATGAGTGCTTCATATTCTGCAACATTGTTTGAACATAGAGCCAATAGAGAGAATGAGTAAGGGATTATACCGCAAGAAGGTGTTATGAACACTATGCCAGCCCCGGCTCCTCTTCTTCTAGCGGCTCCATCGAAGTACAGTTGCCATGAGGAAGTTTCTGCTGAGAACACGTCTTCATCTGGCAAATTTTCGTGCAATTCGTGGGTATCTAAAACTGGATGTGCTGCCAAGAAGTCTGCCAATACTTGTCCTTTTACTGCTTTTTGCGGGACATACTTTATTTCAAACTCGGACAGAATCAAAGACCATTTAGCTAGTCGTCCTGAAGGCACGGGTTTTGTCATTAGATACTTCAATGGATCAGCTCTAGATATCAAGGTGACACTATGAGCGAGTAAATAATGCCGTAGTTTCTGAACTGCGAAGACCAGTGCAAGGCAAATCTTTTCTATTGCCGTGTAATTGTGTTCAGCTCCCACCAACGTCCGACTTAAATAGTAGAGAGCGTTTTCTTTGCCCACATCATTGTTTTGTGCGAGCATTGCCCCCAGAGAACGTTCAAGAGCTGCGATATAGAGGATTAGAGGTTTGCCTTTGATAGGCGCCATTAGGACTGGTGGGTTGAGCAAGTATTTTTTGATGCTATCTAAAGCGTTTTGACATGCTTGGTCCCACACGAAAGGTACATCTTTCTTCATCAGTCTTGAAAATGGTTGGCACCTCCCAGAAAGATTTGAAATGAATCTCCTTATGTAAGCAAGCCTTCCTTGCAACCCTCGCAATTCTCGAAGATTCCTTGGTGGTGGCATTTCCCAGATTGCTTTGATTTTGGTTGGGTCGATCTCGATCCCTCGATACCTGACAATGAAACCGAGGAATTTACCGGATGTTACTCCAAACGCACATTTGAGAGGGTTCATTTTCAGCGTATGCTTCCGGAGCCTTTCAAACACCTTTCTCAAGTCACTTAGGTGATGTTCCCGCTTTTTGCTTTTGACTACCAAATCATCTACATAGCATTCGACGGTATTATGCAACATGTCACCAAAAATTGTTGTCATTGCTCTTTGGTAGGTAGCACCTGCATTTTTCAAACCAAAAGGCATGACCGTGTAACAATACACTCCTTTAGGGGTGCGAAATGCTGTTAGTTCCTCGTCTTCTCGTGCCATTTTTATTTGATTGTAGCCAGAGAAACCATCCATGAAGGACATAGCACCGAAACCTGTTGTGGCATCGACCAAAAGCTCAGTTATTGGTAATGGAAATTCATCCTTTGGACAAGCTTCATTAAGGTCTCTGTAATCTACACATATGCGGATTTGCCCATTCTTTTTCTCAACAGGTACGATACTGGCCAACCATGTGGGGTATTTGACTTCACGGATGAATCCCACATCGATGAGTTTATCCACTTCAGTTTTGACTTGAGTAGCTAGTTCTGTGCGAAAACGTCTTGGTGCTTGCTTAACCCACCTTTTCTCCTTTGAGACCGCTAGATTGTGAACAGCAACCTTCGGGTCTAAACCGGGCATGTCTTGATATCCCCATGCAAACACATCTTTAAATTCTTCAAGAATATTTTTGTAGTCTTGAAATTCTTTCGGAGTTAAGAGAGTGCTCACAAACACGGGTTTTGGATCTTCCATTGTGCCCAGGTTTATTTCTTGGAGTTCATCCACCGTTGCTTGACCTCCGTCTTCTATTTGTGGTGGGGCAGGTTCAGCATCATTGATGAATTCATATTCTTCCGCATCATCGGTTGAATCGTCCTCAATTGAGACACAATTTGCGGATGCTGATTCCTCTGTGAACTGACCAATTACATCCTTGTGTTGTTTATTCTTGAGCTTCCATTTCTTGTTCCGTTGTAGTTTGTAAGGGGTTTCGCCCAATCTTAGGAACGCTGAAACTCGAGGTTGGGATTCAATTGTTAGACGTTGAAAAACAGAGACACGAGGTGGATCTTCCTTTTCTATCCGTTGAAGGGATGTGGTTGGCGGTGTGTCTTCCTCACAAAACATAGCTTTGTCGAGACTTGTAAAGACATAAGACTCTGAGGGTTCAAACTCAGGAACTTTCACTTTGAGCATGCCCTTTGTCTGCTTGATCATTACTCTTAGCGGAGTGGTTTTTGAAGTTGCTTTGCCACGACTAAGTTTAACCTTTAAAGGAGCAGAGGACACTGGTTTCACATTCCTTTTTTTGTAGAAGATAACTCGTTTGTGTCTGTTGTGCCCGTGATCGAGCGTTGTAGAGATTACGATACCTTCCTTTGGAATGGATTGATCAATTTTCCGAAGAGGCCTGGCGTAGCTTGTCATGAGGGTCTCCATTGTGTTTTTGACTGGAGTTATGACCTTTTGTCCAGGTTTGCGTAGGTCTTTCCGTATATACCTGAAGGTCATCTTTGGTTTGGATACCTCGGAGCCTGGAGCCTTCTCTTCTTTCAAGGGCACTGATAGAGTTGCTTTGGCCCGAAATTTAGGTGTGTTAGACACCTTCAATTTCTCAATCTCTAGCACATGTTTGGGTACTTCTTGTATGACTAAGTTAGGAAGTTCTGTTGACTTATAAAACTTAGCATCTGAATAATTTACCTCTTCGCCTCTGAAAGGATCAGTGTCTGCCACGACTTTTTTAACTTCTTCATTTTGCAGCCATTTAAAGCATTGATGTAACGTGGAAGGGATGACGCCATAAGCATGGAGCCATGGGCGCCCTAACAGTACATTATAGGATGTGGGAGCATCTATCACGTGAAACAAAGCGCTTGAGAAGAGTTCCCCAATTTCCATTTGTAGGACAATTGTTCCCATTGCTTTCTGGCTAGCTTGGTTGAAGCCCTGGATGGTGAGCATAGACGGGGTGAGTTGTTTAGCATTCATCCCCATGTTATGGAGTGTTTTAAGAGGCAACAAATTTACAGCCGACCCACAGTCAAGTAAAATCCTGTTGATCGTCATATTACCCACAAGTCCGGTGACGTAGAGGGGCCTATTATGTTGCTCTCCTCCCAATAACAAGTCTTCATCTAGGAACGAAATGCAATTCCTGGTGTTGGGGTAAACTCTTGAGGTTGTCGCATCAACTTCAACAACATCCTCTTTATACAAGTCCGGACTTAGTAGTGCCTCAATCAATGCTTCTCGTAGCTCCCTTGACATGCGCAAAGCGTCGTAAACACTGAAGAGTGAAGGGATACATTGCAGATGTGCCAGTACGTCATATTTGGACTTTTGTTGAGATTCTTTTGTCCTTCGAGGAACCATTTTTGGTACAGCTTTAATTTTGTCGACAGGATTGTTCGCATCACCCTTTGCTCTTAGCTTTGTAGGCAATGTTTTTCCATCGTCTTGAATAGCTGATGGTATAACCGGGACAGAGCGTGGTTGAATTTGATCAACTTCATGCAGCCTTTCATCGTCTGCGTCTGAGCTGGATGGGGAGGCTGTCTCAACAGAGGCCATACAACATTGGAGCACCTCTTCATGATCTTCTTTCTTCTGGTCGTTCTTGAAGAACTCTTTTGGTAGGAATTCCATAAGGGTAATTGGAGTTCGCGGTGATTGTCTATACTCATCTTTGTTTTGAGCTTGGACGTTCTTTGTCGCATTTCTTCCTTTCTTTTTACCTTTTGAGAACCTACCACGATATTTGTTTTTCGAAGAGGGAGAAGGTGAAGAGGATTGAGCCGAGGGAGGATGATGTTGCCTCGCGCTATTCCTTACAGTTGTCCATTCCCCATCTGAATCTTCCAACCCATCTGAATCTTCCCATATCTCAAAGCTTGTCGTCATGAGTTCATATAGGGATGGAATATTAGGGTTTCCAGGTCGTGGCATGTCGGGATGTGCTTCGACAATAGTGACTTCATTGTCAACTTCGAACCTGACAGAGATGGCGTCATCAGGCCTAGACACATCAGTTGAAATTACATTGGCTGCTGTTGTCACGATTTCATTTTTGTTGATCATTTCCTGGATTATGTCCTTGAGGATGTAACAATCCTTCAATGTATGACTGACAATGCGGTGATACCGACAATATTTAGGGTCATTGGTTTTGTTCATCTCTGAAGGTCGTTTTGACTCAGGAAGTGTAATCATCTTAGCCGCCATGAGCTCATCGAAAATCGCATCCACGTCATCATTGTCAAATGAATAAGTGACGTTTCTCCTTTCTTTGAGCGTGAGTCTTCGAGGGCGATCATCTTTTGGTTTGCTGTCATTATTATTTTTGATATTGTCGCCTTTCTTGTCATTCTTGACGAAGGTCGCCATTGTTTCTCCCTTCTTGACAATCGGCTTTTTTGAATCATTATTCTTGGCAGCAATTTGATTCCTCGAACTTGAAGCTGATCTTTGACGAGCAATCTGTCTTTCAACATTTCCTGCCTTAGACACCAACTCATCAAATGTTTGTGGCTCTGCTGTGCCAATATATGTTGCGATCTCCGGGAGGAGGTTATTAGCACACATCTGAACAGCAGAGGATTCAGACAACTTATCGGGACATTGGAGATTAAGACTTCTCCACCTTGTGATGAACTCAGTGGAACTTTCTTTGTCCTTTTGCTTGGTATCCGCCAGATCAATAATCGATATTTTCTTTTTAGAACTGACGAATTGTGCCAAGAATGCTCTCTGCATGTCGTCCCATGTTAGTATAGAACCTGGCTCCAACTGAGTGTACCATGTGAATGCTGAACCCTTGAGGGACTGTACGAATTGCCTGACCAGAAAGGCGTCCACTTGTGACGTTTCCCCACAGGCTGAATAAAAGTGGGCGAGATGTTCTCGTGGAGAACTATTTGTCCCATCGAATTTGTCAAAGATTGGTCTTTGATATCCCTTTGGGAAGGGTATCGCATCATAATGGTTAGGATATGGCTTACGATATCCCAGAACTGGCGTAGCCATAGACAACTGAAAGTCTCTTATTCCTTCAGCTATCAAGCTCTTGATACTTTCTGTTGAGAGCATGTTATCGTCCTTTTGAGCAAAGGAAGGACCTGGCTCCTCTTCTTGTCTCTTCTTCTCCATGAACACAGCACACTTAGCCATGAGGCTAGCGATTTCTGCTTCCTTTTCGGCTAACTTTTTCTTTGACTCGAGCTCAATAACTGTGAGTCTTTGAGCTTCAGTTTCTCTCTCAGTTTGCCTCTGTTGGGCATCTAGTTCAAGCTGAGCCATTCTTTTTGCCATCTCTTCCAATCGTTGTCTCAACTGCTCCTCTGGCGGAGTTTCAGAGCTTGCCATGAGTACTTGGGCATTGTTGAATTCAGGACTGTCGCTAGACTTTATCTGAGATGAAGAATCACTGATTGGATTGGAAGCCTCATACAGAGGGTTTCCTTTCCATGAGACCAATAGAGGATTGTTTGACGTATCAGTTGGTAACATGTCAAGCATCCTCTTCTTAGTCATGTTGCGAGTGATAGGACCTGTGTAAGAATCGTCTCCATATACCGGATACTCCTCAGCTTTAGATCCGTTTTTCCTTTCTCGAGCGTTTGAGGGTGCGTCGAGAGCTTTTGCTACCTCCTCTGCTAACTTCTTTGGGTCAAGATCTTGACTATCTTGAGAAGTTGTTTGTTGCGAGGATGAGGTGGATCTTTGTGAGCCTCCAAGAGGGAGCTGAGGTACATGGTCATCCTCTTTGTCTTCTTCTCCTCCCTTAGTGGAAGTTGTCATCACAGTTTCTACTGTTGGTAGAGGGACCTGCATTGTACCGATCATGACATAAGTCGGAACATGAGTTATCACAACTGCTGGTGTTGATTGAGCAATTTCTGCCAGGACGGCTTCAATTGACTTAGTTTGGGCATCTTTCTTCCTATGAGCCTGTGCTGCCCTTTTCCTCTGATTTCTTAAAGCATTCTTGGAAATGCCATCGAAAACCCGGGTCTTCGTCACACCTGTGACAACCTTGTTTTGCTTCATTCCCAGCTTTGTTTTTGTAGAAATTACAGGAAGATGACCAATTGCGAATGACATCCGGTAACCACTTTGATTCGAGTGATTAGCAGCTGGAGTGAGCTTGTGGAAGAAAACTGTAACCTTTGGTGCCATTTGATCTGTTACCTTCAAAACACACATAATAAGTTAATAACTTCATGAAAAGAGATGAAAGGGAAAATGAGTCCCCAGCGGAGTCGCCAAAAACTATGTTGGGTAAAAATGTGCACAAAAATGTAAAATGTCACCCAACGTAATTTCACTCTATTTTATTGATTAAAATAGAGTTTTAATTATGTCTGGTTCAACTCATTCAAGACGGAACGCGTCTCTTAATTACAATCCCTCATTACAAGGGAACACCCCTTGATTCGATTTATGAAGAAACCGATGTGTGTTTGTTTGCTTTTGCGACTGCACCCGAATGGGTTGCCTACGTACCCCGAGAGGGATCAAGCCATTCGTAGTTCAGGATCCCCAACAAGTGAATGACTCGTTGGAGGGCTGTGATTTTTAAAATGAGAGTAGTGTTTGAGATTTGTATCTGAAGATGTATGAGCTATGGAGCGAGGCTTCAGAAGATCCGAGAATTTATTTGAAGTTGTGGTTGCATCAAGATTTAAATCTAGACTGCCTACATACCCTGTGAAGGGATCAAACCGATGTAGTTCAAAATTTGGAGTGGGTTTGAGAATTTGACTGAAGTCATTTGGACTGGTCGATTTTTGACTGGTGGTCAGGGATTCTGTTTGGAATGGTGAATTTGACTGAAGTCATTTGGACTGGTCAACTTTTGACTGGTGGTCAGGGATTCGATCATGTGTTTAGGAAATTGGCTTGAAAAGAACCAGGATTTGGTTTTAGCCATGGTTGTATCCAGATTTAAGTCCGGACTGCCTACATATCCCTTGTGGGAATCAAACCATTGTAGTTCACGCCTGGATTTGATTTTGACAGATGTATTTGAATCCATCAATTGCATTTTTGTCGATACTTCATTTGGTGGGGTGCCAGCTGATTTGATTTGGACACCCATCATCCTGGGCTTTGCAGTTGGGCCTTGAAACTTGAAGTGGGCTTTTTACACTGCTGCATCTGGATTTGAACTCGACATGTAATTTGATAATGACTTTTGCAGTTGGGCCTTGAGACTTGAAGTGGGCTTTTTTCACTGCTGTATTTGGACTTGCATTGTCTTTGTGGGCTTATTTCTCTTTTATTTGTGAGAGACCCATATATTTTTCTTGGAGGCATTTTATTTGATTTGGGAACCCATCGTATTTTGTTGTTGGGCCTTGGAATTTAAACCGGGCTTTTGTACTGCTGTCTTTAGCAAAGTGGGCCTGTTTCCATTTTATTTGCAAGAGGCCCGAAGATCTTTGATTTGGGCCTTGAGACTTGGATTGGGCTTCATACTGAAAAGTTGGTAGAGTTGGTCTTGAATTGATGATGGGCCTGTGGAGTGGGCTTGTTTCCCTTTTTCTTTTGTTGAAGGCCCATAATGGGGATGACCGGAGCCCAATGTCTTTTTTTGTTGAAGGCCCATGAGTCTCTCTTCTTTTTTTGTTGAAGGCCCAATAGGCCAGATTTGGTTGCCAGGCCTAATTTGTTTCTTGACAGGCCCATTTGTTTTTTTCTTTGGCAGACCCATTTTTTTTTTCTTTGGCAGGCCCAATTGTTTTTCTTTGGCAGGCCCAAGAGACCAGGCCCTGGTTGGAGGCCCAAATGTCCCTTTCTTTTGTTGAGGTGTTTTTTTGTTGTCAGGCCCAATTAATCTCGGCAGGGCCCATTTGAAGGCCCAACCCGGAGGCCCGGTTCGGTGGCCCAGTCCGGAGGCCCGTTTCGCTTCGATCTTTTCTTCTCTTCTCTGTCTGCTCTTCGTCATTTCTTCCTCCTTCCCTTCGTTCTTCTCCTCGAAAACCAGAAGGGAGAGACAGATGAGTGGGGTGTCAAACAGATCGGAGACAGGGTTAGTATTAGGGCCTTCTTTCTCCACTTTTCCCCTCCTTCGTCTTCCTCCTCCGCTTCGTTTTTCTTCTGATATCAGTGAGAGACTCAATGAGAGAGTCGAAGGAGGTCCGAGAGTTGAGACCCAGTGAGAGAAGGCTTTTGGGCGTTCGGATCGACTCGGAGATGGGGTTACATTTGGGTTTTCTCCGGTGCGGATTGAAGTTTGTAATTTGGGGATTTCTGCACAAATCGGGTGAGGATGATTTCTCGATTGGATTTCGCAAGTTTCTGTTTGTTTTCTTTTCCCAAAACTAATTTAGTTTTCTTCTGTTTCATCACTGTCAAAGCCGGATTTGGAGATGGATTCACAGGGCAGGCCTTCGAGCTTTTCGGTTCGGTTTCGACACACCAGAAACAGGTAAGGGCTCAATTTTTTTGTTCTTCCTTCTGTTCTTCTTTAATTTGTGAAGAAAAGATAGAAATTGAAAGCGTGTGCTTTCTGTGTTGGACAGGCGAAATCTTCTCCGAGAAGGCGACCAGTCGATTGGGAGTTGGGGGCTGTTGCAGGAGCATACCGAGAAGGTGAGTTCCTGTATATTTTTTTTGAATACATGCTTCTCTGTTTTGTTGTTCCTGTGTTAATGGTGTTGTAGAATAGAGAATTTGGCTGTGGTAGTTAACATAGAATTTGGGAAGAAATTTGGCCATGGTGGTTACAGGATGGCAGTGGCTGTGTTTTTTTTTCTTTTTATGGAGTGTTGGTTCTGTGTTTAGGTTTTTTAGGATCAAGGTAACATGATGAGTGGGTAACCGGGTTTGTCATAGTAACCATTGTGTCAAATATGTAACCAGAGAACCAGAACCGTACAGTAACCATAGAAACAGAACTTTGAGAGCCATAGAAACCAGTAACCATAGTATCCAGTGCCAAGTAACCATAGAACCAGAGCCATAGAAACAAAACTTTGAGAGCCATAGAAACCAGTAACCATAGTATCCAGTGCCAAGTAACCAAGAACCAGAGCCAAGTAACTAGAAACCATAGAATCCAGTGTCAAGTAACCATAGAACAGAGCCAAGTAACCAAGAACCAGAGCCAAGTAACCAGTAACAAGGGCCATCAGAACCAAGAATCCACAAGGGATTTGAGTAACCAGGGAATCATACCAGAACCAAGAATCAGGGCCAGAGAACATAGTCACCAAGAACATGAGAGGATGAGAGAATCAGCTATACCTCTAGGGTTTTGTTCTTCTGCTGTCTGTTGTGTTTTCTGCGTCTCCTCTCTTTTTCTTGCGTCTCTTCTGCCTTTCTGCGTGTTCTCCTTTTTTGGCGTGTCCCCTCATTTTATATGGTGTAGGGTTGTGATAGATGAGTCCCAATATGCTAGGTCACTTATATGAGTTATAAGTAAACTCAAATAGCCTTTGTGTGGGAGCATAACACCTTGATAAGGACTGCTTCTTTTTTCTGTCCTTTTCCTTTTTTTTTTATTTAATTCGTCTGCCTCCTTTTTTCCATATATATATATATATATATATATATATATTTGTATACATATATGTATTTATATATATATTTTTTTTGCATATCAACATACAGTAATTTCATCACATGCCAACTGCATCTTCAATGCTAAAAAAGTGAAATTCTAACTCTGTGAGACTAGAATCAAGATGAAGCAAAAGGAAAAGTATATGGCTTTTATATTTTTAAATTTGTCATGTTAATCTAGGAAAAATGTAAAATCGAACAAGACCAATTCTATACCCAGATGACTAATCCGGTATCAGAAACAACCCAAAGTTATATCTTTTGTAAGACATAATTATGTTAAATCTCCATTTCTGAACTAGAATTGCCTTGTGCTTTTGGATTCCCAAAGTTTTAATGGTTTTTGTTGATGAGTCAAGGGGTTTGAAATTGGGTCACTTCTAATATCTTTTACCATTACTGGTATGTGAGATCTGAGGCGGCGTATATACTCTAAGATTTAGTGTAATGAAGATTATTTAATTTGTTTCATGTTTAAATTTTTATTGTTCTTATATATATGAATTTATACGTACATGAGAAAATCAATATTGATAAGAAGGGAAAAATTAGAATATTATCCACAAATTGGAGAACATTAGGAACTGAAACTAAGATTTAGATTTTAACTTTCATTGACGATAATTATGATATTTAAGGCTTAATATGGTAAGTTTTCAATTTTTTTAAAAGAAGGTTATAAATCAATTTAAATAACCGAAAGAGATCATTTCTCAAAATTCTCCGGAATATCGACCAAAATATAATGTACGTGAATTTTCATAATATTAATCACTTAATATCCCAAAAAAATCCGCCCTATTGGGTTTAGGGACCATGGAGAATTATCATCAACCGCTTTTATACAAAGTGCCGACTCGCAAAACCTAATAATGAGACGGAACTATCAGACGTGTCTCCTCCAAGCTTATTCGAGGTAAGCAATCTCTCACCAAGGTTTATAGAAGTAATAGATGCGAGTGATTTTGACTCTGTATGCAAATGAAAAGAGTTAGGGTTCGTTGCAATTCAGATGCACTTTCTTCGAAATTCCTGGGGTTTAATAGTCGATGTATATCTAATGTTTTGTACATTAAGAACTTTATCCTTTGTCAAACATGAATCTTTGATCTGGTATTGAATCCATAGAAAGATCTGACATTTTTTCATACTTTCATTACCACTCAAAGCACGTAGTTAACAATGGAGATTGCAAGGACTAAGCAGGAAGAGTCCAGCGGCAACCACAGCTCAAAGAACTTCCCTACTGAAATCCTCAAATCCTCCTCAACATCCTTTCTCGAGTGCCAGCAAAATCTATTTTTCGCTTTTGATGCTTCTCCAAGGTTTTCTGTAAGCTAATCAACGACCCCTCTCAAGCTGCAATGCATCTTCATCACACCGATATGATTGAGGAGCCATCTCTACTCTCTAGTCATGGTTCATTCTTGGTCTGCATCTAAATATTCCACATTAATGATGATGGTTCCCATAATTGTTTCCCCGTATTTCAAATTAAGCTTTTATGATGGTAGTTTCTCTTCGGGGCTTTTGTCCATTGAAACTAAATATGAGCTAGAGTTTGCTTCCGGTGGCTTGCTTTGCTTTAAGGACTATAGCTCATCAAGAGGTCCTGCCCTATTATGCATTATGCAATCCACTTAGGAGAGAAGCTATAGAACATTAGAACTCCCACATTGTAATGCCAATGCACTAGTGCAGTGGTACGGTTTAGGAGTGGATGCCACTACCGGTACCTACAAGATTGTTAATGTTGTTTTTGGGATTGATAGTTCATATTTTGTCCATGTTCATGTCTTGGGAACAAGCTCTTGGCAAAGAATATACGCAGTTCCTCCTTGTGGTTTAAGTACGCAGAGCGCATTTGCATATGGAAACACATATTGGTTAATTGGACAACGTATACTGTCTTTTGACTTCAATGAAGAGAAGTTCATATTGATTTGTCATCCCAACTTACCCTCTAATAGGGTTCTTATTCACTTTAATTTGAGAGGGTTTCTAGCCATTGTCGTTACTACTTCAGTATCAGTAGTTACCGAAGGTGAGGTATGGGTGTTGAAAGTGATAAGAAGAAAGAATGTTGGGTGAGAGACTACAACATAAAACTCACAGCTGGTCCATGTCATTGTAATGAATGGTGGCCTCTCAATTGTTTTGTTCTTGTTGATGACTCCAGTGGTAGAAAATGCATTGTGGGTGTGCTCCATTACAATCTAGGGTGGGGTTTTAGGAAACGCTTACGTTGCGGGAATGGAAGAGCTGAAGTGAAATTCGACCCCAAGATCTTCAGTTATACTGGAAGCCTGGTTTCTCTTAAAGAATATGGTAAGTTATTGGTAGAAGCATCAAAGGCAGAACAAGGAAAGCAAATAAGTTAATGTAGGCTGGATTTGATTGTCTGTAATTTCAAGACATTTTCTTTCATTTGTGTAATCTTTCGGTTTTGAAAGACTGAACTTGTGTCTGTATGGATCTTCCCTTCCCGTTTTGTGTTGATATTTTTTATACAGATATTTGGTTCCATTTTTATCCCTAGCCCTAAGTCTATAGTCTGTACTGTTATGTGGTTCACCTAGAGTTGCTCCTTAACTAAACACGTTAATCATTACTTAGTGATTATAAAGATCAATGAAACGTTGTCATAAATTTAGCAGATTTTTGATGGTTTTGCTTTGGTTGTTTTGATACGACAAAAAAAAGGAAATTGGATTTGGGATTCCTCAGATCCACGTTTGTAGTCAAATTTAGAGATAATAGTTAGGCTATATATACGTGTTCGTTGTATTGTTTTTGTACATTGACTTCCAAATGTCACTGTAATGTCGAGCACCTCCAGCATTTGCGATTCTTCCCTTAAACATAGCTTAGCCGCAGGAATAGCAGAAGTACCTGAAATAGCAGTACATGTGTCGAGTACTGGTTTGACTGTGAAAGCTATAAAAAGCATTCTCAATTGGTTACATATCCATCATCAGGGAATTGAATTGAATCTCAAGCAATACAGTTTGATTATCTCAAAGTGTTCTAAATTTCCAAGAGAAGCCAGAAATGTCTGACAACTCCCAGAAGATGAGCTACCACGCTGGTGAGGCCAAGGGACAAGCTCAGGTACGTTTCTCAACTATTAGCCAGCACCTGTTTTTATTCTTAATTGTTTTTGGGTTAAATTCTGATGGATCGATGAACGTACACCAGGAGAAGGCCAACACAATGATGGACAAGGCCAGTAATGCTGCACAGTCCGCTAAGGAATCGGTGCAGAATGCAGGAGGACAGATGTGCGCTAAGGCAGAGGGAGCTGCTGAATCTGTCAAGGATGCCACTGGCATGAACAAATGATCAATCAATCCAAGTTTAAGTAACTTGTGCCTATGTTTTTTAGGCCAATTTCTTCTTTAGTATGTTCTTGATTTTTTTTTCGGTTACATTCTTTAATTTGTTTTCATTTATAAAGAGGAGAAGAAGAGAGCTCTAGTACTCTAAACTCTAAAATAGCTTCTTGTTTTCACTTTATCATCTTCATCATAAGTTTACCTTGATTCACACACAATAATTAGTATTTTCCACTGGACTCAGCAACTCATTCACACAAACAGATGGTCAAGTAACAACAGAAGATACGCCAAATCAAGTTGCAGACTCAACTCAAATCAATAAAAGATTCATTTTATAATGTGAAAACTTTCCGATACAACTCCAATTCGGTGCAAGTTTGAAATGCAATCAACAATTCGAATCAACGTGACAACTTTGCAATATGACAACAGTTCATGCATGCTTCGTTGAGTAGTTCTTTAATTACTTCAGGAGTTATAAGCAGCGCTATAACGCAATCTCAGTACCAACACAGCAAACATAGCCACAACACCTTATTCCTCCAAACCAGACAACTCAAATCCGTACCAACAAAGCAAACATTTGAAGATCAAATTGTTGTGTTGGTACGGATTCAGATAAGATATAAGAACACCATCACTCTTGGTTTCTGATTCAGGAGGAAGCAAGATACTTTATTTGAAGATCAAATTGTCTCTGATGAAGGATTCACCTGAACACCAACACTGATATGACCTTCATCGCCGGCGGGCACTTGGTTGAACAAGGTGCCAATGGTCCTGTTAAGCTTGCTTTGAGCCCCTGGTGGACCTTCCGGCCTCTATTTTGGCCAGCTTGAAGTCTCACCCTTTTAAATGAAATCCAATGCAAGTATCAATAGCTATATATATGTTACCATTGTTACGTAAATAAAACAAAAGACAGAGTTTCTTCACTGTAATACTGGAAATCTTAATTTGTTAGTTTTCTGTGATCATGATTGTTTTGATATAAGTTATACACAGAGGCTAAGATGAACCCTGCTAGATTTCCAGTGAACCGATGCAAGCCTTGTTGATCAGAAGCTTCAATCGTAAATGATGGACCCCCAGCCCGTCAAGCCCACCAAAGGCCCAACCGTCATGACGTGACACATCTCGGCCTAACCTGCTTAAAGCCCAATTCAGTTTAAGTTTTTTTTTTCTATTTCAATGTTTTTAAATGGTGGACCTCTTAATCCGTTTAAGCCCAACCGCGATGACGTGTATTTTTTATCCATCATTTTTACTAAACCCTTTAGCTAAAATAAACCCTGATCTGTATCTCACACAATACTCAATAACCCTAAATTTCAGAGCGATGAGACACCCATGGCAGCGTCTGCTTCGTCTCCGATCTCACCTCCGTTCCTCGCCTCACGTGCTCTCACAGTCTTCTTCTCACTCCCAGGTAATCTCCCAATCCAATCTCCATTCATTTTCGCTTTTCCACACTCACACTCTCCACCCTAAGCTTCCAACTTTACCCCCAATTTTGAACCACCCACTAAACCCTAGAATACCCATTTCCCGACGCCTCTCGTCGGAGCCGGAAATCCAAACCCAGGACTCCGTTATAGCTGAAATTTTCTCTAGATCTAGGGATGAGGTTGAAATTAGGAAAGAATTGGAATTGAACAATGTGGAGTTTACACATGATGTTGTATTGAGTGTGTTGAAGAGCTTGGAATCGAGCCCTGATGTTGCCAGGAGGGTTTTCGATTGGGTTTTGGTGAATCATGGTGAGAGATTGGGGTCGAAATCGTATAATCAGATGCTGTGTGTGTTGGGGATTAATGGGGCTGTAGAGGAGTTCTGGGAGGTCTTGAATGTGATGAAGAAGAAAGGGTATGACGTGACGAGATGGGTTCATGATAGGGTTTTGGAGAAGTTTGTGGAGGATGGTTTGGGGAGTGATGGTGAGAAGTTGAGAGCTGTGTTTGCATCCGGGTCTACGGATGGTTCGGTAGCGAAGGTTTGTCATAGGGTGTGTAAGATTGTAAGAGATGAGGTGTGGAGTGATGACATTGAGAGGCAGATACGGGAGTTGAATGTTGAGTTTTCTGGTGGTTTTGTTAAGATGGTGATGGAGAATCTTAAAACAGAGCCGACAAAAGCGTTGATCTTTTTCCGGTGGGTGGAGGAGGCTGGGTTGTTCAAGCATGATCAGGAGACCTATAATGCGGTTGCGCGGGTATTGGGACGGAAAGATTGTTTGGATAGGTTTTGGAAAGTAGTTGGTGAGATGAGGAGCAATGGGTATGAACTGGAGTCAAAGACGTATGTTAAGGGTTTTGTGAGATTTCTGAAGAAGCAGGCACCACTTATTGAGGATGCTGTGGGATTTTATGAGTTTGCAATGGCTGGTACAAATAAGCCTTCAAGGTGTTGTTGTACTAAACTGTTGAAGAAAATAGTGGTTGGTAAGGAGCTGGACATGGGTCTATTTTCTACGGTTGTGAGGATTTATACAGGGAGTGGGAATGCATTGACAGATTCAATGCTCAATGCAGTCCTCAAGTCTTTGATCAGCATTGGTAGACTTGGAGAGTGCAATAAGGTTTTCAAAGTGATGCAGGAAGGTGGGCTTGTGGCTAGTGATAGTTTAAAGTGTAGAATTGCTTTCAAGCTTGGTAGTGCTGGTAAAGAGGATGATGCAAATGCCCTTATTAATATTCTGCTAGAGGCTGGCACTGATCCGGGTTACAAGGCATGGTCGTCCTTGATTGTGGGATATTGTGTAGCTGGTCATCTTGAGAAGGCCTCAGATTGCTTCCAAAAGATGATTAAAAGGGAGGGGGTCGCCTCTGCGGCTTCTGGTTGTTTTGATTCTGTAGTCAAGGCATATTGCAAAAAGAGCAGGGCAACGGATGTATGCAAGTTTCTTTCTGATTGGGTCAGTAGAAAGCAGCTGAAACCCTGGCAGACCACGTACAAACTATTGATTAGCAAGTTATTATCTCAGGGTGAATTTGCAGATGCTCTGTATGTTCTGGGTCTGATGAAAAATGATGGATTTCCTCCTTTTATTGATCCATTCATCAAGCATGTATCTAAGTATGGAACTGGTGATGACGCAATAGCTTTTGTGAAGACGATGGCTTCAAAGAAATTTCCATCTACCATTGTGTTTCTCCGAGTATTTGAAGCCTACTTTAAGGCTGGACGGCGTAGCGAAGCACAAGATTTCCTCTCAAGGTGCCCGGGCTACGTCCGTAATCATGCTGATGTATTGAACCTCTTCTGTCCTAATAAATCTGGAGAAGGTGCTGCAACCAATGTTGTCACTGCTTAGGCTTTGGTAGATTGTATTTTCATTGTATTGCATGTGTTTAATGCACCAGAGTTGAATTCTTTCTAAAATTTTGATTTAAATGCCACCTTTGCTGCTCTACTGATATTGATGATTATTGGAGTAGAAATTTGGTTTGGACATTGTCCTTACACTGTTTTAGAGATAGAATAAAGTTTCAAAGTATTCAAAGGCTCTTATGTTTTTGTGTTTGGTTTCCTTTATTCAATGAAATTTAAGTGTGATGAATAACCAGGTTGCTGATGGCATGATGCAATCTAATGGGCCGTAGTGGTATAGGATAAGGATAAGATCCTCTTTGCATCTAATGGTAGCTCCTTGCAGAATTCTCTACGAAAGAGATGAACACATTAGGAAGCTTTTAGTATAAGTGGTTGCAGGAGATAGATTTATTCACTCTCGAATTTTAAAAAGGTTCAGGAAATGAGGAATAAGATCTCCAGTTTGTCTGAGTTATCTCCTTGAACCTGATATAAGATAACAAGAACTGAATCAGTTTTGGTTTAAACTTCACCACACATTGGTCTAGTGTGGTGGGTATCCAATTTTATCCAGCATTGAGCAGCAGTAGCAAAGATGATATTTCCTAGGCTATTTTTTGGTCAAGTGTACCTATTTGTTATGCATTTTTAACATAGTATCACGTTCTTCATTAGCCTGTCGCTTCATAGTATATTTCAACTATTAGTCTTGGTAGCAGCGTAGCAGGTCAAGAAGTTAAGGACAAAATTACTCATTTCTTTCCCTTCCGTTTTCTTTTGTTATAATCACTAGCAGATCTCAAGTTAAGGACTATCCTCTAATTCGAACAGAGTAATATTGATTGTGTTGCAGTCTCAAGGAAAGTAGACTATTCTTATTTGACACTAGGTGCTGTTTGTGACAACTGAGTCTTAGATGATCAGCAACACTTCTGCATTTTAGGATCCTAGGTTCAATATTCCACTTTATAACGTTTACTATTGTGGTCATTTATCGATTCATTTGCATGAATGTGTAACGGTTGTTCACTTTAACCCCATCAACAGTAAAAAGAATCTGCCTGTCAACATTGGTCTGTATAATTCATTAGTTACTCTGCCTAATTTGTCTTCTGTTCTTCATCTTCTTGTTTAGCTCACCATCATGTAAAAGAATTCCTCCTTCCCACTTTTCTTTTTCGATTTTATTATGTGATATCATGCATATGCTGCTTTTTGTTTTTTATTTCTTTTCGGCTGCAGATTCATTTGCAGAATTCTCTTCATTCAATTGCATATTCTGCGTCATTTTGTTTTTAATTTTTTGGTATTTCCATTGCTGAGTTGGTTAAGCTTAACAAAAGCCAAAATGTTGGAATAAGACTTTTCAATGAGCAAAATGTGATGAGAGTGACATTTGTTTGAGCTATCTCCATATGTGTAGTCAGTGCAATTTCAGTTTATCTTCAAGAAATATGAGAAATTATTTTGTTGGAGTTTTCTCTTTGAAACTTTCAACCTCTGGTTTGGTCTGAAATGCAGGAAGAACCAAGACAAGTGATATTCTTACAGACAGTGTGACAAAATGCCATCATGGCGATATGATTAGTAGCTATTACTTCCCCACATTCCATCAAGATGTATGGAATAGGGGACCAGAATTATAAACTATTTCTTCTTTGATCTGCAGAATAAAGCCAATACTTCGGTAAAACAGGCGGCCACTGGGGAGGAAGAAATGGCGCCGTTCACTTATTTTGATCTGTTTCCTTTGCAAAGAACAAGGTCATTGTTCACCAAACTAATTTTTCAGGGCATTACCCCAAATGCATCACCATCAATACGCAATTCTAAAGGATTGTATACCTCCCAACAAAAGGAAAGGAAGTCAAGGTGGGTTAGAATGTTTTACCATGATTGAATACCGGTTTACACGATTCTAGTGTATGAAAGGAAAGCATGGGATAACAGATAGAATAATTATGGCGGAAGGGGAAGGAAAAGAAAACTGGGTGATCACTGATGAATGTTTGAAGATGATGTTGAAGCATCATCTCATCGGTCTAAGACAACAACTGAAACAAGTAGGGAGATGGGACATGGTGTTTTTTCCCAAACGAATCTCTCTCTAATCTATTTAGTACCATGAATGTTAATCACTTTGGATTGCTTGTGAATCGTCCCCACTTCACATTTTCTTGAAGGAATGACCTGCCAAAGCTTGCCTTCCATGGAATTTACTAGAGTCAATAACAGGAAAATTTTAATATCTGGAGATATTCAAACCACCCAGATTTGTTTCCAATCAATATCATCGGATTTGAACTGATTTCTCCTCCAAAATCAATCAAATATTTGATACACTTAATCACAATCTATGATAATTTATGCTATAATTAGGCTCAAAATCAATTGTAAGAAAGAAATCATCTACTATATAAGATGTACATAACATGTCATATGAGGAACATAAACATGGTTTGCCTACATCTCTAGCCAAGCTAAGATGATGTTGATGATGAGGAAGAGGAAGAGGAAGAGGAAGAGGAGGATTAGAAGATGAGGATGATGATGAAAAGGATGATGTTGATGATGACGAAGATGAAGAACAGTGACGGAACCAGGATGAAAATATCGCCCAGACTAACTATGACACAAAAAAAACTATGAGAAAACTTGACCGTGCGATAAATTTTACAAAGTACTAATCATAATTGCTACATTTAGATTTCTACCTAAATACAGTTGGTTTTTCATTTTTCTAGTTTATATTTTTGAGATGATTTGTTCAGGTTTTTCTTTAGATCACCTAAACAAACCATTTATATTTTTGTGTTTTTCTCTTTCCCACCTCCAAAAGATCCAAAACTTAATCGACTTGGCTCACTCTGTCTCACCTACGCATGCTTCTCTTTTTTCCATATCCACCGCTAAACCTTGCCACGCCAATTTCTTCCACACCTCAACATTCCTCAAACTCCTGGGGGCGACACTTCCACCGTTAGAAACCCATCTCACACTGTTGGAGCCACTCTCAACTTCGTACCACTAATGACATTATCATAAATCCAATTGTTTCATCATCTTATATGAGCTCTAATTTTCGCTGAAACTGACGCATTTGGAAGCTCAACTAGGGTTTGTACGGGCCAAAACCAAGACCAAGCCTCTCAGATAGGATCAGAGGTGCTCGATCGGCACAATCACACTATTCTCTAATCCGCCATTGGAGAGCTGAAACGTGCATGAGGAGCCGCTGTCCAAACACAACTCTTATGTGATGTAGTAATTTCTTCTTTTTAACATGTCGTGCAGTAACTTTTTTAACTTCAAATCCTCATCTGGGCTCTAGCCTAGTCAAGAGCAGATTAGCTCTCCCCTAATGAAGATGAAGAGCACGCAATACACAACAATTCTCCTTCCTTGGTGGGATCCGACGAGTTCAGAAATATCCATCAATGCGATTCATCAAATAAAGTATGGGGTAAGATTACTACTACTAATCCTACTACTATTACTAGTGCTACAACTTCTACTAAAAAGGATGGACAAGAGGAGAATCCGATGAATGTTGTTGAGGATGTTGATGAGGATGTTGCTGTGGGCGATGAGGATCCAGACATAGTGGAGATAAATGATGAAGTTATTCTTATGGGGTTACAGAAGTATTTATCAAGTCGTTCACTTCAGGTCAGTGATGAATTATTCACGAAATTGGTAGCAGTGGAGGAAACTCGCATATGATAGGGCTAGACACGGTTTAGCCGCAGCAACAAAGTATTCACAATATAAACTCAAATACTGCAACAAATATTACAACTCTTAGTTCTTTTGCAGACCTAGAACTAGTTGTGAATAATCACGTTATGTACGTCTTTCTTTGTTGGATTTTTACTTTCATATGCATTGGTTGTTTCTTTGTTAATTTTACCTTCTGAAAAGATGTTGCGGTTATTTCATGTACTGGTGCTTCTGTTAAGATCATAGCTTATAAGAAGTAGCTTATGCCAATATAACATTTTGTAATTTCTTAGACAATTAATCGATGACTACAAAGATCATAACTCAACAGTCATGGCCTTTCTTTGAGAAATAAGCCAACCTAAATTTGTGCATATTTCCTTGTGAGCTCTTGCTTTCATTTTCTGTTTGAGATGATGATATATTTATAGGAATTATAGCCATGAATCTATGATCTTAGAAATCAATGACCAAGTTCTTTCAAGACGGAAGATTAGGGTACATTATTTTTAAGTACATACATTTATTGAGAATTTCAACATGGAAAGAACAGTTAAGTGAATAATTGACCAAACGATGTCATAATTCAATACAATAAACTCTCAGAATTTTTAATCAAATATTTTTTCGATAACAGTTCTAATCAAATCTTGTTATTTCTTTTGGCACTTTAAAAGATGAATAATTAGTGATTTATAAAATTAACATGTTATTTTTTTTAATCAAATTCTAATCAAATTAACATATTGTTTTTTTTATTTTTATCTGTCCAAGCAGCATGCATATCTCAATGATTAATTAGTGATGCCCGCCACCTAAACCACCGCCGAACCCTCCTCCTCCGCCTATTCCTCCTCCTACACCACCAAATCCTCCCCCACCACCACCACCACCACCTATCCCTCCTCCAAATCCACCACCAAGGCCTCCGTCATTTCCTATTCCACCGCCACCGCCTCCTCCAAATCCGCCACCAGCACCACCCCCAATGCCTCCACCAGCTCCACCCCCAATGCCTCCACCAGCTCCACCTCCAAAGCCTCCACCAGCACCGCCGCCAACTCCTCCACCAGCACCGCCCCCAGCTCCTCCACCAGCACCGCCGCCAAAGCCTCCACCTGCTCCGCCACCAAAACCTCCACCAGCACCGCCGCCAACACCTCCACCAGAACCACCACCTAAACCTCCACCTGCTCCGCCCCCAACACCTCCACCAGCACCGCCGCCAACACCTCCACCAGCACCGCCTCCACCGCCTCCACCGCCACCGATGCCTCCACCAACTCCGCCACCGATGCCTCCACCAACTCCACCGCCAACACCTCCACCGCCCCCAACGCCTCCACCTGCACCACCCCCAACGCCTCCACCTTTACCACCCGCGCCTACACCTCCACCTCCCCCAACGCCTCCACCAACACCGCCCCTGGCACCTCTGGTCCCGCCCCGAACACCACTTCCTATCCCTTTACCGATACCACCCTTGCTACCTTTCCCTCCATGTCCAATGCTTCCTCCAACACCGCCTCCAATACCACCCCCACTTCCTTTATGTTGATGATGCTCCTTTTCTTTTTTCTTGTGTTGCTTTCCACTACCAACTCCACCTTTGGCTCCTCCACCTTTCCCGACACAATCAGGTTTTCGTAAACCAACACCAGGTTTCCCAGAAGTGCCATAACTATAACCGTACGATCCCTTGCCAAAACTGAAAGAATGGCCAAAACCATACCCTTTCCCACCTACAGAACCAGCTCCACTCGGGTAGCCATCAAAAAACCATAGTGGTTTTTTAACTTCCTCATCCTTGTGACGAGGTTCCTCTAACTTTGGGAACTTCCTTCCTTGTACTGACTGGCTCAAGCTCAACACCACAGCAAACAACATAACCACTACTGACACACACTTCGCCGCCATGATAGTTCCCATCTTAGCTATAGTACGACAATGATGAGTCTCTTTCCCTGGTCATATATGGCACTTTATATAGAAGGGATTTGCTGAAACTTGATCGATCTGGATCTGTTCTTCATTAACTTGTATGGTTGGAAGTTGGGACTTATTGAGGGAGACGATTGCTAGATCAATCCGCCGCTGACTTTAGCCTTTACAGTAAGCTGTAATAGTAGTAGTGGTCATTTCATGCATGGATAATTATAGTGCCAGCTTCATTACATACTCTTCTACGTGATTCCCTGCCTTGTTTGCCATCAATGATTCATATTGAAGCCCGTGATCATTGCTCAACCCGAAAAATCGAATTATTCATTGATTCATATTGAACCCCGTGATCGACGTTGGTCTGTGTATAATTCATTAGTTATGTGAATTACTCAACCCGAAAAATCATTCATATTCATTACTAGCTCTTCCCAATTTGTCTTCTGTTCTTCATCTTCTTGTTCCGCTCACTACTATGTAGGTGTGTTCTTCCTTCACACTTTTCGTTTTCGATTTCGTTATGTGATATCATTGTCATGCATCTGCGTTTTCGATTTCGTTATGTGATATCATTGTCATGCATCTGCTGCTTTTTCTTTTTGTCTGTTGTCAACTGCAGCTATATTTGCAGAATTCTCTGCAGCGTCATTTTAATTTCTAGTTCTCATTGCTGAGTTGGTTAAGTTTATGCAAAAGAGGATTTCTCAGTTGGGGACAGGAATGCCAATCTGGTGGCCAAAATGTTAGAATAAGACATTTCGATGAGCAAAACGTGAGGAGAATGACATTTGTTTGAGTTATCGCCATACCTGTAGTCAGTGCAATTTGATCGGTTTATCTTCAGGAAAATATGAAAAATTATTTTGTTGGAAACCTTCAGCCTCTGGTTTGGTTTGAAATGCAGGAAAGAACCAAGACAAGTGATGTTCTTACAGACAGTGTGACAAAATGCCATCATGTCGATATGATTAGTATCTATCACTTCCCCACATTCACATCTGTGATTTCCATCAAATTGTATGGAATAGGGGACCAGACTTATAAACGATTTCTTCTTTGAACTGCAGAATGGAGCCAATACTCCGGTAAAAAAGGCGGCCGGTGAGGGGGGAAGAAATGGCTTCGTTCTCTTACTAATTATAACTATTTCCTTTACAAAAAACAAGTAATTTGTTCCCCAAACAAATTTTTCAAGGCGTTACCCATAATGCGCATCAACATGCAAGAACATGTACATGTTGTATACATCCGTCTAAAAATGAATGTCTGATCGTTTATTTTTTGTGATTTTCCAGAATCTGATATACTTTTTTTTGGAGGGCAATGGCAAGCACTTGGAACAAAGTGAGCAGTCGTAACTCTTGGGGAGGGGGGGGGCAAATTTTCTCACTAAAAAAGAAAAGGAAGCCAAGGTGGGGTTAAAGGTTTTAACCATGATTGATTAACAGTTTACACGATTCTAAAGTGTAAGAAAGGAAAGCATGGGCTAATAGACAGAATGATTTTGGTGGAAAAGGATATGGAGAAAAGAAAACTGGGTGATCACTGATGAATGTTTGAAGATGATGTTGAAGCATCGATCAGGCTATCACAATTCACAAACAAGTAGAGAAGATGGGACATGGTGTTCCCTCAAACTAAGCTCTCTCTTAATCTACTTGGTACCATGATTGTCTTTCACTAGGTCATGTGCCCAGCGGGTGTGTCCGAATTATTTAATGATACTTATTATGTATAATAAGTGGTTGTCAAATACATAACAGTATCAATATTATTTGAATTTTAGTATCATACTATCATATATACACATAAGAGTTGACGATCAATGATTTTAAATAAGAATGCTATTTAACCAAATTGATCACAGCATTTCCATGTCTTTAGTCATTACGAATGGAATAAAGAAACAATGAAAAAAATATACATGTTCTTTTAAATATAGAGTAATGATATTTTTAAACTATAAATCAAGAGCTTACTTAGTTCTTACAACTGTAACTGTAGAATGTATGTTCAACACCTGTAAGAGGAAATTTGAAAACCAAAGAATCAGTACTATGAAAATTGTAATCAAGCAACCTATGAATTCGACTCAATTTAAACCGGCTCCATTTGAATAGTCTGTGGTGAACATGGCACCACCTTGGTTCCTAATAGTAATTGGTATATAGGAAATATTCTTGAACATGTTAATCACTTGGGATTTGTTTGTGAATGATTGAACCCCACCTCACATTTTCTGGAAGAAATGACCTCCCAGAGCCAAGAGTTAGAGAAGTACTTCAGTCCAGCTGAAAATGAATTATTTCCGTCAGAATTGATCGGGTGACGTAAGTAACCTAGAGGACAATGCATAATTGGAAGAACAAATTTTGTAGACGAGTGGTCTTAAAGTTGAATTGTTACAAGATTGAGACTACAACGCTGACGCAATCCACCTAATATATGAAATCGGACTTTCATAGATGATTCACCGGCTACTTACACGAAATCTGAATTTTATAGATGATTCAACGGCAATTTACTTTTTTCAAAACAGATCAGCTTATCACAAGTAGAAACATTTGATGACCCATAGTTGATGGGAATCCATATTGTAGGAGGAGGGCCCTAAGCTTCCCACCTAAAAGGTTCATTAGATACCTACACAACGTTATTACCATTTTTTATACAACATTATTACCATTATTCTCCAGAACATATAAACCACCTTTTAAAGATGTTTGTAACACACATCATGATATGATCCACCATTAATTAAACAATTAGGGATCATTAATACAGATTTACTTCCGGAGGACATTGTCATCATTTAGTTTACCATTGGATTCTAGGAAGTGAAGGAGAAAATAATGATATTAACCAAGGCAAAGGGTAGTGGGTATCAGATTTTACTGTCAAAAGTACCAAGTTTTTGTGATTGATAGATATAATGGAGACAAGATGGGGTCTAAAATCTTGTGATCTTAGCTTGTTTTGCTCTGTAATGTCATACACTCAATGGCATGGACTATCAGCCAAAGCTGTGCAGCATGTGTGTGAGTGTGTCTGTACTTGGTTTGTTCAACAAAGGGATATATAGAAGAAGGGAGATTCAATCCTCCATCACTGAGTGAACTTTTAAATGGTAACATTACGTTATCTTGTTCGAGTCTAACACGGCTATTTTTATCACATGTAAATATATTCTTTGTAACGAATCCTACATTTGATACAATCAGTAAATTAATAGCTTCATCATATTGAACTAAAATGATGAAAAGCTTCAAGCTTAACAATGACGAAAATAAGAAGAGAGAGAACCTGAGTATGAATTTCACACAAGTTTACAAATGCCAAAAGTGTAATTCTAACAAACCAACTCACAGTATATATAGTTGGGATCGATCCCAACTAAACATTATAACATCATTAAGGGATAAAACTAGCAGAAAACCAGAAAATGCCAAATAAGCTTATGTACAGCTGTCAACATCACATTGTCTGCAAGGCTGAGCTGAAACGCCACCGTTTTCACCTCCCCTCAATCTCAACAGTGGTCATCAGGCTGAGATTGTCACTATGCGACTTGAAACCTGGACTATGTAAACCTTTGTAAAAATATCAGCAGTCTGTTCATCAGTTGAAAATATTGTAACAACATATCCTTCTTCTAAATTCTTTTTCTTACAAAGTGAAAATCATTATCAAGATAAAAAACATGATTAGAACACAATGCTATGGCTAAAATATTGTCACACTTTAGGAGAGGTGGAGCTGGAATCTGAATATGTAAATCATAAAGAGCATGCCTAAGCCAAGAGATTTATGTTGCAGCATTTGCTAATGCTCGATATTCAGCTTATGTAGAACTTCTCGAAACAAATCCTTGTTTCTTTGATTGCCAAGAAATAGGACAATGGCCAAGATATACTACAAAACCAGTTGTTGGCCTCCCGTTATTTACCTCATCATTCCAATCAGCATCACAATATGTCTTAATAAAAGAAGCACTATGACCATGTTTATTGAACAATCCTTTAGTCAGTGTACCTTGAAGATACATCAGAATTCTCTTTACAGAACAAGAGTGAACATTAGTAGGGGCTGACATGAACTGACACACTTTATTAATAGAGAATGTTATATCTGGTCTTGTGAGAATCAAATATTGTAATGCTCTTACAATACTTCTGTAAAAGGATAGATTTGATAATGGAGTACCTTCATTCTTCAACAACTGAACATGAGGAAGACAATGAGTGTTGCTAAAATTTTTACATGTGCTCAAACCTGCTTTCTCTATCAATTCTCTATAGCATATTTTCTTGTGATAAAAATATACCACTGGTCATGTACTGCACATTAATTCCTAAAAATATGAAAGTGAACCAACATCCTTCATGTCAAACACGTCACTAAGTTCTGTTATCACATCAGCTAGTCCTTCCTTATTTGAACATGTAATGATGATATTATCAACATAGCGAAAAATAGCTATCACACCTACTGTTGAACTTTTAATAAACAAACTACGGTCTGAATGAGAAAAGGAGAAACCAAGAGTTGGAAGAAAACTTGTGAATTTTTCATTCCAAGCTCTTGGTGCATGTTTCAATCCATAAAGAGATTTCTTCAACAAACAAACATGAGTAGGGAATTTATGATCAACAAAACCCTGAGGTTGGTGCATATAAACTTCTTCCTTTAGATCTCCATGAAGAAAATCATTTTTAACATCTAGCTATTTGATATCCCATTTATACATAGCAGCTAGAGCAAGAATTAATCTGACAGTGGTATTTCTAACAACTAGACTGAAAGTTTCTTCATAGTCAAGACCTTTTTTTGACTATAACCCTGTGCTACCAGTCTTGCTTTAAATCTAGAAACAGTTCCATCTGCATTTTTATTAATTTTATAGATCCATTTGTTACCAACAACATTTTTATCAGAAGGAAAAGGAACAAGAGCCCAGATTCCTTGTTTTTATAAAGCTAAAATTTCTTCATTCATGGCATTATCCCACTTAGGTTTTCCAACCGCATGCTTAAAGGAACTTGGTTCAATTAATTCAGGAATAGTTTCTACTACAGAAAAACCACTGAAATAGGAAAATTCATCAAATAGCTCCTGATGAATTATAGAAGAATAAACACAATAATCCTCAAATGACTTCTTAATAATCTCATTCTTAGCTCTTGTCAACATAGAGTGATTATTATAAGACTGACTATGATCTTCAATAAATGACAGTTCATAAGGAAGAATAGTTCTTATACCTCCATTTACATAGTCTACCTTACTAGCATCAACACCAGTCATCACTTCAGCATTCATACTATTATCACTCTTAATAACTGCCATTTCTGCATTATTCATGGTATTCCTCTTAGTATCATGTTCAATATCTGAAGTTTCATGATTCAAAGTTTCATTTTCAATTTGAGTTGTTCTATTGGCATTTTCAACCTAAGAATTTTCTACTTGAGCTGTTATGTTGGCATTTGTATCATTACCCCTCCCCACCCAAGCAGGAGCTGAAAGAGAAACGACTGGCGACTACTTAACAGGTTTGGACCCTAAAATAGAAGGTTATGGGGCAAGTAAATGATAAGGAAACACACTTTCATCATGTATCACATGTCTGCACATCCAGAGCTTATTAAGTTGTATACTGTAACAAAACACACCCTTATACCCCAAAACATAGCCTAAAAACACACACTAATTGGACCTTGGATCAAGTTTATGCTTTACATAAGGTCTCAAGTAAGGATAGCAAGCTGAACCATATATTTTTAAGGATTGAAGTGAGTACCAAAAAATCTGAAATATGGAGAACTCATTTGCAATGACTTACAAGGCATCATGTTGATATGATAGGCTGCATGAGCTACTGTATGGAACCAAAAGGGTTTTGGTAACTTAGCTGCAGCCATAAGAGTAATACAAGTCTCAACAATGTGCATGTTCTTACGCTCAGTAACTCCATTATGCTAAGGAGTGTAGGGGCAAGTAACTTGATGCAGAATTCACTTAGAATTAAGAAACTGAGTGAAGCCTTACTTGTAAACTCACCTTCACCATCAGTTTGTAAACACTTGATAGATAAATGAATCTGATTCTGAATAAACGTATTGAATTTCATAAAGGTTGCAAATGTATCTAATTTATTAATAAGAGGATAGAGCCAAACAAACTTTATATAATCATCAATGAAAGTTACATAAAATCTATAACCTTTAATAGGCATACAAGGTGTAGGCCCCCAAACATCTTAATGAACTTTCTCAAAAGGAGAATGTGATTGAGAACATGACTCTTTAAATGACAACCTATGCATTTTTTCTGACAAACAAGAAATACACATGTCTAGAAGAATCACTAGATAGAGAGATCTTTGACAAAATCAACATCTTGGAAACTACTTCAGATGAAGGATGACCCAGCCTTTGATGCCATAAGAATGACTTGATTGCTGAACCAATATAAGTTGTACCTTGCTGCTTTATTATTGGAGACTGAAAGAGAAACAGTCCTTCCTCATTACTCTTGTCTTGGTACAAAAGCTTCTTTGAGTTTTTGTCCTGCACACATATATCAGCGTCATCCATGACAATGAAACATTTACTGTCTTTACAAAGCTTGTTAAAAGATAATAAGTTCACTGCTAGACTAGGCACATGAAGAACATTTTTCAAGTGGAAAGTATGAGCTGCATGAGTAATATTAGTTGAACCAATATGCTTAATAATCAAACTTTCTCCATTGCTAATAGTTATAGCACTGTTAGATTCATAGAGTTGAGCAATAGTGAGATTTCTCAGATCGGAAGTCATATGATGAGTTGCTCCTGTATCACCTATCCAAATGTCTCTATTTGTACTTTCAGAAGAGGATGCACCAGGAGAGAGGGGACCAAAGTTATGAGTTGTCATAGCAGTAAGAGTTGCTGGAGGATCAGCACCTTGATATGCATAGTTACTCCTGTGAGAACAATTTAGAGCTGCATGTCCCCTCATGCCACAAATTTGACAAACAACAGCAGATCTATTGGAGTGTGCACTATCTTTTGAGGACAGTTTACTGCAATATGGCCTCACTTGGAACACAGTTGGCACTTAGGAATTGTAGAAGAATTGGATCCGAATGATGTAGAGGGAGAAAATCTGTAATTAGATGAGTTTGGATTATTGTAGCACACACTTGCAATATGACCTCTTGTGATAGTAACTGCAGTCTAAATTTGAGTAACAGTCATCAGCCAAGTGACCTCTTTTTCCACACTGATCACATTCCAGAGCTCCTTTAGGAACCTCTCCATTAGAATTAGAAGAACCTTGAGTTGTAGTACTATTCCAAAATTGTTTTGGTTTGACATTATTGTCTGACCAATGTCATTTGCCTTTATCATTTGAGAAATAGTTTGAACCACTTGTGTAGTTAGAATTATTTGCACCTCTTGCAGTCATAGCTGACATGCTTCTAGTAACTAAGACTTGAGCCTCAATATCTCTTTCTGCAGCCAAAAGTTGAGCTCTTAAAGTAATTATTTACGGCTCTTTCTCCTCCTCCTCAGCCTTTTATGACTCCTCCTCCACAGTCGTCTTCGGCTCCTCATTCACAGTCTTTTTCGGTATTTGACGCCGATGATTTTTTAAATGTATAAACATTTTTCTTATGTATGAACAATTTTAATTATTAATGTATAATTTTTATATTAATAATAATTTAGTATTAATTTTAAATATTATAATTATTTTTATAACAACAAAAATTCATATTATATTATGAATTTTATCGGTAAATAAATTAAAAATCAAAACAAATAAATAACAATTTATGAAAAGAAAAATTAAATTAAAAATCAAAAAGAATAAATGAAAAAATAAACAAATATTTGTATAGTCCTAGTCAACGGAAGAAACGATTTTCCATCGGCAATGATCTCTCTTATACTGACGGAAAAATAGAATTTCCGTCAACTAAGAGTTAAATTTTGTCGTATGCTATATCTTAAACGACGAAATATTCCGTCGACTAAGAATCAACAATCTTAGCCGACGAAATATTTCGTCTGATAAGAGTAAACTATTTTCGTCTGTTATGTCGTAGACGACGAAAACATTATGTCGGTTAAAATACTTGCTTCTTAGCCGATAGAATATTCTGTCTGTAAAGAAGAATTTTGTAGTCGTCTAAGATGTATCTATAGTCGACGATTTCCTAACCAACGACATGATTCTGTCTGCAATACTCTTTGCCGACGAAGATTTGCGTCGGCCAGAATGAACATATTCCGTCAGTTAAGATGTACCTTAGCAGATGAAATATTTTTTTTTTCCGTCAGCTATGATCTTCACCGACGCGTCTTAGCCGATGGATCTTAACCGACGAAATTTCCGTCGGCTAGGACCTAAGAGCCCAAATCCACTAGTGAGCAAAAGAAATAGAACTGTCTCTTGCTCTAATCATTGTTTTAATCATAGCATATTCCTCATGTAGACCATTCAGAGTAACAACAACAATATCCTCTTCAAGCATAGTAACTCCAACAACACTAAGTTGATCTCTAGCTTGTTTGATACGAAGTACTTATCTATAGTGTCACTGCCCTTTTTGATAGTCTGCAAATCAGTTTTAAGTTGCATGATGCTTGCCCTTGACACTGAGGAAAATCTCTCTTGAATAGCTTGCCATGCTTCTCTTGATGACTTGCATCCTACTATTATCTCCGTAAGATCATCCAGAGTTACCATAAGTAGACTAAGCACAGCTTTATCTACTATTTTTTGGTGCTTATATGTTGTTGTAACCTCATTTGTCATTGTTGAGATATCTATCCCACATCGGGAAAATGAGGCCTTGCCTGTTGGTTTATAAGGGTTTGGGCTACTCTCTCTATTGCCAATTGGTTTTGGAGTTGAACCCCAGACTACTTTATCATGTGTTGAGATATCTATCCCACATTGGGAAAATGAGGCATTGCCTGTTGGTTTATAAGGGTTTGGGCTACTTTCTCTATTGCCAATTGGTTTTGGAGTTGAACCTCAGACTACTTTATCATGGTATCAGAGCGGGTTAGCCACTTCCACGTGTGAAACCCAAAGGTCACACGAACTACACGACCACCCAAGTTGTTGTCCACGTGTTAGGCTTGAAGATTCGCCACACGTGCAGGGGCGTGTTGAGATATATATATCCCACATCAGGAATATGAGACCGTGCCTGTGGGTTTATAAGGGTTTGGGTCACTCTCTCTATAGCCAATTAGTTTTGGAGTTGAACTTCAGACTACTTTATTATGGTATCAGAGCGGGTTACCCACGTCCACGTGTGTTAGCGTTACCGGCCACACGCACTCTACGTCATCCCTAATGTTGTCCACGTGTTAGGCTTGAGGGGTTGCCACACGTGCGGGGGCGTGTTGAGATATCTATCCCACATCGGGAAAATATGGCCTTGCCTGTTAGTTTATAAGGGTTTGGGCTACTCTCTCTATTGCCAATTGGTTTTGGAGTTGAACCACAGACTATTTTATCAGTCACTGTTCCCTCTTCAGATAAAGCATAATGAGAAGGATATGGATAAGAGCCATCAAAGTAGCTAAACAACTCATTTTCTTCTAGAATTAATTGGAACTGAAAACTTCAATTGATGAAATTCATTTCTCTAAGCCTTACTGTTATCATACTAAGCAATGAATTCTGACTGAGACAGATTCTTGATTGTTGTTTCTAGAGCCATTACTACACACTGAGCTAACAAGATCTTTCACACTAGACCAGGATTGAGCAAAAAAGTGGAGAGCAAGCACAAGACAGAAAATCTCAATATAAAACTTCTTCTGAAACAGATAGATGCTTACAAACTTGAGAAACACTTTACTGCCTGATAACACTGAACTTAATAATTTCTTACACTTCATCAAAGAAACACAAATCCCTGACTGACTGAATCCTCACAACACAAAATACACTGCACAGGCTAGCTCTTACTCACTGCATCAAGCAAACACTCTTCATATAAGCACAATAACTCTGCACCAAAGCACTGCACTAAAACACTGATAACACTCAATGCACTTGTCACACATTAACACTACACCATAACACTGCACTTCATCATTATTGATAATCTTCATCAAAATGAACTATGATCTACACACAGTAAATGTAATCTTACTGCTAATGTTTGAATCTAGAACCATTTCTTCCAAATCAAGCTATTACTACAGCACCAGAGCACATCTAAGTTGATTTAACCAACTTATACTGAAGCTAAACAATTCTTCTTATAGCTCAAACCGAATCAAATTGCAGTAAAACTGCAATCGAAGTTGATTCTACATGTAACAATATCACAGAAACCATTGACATACAGATCGAAACACATATCTTCACCATGAACCACAATTAACATCACAGAGACTTCAAAAAACAACTGTAAACCATAAATCCAAACTTGCGCATCATCAGGATTCATAAACCAAAGCTTGCAAGCTAAGAAAGCAATTTAGAAACACAAAATTTGAAAATCTAAGGTTTCAAATTTCTACAGCTGTGGAAGCTTACTCAAATTCTTACACTTGAATCATAAATCGAGCTACAGGATCAAGAGCCGAAGCTCTGATACCATAATAGTATCATCATATTGGACTAAAATGAAGAAAAGCTTGAAGCTTAACAATGGCGAAAATGAGAAGAGAGAGAACCTGAGTATCAATTTCTCAGAAGTATACAAATATCAAAAGTGTAATTATAACAAACCAATTCACAGTATATAGTTAGGATCGATCCCGACTAAACATTATTACATCATTAAAGGATAAAACTAGCAGAAAACCAGAAAATGTCAAATAAGCTGATGTACAGCTGTCAACAGCACATTGTCTGCAATGCTGAGTTGAAACGCCACTGTTTTCATAAATTAGTAATGTGAAACGATTTCAAATAAAATGTGACTTGATTGTGATTCGAAATGGAATCGCCAACAATTTCCTTCTCATGCACATTAATGGAACACATCTTCATCAATCAGCATCGCAAACCTAAATGCCGACTGCATGCCCAAATATGAGATATATTCAAGTATGTCCCTTGTTCTTGGCTCGAATCCTTTCTCTCTTTATGTAAAATGAAATCAGGTATGCTTTTGCTAGCTAGAATTGCTAGTGGGTGATGTTACAATACATGAAAGTTTCATATAATCCCATCAGATGATGCCAACTCCAAAAGTGCAACAGCCAGATTACACGTTATGGTGCACTTGTCTTGTTTCCTTAGGCTATTTCTTGCATCGCTATGATACTCCATGTCTCCACAAGTATTGTGTCAAGTTATATCATTGTCAAGATTCTTAAAAGAAATATGAGAAAGAATCGAAGCTTGAGATGGAGCCAAAGAATGGGTTAAAGTTTTAGCTTTGGTTTGTTATTGGATTGAGAGGAAGATCTAAAGGCAGTAAGAATCCACTTAGTGGGTATTACCCTTTTTGGGGGGTTGAGGTTGATGGAAAGAACCGGACAATAGATGCCCCCAGATTTGAACCTACTAAAATTCTTTCTTCTGTTTGGTCAATTTCCATTTCTTGTATTGTCTAGAGCATGTTTGGGTATTTGGATGGACACTTAACATCTCCATTTCCTCCTCCCTTAATTTATACCTTTGAATAATAGTTCCAGTAACATGTAAATTTGTAAAATTTTACTATTTGTTGTGTCTTGAGATAAAAGAGTAATGAGTATCTTTTTAACCATTATAATGTCAAGTAAACCGCATTTTTAAATACCACGCTACTAGAATAATGTATAATCATGATTATGATTGCAATGAACTCTTGGAGACTTGGACTGCAAGAGTACTACTAGTGGGATTATGCGTTGCTTAACAACGATGCATGCAAATATATTCCACGCTTATGTATTGCGTCCTAGGTTATTGCTTCATGGATTTATAATGCATCTTTCAACTGCACAAGTCAAGTTAGATGCTCAACTTGAATGGATCCTGCATGCTAAAATAAACACAGACCTCCATCTTTTGCCATCGATATCAATACAGCCGATAATCGATGGGCAATACCCTAAAGAAAATAACTCCTGGTGGAGGTCTCTCTCTCTATCTCTCTCTCGCATAATTTGCATACACATACAAGCAGTTATAAATTTATTCGATCTTTTTATGCAGGAACTAATGAGAACAAAACTAATGATATTACGAGCATAATTAATAGACAAGTCCTACGGGAAGCATTTTGAAAACGGTACAAATGTACCTAGCCTACCAGAGTTCTACAGAGCTGTATGCGAAATTGTCGAGTACGTATATAATCTCTATCTTACTTTTTACCTTATGATCGAATGTTTGTGTTTAATCTTGATCATTCCATATATTTTGGTAGAGAAATGAACAAGCGACGTAGTAACACACAATTTCACGTGCCAACGGAGCCGGTACTCAAGAAGGCATACGATGTACGTAAGAATTTAATTTGCGTGAAATACTTAGGTTCTAACTTAAATTTTAACCTTGAGGCTTTAATCAAATTTGTGCTTAAACAGTGACAATTCATACTGTCATTTGAGCTAAGATTTTAAAATTATATGCCATATATCGTGTCTGCATCACAATTATTTCAATGTTATGAGTTATGACCCCTTTTCATATATATATGTTACCATGCATTTGATTTAACAGAATTATACATAACTGATGTAGAACGAGATTCTAGCCGAAATTAACAAAGAATCTCGAAAAGAAAGAAGCAGCGTCACATTAAGAAGAATGATTTGAATATCGAAAATTGTTATTCAAATAGGCTTCTTAATGATAAAATTAATCATAAGTTACTCTTTTGGATATATCGGGATTCTCGAACAAAAAGACACATTCTTTGTTATTCTAGGATTTCTAGTTCAGTTAGGTTTTATTATTTTAGTTCTATTCTAAATAGTTTTAGTCATGTGTTAGGGCCTATATAAATGCACCTCTATGTTGTAATTCAGGTATTCGATGAATCAATCATATTATTAACGATCAAGCGTACAACTTTCTCTTATTTTTTGGTTAATTTCAGACTTCTATCTAAGAGTTTAACGCTGGTTAACTCTTCATCTTATCTAGGGCTTAACGCTGGTTAGCCCCCCTATATCGTCCCGCTGCGTTAATAACTTACATAAAACAGGAATATTACCCAAGAGTCGATCCACCAAACGTGTAGGATTATACTTTGGTATGGGCGATCAACTATTGGTAAGGATTGAAAAAAGTTAAATGGTTACAAAGAAAATACCCATACGAATTCAAACATGGTTATGCACGATTAGCTCGATCAAAACGAAGAATAAAAGTCATGCACAGACATATATTGAACCAAAGATTTTGAAAAGAAAATAACACTGCTTTGACATATTAAGATTATATCTTAGAAGCACGTATAGTCCTTGTTGCATGTTGTTACGAACTATGTTAAACCTATTGCATACTGATATGTTAAACATATA